>CM067328.1:76352500-77662500 GCA_034376525.1 Nicotiana benthamiana | reverse complement strand
CCTTTGGTCCATACAGAGATCCAAGGTACTTCTGCAGGCGTCCGCAGGCCCTGGCATCTCCCTCTATCCCTTCATCCTGTTTCGTTTACGTATTTCAGAAATAGTATATTATTTCTCTTTCAGACTTGATTTTAGTACTCTCAGACCGTCTGTGAAGTTGTGACACCAATTCTGGGCAGTCGTTGTTCCAACAATTGTATTGGATATACTCATTTATTATTTTTCTTCCGCTTGTTTTAAATTCCGCTGTCTATAAGTTATTGTTTCATAATTTTTAAAGGATTAAAATGGAAAAAGGGTAATTTGTTCTAACAGTCAGCTTGCCTAACTTTCATTAGTAGGTGCCATCACGACTCACCTAGGGTGGATAATTTGGATCGTGACATTTCATTTGTGTGTTCCAGATGTAGCAGCGCTACGAGACATGATTATGTTAGAGGCACATTATTCGTGGTACTCCATTCACCCTGGGTCGACGAAGATATATCATGACATTATGGAGATGTTTTCGTTGAACGATATGAAGAAGAACATTGCTGAGTATGTCGCTCAATAACCCCGTTGCCAGCAGGTGAAGGTAGAGCACCAGAAGCCCAAGGGCTAATGCACAATATAGAGATCCAGACATGGAAATGGGAGGCAATATACATGGACTTTATCACGGGTTCACCTCGTTCTCAACATAAGTTCAATTCCATATGGGGGATAGTCGATAGGCTCCTGAAATCATCCCATTTTCTACGGGTCAGATCTACACATACAGAAGAAGATAATGCAAAGTTATATATTAATGAGATAACGCGACTTCACATAGTGCCAATGTCTATTATATATGACCGTGGGGCCAAATTTACAACACATTTTTGGAGGTCATTTCAAAAAGTTCTAGGGACTCAGGTGAATCTCAGCACGGCTTTTCATCCACAAATTGCTGGACAAGCAAAATGCACAATTCAGACGCTTGAGGATATGTTACGAGCATGTGTGTTGTATTTTAAAAGGATTTGGGAAAAACATCCACCTCTTATCGAGTTTGCATATAATAACAGTTATCACTCTAGTATCGAGATGGCTCTGTATGAGTCTTTGTATTGGCGCATGATCTCATATAAGTAGGTTTGATGTTGGAGAATCTGGGTTACATGGACCAGACATGGTTCTGTAGGCCATAGAAAAAGTAAAGCTTATTTGGGAGCGATTGTTGACAGCTCAGAGTCATCAGAAGTCATATTTTGACGTGCATCGATGAGAATTAGAGTTCGGGGTTGATGATTCAGTGTTCTTAAAAGTGTCACCTATGAAAGGTGTGATGAGGTTTGGAAAGAAAGGAAAACTTAATCCACGATATATTGGACCTTATAGGATCATTCAAAAAGTTGTCCAAGTAGCTTATGAGTTTGAATTGCCCTCGAAATTGAAGTTTTTTCATCCGATTTTTCACGTATCTATGTTACGAAAGTGCATTCGCGATCCTACCCAAGTGGTGCCCATGGATGACGTATAGATTACAAAGGACTTTTCATACGAGGAAATTCCGATTGCCATCCTAGACCTACTAATCCGCAAGCTACGGAATAAGGAGGTAGCCTCCGAGAAGGTTTTATGGAGAAGCAAGAATGTGACGCGGGAAGAGGAGGAAGAAATGAAGTCTAAATACCCCTACCTATTTCAAACTTGAGATATGGCTCGAGATTTATGGTATACCTCAGCACAACTCTACTCAAGCCAGTAAGTCATCATGTAAGTTCTCATTTTGACTCTAAGAATTTATAATGAACAGATGTGTGAAGCCAAGTGTTGCGATGTATAGACAGGGGCCATGTGGCGTACATATTCTGTTTTCTGGCTGCGTACATGTTGGTTTTAGTCTAGTATACAAAGGAGACTCTGGAAAAACAATTCTAAGATATCTAAGAGTAAACATTCGTGGACAAATGTTTCTAAAAGGGGGAAGGATGTTATGTCTCGCGTTTCTTTGTATGTTAAAGTTTCGTTTTCAATTAATTAACGTAGACTCGGGGATGAGATTATCTGAAAGTTAGCATATTTATGCTATTTATGACAAGTAATAAGTAAGGTCCATGAAGTAAAGGGTACACAAATTAAAGAAAATGAGTTTCGTTGAAAATTGTCGATTTGGGATAAAATACGAGTCAAGCATTTGTTGATACCAAAATTTTCCCTATATATACTTATACTCAAAATATTCTCAAAAATAGTATATATATAAGCATCCACAAAGGTTTTGGTATTTTTAAGAATTTTTAAATCAATTTATGACCTATTTTGCACTATAAAATCCAACAATTATTTTCAAAATTTGTTATTTTGGTGAATAATTTATTTTATTCTCTCATTTACACAATAATAGAATTTACATGATTTTTACATAATTTTACAAATTCATCTGGTATTTATAAATTAAAATTGCATGAAATTACAATTTTAGACTATTTCTCGATTTAATAGCATTTGCAACCACAAAATCATTTCTAATATTTTTTAATTAATACTTATGCATTGTTTATTAACTTAATATTTTTAATTTGAATATCATTTACCATTTTACAAAATTCAAATTAGGGAAAATTGTGTATTTAAATTATAGCCCTTTTTATTCAATTCTAGCCCTAATTCCAACCCCCAATTATACTACCTGATTTTTTTAAACAACCCGACCTAAACCATTATATAAACCCGCCCGGATCCCCTTTTTAATCAGGACCGTTGATCATTTAGATCAACGGTCCACGTCGCCCCTTCCCTTAATTAAACCAAAGATACCCCTAACGCTAATCACTTCTCACAAACGAGCAGCCCTAAAACCCTTTCGTTCCCAAACTCTTTCAACTCCCTAAAACCCTAGCCCTTCTCCGCCAACTTTCCAACCTCGTTTCACCGGAAACCATGGCCTTCCAGGCTTCATGCAACCAATATTCACCCCCACTCCCTTCTATGACCCCTTTGTTCAAAGATCAAAGCCCTACCTTGAAGAACATCGGCTCATAGGTCCTCCGACTTGAGTTCTACAGCCATGTCCGATATCTCTCTGGCAAGTCTTAGCATTGTGAGTCTGTTGTCAACTCAAAACCAGTCCGTTCCAGGCTTTCTCGTTCTCTAGGGTTTTTTCTAAAACCCTAAATATCCAAGGTTTTCGTCTTTGTTTCTCTTTAAGATTTACTATAGATCTACATTAATTTTTAAAAGTTTCAAAGTGTTTTCCATATTGTTTTTTACCGATTTTGTTTTCAAACCGTCCCTCTTCTTGAAATTTAGGGTTTTTGATTTCTCTGTTTTATTTGCCCTACTGTAATTTCCTTTACTTTTACTATAATTCCTGAGTATTTTCTACTATGGTTCGTATGTATTTTCTTTACTATGTTATTTTTAGGGTTTCCGAGTATTTTCTTTACTATGTTCTTTGCTCTCATTATGCTTCTCATGAATGTTTATGTTATCTCTAAACGCTTTCTTCTCTATATTTGAAATGTGATGAAAACCCGAGATTTTGGGGGTTTTTTTCGAGTTTTGTGTGATATTTTGATGCCGGTTTAATTTCAAAACCCTGACTGTCTAAACTCATTTTGTGCATCTGATTTCTTGCTAAGCTCCGTAAGAACTTCTAATTCCGTTTTCATGCCTACATTTTCTACTATCTGATTACGTGACTATCTTGCTTGTTTTAGCCTCGTATGTTTGAACTTGTGCATGTTTTTATAGTCAGACTTCCCCTTTTCAAAATAAACCTAATTTTGGGGAGGTTGATTTCCTATGAACCTATTTCGATTCTCTCTTTGACTGATTAGGACATACTTTCTGACTAAATTCAATATCAATTCGAATCCCTATTTCCTTAATATACTATGTGATTGGAGATTCTATTCTTGCCTTATTTCCTTAAAATCATGTATCTTTCAAAACTCTATATATATTTACCCTCTATTTTGCAACTTATTCTTGATTCTCTTTCCATAATTGGAACTATGTTTATTTACCTCAAGTCCAACTCGTTAATTAAAGGGAGTCTTCTCTCCTAGTTGATTATGATTTGGTACTGAATTTATTTTCTTGCCTTATTTGCTGCTTACTTTCAAACTATAAAAAAAAACCCACCCCTTTTACTTCAAACACACGAACAATCACAAGTTCACACTCACAAAAACTCTCTTTTCTCTTCTCTGCCTTTTTCTCTGCTACTTGTTCTGCTTCTTGAGTTTAGCTGGTTGAAAGCCAAGGCTAAACTATAAGGCCCTATCTGCCCTACCTGATTTACTATTTGAGTTGCAACTGGTAGGTCCATGATTTAAATACTATCTCCAAAACTACACGTTTACTTACCCCTTTTCATGTGTCTGTTTATGTTCATTGTGCAGTTAACTTCAGCATGTACATCCTTATCCCATATTCATATGTCCTTGATGTTGTACGCTTGTATGAGTGCTTTCCTGTACATCCCTTCCCTCAAATCCCCATAGCTTGATTCTGTTTGCTGCAAATGTGTTCATGTAATCCCCTTTCCCTAACCCCTTTGTGTGTGAGTATTGTTTTAGACTAGGGTGGAACTCCATTTCCACCCCTAGTTTAGAACCAGGTTACTCTAAACCTATACTCAAATTAGTCCCATTCCCTTAACCATTATTATGTGTTGAGCTTGACTCATGTCTAGCGGTGTCCTAATCACCGTATAGGCCTAAGTCTGAGTTTCCCAAGTCTGCTCTTATTTGCTCAAGCCATGTAAAGGGTCAAGGTTGTGCCAGTCCCATTCATGGCTAGGTATGACCACCCTTTGCTTTGATCCTCCCCTAATTCCCTCACTTTTACACTTACTCTTAGTTATTTAAGTTCTACCCTTCTATGGTAAGCCATGCTTAGGGACCCTAGAGTTCCCTCTGAACTTGGATGCCTAAGGCCTGGTAATTCTACACCTTGCACTACTCTAATCATTTGTAGGGTGTATGCATTGCTTGGGCTTCCAGAAAGACCTTGGAACTTAGAAACACTCTAAGAGAAAGCCTCAAAATCTGGAGCCCGGAATTGGTAAAATACATGTGTTGGACATTAAGGTTGCTTTGGGGTTCCTCGAGTCCGTTTTAGCTTTAATTTATTTATTCTCTTAGTCTTTTCCTTCCACTTTTGTAACAAGCTTTGTAAAATAACATGGGGAATATAGTAAACGGGTGTGGGAGGGGTTTATATTATTGCATTAATCAATGGGTAGAAATCACGTCTATAGGATTTCAATATTGTAAATCACTTAGAAATCATGCCTATAGGATTTCAATATTTCTAATCATATAAAAACCATGCCTATAGGATTTTAATATTGCATCTAGAAATCATGCCTATATGATTTTTAATTGTAAACATAATAGAAATCATGTCTATAGGAACATCATGAAAACACTAGGCAAACAGTAGGTCCCTTAAACGTTCTAAAAGCAGCAACAAATCAATATATAGATATCATGCCTATAGGGTTCAAACTTGTCTAATTTGTTAGACACTTTCAATAAAATTTGTCCAATGCTGTCTATTTTTGAAATCTGGCTAAGTCTGTATTTTACACTATTTTGAATCTATAGAATCTTTTAAAATTTCCAAACCTGCATTTTATTCTAGAAATAACTCTTTGGTCTTCTGCCTAAATTTGTACTTTAATGATTTTCGACAAAAAACTTCTTCATGTATGATTTTGCTTAAGCAGTTCGATTATTTTGTAAGCCATTTCTGAACTTTTGCAAATTTTAATTTCCTGTTTCAAATTATCGTTTTCTAAAACTACTGGTTTTAAAATACCTTAGGTTCTAATAGACCAGACCCGAGGGACAAAAAGTAGACTTATTATCCAACATGTGTTAAACTAATCTACACACTATCAGTTTAATCTGAAGACCAACTCAGTAATTGCAAGTCATGCTAAACTAATTACTGTATGGCTTAAGGGGTTTATGTGCATCCTTTGTATGTTGTCTTCTCCCCGTATGTGTTTGTTTTTGATTGACGTCCTGGAATTTTTACCTTTAAACTCCATATATGTCCTCACTCCCTTTCTTCCCTTTTAGGATTAGAAGTTCAAATACCTCGGGACTAATAGGTCGGGATGGGTATTAGCATGCAATAAGTAAATGAGAGTAAACGCGACCTTAACGGGGTAGGAAGGGTAGAATATGGAGATGATGACGATGCGCTAATATTATAAGGCGACCTCTCTTTTGGGAATATGTGCGGGATATTGCATCGAATGATCCATATTATAGTTAAACCTAGGACCCTCTTTACTTTCTTTTCCTCTATTAATGTTTTCTTTAAACTAAAATTCCCTTTTATTTATGCTATCCTTCTTTCAAAATTGTCAACTTGCTCGTATTCTTTATGTGCAAACTTTGCTTGTCTATTTCTATGCTTCATAAAGTCACATCTAAGCAAGGCAGGGAACCACACTAGTGGATCTTGAGGGGTGCTTAACACCTTCCCCTCGAGATAATTTCAAGTCCTTACCCGAACTCTGATTTTCCTTCGAATTCTTATTCCTTTCTCAAAAAGTGTCCTAATACACTATAATCATTAGGTGGCGACACTTCAAACTCCATAGCCCTAATTCCCCAAAATGGGATAAAAGAGTCATTCCACCCATAATGCCGCAAAGCCCAATTCCTCTCCCTCGGGAGGGAAAAAGGGGGGCGTCGATAGCGTTAATACTCGATATTTAAGACTAGTACCATACAAAGTACAATATGACCATGGTAGTAAGATAAATAAAGTGTATTAAAAATAAGTAAAATTTTAAGTAATTTAAGATAATATTTAATTATGCGAGTAAGTAACTAATTACCGAGTAACGAGAGATTATCTAATTACCTAATAAGTAATAAAGATTAAATTAAGACCCCACTCCACCCCAAGTGGCAGCAATCCACTAGAAGGTAAGTGACACATGATCACAATAGATTAGGTGTCACCTTGATAAATTAGTGGCAATACACCTCCACTTTAAAGCTTTCAAATAAACCTTGTAAATTCATTTTCAAATTCAATGTTAAGCAAGAACGTAACATTCTGATAGTTGAACAATGCAAAGTGATTTCTATAACACAGCATGGTTTCTATTGTTTCAACAATTCTACGAGAACTTTTAGAATTATAGCAATGGAGAAATTTTTTGGTTCTAACAAAGTACAGTGTAACTTTTTTCAAGGATATCAATTTTCCCTACACTAAATATGTTAAGGCTAAGTTCTTCCTTCATTTTACATGATCTCGTAACTATACAAGTTTGATAACGAGTCATAAAGAAAAATTCATATCCCGAAATTTACGTATATTTTGCTAGTCTCGCGAGTTACGTATATTTTCCTAGTTTTGTAAGTTATGATATTTCCTTATCGGGACTTCATATTCAATTGAGTATTTTCTTCTTCCAGTCAAGAGATCGAAGAATATATATATATATATATATATATATATATATATATATATATATATATATATATATATATATATATATATATATATATATATATATATATATATATATATATATATATATATATATATATATATATATATATATATATATATATATAGACACACACAGAGAGAGTATTAAGATATTATCATTACCATTGAGTTATAATCGATGGGCAGGATCCTATTGGGCAACCTCTAATCAGATGGTAAGTTATATATCGAGCCTATTATGTCCGAGACTTATGAGCGAGCCCAGTTGGTCGAGATATAGAGCCTACTATGGCCGAGCTCATATAAGCAAGCCTACTACGACAGAGTAGTTATATATAAATACCGAGCCTTGTAAGGTGGATTACCGAACAACTATTTTACTTATTATATTGAGAGAATTGAGTCAGCATTAGCCGATAAGCTAACGTTGAGCTTATTAGTTCAGTTTAAGCTTTCAATATATTTTCTTACATACTCGGTACATTATTTCATACTGACGTCCCTTTCCGGGGGCACTGTATTTCATGCGTGCAGGTTCGGACAGACGGGTAGACCTCCTCAGTAGGTGTTTGCCCGAGTTCAGCCTTACTGGTAAGCTCCCCATCCTTCGGAGTTGCTAGGTCTAGAAGTTTTGTGTACATCTTGTGTATATATGCAGATAGGTTACGTGTAGGACGGGGCCCTATTCTAATCACGGTACATCTACCAGTAGAGGCTTGCAGACATATCTTTTCAGTTGGTGTAGTATGTTGGGCTTGTAGGCCCTGTACATATTGTAGCAATTATGGAGGCCTTGTCGGCCCAGCTTTATGTTGATATTTAGTCATCGTTAGTCTCTTTTCAGTTTTATATTTCGCATCACACCTTATCTTGTAATGTGGCCCATGGACAAAGTATGACATTACAAATTCAGAGTCTCTTAGTCGCAAGTGGTACCGAAGGATAGATGAGGCACTGGGTGCTGGTATCTTCCCCAAGCTCGGGGCGCGACAATATAATATGTATTTCATTATATATATATATATATATATATATATATATATATATATATATATATATATATATATATATATATATATATATATATATATTAAAAAGTTTAACTTTTTATGTTTAATTGATGTGAATAAACATCAATACCATAAAAGAGGGTGGGGGGTAATTTGTGTGGTACCTAATTTTCGCGTTAGAAGAACCTGGTTCTTCTAAGTGTTCTAACTACTGCAGTTTGCGGAATAATAAAAACTGAAAGTAAAGTGCACAGTTGTTTTATGTGGAAAGCACCTGGCTCAAAAGGTGAAAAAACTACGACCTACTACTTAGTAGGATTTTTCCAAACTCCACTAAAATCAATGAGCCAAAACAACATTTATAAAGACTCTTTGATGACACAACATACCTAATACAATTGCTTCTAGGAAAGCTGAAAGGTACAATATAAAACCTACTACAATTGAACTAGAAATAAAACAATCACTGTCTCTGCAGTTCCTCTTTGCATTTGCCTTTTTCAGCATTTTGGTCTCAGAGAGGAATTTCAGAGTCTCTCACATTCCCAAATTTCTACAAGAAAATGGAGTGCATTAACATAAAGATGTTTGTTGTTGATGTCGTCATGATGACGATGGCTATCTCCGCCGTGAAGGGCGTCGCCGCCGCTGATGCTCCGGCTTCTGACGCCACCATCTTTGTCCCCACCTTCTTCACTTTGTTTGTTGCTCTTGCTTTTGCTCTTCTCTTCTAATTTTGCTCCATCATGTATTCTTGATTAAAATCGTGAGGGTCGTTTCGTAATTTGGGTTTTTGTTTTCTTTTTTTCTCTTTGTTTTGGAGTGGATTTTTTATTGTATTTTGTAAGTTTCATGTATTTTTGTGTAATATATTTGAAATTTTAGTTAGTTTTTAGGTTATTACTATTAATAAGAGATCTTGACCCTAGTGTTTTGGCTTCATAAAAAAAAAAGAAATAAAACAATCAGATGGAATTGGTTCTTCTCTAGGTTCATATAGTTGTAGGTGTACACACTTGTAACTTGCATATATCGTTGCAAATCAGACTCGCTCTTTTTGCTCTCAAATATGCTTTTACTTCTGCTTGTATGTGTTTCCTGTAAAAGAGAACTAATGCAATCATATATTGAGTTATCATTTAGAGTTTGATTAAGACTCCACTTCTTATCCGTTCACAATTCGAGTCCTTGGCCAATGCAAACTCCAACTCTTATCCTAACTTAGGATTGAGTTCTCTTCATATAAGGAGACTGTCATCCTTATCCCAATGCAACCTTTTCGATTATGTTCAGAAGATATTGATGTGTGATCTTTGAGTATTATATTCCTCACGTGCTCTGCATGTGCCCTTGTTGATTCAGACTGTGTAGTACAAGATGGACCAGGTCCTTCTATCAGTTCATTTGTCAATCTTCAAAACTCAACTGAAACTTGGGCCAACAATTTCCCCCTTTTTGATGATGACAAACTCTGTGCTTATTATGATCAGGAACCTGTAGACTTGGCTAAAATCAACACTTAGAAAATGATTTAACTTATCATTAAGGAGGTTAGATTTAGGTCATAAGCATCACTAGTTCAGAAAAATATTTTTAAGCACAATATCTTCCCCATTTTGGTATCATCGAAAAGTTGTATAAATAATATGAATTCTCAAAGTTAATTTCTACTCATGGCCGCCGGGGAAACTGCAAGTGAACACATGATCAAGTTAATCAAAAATCATCTCAGAAATAACTATTTAGAACAGGATTAACATGAACCAGAAAAGTTTCATTCATTGATTACAGAAATGTTCCTACGAAGCAGTCCACAAAAAGAAACATAAAACTTCCAACCATGAGCAAAAAAGAAAAAACAGACCAAGAACCATATAAACTTTTCACTGAAAGGGGAAACTAGACTGGATACTAGACACATGACTCCTAAGGCTTGGATGAGCTAGAGGGTTGGACTTTTAGCAGGTTAAGCATTTGTTGTAGCATGCCTTCATTCTTCTCCTTCTCCTTGGCAAGCTCAGCTCTAAGTCCATTCCTTTCTCCCTCCAATTCTGCCACCATGGTATTAAGCCTTGCTATTTAAGCATCCTTCAGTCCAACCTCCTGAACTAAGGACCTGACTTTGCTGTTTACAACAGTTTTAGCCGATGAACCAGGTTCAACAGGAACAGTGCTAAGCAGATAGTCACTGCTTTGAAGAGTCTTAATGCCAAACTGTTCCTTGCTAGATGCCATCTCCCAATTCTACAAGGGAACATGTAGTCGTTCAAGCACAGTGGTCAGAATAAATCCATAGGGGATGGCATGGGCCTTTGAACCATTGATTACCCTTTCCAGCAGCTTCACCATGAACACATGCCAGTTGATTTGCTTACTTTCAGTCAAGCACTGCATGAACACGAGGTCCATATAATTAGCAGTATGCCTTCTTTCCTGTCTGGGTAGGAGTCATTTGTTAACAAACTCAAAGAGCACCTTTTGCTTAGGCCTCATCTTACTTTTTTGCACTGCCCTGGCCTCAGGCACTTCTGCCTCTGATGTGGTACAAAAAAATTTCTAGTAATCTGCAGCTCTGAAGGTAATCCATATAAACAAGGCCATCTTTGCCTTGTGTAATCATCATATCATTCACAAGGGATATTTGATATATCACCCAGCTTCTCAGCATTAAACTTTACCTTGACCCCCTTAACAGAACTTGTCACCACACCATTATTACTGACCCATTCGCCATGAAGTCAACCAGTTCCTTCCTAGCTAGTTTCCCATTCAACTAAAGGACCATGTCCTTCCAACCTTGAGTTTCCAGAGATGTTAGAAGCCTCAACATGCCTGGCTCCTCCAGGCCTTTCAGCAGCCTACCCTTCAGAAATTTTCTTTTGCCAAAATTGGCAAATCGATCTTGCTCATTTTCAGAATCATCATCTTCTTCTTCATCACTTTCTTCTTCTTCTACAACTTTTTTCATCTGTTTGACTTTAAAGGCAGTTCTTGTTCTATTTGCAAGGGAGGACTCAGCAGGTACATCTTTTGAAGACTTCTTGGAAGAAGTCGTAGTCTCCTTGGGGTTTGCAATAGGAGACTTCTCAGTTTGTTTTGCTAGATGGACCTATTCCATCACCTCTTCGTCCTCCTCAGCCACAGTTTCTGAACTCTCACCAACCTTCCCCTTTCCTTTCTCTAGTCTTTTTTTCTTACTTTCTTCTAGTGCCCTCTTTAGCTCAGCTTCACTCTCTCTCGCTTTGCTTCTTGTTATTTTATCCCTAGGTGCAACCTTGAGGGATGCGTTCTTGGATTTTTTTGATGGTTTTGCAGCAGCAGAAGTTTGAAGGGAAGAGGAATTTTGTTTCTTTAGGTCATAGCTATCCCCCAACTTCTTCATCAGGTCAGCCAACGTCTCCTCCACTAAAGGACTAGTTTGTTTACTTAAATCTACCAACCTCTCACCAGCTTCCCCAGATTCACTTCCCCTGAATGGGATACCCCATTACCCCCACTTCCACAGATAGATAACACCTTCTTCCTCCTTTTCTTCATTTGTTCTACAGACACATATCCAGAAATGTTCTTAACCGCCCCCACCAAAACATATCTATTCTCTACTTTTTCACCTACATCCACCGAAACAAATCAAGATCTTACCTCTATTGGATTTTCTTAAGGCGGAGAATTTTTAGAAGACTCAGTTCATCTCCCTCGCTTGCAGAGATGTATTGATCCGACTCAGAGATGGACTCAGTGACCTTTGCTTGGGGTTCCTTCTTTTGACTTGCTTTCAGCCTCTCGTTTAAAGTTTTTCTTAAAGGTCCGGTCGCCACTGCTTTTCTGGCTATCATTTTTGTTCGATGAAACCTTGGTTTTGGGGATTCAACAAGAGGGGTAGAGTATGAGGTGGTGTTGGGTAACACTGGCGGTGGGGTTCCTGGATTGGCTTGAGGATTAGTCATTTTGGATGATGAATCTGTGGAAGGCTTTAAGAAATTTTGGGAAATTTTTGAGGGTTTTAGAGATGAAGGAGATGATCAGAGAGTTAGAAGCTAATGACAGTTATGAAATAACTTATGAGGATTTTTAAAGACGAGTAATTATTGCTTCAGAAAAAGCACTTTTCAGGCGTTAGTAAGGGTCTTATCAGTGTAGAGTTCTGGTCTCCCTATTAATAAAAATTGCTAAGATTTAGGAAAAGAGTTCCGTTATTCTTAGAATTCTAATTACAAGAAACTGGTTCAATTGGCTTCCAATGGATAGAAATTTGAGACGTTTGGACTTTCTAGGACTCTCGCTCATGATTGAAAGTTAAATTTTTCTAATTGTGCAAAGTATAGAAATATACCTGACTTTCCTCATGAGTACATATTGATGAACCAGGTTCTTCATATGACACTTCTCTTGATTATGCCTCAAATGTCAGAATAGAAAATTTGTAAGAGATTAGTGAATTATATGATTACATATCACAGGAGTATACTTATTTAAAAGTATTTAGCTGAGTAGGAATTAGTCTAATATTCACAGATTTAAGAAATACTAACAAAAAAAAATTCATTTTTTTTATTTTTTTATTGTGCATTCTGAATATGACCTCTCAGGTGATCTTAATCATCCCTAATTCCAACATTTTCCTCTCAAAGTTTTCTCTACTTAGTGCCTTGGTGAAGATGTTAGCTATTTGTTTATCAGTGGCATAGAATTCTATGAAAATTAGCCCCTTTTCATAGCTGTCCATCAAGAAGTGGTATCTAACATCTATGTGCTTAGTCCTTTTGTGTTGAACAGGGTTCTTTATCATACTGATTGCACTAGTGTTATCACAAAATATAGGTATGCATCCCACTTCAATTTCAAAATCTACCAATTGTTGCTTGATCCATAGTAACTGAGCACAACATGAAGCGGCAACAACATACTCAGCTTCAGCAGTAGAGAGGGCCACTGAATTGTGCTTTTTGGTAGCCCAAGATACAAGACAAGATCCTAGGAAGTGTGCCATACCTGAAGTACTCTTCCTGTCTACTATGTAACCTGCATAGTCAGCATCAGCATATCCAATTAAGTCAAAATTACTACCTTTTGGATACCACAAGCACATATCAGTTGTTCCTTTTAGATATCTCAATATTCTTTTGACTGCCGTCAAGTGTGACTCCTTTGGATTTGCTTGGAAACAAGCACAAAGTCCTATGCTGAAAATAATGTCAGGTCTGCTAGCAGTAAGATACAAAAGTGAACCAATCATACCCTGTACAACTTTTGATCAACAGATGAACCAGGTTCATCAGCATCTAACTTTGTGGCAATTGCAATATGAGTATCTATTTCTTTGGATTCTTCCATTTTAAATTTCTTGATCAGTTCTTTTGTGTACTTCTGCTGATGAATCATAGTACCGTTTGGACTTTGTTTGATTTGCAACCCTAAGAAGAAATTGAGTTCTCCCATCATACTCATTTCAAATTCACTGCCCGTTAGTTTTGCAAAATCATTGCTCAACCTCTCTGTAGTGGCCCCAAAATTTATGTCATCTACAAAAATCTGAACAACTAGAAGATCTTTACCTTTTTCCTTTAGGAACAAAGTACTATCAATTTTACCTCTTTTGTACCCATGCTCCAGAAGGAATTTTGATAGTCTTTCGTACCAAGCTCTTGGGGCTTGTTTGAGACCATAAAGAGCCTTATCCAGTTTGTATACATGATCAGGACATTCTTTACTTTCGAATCCAGGAGGTTGCTTCACAAACACTTCTTCTTTGAGATAGCCATTTAGGAAGGCACTTTTCACATCCATTTGATGAGTAGTGAATTCCATATGTGCTGCAAAGGCTATGAGAAGTCTAATTGCTTCAAGTCTGGCAACTGGAGCAAAAGTCTCATCATAGTCAATGCCTTCCTCTTTACTATAACCTTGAACCACTAACCTTGCCTTATTTCTTGTAACTGTTCCATCTTCATCCAACTTGTTTCTGAAAACCCATTTTGTCCCAATAAGCGACATGTCCTTAGGTCTTGGAACCAAGTTCCAGACTTGGCTTCTTTCAAACTGATTAAGTTCTTCTTGTATAGCATTTATCCAGTCTACATCTTGTAGAGTTTCACTCACATTCTTAGGTTCAATTAGGGGCAAAAAGGCATCAAATGCACACAGATTCTTCAGTTGTGATCTAGTCTTGACTCCAGATACGGGATCATTGATTATGTTATCAATGGGGTGTGAACTCAGGTACCTGTAAGATTTTCCCACAAGCTGGTTTCTGCTAGCTTCTCCTTCATTACTATGTTGTAGAGGCACAAGTTGAGGTAGAGGTTCCTTTAGAGAATTTTGTGCATTTTCTCTCAGATTGATTCCCCCTGTCAGGTTGTCCATGGCAAAAAGACATGTTCCATCACCCGTTTCTTCCTTGGATGCCTCCTTAACTTGTTTTATAGCTTCACTCAGTTGTTTCACCAGTACAATGGCTTCATCTTCATGTTCCTGTCTCTTAGAAAGAGTGTTAGTTTCATAAAAAATAACATGTACACTTTCTTCTACAAATATAGTTCTTTTATTAAATACTTTATAAGCTTTGCTATGTGAAGAATATCCCAAGAATACTCCCTTATCACTTCTGGGATCAAACTTACCAAGGGAATCTTTGCCATTATTGTGCACATTGCAACTAAAAGCTCTTATGTGGGATATATTTGGTTTTCTCCCTTTAAGTAATTCATAGGTAGTTTTCTCTACCAGTGGTCTGGTCATACACCTGTTTATTATGTAGCATGCTGTATTTATTGCCTCTGCCCAAAAGCTATGAGGTAGCTTATTGGAAAGTAACATGGTCCTTGCCATATCCTCAAGGGTCCTATTCTTCCTTTCAACTACCCCATTTTGCTGAAGAGTTCTAGGGGCAGAGAAATTAGGATCTATTCCATTTTCATCACAAAATTCAGCAAACTTTGCATTTTAAAATTCAGTTCCATGATCAGACCTAATGGATGCAAGTTGATTTCTTAATTGTTTCTGGATTTTTCTAACAAAAGTTGTGAACATTTCAAATGCTTCATCTTTAGAAGTTAGAAATAGAACCCAGTTAAATCTAGAGAAATCATCAACCAACACCATAACATATCTTTTACCACCTCTGCTCATGGCTCTTATTGGACCATAGAGATCCATATCAACCAGTTCCAACGTCTTGGACGAGCTTATCATTTTCTTAGATTTGAAAGATGACCTTACATGCTTCCCCCTTGCACATGCCTCACAAACTTTGTTTTCCTTGAACTTGATATTAGGTAGCCCTATCACCAAGTCCTTGGAGACTAATTTGTTTAATTGATTTATACTAGCATGACCAAGTCTTTTGTGCCAAAGGAGGGGATCATTTATTAACACACTTAGACAAGTGAGTTTATTTTCAGAAAGAGTTGACAAATTACAATGTAAATATTGTTAACTCTTCTTCCCTGCAAAATAATCTTGTCAGTAGTAAGGTTAATCACCAAACATTTTAAGGAAGTGAAAGCCGCGAGATTATCTCTGTCACATAGTTGTGACACACTTATCAGGCTATATTTCAAGCCATCTATCAAATAGACATTCTCAATGGAATGAGAGTCTGTCTTTCATACCTTTCCAACCCCAATGATCTCACCTTTCTTTCCATTTCCAAAGGAGACATTGCCTCCTCTTAGGTTCTCAAGTAAAAGAAACTGGTCCTTGTTACCAGTCATATGTTTTGAGCAGCCACTATCCATGTACCAAATTTGGCTACTTCCTTTCACTTGGACCTCCTGTTCATCTTCTGATTCTCCGATGTCCATAAGAGCTTGCTCATCTTCAGCTTCATTTTCTGAGTCTTCATCTGACGTATCTCCCCATGCAGCAACCATGGCTTGGGTAGTACCTTTGTTTCTCCTTGGTTGAACCTGTTCCTTCTTCCTGTTCCTTCTTTTTTCCCTTTCTTTCTTCCACTAAATCTCCCATTGAGGGCAGTTCTTAATCATGTGATCTGTCTTTCCACATTTAAAGCAGCCATCATTTGTCTGCTTCTCAGGAGCCCTAGTTTTGTTGAATGTTGATCCTCTTGAAGAGCCCTTGCCTCGCATAAGGTATTTCTTGAAGTCTCTAGTTATCATTGCCATTTCATCATCTTCAAGATCTGATCCTTCTGAGATCCCGAGAGCCAGACTTCTTTCTTTCTTTGGAGCATACATCTTCATAGTTTGCCTTCTCAATTTATAAGCAGTCAAGTTTCCAATCAGTTCATCCAATTTCAGAGTAGCAATATTTTTGGATTCCTGAATGGCAGTGATTTTGCTTTCCCAGGAGATTGGCAAAACTCTAGTTAAAATCTTCTCTACCTTGTCTTCTTCCAGAATAACCCTTCCAATAGACTCAAGTTCATTTGTCAGTGTATTGAACCTAGTATACATCTCTTGGATAGTTTCACCATCCTTCATAGTAAAATTCTCATATTGAGAATACAGTAGAGTTCCTCTTGACCTCTTCACTTGAGGTGTTCCTTCATGAGCCACTTGTAATGTGTCCCAAATTTCCTTGGCAGTTGTACATCCCTGAATTCTGCTGCATTCATCCGGGCCAAGTCCACACACTAGCATTTCTTGGCTTTAGCATTTTTCTCCCATTTCCTTAGATCTTCAGCAGTACAATCTGCTCTAGTTTTTGGAACATCCATTCCTTCAGCATTCTTCTTGGTTGTAGCAAGAGGACCATCAGTGATGATGTCCCAAAGTTCATAATCTTCACTCATGATGTGGTCTCTCATTTTATTTTTCCACCAAGAATAGTAGAGCCCATTGAAGAGAGGAGGCCTTGCAGTAGACTGTCCTTCCCAGTTCCCACGTGGTGCACTCAGGTTGATTTTTTTCCCTAAGGTGTTAACCTCTTCAAGGATAACCCACTCTGATACAAATTGATTTCTGTGGTACCTACTTTTTGCGTTAGAAGAACCTGGTTCTTCTAAGTGTTCTAACTACTGCAGTTTGCGGAGTAACAAAAACTGAAAGTAAAGTGCACAAATATTTTTACGTGGAAAACACCTGGCTCAAAAGGTGAAAAAACCACGACCTACTACTCAGTAGAATTTTCCCAAATTCCACTAAAATCAATGAGCCAAAACAACATTTACAAAGAATATTTGTAAACCTAAGGATTAAACTCTAATCCCAGTGTGGCAGACAACCTCAACTATTGCGACACTATCAAGTTAACTCTAACTTGATGACACAACGTACCTAATACAATTGCTTCTAGGAAATCTGAAAGGTACAATATAAAACCTACTAAAATTGAACTAGAAATAAAACAATCAGATGGAACTGGTTCTTCTCTAGGTTCATGTAGTTGTAGGCGTACACACTTGTAACTTGCATATATTGCTTGCAAATCAGACTCACTCTTTTTTCTCTCAAGTATGCTTTTACTTTTGCTTGTGTGTGTTTCTTGGAAAAGAGAACTAACGCAATCATATATTGAGTTAGCAGCTAGAGTTTGACTTAGACTCCACTTCTTATCTGTTCACAATTCGAGTCCTTGGCCAATGCAAACTCCAACTCTTATCCTAACTTAGGATTAAGTTCTCTTCATATAAGGAGATTGTCCTCCTTATCCCAACACAACCTTTTCGATTATGTTCAGAAGATATTGATGTGTGATCTTTGAGTATTATCTTCCTCACGTGCTCTGCATGTGCCCTTGTTGATTCAAACTGTGTAGTACAAGATGGACCAGGTCCTTCTATCAGTTCATTTTTCAATCTTTAAAATTCAACTGAAACTTGGGCCAACATTAATAAACCATATTAAAGCCAGGTTTACATAGGACAAATTAGCTTAATGAAGTCTTCAAGCTCCTTTTCTAAAATATGTTAGATTTTTTTTTACAACTAGTAGTAGAACCCGCATGACGCACTGATAATTTGATAGTCTATTAATCTTATAAAATTATGATCTAATGTATTATATTATTTTAATAATATTAGTTGTTATTTTATTATTTAATATACTATGTAAAAGTAACAAAATCTATAAAAAGGCAAATGATACAAATCAGATAGTAATAAATAGGAGTAAATTATTTATCTTTTTTAAATCAGCAAGTACTTAGTACTATATATATATATATATATATATATATATATATATATATATATATATATATATATATATATATATTGAGTATAAATGTTATATTAATATCAAAGGAATTTACAATGTAAAGTTCTATAATAGTAGCTTGGACTAGATGCTACTCATTTACAGACAATCATCTATACTAAGACAACTACCAATAAGCACAAATGCCAACTCAATAAAGGGAAATCTACTAGACTATAACTAAGGAAAACAATTAAGTTGCCGCAAGCCATTTTGCCATCGTCTACAGTTCCTGCCACGAATATGAATAAATAGAGCAACTTCTCTGCAAATCTGTTCTTCCACAAATACTTTCCCATTAAATCGAATGCTATTCCTCTCCCTCCAGATAAGAGCAACAGTATTGACAAAAACAGAGGCTATTATAGCATTGTGCCACATTTCTGCTCCTTGCTTTGCTGCAAATCCATTGCAGCTCTGTTTCCCAATTACCAACAGTTCTGTAGTGCCCCAGCCAACAACAGAGTCTGGACTACAGTATTCTAGTGATTGAGCACTCAAAGAACAAATGATTAAACACTTTAACATTCTGATTACAGAACACACAAGTTGTAGGAACTTGTATGCCAAATTTCTGAAATCTGTCAACTGTAGGAAGTCTTTGCTGGGAAGCTAGCCATACAGTGAATTTATGTCGAGGTTGAACGTTTGCAGTCATCATTAGATTCTTCCATTCAACCTTGTTGAAACTGGGAATCATTGTGAGGTAACGTTTCTGAATTTGGAGTTTATCCAGTTTGCATACTCCTTTCAACCTGCTAAAAAGATCCCCCTGTAGCTTCTGATTCTCCATTATAGCAGTTCTGCTTTCCAGTATCTTCCAAACAACCCAAGACGCTGACTTAGGAATGGTCATAGTTACAATATCATCCTGTTTGATGTAGTAACAGTGCATCCATTTAATCTAAAGACATTCTTTTTTCCTGGCCGTCTCATAAAAGTTTAGTAATAGCTGCTTTATTCCGCACAGTCATATCTAATATGTTGAGTCCTCCAGCTGTAAGTGGTCTGCAAACCCTTTCCCAAGCAACTAGAGCCCTTTTAGAAAGATTAGCAGTTCCAGTCCACAAAAAGGTTATGCAGATTGCTTCAATGGCTTTCAATACTTTTTTTGGCATAATGAATACTTGAGCCCAGTAAGTCTGAATACCAGAAATGACATCTTTGATCAGTTGACATCTCCCTGCATAAGAGAGCAACTTAGTTGACCAGCATGTAATTTTATCTGTAATCTTCTCTATCAGAGGCAAGTAATGATGGATGGCAAGTTTTTTTAAAATCAAGGGGTATCCCAAAAATACTTGAATGGAAGCTGGCCCTCAGTGAACCCCAATGTCTCTATGATTTCTTCTCTGGTACTCTGCTGCACTCCAGCCAAGTATACTGCACTTTTGCTAATATTAGCTTGTAGTCCAGAAGCTTCAGAGAACTTATGGAAAACCTCCTGTAAAATCTGGATGGAAACAATATCAGCTCGACAGAACATAAGGAGATCATCAGCAAAACAGACATGAGAACAATTCAGTTTTCTGCATTTGGGATGGAAATTGAAGTCCCCATTCTTGTGCAACTGTCCCAATATCCTATTCAGGTTTTGTACTATATATTTACTAATGTGATTTTTTATTAACTTGTTTAGCACTACAAGTTTCAAAAGTTTTATAGCCATACAAATGTTATGACATATTTAAGATCACAAGTTATAAAAGTCATTTCCCTTTATTAAACTGTGTAAAATCAAATCGAGACAAATGAATTAAAAATAAGTGGAGTGTTATTTTTTAGATATATTTTAAAAAGTTTAATTTTTCATCCTTAAAAAAAGTATCAGAGCTAGGTTCACTTAGGACAAGTTACGTAAATAACTTCAAATTCCTTTTCTTTCCTGAAATAGGTTAGATTTCTCTACCTTTCTTGAAATAGGTTAGATTTTCCTGCAATTTACTTAATTACTCAATTATAAAGTATTGTTACAATATCTTGCTTAGATTGTTGTTTGACTAATTTCTTTTTGTTAAATTACCTGAATAACTAATGTTATATTTATTATTTTTTATCAGTAAGATACCTCATCCCACTAATTTTTTTTCTTGTAAGTTCTATTGATATCATAAAAGTTGCCTCTTGGTTAGAAGTATTTTTGTTATTTTATAGGCAATCACAAATTTATCTATACCATGCAAAAACAAGTCATTTATTTTTTCTTTTAAATATAATATATTTGAAATACTTCTAAATTTACATATAAATTGGTAATCCTTACACAAATAATGACATTATATAGTCGTTTTTATATTTTTTAAAATTTTAAATGTTGTCCTTCAGATAGTCAATTACACATTGATTGTTTTAGCTTGCTACAATTAGCGAGATATTAAATTATGCAATATTTGCTGTTACCAAAAAGCGTGAGTTTTTTTTAGAATTCTTCACCATTCAAATTCTATTACATTCTTTTATTGCTCTTCCATTAGAGAGTTCATATTTAATTTTATACTCCCAATTTAATTATTTAGATAAAACGATTCATAAAAATATCACCCCAAACAAGTATAATATATTAGAATTTAATTGAGCAACTAATTTGTATGCATAAAAGAATTAACAAAGAAGCATCTTTGAAGCTATTCACAATTAACTAGAGAAGAATTTGAAGATTTTATTTCACTTTAAAATATGTTAATACCGTAAAACAAGATTTAAATATTTATTAAATCAAAATAAATAAGTAAATATTGAAAAACTTTAAAAAAAAATTAAATACATACACATAACAACAAAAATTAGATGTATGTCACATGTCATTTTTTCAGGTCAATGGAATAATACATTATGGATTTCACTTCGCCACCCCTAAAAATAGAGAGGAAAAACCAAGATCTTCAATCGGACTGCAGTTTATGTTTCACACCCACTAATCACCCTCAACTAGATTTTGACCGGACTATTGAAGTGAAAAACTCCTCACCTGCTAACTCTTTTCATTTAGCTCCTTAGAGCATAAACCCTAACATTGCTAAAACCCTTTTCTGAAATAATTTCAAGCTCCATTTTAGTTGTTGGGGTGTTAAAATTTTTTCACCGCAAAATCCAAATCTTTGTGGTATTCCATTTTTGGCTCCTAACCAGCAACTATCTGAGCCATCAATCAGAGGTATGTTATGTAACAAGTTTGAGTCTTTATTTCTCCTTTTTTTTAATATATTTTTTTACTTTGTTTTATCTGATTCTCTATTTGACCCAGAAAAAACCATCTTTTTATTTTTAGCCATACACCTAATAAAGTAGATTTTTGTAAATTTATTTGCAACCCGAGTCTTGTTTTTCTTTGTACTCTAGGATTTTCAAAGCTTCTTACTTGGAAGCCAGGCATATAATAGATAATCTCTTTGTTTCAAATATTTAGCTGCAATTCAGTTCTTGTTTTGCAGTAGATTCTCCCTTGGAGCTAGGAAAGTTTGGAACTTTGGTAGCCTAACAATGTTGTCAAAGGGTCCTTTAAGGCGTGCTTAACCCGTGAAGCTCAGAAAAGCTCAGGGAGGGAGCTTTTCTGAGTTCTGTCTTGAATCTAGTGATACTAAACGACAAATAATTTTGTCAAATAAGTGCATTAGTTGTTGAGGAAAACATTATGAATGAGTTTGTTTCCTTCTTCTTAAATGAGTTGTTGTGCCTTTTTTACTAAAGCCCGCACTTTAATTGCATATTGTGCTTAAAGCCCCAATCGACCCCAGAACATACAAAATTGCCCTTTTGTGTCTAAGCTTTAGTTGTACTCTATGTTAACACACTTCTGCAGGACTGTTGAAGTATAATTTGGTTAATTACCTGGTCTTATATGTTCTATTTGATTTTGTTTCAGGTTGAGATAATTTTAGGTCAAGACTTCTCGATTTGTCTATTTGGCAGGTTGAGAGAATGACATAGCCTCTGCTGCAACGCTCTAGGATGAGGTTACAATTGATTAGCAGAGGTATTTCCTATAAGTTAGATGTAGCCTAATTGTTTGACTGCCGTTCCTTGGAAAGTTGGAAAGGTTAGAAGCAGTTCTTGTCCAGTGTTGCTTATCAACCTTCCATTAATTGCGAAAACATTTTTTCTGCTGCTGTAAAACCTCATATTCATGTGTGTATCTCAGTTATAAAGTTTTGATCTTCAAGTACCTATATGATGCGTTAGTTGGGACTTGGGATTAATCTATCGTAAGCAGTTTTTAGCACATAAGTCGGAGCAGGACTGATTGCTGGCAGTTCTGCTGATCTTCTTATAGACTCCATTCATGTAAAAATTACCAAAGACAACTTATTGGATATTAGAATGAAGCAGGTCCAGTTGAGCAGAATGCATATAAGGATTCATATAGCCAACCTCAACTAGATAAGGATTGAGCGTAATTATTGCTGTTGTTGTTTAAGTATCTGCATGATGTTATTGATTAGCTTTAAAGATTACTTTTTTGTTCAAATTTACTTAAAGAACTTACCTACTCGATGGTTATTGATCACGGTTTATAGATACTTTTTATTCACTTAAATAACTTGGAAAAAAAGAAACAAATTACATGGTGAAGGAAGGGAGGGGGAGGGGTGAATGCATTCATCTAGATGCTTTTCAATTAGTGAGTACTTATCTTTCTGACAGCCGGGAGTATTTATTTCTTTGTAGCCTTCTTTTCTTTGATTGCGGTACTATATCTTAGTTGCTTACTCTTTTTATATTCTGCTTTAGGATTGCGATCTCAGTACTATTTAAAAAGCACCTTTGTATTTGCTTATTGCAAGAGGTTCTCCGTTTCCAATAATGGATATTCCAACTTGGATAGACCTGTCAGTTCCTTCATTCCAGATAGGAACCCTGAATTTCCAAACAGGTCGGAATATGTGCAAAATGGAGTAGATAACGTGCATGGATGGAGTGAGGCCTTTTCAAGCAAATTGGAGGGTGTAAGGCAAGCAGTGGATAATGTTTGCAAGATCTTGCAGAGTGGTCCTTGGGGACCTTCTGTGGAGATTGCTTTATCTAAATTTGATGAAAATCCTAGCACTGAGTTGGTCACTGGAGTATTAAGGCGGATAGAAGATGTCAATGTTGCATTAAACTACTTCCGATGGGCAGAGAAGAAAACTCTCCAAGCATATTGTCCAGAAGCGTATAATTCACTTCTCATGGTAATGGCCAGGAGTAGAAATTTTGAATATCTGGAACAAATTCTGGAAGAAATTAGTCTCACTGGATTTTGCCCATCTAACACTGTATCGATTGAGTTGGTTGCAGGCTGTGTAAAGAAGCAAAAATTGAAAGAAGCTTTTGATATAATTCAAACCATGAGAAAGTTTAAGATTCGCCCTGCATTTTCTGCATATACAACTCTCATAGGTGCGCTCTCTGCTGTTCAAGAACCTGATCTCATGCTCACCCTCTTTCATCAGATACAGGAATTAGGATATGAAGTAAATGTACATTTATTCACGACAGTAATTCGAGCTTTTGCTAGGGAGGGCCGAGTTGACGCTGCTCTCTCCTTGTTGGATGAGATGAAAAGCAATGCTTTTGATGCAGACATTGTCCTCTATAATGTTTGCATCGATTGTTTTGGTAAGGCTGGAAAAGTTGATATGGCCTGGAAATTCTTTCATGAGTTGAAGGCGCATGGTATTTTGCCTGACGACGTCACATATACCAGTATGATTAGGGTTCTTTGCAAAGCTAATAGATTGAATGAAGCTGTAGACTTGTTTGAGCAATTGGAATTCAACAGGACTGTTCCATGTGCATATGCTTATAACACCATGATCATGGGTTATGGATCTGCTGGAAAATTTGGTGAAGCATATAATTTGCTCGAGAGACAAAGACAGAAAGGATCCATACCAAGTGTGATTGCATACAATAGTCTTCTTACTTGCCTTGGGAAGAAACAAAGAGCTGACGAGGCATTAAGGATATTTCAGGAGATGAGGAAAGATGCTGCACCTAATCTTTCGACCTATAATATTCTCATAGACATGCTCTGCAGGGCAGGGAAGCTTGATGTTGCGTTAGAAATTCGTGACACCATGAAGGCAGTTGGCTTGTTTCCTAATGTATTGACTGTGAATATAATGATCGATCGTCTATGTAAGGCTCAACAACTTGATGAAGCTTGTTCGATCTTCGAAGCTATGGATCATAAAGTTTGTAAACCAAATGAATTCACATTTTGTTCTCTGATAGATGGCCTGGGTAGGCAAGGGAGAGTCGATGATGCATACAGACTCTATGAACAAATGTTGGATTTTGATCTTACTCCTAATGCCATTGTCTATACATCTCTCATTAGGAACTTTTTCAAGTGTGGAAGAAAGGAAGACGGCCACAAAATTTACAAGGAGATGGCTCACCGAGGAACTTCTCCTGACCTTACCCTCCTTAACACGTATATGGATTGTGTTTTTAAAGCAGGTGAAACAGAGAAAGGTAGGTCTCTTTTCGAGGAAATCAAGACTTGGGGGTTCCCTCCAGATGTCCGGAGCTATTCTATACTAATCCATGGCCTCATAAAAGCCGGATGTGCTCGTGAGACATATGAGCTTTTCTATGCAATGAAGGAACAGGGGTACATGCTGGATACTTTTGCTTATAATACTGTTATAGATGGATTTTGCAAATCAGGTAAAGTTAATAAAGCTTATCAGCTGCTTGAAGAGATGAAAGTAAAAGGTCTTGACCCGACCGTAGTAACATACGGTTCTGTCATTGATGGGCTTGCCAAGATTGACAGACTTGACGAAGCTTACATGCTTTTTGAAGAAGCAAAATCTAAAGGTATTCCATTAAATGTGGTTATATACAGTAGTCTAGTAGACGGATTCGGTAAAGTTGGTAGAATAGACGAAGCATATCTAATTATGGAAGAATTGATGCAAAAAGGCTTGTCACCAAATGTATACACATGGAATTGTTTACTTGATGCATTAGTGAAGGCTGAGGAAATAGATGAAGCCCTTGTCTGCTTCAAGTCGATGAAGGAGTTAAAGTGCACTCCGAATACTTTTACTTATAGCATCATCATTAATGGCCTTTGTAGAGTAAGAAAATTCAATAAAGCATTTGTGTTTTGGCAAGAGATGCAGAAAGTAGGGCTAAAGCCCAATATGATCATCTATACAACCATGATCTCTGGGCTTGCAAAGGCGGGAAATGTATCGGAGGCTGATAAACTCTTCCAGAAATTCAAGGGCAAAGGAGGTATACCAGATTCCGCTTGTTACAACACTATGATAGAGGGGCTAAGCATCGCAAACAGGGCGATGGAGGCATATGAGCTATTTGAAGAAACACGATTAAGAGGATGTAATATATATACAAAAACTTGTGTTATTCTTTTAGATGCATTACACAAGGCTGAATGTCTTGAGCAGGCAGCAATTGTGGGTGCTATATTAAGAGAAATTGCAAAATCGCAGCATGCTTCAAGATCTTTATAATGTTAACATAGGTACTTGTCGCAATAAATATTTTTCAGGTTTCATAATTCAAGGATTTCATCTTGTTTTATTTCTTATTTATTGGTCAAACAGTTGCAACATTACATGTTTCTTTTTTTTTTGTTCTTCCACTCTTCTACACACAACACACACACATGTGACATGACATATATAATTATATGTTATTGTCATTCTCTGCTGAAACTCCCAAGCAATTTCCGAACTGGAAATAAAGTCGCAGAAGTACTCCTTTATCTGTAGTAGTTTGACTTATAATATAACTAGTTTTTGGACAGACGCGTGTACTTCATATTAATGAGTACCAAAATTATCAAAAGTGATATAAATTCTTATTAATAATATGTTGGACTCATAACATTAAAATTGTTAAAGGAAAAAGTGCATGTTTTTAAAATTAATAAACATTGATTGTTTTTAGCTAATTCAATAAAGGACGAATCCTTGCCTACGGAAATTCTTGAAATAATAAATTCAATATATATGATTTATGTATTTTCTTTAAAAGTCCAAATAGAATAGCACAATGCACAATGCACAATGCACAATGCACAATGTGTTGGCTCGTATTCACATTTTCCGCAACATTATTTTAGTCATATATACGACTTATGTACTTTTTTGAGAAAATAACTTGAAAAAGCAAGTTTGTATGACAAAAAAGCATGCACAGTTCTAAGATGGAAAATATATTTAACATGAAGAATCGCAATTATGACAACATGGAAAAATATCTCTAAGCTTCTTTGCACTAAGAATATGCATGTGGCGTTTAACATGACCATGTCTATGTTTGATCTCAAGACAATGACACAAGTAATGATATGTTCCAGCCGAAATTCGTCTATGGCAGATTAAAACCTTCTTCTAACCCTCGATTCGATCTAACTTCAGCCTTGGAAGTTGAGAATTTTCAAAATTGATCCCTTAGGGGTAAGGGAAAATGTACAATTGCTCCTTTGACCTATATCCGAAATTTCAATTATATAATTTTTTTTACGGGAATTTTTTAATCCCTAAATTTATTTTAAATATAATTATTTGTACCCTTAATGCTGATGTGATACAATGTGTGTATTTCACTCTCCCAAATAAGAGTGAGAAGCAAGTAAAATGATTTTTAGATTATTTTTTATTCATTATTACCATTTTTTCTTACTTTTTTTTCCTTTTCCTTTTTTGTCTTTTTTTCTTTTTCTTTTTTTATTTCTTCTCTAATTCCGGTGAATATTCATTCACCCACGACTTTGTCCAACCGTTTTCTTTTATTTTTTTATTTTCACACACAAATTAAACTCTCAAAAAGATCTATTCATAAGCAAAGCAAAATATACTCAGATTTTGGAGGAGAGGGGGGAATTCATCATCGAGAAACCTTCTCACGCTGTAAAAGAATAATGTATTGAAATTTTAACTGAATTTTTTTCTCAACTTATATGCGTTTTTATTTCTTTTTCTCTTTATTCCACACATAAATTACACTTAAATCGGGATAAAAATCTGTCGTCGAAAAAAATGATGCTTGTGAAATTCCGACGACCACCATTTTATGCCGCCGGTGACCAAAACAAAAAGAAATAGAATGAAATAAAAAAATGAGAATAATAAGAAATAAGAAAAAAAGATACGAAAAAGAAGGAAGAATAAAAAAAGTACTAAAAATATATGGTGGGGCGCGTGTAGCTCACCACTTGCCAAGAGTTTGGTTGTCAGCGTTAAAGGTGCAAACAATTACAATTAAAATAAGTTTAAGGGGGTAATAGAATTTCCGTAAAAATAAGTGTATAATTAGAATTTCGGGTATAGGTCAAGGAGTAATTGTGCATTTTTCCTTAGAGGTAATGTCCTAGAAGAAAAGGAAAAAGAACCATATTTATTCCAAGAAATCCAAAAAATTGATAAAATTTTTATGT
Organism: Nicotiana benthamiana; assembly: GCA_034376525.1. Taxonomy (NCBI): domain Eukaryota; kingdom Viridiplantae; phylum Streptophyta; class Magnoliopsida; order Solanales; family Solanaceae; genus Nicotiana; species Nicotiana benthamiana. Next base: position 77,634,478 of record CM067328.1, on the reverse strand, counting down.
GGATTAATAACTTAACATTTGTTATGAAATAGAAGATTCTTACACTTCTATTTAAGGTGAATGTCTTTAATGTACTTAATTAGAGAGATTTTAGAGTCCTATTATTGGTAGCAAGATCTTCCTCCTCCCTATAAATAGAGGTGCTCTCTACCATTGTAATTCACCCCTCTCAACTCAATAAGAAGAACTCTCTCTACTCTTCTCTCTATTGCTATTGTTCTTGTTCTATTGTTCTTGTCTTTTACTTTAGTTTATAACACGTTATCAGCACGAGACTCTACCGTCTCAAGTATCATTCTCGAAAATCCAAGGTATTTTCCCTCTTCCTAATTTAATTTTCGAGTATGTCTGACATTATGAAAAGAAAGTTCGTTGCCCTTGAAATTTCGGGCAAGAACTATATGACATGGGTGTTGGATGCTGAAATCCACCTAGATGCTATGGGTCTCGGAGACACCCTCAAAGATAAAGAAAAAGCATCCACCCAAGATTGTGCGAAGGCCTTGATTTTCTTGCGCCACCACCTTGACGAAGGTTTGAAGATTGAATATCTCACCGTCAAGGATCCACTCGTTTTGTGGAACGGCTTAAAGGAGAGATATGACAACCTGAAGTTGGTCACTCTGCCACAAGCACGATATGATTGGGCCCATCTGAGGCTACAGGACTTTAAGTCCGTTTCTGAATATAATTCTGCAATGTTCAGAATTACTTCTAAACTGAAGCTATGTGGAGATAACATCTCCGATTACGATATGCTTGAGAAAACGTTTACAACGTTTCATGCCTCCAATATGGTACTGCAACAACAGTACAGAGAAAAGGGCTTTACGAAGTACTCTGAATTGATTTCTCTCTTACTAGTGGCTGAGCGAAATAATGAACTGCTCATGAGAAATCACGAAAATAGACCAACTGGGTCTACACCACTGCCTGAAGCAGATATGGTGCACTCTCACTATGCCAAACATGAAAAGGACCGTGGTCATGGTCATAAACGGGGTCAAAGCCAAGGACGTGGACAAGGAAGAAATTCCAAAGAAGTCCGTCACCCCCCAAAGAGAGATAACCACCGAAAGCAGAAACGGGATCCCGAAGATCCTAAGGCAAATAGTTCAGAAACTATATGTTATCGTTGCGGTGGAAACGGGCACTGGTCTAGGACTTGCCGAATACCAAGACACTTGGTTGACCTTTATCAAGCATCTCGAATGAGAAAACGCCCTGAAACAAATTTTGTCTCTGACGACAACTTTGACTTCACCCACCTGGATGTGGCAGACTTCTTTGAGCAACCCGATGAAAAAATAGACCACCTAATCGGCGATGGATCCGTGATGAAAGAAGATGGAGTTATTTGATTTTGTTCTACTTATTTGTATTAGTTAGTGAATAAACTAATAGTCATTAGCATTAGCTCGTATTAGTTAGTTCATAAAACAATGTTAGCAGTAGTTCTTTAGAATATCTTCAATATGTTCAAATATCAATAATATCTTTACTTTCCAGTAGAGGTAATCGACTAACCTGAAAAACTAGTCGGTTATCTCATATGTCGCATAAAACTGCAAAACAATCGATTGTCAATGATCAACAATCGATTGTCTTTATAACGAATTTTTCAAAAAGTGATCAACAATCGATTGTCTATATTTGACAATCGATTGTCTTATCCAGTGAGGTCCAGAATTTTTCAAAAATGACCAACAATCGATTGTCTATATTTGACAATCGATTGTCAGATACAGTGAGGTCCGGAATTTTTCAAAAATGACCAACAATCGATTGTCTATATCTAATAATCGATTGTCTTAAACAGTGTGATCTGAAGTTTTTCAAAAATAACAAATAATCGATTGTGTATGTCTAACAATCGATTGTCTATGTTCCAACAATCGATTGTGTGTGTTTAATAATCGATTGTCTTATGAAAAACGCTGAAATTTTCAAACTGCAAAGGAATTGATTATGGATAACATATCTGATTTTGTTAGCCAACTGTTAGTAGCAGATTTTGAAAATATTATGTGACACAAAAGAATTGAACTTGTTTATTCTTATGTTCGTGTATTTCTTTTGTATGTTAAACTATGGGATAGCAAATATGGATATCTCACAAAGCGAACTTGGACCAACGTCCAAGTGTAAAAGTATTTGCCTAGTTGATTCATGTACTACACATACAATACTCAAAGAAAAGAAGAGTAATTGTGTAAGGCAAACATTACTACAATCTATGGAAGTAGTAAATTGATTGAAGGCTCCGGAAGAGCAATTGTAACTCTGCCCAAAGGCATGACGTTAATCATAGAGAATGCAATGTTCTCCCCCAAGTCTAAGAAGGACTTGTTGAGTTTTAATGATATCAATCAAAGTGTTCTCCTCCAAGTCTAAAAGGAACTTGTTGAGTTTTAAAGATGTACGCCGGAATGGCTACAATATTGAGACAATGGATGAAGATAATCTCGAATATCTCGTCCTCACTTCAAAGAATGTCTCCGGCCAAAAGAGGGTTATTGAGAAATTCCCGTCTTTATCTTGTGGCCTGTATTGGACAAGAATTAGTGCAATTGAGGCACATTCAACAGTAAATCTAAAGAATACTGAGTCCAATACATTTGTACTTTGGCATGATCGACTGGGTCACCCAGGATCAACCATGATGAGACGGATTATAGAAAGCTCATATGGGCATCCATTAAAGAATTTCAAAATTCTTTCAAGTAATGAATATCCTTGCACTTCGTGTTATCAAGGCAAGCTGATTATCAGACCATCCCCAACAAAGGTTGGGACTGAGTCACCCCAGTTTCTGGAACGTATACAAGGGGACATTTGTGGACCTATTCACCCACCTAGTGGGTAGTTTAGGTATTTCATGGTCTTGATAGACGCATCCTGTAGATGGTCTAATGTGTGCTTGTTGCCATCACGCAACCTTGCGTTTGCAAAGTTAATGGATAATAGATGAGAATAATCTTGAATTCTTCATGAAAACGAGGCTGCCCATTTCGGTTTGGGTTCACGCCATTTTGCATGCAGCAATGCTAGTTCGTCGGCTGACCACTTTGGTTTGGGTTCACGCCATTTTGTATGCAGCAATACTAGTTCGTCGGCTGCCCACTTCGGTTTGGGGTCACGCCATTTTGCATACAGCAATGCTAGTTCGTCTCTGACTGACGAATTGTCACAAATATTCCCTATTGCAATTGGTTTTGGGTCATGAACCCAATATATCCCATTTAAGAAGCTTTGGATGCGCAGTATAGGTTCCTGTAGCACCGCCATCCCGCACCAAAATGGGTTTGCAAAGAAGGTTAGGAATATATGTTGAGTATGAATCGTCCTCCATTATTCGCTACCTCGAAACATTGACAGGAGATTTGTTCACTGCACTATTTGCAGACTGTCAATTTGATGAGACACTTTTCCCAAAATTAGGGGGAGAAGTCGGTGAAACCAAATGGGAAATTTTGTGGAAAAATGTATCATTATCTCATCTTGATCCACATACCTCTATTTGAAAGAAAGAGGTACAAAAGATTATCCATTTGCAAAGAATAGCAAATCAAATGCCTGACGCATTTACGGACTTGAAGAGGATAACGAAATCCCACATTCACGCGGAAAATGTTCCGATCCGTATTGAAGTCCCTATTGGACAAATATCTAGTGTCATATCCAATGAGTCAAATGCACGCCAGAAGCGTGGCAGACCATTAGGTTCCAAAGATCGAAATCCTAGAAAGAGGAAAAAGAACGATCTAAATGACACTATGAAAGAATCACATGAGGACGCTCATGATTTGATTAATTCCGAGATTCACGAAGAATCTATTGAGCCTGAGACTCTTGAAAATACGGAATGCAAGAATGTGGGGATCTCGAACCTCAGTCTGTGGCAGTACAAAATTAATTGAGAGCTCTCGAAGAGCCAATTATTACTATGTTGGAGAAACACAATTGAGTATTGTGCTGTAGTAAGTCTCAAAGAAACTTATTCAGTTTCCAAAGTACACGCGAAAGCGATTGATTATATTGAGACTATAAATAAAGGAAGGCTTTGATTCTCCTATTACTACAACTTGTAGCGGGGTAATTTGTATATGAAAAGCTACCCGCTTTGTTCTCCAGTTTGTACTACACAAACGAAAGAATGCCACAATAAAGTGGATATCTATTGGTATATAAAGCCATGTCATAATAAACTCGAAGTTTATTGATAAGTGCACATGTCATGGTGTAAATTTGAAGTTTACCAATATTGATAATTTATGTTAGCCATCTCATTTTAAGTATGATGTGCAAATTCACATAGGTGAATATTAAAGAACTAGAAAGTTCTTTACGAATACTCTTGTATCACTTGTTCTCATTAATGAACTGACCAACTAAAAAGTTCGGGTTGAAGCCCCTAAATTCTGGAAATATCAAAGGTGAATATGGGCCCATTCACCTGCCATGTATACCACATATGATGCATCTATGATATGGTTACATGCGCCATTGTTATTAACCCGCAGCCTGACAGTGCTTGCGAGGTAAATCGCTCAGTAATCTAACTTCGAGCATAGTTTCCAGATTCTCTACTCAAGACAGTTCATCTTGATAAGTTGGTTTATATTAAAGTTGGTTTAGCAAGATAATTATTGAGTGCTGCCACTTAATAGCTAAACTGTTTCTTATGAGAACTAAGTTATATATATATCAGTTTGATATAAGTTGTATACGAGAGTATATTCTCCCCTCACAAGTGGTTCAGGGTCAGGAACCAAATAATTTCATCTTATTATTAAGGTGCTGTGTATATTGACATAATGCACAAAGATGATTTTCCAAAGTTGAGGAAACATGTTAGCTTTACTAACATGAGGGGGAGACATGATAAACACTTGAGAAAGTGTTACATGGGATGAATTTTCATTTGTATATGTATATCCCCGAATATCATGATATGAACCTGTAGTTCATAAAAAGGGAAATGCAATTGCAACATATTGCAAAGCATGCTATACGCATTTGCTGACTCAAAGAAAGTAACTAAATAGAAGAGATACAATTCAAGAAGAATTGATTCCATATGAAAGACATGTAGTTTTGAACCTATAGTTCAAATGCTTGAAACTATAAAGTCAAAGGTATGTATAATCAATTTTCGATACCTTATTTGTTTAGCATGACATGAAACTTTGATATGCAGCTAAAGTCTATTATGTGACTTACATGACATAACTTGAAAGATTTAGTTGCTTGAAGCATATGCAATTCTTGGTCCTGAAGTACCACATCCTAAGTACAATTTGTGTACATATGTATCTTGCTATAACTATAAGCATGATGGCATTGAGAATGCATCTATGGAGATATTGAAGAGCTATTCCACGACATTATATGAAGATGTTCATATCTATCAAGAGTGATGATTTCAAGGTGCAGAATATTTATTCAAGTCAACATGGTTGATTTATTTATCAAATATCTACCAAAGATCGTTTTGAAGATGATGCACAAAGATTGGAATGCAAATGCTCAAGGATATAAATTGATGTACTCATTAGGGGGAGTTAATGCGCGTTGCACTCTTTTTCCCTTACAAGGTTTTTTCCCACTGGGTTTTCCTTGCGAGGTTTTTAACGAGGCAACCAATAGGCGCATATTCAAACATGTGTACTCTTTCCTTACTTTAATTTTCCCCATTGGGTTTTGTTTTAAGGTTTTAACGAGGCACATCATTGAATAGACATTCAAGGGGGAGAAACATGTGTACTCTTTCCTTACTTTAATTTTCCCCATTGGGTTTTGTTTTAAGGTTTTAACGAGGCACATCATTGAATAGACATTCAAGGGGGAGTGTTATGAAATAGAAGATTCTTACACTTCTATTTAAGGTGAATGTCTTTAATGTACTTAATTAGAGAGATTTTAGAGTCCTATTATTGGTAGCAAGATCTTCCTCCTCCCTATAAATAGAGGTGCTCTCTACCATTGTAATTCACCCCTCTCAACTCAATAAGAAGAACTCTCTCTACTCTTCTCTCTATTGCTATTGTTCTTGTTCTATTGTTCTTGTCTTTTACTTTAGTTTATAACAACATTCATGTTGTTACCGATTTATTCTTTTGATAATCAAGAAAGTGATTATCAAATAATTGGTCTTTTAATTAATTTTATTAGAGTAATGATAATTAGCTCATACATCAATATCTTTGTCTAGTAATTAAAGTTAGAAATAAATAAATCAAGGATTTTAAAATATAATAAAAAATATAAGAAAGGTGAAGATGTTATGTGAAACAACAATATATCAATACTAATATCACTTAAAAACCAAACAAAAGATATAATCTAATTAGAGTGGTTAGAAACACATGATAAAGAAACGTAAAGACAAAAGACAGAACAATTAACTTTGTAGTTGCACAAATGGAATCCACGAATCATCCTACGAATATGTTTATCAAAAAGCAAAAAACGGATTGTTGAATCAGTAGTCATATTAGATGTGTAGGGGTATTTTAGTTTTTATGCCTACGGGTATTTTAGTATTTTTACTTCATTCTCACACATGTGTTTCGCGTGAGTGTTCTAAAAAGACAGTTACACTGTACCAAACTCAATAGTGAAAATAACAGAATTTTCATCTATGTACTGCATTTTTCCTACATTACTATGTGTTTCAGAGTCTCTACAGTGGGAAGGTTCTGGGAATTGGTAAAGAACATGATGGATTATACTTGTTAAAGAAGGAAATCAACAAGGATTTCACAGCTATTGCAGGGAGTATCATGCAGGTGCAGGAAGATGCAGCACTATGGCATCTCAGGTTGGGCCATCCTTCAGTTGTTGCAATGCAACATATTCCACTGTTGAAGAATAAGGTAGATGCAAGGATACAACACAGATGTGAAGTGTGTCATTTGTCCAAACAGAATAGACTTCTATTCAGCCTAGTAGTAGTAAGACAGAACATATTTTTCAATTAGTACATGTAGATGTTTGGGGTCCTCACAGGATACCAACATATGATAAGAAGCATTACTTTGTAACACTGGTTGATGATTTTAGCAGATACGCTTGGATATGTTTGTTGCAGTCAAAATGTGAAGTGTTTGTTCTGTTGAAAGATTTTTTTGCTATGGCGAACAACCAGTTTAATATGAATTTGAAGAAATTAAAATCAGACAATGGCACTGAATTCTTTAATTCTAAGTGTAATGAATTAATGAGTTCTTTGGGGATATTGCATCAAAGCAGCTGTTCATACACACCCAAACAAAAATGGGGTGGTGGAGAGAAAATACAAGCATATTAGAGGTGGCCAGAGCATTGAAATTTCAAAGCTCATTACCAATCTGGGGTGACTGTATCAGCACAACAGCTTACTTGACAAAGAAATGGCCAGCTTCCATTCTATCAGAAAAATCACCTTATGAGATGCTATGTAAGAGATCAGCAAGCATTGATCATCTCAAGGTCTTTAGATGTTTATGCTTTGCAATCACTCTACCTAGAGGGGATAAGTTTGTACCAAGAGCAACGAGATCTGTTATGGTAGGCTATTCAGAGACTCAGAAAAGTTACAGATTGTATGATCTGGAGAGTAGAACATTTCAAGTAAGTAGAGATGTTATGTTTAAAGAACAATTTTCCCTTTCAAGTGAATGAATTCAAACTTATAAGATATATCCCCACAATACCATCATATATTATCACCTATTGTATCCAACCCCATTCCATACAAACTGAAAGCACAAACATACCACCAAATACCACACGCACAAACACAGAACCACAAGACCATTTGTATGAAGAATTGAATGAGGAGAATGAATATCCACCGAATCGAGAAGAAGCAGACCCCAACTTGAATTCAATCACTTAGCTTCAAATCCAGTTGAAGAAACTGAAGAAACTTCACTAGCAGAAGAAGTGATGAATGTTAGAAAATCGACAAGAACATCTAAACCACCTATATGGATGAAGGACTATGTGGAAATAGGGAAGCTCATAGGGAATAATCTATATCATATTTCTCAAGGACTTTCAGATGCCAACCTCACTACAGGATATCAATCATACTTGAAGGCTTTTTCAGCACATATTGAGCCTGGCTCTTTTAAGGAGGCAACACAGGATGACAGGTGGATTGATGATATGTAGCAAGAGATAGCTGCATTAGAAGAAAATAAAACATGGGAACTAGTAGACCTGCCACCAGGAAACCAGGCTATTGGTTCAAAATGAGTTTATAAAATAAAGCATAAAGAAAATGGAGAGGTAGAAAGGTTCAAAGCAAGGTTAGTAGCAAATGGGTATAATCAGAAAGAGGGACTGGACTACCATAAAACATTTTATCCAGTAGCTAAGATGGTGACTGTTAGAACCATCATTAGCATTGCTGCAGCCAAAGGATGGGATTTGCATCAAATGGATGTGAACAATGCTTTTTTGCAAGGTGGCTTATATGAAGAAGTGTATATGGGACTACCACAAGGGTTCCACAAACAGGGGGAGAAGAAAGTATGTAGATTGTTGAAATCACTATATGGGCTGAAACAAACATCAAGACAATGAAACATTAAGCTAATAGAAGCATTGGTTACATATGGCTATATGCAGAGCAATTATGACCATTCCTTTTTCAGTAAGAGGGAAAGTTCATGCTTGGTCATTATATTTATATATGTGGATGATTTGCTTATCACTGGAAGTACTTCCATACTTGTTAATGATGCAAAAAGTACATTGCAGAGTCAGTTCAAGGTGAAAGACTTGGGGGAGCTAATATATTCCATGGAATTGAGGTGCTCAGATCAAAAAGGGGAATATTGTTGAATCAAAGGACATATGAACTTGAATTGATATCAAGTGTTGGTGCGAGTGGATTTAAACCTGTTCAACACCTCTAGCGATGAATCAGAAACTTACCACAGTAGAGTTTGATACTCATATGGGAAGGAAAGGAGATCTAGACTTGGAGGATTTTACTGCATATCAAAGGTTGATTGGCAAACTCTTATATTTGTCAGTTACATGACCTGACATCAGTTTTGCAGTGCAAATATTGAGTCATTTCATGCAAAATCCAAAACAGTCTCACATGAATGCAACTTTAAGGGTGTTTAGATACATAAAGGGAGCACCTGGTTTAGGAGTTCTCCTACATGCAAAACCAATTGACACTTAGACTGTCTACTGTGATGCAGATTGGGCAGCTTGTCCTAATAGTACGAGGTTAGTGACAAGTTATATTTTCAAGTTAGGGAGCTCTTTAATTTCATGGAAATAAAAAAAAGTAGCAGAAGTTCAGCAGAAGCAGAATGTAGGAGCATGGCAGCAGTGACAGCAGAGGTTGCTTGGCTATCAAGACTCCTAGAGGAATTGAAGATGACTGTTTCAAAACCAGTCCCGTTGTTTTTTGACAAAGGAAGCCATTCAAATAGCATAAAATCTAATTTTCCATGATCGGACTAAACAAATTGAAATAGATTGCCATTTTGTCAGACAGAAGATCAAGTCTGGGCTCGTCTCACTATATCATGTTAGCATAACAATGCAGCTTACAGATTTGCTCACTAAAGGCTTATCTGCATCTCAGCACCATTCTTTAGTCTGCAAGCTTGTAGTGTTGGATGTGTTCCAACCTCAAGCTTGAGGGGAAGTGTTGAATAATCAGTAGCCATATTAGATGTGTAAGGGTATTTTAGTCTTTATGCCTAAGAGTATTTTACTACTTTTAATCCTTTCTCACACATGTGTTTTGTGTGAGTTATCTTGTATAAAGACAATTACATTGTACCAAACTCAATAGTGGAAATAATAGAATTTTTATCTCTAAACTTCTTCTCTCTTCTACTCATCTTCTTCTTCTCAATTTCATGCAATGTCATTTTTTTCATTGCCATGCTTCCAAAATGTACAAGATCCAAGAAGTTCATTCTGTGTCCAAAGAAGTTTTGGTACTCTCGGTTAAACTCATGTTCTTGTTCTTGCCTTTAGTAATAAATTATGACATGGTAGGTCTGACTTCCCATACTATTCTCTTCCTTGATGAATCAAAGTTATACTATTAAAAGTCCATGTCACACTCTTGTTAACATATGAATCTATAATGATACTGAATTCACTATAGAAAAGCCCCTCGTCTAAAAACATTATTGCAAAGAAATGATTGAACTCCTACAAAAAGAGCTTATAAAGTCACAAAAATTGATCCAAACAATTCTTAGTTGTTTGTCTCCCCCTCTTTCCAAACATAACCTCCGACACTTCAATTCCTTATGTTTTTTGTATTAAAAATAGAATTATTAATTTCCATATAAATATTTTATAATAAATCCCCACAAAACGTAATAGTACATCCTCAATGAATATTCTGTACGTTAAACGTATTTTTAATAGAAAAAGTCAGACCTGCCCTTAATGTATCAACTCCGGTCTAAAAGTGCCCTTCGTTAACCTATTTTGCAAATAATGACCCTAACGTTAAAAATGTGGCATACTTGTGCCCTTAATTCTAACGGATGAGTTGCAATATATTTAAACATATTAATAATTCTACGTGGCCGTATCTGATTGGTTATTCATTAAATCATGCCTCAAACCTAATTTTTACCCACCCATAACCCAAATGTACCGACCTGACCCGACCTAACAAACCATGTTTTACCCCCCTCCCAAATCACACGGCCTAGGTCATTTTCACCCGCTTCATCTCCAAAATTTCAGCAGCATGAATTTGGCAAGGAGACACGAGCTAAAACCCAATTCTTTTGGAGTTTATAGTTCAACTTCTTCCTACTCATCTACGAATCTTGAAAAACGAACCTCCAATTTGTCTCCTACTCTAATGAGAATTTGGCAGCTATGATACTTGAAATTTTATACTGCTTTAAGTCTCTGTTTTTACAGTTGCATTTCTCGTGGCACCCACTTGTTTGCTATTACACAATAGTGTATATAAAAATAATTAATATTTTAGTCATTCTCCTACAATTTCTTTCAATGCGGAATCATACTAAAATGCAATTTTTGAAATTATTAATTTTTGCCATACAGAACAAAAGGTAGTTTTTGAGTTCAGCAAAATAGTACACTGTTTAGATTCATCTGTTTGTACCTATTAAGACAACAGAAATTCTACACATCAGAATATACATACAAGGCTTGCATTATTTAGTTGTAAGATTTGAATTTCATCAAATTCATGTTCCCATTCTATCTTCCATGTCCTCACTATTCATGATTAGGTCTGTAATTTACAAAGAGAAGCTACTGAAATTTTGGAGATGAAGTGGGTAAAAATGATCCGAGGTCATGTGATTTGGGAGTAAAACATGGTTTGTTGGGTCGGGTCGGGTCGGTACATTTGGGTTATGGGTGGGTAAAAATAAGGTTTGAGGTATGGTTTAATAAATAACCAATCAGATACGGGCATGTTGAATTATTAATATGTTTAAATATAACACATCCGTTAGAATTAAGGGCACAAGTAGGCCAGATTTTTAACGGTAGTGTCATTATTTGCAAAATAGGTTAACGGAAGGTATTTTTAGACTGAAGTTGATACGTTAAGGGCAGGTCTGACCCTTTACCGTTAATATTGATAGAACAATCATAAATTTTTGTTGCACTCCAAGATAGATCTTAAAATTCAACATTCAAGATTTAAAATTATATTTTTGTACTTTAAAATTGTTATTAATTAGGAATTTGAAAGGGCAAAGACCCATCCAAAAGTTATTGTGATTTCTGGCTTTACCTTCAATCAACAAAATTACCGGATTGTCTTATTTCTTTTGGGATTAGTAAACATAATTACTAAACATAAAAAATTACTAAATGATAACGTCGAAATAATAGTATATTAATGTCCTCTAGAACCATATTTATTAAATTTGATGTGTCATTGTTAAGATATTTGAACTTGACCTGTATAATGTTAGTTGGTATAAAATTTGATGTGCCATTGTTAAGATATTTGAACTTAACATACAAGACATAATATTCCAAATACCACCCTTATTCCTTTTGCTTTATGAGAACTCTGGCTCACAAGAAATAGAACTACTATGGATCATAAAAAATGTTGGTTGAATATCCTTTCTATTTTTACAAAGGCTGTAGAGTCTTATCATCTTACAAACCACAAAGTAAAAAATACTTCTTTAATCCATTTATATGTGAAATGGCACCCCCAAATATCCATACTTATAAGCCAAATATAAATGGCTCCTGTGCAATTAAACAATTTAAGTATGGTATAGAAAGTCTTTTTCGCAATACAAAAGGGGATTGGATCATAGGTTTTGCAGGAATGTCAGTACCTGGGACAACTATTCAAACTGAACTTCTCGCTTTGCTCAATGGATTAATGATTGATGTACGAAAGAAACTTAAGCCACTCATTATTAAAACGGATGCACATGCCATCCTTGGTATGTTCAATTCCAATACCATGTGATACACTAATATAATTAATGATGGCAGGTTGTTATTCTTACAGCTGAATAGCCCACCTATTCTGAGTATTTATAGAGAGCAAAATAATGTAGCAGATCTTCTAGCTAACTACGGAGTGATACATGCAAGGAAAACATGTCTACTGTTTGAAAGTCCACCACATTTTGTGACTTTAACATATAAACAAGATCAACAAGGACCGCTAAGAAGAAGGATGATCAAGTATATTTCTAGCATATGTAATAGTAATAGTCTAGCTAATACTGTACCTAGTCACTATGATAGTTTGGATACTTCTATTTTTGTACCTAGTCACTATGATAGTTTGGATACTTCTATTTTTGCTCTAGTTAATGGTTCCTCTACAGGGGCCTCTAGTTCTAGTATTATAAATCCGATGCATATAATGCATCTGCTGAACAACTCTTTAAGAACTATATATATATATACTTGACCTCTAATTGGTAGGTAATGGGTGTAGATAAGAATTTAGATAGATATAGATATCATGTTATAATATTAGATACCACTCTATTTAAGTAAAATATTTATATCTAAATATATATATTTTTGTATAAAATATTAGAAATTTATTAATTATATCTTTAATCTCTATGCTATTATAACTTACATGTCTTGTGTAAGTATAGAAAAGGAGAATGATAATATTAGTTTATATATGTATCTCATGTACCACACAAAATAAAAGAAAGCTTATTTAAGTGAACAATGCCTAACAAAATTTTCAACAAAATGGAATATAATAAATATACGCATTACGATAAATTTTTTGAAAATTCTCGCATATAAAGTCTATTGTTAAAAGCACTTCACAATGGCTACATATATCCTGCAACAACAACAATAACCAGTACATATATCGTGTAATGTAGAAACTAAACAATGTAGCTGCAGAGATCGTATAATATCACGATCCAAAATCCACTAAGGGTCGTGGTGATGCCGGACATCGCTGTCAGGGCAGCCAATTAAAATACTTAATTAAATTCTTATTTTAATAATTTCTATAATACTTCTTTATTATGATTAAAGCAATACTCAGTATGTTCCTCCAAATAAATGAGAAAATACTAAATCAACTTTAAAAATTTCTGTATAAATCCAAATACATTCCCAAAATCCGGTGTCAAAAATACATGAGCAATTTTCTAAGAGAAACCAAATAGGTACAATACCTTCATGGAATACAACTGAACAAAAAGTAAATAAAATTCTGAAAGAAACTATACTAGCTACGGAATCGCCTCGAGGGAATACAACTCACCTAGTCTCTGCGCCCGTCATGCTGCTACGCCGCTAAGTCACGAGTCACACAATAAACCAATGAAACAAAAATACACATCAAGTATAGTATGAGTACGAAAATAACGTGTACCCAATGAGTATCTCGCCTAATCTAAAGAAGTAGAGACGGGATGGTCAACTTTGACTTTTATTAATGGTCGAGTAATAATATACAAAAATATGAGAAAATCATGAATTTATGTAGCATGCTCTAATAAACAGGAATGTAAAACAGGTAAACACCTTCAATAGTTAACAATGGATTTTCAAGGTTTCTTTTCATTTATCCTTAGCAATTTATGCCAGGCCAAAAAGGCAATGTCAACATCAAGTATTTTAGGTAAGTAGTATAATCATGTGCATATCATGCCGAGGTCGACGGTCCGCTCCAACAGAAATGTAAATCTGCACTCCTGAGGTTCGAACGGCCCAAACCATAGATGCATCTATTTAATCTGCCGAGGTGTTCGGTCCGTTCCATAAATGAACACATACCATGCTCGCGAATCACGCATGCGACACAGGTACACATTAGAATACATACTTAATCAGTCAAGTAAGAACTTATCGGGGAATATTTATCCAAATAAAACCAATTTTCCTTTAACAATTTTAAGAAACGATGTTTAATCCTTTTAGAAATTCACTTACTAATTCAATGTGAGTTAAACAATTCAACTATCAATGTGTTCATAAATAATCCAAGTATAATATGCTTTTGGGTCATAGGTTACCCGGACAATAGCATAACAGTAGAAACGCACGGACTCTCGTCACCTCGTGCATATGTAGCCCCCACAAATAGGAGCACATAATCAATTTAACTCACTTATGGGGACAATTACCTCGCAAGAGGTTATAAAGGAGACTCACCTCGCACCGAAGACCCACAACCGACATTCTACATTCTTTCGAAGGCTTGAACCAACGCACAATGCTCAAAACTAGCCAATGATTATACAAATCCATTAATATATGTTCAATTAAACTTTACAACCCAATTGTAACAATTCCTAACACCGAACGAAAAGTTGACAAAAATTTCCTAGGGCCCACGTGCCCGGAATCTGAAATTTCTCGAAGATAAAGTTTACTCATGAACTCACAAACTCAAATATCCGTACTCAAAATCGTGGTCAAAATTAGAGAACACTAATTTTCTAGGTCTTCCCTCAAACCCCAAGTTTTTATACAATTTTCATGCTCAAATCCATGCGTAATTGATATATTCAACTTAAAAGAGGTGGGGATAACTTACCTTGTCATTGATGATGAAAATCCTCTGTAAAAATCCTCCAAGAATCGCCCCAAGCCAAGAAAATATGATGAGAAATGCCCAATGGGTTTTAAAACAACACTTTGCCCTAGCTCTTTCCGCTTATGTGGAATTATATCCGCTTATGTGGTTCCGTTTATGCGGCCGAAACGTCGCCTCTGCGGTCCTGGGCTCCAGCTTCTTCCGCTTCTGCGATACCCTTTCCACAGATGCGGTCCTGCTTCTGTGGAACCTTGACCACATCTGCGGAACACAAGACTTCATCCAAAACCGCTTCTGCGGCTACCTCCTCGCTTTTGCGGGCCGCTTCAGTGGTCCCATTTTCACAGAAGCAGAAATACAATCAACCAGCAAACCACATCCTTCCCAAAAATCTATTTTCGATCCGTTAACCACTCGGAACCCACTCGAGGCCCCGGAACCTCAACCAAACCTACCAACCAATCCCAAAATACATTACAGACTTGCTCGGGGCCCAAATCATACCAAATAACGCTAAAACTGTGAATTACACCCCGATTTAAGCTTCATGAACTTTAAACTTTCTAACTTCTACTTTCGATGTGTAACCCTATCAAATCATGTCCGATTGACCTCAAATTTTGCATATAAGTCATATTTGATATTACGGGCCTACTCCAACTTCCGGAATCAGATTCCAACCCCAATATCAAAAAGTCTACTTCCGGTCAAACTTCTCAAAAACCTTCAAATTTCTATCTTTAGCCCAATGGCTTCAAAATGACCTACGAACCTCCGAATTCACTTCCAACTGCGCTCCCAACTACAAAATCAGCGTACGGCTATTCCCAATCTTGGAATCCCAAAAGGACATCAATAACACTGAAATGCACTTCAAACCAAAGTTAAGAAATTTCTTCCAAAATGCTAACTTTCACAATAGGCGCCAAAATGCTCCCGGGTTATCTAAAACAAGAACCGGTCATACACCCTAGTCCGAAATCATCATACACACATGCTAGAACTTTTAAATCCTGATTCCGAGGTCGGTTACTCAAAATTCCAATCCTATTTCATTCTTTCAACTTTAAGCTTTCGAAATGAGAATTCTCTTCCCAATTTAACTTTGGACTTCCTGAAATTCCATTCCGACCGTGTGTACAAGTCATAAATGAAGCTTCTCATGGCCTCAGACTATTGAACGACATGCTAGGACTCAAAATGACCAGTCGGGTCGTTACATTCTCTCCCACTTAAACATACGTCCGTCCTCGAAAGTGCTGAGAACTATACTGAAGTAGTCTGAAATCACTGCGTAACATCGCCTGCACCTTCCTGTGCTACCAAAACTCAATTTAGCACATTAGCTTGATAAACTCTGAAGATATTCCCTTTTATTCCAGCAAATAAGCCTTAGAGCGCACTTCCCATATCCGTAATTCTATGCCATGCATGTTTCTAACATACGATCACCATATCAATTTCTACACGTTGTACTCAAACATGACTGCATAACTTTGATAAATTCTCACCTTGCAACACTTAATCCTCAGGACCACAATAATATTTTATGATCAACTTAGCAAAAATTCAACGAATCTGATGCTCCCATTGCACCTCATGACGCACGCAAGTCCTACTCTAACTCTTACAGTACCGGCACAATGGATGATATGTGTTGAATTCATAGTCAACCTCTTAGTCAACCAAACATTGAGTCTATACTTCTGACAAAAAATATTACCACATTCTGAATCAAATGATGATTTTTTATCTTAAATATACTTCATATAATCAGATTGCACTAATCCCAAATCCCATAATCTCGTCTCACCCAATACGAAATGCTCAGACAATAAGCCACTCCGAATGCGATCAAAAGTTTCATATGATGCCACAATGTGCCAATAGGCCACTAATTCGGACATAATGCAAAAAAGAAATCAAACTCTGGAAGGAATTACCTTACTCACGCACTAATATTGACTTTCCTTAGAAGATAGGAAGCGAGACACACAAAAATAGCACATAGAAAACTAGACTCGACATCACACTGGTTGAGCGTGCAACCCGATCCACACATAGATCTCACATAAGGAGATTGCACTTTGAGCTAAAAAATTTTCATTACAATAAAAATATCGAATATCGATCATAAACATACTAAGGGTATAATATCATTCCCTGGGAGATATATAATGCTATAATCCACAAACTTGGGCACAACTGAGGTGCGATACAAGATTTGAATCTCAAGAGCTATTCTGCTCATATAACATCATCACCACGCGGAACTTAAACACATAAAACCTTACCAAGCCATCTCACAACTCATACGACGTAATACATCATTACCTGGAATAGTTGATGATTAAGTAACACCCCGACTGTTCCTCCATAACAAACACTCGTTGAAAAGAACAGAAGTGGCCTAATATAAAGCCCTGTTCACATATAAAACGATCCATTGATCTCAAGCTGATTACTTACCGCACCAACTTGGCTAATAACCTTTCAAAGGTCCATAATAACTCCTCTTTTCCTCATTACACATAAGAACAACCATCATAACTGCAGCAACCTCCTCAGTTCATAACCTAACAAATAAAGTACCCTCCAGTCATAAATTCTCAAATTAATGATATTACCGCAATCCTCATACTTGGTTCAAATCAATAGTCAATCAAGTGACTACAAGTCACCCTTATACAATCTTCCCTTGGGGCACACTCTTACAATCTTCTGAAATAAATAACGGGTCCGCACATCTAAACCATCAGCCTCACCAATGCTGAAAAGTGATCAAGAATCCTTATCCAGGATGCAAAGCCTCTTTCACAGCACATCGATCTCAGGTAGCGCTGAAGACAATACAAATTTACTTTAAACATTCCACCATTTTCTTGCTCATCAGAGCTCATGATATCCTTAACATCAACAAACCGCAACCTTGATCCTCACTTTGAATTCGATGCTACTCACTGCACCTGACTTGCTGATATATGATAGTACACGATTTTCATCATAACTCCGAAACCATTAATATTTTCACACTTCATCATATAAGAACTTTTCACTTAACTCACTTCAGAAGAACCATTGTATCACACAGGTAAATTCTCATAATCGTAGAATATGCAAGTATCTTAGTAATTGTCCAAGTCACTATAGCCCTTCCGGAATCCGTTTCCACATAACGATCCATAATAGAAGAATGCATCTGAATAACATCAATTACGGTGGCCGACGAACCTCACACGTACCTCCACAAAATCATACGCATAACTTGATCACACTGAATGAACTAATCAGTGACCCCAATATGCCAATTCAACTATGGCTAGTTAACCTACCTCCTTCCAATTTAACCTTGATTGCCTTGGAAATAATACTAACTCTATTCAACACATAATGTACTCCATATACACTCACCCCGAGTGACCTTGAGTCACCAGACCATGCTGTCTCAAATTCCACGAACCATTTCATACCTTCCAGTTGCTACATCGCAAGCCAAAACATCACGGAACATTCTATGCCTCTTCTCATAAGCTGCTTTCCAAGCTTGATTCTTAGCCGTACCAATAGGCTTAAATTCGTTAAGCATCATACTATCACTTATGAATTCACTAGGTCCAATATTGAGAGCGACCCACTCCAACTTGGTCCTGAATATAATCAACTCCATGAATCATCTAGCATATTAATATCCTCTCAATGAATCACCTAGCAGAATCACTCCCCTTTAAACCTGCTTCTATACAAGGCATAAATCCTGAATTCTTCTCCCAAATCTAAACATGAGCCAATAAGGTCGGGCGTAGCATGCATCCAACAGTTCATCTACTCAAATTACCACTTATGATCTTCTCCCGTAGCTGAAACAACCAATCGATATGCAGATAAACTAAAACCTCAAAAATAATTGACCATGCAACCCAATCATAGGCGGTGGGACTCTCTCACTTATCTTGAAGCCATTATTTCACAACTCGGGAATTCACTGGAATTCTTTATCTCTTATTGACATAACCGGTCGCAATCAACCGCCAAAATTATCGGAATCATTCGATAAACACCCCTTTTTATACTTTGAATCATCAACCCTATTGCACGACCAATCTCTACGTTGTATAGCCAATAGAATTCTTCGCAGAAGCCTCGCCAATCACATGACGCTAACCTGCTCACACAAAATAATCCACATGTGGAAATCACTCCCCGACATCTTCCAATGCTTTTGCACGGGATACCATCACTATGACATCAATAACCCATCCTAAGTCCAAGATTACTCCCTGGATGCACAGTCCATTTGCCCATCGTGGACATCAATTAAATGTGAGGTAATATCCTTCCAATTAAAAGTTATGCTGCATCTTTCTTCATTTCAAGAATCTCTTTTCCGTTATACCAAATATCCTGCCGCATAATGGCCCATACTTCAATTATATATGTACGCCCCAATCGCAAATCTCTTAAGTTTCCAAACCGTTACAATCTCTCTTTAAGGCGCATATTCATCCAACTACCAAGCCCATATACAACATCTGCCACTCACCCGCTTTGGAAAAACTGGCTTCTTTAATCAACTACTTGTCCTTTGCTTCATATACCAGGCCTTCTAAGAAATTTAGACACTGCCTGACACTTCACACAGGTCTTTCCTCAAACTTTGCTGCACATTTGCTGCCTTAAATAAATTCTATCTTCGTGGCACTTGGACTCACAATAGCTGCTAACTTTTAAACCTTTCCAAATGTCACCTTTATCGAACCGTCAATATTGGAAGTTCTGATTCAATCCTAAACCACCGCACCATGCGATATCTGACATCTGTACCTCCAATAGTATTTCACAATATACTACCACAACGGTGAATTTTAGCTGATCATAACACCGACAACTTAGTACGTTCAATTAGGACCACGACACCCCATAATAGAATAAAGCTCCACCACGCTTGCTAATACCAAGTCTCATTACTTCCACCATCCCACATTGACAACCCTTAGTCCGATTGCCTTTACCCTTCCAGGAATAAAATACTGAATCCCTTGATTACACACTGATTAAATTTCCATTCATTTCATCCATTGCCCCGACACGTGGGCAAACACCCTACCATCACAACAACCCGCGGAATAATCACTCATAAGCATCATGGAAACATGTGCCTAGCCTCAAGGCTCAGAGAAGTTCTGATACTGAGCTTAAACAATAAAACATCCTTCTATAAGACGACTATAGTAGTCCAATCAACTATATCATGAGAATCATCCCGCGGCACATTTGTAGTGCCATTTCGATTCTTCAAATTCTCAATTTCTAACAAGCGCTTGCATTTTAAGATTGAGTATGAAGGAATCAAAGGCATAAGCCTCAAATGAATCGAACGGCACGATAAGGAAATCAAGAAGGGAAGTACTCCTAATAGCCCTGTAGCCCCTCGAGGATAAGTACAGGTGTCTCCGTGCCGATTCGCGAGACTCTACTAGACTTGCTCATGACTCGTGAGACCGACGAGAACCTGGCTCAGATACCATGTTTTCACGAACCAAAATCCACTAAGGGTCGTGGTGGCAGCGGACACCGCTGTCAGGCCAGCCAGCTAAAATACTTAATTAAATTCTTATTTTAATAATATCAAAAAACCTTCTTCATTATGATTAAAGAAATACTAAGTATGTTCCTCCAAATAAATAAGGAAAAATTAAATCAACTTTCAAAATTTCTGTATAAATCCAAATATATCCCTAGCCCGATGTCATTTTGTCTCATTATCTGACAACCCATCATTTTGCCTCACTATCTATTGTTGTTAAGGCAATTGATAAGCTAGCTGCTAATTTGGCTGGTTGTATCCCTGTTGCCTTTGGCAAGGCACAATTTGATCATATGGTCACATAGCTCCAGGATTGTTGTTATTATTGTACTGCTGCTGTGCTGGTCTATATTGCTGATTCTGTGTCACGGCCCAGAATTTTCACCCTTGGGAGTCGTGATCGCGTCTACTCGTGAAAGTTAGGAAGGCCAAGAACATTTGTAATTATTAACACATCTCTTTTTTTTATACATGATTAAACAATTAAATTATTAATGAATAAGAAAATAAAATACAACGATAGGTAAAACTTAGCGGAAGTCTGAACTAAACATAGAAACAACACCTAGAAAACCAATACAAGTCTCTACCCAGCACTTGGTGTCATAGCATACACAGACTATCTAGGATTACTACGAGTAAGAGTTTGAAATAAAGAGTATAGTCCCATTCGAATACAAATGTCAACAGAACGTGAAAACTGATAGAGGAGACGCCGGGCATGCGGACGCCAACAAGGCTACCTCGGAGTCTCGTGGACTACTCCGACACCCGAAATATCGATGCAAAATAGCACGGAGTGTAGCATCAGCACAACCAACCCCATGTGCTGGTAAGTGTCAAGCCTAACCCCAGCGAGGTAGTGATGGGGCTATGACCAGACTCTTGATAAACTTGTGCATATATATATATATATATATATATATATATATATATATATATATATATATATATGCGCAAATACAACGGAAAAATAGTAGGAATAAACAATTAAAGCTGGGAGGGGGTACATGCTTCGGGGGCAAAAGATTAAAACAGAATATCAGGAATAATAGGGGAAAACAACAATTTATCTTCTAACACAAAATAAAGAAATAAAGACAACTTTCATTTTCAGTTTATCTTAATGCAGGCATGCAACCCGATCTCCTTTTTCATATCTCGTGGTTGGCATACCACCCGCTCTCACTTCATCAATCTTGTGGTAGGTGTACCACCTGCTCCTATTTCATCATATCTTGTGGTAGGCGTACCAGCTGCTCCCATGTCATCATATCTTGTAGTAGGCATACCACCTGCTCCCTTTTCCAGTTCATCACACAAGTATAAGAAATCCCGGCAAGGAAACATAAGCAAAATAAGTATTTCCCGCAAGGGAACAAATTATCGAACCAATCATCCTGGCAAGGGAGAAGCAGCTATAACCAATCTTAACTTAGCTAGTACTAATCTCAATTAATGGCAATGCTCAATCATAAATAATTTCTACCAGGATATGACAAATCTCTGCTCAATATAGGAGATCATTAATAAAAGCATCTGAAATGTCATTCAAGAATACAACAAATTTCAATTTAAGACTCACGGTCATCCTCAACACCAATGAATAGATACTCGTCACCATGCCTATACGTCGTAATCAACAAGCAGCAAGTAGAAAATATGACTCAACTCCTAATCCATAAAGCCAATATAGACCGAACACTTACCTCAAACGTCTATGGCCAGATCAATCCTCAATTACCACTTTTCCTCTTGAATTCGACTCCAAATCAATTGTATTTATGCATAAATGACTTCATAACTTTAATAAATGCTAAAAAAATTGAATCTCATGCCTAATTATAGTTTTCCAAGCATTCTTCCCAAAATCTCAAAAATTGACCCCGAGTCCGCTTGGTCAAAACTTGAGATTCAGACAAAATCATATCACCCATTCACCCACGGGCCCGAATATATAGTTTGTTTACAAATTCGACCCCAAAACGAGGTCTAAATAATGAAAAATCAAAAATCCCTAAATCTACCTAATTCCATAATTGCTACCCATAATTACATTTTTTAAGCCTAGAATTTCAATAGATGTTGATGAAAAATGAAGAAAACTAGAAAAAGATTACTAACCCACGAGTTAATGGTGAAAAGATGCTTCAAGAGTCACCCTAGAACTTTGGAGAAGAAGGATTCTGAGAAGTTTTATGAAAATCCCGCAATGGTTCAGTTTTGAGTTTTAAAAATTACTGGGCGAATTAGACCTACGCGTTCGCGATGGGACCCTCACGTTCGCGATGTGTCGGCTTGTTCAGACTTCGCGTTCACGTGCATCGGCTTGCATTGGGAAGTGTCACCTCCTCGAGCCCTCGCATTCGCGTCATAAGGGTTGCAGTCACATAGCATAAACCTGGAGACCCCTCCACCTCAACCTATGCGTTCTCGAGAGAAGGGACGTGTTTGCGAAGGGTCTAACCCCCTCAGCTTCGCGTTCGCATCAGCAACTTTGCGTTCACAAAGAAGAAAATGAATTTTTGGGAATTTTGCCTTACGCGTTCGTGAGTGAGTCCACGCGAACGTGAAGAACAAATTCCCTGTGCACTACAACAGAAATCTGCCACACTTCTAAAGCCAAAAACCATTCCAAAACACTTCTGAGCCCTCGGGGCTCCTAATCAAACACACGTCCTAACTCAACAACATCATATGAACTTAACCGTGTGATTAAATCGCCGAAAGAACATCAAAAACAGTGAATCATACCTCAAAATCAAGATTTTTCCCAAAACTTCATCAAGTTTCAAATTTAGGATTTCAAGTCCGAAGCACTTCAAACGACGTTCAATTTTTACCAAATTTTACAGAAACATCTTAAATCATATATAAGACTTGTACCGATTGCTAGAACCAAAATACGGGCCTAATACCATCACTTTCTAATAATATTTCATTTCCAATTTTCTTAAATATTTTTTCAGAAAATAATTTTACTTTAAAATTCATTTCTCGGGCTTGGGACCTAGGAATTCGATTTCGGGCATACACCCACGTCCCTTATTTTCCTACGGATCCTCCGGTACCATCAAATCACGAGTCCGAGTCCATTTTCCCAAAATGTTGAGCAAAGTCAAATTTATTCATTTTGGCATCTAAATTTAGCATTTTTTACAAAATTTCACATTAAACTTTCCGCTTGCGTGCACACACTGCGCATGCAGATTTTGGAGACTCTAAATGAGGTTTTCAAGGTCTCAGAAGCATAAAATGGATAAGAAAAAAGGTGATGACCCTTTGAGTTGTCACATTTTCAACCTCTAAAAGAACAGTACATCCTCGAACAAATAGAACAAGGAAGTACTTGAGTCGGGGAATAGATGAGGATCACGGCTCTTCATATCGGAATCGGACTCCCAGGTCAATGCCTCAGGAGGCTGACCTCTACACTAAACACGAACAGAAGGGAAACTCTTGGACCTAAATTGACGAACCTCTCGGTCTAGAATAGACACTTGCTCCTTGTCATAAGACAAGTCCTTGTAAAACTAGATTGTGCTGAAATCTAACACGTGAGATGGATCCCCGTGATATTTCGAGAACATGGACACATGAAACATTGGATGAAAGATCGATAAGCTAGGTAGCAATGCAAGTCTATAATCCACCTTCCCACTCGATCAAGAATCTCAAACGGACCAATGAACATAGGGCTAAGCTTTCCCTTCTTCCTGAATCTTATCATGCCTTTAATAGGTCACAGTCAGAGCAATACCCTCTCACTAACCATAAAAGACACATCTTAAACCTTGCGGTCTGCATAATTCTTTTGCCTGGATTGAGCTATACGAAGCCTATCTTGAATGATGTTGACCTTGGCCAAGGCCTCTTGAACCAGATCCTCTCCCGGCTTAAACCATCCAACTGGAGATCGACACCGCCTACCATATAAAGCCTCCTAAGGAGCCATCTGGATACTCGATTGGTAGCTGTTGTTGTAGGCCAACTCTGCTAAAGGCAAGAATTAATCCCACAAACCTCCAAAATCAATAACATAAGCTCAGAGCATATCCTCCAATATCTGAATAGTTCGCTCGGACTACCCGTCCATCTAAGGATGAAATGTAGTACTCAACTCAACCTGGGTGCCTAACTCTCGTTGAACTGATCTCCAGAAATGCAAGGTAAATTGCGTACCTCCGTCCGAAATGATAGATACTGGCACACCATGAAAGTGAACAATCTCCCAAGGATAGATCTCAGCTAACCTCTCGAATGAATAGGAGACTGCCACATGAATGAAATGCGCTGACTTGGTCAGCCTATCAATAATGACCCAAACTGCGTCGAACGTCTTCCGAGTCAGCGGAAGTCAAGTAACAAAGTCCATAGTGATATGCTACCACTTCCACTCGGGAAGTTTAATCCTCTGAAACAATCCACTAGGCCTCTGATGCTCATACTTAACCTGCTGGCAATTCAAACATCGATCCATATTCGATATCCTTCTTCATTCTACGCCACCAATAATGCTACCGTAAATCCTGATACATCTTCGCGGCGCCCGGATGAATAGAATACCGGGAATTATGGGCCTCCTCTAAAATCAACTCCCGAAGCCCATCAAAATTAGGCAAACAAACTCGCCCCTGCAATCTTAAAACTCCATCATCACCTAAGGTCACCTGCTTGGACCTTCCACGCTGCACCGTGTCTCTAAGGACACACAAACAGGGATCATCAAACTGCCGATCACGGATACACTCCAATAATGAAGATGAGCGACCGTGCAAGCTAACACCCGACTAGGCTTAGATATTTCCAATCTCCCAAATCGATTGGCCAAGGTCTGAACATCCAAAGCAAGAGGCCTCTGATTGACCGGAATATAAGCAAGGCTACCCATACTTGCTGACTTCCTACTCAAAGCATCGGCCACCACATTGTCCTTCCCTGGGTGATGTAAGATAGTAATATCATAATCCTTCAACAACTCCAACTACCTCCTCTGCCTCAAATTCAACTCCTTTTGCATGAATAAATACTGAAGACTCTTGTGATCAGTGAACACCTCACATGCCACGCCATACAGATAGTGCCCCCAAATCTTAAATGCGTGAACAATGGCTGGAAACTCCAAATCATGCACTAGATAGTTCTTCTCATGAATCTTCAACTGCCTCGAAGCATTGGCAATGACATTTCTATCCCACATCAACATTGCACCAAGCCTAATACGAGAAGCACCACAATATACTGTATAAGGCCCTGAACCTGTGGGCAAAACCAACACATGTGCCATAGTCAGATCTGTCTTGAGCTTCTGAAAGCTCACTTCACAGTCGTCCGACCATTTGAACTGGGCACCCTTCTGGGTCAACCTAGGGTTGCGATAGATGAGAACCCCTCAAAGAACCAATGATACTATCCTGCCAATCCCAAGAAACTCCAAATCTCTGTAGCTGATGTTGGTCTAGGTCAGTTCTTGATTGCATCAATCTTCTTCGGGTCAACTTCAATACCCTCTACTGATATAACATGACCCAGCAATGCAACTAAACTCAACTATAAAATACTATTCGAGAATTTCGCATATAGCTAACTATACTTCAGAGTATGAAGAACCACTCAGAGATGCTGCTCGTGATCCTCCTGGCTGATGGAATATATAAGAATATCATCAATGAAAACTATCACAAATGATTCCAAATAAGGCCTAAACACTCGATTCGGCAAATCCATAAAAGTTGTTAGGGCATTTGTCAACCCAAATGACATAAACAAGAACTCATAATGCCCATACCGAGTGCGAAAAACTTTGTTAGGGACATCGGATGCCCTAATCCTCAACAGATGGTGGCCAGATCTCAAATCTATCTTTGAAAATACCTTGGCACCCTAAATCTAATCGAGCAAATGATCAATCCTCGACAATGGATATTTATTCTTTATTGTAACCTTGTTCAACTGCCAGTAATCAATGCAAATTCTCATCGAACCATCTTTTTTATTTACAAACAACACTGGCACACCCTAAGGGGAAATGGTGGATCTAAAGAAACCCTTCTCAAAAAAGTCTTGCAATTGCTCATTCAACTCCTTAAACATTGGCGGGGTCATGCAATATGGCGAGATAGAAATGGTCTAAGTGCCCGAAGCTAAATCAATAAAGAAATCAATTCCTGTTGGGTGGCATTCCCGGCAGGTCTAAAGGGAAAACCTTCAGAAACTCAGCAGATACATGTATATATATATATACATATATATGTGTGTGTGTGTATATATATATATGTGTGTGTGTGTGTGTGTGTGTGTATATACAACAGAAAAATAGCAGGAATAAATAATTAAAGTTGGGAGGGGGAACATGCTTCGAGTGTAGTAGATAAAACAGAATATCAGGAATAATAAGGGAAAACTACATTTTAACTTCTAACACGGAATAAAGAAATAAAGACAAATTTCATTTTTAGTTTCATCCTGTTTCAGGCGTGCAACCCGATCCTATTTCTCATACCTCGTGGTAGGGGTACCACCTGCTCGCATTTCATTAATCTTATGGTAGGCATACCACCTGCTCCCGTTTTATCATATCTTATGGTAGGCATACTACCCACTCCCATTTCATCATATCTTGTGGTAGGCATACCACCCGCTCCTGTTTACAGTTCATTACACAGCTCAATTAACTGCAATGCTCAGTCATAAATAAGTTCTACGAGGATAAGACAAATCTCTTCTCAATATAGGAGATAATTAATTAAAGCATTCAAAATGTCATTCAAGAATACAACAACTCTGTCTATGAGCCATTATTGATAATATTGAACTAATTTGTGTCGAGATATCATTGTTTCGAAGTTGGTTTTTAGAGGAAAGGCGGTGTTAGAGATTTGATTGCAAATTTCAGGCCGAGGTAAGTGTTTGTTCTAAATTTGGTTTGAGGAATTAGGATTAGGATAGTATTTGGTACGTGCTAATTGTGGAGTACAGTGTATAGGCATGGTGACGGTTATCTATGCACCGGAGTCTACATGACCGTGAATCATAATTGCTTTTAATTCGAAAGATGTGATACAATTGTGTTGTTTAATTGATAATTTCTTATGAAGTGGTAGTTGAGAAGGGAATGAGTTAAAGGAGGAAGTGTAGTATTATTCCCTTGTCGAACTTATTTTATTGATTTGTTCTCCCTTGCTGGGATGTTTAATATTGTTTTTTATCCCCTCCCTCGATTGGTTGTGACTGTGGATTGGGTGAGGAAGAGCGATTATGCACGAAGGGTCATTCCTCTCCATGTTTTACTAAATATGCATGAAGGGTCATTCCGTGCCATGTTTGATAATTATGCACGAAGGGTCATTCCGTGCCATGTTTTGATAATAATCCACGAAAGGTCATTTCGTGCAATGTTTTGATAATTATGCACGAAGGGTCACTCCGTGCCATATTTTTATAATTATGCACCAAGGGTCATTCCGTACCATGTTTTGAATAATTGAGCACGAAGGGTCATTCTGTGCCTTGATATGAGATTTATGTGAGGAAAGGAATGAAGGGTGATATCGTGCACTTTATTTGATTGTTTTGGTGAGAATGAGAGTAAAAGCACGAAGGTTGATGTCGTGCAGCAGTTGATTTACTTGTTCTCTTTAATTGATGTTACTGTCCAGTTCCATCTCTTTGTTCGTTGATCCTATATCTAAATTGTTACACCCTATAGCATGCCTCATCCCTATTGGTTGTTTAAATTATGCTTATTTTTCCTGTTATTGCACATATATCTGTACAGGTTATTTGTGGTAGGTCCTGTCTAGCCTCGTCACTACCACACCGGGGTTAGGCCAGGCACTTACCAGCACATGGGATCGGTTGTGCCGATGCTACACTTTTATGCTTTTCGCACAGATTACGAAACCAGAGTAGCTTTAGGACCACAGTAGTAGCCTATTCGATCGGGAGCTAACTTCAGTCCAGGGATTTCGAGGTAGCCTAGCTAGCGTTCAAAGGTCGGAGTCATTTTCTATGTTTTGTTTGTTTTCTTTGTTTCGACGTAGACGTTTTGTATTTCTATTCAGACTTGTTTGTAGTACTCCTTAGTAGTCTGTGAGCTAGTGACACAAGATTTATGATAGAGATATGTTTTAAACTTCCGCATTTATTTTTTGTTATCTAAGTTTTAAAGACTTCCGCTTAAATAATTGTTTTTGTTTTATCTCTATTGTTGTGAATGTTCTCAAGGAATGTTTAATTGTTGGATCGCCTAGCTCCGAAAGTAGGCGCCATTACAACTCCCGATGGTGGAAAATCCGGGTCGTGACAAGTTGGTATCAGAGCACTAGGTTACTTAGGTCTCACAACTCACGTACAAACTCGATACAGTCTGAGGGATCGGTACGGAGACGTCTGTATTTATCCCAGAGGCTACAGAGTTAGGAAAATTTTCACTTTTTTCATTCTTGTCGTGCAATGTTGTTTCTCAAAATTGATTGTCATTCTACACTATTCCTTCGCATATGGTGAGAATACGAACTTCCTCTTCTACCGCGCGGCAGCCCGAGATCCCAGCAGCATCTCCTACTCAGGGGCAGAGGGCAATGCCAAGGCTATGCCAGAGGCCGAGGCCGGGGCAGAGCTCAGCCCCGAGAAGCAATCTTAGAGGTGGAGACTCATGTTGACTACGATGAGAAGGTTCCAGCACTAGCAGCTCCAGTGGGCCCATATCATGTCCTAGAGGGTTTCATAGCCACTCTAGTACTCCAGGACACTTTGGTCCGACTGGTAGGCTTTATGGAGAGCATCTCTAGAGCGAGTTTACTTCCCGTAGCACCAGCCACATCTCAGGCTGGGGGAGGAGTTCAGACTCCCGCTACGCCTTACTCTGGAGCAGGCAGCTCCTCAACCTGAGGCTCCAGCAGTTCAGCCAGTTGTGGCAGCCCAGCCGGGTTTTCTAGCTCAGACCGACGATGGTGCAGTGATGTTCGCGGATGCTTTGTGGAGGCTTGATAGGTTTACCAAGATCTTCACCACGACCTTCAGTAGTGCTTCTACAGAGGACCCACAGGACCTCTTATTCAGTTACCATGAGGTTCTTAGGACTATGGGTATTGTGGAGGCCAATGGGGTCGAGTTCATCACTTTTCGGCTTGCAGGATCTGCCAAGACTTAGTGGAGGGACTATTGTTTACCTAGATCAGCAGGATCGCCGTTATTGACTTGGGATCAATTTGTAGAGTTGTTCTTGGAGACGTTTCTCCCGGTGACTGAGCGAGATGCTCTACGCAGGTAGTTCGAGCGTCTTTATCAGGGTACTATGACAGTCACGCAGTATGAAACTCGTTTTATTGATTTGTCATGCCACGCGATTGTTATATTCCTCACTAAGAGGGAAAGGGTACAGAGATTTATTAATGGGTTTATTCAGCTGATTCGTCTTTAGATGGTTATGGGAGCCGGTAGTGATATGTCTTTTTAAGAGGCGGCCAATGCGGCTCGCCAAATAGAGATGGCACTTGCACGAGGAGGTGGTCAGGGGTCAGATAAGAGGCCTCGTCATTCAGGTAGGTTCACTGGTACCTCATCTGGAGGTAGGGATTCATATGGTAGAGGCCACCCTCATAGGCCTTTTAGTCAGCACTTCAGGTTTCTCATGGTACTCCAAGCGACGGTGGTTCTCAGCAGTATTATTCGGATCAGCAGTCCTTCAGTGCACCACCAGCCCCCATCAGTACACCACCACTTAAGAGCTTCAAGGGATGACATACAGGTCGACAGGGCCAGAAGTCTCAACAACCGAGGGCATGTTAAGGTTGTGGTGACCCGTGTCACATTGTCAGGTTTTGCCCTCAAGCCTCAAGTAGTTCTCAGCAGCAGGGTCCTCGCCCCATGATTCAGGCACCAGGTGATCCACAGCTTGCCCAGCCAGATAGAGGAGGGGGTAGGGATCATAGAGGTGGAGGGAGAGATCGTAGAGGTAGATCTCGGACTGCCAGAGGTTGGGGTCAGCCAGTAGCCGATCGTCCCAGAGACACAGTTCAGGGATTATGCTTTGCCAGCCAGGCCAGAGGTCTAGTCATCAGATGATGTGATTACAGGTACTATTCTGGTTTGTAATAGAGGTGCTTCCATGTTGTTTGATCCGGGATCTACATATTCATATGTGTGGTCCTATTTTTCACCCTATTTGGTTATGTCTAGTGAGGCCTTGGGTACTCCTGTATATGTGTCTACAACAGTGGGTGATTCAATAGTGGTCAACCGAGTGCATTATTCATGAGTGGTAGTATTTGAGGTACTTGATCCCCATGTCGACTTATTGCTCTTAGATATGGTGGACTTCGATGTTATATTGGATGGATTGGTTGTCCCCGTATCATGCTATCTTGGATTGTCACACCAAGACTGTGACCTTGGCCTTCCCAGATTTGCCTCGACTTGAGTGGAGAAGGACCCCAAGTCATGCCACCCGCAGTGTTATTTCTCATGTCAAGGCTCGATGTATGGTCGAGAAGGGGTGTCTAGCATATCTGACGTATGTTCGTGACTCCAGCATAGAGGTTCCATCTATTGACTTTGTTCCTATTGTTCGGGAGTTCCCCAAGGTTTTACCTTTAGACCTACCGGGTATGCCGCCCGATAGGGATATTGATTTCTGTATTGACTTGGCTCTGGGCACTCAACCTATTTCCATTCCATTGTATCATATAGCCCCGCCTTAGTTGAAAGAGTTGAAAGAGCAGCTTCAAGATTTGCTTGATAACGGTTTCATTTGACCTATTGTATCAACTTGGGGTGCGCCAGTGTTATTTGTGAAGAAAAAGGATGGGTCGATAAGAATGCGCATTGATTACCGGCAGTTGAATAAGGTGACGATAAAGAACAAGTACCTACTGCTAGGGATTGAGTTTCAGGGTGCTAGGGTGTTCTCGAAGATAGATTTGAGATCTGGTTATCATCAGCTGAGGATTAGGGCATTTGATGTCTCTAAGACAGCAGTTCGCACTCGGTATTGGCATTATGAGTTTTTGGTCATGTCATTTTGGTTGACCAATGCCTCGGTAGCATTTATGGAGTTGATGAATCGAGTGTTCAGGCCATATCTGGATTAGTTTGTGATTGGTTTTATTGACAACATTCTGATATACTTCCGCAGCCATGAGGAGCAAGAGCAGAACCTCAGAGTGGTACTTCATACTCTGAAAGATAGTCAGTTATATGCCAAGTTCTCAAGCGAGTTTTGGTTGAGTTATGTTGCATTCCTAGGTCACGTTTCTTCAGCCGAGGGTATTCATGTGGACTCGAAGAAGATTGAGGCAGTCAAGAACTGGCCTCGACCAGCGTCAACTATAGAGATCCGGAGTTTCTTGGGGTTATCAGGTTACTACCGACGGCTCGTGGAGGGGATTTCATCTATTGCAGCCCTGATGACTAGATTAACCCAAAAGGGTGCCTAGTTCGGGTGGTAAGATGAGTGCAAGGCGAGCTTCAAGAAGCTCAAGACATCTCTGACTACGGCACCACTATTAGTTTTGCCCACGGGATCAGGGCCTTATACCGTTTATAGTGATGTGTCCCGTATTGGACTTAGCGCGATATTGATGCAGAATGTTAGAGTTATAGCATATGCTTCGAGGCAGTTGAAGATCCACGAGAATAATTATCCAGTTCATGACCTAGAGTTGGCAGCCATTGTTCATGCCTTGAAGATATAGAGGCACTATTTATATGGTGTGACGTGTGAGGTGTACACGGATCACAAGAGCCTTCAGTACTTGTTCAAACAGAAGGAGTAGAATTTGAGGCAGAGGAGGTGGTTGGAGTTATTGAAAGACTATGATGTTTCTATCTTATACCACCCGGGGAAGGCCGATGTGGTGGCTGATGCACTGAGTAAGAAGTCCGCCAGCAAGCCTAGTCTTGCCTATATTCCGATCATCCAGAGACCTCTTGCTTTGGATGTTTAGGCATTGGCCAATCGATTTGTGAGGTTGGATATTTTCTATCCTAGCATGGTGTTAGCGTGCGCGGCTGCTCGTTCGTCGTTGATGGAGTGTATCCGTGAGCGGCAGTTTGATGATCCCCATTTGTGTGTCCTGAGAGACACGGTGCAATGTGGAGATGCCAATAAAATGACCTTGGGAGATTATGGTGTGTTGAGATTGCAACGGCGAGTTTGTGTGCCCAATGTTGATGGTATTCAGGAGTTGATATTAGCGGAGGCCAATAGTTCTTGGTATTCTATTCATCCGAGCTCCGTGAAGATGTATCAGGGTTTGAGGTAGCATTATTGGTGGCCCAGAATAAAGAAAGACACTATTGCATATGTGGCTCGTTGTCTGAACTGTTAGCAGGTTAAGTATGAGCATCAGAGGCCCGGTGGTATATTTATGAGGATTGAGCTTCCCGAGTGGAAATGGGAGAGAATTACCATGGATTTTGTTTCTGGACTTCCGATGACTCGGAAGAAGTTTGATGCTATATGGATTATTGTGGATAGGCTGACCAAATCAGCGCATTTTATTCCAATTGCCACCACCTGTTCGTCCAAGAGATTTGCTGAGATTTGTATCAGGGAGATCTTTCGCCTTCATGGGGTGCTGATATATATTATTTGGGATCGGGGTCCGCAGTTTACCTTGCATTTCTGGAGAGCGGTACAGCATGATTTGGGCACCCAGGTTCAGTTGAGTAAAGCATTTCATACCCAGATGGACGGTCAGTCCGAGAGGACTATTTAGATTCTTGAGGATACGCTTCGGGCCTGCGTTATTTATTTTGGAGGCTCGTGGGACTAGTTCTTGCCTTTAGCAGAGTTTACCTACAACAACAACTACTAGCTAGCATTCATATGGCTTTGTATGAGGCATTTTATGGTAGGTGGTGTCGCTCCCCAGTCGGATGGTTTGAGCCGGGAGAGGCTCAGTTATTGGGTACAAATCTAGTCCAGGAGGCCTTGGATAAGGTCAAGATCATTCAGGACAGACTTCGGTCAGCTCAGTCTAGGCAGAAGAGTTATGCATATCGCAAGGTTAGGGATGTTGCTTTCATGGTTGGTGAGCGAGTATTGCTCCGTGTATCGCCTATGAAGGGCGTGATTAGATTCGGGAAGAAGGGAAAACTTAGCCCAAGGTTTATTCGCCTATTTGACATTCTTGATCGCGTGGGAGAGGTAGCTTATAGACTTGCCTTGCCGCCTAGCTTATCAGCCGTGCATCAAGTTTTTCATGTATCCATGCTTCGCATGTATCACTGCGATCCAGCCCACGTGTTAAATTTCAGCAATGTCCAATTGGACAAGGATCTGTCACATGAGGAGGAGCCGATGGCTATTTTAGACCGGCAAGTTCGATGGTTGAGGTCGAAGATTTTTCCTTCAGTGCGTGTTCAGTGGAGAGGTCAGCCTCCTGAGGCATCGACCTGGGAGTCCGAGTCTGATATGCGGAGCCGTTATCCCCATCTATTCCCCGACTCAATTACTTCTTTCTTTAGTCTGTTCGAGGATGAACGGTTGTTATAGAGGTGGAGGATGTGACGACCCAAAGGTTCATCACCGATATTCTCCCTTTTCTGTGCTTTCGAGGCCTTGAAAACCTTGTTTTTAGTTGCCTCGATTTGCGTGCACAATCCAGGCGCAAAGCCAGAAAATGTCTATGTTAAAATATGTGAATTCTGTAGAAATTTGAAGAATTTTGATATTAATATTGATACAGTTGACTTTGGTCAACATTTTGGGTAATTGGACCCGAACCCATAATGTGACAGTCCCGAGAGGTCCGTAGAAAAATATGGGACTCGGGCGAATTCCCGGAATCGAAATCTGAAGTCCCTAGCCCGAGTATAGAATTTTTGGAAGAATTTGTTTATTTGAAAATAATACAAAAAATTGAAATGAAAATGCGTTAGAAAATATAGGTATCATGCTCATATTTTGGTTCTCGGTACATGTCTTAAATATGTGTTAAGCGCTTTGTGTGAAATTCGGTCGAAATCGGACGTCGTTTGATGTGTTTCGACCTAAATATCTAAAGTCAGAGGTTTATGAAATTTGATATGAGAAATGATGATTTGGGGTAAATTTGTTGATTTTGATGTTATTTCTGCGATTTGATCGCTCGACAAAGTTCGTAGGATGTTATTGAGTTAGTGTGTGTGTTGGGTTGGGAGCCCCGAGGGCTAAGGAGTGATTTCGGGGGTGGTTCGGAGTGTTTTCGGCCTTAGAAATGCTGCAGATTTGCTTCTATAAACTGTCCAGTTATTCCTTCTATGCAATCGCATATGCTTCCTACAATCTTATAGAGTGAGCTTCCAGGGATCCCCATTTGTTCAATGCGATCGTCTCCTTCGCGATCGCATAGCTTGGCCAGCTTCTTCAGTGCGAGCACACTCTCCTTCCCGCGATCGCACAGCACAAAAACCAAGCCTAGGATTTCAGTCTCCTTTCTTCTATGCGTTCGCAGGAAACCTTGTGCGATCGCAATGTGCAATTTTCTCTTCCCCTATGCGATCGCAAGCCTCCTTCTGCGATCACATAGAGCAAATACGCCCAGTAATTTTAAAAGCTTAAAAATAGAATAGTGACGGGAATTATTCACTATTTTCACACGAGCTCTTCTCTCCAACATTCCATAGACAAATTTCAAGCTTTTCTTTCTCCATAACTCTTTGGGTAAGTCATATTAACATCATTCTCTCATTGTTTCTTCATCTAATTGCTAATTTCCTAGCCCTAATCATGAAATCAAAGTAGAAATTGGGGGATTTGGGTAGAACTAGGCTTTTGGGATTGTTGGTGATTCAACCTCAATTTGGGGTCGAATCTTGAAACAAATTACATATTTGAACTCGTGGGGTAAAGGGTGATTGGGTTTTGGTCCGAGCCTCGAGTTTGGACCATATGGGTCCGGGGTCGGATTTTGGTATTTTTGGAAGAATGATAGAAAATTCATTTCTAGGTTATGGAATTGTGCGTTTAAGCCATTATTGATAATATTGAACTAATTTATGCCTAGATATCATTGTTTCGGAGTTGGATTCTAGAGGAAAGGCGGTGTTAGAGATTTGATTGATAATTTCGACCGAGGTAAGTGTTTGTTATAACTTTAGCTGAGGAATTAGGATTAGGATATTATTGGCTACGTGCTAATTGTGGAGTACGGTGTATAGGCATGGTGACGGTTATCTATGCACCGGAGTCTAGCATGACTGTGAGTCGTAGTTGCTTTTAATTCGAAAGATGTGATACAATTATGTTGTTTCATTGATAATTTCATATGAAGTGGTAGTTGAGAAGGAAATGAGTTAAAGGAGGAAGTGTAGTATTATTCCCTTGCTGGGACTTATTTGTTGATTTGTTATCCCTTGCCGGGATGTTTAATATTGTTGTTTATCCCCTCCCCCAATTGGTTGTGACTGTTGATTGGATGAGGAAGAGCGATTATGCACGAAAGGTCATTCCGTGCCATGTTTTGATAATTATGCACGAAGGGTCATTTCGTGCCATGTTTTGATAATTATGCACGAAGGGTCATTCCATGCCATGTTTTGAATAATTGAGCATGAAGGGTCATTTAGTGCCTTGATATGAGAGTTATGTGAGGAAAAGCACGAAGGGTGATGTCGTGCACTTTATTTGACTGTTTTGGTGAGAATGAGAGTAAAAGCACGAAGGTTGGTGTCGTGCAGTTGTTGATTTACCTGTTCTCTTTAACTGATGTTATTGTCCAGTTCCATCTCTTTGTTCGTTGATCCTATATCTGAATTGTTACACCCCATAGCATGCCCCCTCCCTATTAGTTGTTTAAATTATGTATATTTTTCCTGTTATTGCACATATATCTGTACAAGTTATATGTGGTACGTCCTGTCTAGGCTCGTCACTACCTCGCCAGGGTTAGGCCAGGCACTTACTAGCACATGGGGTCGGTTGTGCTGATGCTACATTTCTGTTCTTTTTGCACATCTTACGGTAGCGGAGCAGCTTTTGGACCACAACAGTAGCCTATCGATCGGGAGCTGACTTCAGTCCAAGAACTTCGAGGTAGCCTAGCTGGTGTTCGCAGACCGGAGTCATTTTCTATATTTAGGTTGTTTTCTTTGTTCCTAGACAGACATTTTGCATTTCTATTCAGACTTGTTTGTATTACTCTTTAGTAGTCCGTGAGCTAGTGACACCAGATTTTGGGTAGAGACACGTTTTAAACTTCCGCATTTATTTTCTATTATATAAGTTTTAAAGACTTCCTCTTATTTAATTGTTTTCATTTTATTTCTATTGTTGTGAATGTTCTTAAAGAATGTTTAGTTGTTAGCTTGCCTAGCTCCGAAAGTAGGGGCCATCATAACTCCCGATGGTGGGAAATCCGTGTCGTGACAGCTTGAGTAGATTGTAAAGAGGAAAATTGTACCACTTATTTGTACTTGTTTGTTTCATATAATTACCATGTTTCATATTTATTCACT
This sequence comes from Nicotiana benthamiana, assembly GCA_034376525.1. Taxonomy (NCBI): domain Eukaryota; kingdom Viridiplantae; phylum Streptophyta; class Magnoliopsida; order Solanales; family Solanaceae; genus Nicotiana; species Nicotiana benthamiana. The sequence continues at coordinate 77,597,426 of CM067328.1, read as the reverse complement.
TCCTTACTGCACCTGATATTATTGGACCACTAGTAAGTATCGAAGTCGATCCCTCGTCACTACTTCTTCGAGGTTAGACTGGATACTTATTGGGTACGCGTTGTTTTCGTACTTATACTATACTTGTTTTACATTTTATTGTGCAAGCACATGTATGTCTAGTGGCTTTGCGGGCGCGGCGGCATTAATACGGAGACTTATGTGAGTTGCATCTTATGAGATGATCCGCAACCAATAGAGTCTCCTTCAGAGTATTTGTATTTTCTTTTCTGTCCAATTTGTATTTCGGGCAGTTATTGTATTTTATTTTATTTCTTAGTAATTACTTATGCAATTGTGACAACAAGTTCTAGGACGATGATGGGATATTCATTAATGAAATGGTAAATTATTTTTATTTATTTTGTAAAGTTAATCTGCTACTAGTGAAATTGAAGGAAACTTTATGATTTCAAAAAAAGAGAATTTGATTAATTATTTAGTGTTGGCTAGCCTGATAGTGTGTCCGGCGTCATCAAGTCCATTAATGAATTTTCGATCGTGATAGAAGTGAACATTTTAAAAAATAGTTTTTTTGAGTTTTTCAAAATTCAAATTTATCTTAAAGAGAAAATTAAAAATTTTATGGCCAAACAGTAATTTCGAAAAAGTAAAAAAATAAAAATAAATTTTATAGTCAAACGGGCCTAGCTATAATATTGTTTGATTACAATTTTAGGTTTATTCTTGCATAGAAAATAGGTTGTTGAGCTTTAATTAACAATTCAGTAGGCAATGCATAATAAGACACCGATCGAGTAGCTTTTTAAAAAGTCTTCGCATCTTAATGTAATTTTTTTACACAAACTCTAATTTGAAGTCGCGATTCTTTTATTTCATGATCTACATATATTCATATAATCTAATTTCCTATTTAATTTATTAAGTTGTGTTTCTTTGAGTCATAACTCATAAGTCTCCATCAGCTCATCTCCTCCCGTTCATCTCTATTTACATCTATGAGATCAACATTAAGTATTGGTCCACCTTTTTTGTTTTTATAAGTTTTTAAAAGTATAATTATAATTGATTATTTATTTTTGATAAAATTAAAAGTTGGGACTTCATTAGTTACGAATTTGTTACTTTGATACTCCTAAGTTGGATAGAATCATTCTAACAAGTTTGACGAATAAAATTAAAACTCTCTTCAATGTGTTCTAGACATAAAAGAAGTTAGAATTGAATGGAAGGTATTCATATTAAAAGGTAACCTAATTTATTTGTTGATTGAATTCTGACTGAAATTAGAATTTTAAAGCTAATGCATTAAAAATACACTCCCCGCTTTTGGTTCGCATGCTTTTTTCTTTAATAAGAATATATATAATTGAATTTGGAACTAGATACTTTTCAAATTGCGAGAACGGACAAGTGTAAAAACCTAAGTACTATAAATTACTTACCATGTGTATGTTAAAACGAAATAGTAAAAAGAAATCCAAATACATAAAAACTTTTACAAGCCAGTTTTTTTCATTATTAAGTTAACTATATAGGCAATCGTCCGATAGATACATCTTTATTTTATAACTCAAAAACTTAACTTTCATATTATATTTATGAACTTTTTATTACAGAAATAGGTATATGTGCAGCGCGTACATATAAACTAGTATTCTAAAATATATTTAATAGCATTAAAATACCTGGTTGAATTTATTTTATTAACTTAACCATATGAAAACCTCAAAAATTAATTTTATAACGTCAGAAAAACCCTAAACAGTTCTTCAAAAAGTAGATTCAAATTCTAATTTTAAGCAAACCAACACAAAGCAAAAACATTCCTAGTTATATTACCTATAAGATAATTATAAGTAAATCTTATCATTGATAAGCAATAATATAACGTAGTAAGTAATAAGTTACTGTTACGTGTTAAACTATATAAATAATGTAAAATATGTATACATTGTTAATATATATAACTTAATCCTAAAAGAAAGAAAAAAGGAAACTCCCGCCTTTCCTCTTTCAAAATAACAAAAAATGAAATGATCAACGTTTGTGGAATTATACTGGATAGTTGTTATTGTTTTTGAAATCATAAACCTTTATAGTATAAGATTCCGTGTCGCAAAACTCAAAAGAAGGTGACCGTTACACAAAAGTCCCTCCTTTTCTTATCTCCTACTAAATTCATTATTATCCCTTTTCATTTTCTCTGATTTTCAAATTCAAAACTGACCGTTGCCAAAACCTTTCCTTTTTCTATTACACCCAAACTCCAAATCCCATTCATAAAATCACTCTCTTGCTCATTCTCCAAAACTCAAGAAGAAGAAAAATCTGAATTTTCAAATGGCACTCAGATCTCTCGATAACGCTCTCCCTGTTGCACTTGAAAGACCCAAAAAACAAGCGAAAGTCATAGCAGCAGTAAATCATAATCAGAAACATTCTGAAGTTGTTGTCAATGATGAAAACAAGGCTCCTCTGCCAGATTCCACCGTTGATTACATCCCATCTGAAAATCTTGAACCTATTGCCGACCCAGATAGCAAAATCCAGGTAACTCTAATTTTCTTTGGATTTAAGTTATATACACCATCAATGTAAAGATTTTTTACACTTTCAGTATAATTTATCTTGTTACAACAGCTTTTTTCTCAAATTTTCAGGTTTATCATATCAAGATTGATAGAAATATAGTTTGCCTATTGTTGTAGGTTAACTTTACCCCGTGATATGAAAAAAGCTATACCCCATCCGCGTCGTATATACGCGTTAAAAGATTCACTAAATAATCAATTTGAACCCAGTAAATTAGACATGATGTGGTAGAATTCTGAATCTGAATTTATAAAGTTTAAATCCTGGATCTGCTTTGTGGGGAAAACCCTCTTGTTGTTTCTTCTCTCTTTGTTGAAATTAAAGATTATACATACAGCCATTTTGATTGAATTTTTCTTTTGTAAATTTCAGGGACTTGTTGAAGGGTTGGAATCTAAAGATTGGTTGGAAATTTGTCACTCACTGAATGATACTAGGCGATTTGTGTTGTTTCACTCTGCTCTCTTGCTGCCAATTTTGTAAGTTCATTATTGAATTTTATGGGAATTGTGTTGTTTGATTTTAGGTGTTTGAATTTGTGGGATGAGAGATGTGGTTTCTTTTTTACTTATTTTTATGTGGTTTTGCAATGTTAGGGACAAAGTTATGTTGGTGATTGTTAAGGCAATGAAAAATCCAAGAAGTGCTCTTTGCAAGACTTCTGTCATGGCTTCATCTGATATCTTCAAAGCTTTTGGTGATAAGTTATTCGAATCACCTATTTCTGATGCATTCGAAAATGTGGTATGTATGGATCTTGTCAGAGCTATCGAGTTGGTAATGTTTTAGTGACTGTCTATTTAATTTGATGATTGTATGGCTTTTTACAGCTTTTGCAGCTGCTGCTGAAGGCTTCTCAAGACAAGAAGTTTGTTTGTGAAGAAGCAGATAAGGCACTCAAGGCGATGGTGGAGTCAATGACTCCTCTTCCTTTGCTCCATAAGCTTCACACCTATGTGAAACATTCCAACATGAGAATCAGAGCAAAAGCTGCAGTCTCAACTTCAGATTGTGTTTCTAAAATGGTTGGTTACCTTATACATTCCCTTGAACTTACAACTGATGTAACTGTTGCAGCATTTTGCAAACACAAACTCTAACGGTTGGCATTTCTATTCTAGGAACGGAATGGAATGGAGGAGTTTGGATTCGTTTCGTTGGTTCAAATTGCTGTAAATTTGCTCAATGATCGACTCCCCGAGGCAAGAGAAGCAGCTAGAAGTATAGTGGTTTCAGTATACGAGGCGTTAACAGAGAATGAAGAGCAGAAACAAGAGACATGGCAAGACTTTTGCCAGTCTAATCTTCCAGCTATTCATGCACAAGCCATGGTTAAAATTGTTTCTTCCGAGTAGACTTTACAAAAGACAGTAATAATAGCTTTTGTTTAGCGAGCCTAGGAACAGCAGCATGGTGCAACTTCATGTATTATCATTTTGTTCCCAAAAGTTTGTTTGAGAAGAAGTAATTTAAGTGAAATAAATAGTTTTCACTCATTTTTTCCAAAGTGGTTCATGTCAAAAACAATTTCAAATGCACCAAATACTTTCTATTCAACTTCACTAAAATAAATAGGCTCTATTTTTCATTTTTTTCGTCCACAAGCAAAGATCACATAACTCTAAAAATGCTGATAAAACAATGCCTCGTGAAATATGACATCTTAGCAGTCCATAATAGCGAACTGACATCTTAGCAGTCCGCTGCAAAACTTTTCTCACCCAACAATGATCTAATAGAAAAGTACAACCACAAATAAAAGGGAAATAATGTGGCGTTGTGTATGCTTTACATTGATGTATTCTCAACAAATGCACATTGTGCATGAAAATGAAAAAAGGGTAGCCTAGTAAGAAAATGAAAAGCTCTATTTGATCTTTCAATGATTTTTTCAAGTGAAGCAAAACAAGATTGTATCCCACAGATAAAATGCTCTATATTGGTCCATTGATAAGATAGAGAGTCCCTCATTTCTTGTATCTGCTGCAATCAAGGACGGGCAGCTTCAATCTCATTAGCATAGACGCCAAGATATCACAAAAATTTCTCCAGAGAGAAAGGATCTATCTTCTTCACAGAGATTATTCTGGTTCAACCAATGAGCGCAAGGCCATCTCAACATCAGTTAATGGTTGTCCCGCATAAAGCTTCAGTTTCCCCCTCTTCACAACGATTGCCTTCATAGCATGTGATCTAATTGCCTCGATAAGTTCCTGAAAATATAAGTATTTCATGCCTTCTTAATAAGTGAAAGATCAGAATTAAACAATATAATGGTACATACACAAGTTGAAAATTCAGTTACACATGCAAAGGTTCATAGATACTGTCACTCTTTCGGAGTAACAAATTAACCAACTTGTCTTTAGTGGACTTTCAACAGTACTAATAGTCCTTGTAGTAGGGTGGTTGTTATCAAAAAATTAACTAGGTCCTCAAACTGCAATTGGAATAGAATGCAATACATGGAAATAACATAAAGATACTCAGACAAGCTTAATATTCTTACTTTAACAGGAAAAGGGACAATTTCAGCACTGAAGTCTCCTAAATCATCAAAGAAGGACTCCAAGAGATAACAAAAATTGGTGGCATCACCACGACCTTCAAAGGCAACTGTATGAGATGAGCTACCATTCGCATTAGAGCTACTTTTTATGGCAAATAATCCTTCTGGTCCTTCATCTTCATGACCTCTCCGCATCCGTATAACCTGCATATTAACATGCACGTTACTAATAGAAGCATGAAGCAAAAGCCACAACAAACACATTTATTCAGACTTTGGAAAATTGGAAACGGACAGGACAGGAAACAAAACCCTAAAATGGCTGGTTAAAGCACTTCTAGCACGATGCTAATAAAATCTGATAAATATTTCTCACATGATAAGACAAGGATCCTAGTTAACCCCCCCCCCCCCCCCCCAAAAAAAAAAAGAGACAAGGCAATGATCCCAAGTTCAAGTAAACTGCAGTAACATCACATGGTTTCAGTTCAACAAATTGGCTTCCTCTCAGACATCCCACCTTTCAAAATCTAAACAGAGCTCAGATCATTTTTTTTTCTTTTGACATCACCAAGTTTGCTGTAATACTTAGAACCACAAATAGTGGGAATACAAACTGTCGAAAACAAACAAATAAGAAGTGAGCATAGATCCATATACATACAAGAACATAAGGAAGACTGAACCACCACAAGTCAGTATCATTTCCTGATTTCATACCCCCGTTTGGTTTCACTACTTTTTGGTCCTTAACCTCCTCCATCTTTGAAGCTCCATTTCGATTTGACTTCTTGTGTCCGTTCATTGTTGTAGTACTCTTCATACTATGTGATTCTTTTGAGTCCACAACTTCAACCAAAGTGTTTCCAGTATTTGAAATAGTTTCTCTCTCCTGAATTGGTTCTTTAGAGTCTACAGAAATATCTACCGAAATATCTGTAGGTTACAACCAAACAGTGTAGTACATTAAAATGCATCTCTCGCTGATTACAGGAACTAGTGTAACAAGAGAGAAAATTGGCTCCAAGATCTCTCATTGTTTTTCAGCAGTTACTCAACAGGTGAAAGGCATAAAGGTTTAACACTATAAAGTACAATTTCAGAAGGTAATCAATAGATACAAACATTGGGCAGCGATAAAGCGTGTGCCATGTCATTACATAAAAATGAAGCCAGTTACAAGGGTTTTAGAATGTTACCAATTTCTGGTTCAGATTCCTCCAAGTCTGATGCAATTCTTTTTTTCTTCCGCCCTCTCGTCTTCAATGAGTTCTTCTTGACAGATTTGACAACATCAACTTTTCCACCTTCAACTTTTTGAACACTCCTTCCTTTTTTCCGCCTCAGGTTGTTTTCGGATGATTTCTTCATCTGTACAGGTGTTTCGGACTCTGCCTCTTCAGTGTTCTCTTTTCTCTCTATGCTTTCACCAAAATTCATGATAGCACCTCTGTGAGAATCAAGGGTGAACAGGTCTACCTCATCATCGCCTGACACATCGACTCCACCTTCTCCATTTCTGTTCTTCAGTACTTCAGTGTTGCCTTCCATGGTTTTTTCTCCATTTGTACCAGCACTTGGATGTTCAGGGGGCACAAAACCCTTTGGTTTATTACTTGGCTTACTGCCGAAATCTCTAAATTTATGCTTTCTTTTAAATATTAAAGCAGCATTAAGCTCTTTCTCATCCAAATTAACACCATCTTTCATGCCATTTTTATCAACATCCACCCTTGGATAATTAACAGAATTTGCAGGCCGCTTGTCGCTACCCTTCTCCAGTCTCTTTCTCATCTTGATTAATCGTTCGTCAACTTCCTTCTTTATTCCATTTTTAACATCACTATCTTCTTCATCCTCGCTCTCCTCATCGACGTTACTTCCCTTCGTCTCCAACCTCTCCTTCTCTCTTGCCTCCCTTGCCATATGTCGAATTTCCTTGATCTTTTTCTCCATTTCAGTCTCATCCACAAATACAATACCCCCATTTTCACCATTTTGCTTTCCGTCTCCATTCACAAACATTCTCAATTTGTGCTTACTTTTACCTTCCAAATCCAAATCCAGGACTTCATTTTTATAGCCATTACGATCCGAAGTTCCAGTTTTTCCACTATAATCAGCTGAACCAAATATCCAAACAGCACAAACCGTTTGAAATACAAAGGCTCCAACTATCCACAACCCAAATTTCAGTAACGAGCTTTTAGTAAAGACACCTGTAGTTGCATCAACAACTCATTTTTTACAGCCATTAAGCTCTTAAAAGTTTTAACTTTTATCAAAATTCACTACAGGGGTTTTAGAAAAATGTACCTGCAGATGTATTAACAACTCCGGCAGGGCCTGAAACTTCTGACAGTCGGAGTTCTTGATTTCCCGACGTTTCCAGCTCGTCTCTGGCGGCTAGGTCGGAGGAAAAAATGTGGGTTCGTTGAACTGGGGTTTCATAGAAAGTATCTGCAGTGTCATTAACAACTACGGCGGGCTCTGAAACTTCCAGCAGCCGGAGTTCTTGATTTTCCGGCAGTTTCAGCTCGTCTCCGATGAATTGGTCAGAAGGCAAAACGTGGGTGTGTTGAATTGGGGTTTCAAGGGGACTTATTATTGGTTCAGTTCGGGGGTTTATGTAGGGTTTAGTTAGGGTTTTGAGTATTTTTAGACGGAGATAGTTTTTTCTCTTTGTGAGTTTTCTTGAGCGCGGTGTAATTACGGCACATGCTAGCAAAAGGGGTTTCCTTGAAAGGAGAGTGTGAGGTCGAACGAAACATGGTGAAGTGCTGTAAGCTCTCGCCATGGTTGTGGAGTTTGGACCTCAACACTCAAATGTGACTTTGCAAAATTTTTTGTTTTTTTAATGTCATTATAGCATTATGCATTTTATAAGGATAAATTAGCAAGGGCATTTCACTTTACTAACCTATTGACTTTAACTTTTCATTCTACCTATGGAGAAGGCCACATATTCCCATAAACTATACGTTTTGGATATGTAATGCCCTTCATCCATTTATTAAGCCAAATATATTCTTTTAATAATATTTTTGGCTTATAAATATTATTTGAGTTAACGAAAGGACATGTGTCATTATTTTATTAGTCCATTCTAAATATTACGTAATTAATTAAAAAGATCTATTATTCATACCCAAAAAATTAATTTTCGAAAGCAATTCTTTCAAAACTTATTTTTACTAGAAACTGAAGAAAAAAGGGATTTTTTTTTGTTTTTACAAAAAAAAGAGATTTTTTTTACTAAAACAACATTTTTGTAAAAACAAAAATAAAATCTAAAAAGCAATATTTTTGTAAAACTGAAAAAAAAAGTAGATGTTTTTTGCTAAAATGTCCAGATTTTTTCAGTTTTTACAAAAGACCCATTTTTTATTCTAGATTTTTTTTTCTAGTTTTTTCCAGTTACTCTAGAAAACAATTGAAAAAAAAAGGCTAGAAAAATGTGATGTGATGGTGTAAAAATTTCATGACACGAATGCAACTTAAACTCTATATTATAATACAATAATACACATATATCATCATTGTAAAAATGAAAAAAAATTAGATTTAGCAAAAACTGGAAAATTTGCTTTGATGTGACTAGTTTTTTTGCTAAACTCAAAAAAACTTGAAAAAAAGTTAGAATAAAAAATGGGTCTGTTGTAAAAACTGGAAAAAGCTAGAAATTTTAGAAAAAAACATCTACTTTATTTTTAAATTTTTACAAAAATATTGCTTTTTAGGTTATTTTTGTTTTTACAAAAACATTATTATAGTAAAAAAAATTTATTTTTTGTTAAAACTGGAAAAATAATACATTTTTTTCTTCAGTTTTTATTAAAAAAAGTTTTAGAAGAATTGCTTTCGAAAATTATTTTTTGGGTATGAATAATGTGTCTTTTTAATTAATTACGAAATATTTAGAATGGCATTCAAATGGTATTTCTGAGCCAAAAACATTAATGGAAGGACATATTTGACCCAATAGGTGGATGGAGGGCATTATTGATCCAAAACGTATAGTTCAAGGGCATATCTGACCCTTTTCCGTTCTACCTATTATTGCATTACAATTTTTTACTATGTTAAAATAAATACCTTTTCTAGTTAAAATGGGCTTGACCTGTAAAATAAGCCCAACCCAACCCGTTACTTGAATTGAGTTAAGAAGAAATTTTTTGCCCATTATAAGTTCGGCCCAAGTCAATATGTTGACCTTTGAGGCCTGATCAAGGCTATGTGGGGGTTGGTCCGTAGGCCAAAAATTAATTAAATTTAAATTTAGATATTTAATATTTTAATAAAAGTAAAAACTAAAAATATTATTGACTATAATCCCCATTCTCCAATCGTAGTTTGCTCATTTACCCTTTCATATCAACTAGAATTCATATTTTTTATATGCATGTAGTATGACAAGATTAGTTTTTATTTTGCTTAATTAACGACGAACCATGGGGTTGAATGTTGGCCAGTCAAGAACTCGCACATGCAGAAGATGAGAGTAGCAGAGATGAATATGTTGAGATGTATGTGTGGTTATACCATGATAGATATGATTAATAATGAAGATATTCGGGACAGAGTATGAGTAGCCTCCGTGGAGGACAAGATGCGGGAGTCAAGGCTGAGATGGTTCGGACATGTTAAAAGAAGAAGCATTGATGCTTCTGTCAGGAGGCGTGAGAGGTTTTCCTTGGAGAGTTTGAGAAGAAGTCGAGGTAGGCTTACGAAGTACTGGGGAGGGTGATTAGGTAGGATATGGTGCTGCTTCGGCTCACTGAGGACATGACCCTTGATAGGAGGGTGTGGAGCTCAGGGATTAAGGTAGAATGTTAGTAGGTAGTTTGTAGCTGTTCACCAATAGTCTTAGTAGCATGCATGTCTCTTCATATGTTTAGATTTTTTATTACGTTATGTTGTTTTTCTCGTCTCAGGTATTGTATTCTCTGTTGCTATTATTTGGTACTACTTATCCTTAATCTCACCCTTTTCTTTTCTCTTACATCTTTCTTCCTTCCTTGATTTCCTTTTCTTCTTTTTGCCCTTTCTGAGCCAATGGTCTATTGGAAATAACCTCTCTACCGGTATTAGGTAGGGGTAAGGTCCGCATACAGGCTACCCTCCTCAAACCCCTCTTGTTGGGATCAAATTGGGTTTGTTGTTGTTGTAACAACGAACCATGAAAGTTTTAAGTGGCCAATACTAATTATTTTCAAAAAAAAATTACTTTAAGTGGCCAATGATCAGTTTGGTTACTTTAATATATATTAATAATCAAACTACTCTTCAATATTGAAAAAGATCAAGTTTCAATACCCACAGAAAATTGACAACACTAGCAAACTTCATGCATTTTAAAAATTTTATGGACTATAGTGATGAAATAAACAAATGATGTTAAACCTAAAGTAAAAACCCTCAACATATAAACCATTGAAGCAATCCCTTAACATGATAAAAGTGAAAGGAAAACGGTCACGATCCATTTCCATAACAGGTCATGATAGTGCCAGACAATGGCCAACGCGGAAAATATAATTAAGTTCTCATTTTACCTTTACCAAAAATAAGTGTAGTCAATCCTCAAATTAAAGCTAAGACCAGAAGCAATCAATAATATATCAAAATGATTATATAACCCGAAAATAAATGTCTACTCAAGTGTGCGCCAAGAATTAGTGTCACAAGTAATAGGCAACTAGTAGAATGTACAAAAGAATAACTCTATCCTGCTGTCTGAGATAGAATAGACAACAAAAGTAAGAGAAAGACTCCATCGGGCTGCTGAACAACGTAGGAAGGGAGAAGCTCACCGCGGAAGTCTCGGTCTATAAATCAGCGGCGCGCACCAGACTGATAGCCAGATATACCTGCCTCAGATCCTATACAATTAAGCACATAAGTGTAGTATAAGTACATAAACAATATGTACCGGTAAGTATCCCGTCTAATCTCAAAGAAGTAGAGACGAGAGGTCAACTTGATACTTACTAGGGTCAAATAATGTGAGAAGAATTTATAATAAGCAGGGATAGCACAAGTTATTAGCATTTAATAAACATGTGATAACAGTCCTTCTCCAAATATTATCATGGGTATCCATTTATATTTCAAACAGATATGCGGTTCAGAGCATAGATAAAGGCTAAGCAAAACATGTGCAAGTAACATTGAGGGACGTACGACCCGATCTAACATAAAATTAAATTGTGCACTTCCGAGGGTCGAACGGGTCGAACCATAAATGCATCTATTATCCCGCTCTTGAATCACACGTGCGACGCAGTCAAATATAAGTAAAATCAGCAACAAGTAGGCGATAATGTATATCTGAGGGGTAGTTATTCACTGGAGTATCCAAATTCCCAGTTAAAGGACCAAACATGATAAGGTTTGTTCTCTAGTTGCATTTATCTTAATCAGCATGATTTATACGTATCCGAATTTATTATCAAGTTATAAGAATATCACGTAGAGCATGCTTTTGGGTCCTAGTGTCACATCCTTAGTTCTTAACTAAGTACACGTGCGGTACTTGACAACTTGCTCACGATATTGCACAACGTGCTCACGTTCTTGCTATGCCAAGTCATCCTTGCTACACTCAAGATCGCTAAGAGAATGGAAGAAATAACATAAAAGAATTGCTAAAGGAATCTTTGTATTAGAGAGAACTTGAAATGTTTGCTTGATGAGTTACAAATGAATGGCCCCCTTTATATACTAGTCTCCAAGGGCTAGAGTGTAAATATTAATTATTATACAAGTCCTTGATTTTACAAGATAAGGATTTTCTCTAGAATTCTCTACAAGCCTAGAAGATTCCAAGGACTTTCCTAGAAAATCCATAAGGATCTAGGTTCTTCCTAAGAAAACATCCATACTTCTCTAGAATCTTCTTACAAATACTAGCCTTCTTCTTATGTAGGCTTCCACACGACATTAATAAATGCCAAATAGTGCCTATGTGGCATGATGACATGGCCGGTCATCACATTCTCCCCCACCCAACATTGCGACGACCACGGTGCAATGTTGTTGCATAAACTCCCGGGTCTTAACTTTGAATTGCCACAAGTCTTCATATCGTTCCCGCGTGGCCTCTTCCGGTGATTGTCATTTCCAATGGACGAGGAATATAGCGGTGGCTTTTTGCCCTTGTTTTCGCATGTCCTGGTAATCTATGATAGCCTCAATCTCCCGATCATGCGAGGTGGTGATAGTCATTGGTGCCCGACTTGATTGGCCCCTACTCGGATCATCTTTGTCTTCATGATATGGCTTAAGCATTCTGGCATGGAAGACAGGATAGATATTAAGATATGATTGAATATCAAGCTTGTATGCGATCTTTCCTACCTTAGCGATGATCTTAAATGGCCCATCGTACTTGCGAATCAGATTTTGATGCATGCTCCGAAGTGCCTTGAACTGCCTTGGGTTAAACTTTACCATGACCATGTCCCCAACTCTATATTCTGTGGGACGCCGCTTCCGGTCCGCAAACTTTTTCATCTTCTTAGATGCCTTATCCAAGTAGGACTTAGTAGTGTCAAGCTGTTCCTCCCATACTTTGGCCATATGATAAGCCCCCAAACTCTTTCCCTTGAATGCAGCTGGCAATGAATGTGGAGTTTGTGGTTGTTGGCCTGTGGCTAGCTCAATTGGTGTACGCCCCGTGGACTCACTCCGCTGCAAGTTGTAAGAGAATTGGGCGATGTCTAGGAGCCTTGCCCAATCTTTCTGATTTGCGCATACATAATGCCTCAGGTAGATAGTACGTCATTGACCCGTTCTGTTTGTCCATATGTTTGTGGGTGAAAACTAGTGGAAAAGTGCAGCTTCGTGCCAAGAATGTCGAATAACTCTTTCCAAATGTTTCCAGTAAAACAGGGGTCTCGATCACTAATAATATGCCTTGGTAAGCCCCAATACTTCACGATGTTCTTAATGAATAGCTTGGCGGCTTCTTTGGCAGTGCAACCTGGTGAGGCGGGCATGAAGGTGGCATATTTGGAAAATCTATCCACGACCACCATGATAGTACCATAACCATCAGACTTCGGTATACAAGTAATAAAGTCCATAGTCACTCTCTCCCATGGATGCTCTGCAACAGGTAGTGGCTCCAAAAGTCCTCCGGGTTGTTGTTGTTCAACCTTGTCCTGTTGACAGACAAGACAAGTCTGCACATAGCACTCTATGTCATCTCGCATGCGTGGCCAATAGTAGACTGACTCAACCAAGGCCCTAGTGCGACATTGACCTGGATGATCAGCCCATATTGTGTCGTGACTCTCCCTTATGATCCGTCGTCTAATGTCTCCAAACTTAGGCACGTAGACCCTTCCAACCTGTGGTAAGTAATACGCCGTCTTCTACCCAAAAACATCTCGTCTTGCCCTGGTTGGCTAACTCGATAAGTTGTTTGGCTACTGGATCATGTTGCATGCCTTCTTTTATAGCCTCACGAATGTCCTAAGTTGCTGAAGTGATGGCAGCAAGCTCGGCTTTCCGGCTCAAGGCATCAACTACAACATTACCTTTGCCCCGCTTGTACTCTAGCACATAATCAAACTCGGCCAAGAATGTAGAAAATCATTCTATCTATGATATGTGCGCTTTGGTTGTATTAGCATGATTTTCAGGTATAGGTTTTGATGAATGACAAACAATGAAATCAAGTGTCAAACAACGTTATTATATGACAAACAATCAAGATTGAATGCCGAGAAGCATATTAATGACGGAATTACATAGACAAGCCAAAGACGAGCTCAAATGTTCAAGACCGAAGACCCAAGGCGTAGGTCGTTGGGTAGAACCAATGTAAGAGCAACGCTTAAGTTATCTTGTCTTTTGGCTCAACATAGTCATCATAAATATGCATAAAATCATTTTATTAAATCATATTTATCATAAACATATTTTATTAAATCATACTTATCATAAACATATTTTAAATACTTCAAACAAAATGTTGTTAAAGTTCTCATTTTAACCAAAATGGTTTTTGAAGTAAGTATTCAAATCTGGACTAGAATAATCGATTATACAATCTGCATAATCGATTATGCTGTAGACCGTTGCCAGTGTTTGAACACTGGAACAGAATAATCGATTATGCAGAATCAAGTAATCGATTACTTCAGCAGAAAATCAGCTTCTGATTTTCGGAACGTTGGAAGAATAGTCTATTATGCAGAATCAAGTAATCGATTATTCAGCAGAAAATCAGCTTCTGATTTTCGGAACGTTGGAAGAATAATCGATTATACAAATCCAATAATCGATTATCCTTGCGCAAAATCAGCATAATTGATTGCCAATTAAGCAACGGACATAACACTTCTAACCCCTATAAAAAGAGGTCTTTTGAGCTGATTTGAAACACACAACACCTCCCAATATTGATATACATATTGACATTATTTGAGCATCATTTTAGAGCTTTTGTTGAGCCATTTGAGAGACAACTTTGAGTTGTTCATAGAGCTAAATTTGTATCTCTTTATCTACTCTTTTGAGAGAGTTGTTGTAAAAGAGAAAGGTGTTTGAGAAGAACATATCTTCTCATTGATTGTCGGGTTCGCTAAGTACCCTAAGTCTTAGTGTGTGAAGTCTTGTGGTGCGGTATCCACGAGCAAGGTTGAAGTCTTGAGGTGCGGTATCCTCGAGCAAGTTGAAGTCTTGTAGAGTGTACATCTACGAGCAAGTGTAACGGTTTGTTAGGCACCCGAAAGCTTAACGGAGTTAGTGGAATCTCGAGAGAGTCTCTGGGGGACTGGACTAACCACAAGTTGTGGTGAACCAGGATAAATTCGGTGTGTTCTTTCCTTGCTATTTTAATTACCGAATTTATTTTATTCTTGCAATTTTTAATTTGTTATGAAATCTCCTATTTAAGGTGAATGTCTATAATTAGAGAGATTCTAGAGTTCTATTCTTGGTAGATAAATCATCGCCCTCCCTATAAATAAAGGGGTCTTCTACCATTGTAAACCACTCCGAACATTCTCTAAGTATCAATAAGAAGAACTCTCTCTACTCTTCTCTCTATTTGCTCTTGTTCTTGTCTTTTATATTATTTCATAACACGTTATCAGCACGAGACTCTACCGTCTCAAGAAGCTCTTTAAGAAGATTAAGCCGCCGTCAATTTCTCCGCATCGGAGCCGCCGTCGTCTGCATCAGTGGAGAAAAGGAAGAAAACATTGAAAATATAATTGGTATACCTTAAAGGTAAGTAATTTACTTTTCCCTTTCAAATTCTTGAAATTCTATAATTTGATTTTATATACAAACATAGACAACAAAGTTTGATTATAACTCTAAAGGAGTTTGTAAGAAATTATAACCACACGAAGTGGTAAAATCTCTATGTCCTGCCATGATTAAATTCATGTACGATTGTGGGCAAATAATTGAAAATCCGTCCCATTGAATTTGCTCCATTCCCTTTAGAGAATGTGGAAGCAGTATATGATAAGTTTGAAAGAAGACTAAAATATTACCATGAAGGTATCAATGAATGTGGACGTGGCAAAGAATTCCGTCCAATTGAATTTGCTCCATTTCCTTTAGAGAATGTGGTAGCAGTATGTGATAAGTCTGAAAGAAGACTAATTACCGTAAAGGTATCAATGGATGTGGACATGGCAATAGACGAAGTTATAATCGTCATTATTGTGATAATGAGAATAATAAAGATCCTCAAAATAATCTTTCACTTTATGAAAGTAATATTTGACATGAGATTGTGTAAAGCACATGATTTTGATCCATTCCCTGAAGTGAATGTGATAATTGTAATAGAGCCCGTAAGTATGAACACGCTCTTGATGTAATTTTGGTTTATGTCTGACATTATGAAAAGAAAGTTCGTTGCCCTTGAAATTTCGGGCAAGAACTATATGATATGGGTGTTGGATACTTAAATCCATTTTGGATGCTATGGGTCTTGGAGACGCCATTAAAGACAGAAATAATGCATCCACCCAAAACTATGCAAAGGCCTTGATTTTCTTGCGCCATCACCTTGATGAAGGTTTGAAACTATGCAAAGGCCTTGATTTTCTTGCGCCATCACCTTGATGAAGGTTTGAAAATTGAATATATCACAGTCAAAGATCCATCCATCTTGTGGAATGGCTTAAAGAAGAGATATGACAACCTGAAGTTGGTCACTCTGCCACAAGCACGATACGATAAGAAACCAAAAGCAAATAGTTTATAAACTATATATTATCGTTGCGGTGAAAACGGGCACTGGTCAAAGGCTTGCCGTATACCATGACTTTTGGTTGACCTTTATCAAGCATCTCGAAAGAGTAAACGCCCTGAAACGAATTTTGTCTCTGACGACAACTTTGACATCACCCACTTGGATGTGGCAGACTTCTTTGAGCAACCCAAGGGGAAGATAGACAACCTAATCGGTGATGGATCCGTGATGAAAGAAGATGGAGATATTTGATTTTATTTTACTTGTTTGTATTAGTGAATGAATAAACTAATAGCCATTAGTATTAGATCGTATTAGTTAGTTCATGATATAATGTTAGCATTAGTTCTTTAGAATGTATCAATATGCTCAAATATCAATAATATTTTTACTTTCCAGTAGAGGTAATCGACTAACCTGAAAAACTAGTCGGTTATCTCATATTTCGCATAAAAACTGCAAAACAATCGATTGTCTATGATTAACAATCGATTGTCTTTAAAACAGTGTGTCCTGGAATTTTTCAAAAATCATCCACAATCGATTGTCTATGTCTAACAATCGATTGTCATTAGACAGTGTAATCTGGAGTTTTTCAAAAATCATCCACAATCGATTGTCTTTGTCTAACAATCGATTGTCGTTAAGACAGTGTAATCTGGAATTTTTCAAAAATCATCCACAATCGATTGTCTTTGTCTAACAATCGATTGTCGTTATAACAGTGTAATCTAGAATTTTTCAAAATAGTCAACAATCGATTGTCTATGCATAACAATCGATTGTCTTAAAACAGTGATCTGGAAATTTTCAAAAATTGTCAACAATCGATTGTCTATGCATAACAATCGATTGTCTTGAAACAGTGTGCTCTGGAATTTTTCAAAAATAGCCAACAATCGATTATCTATGCATAACAATCGATTGTCTTAAGACAGTGTGATCTGAAGTTTTTTTAAAATAGCAAATAATCGATTGTGTGTGTTTAACAATCGATCTTCAATGTTCAACAATCGATTGTTTGTAAGTAACAATCGATTGTTTGAAGAAAACGTTTAAACTGAAATTTTCAAACTGCAAAGTAATGGATAACATATCTGATTTTGTTAGTCAACTGTTAGCAGCAGATTTTGAAAATATTATGTGACACAAAAGAATTGAACTTGTTTATTATTATGTTCGTGTATTTCTTTTGTATATCAAACCATGGGAATTAAATTGATTGAAGGCTCCGAAAGAGCAACTGTAACTCTGCCCAAAGGCATGACGTTTATCTTAGAGAATGCAATATTCTCCTCCAAGTCTAAGAAGAACTTGTTGAGTTTTAATCACAATGTTCTCCTCCAAGTCTAAAAGGAACTTGTTGAGTTTTAAAGATATCATTCAAAATGGATATCATATTTAGATGAGAATAATCTTGAATTCTTCATGAAAATGAGGCTGCCCATTTCGGTTTGGGTTCACGCCATTTTGCATGCAGCAATGCTAGTTCGTCTCTGACTGACGAATTGACACAAATATTCCCCGTTGCAATTGGTTTTGGGTCATGGACCCAATATATCCCATTTAAGAATCTTTGGATGCGCAGTATATGTGCCTGTAGCACCGCCATCCCGCACCAAAATGGGTCTGCAAAGAAGGTTAGGAATATATGTCGAGGTTGAATCGCCCTCCATTATTCGCTACCTCGAAACATTGACTGATGAGACACTTTTCCCAAAATTAGGGGGAGAAGTTGGTGAAACCAAACGGGAAATTTTGTGGAAAAATGCATCATTATCTCATCTTGATCCACACACCTCTATTTGTGAGAAAGAGGCACAAAAGATTATCCATTTGCAAAGAATAGCAAATCAAATGCCTGACGCATTTATAGATTTGAAAAGGATAACAAAATCACATATCCTCGAAGTGAATGTGACAACATTTGATTCACGAATACATATTCATTATTGGAAGAATATGAACATGAAATTGGTATTAAATATACCACACTCACCCCTAGAAGGAGGTTTGAGATGATACCACACTCACCCCTAGAAGGAGGTTTGAGATGATATATGGCATGAATGATCGTTGGTCACGTACTTATTGTACGCCAAAGTATTTTGGAAATATGACTATTAAAGGACAACGATAATGCAAGAAACATATCTTGCATATAAGTTTGACATGACCATAATGGTATAACTTTCTCTTTAAGAAAGATATTCACCACATGGATGTTGATGAATCTGTGGTAGTACAAAATTAATTGAGAGCTCTAGAAGAGCCAATTATTACTATGTTGGAGAAACACAATTGAGTATTGTGTTGTAGTAAGTCTCAAAGAAACTTATTCAGTTTCCAAAGTACACGCGAAAGCGATTGATTATATTGAGACTATAAATAAAGGAAGGCTTTGATATCTCCTATTACTACAACTTGTAGCGGGGTAATTTGCATATGAAAAGCTACCCGCTTTGTTCTCCAGTTTGTACTACACAAAAGAAAGAATGCCACAATAAAGTGGATATCTATTGGTATAAAAACCCATGTCATAATAAACCTGAAGTTTATGAAGTGCACATGTCATGGTGTAAATTTGAAGTTTACCAATATTGATAATTTATTCAGTTGGCATTCGTGTTAGCCATCTCATTTTAAGTATGATGTGCAAATTCACATAGGTGAATATTAAAGAACTAGAAAGTTCTTTACGAATTCTCTTGTATCACTTGTTCTCATTAATGAACTGACCAACTAAAGAGTTCGGGTTGAAGCCCATAAATTCTGTAAATATCAAAGGTGAATATGGGCTCATTCACCTGCCATGTATACCACATATGATGCATCTATGAAATGGTTACATGCGCAATTGTTGTTGACCCGCAGCCTGGCCGGTGCTTGCGAGGTAAATTGCTCAGTAATATAACTTCGAGCATAATTTCCAGATTTTCTACTCAAGATAGTTCATCTTGATAAGTTGGTTTATAT
This sequence comes from Nicotiana benthamiana, assembly GCA_034376525.1. Taxonomy (NCBI): domain Eukaryota; kingdom Viridiplantae; phylum Streptophyta; class Magnoliopsida; order Solanales; family Solanaceae; genus Nicotiana; species Nicotiana benthamiana. The sequence continues at coordinate 77,578,122 of CM067328.1, read as the reverse complement.
CAAAGTTGGTTTAGCAAGATAATTATTGAGTGCTTCCACTTAATAGCTAAACTGTTTCTTATGAGAACAAAGTTATATATATATCAGTTTGATATACGTTATATACGAGAGTATATTATATTCTCCCCTCACAAGTGGTTCAGGGTCAGGAACCAAATAATTTCATCTTATTATTAATGTGCTGTGTATTGACATAATAATGCACAAAGATGATTTCCCAAAGTTGAGGAAACAAGTTAGCTTTACTAACATGAGGGGGAGACATGGTAAACGCTTGAGAAAAGGTTACATAGGATGAATTATCATTTGTATATGTATATCCCCGAATATCATGATATGAACCTGAAGTTCATAAAAGGGATAATTCAATTGCAACATATTGCAAAGCATGCTATACGCATTTGCTGACCCAAAGAAAGTAACTAAATGGAAGAGATACAATTCAAGAAGAATTGATTCCATATGAAAGACATGTAGTTTTGAACCTATAGTTCAAATGCTTGAAAGTATAAAAGTCAAAGGTATGTATAGTCAGTTTTCGATATCTTATTTGTCTAGCATGACATGGAAAACTTGATATGCATCTAAAGTCTATTATATGGCTTATATGACTTAACTTGAAAGATTTAAGTTGCTTGAAGCATATGCAATTCTTGGTCCTGAAGTACCACATCCTTAGTACAATTTGTGTACATATGTATCTTGCTATAACTATAAGCATGATGGCATTGAAAATGCATCTATGGAGATATTGAAGAGTTATTCCACGACATTTATGAAGATGTTCATATCTATCAAGAATGATGATTTTAAGGTGCGGAATATTTGTTCAAGTCAATATGGTTGATTTATTTATCAAATCTCTATCAAAGATCGTTTTGAAGATGATGCACAAGATTGGAATGCAAATGCTCAAGGATATAAATTGATGTACTCATTAGGGGGAGTTAATGCGCGTTGCACTCTTTTTCCCTTACAAGGTTTTGTCCCACTGGGTTTTCCTTGCGAGGTTTTTAACGAGGCAACCAATAGGCGCATATTCAAACATGTGTACTCTTTTTCCTTTCTTTAATTTTTCCCATTGGGTTTTGGTTTTAGGGTTTTAACGAGGCACATTGTTGAATAGACATTCAAGGGGGAGTGTTATGAAATCTCCTATTTAAGGTGAATGTCTATAATTAGAGAGATTCTAGAGTTCTATTCTTGGTAGATAAATCATCCCCCTCCCTATAAATAAAGGGGTCTTCTACCATTGTAAACCACTCCGAACATTCTCTAAGTATCAATAAGAAGAACTCTCTCTACTCTTCTCTCTATTTGCTCTTGTTCTTGAGTTATTGTTCTTGTCTTTTATATTATTTCATAACAATTCCGCAATATTTATCAATTTTCTTGTGCCGCACTATTCACCCCCCCTCTAGTGACGGGCATAAATCCTAACAATTGGTATCAAAGCCTAACTCTCTGAAAGCCTTAACCGGTTGAGAGCAATATATATATATATTTTTGTTGAGAATATTGAACGCAGGAAAATGAGCGAAGGACACTCCACCGAGAGGCCTCCATTTTTTGATGGAAGAAATTATACATACTGGAAAGAGCGGATGAGAATCTTCATCCAATCAAATAACTTTCGATTATGGCAAATCATCAAGAAAGGTGAACAAATGCCAACAAAGAAAGTTGGGGAAATCATGGTTCCAAAGGAGGAAAATGAATATGATGCCGAGGACATCAAGAAGGTTGAAAGAAACGCAAAGGCCATCAACTTACTATTTTGTGCGGTGAATCCGGACGACTATCGGAAAATCTCTTGTTGCACAACCGCAAAGGAAATGTGGGATAAACTCGAGATCACTTATGAAGGTACGTCTCAAGTCCGAGAATCTAAAATTGATTTTTTAACACATGAATATGAACTTTTCAGAATGAGGGAAGATGAAAATATCGATAATATGTTCGAACGATTCTCAATAATCGTCAATGATCTTCATGCTCTCGGAAAAATATACTCGAACAAAGATCTAGTTCGGAAAATCCTACAGAGTCTCACTCCCAAATGGCGCTCCAAAGCAAATGCTATCCAAGAGTCGATAGGAATCACGGACGTCACAATTGATGGACTACGAGGTAATCTTAAATCTTATGAAAGCACAATTCTTAATCCGTATCTTAGAAGTAACTCGAATATTGCCTTCAAAGCCTCATCTTCTAAAGAGTAGAGGTAAGTGATTCGGAAAGTGATGATGATATTATTTCCAATGATATAATTGAAAAGTTTTATAAGTTTATGAAGAAGGAAATAAAGAAGGAAGAACCAAGTCCTTCATGTCAAAATTGTGGAAAAGTTGGCCACACCAAATCACATTGTCCAAAATCAAAGGACAAGAAAAAGAAGAAACACCATAGGCGCGTAACATGGGATTCGGACAGCTCGGGCGATGAAACTGCCGCATTATGCCTCATGGAAAACGAAGAAGAAAAGGTAAGTACTTCTAACTCTTACTCGTTTGAAGAAATACAAAATGCCTATGATGAGTTATATGGTGAATTTGTTAAAGCTTCCAAAACCATAAAAGAATTGAAGAAAACACTTTCTTTGCAAGAAAAAGATTTTGAGAAAACACTTTCTTTGCAAGAAAAAGATTTTGAAAAACAACCTTCTTTAAAAGAAAAGATTTTGAAAAATTGACTTGTGATAATGAAACACTAAAAGAAGAAAATGATTTTTTAGAAAATGACAATACTGTTCTTAAAAATAAAATCAAAATTTTAGAAGAAGAAAATAGATTTTTGGAAAATGACAATGTCGATCTCAAAAATAAAATCAAGGAGATGAATGTAGCCTCTTTAAGTGTTCAAAGTTCAAATTGTTCTTCTTGCAGTTCTTTGAAAATAGAGAACATAGAACTTAGAAATACACTAGAAAAATGTAGTGTAAATGATTCTAAAACAAGTGAAGTAATTAAAAAGGGTGATAGAAATGAGGTTAAACCACCTAGAAACGACTCTAGGAATTTTGTTAATAAGTCTAAAACTAATCTTTTTAGACCACCTAGACATAATTCTAGGAATTTTATTAATGAGTCTAGAATGAATAATTTTAGATCACCTAGAAATAACTCTAGGAATTTCAACGCTTCTAGGAATAACGACTTTAGATCACCTAGAACGCATTTGGCTCAACCTAGACATATGCACAACCCTAATGTTATATGTCATTATTGTAACCGGGTAGGACTCATTGCACCCGTATGTTTTGCTAAACATAGAGATTCATATTTTGATTATAATTATTATTTGCCTAACCCCCATGGACCCAAAAGAAGTTGGGTACCGAAAACCTATTTTTAGGTACTTTTGCAGGTGTGCTTGAAGACTACAATATTGTAGTAGATGCACCAAGCACGAAACCTTATTGCATCGAGGGGGAACGTCGGTTAGTTATCGTATTTTTGATAAAAACGTAATAGTTGATATGTGCTAACAATTAATATTAATTATTGATTCATGTTTTGATAAGTGTTATTTTGAATAACAAAGTGGTATCAATTATTTTTATGTTAAATGATTGATTCATGTTTTGATGGATATTTTTAGTTTAAACAACAGTTGGTATATTTGCGAAAAATGACCGTCATTATGATTGGCATGTTTTTACTAACATTTGGTATTATTTGATATTGATATAATTTTTTTTAACAATTGGTATCGTCAATAGTTTCAATAACAATTGGTATACTCTTTTTGCTAATGCCAAAAAGGGGGAAGAAGGCATTATGCATCGAATAAAGGGGAATGTCTTCACATTCTAGTATGCTTTAATTGAGAGGGAATATTCAATTAAGGGGGAATTATATTAAATTGTTTACATGAATTGTATGTTGAGATATAGCATGAATTTAGGGGGAATCCAATATGCATATCTCCTGTTATTTGTCACTATCAAAAAGGGGAAAATTGTAGAAAATCATTCTATCTATGATATGTGCGCTTTGGTTGTATTAGCATGATTTTCAGGTATAGGTTTTGATGAATGACAAACAATGAAGTCAAGTGTCAAACAACGTTATTATATGACAAACATTCAAGATTGAACGCCGAGAAGCATATTGATGACGGAATTGCATAGACAAGCCAAAGACGAGCTCAAATGTTCAAGACCGAAGACCCAAGGCGTAGGTCGTTAGGTAGAACCAATGTAAGAGCAACGCTTAAGTTATCTCGTCTTTTGGCTCAACATAGGTCATCATAAATATGCATAAAATCATTTTATTAAATCATATTTATCATAAACATATTTTATTAAATCATATTTATCATAAATATATTTTAAATACTTCAAACAAAATGTTGTTAAAGTTCTCATTTTAACCAAAATGGTTTTTGAAGTAAGTATTCAAATCTGGACTAGAATAATCGATTATACAATCTGCATAATCGATTATGCTGTATACCGTTGCCAGTGTTTGAACACTGGAACAGAATAATCGATTATGCAGAATCATGTAATCGATTATTCAGCAGAAAATCAGCTTCTGATTTTCGGAACGTTGGAAGAATAATCGATTATGCAGAATCAAGTAATCGATTATTCAGCAGAAAATCAGCTTCTAATTTTCGGAACGTTGGAAGAATAATCGATTATACAAATCCAACAATCGATTATCCTTGCACAAAATTAGCATAATTGATTGCCAATTAAGCAACGGACATAACACTTCTAACCCCTATAAAAAGAGGTCTTTTGAGCTGATTTGAAACACACAACACCTCCCAATATTGATATACATATTGACATTATTTGAGCATCATTTTAGAGCTTTTGTTGAGCCATTTGAGAGACAACTTTGAGTTGTTCATAGAGCTAAATTTGTATCTCTTTATCTACTCTTTTGAGAGAGTTGTTGTAAAAGAGAAAGGTGTTTGAGAAGAACATATCTTCTCATTGATTGTCGGGTTCGCTAAGTACCCTAAGTCTTAGTGTGTGAAGTCTTGTGGTGCGGTATCCACGAGCAAGGTTGAAGTCTTGAGGTGCGGTATCCTCAAGCAAGTTGAAGTCTTGTAGAGTGTACATCTACGAGCAAGTGTAACGGTTTGTTAGGCACCCGAAAGCTTAACGGAGTTAGTGGAATCTCGAGAGAATCTCTCGGGGACTGGACTAACCACAAGTTGTGGTGAACCAGGATAAATTCGGTGTGTTCTTTCCTTGCTATTTTAATTACCGAATTTATTTTATTCTTGCAATTTTTAATTTCGCAATATTTATCAATATTCTTGTGCTGCACTATTCACCCCCCCTCTAGTGACGGGCATAAATCCTAACAAAGAAGTCTTGCCACCTAGCCTGTTTTGGTGTGAGCTTCTTCTGCGTCTGAAAGTAGCTAGAAGCCACATTGTCGGTCTTGACCACGAACCTCGACCAGAGTAGATAATGTCTCCATGTACGAAGGCAATGCACAATTGTAGTCATTTCCTTCTCTTGCATGGTGTAACGCCACTCCGTCTCATTTAACTTAAGGCTCTCAAATGCTATGTGATGCTTATCCTGCATCAGGACACCCCCAATGGCGAAGTCTGACGCATCTGTGTGTACCTCAAATGTCTTGGCAAAGTCAGGTATTGCCAAGACTGGCTCCTTTGTTACAGCTGCCTTAAGGCCTTGAAACGCCTTTTGACAATGTTCCGTCCAAACCCATGGATTGTTCTTCTTTAGCAACTCGGTCAATGGTGCGACCATTGCTGAGTAGCCACTGATGAACCGATGGTAATAGTTAACAAGGCCAAGGACGGATCTTAACTCTGTTACCTTTGTAGGTGCTTCCCACTCCTGGATAGCTCGTACCTTAGCCTCGTCCATGTGTATCTCTCCATTGCTAATGACATGGCCCAAGAAGTGCACCTTTGATTGTACGAACTCACATTTCTCCCTCTTGATGTATAGCTCGTTCTTCCGCAGGACTTGGAAAACCTTCCTTAAGTGCTCAATGTGCTCCTTCAAGGTGTTGCTGTAGATGACTATGTCGTCTAGGTAGACTACCACGAACTGATCAAGGTAGGGATGAAAAATCTTGTTCATAAGGGTGCAAAATGTGGCTGGTGCATTGGTTAAGCCGAAGGTCATCACCAATCACTCAAAGGCTCCATATCTCGTCACACATGATGTCTTAGGCTCAGCTCCTTCCGCAATGCGAACATGGCAGTATCCATTTCGAAGATCCACCTTGGTAAAGTACTTGGCTTGCCCAAGTCTATCGAACAAGTCAGCAATAAGCAGGATCGGGTACTTATTCTTTACGGTGACCTTATTAAGTGCTCGGTAGTCTATGCACAAACGCGACGATCCATCCTTTATCTTCTGGAACAATATTGGTGCGCCAAAAGGTGCCTTTGAGGGGCGAATGTGACCAGCATCTGGCAGCTCCTTCAATTCTTTCCTGAGCTCTTCTAGCTCGGGAGGTGCCATACGATATGGGGCAAATGCGGGTGGCTTATCCCCTGGCTCCAACTCAATCTTGTGACCCACATATCTCCTAGTCGGCAAGTGCTTAGGCAAATCCTCGGGCATGACATCTTTGTTCTCCTCAAGCAACTTCTCTATGCAAGGTGGCACTGTCTCTTGAAAATTCTTGTCTTCCTCTAGACTTGCAATGGTTGCCACGAACGTCGGCTCCCCCTTCTTGATCCCCTTGACAACCTTAGCTAAGAGTTGTGCTTGATCTGTCCGTGTGGAATAGTCACCGTAGGTACCATGCAAGCTCATTCTTTCTCCATAACCAAGAGACGTTGGAGGTAGGGGTCGATCAAAGTATGACAATGTCTAAAAAACTCTTGCCCCAGTATGATGTCAAAGATATCCATAGCAGTTACGGTAAAGTTTGTCATACCTTTCCAAGTTCCTATTTTGACACCAATTCCATTAGCTACCCTATGAGCATTTTGTACTTCGGCATTCACGGTCTTGACGCAAGAGTTGGTTGGAGCAATCTTCAATTCTAATCTCTTTGTGGCAGCCTCAGTCACGAAATTATGAGTTGCTCCAGTATCCACCATTGCACGAGCGGGCTTGTTGTTGATGGTGATATCCACGTATTGGTTTCCATTCTCGGTAGGTTGGATAGCTTGCTTTGTAACAGCACCACATAATCATATCATACCTAATTGTGCGGTTCCCAAACTCTCTCCTTGCAGCTTCTTTTTTTCGTTCCCGGATCATGGCACTGAGGCTCTTGAGGTCGGGACAATTCCTAAAGTCGTGCGGCCCTCCGCATATGTAGCATCCCTTCTTCTCGACCTGTGCCTTCTTCTCGGCGTAGCCCTGACGACCACTCGAATTTTTGGAATCTTGAGTCTTGGAGTATTGTTGTTGTATCTCCTTGCCTTTGCCACGGTCTCCCCCATGTTTAACATTGTTAGTCTTTGACTCTTTGCCATTGCCTTTGCCGTGCTTGTCATGCCTGAAATCCATCAATGATTCGGCCTCCACTATGGCTTGGTCTATATCAGTGACTTGTTGGCGTTGCAACTCCTGCTTAGCCCAATTTTGCAATCTGTCCATGAAGTGGAACAACAAGTCATCATTGGTCAGGTTGGGGATTTGAAGCATAAGGGTAGTGAACTCCTTGACATAGTTACGTATGCTCCCTATTTGCTTCAATTCCCTAAGCTTGCGTCTTGCCTCGTACAAGACATTGTTTGGAAAGAACTGTCGCTTGAACTCCACTTTGAACTGATCCCACGTGCTAATAGTACATAAACCTTTATCCATGTCTATCATCTTCCTTCTCCACCATAGCATGGCAGTCTCTGAGAAGTACAATATCGCAATGTTGATCTTGGTCTCGTCATCCCTCACTTTGCCGTGCTTGAAGTAGTTCTCCAAGTGCAAAAGGAAGTTTTCCACTTCTTGTGCATCATGAACACCTTTGAACACTGGGGGTTTGGGAGCCTCGATCTTGGCCTCCCTCATCACCACAACATTGCTTGATGCCTCAGTAATGCCAGCATTGACAGGCTCCTCGAGTGACTCTATCTTTGCCTTCATAGCATAATGCCAGCATTGACAGGCTCCTCGAGTGATTCTATCTTTGCCTTCATAGCATCGATAGTACTCAAAGCCTCTATGAGTCTGCACTCTAAGGCAATGACGGTTTGCCTTAGTTCCATCTCGGTCTGTGTACGTCCCTCCAAGTCATTTTGGATACTTTCAATCTCTTCAAGAGTGTGCCCGTCAAGAACGTTGAGGGTGCCTTCCACCTTCCCCAAGCGTTGGCCAAGGATCTCCACGGCGTCCATCCCCGCATTCATCTTCATCACCCACTCTTTACCGAGGGAGACATCCTCTGGAAGGACCTCGACTTCATCCTCGCTCGCCTTAGTGGCAGATGGTTCTTGGGATGTAAGCCTTTCGTTTGACACAACATCAGGTGTCACCTCTTGGTTCTTGTTGGTGGCATTCCTCTTTTTGCTACGGCCGCTCTTGACAGTAGCATCCTGGATGACGTTGGTTTGGGTGGTGGCAGCGTTAATTTCTCCGTCGTTCGCCATTCCCTTAGTTGAAACCTTCGCTCTGATACCACGTTATTAGTCCTTAGTTCTTAACTAAGTACACGTGCGGAACTTAACAACTTGCTCACGTTCTTGCTATGCCAAGTCAGCCCTACTACACTCAAGATCGCTAAGAGAAAGAAAGAAAGAATACAAGAGAATTGCTAAAGGAAGCTTTGTATTAGAGATAACTTGAAATGTTTGCTTGATGAGTAACAAATGAATGTGCCCCTTTATATACTAGTCTCCTAGGTCTAGTGTGTAAATATTAATTATTATACAAGTCCTTGATATTTACAAGATAAGGGCTTTCTCTAGAATTCTCTACAAGCCTAGAAGATTCCAAGGACTTTCCTAGCAAATTCATAAGGATCTAGGTTCTTCCTAAGAAAATATCCATACTTCTCTAGAATCTTCTTACAAATACTAGCCTTCTTCTTATGTAAGCTTCCACACGGCATTAATAAATGCCAAATGTGTTAGAAACTACGCTTAACGCTAGAGGGGGGGTGAATACCGTTTTAATGAAATTTAGCATTTTCTTGCGGAATTTAAATTTTACAGGAAGTAAATAAGTGCAATAAAAATAACTTACACAAGGATATATCCTGGTTGGCCACAACAGTGGTTAGTCCAGTCCCCGAGAGACTCTCTCGAGATTTTCTACTAACTTGTTAAGCTTACGGGTGCTTAACAAACCTTTACAGTTGCTCGGAGATACAATCTCAAAGACTTCACTTGCTCGGAGGTTCCTCACCTCAAAGACTTCACTTGCTCGGGGATACAATCCCAAAGACTTCACTTGCTCGGGGATACAATCCCAAAGACTTCAACAGAGGAAGCACAAGTTCCTCAACACAAGAGAATCAAAATTCTCTTACAAGTATTTGAAATACTAGAACACTCACTTAACAAAGGTACTCCTTGATGAGTAGATATGAGTAAAATAATACGCTCAAGATCACAACAACTTTGAACAATAATATGGCTCTCAAAAGCTTTATGAAATGAGTAGAAAATGATGAACAATTGAATGAAAGCTTAAAGCAATGTAATGATCAGTTAGTGTATGTTGTTGTGTTTAAAACACTGAGTTGAAGCTATATTTATAGGTGCAAAACTTGGTCTTATCGTTGTCTAATTGCCAATTAAGAATTGCTGAATTTACTCAGTGACAATCGATTGTCAAGACCAAACAATCGATTATCTGCCAGTCAGATCAAAAATCAATCCCAGATTTTACTCTTAATAATCGATTACTTACAATCCATAATCGATTACTGGCAAAATTCAAATTCAGATAATCGATTATACCAAATCCATAATCGATTACTTCAGCAACGTTCCAAAAATCATTTACAGATTTTAATCAAAAACATCGATTATAGCAAATCAATAATCGATTACCTCATTAACGTTTTAAAAATTATTTCCGGATTTTGAGCAAAACATCGATTACAGAAAACCAATAATCGATTACTTTGAGGTATTTGAAAATCATTTGACAACGGTCAGCTTCAACAATCGATTGTCCCTTGCAACAATCGATTACTTGTCATTTTCTGAAAATCTCAAATCACACTGTTTCAAGCCAAAGTTTTTGCGACTAAGTATAAACTTTGACAATCAATTGTTGGACATAGACAATCGATTGTTAAACCCAGTTAACTCAACATAACCGATTACTATTAGTTACTAATCGATTACTTAAGTAATTTTAAAATCACTGGGAGACATCAACTCAACATAATCGATTACCATTAGTTCATAATCGATTATTCTGAGTATTGGAAAACTTTACCTCATCAATAATCGATTGTCATTAGTTCACAATCGATTATCTTGCAGATTTGGAAAAACCTGATGTTAACTGTCGTATTCACAATCGATTATCATTAGTTCATAATCGATTGTCATGCAGTCTTGGCTTATAAACAATCGATTATCATAAGTACATAATCGATTATTCTTAGCCCAGATTTCTGAGGTATGTTTAGAAAACATTTTGTCTAATGTAAAGATGCATCATTTGAAATCATTTGATACAGAAATAAGTATGCATGATTTTGGAAAATAGTTTTATGAGAGAAGCCATGTTATGGAGTCAAGTTATAGGATCAAGATCACATTTAAGAATAACTCAATAATAACAATTAAAAACAACGTCTTGAGCTTCAATCTCAACATTTGTGCTCTTGTACTTGAACTCCGTCATATATCAATTTGTGCTTTGTTTGTCATTCATCAAAACCTACAAAAGAATACACGTTTAGTATATCGCATTGAGAACGTGTTTCCAACAATTTCCCCCTTTTTGATAATGGCAAACATTAAGCGGGATATGCAATTTTGACAAATAATATTGACGATTCAAGACAAGTAACAAGTATGCATATTTGTTCTTGTTCCCCCTCAATTTAAGAATTCCCCCTCAATTTAAGCATATAAGCAATTAAGCAATTTAGAGGTGGTGCAATTTAGCAATGTAGAGGTATGGTGCATACCCGTTATCCCGTTATCTTCCCCCTTTTGCCATTAGCCAAAAAATAGTAAGGAAAGATACACAAAGACGAAATAAAACAAGGTTTATTTATTGAAAATTAAAGGGGTACAGCAGAGGGACATCCAACAATACAATTAAAAATAGAAAAAAAACAATACAATATCAATTATCTCCGTCACGATCTGCCTCATCATCCGGCGCAGCTTCAAAGGGAACGAGACCCGCATAGGGATAATGGACATGGTCAAAATAACCATGGATCTCGTGTGTCAACTGAGAGAGCTGGTCGGATATAGTTTGGAGAGTGGGCTCCTGAGATGGACGAGCACGACGGGCAGGACGGGTAGGAGGAGGAGCTGGAGCATGATCACTATCATGATGGAAGGATGATTCCGAGATTTCCCAGATTTTGGTACTCCTTTTGAGAGGACCATTTTCAGTGACAAATCCGGATGCTTCAAGAAAATTCATGATGAGGAGAGAATAAGGAAGGGGCATGTTATCGGCGACGGCATCGAGCATGTGCATTTTAATGAGCCGACACCAATTGATCTTGGCTCTAGTGACAATGGCATGTAAGAGCTTGGAGTCCTCTTGGGATATGGTGGTATGATTGTGCCTACGAGGTCTTAGGACACGGGTGATGAAGTAGAGGAGAAATCGATAATTTGGGTCCATGCCCGAGATGGTAGGACGACGAGAAGAAGCTTGATCATAAGAGATTCCGGCTTGGCGGAAAAGAATGGATTCATCAAAGAGAGAGCCGGCCTCATCAATATACCGGATAAGATCTTCACCATCGTTTGGAATGCGGGCGATGGTGTGAAGGTTCTCGTCAGAGAGGAGAATGTGAATGCCATTGATGGAGGTGACCACCTCACCATCTTCATCTTTGTGAAGATTTGAATAGAATGCTTCAACTAAAGTTGTGTTAATATGAGGATGGGTAAGGAGCAAGAAATCATAGAGTTGACACTCTTTGAGCATGTTGGCGGCAGGGGCGAAAGGTTCAAGGAGCTTGCTTGTTGAGAAACGAGGAGGAAGAATAAATCGCTTCTCAAACTTGGAGAGAAACCTAGAAAGTTCAGCTTGAGTTTCGAAGAACAAAACGGACCCGCCTTCATATGGGAAGTTTAGAGGAGGAGGGACTGTTGAGGCTGAGGCACCTTGCCTGGAACGAGAACGTTTGGAGGAGCGTCCAGACATATTGGAAAATTTTTACTGCTGAATTTTTGAGACTAAGATGCAAGGAATTGACCTTTGATTTTTAGAAATGGTGCTTGAGTGAGTGAGAATGATCCTATATGAGGGCTATTTATAGGAGAAGGAGTGATCAGCCATTTACTAAAGATACCTGCTGAAAGTTGAAAGTTGGAACAGTCAAAAATGGTAAGAAATAAATTTACTGACCGTTAGATAATCGATTATTTGGCAGAGATAATCGATTGTATTTACTGTTGGATTGAATTTTGAAACTGACAAATCGATTTAAGAGACAAACGGTAAAAAAATTTGAATGAGATAATCGATTATCAACACAAAATAATCGATTATGGAGCATTTATGTCCTGACAGCAATCGATGTTGGAGCCAAATGGTAACAAAGTTTAAACAAGAAATAATCGATTGTCAATTTTGGTAATCGATTATTATTGAAATATGGTTGATACAGAGAACTCGGAGAATTTCTGAATATGACAACTAATCGATTATAGGAAGAAATAATCGATTGTCTGGAAAAGTATTGCTGAATGACTGAGACGGAAATCGATTATGCAATATAAGGAGTTAACAAATTAAACACATTTGCATAATAAAACTAATCAGTCGAAACAATCGATTATTGATACTGATAATCGATGTACTGCACAGTAGATAATCGATTATTTTCTTGGGATAATCGATTGCGGTGTGCTAAGACTTCATAATTTATCTTACCTTTGGGGAAGTACCTGCAAAATGGAATTAAACGTCTCCGACGCTCAAGTCAGTAATTTATAGTGACGTGAATAAATTACACTAGTGTTATCAAGTGATATCGTGAACTCTTAAGAATTGTGTCCTAGAGTGTTCTTAAGAGAGTTTCGGGTACTTACCTTTCCTCCGACGTCGCCAATTACCTGATCAAGAGGGTGATCTTTGATCGTCCTCCATTCATTTTGTTCTTTTGTTTCACTCCCCAAATGTGGAGCTTCTTCCGTTGATTGTTCCACAATTTCATCATTGATTTTCTTCGATGCCTTTTCTTGTATTTTGTTTTTCAAATTGCTTAAAATATCAACCGATCTGAATATGATTGTTTCCAAATATGACGCTTCCTCCTTCTTTGTGCTCTAGTTGAAGGGATTTGGATTCATCTCCCGTCATGTGTTTGGAGCATCCACTATCAAGGTACCATAGTACGCTTGATCCCTTCAAGCACACCTACAAAACAAATTAATTTTCTTTGGGTACCCATGCCATCTTGAGTCCTTGAGGGTTAGGCATATTGTAATAATATGTTTGAGTAGCATGTCTATGACGAGTAAAACATGCGGGAGCAATATGACCAATGCGTCTACAATAATGACATGTCACATTAGGATTATGCATTCGTCTAGGTTCATAGTAGCTAGATGAATGAAGGCTGCTTACCTTATTTTGAACGCTATCATTTCTCCTACTTTGATCTCTAGGATGGGTAGTGTTTCTAGAGTGATGATATCTAGGTTGAGGACCATTTTGGGGTCTTCTAGGAGGTTCACAATTTTGCCTAAAATATGCATCATGTCTATGGTGACTATTTCTAGGCGGAGGGTCATTTCTTGGTCTAGCATGCAAATTTGTTCTAGGATAGCTATTTCTAGGATACACATTTTTGTTGTTGTTCCTAGGTTGAGCTCTAGGTTTTTGAGGTTTTTCTTCATTTTTAAAACCTATTCCGTGCTTAGTTGATATTAGGTTATCAAGAACAACATTCAAGTTTTTATGCGAGGAATTAAACTTATCTAGTGTGCCTTTAAGTCTACCTACTTCATTCTTAAGGTTCACACAAGAAACACAACCTTTAGTAGAACTTTCAGGTTTGTCGGCACTTCTCTTTCCATAAAACTTGTTTTGTTCGTGTAGCTTCTCATTTTCCAAAACCAGTTTTTCTAATTCCTTTTCTTTTAAAGAAATCTATTTTTGAAAATCCGTTTCTTTTAGAGAAGCGTTTTCTCTTAAGCTAGTGACAGTTTTTGAAGCCTTTAAAAATTCAGTATATAACTCATCAAAAGCATTACGCATTTCATCAAGTGAAAAGTTTTCAGACGAAATTTGACGTACCTCATTTTGGTTGTCTTCTTGTGCCATGAGACAAAGGTTTGCAGCTTCGTCGTTTTCTTCTTCACTTGATTCATCTCCGGAGTCGCCTCCCCACGAGATATATGCCCGTTGCTTTTTAAAGGATTTCTTCTCCTTTTTGATGTTTGGGCAATTTGTTTTGATGTGTCCAGTTTCTCCACATTCATAGCATTTTATTTGCTCACCTTGTTTTTTCCCTTTGCGCTCATATTCCTTGCGCATAAACTTTTGGAATCTTTTAATGACTAATCCAAACTCGTTGTCTTCTTCCTCTTCAATCTTTGGTTGACTTGTGCTTGCTTTTAGAGCAATCTTTTGCCTTCTTTGATCATCAACAAACGGGTTAAGAATAGTAGATTCATAGGTTTTAAGATTACCTCTTAGTGCGTCGATGGTGACGTTTGAGACTCCAATTGATTCTTGGATAGCATCGGCTTTGGATCGCCATGCCGGTGTGAGGCTTCTAAGAACTTTTCGAACAAGTTCTCTATCCGTGAACGTCTTCTTGAGGACGTGTAGATCATTTGCTATTGTTGAAAAGCGCTCAAACATCTCATCTACTTTTTCTCCTTCCTTCATATGAAACAATTCGTAAGCATGAGTAAGAAAATCAACTTTTGCTTCTCTTACCTGGTCAGTCCCTTCGTAAGTGACTTCTAATTTGTCCCACATTTCTTTTTCTGTTTTGCAACATGAAAGTTTCCTGTAATCGTTAGCGTTAATAGCACAATACAATAAATTTACAGCTTTATAATTATTTTGAATCATTCTATTGTCCTCTGTGGTGTACTCCTCTTCGGATTTGGGAATCCATTCGCCTTCCACTTTCTTGACTGGAATTTCATTTTCGTTTGTGTACACCTTCCAAAGGTAGGGACAATTTGACCGAATGAAGATTTCCATCCTCTCCTTCCAGTATGAGTAATTTGTGCCATTGAATAGAGGAGGTCGTGTAGGGCATTGTCCTTCTTCAATTCCTGCAAAAGAATCTAGAGTAGAAGCCATGGATGGTTCTCTCAAACTGTTAAGTTTTTCAGAGAGTTGGGCTCTGATACCAATTGTTAGAAACTACGCTTAACGATAGAGGGGGGGTGAATAGCGTTTTAATGAAATTTAGCGTTTTCTTGCGGAATTTAAATTTTACAGGAAGTAAATAAGTGCAATAAAAATAACTTACACAAGGATATATCCTGGTTGGCCACAACAGTGGTTAGTCCAGTCCCCGAGAGACTCTCTCGAGATTTTCTACTAACTTGTTAAGCTTACGGGTGCTTAACAAACCTTTACAGTTGCTCGGAGATACAATCTCAAAGACTTCACTTGCTCGGAGGTTCCTCACCTCAAAGACTTCACTTGCTCGGGGATACAATCCCAAAGACTTCACTTGCTCGGGGATACAATCCCAAAGACTTCAACAGAGGAAGCACAAGTTCCTCAACACAAGAGAATCAAAATTCTCTTACAAGTATTTGAAATACTTGAACACTCACTTAACAAAGGTACTCCTTGATGAGTAGATATGAGTAAAATAATACGCTCAAGATCACAACAACTTTGAACAATAATATGGCTCTCAAAAGCTTTATGAAATGAGTAGAAAATGATGAACAATTGAATGAAAGCTTAAAGCAATGTAATGATCAGTTAGTGTATGTTGTTGTGTTTAAAACACTGAGTTGAAGCTATATTTATAGGTGCAAAACTTGGTCTTACCGTTGTCTAATTGCCAATTAAGAATTGCTGAATTTACTCAGTGACAATCGATTGTCAAGACCAAACAATCGATTATCTGCCAGTCAGATCAAAAATCAATCCCAGATTTTACGCTTAATAATCGATTACTTACAATCCATAATCGATTACTGGCAAAATTCAAATTCAGATAATCGATTATACCAAATCCATAATCGATTACTTCAGCAACGTTCCAAAAATTATTTACAGATTTTAATCAAAAACATCGATTATAGCAAATCAATAATCGATTACCTCATTAACGTTTTAAAAATTATTTCCGGATTTTGAGCAAAACATCGATTACAGAAAACCAATAATCGATTACTTTGAGGTATTTGAAAATCATTTGACAACAGTCAGCTTCAACAATCGATTGTCCCTTGCAACAATCGATTACTTGTCATTTTCTGAAAATCTCAAATCACACTGTTTCAAGCCAAAGTTTTTGCGACTAAGTATAAACTTTGACAATCAATTGTTGGACATAGACAATCGATTGTTAAACCCAGTTAACTCAACATAATCGATTACTATTAGTTACTAATCGATTACTTAAGTAATTTTAAAATCACTGGGAGACATCAACTCAACATAATCGATTACCATTAGTTCATAATCGATTATTCTGAGTATTGGAAAACTTTACCTCATCAATAATCGATTGTCATTAGTTCACAATCGATTATCTTGCAGATTTGGAAAAACCTGATGTTAACTATCTTATTCACAATCGATTATCATTAGTTCATAATCGATTGTCATGCAGTCTTGGCTTATAAACAATCGATTATCATAAGTACATAATCGATTATTCTTAGCCCAGATTTCTGAGGTATGTTTAGAAAACATTTTGTCTAATGTAAATATGCATCATTTGAAATCATTTGATACAGAAATAAGTATGCATGATTTTGGAAAATAGTTTTATGAGAGAAGCCATGTTATGGAGTCAAGTTATAGGATCAAGATCACATTTAAGAATAACTCAATAATAACAATTAAAAACAACGTCTTGAGCTTCAATCTCAACATTTGTGCTCTTGTACTTGAACTCCGTCATATATCAATTTGTGCTTTGTTTGTCATTCATCAAAACCTACAAAAGAATACACGTTTAGTATATCGCATTGAGAACGTGTTTCCAACAAAATGGTGCCTATGTGGCATGATGACATGGAGGGTCATCACACTAGACTACCCGGACTTAACATAATAGTCGCTACGCACGGACTCTCGTCACCTAGTACGTATGTAGCCCCTGCATATAATAGCAATTAATTCCATTATTACACCTACAGGGACAATTCCCTCTTACAAGGTTAGAAAGGAGACTCACCTCGTTCCAAAGTGCACTTTCAAATACCAATAACAAGTCCAAGCCCTCAATTCAAAGCCGAAAAATTCCAAACTAGTTAAATGGAGTAAGAACTAGTTAATATAGACTCACAACATCGAATTCTAGCTATTTAAGCAATTTCCCAATCATTAACACAAGTTTCATAAATTCTGACGGCATACCCTCGTGCCCGGATTCCGAGATTTTTTTAAGGAAGTTGTCCTCTACAACCTAAAGATCAATAATATATGATTTATGATTCATTCCACAACAAAATTCGTGGTTAAATCAAAGTTTTATTAAAACGCTTGGTGTTTGCTCTAATCCCATAATTTCACCTTAATACTAGTGTTTAATCTACATAAGACAATGATATTAAACTAAAAATAGGTAGTATACAGTTACTTCAAGATTCTAGGTGAAGTCCTTCTCTTAAAAGCTCCTAAATCGCCCAATGGAGGAGTGAAAATGTGATAAAAATGACTTGGAACCCGTATTAAATGAACCTTACTGCCCAGCGATTTCCGCATTTGCGGTTAGGGGACCGCATCTGGAGTCCCGCATCCGCGAGAGATGGGTCGCACATGCAAAAATGGGCCAAAGAGCTGGTACCGCATTTGCGGTTTCCTGGCCTGGCCTGTCCTAGGCCGCTTCTGCAATGGCACGATCGCATATGCGGTCTCTCACCGGCGGTCCACCAACTGCAGGTGCGGTTATGACAGAAGCAACAAGCTTCAGCTCTTTCTAAAAAAATTCACTTCACTCGAGCCATGTCCGACTGACACTTGGGGCTCCCGGCCCCCCCGAACATACCGACAAGTCTGAAATCATGAGACGGACCTACTCGAACCTTCGAAACACCCGAAGCAATACTAAATCTAGGAATTACCCCCTAAAACCTAATGAATCAAACTTATGAACTTCAAGTTCTTAATTTTCCTCTAACGGGCCAAAACGCCGTTAAACTACTCGGATTGACACCAAATTTTACGGACAAGTCATAAAAGATATTTTGGACCTGTACCTGGCTTTGGAACCAACATACGAGCCCGATACCCATGAAATCAATCATTACTTAGTTTCTTTAAATCCTTAAAACTTCAAATTAAAAATTTCTAATAAAAATTCATTACTCGGGCTTGGGACCTCGGAATTCGATTCTGGACATACGCCCATGTCCAATATTTTCCACGGACCCTCCGGGACCGTCAAATTATGAATCCAAGTTCATTTTCTTAAAATATTGACCAAAGTCAAACTTTATCTTTTAAGAGAATCCTATGGAATCAAATGGACATATTTTACTCAAAACGCTTCTAATTCCCGAACCAACTGTCTCCTCAAGTCGTAAATTAGCTAAAGCAAGCACGAAAGTTTTATTTAGGGGAAAGAGGTTCTAAAAGGGAAAATGACTAGGCGGGTCATTATAAAAATATTAAAAAAATATTCATGTAACGTTAAAAAAGAAGATTTAGAGATATAGAGAATTTACTTTTCAATTGCGAGATTTTCTTGTTAAATATGAAGATTCTTGTATGCTCTAAACAAACAGAAGTCGTTCATATGATTAAGAGACCATGTTCCGAAAAAATATTTAAAGATTGGAAGGATTATTTTTCAAAAAAATTGAAGGGTCGACCCACCCTAGTCCACGACCCACTTAGGGCTGGGTTGGCCTATCCATTTTAAGGCCCATTTAGATAGTAGGCCAGCCAACCCTATCCCACCAATTTTAAAAGTCCATGAGGCTTGGGCTAGGTTGGGCGAGACTAGTCTGTTTTGACAACTCACCTTTATATATATATATATATATATATATATATATATATATATATATATATATATATATATATATTGGGATTAAAGTATTTCTCGTGTCAAAGAAATTCAATAAATGCATAACCTAAAAATTGATTATTACATATATAAATAGAATAATTTTATATTCTTGAATTTCCTTTCTCCAAGCTAGCTTTGTTGCTGCACAAAAATAGTTAAAATCTTCATTACAGAAGAGATATTAAAAGTAAGAATAAAGAGATAAATGTTGATGAGAAATAAAATATTATTTACAAAATTAACCAGATAGAAGGGACAAAATTATTTAAAGTTTGCAGGTTAATTTGATTTTTAAGTAAATTTGAAGGAGTAAAATGATTTTTTTAAATGACAAAGTGATAATAGTAACTTAATTATAAGGTACAATACAAGGCAAAACATGAGGTGCTCTTAGGGTTTATTATTTGACTCTTTATTCAAAAATATCGGCTCTGCCTACGTGCTCCGGTCGAACCTCAACTTCCAAGACCTCCGACCTCGTTCTAATGACGATTCAATAAAATTAGTGATCTAAAGCTAAATTTTATTAAAATACCTTATACTTTTTTATTCTAGAATTGATATATACATATGCAAAAAAATTATTATTAGTTTTTTGCACACATATTACATAAAGAATAATGCTGTAGATGATGTGCCTACTCCTAGTAATGCTGCCTGGGCTGTGAGGAAGATCTTTGAGACAAGATCATTGATAACAAATATGCAGGGTATACAGGGCAATCTGAAATGTAGATTGATCCAGCTACAGAGGGGTGAACTATTTAGCATAAAAGAACTCTACAGAATGCAGCTCCCTCAATTCCAAAAAGTACACCAGAAAAGTATTATTCTAGAGACAAAACTACACCCGATTCAAATTTATCCTATGGCTAGCATTGCACAGAAGACTGGCAACAGTGGAGAGGCTAATGTAACTTGGAATACAGATTCCAAAACAGTGTGTATTTTGCAGGCAAGTAGATGAATCTTTTGACCATCTATTTTTTGCTTGCCCGACATCTTTGGAGCTATGGAATAGACTGGTAATATGGCTGGGACACCAGAGGTCCATTTGTGACTGGAACAGTGAAGTAGAATGGGTCAACAAAATTGCAAGAAGGAGAAAAAGACATGCTGAACTAACCGCCAACGTGTTTGGGATGATAATATACATTCTATGGAGAGAAAGAAACAAGATTAGGTTCCAAGGAGGAAGAATCAATATCAATAATATATGCAACGAGATAACAGTTCACATACATATATAGGGGACCTCAATTAAACACTGGAAGGATGTTTTGCGAAGGCTGGATCACTACCCTTAGATATGGAATTGAAGTAAATAGTTTGAGTTTAAGTAATATGTTTTGTATTGATGTATGTATAGCTTACGGGAGTGAGTCTCTTTAGACTGGTAGAGACCGGTAGATGGTCAGCAGCTACTGGATTCTGTAATGTTTTTTTTGATGAAATGAAAGTATACTGTTTATATAAAAAAAACTATTATTATCAATTTTTCGTACTTGTTGTTATAATATAATATAATATTCTTAAATAATATAAAATCTTTAACTTTACATAGTAATAATATTTGATATTAGTAAATGATAATTTGAATAAATAAAATATTAGTCATGTATTTATAATATAATTCTTTTGATATTGTTATAAAAAATTATATTTACCAATATGAAAATATAAATAATCTGATTCAAGGTTCTAATTAATTTTACTGTCAAGGAATAGACAATCTCTTTTTTCTTTCTTTTTTATAATTTTTTATACTTTTTATTTTTCTATAAATTTAATCTTTTTGGCTCTCTCTTGAGCTGCCATCCATTCTTGATATTCTCAATTTAATTTTATAGAGTTTCAATTAAGATAAGAACACTAAAGACAACAAATGTGCCATTCAGTTAATAAATGCGAATGAAATTTGTTAAATAATATGTTCGTGTGACAACGGTCTCAATGAAATTGGTGGCTAAAATTAAAATATATCAAAAGACACTTAAACTTTTTTCATAAAATTCATAGAATAATAAACTATAAAATGGCTTAAAGTGAGAGCGCAACGTATACACATACGCACAATGTGTTGGATAGGCTCACGTCATTATATTAAATTCTTCTCTATTAAAAATATGGTATTAAGTGAAAATAATAAAGGGGTGAGCGCATCACTCATCGAGTTTTTTTTTTAGCATGGTGTCACTTGCCTCGAAAATTTCTTAGTTAAAAAAAGAGACACAAATGAACTTGCTTTTTGATGTATGATTGTGCAAAAGGAATAGCTAGTTTAGGGAATCTGGATTAAATTAGAAAGTAAAATTGCGAGAAACATGAAAAAAGTATACATAAAAAAAAAGTAAAATCGATAAAAAGGTAAATATATTGTTTAATTTAACGAGAGAAAAGATTTATCATATTACTCCCTGCGTCCACTTTATCTGTTTTTTTTGGCCCTTTTTGTAGTCCATAATATTCTTTTTTCAGATTTCAAGAGTAGATTAATTTTTATTTTTCAAAATTATCCGTTAAATAGTGTTGGAGTATGTGCTATATTTACTTTCCAATACAATTGTATTCATCCATCTCATACTGACATTTCACTTCTCTAGTACCCCACGTACTACTTGTTATAAAATCTGATAATCATTTTATCTCCTGCAATTCATGTTAATTATTTTTGTAAAATAAAACGGGAGAGGAAATATTGATTTTTTGGCTCCATTTTGTAGTTCGTTAACAATTTAAAATTGAAATTACATGCTAAATTGAGATTTATTGCTGAAATTTTAAAATAGTCCTTGATGCTCACAAAGTTTTCAATGAGTTCTGCCGGTTGCTTTGAGTTCTGAGAGTTGCTAATCATCACATTCCAAATTAAATATAAAATAAAATATAAAAAAAATATGAAGAGATAATGAAGATTAATATAATCAATTTTATTATTAATTAATATTAAAAGATAAATTTCTTAATATGTGTTAAAATAACAACAGACAAAATTAAAGTGGACCGGAAAAGAGCAACTCATTCAGACCTATCTCTATCAAATTTAAAAAAAAATTAATTTTTTATTAACTTATGTTTAATTATAAATTATACTCCCTTTGTTTTAATTTATGTAAACTTATTTACTTTATAATCCGTGCCAAGAAAAAATTTCTTTCCTTATTTTGAAATAATTTATTTTTATCTAATGATCTATAGATACACAAAATATATATTGCCTCATTTTATATATCACAAATTTAAAAATCTATTTAAAAAATAAAAATAAAAATCCGTGTACAATTAAATAGGTTCCATAAATTGGAAAACAGAGATTATGTTTTTGGGGTGCTTAAATATTTGGGGCCTAAGTCAAGAGCTTCGCTTGCCTTACCTAGAGCCGACCTTGCCTCGCTCCGCCGCCTAGTCGCTCTCCAATCTCCGGCGCAGGTAATCTGTATTCCTCTCTCTCTCTCTCTCTCTCTCTTTCTCTCTCTCTCTCTCTAATATATATATATATATATATATATATATATATACACACACACACACAATAGTGTACAAAGGGGAACCATAAGTATGTTGCTCCAAAAGCATTTTAGTGTCTGCTTAAGCATATATAATAGAAAAGCATTGCTTCTAAATTGTAGTGGCTGCTTTACTGGACTGAGGACTCGTTTGATGTGCTAGTTTTATCGTTTCTATCTATGAATGAGAGGACAGCTTTTGGGGGGAAAGAAACAGTATGTGAATAGGGTAACAAGTCATTGGCAATACCTCTATTTGGGTGATGATTTATTTCACTATCCTGTTATTAAGAACAAGAATCATATTAAGGTAAATAGAAAAGATGAACAAACCAAACCATACAATGAATTTAACAAGGATTACCTCAGTGAGTCAAGGAAACTGAACTTAGTTAATCAGACAGAAACTGCAAAGTAGCCTGGGGCGTAGGTTACTGTGATTACCAGAGGCGGATTTCAGGATTTTATCTTGATAGGCTGTCCTTATGGTCTTATAAATAAACCCATTGCACTTTTAAAATTTATGGGTTCAAAACGTGATATTAATGGAAATGATAAAGATTTTTTACATATATATAGCTGAACTCCGTATAAAAATTACTGGGTTCCGTTGAACCTTTAGATTGGTAGCTACATCCACCACTGGGGATTGCCGTCGTCCACTATTCAAAAATTAATCAGTAGAAGTTCGTGTTTCGAAGTTCAACTGATTGGAGCATCCGATAGGCTTGTGCCTGTGCAACTCTTTTAAATTTAACCCGATGCAGTTTTGATAGTCTTAGTAAGTTTATGATTGGATTGTTTAATGTATTGATATGGTCAAAGATCTATTACCTTTTCCAATTATTTTCCAATTTTGAGCTATCTTATGTTGAATTACTGATTTTGCCTTTCTGTGTAGGCCTGTGGTTAAGGAGGTGCTTGGTCTGCAATCTTCGAGAACAAACGCTCTTATTGATTATATTTCATTATTATGGATCCTCCGAAAGAACTTAGCTACAAACCTGCCCCAGAATTTGAGGAGGTCAAAAAGGATTCACTTATTAATCTCAACTCAGCAGACTCAACCGAGCTCTGGCTTATCCAGTGGCCCTTAAATCAAGTAAGGTTCACGAGGATTTCGTTTTCTTCCGCTTTTAGGGTGTAATAAGGTGCATGCTTTTTTACCCATTCAATTCACAATTGGATAATGGGAGATCCAGGCACTTTCAATATCTATAGACGTTTAGTCACATTATCATAGTCTAATGTACATTATTCGTCTCTGTTTCAATCTTAGTTCTCTTCTTCACCCATGTATGCATCTCCTCGATGCCTTTGCTCATCTATGAGGTTTTGTTTTTTAATATTAAAGGCAAAAAAAGAATTTCTTTCATCATCTAGAAGATAGTTTTCTAATCCTTAAATTGATGTTTTGTCTGGAAATTGGGAAGGAAGGGGTAAAGGGTGGAAAATGATTAATAAATTGAGACATTCTCTCTTCTTTGTGTGGTTAGGGAGCAAAGCAGAGATTTCAGGGAGGAAAATCAGCTGCTGAAGTCTCTAAGTGAATATTATGTTGGCTAAAGATAAAAAATTACTTTATCAGGATGAAGGAAAAAAGAAGATTATTCAAATTAATAATTTCCCTCACTTTAGTGAAAAATACCCAATGAATCGAGAGATTTTCTGTCTCCGTTTCTTCTCTGACCAAGCAACAATAAGGGATTCCCATCCTTCCCTAGTTTCCAAACAAAGATTGTGTTATTTGAGAGGATTGGTGATGGGAAATAGTAGAACATGATTTTTTTTGACTTTCATGCACTGAAGCTACCATGTTCTATGAGGTGACTAATTATGATTTGTTCAGTAATTGAATTTGAACAGAATCACTCTTAATGCAGGACGTGTTAGTATATTTTTAGTCACTGTCACTTATATCAGTTCTGTGTTATTGCATTTCCAATTGGCTATTCCAGCATCCAGATTTTGATGGGAGAGAAGTTTCGTTGAAGCTCCATCACGATGGGCATATGGGCAGCTTTGAGGATTCATCTGGAAAGTATAGTCTTAAGAATAACATTTATATCTAATTGTGGTCATCTCCCCACCTCAGTGTCTCTAGGGTTCATATAGGTTTTTTAGCATAATGAAAGTTTCTTTCCTAACATTTTGCTCAAAGATTGTTACAGGTAAATCATATGAAGTGGTCAGTTGTAGAGCGCTGGACCCAGATGCGACGGTCTTTCTATCTTCTGAGTCCGAAACAAAAATTGGTAACTCCTACTCGGCATTTTCTTTCATAATACAAAGTTCCTTTGCATATTGCTATACTTATATCTGCTTATTTACTCATATAATCTCACAACACTCGAAACGTGTAATGTCTCTTTGGATATGGCATCTCTATATGTTCTTTTGTGATGTTGTTGAAGTAAAAGCTATTCTATTGACAGATGAGGCTTCATGTTTCATAATCTTATTTTTCTCTGTTACGGCGTGGAATTAATTTCTGAGTAGGGCGGACCATTATGTTCTGCCGTGCATTGTTGTCATGTGAGTACTGAAGCTAATGTGTTTCAGTATCTTTGATGATTTCAATTTGCTGTATTATGTTAATATGACTTGCTCTTTTTTGTTTCAAATTTTATTGCTATCTCTTAATTGTGTGGAACTCGTACTGTCTTACACGATTCAACTACTTGTGCTCTGCTTTTGTTTATTTTTTGGTAAAACTTATAGTTGTTTCCGTAGTGTGAAGAGACATGATCCAACCACTGCTAATTCCCAGATAAACAGCAAAAAAGGGTTTGAGCAGATTTTGACGGTGAATTTGTTTTTGAAGTAGTTTTACGGACCACTATAAAGAACTTCAACTGGTCAATTCTAAGATATTTGCTACTAAATTGTACCTGTGACTCCAGTTTTTATTTGTCAAGGAAATTCGTCTTGTAAAGAGATTGCATTATGTGGACTTCATTCAAATAGTATAATCTAGTCAATTAGTGCCCACTTCTTCAAGACCGTCTCTGATGTAAAGTATAACGCATTTTCTGTGCATGACTATATCTTTTATAGTATCAAATTATAATATGATCTTTTTACTTGGACAATAAACTTTTTGTCTCATATGCACACGAGGTTCCTTCAGATGCATCTTCTCCCCCCCCTCACACTGTTAACTTTGTCGAGCATCATGTGAGATGGTTAGGCACACCAATTCTGATGCTTTTGCATGTTTTGGCAGCTGGCAAAATTTCACGGCGTGTTTCCCTTATCCATTACCCAGAGCCAAGTGAGCTTAAACAGAATAGCATAAACTTGAAGCAGATGGCTCGGCGGTCATCTGCTACTACAGTGACCAATTCATCTCGGCGCTTTGCAACTCCTACTCAAAGTAACAGGACTTGGAGTATGCGAACAGCGAGTGCCTATACTCCTTCCAATAGCAGAAACAAAAGCTCTCTGCCTGAAGCAGGGGAACCATCAAAATCTACCAAGAGAAAACACCGTGATGGCCCTGCGAAATCCAATGACCAATCTGCTCAAGATTCAGGAAGGGATCATAGTGCATTGACTTCAGGGTCCTTGGATCAATCTCATGAACAAAAATCAAAGAAGAAAAGGAAAATTGATGGTTGAAGTGTTGGCTTCTGATTTTTCTGGGACATTGATTTCTCTCTGGCATTTGTTGTAAAACAAATATGTGGTTCTTGCCCCACAGATGGTGTCTATGTAATGATTTTTAAATTTTACATTTAGGGTGTGTTTGGTACGAAGGATAATATTTTTTGGAAAATGTTTTCTAATTTTTTCATATTTTGTTAGCTTAAATGTTTTGAAAAATATTTTCCTCATCAATTCATTTTTTTTTCAATTGGAGGAAAATGTTTTCCTTATCAAGAGAAGGGAAAACATTTTTCAAACCTCTTTCTCAACTTTTCCTACCCTCACCAACCTACCCCACCCCCTCTCCAATTTTTTTTTATTTCAGCTTTTTCGTTATCACCCACCCTACTACCCCTCTATCTCTCCTCTCCCCCTCCCCGCAAAAAATATTTTTTTACCTTAATTTTTTTTTGCAATTTTAAATTTCTATTTTTTTTATTTTTCTGCACCACTAACCCCACCCTCCACCCCCAAAATTTTTTTCTTTTTTTATTTTAAAAATTTTTGTTTTTTTTTTGTTTTACTGCCCAGAAGCCCCAGCCCCGCCCCTCCCCCTCCCCCGATAAAATTTTTTTTAAATATATTTTGCAGTTTTAATTTTATTATTTATCAGTTTAAAGGCTAAAATTTTAAAAGTTTCAAAATTGCGAGTTCAGAGGTTTATGTGTTTGGAAGTTTACGGATTTAGAAATTATAAAGTTTACGGTTCGAAATTTCTCGGTTTTGAATGTAGTGGTTCGAAAGTTTATGAAATTTGTGGGTTCGGAAGGTTGTTGGTTTGAAAGTTTATGGTTTTTACATTTAGGAGTCGTTTGGTAGCTGGTTAGAGAGGAGTTACATGTATTAAAATTAGGATAACTTTATACATTGTTTGGTTAAAAGAAGGAGAGAAAATAATCTCCACATAGAAGCTAGCATAAGTTATTCAATGTTAGGTTGCTTTTTCCTCTTTTCTACATAAAATGCTGCATTGCTAATACACTGTTTGGTTCATGTTTTTCTTTTCCGCATAACTAATACATGTATAAGTTATGAGGGAATCTATGTATTATTTATGCAAGGTAGAAAGTGGAATAACTTATACATGTATTAGTAATACTTTATTAAAACATAAAATGACAAGAATATTCGTTATTCAAACTTGTATTTTTTTATTTAAAAAAATATATTTAAACTATACTAACAATTAAAAATAAAGTAAGCTAATAATAAATAACACTCATATTACAGTTCTATGACTAATCCTTATATAACTACACATAACTAATCCCCGCATAACTAATCCATGCATAACTAATACATACATAACTAATACCTGTTTAACTTATCCCTGCATAACTAATACATGCATAACTAATCCCTGCATAACTAATACATACATAACTAATACCTGCATAACTAATACATGTATAACTGATACCTGCATAACTTCTAACCGGCAACCAAACGATCCCTTAGGGTGTGTTTGGTATGAAGGAAAATATTTTCTAATTTTTTCATGTTTGGTTAGCTTAAATATTTTGGACAATATTTTCCTTATCAATTCTTTCCTCCAATAGAAGGGAAAACATTTTCCAAACCTCCTTCTCAACCTTCCCCACCCTCACCAACCCACCCACCCCCTCTCTAACAAATATTTTTTTATTTCAGTTTTTCCGTTACCGCCCACACTACTACCCCTCCATCCCCCGTCCCCCCTCTCCCCTCCCCCCGCAAATTTTTTTTTTTACCTTAATTTTTTTTGGAACTTTAAATTTCTATTTTTTTTATTTTTCTGCACCACCCACCCCAACCCTCCACCT
Organism: Nicotiana benthamiana; assembly: GCA_034376525.1. NCBI lineage: Eukaryota > Viridiplantae > Streptophyta > Magnoliopsida > Solanales > Solanaceae > Nicotiana > Nicotiana benthamiana. The sequence continues at coordinate 77,549,880 of CM067328.1, read as the reverse complement.
GCACCCCCCCTCCAATTTTTTTTCTTTTTTTTTTAGTTTAAAATTTTGTTTTTTTGTTTTGTTTTTCAGTTTTAATTTTATTATTTATCGGTTCAAAGGCTAAAATTTTAGAAGTTTCAAAATTATAAGTTCAGAGGTTTATGTGTTTGGAAGTTTACGGATTTGAAATTTCTCGGTTTTGAATGTTTAGCGGTTCGAAAGTTTATGAAATTTGTGGGTTCGGAAGGTTGTTGGTTTGAAAGTTTATGGCTTCATATTTATTATATCTAAATTATTTATAAATTCTCTTGAGAAGTCATTTTCCATAATTTGCGTACCAAACACCGGAAAATGAATAAGATTATTACTTGTTTTCCAAAAAAATATTTTGTTGGAAAATATTTTTCACGAAAAACATTTTCCGTTGTACCAAACACACCCTTAATGCTGCTCATTTTATGAGGTAAATCCCCACTGAATTTCCATTGACAAGAAAGCTTTTGGTTTACCAAACGTAGGAAACTAGAAATACTGTGCAAGTTCATATATAGGAGTAACTACTACATCGAACATCGAACAGACCATAATCTTCGTTTTAGGCTTTTTGTGTCTTCGCTTCATGTTTCGCCCCTTAACATGTAGGCAAATTTGAAACTCTGTCTTTTATGGAATTCCTAGCTTTCTTTCTTACTTGTAGTGTCTTATTCTTACCGTGGGAATATCTCATCTTTTTTTACATGAGATCTAAGTGGTGATTATTCTTTCACACTTTTTTCTCACTCTAGTACCCTACATGTGCAACACATTTGCCATGCCATATTCAATTGATGGTTTTAATCAATTTACAAAATTTTCATGAATTAACATCTGAATCAAAATCATTAATGATTTTTTCTTTTCTGTCAATTAACTAAATACCGAGAACTCAAATTACCACAACTTCACAACTTGCTATCGGTTAATTCATTCATCACTAACAAAAAGTTACAACAAAAACAGTGTTACCATTTTCAAGAAAATAACAACAATGACACCTTATAATCTATTAGAAAGGAAGTGACCAATAATATAAAAAACACTTGCACAAAAGAAGTTGTAATCCACCCTTCGGTTTTATTATAGAAAGTTTTGGAAGGAAATTAAAAGGTGAAATAGTCAGTAACACGAATCACGTGACTCTCACGTGTATGATTTATAATACAATATACACACAGGTGACAGGAGGCATGCAATTAAACACAAAAAGAAGTTTTCAATGAGCCGAAAAGACCACCAAGAAAATTACAACTCTCAGCCTTATCTTCTTCACATTTCACACACCATTCTCTATTGTTCATTTGTAAGCTTCTCCTCTAACCATTATTCCTACCAAATTACCCCAAATAACCAATCATGAGCTCATATACCAACAACAACAAACACAAAACACCAATCTTGAAATACACCAAAAACCAAACCCTAACCTAACCCCATATATCACCATCTTTTCCAAAGCCCCAAGCCTCACTCTTTTTCAAATTTTCTTGATACCCCTTTTCTATTTTTTGTGTTCTTGTGTATGTTTTTATATAAAGAAAGGTAGGGACTAAAGAAAAGAATTATTGTTGTGACTTGTGACCATGGATTCAAAGATTTATGGTGTTCCACTTTCCACAATACAAGGGACCCCACCTCCTGCAAAGGTCCCTGTTTTTACAGGTATTAGAGCTCCTCTTACTGCTGATGATTCTGACTTTGAATACTCTAATGGACAAAAGAATACTAGTTCCACCAGCAGTTATTATGGTAGTGACACTGGTTTTGAGTCTGAAGGTTTTGTTAGTGGCGAGGATGATTTTGAGACTGCTTCTGAGAGGCTTTTTGTGTCTGACCCTGATGAGCAAAATCTTGAAAAAACTCATTTTGTTGTTTCTAGACCATTTGTGAAAACCCCAGATGAAGAAACTGGTAGCAGTGTGGGTGAATATGATGACTCTAGGTCTTCTTTAACTGACCCATATGCAGATACCATTGAGGGACTAGATAGTAATGACGAATATATTGATAGACCTTTTGTAAAAGTTAGGGAAATTGTTGAAGGACTTGATAGTATTGATGAATATAGTGATAGGCCTTTTGTTGTGGATGGGGAGAATGAGCTAGCTATAGGAACATCATTGGAGGGGTCTGATAAAGATGTTTCCTTTGCTGGAACTGATGTTGTTAATAGTGCGATTCCTTCGATTCCAACTCGAGGCATTCGTGCACAGTTGTCTTGGGACAGTGAAGATGAGTACTTGAGCACCGGTTTGCCCGAAGAGAATGATCTTCTTGGTGCCATTAGAATTCCGGATGATATGGTGTTGGAGAGGTTAAATAGTGCCCCTAAAGTTAGAATCTCAGATGTTTCGGATGCCGAGGAGGGTGAATTAGAGCTTGGACATATGTTAAAATCTGGAATGGCAGAGGACTTGATCTTGACTAAAGCAGAGGATAAAGCTGAAATTGACACTGTTCAGAGTCTCAGAATGGAGGGAGGTGACGCCGATGGTACTTTTGAAGGAGGAGAAGTCGTGTATCAGGTTGCAAGTACAGAATCTATTTTGTTGGGACAAGAGTTAGACAATGACGGAAAGGTTTTAACAGAAGCAAGTCAAATTCTTGATAGTAAACCAGAGCCAAAAAGTGCAGATTTGTTTCGTGATGTTAAGCCTTCTGATACTACTTACAACAGCCCAAGGGAAGAAAATACAGTATCAAACTTCGGAGCTGATGAATTGAACTGTGGAAACAGTGTCGTCTTGCTTACTGGAGCTTCGGGGGCCAGTCAGAATTTAGAGAGTAGGGAGGAAGAGATTTATCAAGGAAGTGGTCGTCAGGATATTGCCACTGAAACTGAAACTGAATCTTGTCATAAACTCACTGAGAATAGTGAAGTAGATAGCTTGGAATGCACTGAAATTTCAGTACCACCAACAGCTGAAGAACAGGTATATTCTAGTCCAAGCTCTTCACCAGATGTAACTTGGTCCTCCACAGTGGAAGATGACGTGCCAAAGTTATCAGATATAACACAACACACAGAGGATTGTTTAAATCCAGACTACTTAGAAAACAACTGCAAAGACATTGATCCTGTCAAATTGTTCAAAAATGAAGAAGTCTCACTCTTAGGTGAAAATGATGAAACTTTGATCTTGGAAGGGTCAGATGATATGAAACTTATCATTGATCAGTTGGACCACCGAATAGCCATTGCTGACTATGATGGAGAGGTGTCTCGGGGTCATTTACCAAAGATTGATGGTGAGATTGCGACAGACTCAGATGAGGAGGTAGACACAGACAGAGACAGTGAAGGGAAAGAGATGTTTGATGCAGAAGCACTGGCTGCGCTGCTGATGGCTGCTGCCGGTGTTGGACCTGAAGGTAGAAATGTTACAATGCCATCTGCTGATGATACACATGTTTTTTCTCTGGAGCTACCTAGTAGCTCGGGGTCCACATTTCACTCACCTCGGCCTGCTCAGCCAACCAATGCCGACAGTTTCACCCTATCCGAGAATAAGACTGAAGGCATATCAGAAGAAATTTTTAGTGAAGAAGAAACGAAGAAGCTTGAGAAGTTACAACAGTTGAGAGTGAAATATTTGCGGCTCATCCACAAGCTAAACCGGTCTCCTGATGATTCTGTAGCTGCACAGGTCTTATACCAGTTAGTTCGTGCCGCAGGGAAGTCAGCCTCTCAAGCATTCAGTCTTGACTCTGCTGAGAAGGTAGCAATGGAGTTAGAAGCAGAGGATCCAGACAGTTTGAACTTTTCTCTGAATATCCTGGTTATTGGTAAAACAGGAGTTGGTAAGAGTGCTACAATAAACTCTATCTTTGGTGAAGCCAAATCAATAGTAGATGCATTTGTACCTGCAACTACAAATGTGAAGGAGATTATCGGACAACTGAATGGAGTTACATTGAATATCTTAGATACTCCTGGTCTCAGTTCTTCCTTGCCGGAGCAATCCATTAACCGGAGAACTTTGCTGTCCATAAAGAAATATATGAAGAAACACAGTCCTGATGTAGTCCTTTATGTTGACCGCATTGACACACAATCTAGAGATCTTGGTGATGTACCATTATTGAAGTCCATCAGTAGATATCTTGGTCCATCAATATGGCGTAATGCCATAGTTACCCTTACACATGCTGCTTCAAGTCCTCCGGATGGGCCCGCAGGGTGTCCTGTAAGCTATGAAATGTTTGTTGCTCAGCGCTCACATATCATTCAACAGTTAATTAACCACTCCATTGGTGATTCACACACGATGGATGCTGGGTTGACGAGTCGTCCATTTTCACTTGTTGAAAACCACCCACTCAGTCCAAAGAATGAAAAAGGAGAAATATTGCTCCCCAATGGAGAAAACTGGAGATCACAGCTACTGCTTTTGTGTTACTCGATGAAGATTTTGTCAGAAGTAGATTCTATCATGAAAGATCAGGATTTTCCTGACCGCCGAAAGCTTTTTGGCTTCCGCATGCGTTCGCTTCCTTTACCTTACTTTTTATCTTCACTGTTACAATCGAATGTTCATCCTAAAGCCTCTAACAATCAAGGCGGTGATGATATGGACTCAGACATTGAGCTGGCATATTCATCTGATTCCGACCAAGAAGTTGAACAAGAGTATGATAACCTTCCACCTTTCAGACCTTTGAGGAAATCTCAGATTGCAAAGCTAAGCAAGGAGCAAAAGAGAGCATATTTTGATGAGTATGATTACCGTGTGAAGCTACTTCAGAAGAAGCAATGGAGAGAGGAGTTAAAAAGGCTTAGGGACATGAAGAAGAAAGGCAAAACAGAGATAGGTGATTACATGGAAGAAGGTGCTGACCAGGAAACAGGGAGCGCGGCAGGAGTAGCAATCCCATTACCTGACATGGCGCTCCCAAATTCTTTTGATGGGGACAATCCGGCTTATAGATACCGGTCTTTAGAACCTTCGTCTCAACTTCTTGCTAGACCTGTTATGGACTCCCATGGCTGGGACCATGATTGTGGATATGACGGCGTGAGCATTGAGGAGCACCTCGCCATTGCAGGTCAGTTTCCTGCAGTAATAGCTCTTCAGCTCACAAAAGATAAGAAAGAGTTCAACATCCACTTGGATTCATCTGTTTCAGCAAAGACTTGGGAGAAAGGATCAACTATGGTGGGGTTCGACATTCAAACTGTAGGAAAGCAACTTGCCTACATTTTGAAGGGAGAAACAAGAGTGAAAAATCTGAAAACGAATAAAACAGCTGCGGGGGTATCCATTACTTTATTGGGCGATAATTTGGTGACCGGGTTGAAGTTGGAGGACCAGTTCGCCATTGGTAAGCAGTTAGTTGTGGTGGGAAGTACGGGCACCATCAGGTCTCAGGGTAATGCAGCGTATGGAGCTAGCTTAGAGTTGCGTCTGAGAGAGAAAGATTACCCCATTGGCCAGGACCAAAGTTCACTTGGCCTTTCTTTGATGAAATGGAGAAATGACATCATATGGGGATGCAACTTGCAATCTCAGTTCTCCATAGGAAGGAATTCCAAGATGACTGTTAGGGCTGGATTAAACAGCAAGAAAAGCGGGCAAATAACTGTTAGAACAAGCACAGCAGATCAACAGCAGATTTCTATTTTAGGCTTTCTGCCAATTGCTATAGCGATAGTGAGGGTGCTCTTACCGTAAACAAATTAATATATAGTTGTTGTATCTTAGACAAGTGCCAGTTGCACCTCTAATTTTTGATGATTTTAGTGGCAGTTATTCTATTTTGTCCAAGCTATTCTCAGAGGTTTTTAGTACAAGTACTTTCTTTCAAATTTCGAATTATACTACAATTGCAGTGCCTGTGCCATCAAATATTATGGGATTTTTTTGGATTCATTTAACTGTTTTTGCAATCTGTCTGTGAATTGAGCATTTGTCTCAATAAGATTAGGTTGCACAATTCCTTCCTAAAATGAGTCTTGAATCTATTCTAAGTTGAATAGCAAGATTTGACGGACCTAAAATTCTACTCTAAAGAAATTTGTTTTTATATAATCAGACTTAGCTTGATGTCTAATATAATATCCAAAGCATGAAGAAAATACAACATGCTACATATACCAAACATTAAGATAAAGAATTCCCGCTCCAAAAATTTGAACCTAGTTTTCACATTGTTTTCGTTGCAAAATTCTGAATTTCTATTGGGGTCATTCCAATGTCAGCTTCAGCACATGCAAACACAAGACAAGAGGAGTGCTAGACTATATCCATTCAGATTTACGGGGTGCCTCTAAACTTCCATTGAAGGGCGAAAAGAGGTATTTTCTCACTTTTATTGATGATTTCTCACGAAAGGTTTGGGTATATTTTTTGAAGGCAGAAAGTGATGCTTTTGAAGCATTTAAAGAGTGGAAGATTTTGGTTGAAAATCAAATGGAGCGAAAAATCAAGTATCTTCGCACATACAATGGCTTGGAGTTTTGCAATGAAGAGTTTAATAAATTATGCAAGGTTCATAGGATCTCAAGACATAGGACTTTCAGACATACCCCACAGCAGAATGGATTTGTCGAGAGAATGAACAAAACTCTTCTTGAAAAGGCTCGTTGTATGCTCATACAAGCCAAAATGTCCAAAGTATTTTGGGCTGAAGCAGTTCACACTACTGCTCATATTGTCAATCGATCTCCAGCATCGGCAATTGACTTTAATACTCCGAATGAGGTATGGTCAGGTGAACCCTCTAACTATTCATATTTATGAGTATTTGGGTGTCCAACTTATTATCATGTTAACGAAGGAAAGCTTGAACCAAGGGCTAAAAAGGCAATATTCGTAGGGTATGTAGATGGAGTAAAGGGTACAAACTTTGGTGTTTGTCTTTACTCAAATTTATAGTTAGTATAGATGTCACCTTCCACGAATCCTCTATACTTGATCCCCGTAAAGTTTCCATGGTGTTTTCAGGAAACAAGAACAACGAGCAGGTGGACCTTCCGGTGGAGCTTGCCAAGGAAAAGGATTAAGAGACTCATGTTAAAGATGAGTCAGAAGATGTAGGCCATGAAAAACTTACTGTTAATGAACCATACACAATTGCGAAGGGGAGGGAGAAGAGGCAGACACGAGAACCTGAATGCCTTATAAATAAAGCAAATTTGATTGCATATGCGTTTGTAGCTACACAAAAAGAGATTAAAGATCTGGATCCATCCTCGTATATTGAAGCAACTTCTTGCAAGAATGCTGCACAATGGCGGTTAGCCATGACTGAAGAGATGGAGTCTCTTCACAAGAATCAACATGGGTCTTAGTGAAAAGACAAAAGGGGAAGAGGACAGTTGGATGCAAGTGGGTCTACCAAAAGAAAGAGGGAATTCCTGAAGTGGAAGATGCTAGGTTCAAGGCGAGATTGGTTGCAAAAGGTTTCAGCCAAAAGGAGGGAATTTTCGATGGCGAAGGCGCATGGACTGAGTCCCAGTCCAACTTGTAAATTTCGATGGCGAAGGCGCATGGACTGAGTCCTAGTTTAACTTGTAGTTGAACTTGTTATTTTTGATGGCGAAGGTGCATGACCTGCGTCCAAGCTCAACTTGTAGTTGAACTTGTAATTTTTGATGGCAAAGGCGCATGGAATTAGTCTCAGTTCAACTTATAGTTTAACTTGTAAGTTTTGATGGCGAAGGCGCAGGGCCTGAGTCCCAGTTCAACTTGTAGTTGAACTTGTAAATTTTGATGGTGAAGGCGCATGGCCTGAGTCTCAGTTCAACTTGTAGTTGAACTTGTAATTTTTGATGGCGAAGGCGCATGGCCTGAGTCCAGTTCAACTTGTAGATGAACTTGTAAATTTTGATGGCAAAGGCGCATGGCCTGAGTCCCAGTTCAACTTGTAGTTGAACTTGTAAATTTCGATGGCGAAGGCGCATGTCCCGAGTCCCAGTTCAACTACAAAGGCGCATGGTCTGAGTCCCAGTTCAACTTGTAGTTGAACTTGTAATTTTTGATGGTGAAGGCGGATGGCCTGAGTCTGAGTTCAACTTGTAGTTGAACTTGTTGTTGGATCTACTTCCCTCGCACGACCCATTGTCATGGGTATGGGGAGTTAGAGATTGGTTTCTATTCGAGATCTCACACCATTCGTGCACTATCATCTTGATTAGTTTGCGCGGGTTGCCCGGAGATGATTCTCGTTCTGAGATGATTTTATGCCTTTTTTTTGGCGGGATACTGTATTAAGGATGTGGGGGTACCTTATACGTGTTTTCCCCGAGGTGGGGGGGGGAGGGGGGTCTTACATCTTTCTTCTTCTTTCTCTTCTTCTTCCTGCATTGTTCTTCTTCTTTTTTTTGAAAGGGGAGGGATGAGGGATTTAGATTTTTGTCAAAACTTTAGGGCTCCCTTTACCAAATGTGCCGTTTTGACTTGTTTGAGTTGAGTTACTTTCCCTTGCGGGTGTGTTCTTTCCTTTTGGTCCAAGGTTGAAATACGCGATTCTGCTATGAAATCTCCACAGATGGCACCAAATGGTTTATCTCAAAGTTATCATGCACTTTATAAGCATAAAACAATCAAAATAATTCAAGGGCCAATCATCGCAGATCGTAATAAATCAGGGGATCGAATAAAAGGAACAAGAAGAAAGCTTTTTGTACTAAGAAGAGATATATGGAGAGATTTTTATTGATGATATTGATTTGGTCTTCCTTTCCTTGGAGAGGTTCAGAACCTTACAATGATATTCCCTTTCTTCCTTAGAAGTAGTGGAGAAGGAGAAGAAACAGCCCCATTTTTTAGGGTTCTTTCTCTTAATATTTATAGCGGTGAGCTTTGCGAGCTAGCACTGGGTGGCCGTGACCACATTGAGAGGGCGCCTTCATAATAAAGGATAGGCCGTGGCCTCACTGGTCGAATCGGGTAACCATCAGGTACCATTGTTAATAAATGGCCATACCATTTATTAATCAGAAATAGGCTTAATAACGGATTAGTTCCATTAATTATCATGGAGTCGAGTTTTGACCAATACACAAATCAAACCATGGACAAAATATTTTATAAATTTGATTACATACTATGGTTAACATGATGTGTGTTTGCCCGTAAAACAGTACATTTGAATTTGTAATGTGGTTTATAGATATATGAATTAAATTGATATGAAAAAATAAAATAATGAAGAACAAAAATGAGTAAAATAAGAATAATTAAAGAAAAGACAAGCCTGAGCTTTGAATTGAACTTATCCGGAAACAAGCACAATATCAAGAACTAAACTCTAGCAGAATAGTGTTTAGTAGAATGAGAGAGTATTATTCGCCTTTTTTCAAAAAAGTATTTCATGTCCTTTATTGAGTACAAATTTCTCTATTTATAGCTAAATTAAAGGAGACATGATCCCCAAACCAAGCTCCTATTTAAAGTGAATACAAATCCCTCTTGATAACTACATAACAGCTGAGTATAAATGCTTGGGTTCTCTATACTGGCTGCTCCTTTAATGCTGCCTTCTTTAAACGGTATCTTCCTTTCAAGTTCTCCCCCCCGGTTTCAATTTCTACGAAACTCATACCACAATGGCCACATTCTTGTACCCAGTGTCACCTATTTACTGACTCATATCCTACTCGTCGTTACTGTCACGTATTAACTCGACGAATCTACTTGTCATTCGTTAATTTTACCTCGTATAGATAGTCCCTTTACTTTGCGGTGATTAAACTTGATATGATCGGAAAGTAGATAAGTCCTCTTTTCTTGGCGGGAATGTTCTTGAACGGTTTATGACCGTTGAATGACACACGCCTCTTTGCATTTGATGAGCCACACACGTGCTGTCCCGTGATTCGGCAAGTATTTTTGCTAGTTACCTAGGTAATGATGGCCTTGTATTGTTCCGCCTACAAACTTCTTCCCTTTTCACCACTTTCATCTTTCATTTTTAGAAACTTTCTTCTCTGAGTCTTCCTAAAGCTTTTCTGTAACTCCTCTTTTCTTAGTAAAAACTTTACAGATTCATACTTTTCATCACTATATCTTTTGATATTTGTTCCTCCAGTTAAACAGGGACTTGCATCGTGGCGGTCCATTCAAGAAGAACAAGTCTAAGAAACACGACGCCGGTCCCTCCTATACTAACACGATCTTCCCTTCGCCAGTCCCAAATCTTGAAACTACACTTGTAAGCTTCGTTAATATCCTTCTTTTATAGTGTTAAAGAAATTACCCCTCTCTATTAGACTTTCTTTTCTCTCATTCCAACCACCTGTTGGGTTCCTCCAGAAGTTGAGAACATAACCCAATAGGTTCAGAAAGTTCTAGATAATTCCACACTGGACACCCGTAAGTGGAAGAAAATTTTAATTAAGTTCAACTGGTAGTCCAAGAACCATGGTGAGAAAAAAACTTTTCCTTTCCTTTCGTAACTTTTAACTCTATGCAATTAATAATTTTAACTTATTTTATTAACATGTAGGACTATCGAAAGGATCTTCTGTCTATCCCAAAGTCGTGGTTTCACTTGACCTAAAGGTGGACAAACAACAGAGTCAAGAAACTCTTTAGTGGAAGAGGGCTCGTGATGCCGATCTTGCTTGGTGAAGGAACATATTTCTTAAATCCCCATCCTAAGGTGAAAAAATAAAAAATAAAGCATACCTCTAAGGCTGAGGCTTCGAAAAAGCCTCCAGTCACACAAGAGATCCCAGAAGGATCATATACAGTGGTCCTTGACGAAGATGAAACCGTGGGCGATGATGAACGGTTTCTCTTCAGCAAAGAAGAAAAAGAAGAACTCCCTCAGCTCAACCGGATGATGTAGAAGGAGTCTTTACATAGTTCGGGCTCCGGTTGTTGCCTATGTCCAGAAAGGTTTCACTTCTGATGCTCCATCAATGTCTATTCCATCATCGAACAAGAGGAGATGTGCATTCCTCCCTACCCCCAATCATCTGATCAAGGGAACATAGAAAATGACTTCCCGATATCCATTCGGAACCCTAATGACGCAGTGTTACCTTTTCGATTTCGGATGAATTTCATAGCTCAATCTCTTATTTCCTACATTTCACATAATTTTCACATACTTTGCATCATTTACACATATTTCACATCAAAGGCATAAGCAAGAAATTGCACCAATTGTTCTTGAATCATTATTTTGCATTCATGACAATATACAATTTCAACATCGAAGTATGTAACAACTTGGATAACATTGGATGTACTAACAAGGCAAGACATCGTCTCGAATAGCCACTTATGGCATAAATTGTGTATAAAGCCTTTAGGCACTTTATTATTGAAGTCATTTATTGAAAGCAAAGTCGAGGCTCATTTCATAATCTATTTCATATGTTCTCATGTCATAGGCATCACCAGGTACCATTATAATTCAAGTTCTCGGCACATTGGCCATACTCTAACTCTATTTTGCCAAATTCATTTGATTACTTACAACATCTCTATACATAGAGGATTTCACATAGTTTGGCATAATATATGCAGCTCAATCCTAATTTAAGGTTTTAGCATTTCAATGCATAATTCATATTCCTTGCACCCTTTTTAAGTTATCAACAAATAACACCTTGATCATATTGGAACACATCTTTACATTAATAGGGTCACAACACCAATTCATGTAATGTACCAATCACAGGAAGAATCCACATTTCAATCTTACCACATTTACACAGTCACTTACTTCACTTCAAAATATTTTTGCACATTACCAACAACCAGACACAATTAATCAAATACATTTGGTACACATAAGAGCAATTTGGAGGATCAACCATAATGAGTTTTTTCACACAATTTGGCATCAAAATCTCAGTTTAAACATGTCTTAAAGTCTAGGCATTTCAACATATGGTTCGTATTCTTATCACATCCTTAAATTTCCAAGGATAGCATATTGAACACATTGGCACACCTTTCACACACACACACGCACATATATATATATATATATATATATATATATATATATATATATATATATATATATATATATATATATATATATATATATATATATATATATATATATATATATATATATATATATATATATATATATATATATATATATATATACTGATTCATATGAAGTAACAATCAGTACATCAATCAAATTTCGGTCTCGGTCTTAACAACATTTGCATGACACCAAAGGAGCTCAATTTCTAAAAAGAGGGGGTTTTAGCCATACATACCTCAATAGACCTTTCCTTAAATTCTTATAAAACTCCAGAACTCTTAGCAACTTCAATATATATATATATATATATATATATATATATACCACACACACACACATCAATCAAATTTCGGTCTTATCAACATTTGCATGAACACCAAAGGAGCTCAATTTCTAAGAAAAGGGGTTTTTAGCCATATATACCTCAATGGAGCTTTCCTTAAATTCTTAAAAATTCCGGAACTCTTAGAAACTTCAATATTTTTTAGAAATATAACAATCTAAACCAAAATTTGGAAGATGATCATAATTTTAGTTTATTTGAGCATTTTATCAAACACTATATGCACGTTAAATCTTTATGGTCCTTTTATACATGATTTCGTCAACCCACAACCCAAAATTTACCATTTTTAGCCCAACAATATTCCTACATTCTTTGACAGCACATGCAAGCAAGATAACAACTCAAATACCCACAAACTTTCTTGAAAAATACCCATATTTAGCTGAAATTTGAAATAAAGGGTTAGGGTGTAGATTCTTACCTCTTTGATGAAGGACAAGTGTGGATTTCTTGTTAATCCTTCAAGATTTGAGCAGTAGTCGTAGATGAATTGATCATGGATACTTTCTCACTCTAGGGCACTCTCTTACTCTAAAAATATCTAATTTGTGCTCTAGAAATGACCCCTCACATTTATCTAACGAAATGAGGTCGTTATATAACAAAAGCCCGATTTTTGTACAGTAGCGCCGCATGTGACGTCACATGGTGTACTGTGGTAATGGATAATGTTTTCAGAAACGAAATTGGAGGTGCTCTGATAATCTGCACTGTGACACCGCATGGGATGGCGCATGGTGCGGTGTGGTAGTGGAAAATGCTTTGCAGCTTTTGGTGATTTGATCACAACTTTGTGTAGGAATGTCCGAATGGCGAACGGTTTCAAGTGTTGGAAACTATACTCAAAGATCTTTCATTTGATAGGTTATTAACCACATAAAACCTTACACATAATTAGGTGTTCTTGTTCAAAGCAGAGACTTGTGCAAACTCATTGGGAATTTTAGCCTATTACGAACCCTTCCAATATTTATTAGACCTAGGCCTTTCCTTGGACCCAAAATTACTTACCATAAGAGTTATACACATATTTACAAAATACAATTGATGTACACCATGTTAATAGCACACAAATTATTATAATAAGCCTATGTGGTACTGCGAAATCCTAGGTTACTTAGCGAATTTTTCGGGGCCTTACATTCTCCCCCCCTTAGGGTCATTCGTCCTCGAATGAGGAGTTGAGTCTGACTTACATGCTTAACATAATAAATTTCTTTCTAACCTACTTCAAGTCCCTAAATTTCAACTAACTCTCAAATTCTCCTAAAATTTTGGCAGAGTCTCCTTTGTATCTAGGCCTTATCCACCTATTAGAGAGCCCCCGAAAGATATTTCCAAGAACCATTACACAACTCCTATCATCCCTACAACTGGTATGCAATTCATTTCCTCAACACTTGTACATATTCAATCACTTGACACGTTTTTGCACATAGTTTGGTCACTTTGATGAGTCCCATACAGTTCAACCAATACACTATACGCATTTTTATTAATCATTACTAATCTACACTACCATTAATCAATTAGCTATCACAAGAGTTCTTACAAAACTTTCATTTACCAAGAAGGGTTGCATATGGTTCAAATAATCACAACACACAAAATTTCAGACACAACTTGGAGAATCACATTAGTAAAGAATTTAAGGGAGAAGTGGGGTGTGTTTGTACCAAATGGATAAGAGTTCGCACGATCACTACTAGACTTATTCAAACATATAGGGATATTTTTCATTCATTTCATCTTCCGTTTCCCATATGGCATCCTCAACTCGATAAAGAACCGCAAAATTTATATATCAATGACAAGAACCTCAACATTAGAGACACTACTTTATCACGATGATGCCTAGGCATGGACCGCACACTTTTAAATCATAACACCTAGAAGGTACATTTCAAATCAAAACCAACTGCTACACAATCAAGAGAAAATATTTTATTTCCACAACACTCTCGACCTTCAACAGCCTCTTATATCTACAAACTTTGCCAGAATACATTCACATGAATAATTTCAACCCCATAACTTACTTAACAAGGATAACCCGTAGATATTTCGCATAAGCCAACCATCTACTAACTTCACCTTCAATAATTTACACCGGAATGATACACAATGATCTCTACCTACCTTCTTAGACATAGACATATGAATCCACAAGATATGGCAAATATCTATAGGGACACTTAATACTCCTAGTGCAGCCTAATATGGGATACACTTATGCAACCTTATTATCATCTCACATAACATCTTCAGGGGAAAATATTGAGAATAGCCTGCTCACCCTCCAAACTCTAAATCTCTAGGCGAACACTCACACTAAACCCTTGATGACCTTCAACAATTACTATAAGATGTGCTATCATAAACTGGGAATAAAATTACCTATCAAATATATACATGATCACACTGTGAAGCTTCTTCTTTGACTCGTCTGAATATACATTACCCAATGGATCAAATGTAATGAAGAACAACAGAGTTCAAGATCATGCTGGGGTTATTCAGGAATCCATTAATGCACTGAGTAGAGTATTTCATGAGGTTACATGCTAAGAGACATGAAATTTCTATCAATGATGCTGATATGGTTAATCATTGTGACGAAATCAATTATTAGACAAATGAGGCATAGGGTAAGTAGTACGTTGGCAATAGGGACCATTAAGGAAGAATATTTAAGCACATGAACCAGTCTCCTCCTGGAATTTAGGGAAAATCCAGTTATAAAAAGATGAGAATATTCTGGCACCTTGAATGCAATATGGGTTTCAAATTACATGAAGTTGAATTACACTCCTAACGTTAGCTGACACAAGGAATCCATGCCATAAGCCCATAAGGATGACAATGAAGTTAAAACACTTTTGAGATTATCATTTTGTGTTGCGGCGCGTAACCCCGATCCCACCGGACATTCACATTTATCACAACAACAATAGTTCACCACTCAATTACATGGCTTCAGGACATCTAGTATATCATTTCACAACAACAATAATTCACAAGAACAAGCGTAACAATTCACGAGAATTTTCTGTAGCCATCAATACCATTTTCCATCATTTTCGACAATTCATATGCAATTTAAGTCACCATAATAATTACCAACAACAAGCCAAATATGTTATAACCACAGTTGTTCCAATTACATTATTTATGATTTCCTTCCATCATTTGTTTCACAGCTATTACCACATAATACTTTCACAATCACGCATTTAGTTTGCTGCCAATTACTTGCACTATTATATCGGGAGACTTAACCACAAACACTCAAATAAAACCAATCACAAGAATTTTACAAAAGATCCACGTAGATATCACATACCAAATATTCATAAACCAAGCAAGGTGATCTTACAAGGTCATAGTTATACATATATACTGATGATATACTACATGATCTTGTGGTGTAGTGACATTAGTTTGAACAAGGGTACTCTCCTTAATAACAAGTTCTACCAATCACTCCATGACTCAACACATTCTTCTAACAAGTCTTTGGTAATCCACTTGGACTCAATGGTGGGATAAATCCCTCCTTACATGCTTCAAATTTGCGGATTATGATATCAAAATTACCAATCTTGAGAATAATACTTATAGAGTAAATTAGCTCCCTATCTTGATCGATATCGCATGATCTGGAATATCAAAGAAGGGTGAAATTCCTAAATTTCTAAATAGCCTCCAACTTATAGATTTTGTCGACAACACACCAATAAGAAGGACTCTACTAGACACGGCTCCGAGACATCCTAGGATACTTTAAAACCTTAGGCTCTGATACCAAGTTTTATCATGCCCCAAAATCCAGGGAGCGCGACTGGCGCTCAACCGAGTAAACTCGTCCGAGCAAGCCTGTCAGGTCTCCTTCTACCCAAACTAACTCATGAATAAATAGGAGATGGACTCCATTAACCAAATTATATGAACATATCATTAATGAGTTCCATTTCATTTTCATTAGCAACTTCATCCGCCATTTTAAAGGTATTACAAGTTTCCTCCATCATTGCCAAACATCAATACTTCTATTCAAATTCCAATACCCGATGCTACCCAACACCTGTCTACGGATCCTCTTAACATAACAGAAGAATAATGTGGAAACGCCAGCAACAAGGCTCCGGCTATACCTCAAATGAAAAGTACATGATGAGAAAATGAACAAAGATACATGACATGACCCTTGGATAGAGTGGGGCTCACCAAGTTTGTTGGGAAGAGGGTACTGCTATCACTGGCCATTGTTGCTTGCTGTGGAATAACCTATATCATAAAATGATACAGCACCCCCGGCAAAAGGGATGTTAGTGCCATTGAATAACACTAGTATATATAACTAACACCATCTAGTTAGAAAGAACTATCATACAATAGAAAATAAATCTATAACACATATTCATTAGAAATAATTATCAAGCAAGAGTAAATCATAAATGTCAATCAAAAGCTTTAACAATCACCATGTCATCAAATCGAACTTTTTTATAACTTTCACTCAATTCCCATATCATTAGTGTGGGCACTAAGAAAATCATATGATTTTCACATTATGTTTCCATAATCTTTAGTTTGGGGCATCCCACATTATTCATCATTTGTTTTCAATACCACCGTTATCACGAGCAGAGTCCTATCTCGACCCGATCGGCTAGGTCACCTCACTCGAGGCATACATTCCAATCACAATCTCATCTTTCCTTTTCATTTTAGAAATTCAGTCATAATACCACCACTTTCTTGAGCTGAGTCCGATCTTGACCCGATCGGCTAGGCCGCCTTGCCAAGGCATTGTTTCCTTCTTATTTATCATAATATCACCGCTTTATTGAGCGGATCCCGATCACGCCCTGATCAGCTATGTTGCCTAATTTGATACATATACCTTAATTACAATTTCATTCTCAGTTTCAAGAATTCAATATCAGTACAATACCACTATGTCTGCGACATGGTGTCCGATCACGGCCCGATCGGCTAGGACGTCTTACCAAGACGTTATTCCTTTTTATTATTCATCTCATTTCAATATTTATTTCACATATATCAATTCCTAGGCACTTGGGGCCACAATTATCTCATCATACCTGGCACTAGGCCACCTTCCATAGATCAATCCCTTATTTCCTACATTTCACATTATTTCCACATATTTCAAATCATTTTCACATACTTCACATCATTTTCACATATTTCACATCAAAGTCATAAGTAATAAATTACACCAATTGTTCTTGAATCATTCTTTTGCAATCATGACAATATACAATTTCAACACTGAAGTATGTAACAACTTGGATCACATTGGATGTACTCACAAGGCAAGACATTGTCTCGAATAGCCACTTATGGCATAAATTGTGTATAAAGCCTTTAGGCACTTTATTATTGAAGTCATTTATTGAAAGCAAAGTCGAGGCTCATTTCGTAATCTGTTTCATATGTTCTCATGTCATAGGCATCACCAGGCACCATTATAATTCAAGTTCTCGGCACATTGGCCATACTCTAACTCTATTTCCCAAATTCATTTGATTACTTACAACATCTCTATACATAGAGGATTTCACATAGTTTGGCATAATATATGCAGCTCAATCCTAATTTAAGGTTTTAGCATTTCAATGCATAATTCATATTCCTTGCACCCTTTTTAAGTTATCAACAAATAACACCTTGATCATATTGGAACGCATCTTTACGTTTATATGGTCACAACACCAATTCATGTAATGTACCAATCACAGGAAGAATCCACATTTCAATCTTACACATTTACACAGTCACTTACTTCACTTCAAAATATTTTTGCACATTACCAACAACCAGACACAATTAATCAAATACATTTGGTACACATAAGAGAAATTTGGAGGATCAAACATAATGAGTTTTCTCACACAATTTGGCATCCAAATCTCAGTTTAAACTTGACTTAAAGTCTAGGCATTTCAAAATATGGTTCATATTCTTCTCACATCCTTAAATTTCCAAGGATAGCATGTTGAACACATTGGCACACCTTTCACACACACACATACACACACACACACACACACATATATATATATATATATATATATATATATATATATATATATATATATATATATATATATATATATATATATATATATATATATATATATATATATATATATATATATATATATATATTGCAACACTAATTCATATGAAGTAACAATCAATACATCAATCAAATTTTGGTCTTAACAACATTTGCGTGAAAATTAAAGGAGCTCAATTTCTAAGAAGAGGGGGTTTTAGCCATACATAACTTAATAGAGCTTTCCTTAAATTCTTATAAAATTCCGAAACTCTTAAAAACTTCAATCTATTTTGGAAATATAACAATCTGAACCAAAATTAGGAAGATGATCATAACTCTAGTTCATTTGAGCATTTTATCAAACATTATATGTGAGTTAAATCTTTATGGTCCTTTTATATATGATTTCGTCAACCCACAACCCAAGATTTACCATTTTTAGCCCAACAATGTTCCTACACCCTTTGAAAAAATATGCAAGCAAGATAACAACTCCAATACCCACAAACGTTCTTGATGAATATCCATATTTAGCTAAAATTCGAAATTAAAGGTTAGGGTGTAGATTCTTAGCTCTTTGATGAAGGACTAGTGTGGATTTCTTACTAATCATTCAAGATTTGAGCAAGAGTCGTAGAAGAATTGATGAGGATACTTTCTCACTCTAGGGCACTCTCTCACTCTAAAAATATCTGATTTTTGCTTAGAAAATGACCCCTTACATTTATTTAGCGAAATGAGGTCGTTTTTTTAACAAATGCATGAATTTTGTACAGTTGCACCGCAT
This sequence comes from Nicotiana benthamiana, assembly GCA_034376525.1. Lineage (NCBI taxonomy): Eukaryota > Viridiplantae > Streptophyta > Magnoliopsida > Solanales > Solanaceae > Nicotiana > Nicotiana benthamiana. The sequence continues at coordinate 77,530,683 of CM067328.1, read as the reverse complement.
TGGACGATGCATGGTGTGTCCTGGTTATGAAAATGTTTTCAGAAATGAAATTGAAGGTGGTCTGATAATTTGCACTATCACGCCGCGTAGGACGGCGCATGGTGCGGCGCGGTATTGGAAAATTCGTTGCTTTTGGTAATTTTATCATAACTTTGTGTAGGAATGTCCGAATGACGAACAGTTTAAAGAGTTGGAAACTAGACTCAAAGATCTTTCACTTGATAGGTTCTTCACTACATAAAACCTTATACATAATTAGGTATTTTTTTTCTAAGTGGAGACTTGTACAAGGTCATTGGTATTTTTAGCCTATTATGAATCCTTCCAATATTTCTTAGATCTTGGCCTTTCCTTGGACCCCAAATTCTTTACTATTAGACTTATACACATATTTACAAAATACAATTGATGTACACCATGTTAATAGCACACAAATTATTATAATAAGCCTACGCGGCACCACGAAATCCTAGGTTACTTAGCGAAATTTTCTGGGGCCTTACATATACCTTTTAATTATGAGGGTTTTATAAGAGATGATCCTTATGTTTACGGTGCTCTTGAAGAGGACGTCTCATGTTCATTTCGAAACTTGCATTTGAAATTTAAGTAACATTCAATGAAAGGAAAAACCATGTCATTTGGAGAAGAAATAAGATATAAAAACAAAAAGACCTTATTTATTCCTTCTTTTTCAAAATTACATTTACATAAGCCAAAATATTTGTAGATTCACTTAAATAAATAAAGCTGCCAATACATGTGGCTGACTTGTACTAATTATTTTTACGGGGTTGGTCATGCAATCCCCAGTCCTGACTTGATGTCTTTCATAGCAACTAAAATTTTAAGTTCAAGATATAGTTCCCGATCTAGCAGTCCTTGATTTTATTGATACTTTTAGTGCTCTTATATACAATAGTTCCCCCCTCACAGAGTTTTGGATGCAAGTATGAGAATTCAAACACTACACTATTTGTTGCTCTTGATGATCCTTCTTGGGAGAATGCTTTACATTGCTGCCTCTTGGAAGACCTTGCAAGAAAAACCCATTTGGGTCAAAAACAATGGAAGAAGAAAAAAAGAGTGCGGTATATACTTTCAATGCCATCAAGGAGGCGCAACCCCTCGCCTACTTTTGGTGCTGAAATGGAATATACACCTAAAGAACAAGACAAGTTTAACAGTACCTTGGCTTCATGTTTTGATTATCTAACTAACTTAGTGTCAAAGAACTATATATGGAACTTGATACGCTAGGTACACAACTCAATACAACTCAATAAACAGACTCAAGCTAATGTGAGTTTTTATGACTTCGGAAGATGAAAAATCAACATGTGGACCTGATCCCCTTGGGTTCCCCTGACAGCAGTACGAAGTCAACTATCTACAATTGGAAAGTTATTGCATGCACTGCATACAAAAATCATGCAACGCAGTACAACAATCACGTCTCATTTACCAACCAAGTGATTACATCATTCAAGTGTTGTTATCCATGTTGTATAAACAATAAACATTACAACAAACATTACTTGAATACTTAGAGAATTCAATCCAAGCATCTGACAATCAAGCATTCAATTCTCAAGTGCATCAAGAACAAAGTTCAACACTACTACAATCAGTTCCTACAACAAGCCTCTTGTATGTCCATAGTTGAGTTGTAACTTTGTAATTGTTCTTCATATTGTAATTCCTACTTTGCTTATCTGGAAGCTTTAATTAGGAACCCCTTGTAAACCATAAACCTTTAGTGTTTGTGTCGTGACTAGAGTTAGTCATGAGTACAAGTATTTGTAATATGAGTATTGCAAAGTGGCTAGTAATAGGTGTATTACAAGTTAGTGAGGGGATAAGAGTCTAGATTTCATAGGTTGTAATCTAAAGATTGCTCATAGCGAAGTTTAATCCTACCAGTGTAGGTCATGGTTTTTATCCCCTTGAGTAGGGGTGTTTCCACGTAAAAGTTCCATGTTCCATTTACTTACTACTGCATTAGCGTTACCTATAGAAACATATATCAGACTTGGTCTCTATATAGTTTAGTGGACTCATATATTCTATTAATTGGTATCAGAGCGGGTTCTTTCTATCCAGTTAACACCTAAAAAGGATCTTCATGGCTGCTCCACCGAACTTCGAAGAGGGCCAGTCTACCTACAGACCACCTAGGTTAAATGGACAATATTATAGATGGTGGAGGACAAGGATATATGATTTTTTATGGATGAAGACTCCCAGCTGTGGGATGTTATATGTGATGATCCTTATGTCCTTACAAAAAAGGTCGGAGATCCTGCTGTGAGAGTGCCTAAGATGAGGAAGGAATACAATGATGCTAACAAGAAGGCTGTGGAGAAAAATTTTCGTGCTAAGAAAATTTTGGTGTATGGTATTTCAACTTGCCAATCTGCCAAAACAATATGGGAAGCTTTACAAAAAACACATGAAGGAACTACTCAAGTAAAGCAATCTAATATTGACATGCTCACCACTGAGTATGAGCTCTTCAGAATGAAGGACAATGAATCTATTCAAAAAATGCACACTCGATTCACTTCCATCATAAATGAGTTACACTCGCTTGATGAAATCATTCCTAGGAACAAGCTCATAAGGAAAATTGTTAGTGTTTTTCCCAGTTCATGGGAGAGTAAAATGAATGTCATTACTGAAGTAAAGGATTTGCAGGAGCTGGCTATAGATGAACTGATTGGGAATCTGAAAACCTATGAAATAAAGAAGAGGAAGGACATTGAAAGAAGAGACCGAAAGAAGGAAAAGAACCTGGTACTCAAGATAGAAAGTAATGACTCAAGTGGAGAGGACAAAGACATGGCTTAATTAACCATGAGATTTCAGAAAATGGTTAGAAGGAATGGAGGTGTACAAAAGAGGGTTTGTTCTAGCAAGCCAAAGAACTATGACTTCTGTCATAAGTGTGGAAAGGCAGGGCTTTTATCAAAGATTGTCCTCTCCTGAAGCAAGAACACTTCAAACACAACTTTGAAAAAGTATCCAAGAGGAACCTGGTTCCTAATAAATGCTTCAAAATAAAGAGTGCCGCTGACAATAATGTGAAGCAAGCTCTTGTAGCATGAGGAGGTTCTTCCAGCGAGTCTGAAGAAGATGGTGTAGGAGACACCTCAATGATGGAAGTCAAAAGTGAAGCAAATGAGCATGACTCAATATTTTTTTTGATGGCTCAATTAGATGATGAATATGATGAGGTAAATTTTCGGGATGTTCAGTGAAATATGAAGTCCTACTCTCATAGAAAACTCACGTCATTAGCTAATGTGTTGATCGAGGCTTACCATAGTCTTGTAATTGATAAGGATGCCTTAACTATGGAGTTATGAGATGTTGAAAAAACTAGAGATGACTTGCTAGTTTATTTTGTTGATTTGAAGGAAACCAAAGGTAATCTGAAAGATTAAAAGGAGGTTCTAATTGAGAGAATCACTAGTGTAGAACACGAAAGAGATGATTTGATAAAAATAGTAGTTGACCTTAAAGAAACCATTGAGAAATTCAGTAAAGAAAAAGATGCCTTAGTGGATAAAGTGGCTGTTATTGAGCACGAAAGAGATGACCTCTTAGTGGTGATTGTAGACTTATAGGAAAAAATAGAGGAACTCAAAATTGAATGTAGGCCTTGGAATTCTGAAAAAGGAAAAGAAGTGGCTAGTGAGGGACATATTAAGCTTGAAAACGAGTTAAATGCTGCAAAAACTAGTCTGGTTGCTGAACTTAAGAAAAATAGACTTCAACTAGAATTGTAAAGAGTAAAAAGTGATCGTGAGAAGTATCTTATGTGGACCTGGTCCGCTGATGCCATTACTGCCATGTATGTTAACAAAGGTGGAAACAAACAGGGTATAGGGTTTCAAAAGGAGAGAATTCCTTATAAACCTCATAGCAAGTATGTTACTGTTCTTGATAATTGGTTGTGCACCTACTGTGGGAATAATAGGCCTTTCAATGAAAATTTCCAAGCCAGGGCTTAGTCTCTTCAAAAAAACAAAGTTTTTGCCGAAAGAGTAACTACTGAACGAGGACCAGGTGCTACCCATAAAAAGCGCATGTTACCTGCATGGACTAGAAGAGAACTTATTCATCCTCTTGTTTATTACAAGGGACTGAAACTTTCTTGGTTTCCTAAACTTAATCCTTTATTTTCTTGTGAATGGAACAACAAAAGGAAGCAATCAACAATGGTTCATGGAAAATGGATGCTCAAAGAACATGACTGGGAATACCATAGACTTTCTTTAACTAAAATCCCCGCAAGGAGGGAGTATATCCTTTGAAAATGAGAAAAGGGGTACATTCTTGGTTTTGGAAAAATTGGAAAATCACTCACTCACTCAATTGAGAATGTGTACTATATGAATGGTCTTAGGTACAATCTCTTGAGTGTCTCTCAGATATGTGATAAAGGAAACAAGATGGAGTTCTTGCCCAAAATATGCACAGTTACAAATCTAGTAACTGGTGATGTGGTACTTGTGGCCAAAAGATAAAAGAATATCTACGTTGCTAATTTTGAATCCCTACAAAGTGGTGATCTAAGCTTCTTGAAAGCAGTTGATGATGATACTGAATTGTGGCACAGAAGGCTGGGGCATGCAAGCTTCTCTCTACTGAATAGGCTGGTTCAAAAGTGTCACGTCCCAAAGCCGAGGGACATGACCAGCGCCCGACCGGGTAACCCCAGTCGAGCGGACCTGGGTGCCTTTCCTAATCCCAACGCGCTACCCCTTATTATTACTTGTTAGTTAGCCAAAAGATACCAAATTGCAATTGAAAGTAAATAGGAACACTCTTTTATAAGCACACATCATGATTAACAGGGAACATCTTTTACAAAACTCACATTATGATTAACAAGGAACATGGTGTACAAACTTCAGCGTCCAAAACATACACCTATATAAATAAGTTCTAACCCACATGACACTATCTATGGAGCCTCTAGGAGAAATATAGTACAACACTTGCCGGCACAAGGCCCCGGCTATACCTTTGCAATGACATCACAAAATTACTATTGCAACAATAGAGGTAGCCTCAACCACACAGGGCCCCAGAAGGAGAGGGGCTCACCAACATGTACACGGCTGATAGAAAGGAGGAGGAGCTACGGACGATGGACTGGAGTACCTTCCACGGATCCACCTACAATCATAACACGAATGTAGCGCCCCCGACAACATGGACGTCAGTACATTTGAATTGTACTGGCATGAATGAACAAACTCTGTCCCAAGTAAACTCAAGCCAAAATGCATATACTAGTGTAAAGCTAAACATAATAGTACAAATACAACCATGGAGCAACAACCAAACATTTCGCAATAAATGATAAAATTAGTCAAACAAAGGGGCAATCAGTGCCCCACAGGTTACAAACTCTCCTGCCGTCTCCTTTTACAATTCCACATTTATCATTTAATTATTTTTATTCATATCAATAGTGATATTGGATCATATTTTCCACCCTTATTACCTCGGCCACCCTTATTACCCCAACCCACACCTTATTTCACCATGTTGTGACGCGCAACCCGAACCCGCATGACAGTTTCAGTTCAGAACAACATACAACATAACAACAAATACAAGGAGTCAACTATAACACTTTGTTAAGATAGAAACACAACAAGGATAATGTAATTCCACAACTAGCAACAACAATTTCCTCATGTTCATCAATTTGTACGCAATATGGGTTACCACAACAGTTTTTCACAACCAATCATACACGTTGTTCCACATTATTTCCATTTCCACCATTTCCAAACTCTTTCAATTACAAGTTCCTCAAATTCCACCACAAGGTGTTACCACAAAAGTATACATCACAAGAGCTTCACAATGATCCCCCACATGAATATCAAGTATCAAACAATTTCACAAACTAACACATGGCAATATCACAAGGATCACGGTTAGCCATACATACCTGCAGTTGATTATCCCCTTTAAACCTTTAGTCCAATTCGCCAAGTAATAAAAAAGTCAATCTAGTTCATGAGCAACAATTAGGTCTTAGTAATTTAGACTCATAGTTACTACCCAATTCCTTGTTTAGCTAGATTCTAGGGTTTTAGGAGCATGCATGAGAATTTTATGAAGAAATTTCAATGCAAATGTATAGGGTTCCCCTCCCAAGCTACATTTCAAAATTTGGGGGAAATGGGTTAGGGATTTTACCTGAGAAATCAGTAGAGAAGACAATGCACCAAGATTTTTTCGAGCTCTAATGGTTTTGAAAGACTAGATGATGAAGAATTTACCTTCTCTATCAAGAACCCTCTCTCCCTCTCTCCCTCTCTCTTATTTTGATCAAAAATATGTTAAAAATGAGGGAGAAGTTGTTTTAATAAAAGGTGGGTCAGGTCTAAAATTTTAGAAAAATACCAGGCGAGCACGATTTACAACACAATCTGCGGTCACGGGACTGACATGCGGTCCGTCAATTGGACCGCAAAAATGGCTCAAGTTTCAGACCTCTCGGGTTGGGAATGCGGTAGATATGCGGTCGACATTCCTGTTCTGCGATCGCAGAATGTACCGCAGAACTGAACTTTGAATTTCTTTAAGGACCATATGCGATCAATCTGCTGTCCGTATATTGATTATGCGACCACAGATCTGACCGCATTTTTGACATAAAAAATTAATTGCTCTCTGATTCGTTCTGCGGTAGGATTTGCGGTCTGCATAGCTGATCTGCGACCGCATTCTGGACCGCATTTTGACAACTTTCTGAAAAAATTTTGATTTTACATTTTTAAGTTTAAAACAGTAAAAAAGATCCGATCCACGTAGGTAGACTCGACTCTATGAGCTGCAAACATATGAGCACTTATTTTCACGGGGCCTTACAAAAAGGACCTGGTTCGTGGTCTGCCCAAGGGGAAGTCACAAGAGCACAAGGTTTGTAATGCCTGCGCTAGAAGGAAGCATGTGAAATTCTCATTCAAGCCAAAAAGGATGTTAGCACCTCAAAACCACTTGATCTCCTTCATATGGATCTATGTGGTCCTCTGAGAGTACAAAGCAGGAGAGGAAAAAGATACATTTCTGTGATGGTGGATGACTAGTCTAGATTCACTTGGACACTATTCCTTTTAACAATAGATGAGACCTTTGAAGTTTTTGTAGCCTTTGTGAAGAAAATTCAAGTGAAGATGGAATCAAAAGTAGCATGAATTGGATCAGATCATGGAACAAAAATTTACAATGCTAAGTTTGATGAATTCTGCAATGAGAATGGCGTTACCAACTTTTCTCAGCCACAAAAACTCCACAGCAAAACGGAGTTGCGGAAAGGAAGAACATAACCCTTGAAGAAATGGCAAGAACAATGCTGATCGATACTGGGATTGTAATAACTTGGGATTATGATGTATTTTACACTCCTTATTGCTTAAGGTTTGATTATACATGTGCACAAAATAGTTCCAAAGGCTCACATATTGTACTTGATTGCAAGTTTTGATCAACATGGTGACAATTTGTCAAAAACCATCTAAAAAAGGAGTGAAACATGCACAAGCACCAAGACCAAGGCCAAGCTCAGTAAAACAGGGCCAGTGTGGCCAAATATCATTCTGTGTGGTCCACAAAGATGAGGTTCAGAGAGCAGGAATTTTTGGAAACCAAGCAATGCGATCGCAAAGTATGTTGTGCAGTACGCACTAGCCCGTAGGGGTACTTTTGTCCAAAATTTTTAGCCTACTATAAATAGTTTCTTTTCCCATTTTAGGGTTATCAGCTGTACTTTGAGACAGAGCTGCTCTCATGAACACTTCTTCTTTTCCATTTTGAGTAATTTTAGCTTAATTTTCATCATTGAATCTTCAAATTTTATCTAGTAATTAATTATTATGGGCTTTTCTTCATCTATTTCTTTGTCTTCTTCTTTAATCATGAGTAGCTAGACCCATTAGGTAGGATTCTGGCTCAACCCTAGTATGGGTAATTGTTGGGTCTTGTGTTTTGATGCTTGATTGTCTATGGGTGTTTGATATTTGGACTAATTTCTGGTTTGATTATTGAATTACTGGTTGCAAACATTAGTTTATGCTTAGTTGACTTTGGTTCTTCATGAGAAAGAGAGCCTAAGTCTATTAAATTTGTCCAACAACGAATTGGGGTGTATTCAAGAGATTGATAGCCTCAATTAAAGGGTCAAGCCTACAGATAGTAATACCCGACTTGAACCTCAATTTCTTGCACAAATTATCATACCCAATTGGTCTTGAAAAATCAATTCGGGCACAATCGCTCGAACTACCGAGATGCATAGAGTGAGTAGAATCATGAAATATTTATATCATACTCCCCAAATGTGACAATCTAGCCTTAGACTCAAGAATCCGTCAATTAGACACCTAGGATAAAGTCACTACCCTAGTGCCTTTTATCTATTTTAACAACTTTCAATACTTTAATCTTAGCTTCACTTAGTCTAATTGAACATCTTAGTAGTATAAATTTAGAATTAATATCAAAACCAACAGTGTTTAAAGTGCAATTAGGAAAAATTATGCATATGCAATTTAGATAGAAACTCAACTCCAATATCTAGTTCCTTGTGGAAATCGATCCCGACCTTCTCGAGTAAAAGCTGCTTCGACTTCTATTGCTACTGTGTAGTAGTACAGGGTTTGCCTCGATCACATTTTGGCACCGTTGTCGGGGAGCTAACAATTTTGGCTATCTATCTAAATAGTTTTATGTATTGTTCTCCTTTTCTTTTGTGTTACTAATTTGTATGTGTCACAACTTCAGGAACCGAATGGTAGCAAACAACAATGACCCTCTTGGAAATGTGATTGCGTGGGAGAAGGTAGATTATTTTGGAGATGATGAGGTGCCTCGACAATGAAGGGGCCGCTGGGCCAATATTAATATTAGTGATAATATTCCAGAATCTCCTTCGCCACTCCAAGAGTGGCTCCTCCAGTGCTTCCGAACCAACGCTATGCAAGTGCAATTTTCCTACCCCAAATTTGGGCGGGCAATTTTCAAATTACCAATGTGATGCTGACATTAGTGGACTAGCATGGGTATTTTAGGGGCGCTTCCAATCAAAATGCGTACAAACATCTCAAGGATTTTGTGGATACCGGCATGGGGAGCAAGCAAACAAATGTGTCCGTGGATGCACTTCGGTTGAGACTCTTCCCATTTTAACTTAGAGAGAAGGCATTGGATTGGCTTGAGCGATGTCCCAACCATTCCATCACTACTTGGCATGAGTTGGAGGATAAGTTCATTGCAAAACGTTTCTCACCAGGGAATATGGCAGCATTGAGAGATGAGATATTGGCTTTCAAGCAGGAGCCCACTGAACCATTGCATGAGATTTGGGAGTGCTATAGAAAAATGGTAAAGGAATGACCCAACAATGATACGAGTGAAGCGATGATCCAAAAACCTTCTACAAGAGTATTAACACAACAAACCAATGCATAGTGAACCAACTTGCTGGAGGAAACTTCATGAAGCTGACTTATGATGAGGCTTGTGACATTCTTGATGAGATGTATGACACTTCTTCTGCTTAGCAATGTAGAGCCAATATGCCCTCGGGTGACCCCACGGTCACTCATTTGCACAAGGAGTTACATGATCATGGGCAGGCTTTAGCTGAGTTGACAATAACAATGAACCAACCAGCAAAGGCATAGTTGCAACAAGTTCTAAATACTCGCCAAGTGAATGCTATGGAGGGTGTCAACATGCTAGTCAAGAAAAGAAGATAAAGGGTTCAACAGAACCAAGGGAATTTGGAGCAATTTGACAATGATTTTGGTGGATTTCAAGATGATGGTTTTGATGGGCAGTATGAAGAGGTGCAATTCGTGAACAATTGTTAAGGCCAAAAGGGAATTTCTTCCAACCATTAACTATGTAGACCCCAAGGCAATTGGGGCAATCAACAACAACAAGGCAATGGTAATTGGGGGAACAACAACCAAAATCCAACTGGGGAAATCAGAACAATCAGGGTAATTGGAATTATAACAATGACAACTGGGGTGGTAACAACAATCAAGCTGGGTGGAACAATGGCTATCAAGAAAACCGGGGGCAAAGCTTTCAAAGGCCCCCAATGCACCAACAACCGAACAATCCATCCCAATTTCCATCCCAAGGTCTTAGTTCTTCTAACAATGATACGGGAGAATTGAAATGATGTTCAAATACATGATGAAGAAGAATGTGGATTCTGATGGTCATCTATCATCCCACAATACTTCAATTAGAAATTTAGAGGTTCAGTTAGGCTAAATCTTACAGTCCTTGAATACTCGCCCTAAGGGGGCTCTACCAAGTGATAGGGTAGTAAACCCAAAGGGTGGGAACAATCATGTTATGGCAGTAAATACAAGGAGTGGACGAGGTGGTGATGTGAATGCCTCCAAACAAAAGCAAATTTTGAAAAGGTGTGATGATGTTGGGTTGCAAGAAGATGTTCCTTTGGTGGTTGAAAATTTGATTGATGAGAATGTGAATGAAAAAGTCAGGATTGATATTCAATATGCCGAGGTGAAAACTCAAAATGACGTGAACTCATCTAGGGAACATGTAATAGACATGCCAGAGCATATTGTGTTAAAGCCAAGGCTCCTTTTAAAGGCCACCTACACCTTATCCTCAAAGGTTTGCGAAGAAAAAAAATGAGAATCAGTATAAAAAGTTCATTGATATAATGAAGAGCTTATCCATCAATGTGCCTTTGGTGGAGGCTCTTGAACAAATGCTGGGGTATGCTAAATTCATGAAGGACTTGGTGACAAAGAAGCGATCTATGGATTGTGAAACTATAAAGATGGCCTACCAAGTTAGTGCAATAGTGCATTCAATGGCCCCGAAGCTTGAAGATACTGATGCTTTCACCATTCCTTGCACCATTGGGAGTGCGGACTTTTCTAAGGCTCTACGTGATTTGGGGTAAAGTATCAACTTTATGCCCTACTCAGTATTCAAGACTTTGGGTATTGGGAAACCGAGATCGACTTCTGTGAGATTGCAAATGGCGGATAGAACAATGAAGAGTCAATTGGGTATTATTGATGATGTGCTTGTCCGGGTGGACAAGTTTATCTTGCCAGCTGATTTTGTGATTTTTGATTCTGAGGTGGATTACGTAGTTCCAATCATATTGGGGAGACCTTTCCTTGCCACTGGGAAGGCTTTAGTTGATGTGGAAGCAGGGGAACTCACCTTTCGAGTGGGTGACGAAAAAATGGTCTTTTATGTGTGCAATTCATTGAAGCAGCCCAACAGTTCCGAGGTGTGCTCTTTTGTGGACCTTGTCACAACAGTGATAGTTGATGATACCAGTGCAATGATCAATATGGAGGACCCTCTAGAGGCCGTATTGTTGAATCTTTATGTCAATGAGGATGAAAGCCGAGTGGAGTGTGTGAATTGCTTACATGGGATGGGCTCTTACTCTTATGGAGCCTAGAAAACTATCTTTTGACCTTGAAAATAGGACGACTCCACCAACAAAACCTTCAATTGAGGAACCTCCAGTGTTGGAGTTAAAACTGTTTTCTCCACACCCCTGGTATGAGTTTTTAGGCCCTAGTTCTACTTTTCCAATTATTCTTTCCTCTTGTCTTACTAACATGTAGGTTTATGCCATATTGGCAGTGCTTCAAAAGCGGGAAAAGGCAATTGGATGGACATTAGCTGATATTCGGGGGGATAAGCCCGACATTCTGTATGAACAAGACTATTATGGATGAAGATTCAAAGCCCTCCTTAAAACATCAAAGGAGGTTGAAAGAGGCAATGCAAGAAGTTGTGAAAAAGTAGGTGATCAAGTGGTTGGATGCCAGGGTTGTGTACCCTATCTCTGATATCTCTTTGTCTTTGCCAGAGCAATGTCTACCAAAGAAGGGTGGTATGACCGTGGTTGCAAATTCAAAAAATGAGTTTATTCTACCAAAATCGTCACCGGTTAGAGGGTATGCATGGACTACCGCAAGTTGAATAAAGTGACCCACAAGGATCACTTTATATTGCCTTTTCTGGATCAGATGTTTGACAAACTTGCTGGACGTGCCTTCTTCTATTTCTTGGATGGGTATTCCAGATACAACCAAATATTGATTTCTCCAGAAGATTAGGAGAAGATCACATTCACTTGTCCATATGGCACGTTCGCCGTTTCTCGGATGCATTTCGAGTTGTGTAATGCATCAGCTACATTTCAGCGGTGTATGATGTATATTTTTACCAATATGGTGGAAGCGATTTTGGAGGTGTTCTTGGATGACTTCAGTGTTGTGGGTGATTCATTTGAGTGTTTGAAAAATCTTGATAGAATTTTGGCCCGTTGTGCAGAAACCAATCTTGTTCTTAATTGGGAGAAATGCCACTTCATGGTGGAAGAGGTCATAATTCTTGGGCATAAAATTTCAAAGCATGGTATTGAGGTAGCCAAAGAAAAAATTGGTGTGATTTCAAGGCTCCCTCCCCTACCTATGTCAAGGGAATTAGAAGTTTTCTTAGGCATGCGGGGTTCTACCAGAGATTTATCAAAGACTTGTCGAAGGTAGTTAACCCCTTATGAAAGCTATTAGAATAGGATGCCAAGTTTATGTTCGATGAGAGAAGTATGCAAGCCTTTGAACTTCTCAAGCACAAGTTGACAACCACTCCTACCATTACCTCACCTAAATGGAGCTTGCCCTTTGAGCTAATGTGTGATGCGAGCGATGTTACAGTTGGGGTGGTTTTGGGTCAAAGAGTGACCAAAATGTTTCATCCGGTGTACTATGCGAGCAAGACAATGAATGATGCTCAAGTGAACTACACGGTTACCGAGAAAGAACCTTTGGCTATTGTGTTTGCAATGGATAAATTTTGTCCATATCTTATGGGTGCCAAGTTCATAGTCCATACCGATTATGCCGCACTCCAATACTTGGTAACGAAGAAGGATTCCAAAGCTAGACTGATGCGATGGGTCTTGTTACTTCAAGAGTTTGATTTGGAGATTGTGAACCGGAAGGGTAGTGAAAACCAAGTGGCGGAACAATTGTCCCGCTTGGAGGAGGAGGGGAGGCCTCGTGATGGCCTAGAGATCGATGATTCATGTCCCGACGAACACTCTTTTTAGTGTCAGTGAATGGTATGCCATGGTTTTTGATGTTGCTAATTTCCTTGTGACTGGTATAATCTTGTGTGAGCTCTCTTCTAACAAAAGGAAGAAGTCAAATGGGATAGTTTGGACTCCTATTGGGATGAGTCGTACTTGTTCAAGATTTGCACAAATGGTGTGATCCGAAGGTGTGTCCCAGAGGAAGAGCAATTACGTATCTTAGAGGCTTGTCATTTCACTCCCTATGGTGTCCATTTGGGCGGGGTGAGGATGGCTTCCAAATTTCATAGTTGTGGGTTTTATTGGCCAACTTTGTACAAATATGCAAGTGAACTTGTGAAGAGGTGTGAAGAATGTCAAAGAGCGGGTGGAATATCAAAGAAAGATGAGATTACTCTCAATACCATTCTTGAGGTTGATATTTTTGATGTATGTGGCATTGATTTCATGGGCCCATTTATTAGCTCGTGTGGGAACACATACATTCTTGTGGTAGTTGACTATGTTTCAAAGTGGGTTGAACTCGTGGCTCTACCAAACAATGAGGCCCGGAGTGTTGTTGAATTTCTCAAGAAGAGCAGTTTTACAAGGTTTGGCACTCCTCGTGCAATCATAGGTGATGTGGACTCATTTTTGTAATAGAGTTTTTGACACTTTGCTTGCAAAGTATAGTGTCAACCACAAAGTTTTTACTCCTTATCATCGTCAAGAAAGTGGCCAAGTTGAAGTCTCAAACAGGGAAATCAAGAGTATATTGTCAAAGACGGTCAATGCAAATATGACCGATTGGTCAAAGAAGTTGGATGATGCCCTATGACTTATATGACTGCTTACAAGACTCCAATTGGTATCTCTCCGTATCGATTGGTGTTTGGAAAAGCTTTCCATCTACCGGTTGAGTTAGAGCACAAGGCCATGCGAGCTTTGCAGAAGTTAAATATTGAATGGGATGTGGCAATAAATCTTCCTGTGGAGTAGCTTAATGAACTTGATGAATTCTGATTCCATGCCTACTCCAGTTCGTCCTTGTACAAGGACAAGATAAAGCACCTTCATACTAAATATGCTCGTGTTAAGGAGTTCAAAGTGGGTGATTTGGTTCTCTTGTTCAACTCTCGGTTACGTCTGTTTCCAGGAAAGCTTAAGTCAAAATAGTGTGGGCCTTTTGAAGTGGTGTTTGTGACTCTGTTTAGCGCACTTGACTGAAGAATAAAAATGGGGAAGTTTTCAGAGTGAACAAGCACAATGTCAAGCACTGCCTAGGCAAGATTGATGACAACCACGTCCTGACACTTCTTCATCTCAAGTGATTTGATGGTAACCTGCTTCGTAGCACGATGTTTAATCAAGCACTTCTTGGGAGGCAACCCATGTGTTTTTCTTTGATTTTCATTGTAATGTAGGATTTATTTTTGGACTGACTGGTTGTGAGATGCTGTAGTGCAGGAAAAAGTTGGAAAATGACCACTCTCTAAAGTTGTCAATGCGGACCGCACTCATTTTGTGCGTCCGCAAAGACCTTTGTGCAGGGGCAAGAAATCAATACAGACCGCACTGGTGATTTGACAAAAGTTGGGACTCTCTAATGTTTTCCATCGCGGCCGCATTGCATTTTGCGCGGTCCACGATGGTCCACTGCATCCACATTGCATTTTGTGCGAATCGCAACAGTCGACCTGTCCATGCCTCATGATTATGAGCATCAGGGACCGCGGTGCCATTTTGTGCGGTCTGCACTGGGTAGGTAAGATGGGCCCCAGGACATTTTTCTATAAATAGGCCCCGAGGCCCTACCTTTTAACTTTTTGACCATTTTACTTTTAGAGCATAAAAATTACTACTCTCTCTATTGCACGTGATTACCTGCTAAGGCTTATTCATCATCACTAATTCTCACTTCTCGTACCTTTAATTCCCTTTCATTTGTTTAATTTTATTATTTTCTTTGAATTTTTGTTTTTCTTGTTTCTTCTTCTTTTCCTGTCCGTATTTCTTTCAATCTTGTAGCTTAGGTTACTTAATTTTTATTTTAAGTAGAACTAGATAGTTAAAACACTGAACCAACACTTAAGGACTCATCAATAGGTGAAAAATTAGACTAAAATTGATCAAAACATAAACCCTAGGTTGGTATTTCTGCTAGGCACTCAGTGCGGACCGCGGTGGATTTTGTGCGATCCGCAATGCTATTTTGTGCGGACCGAAATGGATAAAGTCCAGAAAGCTGACATTTGAGAACCGCGACCGCATTTGATTTTGTACGGTCCGCGCTGCCTCAATGGGGACCGCATTGGAATTTGTGCGGTCTGCGGTGCATAGATTCAAAGAGTGGGTAGTCTGAGCCCGACCTCTATGCAAACCGCAATGGATTTTGTACAGTCCGCGTTGGCTTCTTTGCGGCTGCACTCCATTTTATGTGGTTCGCACTCTGCAACTTTAAACCGTCTGCATCATAATTGTTTTTCTGCAACTTTGAATTTCATTGTTTCTATTGAGACTAACAAAGCATGATTGAATATTGTTTGCAGACAGTGGTGAAATCACGAGTCTTCAGAGATGAACCAGATTCAACTTGGGATACACTGAGAATATAGTCACAGGCCTGCATGGTTTTGACACCAAAATGCTCCTTGCTGGAGGCCATCTCCTATATCTTCAAGGGAAAATTCAACGTATCTAGCACAGTCGTCAGTATGAACCCATATGGAGTAGCATGAGCCTTGGAGCCATTGATGACCCTGTCCAGCTGCTTGACAATAAAGGCATGCCAGTTAATCTTCTTTTCTCTCAGAAGACATTTCAGAAGAACTAAGTCCATGTAGTTAGCAGTATGCCTTCTTTCTTGTCTGGGCAGCAAACATTTATTCACAAATTTAAATAGCACCTTGTGCTCAGGCTTCATCTCACTCTTCTGCACAAACATTGCCTCTGGCACATCTTCAGCAGATTCTGTATCATAGAAGTTTCTGGTGATTTGGAGAGCAGTAGGAAGATCATCTAGACAAGGCCACCTCTTCCTAGTATAGTCATCATAACCCCCACAGGATATGTCCAGAATCATGCCTAATTTAGGTGCATCAAACTGCACCTTTACTCCCTTCACCACACTGGTGACTACCCTATTTTCCACAGTGGCATTGGCTATGAACTCGATCAGCTCCTTCCTTGCCAGCCTTCCATCCATTTGAAGAACCATGTCCTTATACCCTTGTGCATCTAGGGCATCCACCAATCTTATCATGCCTGGTTCTTCCAGGTCTTTCAACAACCTTCCCTTCAGAATCTTCCTCATACCAAAGATGGAAAACCTATCCTGTTCCTTTTCAGACTCCATCTCTTATTCTTCTCCACTCTATTCTTCTTCTTCTTCTTCTTCAGTCACTTTTACCTGTTTCCCCTTCACTGCAAACCTAGTTCTTTTTGCTTAGGAGGGTTCAACAGATACAGGTTCTGAAGACTTCTTTGAAGAAGTCTTGGATCTTTTTGGTTTGGGGGTGGGAACCTCCACAGTTGCTCCTCTTTCCTAATGGATTATTTCCATATCCTCATCCTTCTCCTCTTTTGCAGCCTCAGAACTTTCCACAACTTTAGCTTTTCCCTTTTTTTTTCTTCTTTTTCTTACTTTTTCTAAAGCGTTTTTTAGTTCAGCTTTACTTTTCTTGACCATGCTCCTAGTGGCGCTTCCCTTAGGTAATGAAGGGACAATAGACTTAGGAGATGACACCTTGATTTTCTTTGCTGGTTTGGAAGCAGTTGGGGTCATTTGGAAAGAAGCCTTGTGCTTCTTTTGATCAAAGCTGGCCCCAACCTTCTTCAAGATGTTAGCTAAGGTGTCCTCCACAGATGAACCGGGTTTCATCACACTGCTCACTCAAATGAACAAGGCCTTCAGCACCCTCTCCAGAACCACTTCCCCCTGACTTGTGGCCACCCTCCTTTACACTACCACAAATAGCAAGAACTTTTCCTTTTTTTATTTCCCTTTCTACTAGACCCAACCCCTTCTACATCTTTTACAAAACCCACCAACACAAACCTATTTTCTTCGCTTTTTACCACATCAGAGAATACAAGACAAGTATTTACCTCTCTAGGGGTTTCTTGATTTTTGTCAATATCAGAAGACCCATGTTATTCTCCTTCACTGACATAGATGAATGATTCTGACTCAGAGCTTGAGTCAGATTCTTTAACAAGGCTCTCTTTCTTTTGGCTAGCTTTCAATTTTTCCTTCATAGCTTTTCTTAGAGAACCAAAAGCTGATATTTTTTTGGCCAACATTTTATGCAGGCGAAACCTAGGTTTTGGAGTTTAAAGAGGTGGTGTGGATGAGGATGTATTAGGAGATACTGGTTGGGAATGCTTGGGTTATCTTGAGCGTTTGTCATGCTGAAGTATTTCTAGAGAATTTTGGGAATTTTGGAGATGAAGGGGATGATCAAAATTTTGGGAGAGATCAATGACGGTTGTGGACTAAAAAGGAGGTTGTGGAGTGTATTTAAAGAGGGTTATATTAAATGCAGTAACGACAACCTTTTTGCAATAGTGAATCAGGAGTCTAATCACATTAGAATTCCGGTCTCTTAGTGATTAATAGGCTACGCTAGATTTTAGGCAATAATCCCATTTTCCTTTGAGTTCTAGGAGTATAAAACTGGTTCAATACTCAACGGATATAGTTTCTGGGAGTTTGGCAAAAATAGGACTCCTGCTCATGATTGGAAAATTAATCTTTCAAATTGTGTAAAGTATAGAAACATATCTGAACCTTCTCATGAGCATATACTGACGAACCAGGTTCTTCAAGTAGAACTTCTCTCTTTTATGCCTCAAATGTCAAATTAGAAAAAAACTTTGTAAGAGATCAGAGAGTCACTATAAACCCATGTCACAGGAGTATACTGGTTAAAATATGAGACTAAGTAAGAATTAGTCTAGATATTTACACAAGTAGAACTTCTAACCAATTTTTTTTTTCATTTTTACATTTTTTTTTCATTTTGCAATATGAACTGGACTTTTTAGGTGATCTTAATCATCCCTAATTCCAACCTATTTCTTTAAAAATTTTCCTACTAAGTGCTTTAGTGAAGATGTCCGCTATTTGTTTATCAGTAGCACAAAATTCTATTTAAATCAATCCTTTCTCGTAGTTATCTCTTAAGAAGTGGTGTCTAACATCTATATGCTTAGTCCTTTTATGATAAGCATGGTAATTTGTCATACTTATAGCGCTAGTGTTATCACAGAATATCGGAATACATCTCACTTCAATTCCAAAATCTACTAGCTATCGTTTGACCCATAGCAATTGAGCACAACAAGAATCAACAACAACATATTCAGCTTCAGTAGTTGCTAGGGCTACTGAGTTTTGCTTTTTGGTAGCCCATGACACAAGACATGAACCAAGGGAGTGTTCCATATCTGAGGTGCTCTTCCTATCCGCTAGAAAACTTGCATAATCAACATCAGCATACCCTACTAGATTGAAATTACTACTTTTGGGATACCAAAATACAAATCAGTGGTGCCTTTCAGATATCTCAATATCCTCTTGACAACAGTTAAGTGAGACTCTTTTGGATTTGCCTAAAAATGAGCACAAAGCCCTACACTAAAAACAATGCCAGGTCTGCTGGCAGTAATATACAAGAGGGAACCAATCATACCCCTATACATGATCAACTAATGAACCAGGTTCATCAACATCTAATTTAGTGTCAGTTGCAATATGTGTATCTATTTCTTTAGATTCCTCCATTTTAAACTTTTTGATTAGTTCTTTTGTATACTCATACTGATGGATCATGGTTCTATTTTGACTTTGTTTGATCCACAAGCCTAAGAAGAAGTTAAGTTCATCCATCATTCTCATTTCAAACTCACTCCCCGTTAGTTTTGCAAAGTCTTTACTCAACCTATCAGTAGTGGCCCTAAAGATTATGTCATCAACATATATTTGCTCAACAAGGAGGTCTTTACCTTTTTCCTTTAAGAACAAGGTACTGTCAATACTACCTCTTTTGTAACCATGCTCCAGTAAAAATTTTGATAGCCATTCATACCAAGCTCTTGGGGTTTGCTTGAGCCCATATTGAGCTTTATCTAGCTTGTACACATGTTCAGGACATTCCTTGCTTTCAAATCCTGGAGGTTGTTTCGCAAACATTTCTTCCTTTAGGTAGCCATTCAGGAAGGCACTTTTGACATCCATTTGGTGGAGAGTGAATTCCTTGTGTTCTGAAAAGGCTATAAGGAGTCTGATTGCCTCTAGTCTTGCAACTGGAGCAAAGGACTTATTGTAGTCAATGCCTTCCTCTTGGCTGTAGCCTTGAACCACCAGCCTTGCCTTGTTTCTTGTAACTGTTCCATATCTGTCAATTTTGTTCCTGAAGACCCATTTGTGCCAATGACTGATCTGTCCTTGGGTCTTGGAACTAGATGCCAGACTTGACTTGTTTCAAATTGGTTGAGTTCATCCTACATAGCATTGACCCAATCTGCATCCTGCAAATCCTCAACAATATTTTTAGATTTAATAAGAAATAGAAAAGCATCAAATGCACACGGATTGTTTAGTTGTGATCTAGTTTCGACTCCAGATGTTGGATCAGTAATGATGTTCTCAATGGGATGAGAACTTTGATATTTGTGGGATTTCACCACCAACTGGTTTCTGCTAGATGATTCGCCTTTATTCTGTTGCTGATGAGAAGGTTCTTATAGAGAGTCTGTTTCAATTTCTCACTGATTAATTCCCCATGTCAGGTTGCTCTAAGTAGAAGAACCCGTTCCATCACATGTCCCTTCTTTTGATGCCACTTTGATTTGTGCTGTAGATTCAGTCAATTCTTTTACCAGTCCAATGGCTTCATCTTCATGTTCCTATCTCTAAAAAAGAATGTTAGTTTCATCAAATACAACATGCACACTTTCTTCTACACACAAAGTTCTTTCATTGAACACTTTATATGCTTTTCTATGTGAAGAATATCCCAAGAACACTCCCTCATCACTTCCGGGATCAAACTTACCTAGGGAGTCTTTTTCATTATTGTGCACATAGCACTTGCAACCAAATTCCATAAGATGAAATATGTTTGGTTTTCTCCCTTTAAGTAACTCTAGGGAGTCTTCTCAACAAGAGGTCTAGTCATGCATCTATTGATTATGTAGCATGCACTATTTACAGCCTATTCCCAAAAGCTGTGAGGTAATTTACTAGAGAGAAGCATGGTCCTTGCCATATCTTCAAGGGTCCTGTTCTTTCTTTCAACTACTCCATTTTGCTGAGGAGTGTGAGCACGTTATTTTTACCCTATATATGAATAATTCCCAAAAATTCAAACAAAATAATTTGTTTCTTTATTTTTACAATTTTTGTGAGTTTTGGTGTCATATTGTGTTAATTGTTTTTGTGCATGTTAATTCATATGAAAATACCAAAATATGCATTTGCATTTAGGATTTAATTTCATATTTTAGATTAGGGGATTAATTTGTTTTAGAATAAAATATGAAAAATCACAAAAATAGTTCACTTTGGCATTTTAATTGTTTTAATTATAAATTTGTCGTGAAATAGGTTTCTAATAATTTTAGGAGATAATTAGTTCAATTTTGAAATATATTAGGATTTTATTTTAATTTTTGCATTTCTATAAATAAGAAAAAAAAAATACAAAATACAAAAATAAAGCAAAAAGGAAATAAAAGAAAAACAAAGGGAAAAGGGCTGTCTCATAAGAGACCCCTCATTTGGGCCAAATTGGCTTAGCTTAATTGAAATTCAACACACCTGTCCAGAACCTGGCCCAAACGTTCCCCAACCCGGTCCAAGACCCCACCCTCAAAACGACGTCGTTCCGTGTCGTTTAATCTGGACCGTCTAGGTTTAGTTAATCAACGGCTGGGAATCCCCCTTCCCCTAGTATTTAACTGTCTGAACGATCCCCCCCGTCTCATCTCCTTAACCCCCCATCTATCAGAGAACCTCACAAACCCTAGTTGCGCCGCCACTAAATCCCAAGGCCGCCGGTGGCGGTGCCGATGCCAATAACTCAAAAAATGACACCATAGCTTCCCCTCATCTCCCTCGTCATGAATCCATGTTTGAAAAACCTTCGAATTATAGTCCACGTCTTCGAATCTTCAATTTTGATCTTCCGACCAAGTCACAAGTTTACCAAAATGAATCCAAATGCATACCATATACTCCCCGTCCCTCCCTCATCACTAATCCCCACCCAGAAACCCTCGAATCTTACCAAGCCACCCCCAATTTCAAATCTAGGGTTCACTGTGCCCAGCCACTCCGTGATTTGTCAAGGTTGAGCTAACTCAGGCTAGTATTATAGGTTTATTTCGAGTAAAATGGACGTATCATACTAACTTTAAATTAGTTTCAAAGATGTGCATGAAGGCTAAAATTCAGTAAGTGTTTTCTTCTCTGCATTTTCTTTTGTTTTCTCTTTTGATTCAGTGTTAGGTCTATTCAGTGAGACATCATTCTTAATTCATAACTTAGTTGCCATAATTGTCGTAAATGTTTTGCCATAATTCTCTCTTCAACCAGTTTCAGCTCCCAAAAAATTCTTTCAGTTCAATTTTGTAGATTTGAAACAGCTCCCAAATTAAAATATAAAAAAAGGGTGGAAAATACAATAGAAAATTTAAAAAAAAACTATTTCATTGCCTTTCTTCAGTTTAGTTTTGGGATTCCAGTTTAAGTTCAATTTTCTATCTCATATCGAAATCTAAAAGGCTCGAGTTTTTATGTTTCCACTCAATATCTGCAATCTAAGTACTTGAAGTAATTGGTATTGGTTTAATTGAATCAGCTGGGGTGTTATCCACTGGTTTGGGCTGGTCTCTTGGTTTATTGATGTTATTTGGGTGTTATTTGGTTTGTTTGTTGATCTTGTTTGGTACTAAAATATTTCTGAACTTCTGGATTAATTCCTAGGCTGCTGTTGAGAGGTGTTATTGCTGCTGATCATTTCCTCTTCTATATTTTTCTAATTTCCAGGTACACATTTGAATCCAATCTATTGTGACCTTGAGCTTGAAATGGAATGAAATTATTCATCTATCTAGGCTGCTTGAACTGTTGTGTGCTGGTAGTTATTAGGTGTAAATGTTTAACTCAGTTTAAATTCGATCGGGTATGCGTAAAGATCATGGAGTGTAAAACTGATTCTTAGCATGAACTCATGTTTGGTAGTTAAGTGTTGTAATTAAACTTGGACCATTCTGGACTGTTTTCAAATTAGTGAACCGTTGCTCATGAGCACATCTCCATTTATTTCACTAGCTAGCCTAGTATTACTAGTATAGTGTTATAATTCTGCATAGTTAACGTTAATACAGTTTTGTTAGTTGTTTTGGAGATGAATCATTTTCTCCATGACTTGTTTAAGTTGTTAAATAGGAATGGTTAGTTTAGATTTTTTAGCTATCACAGATCCTTAGTCGACAATTGAAATAGCTTCGTCATTAGACTTGATATCTATTTTTATGATGTAACTAGTATTCACATGAAGCAATTAATTAAGTAAATCTACAACAGCTTGAAGTAATGAAGTTGAAAGGCCCATGAAATCTAGAATTATAATTGTTTGACATCTGACTCGTTAACTTTGAATGAAGTTTGAGAGGCCGCTAGCTTCGCCGTGCTGGGAATCGAACCCAGGTCAGCTCCATGGAAGCTGGCATATCATGTTTGGGCCTAATCCCAATCCCAATTGTTTGCATATTGGGGATTTAATATCCCACTTTCGTTTCTCTCTTCTTTTTGGTATAATCGGACCACTTCTGGGGCACATTAGTGAATTATCGTTGTGTTTGGGATTACTGAACTTCGGTGCACCAGTTTCGATGTTTATTTCAGTTTTTCACGTAATTAATTTTCCTTATGCACTAGAGACAAGAACCAAAGATAGAAATGTAGTTTCTTTTAGATTGGCCCTTTTAATAAATGTTGATATGAGCCTCGCCAAACAAAAAACTATTGCGGGGCCCTCAATAATTGATTTATTAAAACATTTTTAGAACTCGAGAGGGCCGTTTAGCGAATTTCACGACCTTCCCCAAATAATATTACACTAGAACCTTTAAGCACGATTTAATTTAATTACTTCCTTAAACTCGGGTGTGCTTTGATGCGACCCAAATCCAAATCTCGACGAAATCGAAACGTGTCGATGATCACGTGTACATTGGTAGTGACGTGATTAGAAACACGTTTTCACGACGTCGCAAGTCTTTTAATATGAATAATGGTAAAAGCGGTATATAAAGGCACATACGCTAGCATGTATTAAAATCAGATAAAATCAAATACAACAGTTAAGCGACCGTTCTAGAACCACGGAATCCGGGAATGCCTAACACCTTCTCCCGGGTTAACAGTGTTCCTTACTCGGATTTCTGGGTTCGCAGACTGTAACAGAGTCAATCTTTTCCTCGGTTCGGGATTAAACCGGTGACTTGGGACACCATAAATCTCCCAAGTGGCTACTCTGAATATTTAATAACCAAATCCTGTTCCGATTGTCCTTTAAGTGGAAAAAGTCTTTTATGCCCCTTGGCTGGGGTGTATAGCTAAAAAGGAGGTGTGACAGCTCTGGCGACTATGCTGGGGAACGAACCTAGAATCTCTGGTTCAGGGTTCAGAATTCGAGCTTTGATAAATTGTTGTATTTTGTTATATTTGATTTTCCTACATGCTTTGTGCTTAATGTGCTGATGTTACCGCCTTGATATTATCTGAACTGTATATAACCTGTGCCGATACCCTTCCCTCTTTACCTCCAGGGATGTACTTACTGGTTGAGACTCCCTATTTTGTTAGTGTCATACCCTGAAATAAGAAAGAGGTTGGATAAGTTGCTAATGTTGGAAACACGTTCTCAAGGCATTATACTAAACGTGTGTTTATATGTGTAGGTTTTGATGAATGACTAACGATGCGCAAATTGATATATGACAAAGTTCAAGAGATTCAAGCTCAAGACCAAGTTTTATAGTCTTACATGAGTCGTTCTTAATTGTGATCTTGATCCGACAACTTGACTCATGACATGACTTCTCTCGTAAAAAATACTTTTAACAAATCATGCATATTCAATTTAGAGCAAAATGATTTTAAATAATGCATATTTACTTTTGTCAAAATGATTTTTAAACACGCCTCTAAAATCTGGACTAAGATAATCGATTATGTACTTATGATAATCGATTATGTTTAAGTCAGCTGCTTGACAATCGATTGTGAACTAATGACAATCGATTGTGTTAAGGCAGTGAGCATCAGATTTTTCAAATCTGCATGACAATCGATTGTGAACCTTATGACAATCGATTGTGATGAGGCAGTGTCCATCAAAGTTTTTCAAAGCTCAAAATAATCGATTGTGAAGCTAATGACAATCGATTGTGAAGAGACAGTGTCCATCAGATTTTTCAAAGTCACAAAATAATCGATTGTGAACTTATGACAATCGATTGTGTTGAGGCAGTGACTTCCAGACTTTTTCAAAGTTATCAAATAATCGATTGTGAACTTATGACAATCGATTATCAAGAGGCAGTGTCTAAATTGATTTTTCAAGACTGATATATAATCGATTGTTAACTTAGTATAATCGATTGTATAACTGACCGTTGCCAAAATATTTTCAAATACCGTCAGGTAATTGATTATTGATTTCCTATAATCGATTATTTTAATTAAAATCTGGAAAGGATTTTTTGAACGTTGCTGAGTAATCGATTGTAGATTGTTGACAATTGATTGTTGTACGTAAAATCTGGAAAGGATTTTTTGAACGTTGCCAGTAATCGATTATTGATCTTATATAATCGATTGTTATGCGTAAAATCTGGGATTGATTTTTGGAAGAACTGGCAAACAATCGATTGTGGTAAGTTGACAATCGATTGTCACTGAGTAATTTCAGCAACTCTTAATTGGCAATTAGGCAACGGTAATACAAGGTTTTCAACTATAAATACAGCTTCAATTCAGTCTTTTAAGTACAACAACATACAAGAACTGATTATACAATTGCTAAAGCTTGCATACTTTATTACTTATCATTTTATATTCATTACATAAGTTTTTGAGAGCCAAATTCTTGTCGAAAGTTGTTGTGATCTTGAGCGTATTCTTTTACTCATATCTACTCATTAAGGAGTGTCTTGTTTGAGTACTTAGTGTTTTGTACACTTGAAGAGAAATGTTATTCTCTTGTTGCAAGAAGGAACTTGTGTTTCCTTGGTTGAAGTCTTGGAGTGTTGTATCTCCGAGCAAAGGTGTTGAGGCTTGTGTCCTCAAGTTGTAAAGGTTTGTTAAGCACCTGTAAGCTTGACAAGTTAGTGGAAATCTCGAGAGAGTCTCTCGGGGACTGGACTAGCCACGGGTTCTGGTGAACCAGGATACATCAGTGCATTCTTTCTTATTTATCGCACTTATTTATTTCCTGCAATTTTTAAATTCCGCAAGTTTACGCTAATTTTTATTATAACGCTATTCACCCCCTCTAGCGTTAAGCGTATTATCTAACAATTGGTATCAGAGCCCAACTCTCTGAAGACTTAACAGTTTGAGAGAAACATCCATGGCTTCTACTCGTGACTCTTTTGCAGGAATAGATGAAGGACAATGCTCCACCCGACCACCACTATTTAACGGTACAATCTATACGTACTGGAAGGAGAGGATGAAAATCTTCGTTCAATCAAATAGCTTTCATCTTTGGAAGGTGATAATGAAGGGAAATCAAATTCCAACAAAAAAGGTTGATAACGAATGGGTTCCCAAGTCCGAAGAAGAATATGATGCGGATGATATCCGAAAGGTGCAAAATAATGCTAAAGCAATTAATTTATTATATTGTGCTGCAAATGCTGATGATTACAGGAAAATATCTTGTTGCACAACGGCGAAAGAAATGTGGGACAAGATGGAAGTTACGTACGAAGGTACGGACCAGGTAAGGGAAGCTAAAATTGATTTCCTAACCCATGCATATGAATTGTTTCACATGAAGGAAGGTGAAAAGGTCGATGAGATGTTCGAACGATTCTCAATAATCGTAAATGACTTACATGCTCTCAAGAAGACATTCACGGATAGGGAACTTGTCCGAAAAATTCTTCGAAGTCTCACTCCGGCATGGCGATCCAAGGTCGACGCGATTCAAGAGTCCATCGGCGTTTCAAATGTCACCATCGACGCATTAAGAGGTAATCTTAAGACTTATGAATCTACTATACTTAACCCTCTTGTTGATGATCAAAGGAGGCAAAGAATAGCTCTTAAGGCAAGAACAAGCCAACCTCAAAACGATGAGGACGGAGACAACGAGTTTGGACTCATTATCAAAAGATTTCAAAAGTTCATGCGAAAAGAGTATGAACGAAAGGGCAAAAAGCAAGGAGAACAAATAAAGTGCTATGAATGCGGAGAAACCGGGCACATCAAATCAAATTGCCCAAATATCAAAAAGGAGAAGAAACCTTTCAAGAAGCAACGTGCATATATATCTTGGGGAGGCGACTCCAGAGATGAGTCAAGCGAAGGAGAAGAAGACGAAGCCGCAAACCTTTGTCTTATGGCGCAAGAAGACAAACAAGATGAGGTATGTCAAATCTCTTCTAAAAATTTCTTTTCCCTTGAAGAAATGCAAAATGCTTTTGATGAGTTATATAGTGAATTTATTAAAGCTTCAAAAACTGTTAAAAGCATAAAAGAAAATGCTTCTTTATAAGAAAAAGATTTTCAAAAACAACTCTCTCTTAAAGAAAAGGAATTGGAAAAACTGATTTTAGAAAATGAGAAGTTGAAAGAGGAAAACAATTTTTTTGGCAAGAGAAGCGCCGACAAGCCCGAAAGTTCTAGAAATTGTACTTCTTGCATGCATCTCAAAAATGAAGTAGAAAAGCATAAGGGCACCTTAGATAAGTTTAACTCTTCTCATAAAAATTTGAATGAAGTGCTTGTTAATTTGAAGTCGACCAAGCATGGCATAGGTTTTAGAAACGAGCCTAAAGAGAAAGTTGAAGCCAACCCCCAACCACCTAAGGCTCAACCTAGGATAAATAAAACAAATGCTCATCCTTGATACAACAAACCTAGAAATGGTTTTCATCAATCGCAACCTAGAAATAATCATGCTAGAAATAATGCACACTCTAGGCCAAACATTAGAAAGAGTTTTGAACCTTTTAGAACACCTAGAAATGACTTCCAACCTAGAAACAACTATTCTAGAAATGATGCATATCCTAGAACAAATGGTGGGAGAAATGTTTTTCATGATTTGCGCAATAGTTATATTGTCAAGAATAGAGCAAATGAATTTCGTCCGTCCAACTACTATCAACCTAGAAGGATGCATAATCCTAACGTGACTTGTCATTATTGTAGACGAATTGGTCATATTGCTCATGCTTGTTTTACACGACATAGACATAACACTCAAACGCATCATTATGATATGCCTAACCCCCAAGGACCCAAAATGGCATGGGTACCTAAAACTCATTAATTTGTTTTGTAGGTATGTTTGAAGGGATCAAGTGTACTATGGTACCTTGATAGTGGATGCTCCAAGCACATGACGGGAGACGAATCCAAATTCCTTCAACTAGAACACAAGGAAGGGGGAAGTGTTATTTTTGGTGATAACAACAAAGGAAAGATTATCGGCATCGGATCGGTCGGTAAGGATGAAATTTCTTCCATTAAGCATATATTACTTGTTAAAGGTTTAAAACATAATCTCTTGAGCATAAGTCAATTATTTGACAAGGGAAATCTTGTTTTATTTGATTCGGATGAATGCTTAGTTTTTAGACGTAGCGATTTTAAAATTATCCTTCGTGGTTTTAGAATGGATAATATTTATATGGTTGATCTTGCTAATTCCTCACCCGAATATGTGGATTGTCTTATGAGCAAAGAGGATGATACTTGGTTATGGCATCGTAGAGTAGCACACATCAACATGCATCTTTTGAACAAATTGATTTCACAAAACTTAGTTATTGGTCTTCCCAACTTGAAATTTGAAAATGACTCTATTTGTGATTCTTGTCAAAAAGGGAAACAAACAAAAGCATCTTTCAAATCTAAAAATATTGTTTCAACTACTAGACCATTGCAATTGCTTCACATGGATTTATTTGGACCATCTCGCATTGAAAGTCTTGGTAGAAATCGTTATGCCTTTGTTATTGTTGATGATTATTCCAGATTTACTTGGACTTTGTTTCTTGCCCATAAAAGTGATGCATTTCAGAATTTTAAATATTTCCTTAAACGTATTCAAAACGAAAAGGAAACAACCGTCACTTCAATTAGAAGTGATCATGGGGGAGAGTTTGATCACAATCTCTTTGCGGACTTTTGTGACGAACACGGTATCGAGCATACCTTTTCCGCTCCACGAACACCACAACAAAATGGGGTGGTGGAAAGGAAAAATAGGTGTCTCGAAGAGATGGCTAGAACCATGCTCGAAGAGGCTAAGATTCCCAAACATTTTTGGGCGGATGCCGTGAGTACCGCATGCTACATATTAAATAGAGTAGTCATAAGGCCAATACTCATGAAAACCCCTTATGAACTCTACAAGGGAAGGAAACCAAATATCTCCCATTTTAGAGTATTCGGTTGCAAATGTTTTATTCATAACAATGGAAAAGATCAATTGGGAAAATTTGATGCCAAGTCCGATGAGGGAATTTTTATTGGATATTCTTCACGTAGCAAAGCATATAGGGTCTTTAATAAAAGAACCGAAACTGTGGAGGAATCCCCTCATGTTGTGTTTTCCGAAAATAATGCTCGCTTGGCGAGAAAGGATTCCGGTTTTGATCTTGCAGGTACTTTAAATAGCTTGAAAGATAAAATACAAGAGGAAACGCCTAAGGAAAATAAAGATGAAATCTTGGAACAACCAACGGAGGAAGTGCCACAATTGGAGAAAGAAACGAAAATGCCTAACGAGTGGAGGACAATCAAAGATCACCCTCTCGAACAGGTAATTGGCGACGTCAGAGAAAAGGTAAGTACCCGAAACTCTCTTAAAAACACCTTAGGACATACTGCTTTTGTTTCTCAAATTGAACCCACAACCATCTCCGAAGCAATTGGGGATAAATTTTGGACCTTGGCAATGCAAGAGGAGCTTAACCAATTCGAACGCAATGACGTTTGGGATTTGGTGCCAAGACCCAAAAATCATACCATATTGGTACGAAATGGGTTTTTCGCAATAAATTAGATGAAAATGGTGTAATCACTAGAAACAAAGCTAGGCTTGTAGCAAAAGGCTATAATCAAGAAGAGGGTATTGACTATGAAGAAACATATGCTCCCGTAGCTAGATTAGAAGCTATTCGTTTATTGCTTGCTTTTGCCTCTTCTATGAATTTCAATTTATATCAAATGGATGTGAAAAGTGCTTTTCTAAATGGTGTTATTCAAGAAGAAGTTTATGTTGAACAACCCCCCGGTTTTGAAGATTTTAAATCTCCCGATCATGTTTTCAAACTCAAAAAGGCTCTTTATGGTTTAAAACAAGCTCCCCGAGCTTGGTATGAAAGATTGAGTAAATTTCTTGTGGAAAATGATTTCATTAGGGGGAAAGTTGACACCACTCTTTTTGTTAAGCATAAAAACCATGATATTTTATTGGTTCAAATCTATGTGGATGATATTATATTTGGTGCTACTAACAATGTTTTATGCAAGGAATTTTCCGATTTAATGACAAGCGAATTTGAGATGTCTATGATGGGTGAGTTAACATTCTTTTTGGGATTACAAGTAAAGCAAATGAAAGAAGGTACGTTCATTTGTCAAGCCAAATATTACAAAGAATTGCTGAAACGATTTGAGATGAACAATGCAAAAGCAATGGCCACTCCCATGAGCACATCCGATCATCTAGACAAAGATGAGAAAGGTAAGGAAGTCGACACCAAGAAGTATCGAGGTATGATTGGCTCTCTTCTCTATCTTACTGCTAGTCGTCCGGACATCATGTTTAGCATGTGCTTATGCGCCCGTTATCAATCGTGTCCGAAGGAGTCTCACCTTACTGCGGTGAAACGGATTTTGAAGTATCTTATTGGTACTACAAATGTGGGTCTATGGTACCCCAAAGGTTCTTCATGCCAGCTTGTTGGCTATTCCGATTCTGATTTTGCTGGATGCAAGTTGGACCGCAAGAGCACTAGTGGCACTTGCCATTTGCTCGGTAGCTCTCTCGTTTCTTGGTTTAGCAAGAAACAAGTAAGTGTTGCGTTGTCCACAATCGAGGCTGAATATGTAGCCGCGGGAAGTTGTTGCGCTCAAATCCTATGGATGAAACAACAACTCTTGGACTATGGCCTAAGTCTTGATCATATCCCTCTTAGATGTGATAATACAAGTGCCATATGCTTTACGAAGAACCCCGTTCTTCATTCGCGAACAAAACACATTGAAATTAGACATCATTTTATAAGAGATCA
This sequence comes from Nicotiana benthamiana, assembly GCA_034376525.1. Classification (NCBI taxonomy): domain Eukaryota; kingdom Viridiplantae; phylum Streptophyta; class Magnoliopsida; order Solanales; family Solanaceae; genus Nicotiana; species Nicotiana benthamiana. Next base: position 77,500,010 of record CM067328.1, on the reverse strand, counting down.
CGTTCTCAAAGGCGATGTCGAAATTGAATTTTTTGAAACCAAAGATCAATTGGCCGACATCTTTACAAAGCGTTTAGAGAAAGAGTCCTTCTTCCGAATTCGTAGTGAACTCGGGATTCTTGACTCCACGTTGATCTAAGTCATGCATTGCATTTTCCATTCTACATGATTTCTAACTTGAGCGTCGGAGACGTCTAACGAATTTTTGCAGGTATCGCCCTAAAGTTAGGGGGAATTATAAAGCATGACACACAACAATCGAGTCTTCTTCAGAACAATCGGTTTCTGTCCTCCAAAAATCGATTATCTCGTATCAATAATCGATTGTGTTGCTATTATTTGAGTTATTTTTGTACTCGTTCTTTTTAAATAAATAAACAAGTTGTTTTATATCTCTGCTATCTTATTATTATTTTTGCTAATGGCAAAAGGGGAAAGATAACGGGTATGCACTCTCAATATTTATTAGCTTAAATTGAGGGGGAATTTATATATTGAGGGGGAACTAATTGCATACTTGTTGCATATCTTTACTTGTCTTGAATCGTCATTATGAATTGCTTAATTTGCATATCCCGCTTAAAGTTTGCCATTATCAAAAAGGGGGAAATTGTTGGAAACACGTTCTCAAGGCATTATACTAAACGTGTGTTTATATGTGTAGGTTTTGATGAATGACAAACGATGCGCAAATTGATATATGACGAAGTTCAAGTACAAGCGCACAATTGATATACAACGAGATTCAAGCTCAAGACCAAGTTTTATAGTCTTACATGAGTCGTTCTTAATTGTGATCTTGATCCGACAACTTGACTCATGACATGGCTTCTCTCGTAAAAAATACTTTTAACAAGTCATGCATATTTAATTTAGAGCAAAATGATTTTAAATAACGCATATTTACTTTTGTCAAAATGATTTTTAAACACGCCTCTAAAATCTGGACTAAGATAATCGATTATGTACTTATGATAATCGATTATGTTTAAGTCAGCTTCTTAACAATCGATTGTGAACTAATGACAATCGATTGTGTTAAGGCAGTGAGCATCGGATTTTTCAAATCTGCATGACAATCGATTGTGAACCTTATGACAATCGATTGTGATGAGGCAGTGTCCATCAAAGTTTTTCAAAGCTCAAAATAATCGATTGTGAAGCTAATGACAATCGATTGTGAAGAGACAGTGTCCATCAGATTTTTCAAAGTCACAAAATAATCGATTGTGAACTTATGACAATCGTTTGTGTTGAAGCAGTGACTTCCAGACTTTTTCGAAGTTATCAAATAATCGATTGTGAACTTACGACAATCGATTATCAAGAGGCAGTGTCTAAATTGATTTTTCAAGACTGATATATAATCGATTGTTAACTTAGTATAATCAATTGTATAACTGACCGTTGCCAAAATATTTTCAAATACCGTTAGGTAATCGATTATTGATTTCCTATAATCGATTGTTTTAATTAAAATCTGGAAAGGATTTTTTGAACGTTGCTGAGTGATCGATTGTAGATTGTTGACAATCGATTGTTTTACGTAAAATCTGGAAAGGATTTTTTGAACGTTGCCAGTAATCGATTATTGATCTTATATAATCGATTGTTATGCGTAAAATCTGGGATTGATTTTTGGAAGAACTGGCAAACAATCGATTGTGGTAACTTGACAATCGATTGTCACTGAGTAATTTCAGCAACTCTTAATTGGCAATTAGGCAACGGTAATACAAGGTTTTTCAACTATAAATACAGCTTCAATTCAGTCTTTTAAGTACAACAACATATAAGAACTGATTAAGGAGTGTCTTGTTTGAGAGCCAAATTCTTGTCAAAAGTTGTTGTGATCTTGAGCGTATTCTTTTACTCATATCTACTCATTAAGGAGTGTCTTGTTTGAGTACTTAGTGTTTTGTACACTTGAAGAGAATTGTTATTCTCTTGTTGTAAGAAGGAACTTGTGTTTCCTTGGTTGAAGTCTTGGAGTGTTGTATCTCCGAGCAAAGGTGTTGAGGCTTGTGTCCTCAAGTTGTAAAGGTTTGTTAAGCACCCGTAAGCTTGACAAGTTAGTGGAAATCTCGAGAGAGTCTCTCGGGGACTGGACTAGCCACGGGTTGTGGTGAACCAGGATACATCGGTGCGTTCTTTCTTATTTATCGCACTTATTTATTTCCTGCAATTTCTTAATTCCGCAAGTTTACGCTAATTTTTATTATAACACTATTCACCCCCCCTCTAGCGTTAAGCGTATTATCTAACAACTAAGCCGTTGCCTGACCCCGCGGGTTACTGGTAAGTTGGCCCCTCTTCGATTCGAGTGGTCCGCTCGGGTACACTGTCTAGAACACCGACCCAGGTTTTGAACATAGAATAACTTGACTTCATGCCGGATCCCTAGTAGGAGCGCTTATTTGCGTCATGCTGCATTTGACTTAGGAGACTCAACACAGGGGTTGGGTCCGTCTAGGGCTAGCAACCTGAAATGAAAAAGACCATACTGATGCATTCTACTTGCTATGTACATATATTTGTTTCAAACCTGCATGTTGACCGATTTTTGAATCTCGGTAATGTCAGAAAATTGAGAAAAAGAGAAAAGAGAAAGAGGGAGAGATAGCGGTTAGGGAGTTAATTGATTACTTAAGAAAAACCAACACCCCAATACTGCTGAAACTCTGCCGAAATTTTGAGAAAATGAAAAAAAAAAGAAGGAAAATGTTTTATTTTGTTTTACTAAAAAGAAAAGGAAAAATAGAAAGAAAAGTCTTTTATTTTTGGGAAGGTGTTCGTTGAAAAAGAAAATAAAAAAGAGTCTTTATTTTAGGTTGAAAAAATAGGTTGTTTTATTGTTTGCTGAAAATGAAAAAAGAAAAGAAAAAAAGTGTTGTTATTCTGTTTTTTTTTCAAAAAATGAAAAATGAGAAATAGTTTTCATGAGAAAAGAAAAAGAAAATCTTGATTTTTGTTCTTATTGTTTCAAAATAGTCTATTTTCCAATGGAAAAATAGGGTGTTTTTTTTAAAAAGAAAAAGAGTCTTTATTTTTTGGAAAATAGGTTGTGTTACTAAAAAAAGAAAAAAAAAGAGTTTTTAGATTTTAATTGGGAAAATAGATTGTTTTTTGAAAATGAAAAAATCGTTACTTTGCCATGTTTTCAAAATAGAAAAGGAGAAATTGTTTTACCATGAAAAATGAAAAGAAAAAAAGAGAGTCTTGATTTTTATTTCAAAATAGTTTATTATTTGATGGAAAAAAAGGAAAAAGAAGAGCCTTTTTTTCAGTTCGGAAAAATAGGTCGTCTTATTAAAAAAAAGAAAGAAAGAGTCTTTTATTTTAATTTTGAAAATAGGTTGTTGGAAAAATAGGTTGTTTTATTGTTGTAAAAGAAGAAAAAGAAAAAGACTCTTGTTTTAAAAGTATTTTCTTTTTATTTTATTATTTGCTTATGAAATGCCAAAAGAGAAAATGAAAAAGTCATGTTTTAAAATGGTTCGGTTAATCTTCTCAAACTACGGTTTGATTCTCACACGGCGTGAGATATGTAGGCAACCCTCATCGGGTCCAACCTTCCCTTTACAAAAATAGCCCAAAAATATCAATGTTTTTAATTTTTTGTCGTAAATAAATTAGGTAACGCCGTTTTTGTCAAAAAATAGCAAAATGTTTCCAAGCGGGGCACCGGAAGGCTGCTTTGCATAAACACCCACCTTTGGCTATATTTTGACTTTTGACCCTCACAGCCTTAAAATCTTCGTCCCCTAGGCTCTAGAAGGCCGTGTTTGCAATACCGGGTCATTTATTTTAATTTGAAAAAAACACACAAGAAAATGATTCATAAATAAGTTGGGTGATGTCGTTTTTGCGAGAATAGCCAAATGTCCCCAAACGGGACGCCAGAAGGCTTACTTTGCATAAATAGCCGCCTTTGGTCGTATTTTGAGTTTTTGACCCAAGGCGATGAAAGGTCGTGTTTACAATGCCAGGTCATTTATTGTTAAATTTGAAAATGAAAAATTCATATATGTCGGAGGCCGTGTTTTGAAAACCAAAATTTTCTTTTAATTTTGGGAAAAGGGTATATATGGTTTGGTTTGTTTTCTTTGAGTCGAATATAAGTTTTTCTTCTTTTAATCGCCTTAATTAATGTGCAGGACGAGAATAATGAAAAATGAACCTTTTTCAATATTAACAAAAGTCCCTTTCGAGTTGAAATTATGGTGGAATGACTTGGATGAATGGGGCAGGATGAGGTGAAGAAAGATCTGAAAGGTCTCACGGGTTTATTAGACATCAGTCCTCGAGGTGACATCATCAGAGCATTGGTTACTTTCTGGGACCCGACACATAATATCTTTCACTTCTCGAATTTTGAGTTTAACTCCAACGTTGGAAGAGATAGCTGGGTATATCAGACATGATGAGATCCCACTAAGAGAAAAATATCCGGTTTCTCCAAGAGCTATCACAGTGCAACGGGTTTTAGGTATGTTGAAAATACCCAGGACAGTCCACAATCCAGATTTGGCCCAGAGTTTCTACACACCTTGATTCCTATACGATAGATACAGCTATGTGGGATGGTTTAACAACCCAGATATCCAACTATTCAGTAAGAATAACAAGCGGAAGTTTGATGAGCACAGGAGAGTGGCTTTCATGATAACCTTTATGGGCATCTTAGTGTTCCCAAGGAAAGATGGGAATATTGATACAAAGGTGGCCGGGATTGTTAGTGCTTTGCTTAGCAAAGGTGGGAGTACTCTTACACCTATGATTGTGTCCGACATATTCAGAGCTCTTACTACTTGTAAAGCCGGTGGCACATCTTTTGAAGGGTGTAATATGTTGTTACAAATGTGGATGATCGAGCATATGTGCCACCGTTCCCAGTTTTTGAGCTATGGTTTGCCTAGTAAAAGTTGTATTGGGGAGTTCTACTCCAGAGTCGACGGGGTCAGTTTGCCTGAAGGTGTAATAACATGGGTATCATACTTCCGGACGCTCAAGGCCAATCAGATACAGTGGACTTGGGGATGGTTGCCCGTAGGAGAGATCATACACATGTCAGCTGCTATATTGCATTTCCTTCTGATGGGGTTGCATAGCATCTAACCCTATGCTCCTTATCGAGTTCTGAGACAACTTGGGAGATACCAAATAATTCCACCCGAGGAGGATTTGAGTACCCGAGTGATTGGGATTAGCCGGGATGGACAATTTCCTGAAGCAAAAGTTCGCCAATTATAGATCGAAGGTCAATGCTTGCAAGCAAATACTTGTGTGCTGGATCGGGTCAGGGGTGAAGTGGCACCAAATTACCTCATGTGGTACTTGAAAGAGCTTGAACATAACAGACCAGCCAAAAGACCTCACGTCCAAGATTTTGTTGAAATATCGCGAGAGCAGTGGTTAGAAAAAGAAGAGAGATACCGCGCTGAAATTGGGGAGTTAAAGCAGAAAGTAGAAAGTTTGAAATTCGGAAACATTGTGCAAGTCACTGTGGACTAAGGGGAAAAGAATAATTTAGTTCAAGAAAATGAGATGCTCAAAGCCTAAATCCAACAAATGTAGGTAGCCGCCAAGAATCAACAGAGGAGTGTATCAGATAAATGACTCATAAAATGTTTGAAAAACGAGATTAATGAGTGTCGAGGCGAGTTGGAAAGGTCGGAGAACATCAGGGCGGAACTCAAGGCACAATGGGCTAACAATTCCGAAGAGCGGCATCAATACCTCTTGCAACAAAAAAAGCATCATGCAAAAGTTGTAGCTAACTTACAGGGAGAAATAGTGGCCCTTGAAAATAAAGTGGTAAAATAGGCTAAAAGCTTTGAGATTGAGAGAGGGCATTGTTATGACTTGCTAGCCCAAATGGAAGTAGAGGTGCAGCAGTTACAAGATCAACACCTCTAAGACTCCCAGGCAGTTAAAACATGCAGTGACCTGATAAAGCGTTTGATTATGGAGAAAAGGCAAACGAGGAACATGATAAGGGCCACTGGTCACACCATTTTTAGGAAATTCCAGGCATGCAAAGATATGACCCTGTCTACTTTCGTCCAAGCAGTGATAATATATGTGAAAAGAACTATGGATGATTTGGAAAACCTAGAAAGGGACTTTGGCACCTAGGTCCGCGGTGAGGCCGAACGACGCCCCGCGGACACCTAGGTTTGAAGCACTAGAATATGCCTAGTTAGTATCTTTATTTTCCTATTTTTGAGTATGTTTGTCCATCGTTTCTTTTGTTAAGTCTATGGTTTTGGAGTTTGTAGTTGGTCTTAGTAGGCGCCTTTCCTTTTGGAAAGTGTTAGTGGTTTGTGTTATTAATGAAAATTTGAAAATTCCCAAAATTTATTTTCATTTTACTTTCGCATTTGTTTTCACGAACTACGCTTGGTCTGATTCGTGCGGGTCACGATATGTAGGCAATCTCCATAGGATTCGACCGTAAAGAAAAAAGATGGAAGGAAAAGAAAGGAATAAAAGAGTCGAAAAACAAAGGCGAGAATAAAAGGAAAGAAAGAAAAGAAGAAGGGAAAAACAAAGGTAGGAATAAGAGTGGAAAAAGAACAAGAGCGGAAAAACAAGGGTGAGAATAATAAAAGAAAGAAAAGAGCGGGATAGATTGAAAAATGAAACAAAAATGCCGGGATGATACATGTGGTCGAGCAAATGCATAATAGAAATGATTAACTGTATAGGGGCATTCATGCCAACGTGCAGTTATCAAATCTATTAAAACTAATCATTAACCAAGCAGTTGCTTAAATGTGTGAGTTCAGGAGGTGGTTAGTTGATTGGCAGTTTTGGCAACTCAACCGTACAACACTCGGTCGAAAGATAAGATTATAGGACCGGAATCTGACTCCAGTATTGTGGACCGTACAAAAGAGGTCGAGGCAAATGATGTGGTTGCCATGAAAGAAGAGATGAGGAAGTTGAAAGCACAGATGGCTGAAATGTACCAAGCTTGATCTCAAGGGCACCCGACACCTTTGTACCCCGCCAACCCGTCCTATGTCACACCTTTAGTTCTAGCTCAGGAGCCTCCTACTCCTAACACATCTCCATCCTTCTCATTTCACACCCAGGGCTATGCTATCACTTCATACGCTCCTCAGCTCCACCACCCAAACACAACCCTCCTCCACCTTTGGCTCTAATCTTTTTGGCACCCCCTCCAGCCACATTACAAAGATCATCTAGTGAGTCACTTTTCTAAGCTCACGATGGTCAATATTACCCTCCTGAACCCGCTTTTAAAACTCATGAGCAGTACACCCATAGCCCTCATTTTGAGATCCCCGAAGAAGCTGAGAAACCAGTTAAGAATGGAGAACAAGAGGAAGTAGTTTGTAAAGTTAAAGGCCTAGAGCAATCCTTCAGGAACATGCATGGTTTAGGCAGCCAGGTCAGCGTGGCATACAAAGACCTATGTCCATTTCCGGATGTTCAGTTGCCTGCGGGGTTTAAAATGCCACTTGTATGAGGGGCACGATGACCCAGTAGCCTATCTGCGTGGTTTTTGTAGTAAGATGAGAGGTGTCGGAGGAAAAGATGAATTATTGATAGCATACTTCGGGCAGAGCTTGAGCAGGTCTGCACTGGAATGGTACACCAGACAGGACCCTAGCCGATGGTACACTTGGGATGACTTGGCACAAGCATTTATTAGCCACTTTCAATATAACCTCGAGATAGTCCCTGATCGACTGTCATTGATGAAGTTTGAGAAGAAGCCGGGAGAAAGGTTTAAAGAGTTTGGTTTTCGATGGAGAGAGCAAGCTGCAAGAGTGGATCCCCCAATGAGAGAAAACGAGATGGTAGATTATTTTCTGCAAATGTTGGAGCCGACATACTTCAGTCACTTAGTGACTTCTGTGGGTAAATCATTCAATGAGGTAGTGAAGATGGGCGCAATGATTGAAGATGGTTTAAAGTTTAACAATATTTTGAGTTATTCAGCGCTGAAAGCAACCACGCACGCCATACAAAGCGGTACTGGTGGTGTGATAGGTAAGAATAAGAAGGAAGAAGTGGCCACAGTGGAAGCTAGTACCTGGTCCAGGCCCAGCATCCTCCACCCTACTATAGCCAACCACGACCTTACCACCCAAACTACCCATTCACCCCATACAGTCCACCACAACACTATTACCTAACACTAGAGCCCAACTTCTCTGTCCACCATGCCCAGACATACATGCATCCCCCGGCACATCCGCAATGGCGTGCGCCAGCTCCCTAAACCACATATACACCCCCACAAAACACCCATCCACATCCCAGGGCTAACAGGCCAAGACCTGGCTTCTGCCCGAACCAAAGCTTTCGAAATGAGAGGGCGACAAACAAAAGAACTTTTACCCCATTGGGAGAATCTTACACCACTTTATTCCATTGACTGAAACAATTGGGAATGTTAACCCCAATCGAGCCCAAAGTACCAAACCCACCTCCCAGAAACCTGGACCAGTCCGTCACCTATGAGTATTGCTCGGGAATGCCCGGGCATGAGACTGAAAAATGTTGGAAGTTGAAGAATGCAGTACATGAGCTTATTGACAGCCACTGTATTGAGGTACAAGCCTCGGAGGCACCAAACATTAATCAAAACCCACTGCCAGCACATCACGAGACCAACATGATTGAGTTGGTATACAGGGATGGGGAGGTGAAGAAACCCTCACAAATCATGATGATGATTTTTGCTTTTGAGACAAGTTCAAGAGAAAAGCCGACAGGGGAACATACATGTATGAAGCTGAAAGGTACAAGTGACAAGCCAGTTGTAGTGATGGGGAAAGAATTATCTATTGTTGCAAAGAAACCGGAACCAGTTAAGTTGGTGGTACCAGGGGCGTCACCCGCGCCCGTGGTTGTTGTGAAGGGTGCTTACATAGAGCCAGTGATCATCAAGCCAGTAGTCCAGCTACCCATGGTTGACAGTAAAGCTATGCCATGGAAATATGAGAAGGTGATAGTAACGTACAAAGGAAAAGAGATTGAGGAGGAGAGCTGTGAGGCGCAAGGGTTGACTCGATTGGGGCGTTGCTTCGCTCCCGAGGAGATGAGAAAGGCTAGGGCTACTAAAGACAGTCTAGCCTTGCTCAAAAAGGCTATTACAGAGGAGGAAGCTGAGGAATTCCTAAAAAAGATGAAGGTACAGGACTATTCTATTTTTGAGCAGCTGAGGAAAACACCAGCCCAAATTTCAATGTTGTCATTATTGATACACTCCAATGAACATCGCCGAGTTTTAATGCAAATACTAAATGAAGCCCATGTACCTGATACGATTTCAGTGAACCACTTGGAAACAATTGCTAATCGGATCTTCGAGGTAAACCGGATATCGTTCTCGGATGATGAGTTGCCTGTAGAAGGAACCAAGCACAATAAAGCTCTTTACTTGATAGTTAAATGTGAAGACTCAGTGGTGACTAGGGCATTGGTAGATAATGGGTCTAGTACCAACATTTGCCCGATGTCGACACTGAACAAGTTAAAGATCGATAATGACAAAATCTGCAGAAACAGTGTATGTGTCCGGGGTTTTGACGGGTGCGGAACCGACACGGTGGAGGACATTATCCTCGAGTTAATCATTGGCCCAGCTGAGTTCACCATGGAGTTTCAGGTGTTGGACGCGGCGGTGTCATACAATCTTTTGTTGGGAAGGCCATGGATCCATGCAGGTAAAGTAGTGCCATCTTGCAAATGGTCAAATTTGAATGGGATAGGCAAGAGGTGGTGCTACACGGAGAAGACCCCACGGACACTGCAAGTGATGATATTGTGCCCTTTGAAGAAACTGATGACGATAAAGGGCCATGGGTCTATCAGGTTTTTGACACAATCAATTTGAACAAGGTACCAGAGGGGAAAAGTATCCCACATCCCCAAGTAGCACCCACAACTGTCATGGTGGTTTCAGAAATGATGGGCAATGGGTTTGTCCTGGGAAAAGGTCTGGGTGCCAAGCTTCAGGGTATTGTTCAACCCGTACCCTTGCCCAAGAATTTAGATACCTTTGGGTTGGGGTTTAAGCCAACAACGGCAGATATCAGCAGGGCCCGCAAGTTGAAAAAGAAAGCTTGGGTTCTGCCTAAACCAATTCCGCGTCTTTCCAAGTCCTTGGTCAGGCCGAGGGTCAAAAAGAAGTTAGCAACATAGGCTATGGGTTCATCGATGAGAGCAGAGGGTAATTTGGATGAAGCGTTTGAAAGGGTATTTGCAGAAGCAAACATGGTTCAGGCTGGTGAAGGTTCCAGTAATGCAGACATTCAGTACGTTGGGCCACATGCTAGGATTAATAATTGGGAAGCCACTCCTCTGCCAGTTTGGAGGGAGGCGCGGTAGTGGGACTTTGTTTTTATTTTTGTTTTCACTTGGATTATTCCAGGGTTTGTAATCTTTGTGATTATGTTCCATCCGTTTGGATTAGCTAAGCCCTGTTATCTTTATGTTTTAATGAAATGCAATTTCCTTCTTTTTTTTTCCTAATTTTTTTTCCATCTTTTCTTTCTTTTCTGTACAGTTCTTTTTATGTTGATATCAATGCCATGACATGCGTGAGGACTTCTCGGCCCAATCTCATATGCCAACCTAACTCGGAAATAATAATACAAGAAATTGAATGTGATGATGAAGAGGAATATGATGATGAAACATATGAGGAAATTAGTAAGGAATTAAAACACTTTGAGGAAAAACCCAAAACGAACTTAAATGATACAGAAGCAGTTAACCTAGGGGATCAAGATAATGTCTGGGAAATTAAAATAAGTATTCATCTGGAACGCAGCTCAAAGAAGAAATAATCGCAGCGTTGTTGGAATGTAAAGACATTTTTGCTTGGTCCTATGATGATATGCTGGGTTTGAGTACCAATCTGGTGGTGCACAAATTGCCTACAGATCCATCACTCCCGCCTGTTAAGCAGAAATAGAGAAATTTCAAAACAGACATAAGTGTGAAGATCAAAGAAGAAATCACTAAACAGTTCGATGCAAAGGTCATTCGGGTCACACGGTATCCCACCTGGTTAGCTAATGTTGTGCCTGTACCAAAGTAATATGGCAAAACCAGGGTATACGTTGATTATTGAGACCTTAACAAGGCAAGTCCAAAAGACAACTTTCCATCGTCCAACATCACATATCTATTGACAATTGAGCCAAACATGAGATTGTTTTTTTTGTGGATTGTTATGCGGGATACCATCAGATCTTAATGGACGAGGAGGATGTAGAAAAGACGGCATTCATCATGGCGTGGGGAACATAATTCTATCGGGTCAATCCATTTGGTTTGAAGAATGCTGGGGAAACTTACATGAGGGCTATGACAACGATCTTCCATGATATGATACATAAAGAGATTGAGGTGTACATAGATGATGTGATTGTGAAATCAAGGCAGCAGGCCGACCATGTCAGGGATTTGAGGAAATTCTTTGAAAGGCTACGAAGGTATAATCTCAAGCTCAATCCTGCGAAGTGTGCTTTTAGTGTGCCATCGGAAAGTTGCTGGGGTCTATAGTCAGTTGCCGGGGTATTGAATTGGATCCATTAAAGATTAAGGCCATTCGTGAATTGCCGCCTCCATGAAACAAAACTGATGTCATGAGTTTGTTAGGAAGATTGAACCACATTAGCAGGTTCATTGCTCAGCTCACAACTAATTATGAACCCAATTTCAAACTGTTGAAGAAAGATGCTACGGTTAAATGGACGGATGAATGTCAGAAAGCTTTTTATAAGATAAAGGAATATTTTTCAAATCCGCCCGTGTTGGTCCCACCAGAGCCAGGGATCTGTATCTGACGGTCTTGGATCATTTGGATGCGTATTGGGGACGCATATTTCACAGGCAGAAAAGAGAAGGCAATCTACTATCTTAGCAAGAAGTTTACATCTTACGAGGTTAAGTATACTCATCTGGAAATGACATGTTGCGCCCTAAGTTGGGTGGCACAAAAGTTTAAGCATTATTTGTCGTCCTACACTACCAACCTCATATCTTGGTTGGATCCACTAAAGTATATTTTCCAGAAGCCTATGCCCACGGGAAGGCTCGCATAGTGGCAGATTCTGCTCAAAGAGTTTGATATCATCTACGTGACCCGGACTTCAATGAAAGCACAAGCCTTAGCCGATCATTTAGCTGAGAATCCACCTGATGATGATTACGAGCCTTTGAAGATTTATTTCCCTGATGAAGATGTGATGCATATTGATGAGTTGGAACAAGCAGAAAAACCATGATGGAAATTGTTCTTTGATAGAGCGGCAAATAGGAAAGGCGTGGGAATTGGAGCCGTACTTATCTCTGAAATAGGTCAGCACTATCCTGTTACGGCTCAGGATCTGAAACAACTTCCAAATTAAAATATCAAAAAAAGGTGGAAAATACAATAGAAAATTCAAAAAAAAACAATTTCATTTCCTTTCTTCAGTTTATTTTTTGGATTCGAGTTTAAGTTCAATTTTCTATCTCATATCGAAATCTAAACGGCTCGAGTTTTTTTGTTTCCACTCAATATTTGCAATCTGAAGTACTTGAAGTCATTGGTATTGGTTTAATTGAATCAGCTGGGGTGTTATCCACTGGTTGGGTTGGTCTCTTGGTTTATTGCTGTTTTTTGGGTGTTATTGGTTGGTTTGTTGATCTTGTTTGGCATTAAAATATTTCTGAAATTCTGGATTAATTCCTGGGCCGCTGTTGAGAGTTGTTATTGCTGCTGATCATTTCCTCTTCTACATTTTTCTCATTTAAGGTACACATTTGAATCCAATCTACTGTGACCTTGAGCTTGAAATGGAATGAAGTTATTCATCTATCTAGGCTGCTTGAACTGCTGTGTGCTGGTAGTTATTAGGCGTAAATGATTAACTAAGTTTAAATTCGATCGGTATGCGTAAAGATCCTGGACTGTAAAATTGATTCTTAGCATGAACTCATGTTTGGTAGGTAAGTGTTGTAATTAAACTTGGACCATTCTGGACTGTTTTCAAATTGGTGAACCGTTGCTCATGAGCACATCCCCATTTATTTCACTAGCTAGCCTAGTATTACTAGTATAGTTTGATAATTGGTGTCAGTTGCTTTGGAGGTGAATCATTTTCTCCATGACTTGTTTAAGATGTTAAATAGGAATTGTTAGTTTTGATTTTTTAACTTTCACAGATCCTTAGTCGACAATTGAAATAGCTTCGTAATTAGACTTGATATCTATTTTTATGATGTAACTAGTATTCACACGAAGCAATTAATTAAGGAAATCTAGAATAGCTTGAAGTAATGAAGTTGAAAGGCCCATGAAATCTAGAATTATAATTGTTTGACATCTGACTCGTTAACTTCGAATGAAGTTTGAGAGGCAGCCATCTTCGCCGTGCTGGGAATCGAACCCATGTCAGCTCCATGGAAGCTGGCATATCATGTTTGGGCCCAAGCGCAATCCCAGTTGTTTGCATATTGGGGATTTAATATCCCACTTTCGTTTTTCTCTTCTTTTTGGTATAATCGGGCCACTTCTGGGCCCATCAGTGAATTATCGTTGAGTTTGGGGTTACTGAACTTCGGTGCACCAGTTACGATGTTTATTTCAGTTTTTCACGTAATTAGTTTTCCTTATTGCACTAGAGACAAGAACCAAAGATAGAAATGTAGTTGCTTTTAGATTGGCCCTTTTAATAAATGTATAGACGAGCCTCGTTAAACAAAACACCATTGAGGGGCCCTCAATAATTGATTATTAAAAAATATTTAGAACTCGGGAGGGCCATTTAGCAAATTTCATGGCCTTCCCAAAATAATATTACACTAGAACCTTTAAGCGCGATTTAATTAAATTACTTTCTTAAACTCGGGTGTGCATTGATGCGACCCAAATCCAAATCTCGACGAAGTCGAAACATGTCGATGATCACGTGTATACTGGTGGTGATGTGATTAGAAATGAGTTTTCACGACGTAGCAAGTCTTTTCAAATGAATAATGGTAAAAGCGGTATATAAAGGCACATAAGCTAGCATGTATTAAAATCAGATAAAATCAAATAAAACAGTTAAGCAACCGTGCTAGAACCACAAAATCCAGGAATGCCTAACACCTTCTCCCAGGTTAACAGTTCCTTACTCGAATTTCTGGTTCGCAGACTGTAACAGATTCAATCGTTTCCTCGGTTCGGGATTAAACTGGTGACTTGGAACATCATAAATCTCCCAAGTGGTGACTCTGAATATTTAATAACTAAATCCCGTTCCGATTGTCCTTTAAGCGGAAAAACTCCTTTATGCCGCTTGGCTGGGGTGTATACCGAAAAATGAGGTGTGACAAGGAGTCGTAGGGGTGGGGAAGTTATGATATACACCATTTTCATCACAATATTCAGAAAATGTTGTATTTTCAAATTCAGTTCCATGATCAGACCTAATGGATGCAAGTTGATTTCCTAATTGTTTATGAGTTTTTCTAACAAAAGCAGTATCAAATGCCTTATCTTTAGATGTCATAAATGGTACTTAGGTAAATCTAGAATAATCATCAACAAGCACTATCATATATTTCTTTCCACCTCTACTCATGGTTCTCATTGGAATAGAAAGATCCATATGAACCAGTTCCAACGTCTTGAACGTACTTCCATTTTCTTTGATTTTAAGGATGACCTTACCTGCTTCCCCCTTGCCCATGCCTCACAAACTTTGTCTTCCTTGAACTTTATATTAGGTAACCCTCTCACCAAGTCCTTGGAGACTAATTTGTTTAGCTGATTTAGATTGGCATGGACAAGTTTTTTGTGCCACAGGAGGGGATCACTAACTAACACACTTAAGCAAGTGAGTTCATTTTCTGAAAGAGTTGAAAACTCTACAATGTAAATATTGTTTTCTCTTTTTCCTGCAAAACAATCTTCTTAGTGGTAAGGTTAACCACAAAGTATTTGGTAGAGGTAAAAGCTACAAGGTTACCTCTGTCACACAGTTGTGACACACTTATTAGGCTATATTTCAAGCCATCTATCAAGTAGACATTCTCAATGGAATGAGAGTCTGTCTTACCTACCTTTCCAACTCCAAGATATCACCTTTCTTTCTTTTATCAAAGGAGACATTACCTCCTTTTAGGTCCTCGAGTGAAAGGAACTGGTCCATGTTCCTAGTCATATGTTTTGAGTTACCACTATCCATATTCCATATTTGGCTCCTCCCTTTCACTTGGACCTGCAAAAAGAAATCAGGGGTTAGTCTTAGGAACCCAAACTAGTTTGGATCCCTTTCTATGTGCAAAAGTTTTCTTGCCCAACCAGACAGCTTATTTTTTTATTAAAGAAAAGCTTTGTTCTTTTGATTGGCCTTTTATTTTGCATTGCATTCATTTTTGTAATGGTCAGTCTTGCCACCGTGTGTGCAGATTTTATTTTCAGGAAGTGTGAGATACTTGTGTTTTGGATCCCATTTTGGAGCTTGGGTCCCATAACCAAGTCCTCTTTTCTTTCTACTATGGTGCTCTTGCAACCAAGAAAGTGAATCAGAAGCCTTGTTCCACTTGCAAGTTCTGTCTAGTTCATGTTTCACTTTTCCGAGATCTTTTTTAGGACTTTGATCAATTCATCTTTCTTATATATATCATCTTTCATTTTCCTAAATTTTCTTCTAGAGTGAGATATGAGTGATCAGCCTTCATTTTACCTGTTCCTAGTTTCAGTTTTAAATTCTCAGGCCTAAGTTCTAGGACATTGTTATCAAGTTCAACAACTCGGTTTTTCAACTCAGTATTTTTGTTGTCACTCTTATCAGCCCTAGACTATGGAATTTTGCTTTTAAGATCACGCACTCCCTATACAGAACTTTCTTCTCATTGTTAACTATTTCAGACTCATCAATGAAGTCTAATAATAGCTCAGCCAACCTTTCTTTATACAAAAATTTAATTTTGTCTTTGAGATGCAGAATACTTACCTCTTGCTCATCATCTGATTCTCCAATGTCCATAACAGCTTGCTCTTCTTCAGCTTCATCTTCTAAGTCTTCATCAAAGGTTTCACCCCAAGCAACAACCATAGCCTTGGTTGAACCTTTGTTTCTTTTTGGTTGAACATGTTCCTTCTTCCTGTTTCTTCATTCAACTCTTTCTTTCTTCCACTCTATTTCCCTTTGAGGGCAATTCTTGATCATGTGATCAGTCTTACCATACTTATAGCATCCATCATTGGTCTGTTTCTCAAGAGCTCTTGACTTGTTGAAGTTTGTACCTCTTGATGAACCCTTTCCTCTCATCAGGTACTTTTTGAAATCTCTAGTGATCATAGCCATCTCATCATCTTCCAGATCTGAACCTTCTATAATTTTGAGAGCTAGGCTTCTCTCCTTCTTGGGTGTATCCATCTTCCTGGTTTGACTTCTTAGTTCATAAGCAGTAAGATTTCCAATCAGTTCATCCAGTCTGAGAGTAGCCATATTCTTGGATTCCTGAATAGCAGTGATTTTGCTTTCCCAAGCAACTGGAAGAACTGTTGTCAAGATTTTCTCAACCTTGTCTTCTTCAAGAATAACCCTTCTAAGAGACTTAAGTTCATTTGTTAGTGTAGTGAACCTAGTATACATCTCTTGGATAGTTTCTCCATCTTTCATAGTAAAATTCTCATATTGAGAATACAACAGTATTCCGCTGGATCTCTTCACTTGAGCTGTTCCTTCATGATCCACTTGCAAAGTGTCCCACATCTCTTTGGTAGTAGTACAACTTTGGATCCTACTGTACTCATCTGGACCCAGTCCACATACAAGCAATTTCTTGGCCTTAGCATTTTTCTCCCACTTTTTCAGGTCTTTAGCACTGCAGTCAGCCCTTGTCTTTTGCACATCCACTCCTTTCTCATTTTTCATTTTAGTTTCCAAAGGATCATTAGTGACTATGTCCTAGAGTTCACAGTCTTCTCCTATGATGTGATCCTTCATCCTATTCTTCCACGAAGAGTAGTACTGTCTATTGAACAGTGGAGGCCTAGCAGTGGATTGCCCTTCCCAGTTCCCAAGTGGTGCACTCATGTTGATCTTTTCCTAAGGTATTAGCCTCTTTAAGGATAACCCGCTTTGATACCAATTGACATTCCAAACATCAATACTACACAAGATGGGGAGGGGTGATTTGTATCGGTCCCAATTTTCAATATAGAAGAACTAGTAGAAGAACCTAGTTCTTCTAGGTGTTCTAACTACTGAATTAAAATTACAGAAAATAAAGAACACATAGATTTTTATGTAGAAAACACATGGCTCAAAAGGTGAAAAAACCACGACCTACTGCTCTGTAGGATTTTCCCAAACTTCCACTAAAATCAATGAGCCAGAACAACATTTACAAAACTCTTATAAACCTAAGGATTAACTCTAATTCCAGTGTCGCACACAACCTCAACTGTTGCGACACCTTCAAGTTAACTCTAACTTGAATACTCAAAGTGCCTAATACAATTGCTTTTATGAAAGCCGGAAAGGTACAATGTAAAACCACCAACTATAATTGAACTAAAATAAGAATAAAAACGATGGAACTAGTTCTTCTATCTCGTTCAAGTAGCTTCAGTAATATACACTTAAATCTCACATAAATTACTTGCAAAATTGCCTTGCTCTTTTGCTCTCAATTTAGTTTAACTTCTGCGTATGTGCAATACCTGTAAAGGAGAACAAACACACTTATTTATTGAGTTAGCAACCAGAGTTTGATTGAGACTCAATTGCTGACCTTCTATCGAATTTGAGTCCTTGAACAATATAAACTCCAACCCTTATCCTTGATCCGGATTGTGTTCTCTTCTTATAAGAAGACTTTTTATCCTTATCCAATAAACAATCGTTTCGATTAGTTTAGAAGATATTCCTGCTTAATCCTTATGACTTATCTTCTTCACGTGCATCTCACATGCATAAGTTGATGAACAATGTGTCTCATATGACGGAGCTGGTCCATGACTGAGTTCATTTGTCAATCTTCAAAACTTCATCTGAACTTGGGCCAACACATGGACCAAGGTCCATCCACTTCCTCAGCTTCGGAGATACCCTCCACCACTACTTACCCATTGACTGCCCACCATCTGAGCTAGGCCCTCACCAACAACAACAACTAGATGCATACAACTACTTCTAAGCTATCAGTATTAGCTACTAATGTGGAAACTCAGTTAGCACCTCCTCATTCACAGGTCCCACAGTCCAATGAGGATACCCTTAATGATCTTCTAGACAAACATAAGAAGATCCTTGAGAACCAGAAATTGCTTATGGACACTGTTGATTCACATGGCAAGGCTCTAAGGAGCTTTCTAGGGAAGCAAAGATGAGGAAGACTCGGGCTTCCAAAGAGTCGATGAAGGAGTTACGGGTTGAGGTTGAGACATTGAAGGTAGATCACCTGCCTTTAGATTTGCTACTACATGACCCAACACCAGCAGCCCAGCCCCAGATAGAGCAGTCCGAGAGGTCTCCTAAGAGGAAGAGGGTTATCCCGCAGTCTGACGATGCAATCATTCAGTTGGCGAACCCACCAGAGAATGCCTCCAGCCATCCACAAGATGTAGTCCAGGAGCCAGTCTAGGTCCAGGCCCAGGTCCTAACAGAGCCACAGACCACAGAGAGCTAGTCATAGGTTCCCGAGCATATAGAGGACCTAGGGACCCAAACTCAGGATCTCTTACAGACAGATGACCCATAGGGAGTCTCTTTTTCCTCTTTCCTCTATTTTTGTGTTTATTTTGATTAGTTAGCATTCTGGACAATGCGAACTTTCATTTGAAGGGGTAGCCTTATTTGGATTTGGATGACTGCACATATGACAAATTTTATGATTTTTTTCTTTCTTTTTTATCTTTGATATGTATATAATTTCAGCATTTTCATTACATTTTTCGTACTTTTTACCTTGGGTCTGTATATAAAATATACGTTCTATTGTATATATTCATCTCCCCTATTGTATATTTGATTAAATCTCTTCTTGTACATATTCATTTTACTTTCTGCATTGTTCCTTTTCTTAGCTTCTTATTATATCTTCGTAGCTTCTTGTTTTGAGTTTTTGCAATAAGCCTTTGGTTTTCTTAATGCCACGGTTCTTCCCAAAGGTGGAATTTATGTGAATCGGGTGGCTCTTCCCGATGATATATGGCATGAAAACCTTAAGGGATTGAGTCTATTTTTCTTTTTGCTTTTTAGTAGGTAGTTGGTAATGGTGCCTCATGAAAAGCGTCACTTGGACCTAACACATTTACCTTTGATCCTATGGTAAAAAATAAATCGTTGTGTATAAGGTGGTTAAAGTTGTGACCTAGAGACTCTTGTGTTGGCCGATAATCATAAAATGGTGTTTTGGGACCATTGTGTGCTCAAATTTTATCTAAGGTTGTTGTGGGACCCGACTCTGTGTCTTTAGAGATCTCATAGCTTGTGTGATGAGAAATTGAATTACAAGTCCAAGTCCCTAGCCATTGGTCTAGAACTTTCCCTGAATGTTTGTCTAGGTGAAATTCTAAGTGTAATTTGACTTGAGATATGATTATAGGCCCTCCTTTATCCAAATGATATCTCGAACACTTCCATAGCCTACCAAAGATAAAATCCCTAGTCAACCCTTTTGAGCCGTAGACCTTACAAGTCTTACCCATTCTAAAGATACCATCTCTTGGAACCCGATCTTTCCTTAGCACATGGAAAAAGTATAAGTTTGAGGGAGAGACAAGTTTTGATACCCAATTTTTTCTATATATTTTTATACTCAAAGTATTCTCAAAAAATTGCGTATATAAGAATCCACAAAAGTTTTGGTATTTTTCCACATTTTCAAGAATTTTTAAATCAATTTATGGCCTATTTTTGCACTATCAAATCCATTAATTATTCCCAAAATTTGTTATTTTGGTGAGTACTCTATTTTATTCTCTCATTTACCAAAAAATATACTTTACATGATTTTTTAGATAATTTTACAAGTTCATTTAGTATTTCTAAATTAAAATTGCATGAAATTGCAATTTTAGTCTATTTCTTGATTTAATAGTTTTTTTAATCATAAAATCATTCTCAATATTTGTAAATTAATACTTTTGCTTTGTTTATTAACTCAGTATTTTAATTGGATTTTTAACCATCGTTTGCTATTTTATAAAATTCGAATCAGGAGAAAATTGGCCATTTAAATCATATGCCCTTTTAATTTCAATTGTAGCCAAATTCCAGCCCCAATTTAACCCCAATTACCCAACCCAGTTACCCATTAAATTGGCTCGCCCCATTCCCTTTTTTAAATCATGGCCGTTGATCATTTAAATCAACGGCCTAGAATAATCCCTTCCATAATTAAACCTAATACACCCCAACCCTAAATCATTTTACAAACTTGCGCCCTTGTATCCCATTTGTTCCCAAATTCTCTCAACCCCCCTAAAACCCCAGCCACCTCCAGTCACTTTACAACCCCGTTTCACCGGAAAATATGGCTTTCCAGGTTTCATGCAACCTGTACTCACGCCCACTCCCTTCTATGGCTCCTCCGTTCATAGATCGAGGCCAGACCTTGAAGGTTACCGGCTTAGAGAACATTCAATTCGAGTTCTACGACCATGTCTGGTCTCCCTCTAGCGAGTCTTAAGGTTGTGAGTCTGTTGTTGACTCGAAATCGGTCCGTTCCAGGCTTTCTTGTTTTCTAGGTTTCTCTCTGAAACCCTAAATATTTAAGGTTTTCTTCTGTGTTTCTTTACAATCTACTTCAAATTTAAGTTATTTTCTAAAGCTCCAAAGTGTATTATACATTTTAGCAATTTTTATTTTCAAAACTGTTCATCTTCCTGAAATTTAGGGTTTCTCTGATTTCTCTATTTTATTTGCTCCACTGTGTTTTCTTTGCTTTCACTATGATTGCTTACTGTTTTCTGTTAAAGCTCCTATGTATTTTCTTTGCTATGGTGTTTCTAGGGTTTCCAAGTAAACCCTTTACTGTGTTCTTTACTTTCCATATGTTGTCCGTGAAAGTTTGTGTCCTTTCTGAGTTTATCTTCCCCTATGCTTTCTTTGTTACACTTGAGATGTGATAAAAACACTTGATTTTAGGGTTTTTTTTGATTTCTGCGTATAATTGCCTGTAGCATGTTCAATGTCGAAACCCTAACTGTTTAAATGCTTCTTGCTTATGATTTCTGCAAGAATTTCTAATTACGTCTCATGCTTGTATGCTTCGTCTCTCTGATTACATGACTTTCTATTAATTTCAGCCTTGCATGTATTTGTGCATCTTTTATAGTCAGCCTTCCCTTTTTGGAAATAACCTTAATTTTGGAAACTGATTTGTACGAACTTATTTGGCTCTTTAAATTGGACCTGGTCTTTGACTAAATTTAGTATCAATTCGATCCCAATTTCCTTGATTCTTTGAGTGATTGATGATTCTACTTGCCTTATTTGTCTAAACCGTGTGTATTTCGAAAATCTTAAATGTATTTACCCCTTATTTCTACAACATATTCTTGATTTCCTTTCCATATATTGAACTCTGTTTATTTACCCTAAGTCCGACTCCCTTAATTAAAGGGAATTCTTTCCTTGATTGATTTTGATTGATTCTAATTTATTTTCCTGCCTTAGTTGCTACTTGTTTTCAAACTATAAAAACCCTCTTCATCTTCACTTCAAACGCACGAACACATACAAGTTCACATTCAAAACTCTCTCTTATCCTCTCTGCTTTGTTCTGTTACTTGTTCTGCTGCCCGAGTTTAGTCGGCTTAGAGCCAAGGCTAAACTATAAGGTTCCCGTTTCCCTATTTGCTTTACCATTTGAAGTTGCAAGCTGGTAGGTCTATGATTTAATACCATCTCCAAAACTACATGTTTAATTGTTTCTTTTCACATGTCTATATACGTTCATTATGCAGTTAAAACTTCAACATGTATATCCCTACCCCTACACCACTATGTTTTAATACTGTGTGCTTGTATGAATGCTTTCATGTACTCCCCTCTCCCCAAATCCCTTTAGTCTACCTCTGTTTGACTTTGTTTCTGTTCTTATGCAAATGTTTTCATATTTGATCCCTTTCCCTGACCCCCTTTTGTAGATGAGTATTATTTTAGATTATAGTGGTACTCTATTTCCACATTTAGTTCAGAACCAGGTTGTTCTAAACCTCCACTCAAATCAGTACCATTCCCTCACCCCCGTTTATGTGTTGAGCTTGACTCACGTCTGTTGATGCCCTAATAATCATACGGGCTTAAGTATGACTTTATTTTAAGTATGCTCTTATTTGTTTAAGCCATGTAAAGGTCAGGGGTGTGTCAGCCCTGTTCATGGCTGGGAATGACCACCTTTTGCATTGGTCTTCCTCTAATCCCTCGCTTTACACTCACTCTTAGTTCTTTAAGCCCTAACCCCATCTGGTAAGCCATGCTTAGGGACTCTTGAGTTCCCTCTGAATTTGGATACCTAAGGGCTGGTAATTTCACACCTTGCACTACTCTGATCATTATTTTAGGGTGTAAGCATTGCCTGGGCTTCCTGAAATCCCTTGGAACTTTGAAACACTCTAAGAGAAAGCCTTAGAATCTGGAGCCTGGATTTGGTAAAATACATATGTTGGACATTAAGGTTGCTTTGAGCTTCCTCGGGTCAGTTTTAGCTTTGATGTACTTATTTCCTTAGTCTTTTTCTCTCCATTTATGTAATAAGCTTTGTAAAAAGAATTTGGGGACATAGTAAAAGGGTGTGGGAGGGTTTTATATTTTTGCTATTCATAATAGAAATCATGCCTATAGGATTTCTAGAAATCATGCCTATAGTATTTTTGTATTGGAAACCATGCCTATTGGATTTCAATATTGCATCTCATATACCAAATCATGTCTATAGGATTTCAATATTGCATCTCATCTAGAAACCTTGTCTATAGGATTTCAATATTACAAATAACATAGAAATCATTCCAATAGGATCTTAATATTGCATCTAGAAATCCTTCCCATAAGTCTTTAACAATCCGTAATCAAGTGCATAAAGAAATCATGTCTATAGGGACTGTATAAAAAACTCTAGGCAAACAGTAGGTCCCTTGAACGTTTAAAAGCAACAACAAATCAATTTGTAGATGTTCGTGCGTTCTATAAGAATCTTTTAAAAGAATTTGTTCAATACTGCCTATTTTGAAATATGATCAAATCTGCCTTCCACGCTATTTTAAATCTATAAGAATCTTTTAATGCCAAAGCAGAATTTTTTGAAATCAACCCCTCTTTTCCTGCATAATCCGTACTTCCATACTTTAATTGCACCACTTTATTTAAATCAATTCGGTTATTCTATTTCTAAATTTTGCAAATCCCAAATTCTTATTACAAAAATCATCTTTGGTTTTTAAAATACTTTAAGTTTCAACAAACCAGATCCGGGGGCTCAAAGTAGATTTATTATCCAACTTTATGTGTTAATCTAATCTATCCGTTATCAATTTTAAACTCTAGAACAAATTAATAATTGAAAGTCATGCTAAACTAATTGCTGTTGTGATTTGCGGGGTTGTACGAGCCTCTAAATGTTTGATTTATATATCCTTATGTGCTACTTGTTTTGATTGACGGCTTAGCATTTTTACCTTTGAAACTCCATATATGTCTTATCCTCCTTCCCATTTTTAGGATTAGAAGTCCTAATACCCAGGGACTAAAAGGTTGGGATGGGTATTAGCATGCAATAAGTAAACGAGACCAAACACGTTTAAACACCTTAACGGGATGAGAAGGGTAGGATATGGAGATGATGACGATGCGGTAATATCATAAAGCGACCCCTCTTTGGGAGTATGTGCGGGATATTGTATCGAATAATCCATATTATAGTTAAACCTATGACCCCCCTTTTTACCTTTACTTTTTTTCTTTTTGTTTAAATACTTTCTCTAAAAGATTTCTCTTTTACTTGTGTTGTTCCTCTTTCAAAATTTCCCATTAGCTTTGTTTTCTTTATATGCACATTTGCTTGTCTATTTCTATGCTTATTAAAGTTACATCTAAGCAAGACCGGGAACCACATTAGTGGATCTTGAGGGGTGCCTAATACCTTCCCCTCGAGATAATTTCAAGCCCTTACCGAACTCTGGTTTTTATTCAAAATCTTCTTAAAAGTGTCCTAATGCACTATAATCATTAGTTGGCGACTCTTCAAACTTCCTAACCCGATTCCCAAAAAGAAAATAAGAGTTGTTTTGTCCATAATGTCGTAAATCTGATTTTGCTTCTTTTAGGAGGGAAAAGGGGGGCGTCGACAACAAGGATTGCAACAAAGTGGAAAATAGGTACAAAATGAAGAAAATAAAAGGCAATGAAAAAGAAAAAAACAAATAGACAAAAAGAATGTTCAACGTAGAAATGAATAAAAAGGATTCAATAAAAGCAAAGAATAAAAGATGCTGAAAATTGAGAAAGGAGAAAATATTTGAAATGAACAAAAAAGAGTGACAGTTTATCTCTATAAGCCCTTAGAAAGAAGTGAAATGACTTAAAATGTGAAGTGAATGTGTGCCAAAATGAATCAAAAGAAGTTCTAAAGGGAAGACTGAACCTACTTAGACAGTACATTTCCTACCCAGAACCAAAAGCCTTCACTATGTCTCCACAAAAGCCCTATATGATCTTGAGTTGAATGAAACTTATATTAGTGGTGACTCACATAAGGGGTAAGCCTATGTTACTTAGAGTCGGACTTGTGACTTTTCATTGAGAGAGAAGAGTGTATTTCCATTAACCTCGTTCTGAGTGCCACTATCCTACAGGTGAGGTTTACTTAGGGAGAGTTGAGGATGTGTGAGTTTGGGTTCCACAACGACCAAAGTAATATAAAAGAGTTTCTTTGATGAGTTAATGCAACTCTTGATGCTCTTATGTCGCACAAAATCCATGGTGTTTAAAAGAGTGAATGTTGTTAATGATTCATTTGAATTGAGGACAATTGGTAGTCCCAATTGATGCTAGATGAGGTCACTTTAGTTTGGCTGAATTTTCTTGGATTGACTCTTAAGGGGTGGTTCCTATTTTATTTGTCAGAGGACAAGCAAAAACTTAAGTTTGGGGGAGGTAAAAACTAGGGATTATGATGCATTTTACACTCCTTCTTGCTTATGTTTTAGTTATACATGTGTACAAAATAGTCCAAAAGGCTCACATGTTGTACTTGATTGCAGGTTTTGATCAATAAAGTGATAATTTGTCAAAAAAATAGCTCTAAAAGGAGTGAAACAGGCACAAGTAGCAAGACCACGGCCAAGCTCAGTCAAACAGAGCCAGTGTGGCCACACACCATTCTGCGCGGTCCGCAAAGATGAGGTTTAGAGAGCAAACATTTCAGGCAACCAAGCAATGCAGCCGTAAAGTATTTTGTACAGACCGTATTGACTTTATTGCGGCTGCACTCGACTTTGTGCGGTTTGCAAAGCTCAAGTTCAGAGAGGCTCCATTTGGAGGAACCTGCCAATGCGGTCCACGGTCCATTTTATGTGGACCGCAATAGAAGCCACCGCGGCTGTGGTGCATTTTTTACGGTCTACGGTGGCCAACTTCAGAGAGTAGATTATTTAGCCAAGAGTGTTAGTGCGGCTGCACTCCATTTTGTGCGGTCTGCACTAGCCCTGCCGGGGTATTTTTGTCCAAAATTTTCAGCCCAGTATAAACAGTTTCTTTTCTCATTTTAGGTAATAGCTTGTGTTTTGAGACAGAGCTGCGCTCATGAACACTTCTTGTTTTCCATTTTGAGTAATTTTAGCTTTGTTTCATCATTGAATCTTCAAGTTTTATCTAGTAATTTATTATTCTGGGATTTTATTCATCTATTTCTTTGTTTTCTTCTATAATCATAAGTAGCTAGACCCATTAGCTAGGGTTGTTGCTCAACCCTAGTGTGGGTAATTGATGGATCTTGTGTTTTGATGCTTGATTGTCTATGGGTGTTTGGTATTTGGACTAAATTCTGATTTGATTTTTGAATTAGTGGTTGCAATCACTAGTTTATGCTTAGTTGACTTTGGCTATTCTTTCGAAAGAGAGCCTAAGTCTATAAAATTGGTCCAACAAGGAATTGGGGTATATTAAAGAGATTGATAGCCCCAATTAAAGGGTTAAACCTAGAGATAGTAATACCTAACTTGAACCTCAATTACTTGCAATAACTATCATACCCAATTGGTCTTGAGAAAGTCAAGTCGGGCAAAATTACCCGAACTACCGAGAGGTATAGAGTGAGTAGAATCGTGCAATGGTTATATCATACCCCCACAATGTGAAAATCTAGCCTTAGACTCAAGAATCCATCAATTAGCCACCTAGGAGAACGTCACTACCCTAGATTAGATAGAAACTCAACTCCAATCACTAACTCCTTATGGAAATCGATCCCGACCTTCTCGATTAAAAGCTGCTTCGACCTCTCTTGCTAATTAGTAGTAGTACAGGGTTGGCCTAGATAAAATTTCAAAGAACTTCGTGGCTGAATTTATCAACAATGCTTGCTATTTGGTGAATATGTGCTTGATCAGGTCTCTCTTGAACAAAACTCCCTATGAGTTGCTGAATGGAAGGAATCCCGAGCTGACTCACTTAAGAATATGTGGGTGCAAATGCTGTGTTCTCAACAATAGAAAGGATCAGATTAGAATATTTAATGCCATGAAGGAATTTTTCTGGGGTACTCCTCTCAAAGTAAAGCCTACAAGGTATACAACAAGAGGACTCAGCGTGTTGAAGAGAGTATACATGTAATCTTTGTGTAAGGCCCCGTGAAAATGAGCGCTCAGGTGTTAGCAGCTCAGAGTCGAGTCCACCTATGTGAATTGGATTCTTTTACTGTTTT
This sequence comes from Nicotiana benthamiana, assembly GCA_034376525.1. Classification (NCBI taxonomy): domain Eukaryota; kingdom Viridiplantae; phylum Streptophyta; class Magnoliopsida; order Solanales; family Solanaceae; genus Nicotiana; species Nicotiana benthamiana. The sequence goes on along the minus strand of CM067328.1, from coordinate 77,473,103 downwards.
GAACTTTAAAATGTGAAATCCGAAATTGTTCCAGAAAACGGTCAAAATGCGGTCAAGAATGCGGTCGCAGATCAGCTATGCGGAGCACATTCCTACCGCAGAGTGAATCAGATAGTAATAAATTTCTGTTGTTTAAAATACGGTCAAATCTACGTCACATAATCAATATTCGAACCGCAGAGTGATCGCATATTGTCCCTGAGGAAATTCTAGGGTCAGTTCTGCGGTGCATTCTGTGACCGCAGAACGCAAATGCGGACCGCATATCTACCGCATTCCCAACTCGAGAGGTTTGAAACTTGAGCCATTTCTGCGGTCCATTCTGCGAACGGCATGTCTGTTTTACGATCGCAGAGTTGCATCGCAGATTGAGCTCGCCCAGTTATTTTTCTAAAGATCTAAGCCCGACCCCTCTTTAATTAAAACACCCATTCCTCATTTTTAACACATTTTCTAAACAAAATAAGAGAGAGTAAGAGAGGGTTCTAGAGAGAGAAAGCAAGTTCTTCATCAATTGATCATTCAAAATCATTGGAGTTTGGAAAAACCTTGTTGCATTGTCTTCTTTATCAAATTATCATGTAAAATCCCTAACCCATTTCCCCCAAATTCAAAATTAAGCTTGGGAAGGGAACCCCATACACTTGCTTTGAATTTTCTTTATAAAATCTTATGCATGTCTTCAAAACTCAAAAATATTGTAAAAAGGAGATTAGGTAGTAACTATGAGTTTAAATTTCTAAAACCTAAGTGTTGTTCATGAACTAGATTGACTTCTTTATTGCTTGGCAAATTTGGACTAGAGGTTCAAGGGAGGAAAACTCAACTCCAGGTATGTATGGCAAAATGTGATCCTTGTGAAATTGCCTTATGATAGTTGTGATATTGTTGATAGTAGATACTCATGTGAGAATCATTGTCGGGCTTTGTGTTGTATGATTGTGTGGTAATACTTGGTGATGAATGTTGTGGAACTTGTAATTGGAACAATGGAAATGGAGAGTAATGTGGAATAATGGAAATGGAATAATGTGGAACAATGGAAATGGGAATAATGTGGAATAGTGGATTTGGAAGTATTATGAAACAACGCGTGTGATTGGTTGTGAATAATTGTGGTGATGATCTAAATTGTGTACCAATATGATGAACATGAGGAAATTGTGGTTGCTAGTTGTGGAAATGTATTACATTTGTTGTGGGTCTATGTTAACAATGTGCCATAGTTGATTCCTTGTATTTGTTGTTGTGTTGTTTGTTGTTGTGAATTGAAAAATGTCAGGCGGGGTGGGGTTGCGCACCGCAACACGGTGAAACAAGGTGCGGGTTGGGGTGATAAGGGTGGCCGAGGAAATAAAGGTGGACGAGGAAATAAGGGTGGAAAATGTGATCCAATATCACTATTGATATGAATATGACTCATGAAATGATAAATGTGAAAATGTGAAAGGAGACAGCAGGAGAGTTTGTAACATGTGGGGCACTGATTGCCCCTTTGTATGACTACTTGAATCAATTGTGTGAGATGTTTGGTTGTTGCTCCATGGTTATAATTGTACTATTGTTGTTCAGTCCTATACTTGTATATGCATTTTGGCTTGAGTTTACTTGGGACAGAGTTTGTTCATACATGCCAGTACAATCTAAATGTACTGAAGTCCCTTTTACCAGGGGCGCTACATTCGTGTTATTATTGTGGGTGGATCCGTGGAAGGCAGTCTAGTCCACCGTTCGTAGCTCCTCCTCCTCTTTATCGGCAATAATCGTGTTGGTGAGCCCCTTTCCTTCTGGGGCCTTGTGTGGCTCATGCCACATATGTTGTTGTATTTTGGAGTCTTCTGTCCTTTTGTACAGGTATAGCCGGGGCCTTGTCGCCGGCAAGTATTGTACTATCCTTCTCTTAGAGGCTCCGTAGACAGTGATTTATGGGTTGGAACTTACGTATAAAGGTGTATGTTTTGGGGCGCTATAAACTTGTATACTACATTCCCTGTTAATCATAATATATGTTTTCTAAAAGATGTTCCCTGTTAATCATAATGTGTGGCTATAATAGAGGAATCGTACGTTCTTTCATTTGCAAAATTTAGTATCTTTTGGCTAATTATCATTGAATAATGTGGGGTTTCGCATGGGGAATAGGAAAGACACCCAAGTCCACTCAACTGGGGATACCCGGTTGAGTGCTGGTCATGCCTACAGATTTGGGGCGTGACAAACTTGGTATCTGAGCCTAAGGTTTTAAAGGAGTCCTAGGATCTCTCGGAGCCATGCCTAGTAGAGCCCTTCTTATCGGTGTGTTTTCGACCACGTCTATAAGTTTGGGGCTACACGGGCATTTAGGAAATATGATCCTCTTCTTTGTTATTCCAAGTTCGTGCGGTGAAGTGATGTTGTGCCTAATTCGTGCTCTATTTAGAATTTTCAGTGATGGCACCTACGAAGAAAGTTAGACTCGGCCTAGGGGCCAATGACTTCCAGTGCGGCTGTGGATCATGTGTCGACTACCGTGGGTGAGAGTGATTCCCCCGTTCTGAATTTGCCTATTCCATCCGTTCCTGCTCCAAGAAATCATGTTCCAGCAGCGGCCGAGCGTGCTACTATCCCTCATGCCAATGCTCCTAATCCTGATGTTTCTCCAATTTCTGATTCTAGGATTTCTGATGGAGATCTTAGGGGAGCTATCCGTATGGTGACTCAGCTAGCGGACGCTTAGGCCTAGAGATATCATGATACACATGTGTCCTCCAGTGAACAGGGAGATTCCTCCAGCTCCAGAGTTCATCCGTTTTTGCGATTGAGTCCTCCAGAGTTCTCAAGCATAGACCCAGAGTCCGATCCGCAAGAATTCATTGATGGGATGTACACGACCTTTTGAGTGATGAATGCTACGGAAATAGAGGGGGTAGAATTGGATTCTTACAGGTTGAAGGGGGCTGTGCGTTCGTGGTTTGAGATGTGGGAGGATTCTCGTGAGGAGGGTAGCCCTCCAGCTAGATGGTATGAGTTTGTGGATGCCTTCATGGACCACTTCTTGCCTGGCGAGACCATGGCAGCCCGTGCCACCGAGTTTGAGGTTCTTATGCAGGGTTGCATGAGTGTTTGAGAGTATCATATGGAGTTCGTGAGGTTGTCCAAGTATGCTCCTCAGTTGGTATCGACTATGGAGGCTAGAGTTCGGTGATTCGTTCAAGGTCTCAGTCCGTTGGTAGTAAATGAAGCTGCTACAACGGCTTTGCATTCAGACATGAACTATGGGAAGATTGTGGGTTTTGCTCAGGCCACAGAGGCCAGGAAGGTTAAGATTCGAGCAGACAAGGAGAGTAGCAGCAGGGCCCGGTCTATGGGTCACTTAGGGAGGTCAGCTCCAGGAATAGGGTCAGCAGGATCATCTCAGTCTTATGCTCAGTCCTCATCTAGTGCACCACCATCTGTGTACCATTTCCAGCAGAGTAGCGCTTCGAGGTTAGGTTCAGACAACAGGAGGTCCCATCCTTTCAGTTGTTTGGGGATGAGACCTCGCCACCAGGGAGGTATATGACTCAAGTGTGGGAGATTTCATATAGAGGCTTGTTACTTGGATGCTCCAGCGTGTTAAAATTGTGGGGTGAGAGGTCACATATAGCGGGACTACTGTGCGCCCAGATAGGGTACGGGTAGGGGGCTTGCTCAGCCATCAAGTTCATCAGTTGCTACGTCATCGGTGCGCCCTCCAGCCCCAGCAAGGCATGGTGCAGCCAGAGGTGGAGCTCCTGGTAGGGGTGGACCCAGAAAGTTTTATGCATTGGGTGGCCGTCAGAGTGCTGATGCTTCCCTAGATGTTTTCACATGTATCCTATCTGTTCAGACCTTTGATTGCTATGCTCTTATTGATCTGGGGTCTTTTTTGTCCTATGTCGCTCCATTTGTTGCTTCGAGTTTTAGGGTCGAACCCGAGCAGCTTCTTGAGCCGTTCTCTCTATCGACTCCGGTTGGTGATTCTATTATAGCCACGCGGGTCTAATGGAATTGTGTCATTATGGTAGGTGGTCGTGTCACCATGGCTGGCCTTATCGAGCTTGGGATGGTAGATTTTTATGTAATCATGGGGATGGATTGGCTCTATTCGTGCTTTGCTAAACTTGATTGCCGGACGAGAGTCATGAGACTCGAGTTCCCTAATGAGACGGTTGTTGAATGGAAAGGAAATTGTATTGTGCCAAAGGGTAGGTTTATTTCCTACCTCCAGGCTTCGAAGATGATAAGGAAGGGGTGTATTTATCATTTAGTCTGGGTGGCGGACACTACTTCAGAGGTTCCTGCCCCCGAGTCCGTGCCAGTTGTGAATGAGTTTCTTGAGGTATTTCCAGATAAGCTTCCAGGAATCCCGCCAAGTAGGGAGATTGATTTCGGGATTGATATATTGCCTGATACTCAGCCAATATCTGTTCCACCATACAGAATGGCGCCAGCAGAGTTGCGAGTGTTAAGCAGTTGAAGGATTTATTGGAGAAGGGTTTTATCCGGCCAAGTGTGTCGCCATGGGGTGCTCCGTTTCTTTTTATCAGAAAGAAGGATGGTTTACTTTGGATGTGTATCCATTAACGGAAGCTTAATAAAGTCACCATCAAGAATAAGTACTCGTTGCCTCGGATAGATGATTTGTTCGATTAATTGCAGGGTGCAAGGTTCTTCTCATAAATTGATTTGCGGTCCGGGTACCACCATTTGAAGATCATGGAGCAGGATATTCCTAAGACCTCTTTGAGGACGCATTATGGCCACTTTGAGTTCTTGATCATGTCTTTTGGGCAAACCCATGTCCCAACAGATTTTATGGATCTTATGATTCGGGTCTTCAAGTCATTTTTAGACTCCTTTGTAATTGTTTTCGTTGACAACATCCTCGTGTATTCTCGGAGCAGGGAGGATCATGCTAGCCACCTCAGAGCAGTTTTGCAGACTCTACATCAGCACCAATTGTATGCAAATTTTTCCAAAATTTGAATTTTGGTTGGAGTCCGTCGCTTTTCTGGGTCATGTTGTTTCCAGTGAGGAGATTCAGGTGGACCCTCAGAAGATTGCAGCGGTGAAGGATTGGCCTAGACCCACGACCCCGACGGACATCCATAGCTTTTTGGGGTTAGCAGGGTATTAGCGGAGGTTTGTAGAGGGATTCTCCACCCTCACCTCCCCATTGACCAAATTGACGCAAAAATCAGGTAAGTTCCAGTGGTCAGATGCTTGTGAGAAAAGTTTTCAGGAATTGAAGGCAAGGTTGACTTCAGTACCAATATTGGCCTTGCCAGAAGGCACAGAGGGGTTTGTGGTTTATTGTGGTGCCTACAGGCTTGGTCTAGGGTGTGTTGTTATGCAGCACGGGAAGGTTATAACATATGCTTCCAGGCAACTCAAGAATCACGAGAAGAATTATCCGACGCATGATTTAGAGCTTGCAGCAGTTGTGTTCGCCTTGAAAATATGGCGACATTACCTTTATGGGGTTCATGTAGATGTGTTTTCAGATCATAAGAGTCTTCAATATTTATTCAAGCAGAAGGAGCAAAATTTGAGGCATCGGCGATGGTTAGAATTGCTTAAGGATTATGATATGGACATCTTATACCACCCAGGGAAGGCGAACGTGGTGGCCGACGCCCAAAGTCGAAAATCCATGGGTAGCTTGGCTCACTTGAGAGCGGATCAGAGGTTCCTAGCTCGGGAGATACATCAGTTGGCTAGCCTTGGGGTTTGTATATCAGCCCCGAATGAGGAGGAACTTATGGTGCATAATACATCAGAACCGTCGCTCGTGGCAGAGCTTAAAGAAAAGCAGTTTGTTGATCCAACATTGGCACAATTAATGGAGGCGACTCTAAGTAATAAAATTTTAGCATTTTCGCTCGGTAGCAATGATGGTGTGCTACGGTGCCACGATAGGTTATGTGTCCCAGATGTGATAATCTTCGGGAGAGGGTAATGGCGAAGGTTCATCATTCTAGGTATTCAGTGCACCCAGGCTCTACAAAGATGTATCGCGATCTCAAGGATATCTATTGGTGGAGTGGTATGAGGAAGAGTGTAGCGGAATTTGTCTCTAAGTTCCCAAATTGCCAGCAAGTGAAGGCCGAGCATCAGCGACCGGGAGGGTTGACTCAGCTTATAGAAATACCGATGTGGAAATGGGAAATGATCAATATGGACTTCGTGATAGGACTACCTCGTACTCAGCACAAGTTCAACTCGATTTGGGTAATTGTGGATAGGCTCACTAAATCAGCTCACTTTTTATCGGTCAAGTCAACCGATACTACGGAACAATATGCTCCGTTATATATCAAGAAGATAGTGAGGCTTTACGGTATGCCACTTTCTATCATTTTGGATCAAGGAGCTCAGTTTACAGCTAACTTCTGGAGGAAATTTCAGAAAGGTTTGGGTACTCAAGTGAATCTTAGCACAGCTTTTCATCCGCAGACCGCTGGCCAAGCTGAGCGGACTATTCAGATACTCGCGTATATGTTGCAGGCATGTGTTTTGGATTTCAAAGGTAATTGGGATGATCACCTGCCCCTTATAGAGTTTGCTTATAATAACAGCTTCCATGCTAGCATCAAAATGGCCCCATTAAAAGCATTGTACATAAGGAAGTGTAGGTCCCCGGTCGGGTGGTTCGAGGTTGGTGAAGCGGAGATAATAGAGCTAGATCTTGTGCATCAAGCCATGGAGAAAGTAAGAGTCATTCAGGAGAGAATGAAGGTTGCTCAAAGTCATCAGAAATCCTATGCGGACGTGCTTCGAAGAGAATTGAAGTTTCAAGAGGGAGATTGGGTGTTCTTGAGGGTGTCTCCTATTAAGGGAGTCACGCGCTTTGGAAAAAGGGAAAATTAAGTCCTAGGTATGTTGGGCCTTATAAAGTCGTTTAAAGGATCAATCAAGTTGCGCATAGGTTGGAATTGCCCCCTGAAATGTCCTTAGTGCACCCGGTGTTTCATGTATCCATGTTGAGGAAAGTTGTGGGCGATCCGTCTAAGCCTATGCCAGTTGAAGACATCAAGGTTACAAAAGAGTTGTCATATGAGGAGATTCCGGTTGCTATTCTGGATAGGCAAGTCCGAAAGTTACGGAACAAGGAGATTGCTTCAGTTAAATTGTTGTGGCGAAACCAACAAGTCAAGGAAGTCACGTGGGAAGCGGAGGATGAGATGAAGATAAATTATCCCCATCTGATTGAGTAAGTCTAGGAATGATCGTGCGAATCTTGTCCCTAGGAGAGCTAGTGCGTGTTCCATTAGGTGTAAGAGCCATCCCTTCTCTTTCCAAGTGCCTTATCATTATAGTTTCTCCAAGTTGTGCTAACAAAATTTATGTGTTGTGATTATTTGAATAGTGTACAGTCCTTTTTGGTAATGAAAGTTTTGTGCACCCATGGTAAGGAGATATATGGAAGTAATAATTCATTTTGCATGGAGACTGTGTATTAAAGTGTTCTAGTTGTGTAATGATTAGTTTTTGCATGGGGGAATTGTGTTGAAATGAATAATTGTGTTATACCCTTGTGATAGGTAAATGGCTTTAATAGTGCAGACGATTAATGCTTAATTTAATTATATGTTGTGTGCCAAATGGATAAAAGTGTATCAGGAGGTTAAATATGTGCAAATGTAAGGATTATGCATTTTACAACTGTTGTAAAGGTAGTAAGGTTGTGTAGTTATGCCTGGGAATGTGTTTTGGGGATTCTTTGACAGGTAGTGACGTCAATATTACAAAGGAAACTCTGGCAAATTTTTTCTAATACAAACTTGAAAGTTAATAAAAGGTGTAGCAACTTGCATAGCGTGTTTTCAAACTCATTTGGTTCCCAAGTCCTCATTCGAGGACGAATGATCTTAAGCGGGGGAGGATGTAAGGCCCCGTGAAAATGAGCGCTCAGGTGTTAGCAGCTCATAGAGTCGAGTCTACCAATGTGAATCGGATTCTTTTACTGTGATGAACTAAAAGATGTGAAATAAAAAATTTCCAAAAATTGGCCAAAATGCGGTCAAGAATGCAGTCGCAGATCAGCTATGCAGACCGCATTCCTACCGCAGAGTGACTCACAGAGCAACCAATTTTTGATGTTGAAAATGCGGTCAAATCTGCGGTCGCATAATCAATATGCGGACCGCAGAGTGATTGCATATTGTCCCTGAGGAAATTCGAGGGTCAGTTCTGTGGTGCATTCTGCGACCGCAGAATGCAAATGCGGACCGCATATCTACCGCATTCCCAACCCGAGAGGTTTGAAACTTGAGCCATTTCTGCGGTCCATTCTGCGTCCCGCATGTCTGTTTTGCGACAGCAGAGTTGCGTCGAGCTCACCCAGTTATTTTTCTAAAAATCTAAGCCCAACCTCTCTTTAATAAAAACACCCCATCCCTCATTTTTCGAACAAAATAAGAGAGAGGAAGAGAGGGTTCTAGAGAGAGAGAAAGAAAATTCTTCATCAATTGATCTTTCAAAATCATTGGAGTGTGGGAAACCCTTGGTGCATTGTCTTCTTTATCAATTTCTCAGGTAAAATCCCTAACCCATTTCCCCTAATTTTGAAATTAAGCTTGGGAAGGGAATCCCATGCACTTGCTTTGAATTTTATTCATAAAATCTTCATACATGTCTTCAAAACTCAAAAATCTTGTAAAAAGGAGATTGGGTAGTAGAGCTATGAGTTTAAATTTCTAAAACCTAAGTGTTGTTCATGAACTAGATTTACTTCTTGATTGCTTGAAAAATTTGGACTAGAGGTTCAAGGGGGAAAACTCACTCCAGGTATGTATGGCTAACTGTGATCCTTGTAAAATCGCCCTACGCTAGTAGTGAAATTGTTGATAGTAGATACTCTTGTGAGAATCATTGTGAGGCTTTGTGTTGTACGATTGTGTGGCAATACTTGGTGATGAATGTTGTGGAACTTGTAATTGGAACAACGGAAATGGAAAATAATGTGGAAAAATGGAAATGGAATAATGTGGAACAATGGAAATGGGAATAACGTGGAATAGTGGAATTGGAAGTATTATAAAACAACGCGTGTGATTAGTTGTGAATAATTGTTATGATGATCTAATTTGTGTACCACTATGATGAACATGAGGAAATTCTGGTTGCTAGTTGTGGAAATGTATTACCCTTGTTGTGGATCTATGTTAACAATGTGCCATAGTTGATTCCTTGTATTTGTTGTTGTGCTGTTTGTTGTTGTGAATTGAAAACTGTCAGGCGGGGTCGGGTTGCCCCGCAACACGGTGAAATAAGGTGTGGGTTGAGGTGATAAGGGTGACCGAGGTAATAAGGGTGGACGAGGCAATAAGGGTGGAAAATGTGATCCAATATCACTATTGATGTGAATATGAATCATGAAATGATAAATGTGAAAATGTGAAAGGAGACAACAGGAGAGTTTGTAACATGTGGTGCACTGATTGCCCCTTTGTATGACTACTTGAATCAATTGTGTGAGATGTTAGGTTGTTGCTCCATGGTTGTAATAGTACTATTGTTGTTCAGTTCTATACTTGTATATGCATTTTGGCTTGAGTTTACTTGGGACAGAGTTTGTTCATATATGCCAGTACAATTCAAATGTACTGACGTCCCTTTTGCCGGGGGCGCTACATTCGTGTTATGATTGTAGGTGGGTCCGTGGCAGGCACACCCCCACCGTTCGTAGTTCCTCTTACCCTTTATCGGCGGTAATCATGTTGGTGAGACCCTTTCCTTCCATGGCCTGGTGTGGCTCATGCCACTTATGTTGTTGTATTTTGGAGTCTTGTGTCCTATTGTAAAGGTATAGCCGGGGCCTTGTCGCCGGCAAGTATTGTACTATCTTTCTCTTAGAGGCTCCGTAGACAGTGGTATGTGGGTTGGAACTTATGTATAAAGGTGTATGTTTTGGGGCGCTGTAAACTTGTATACTACGTTCCCTGTTAATCATAATATATGTTTTTTAAAAGATGTTCCCTGTTAATCATAATGTGTGGCCATAAAATAGGAATCATACGTTCTTTCGTTTGCAAAATTTAGTATCTTTTGGCTAATTATCATTGAATAATGTGGGGTAACGCGTGTGGAATAGGAATGGCACCCAGGTCCACTCGACTGGGGTTACCCGGTTGAGTGCCGGTCATGCCTACAGAATTGGGGCGTGGCACTTTGATGAGTCCTATATCTCATGTGAGAAGAGAAAGAAGGATGATCATGATTGAGAGCTTCTGCTGCTTCCAGGAGAAGTCATTGATATGGCAAATGGAAAGGCAAATATGATGAGTCAAATAAAGGAGACAGGTGAAGACAATGCAATCTCTTTCTTTCAGTCGGAGAGGAACCAGGTACTACAATCACAACCGCTGAAGCTGAATAAAGAGATGTTGATGCAGTTCAAAGTACTCCATATGTAGCAGAAAAAAGGTTACAAGAGAACCAATCAGTCTTACCCAGCTCCTCTACAAATGACATTCAATAAGTCAAAGTAGATTTATTATCCAACTTTATGTGTTAAACTAATCTATCCATTATCAATTTTAATCTCAAGACCAAATTAGTAATTGCAAGTCCTAATTGCTGTTGTGATTTGCGGGGTTTTGTACGAGCCTCTGAATGTCTGATTTGTATACCCTTATGTGCTACTTGTTTTGGTTGACGCATTAGCATTTTTACCTTTGAAACTCCATATATGTCTTATCCTCCTTCTCATTTTTAGGATTAGAAGTCCTAATACCCAAGGACTAATAGGTTGGGATGGGTATTAGCATGCAATAAGTAAACGAGACCAAACGCGTTTAAATACCTTAACGAGATGGGAAGGGTAGGATATGGAGATGATGACGATGTGATAATTTCATAAAGCAACCCCTCTTTGGGAATATGTGCGGGATATTGTATGGAATGATCCATATTATAGTTAAACCTAGGACCCCCCTCCCTTTACCTTTACTTTTTTTATGTTTTTGTTGAAATACTTTCTCTAAAAAATTTCTTTTTTACTTGTGTTGTTCCTCTTTCAAAATTGCCCATTAGCTTTGTATTCTTTATATGTACATTTTCTTGTCTATTTCTATGCTTCTTAAAGTCAGATCCAAGCAAGGCCGGGACCACACTAGTGGATCTTGATGGGTGCCTAACACCTTCCCCTCGAGATAATTTTAACCCCTTACCCGAACTCTGATTTTCATTCAAAATCCTCTTAAAAGTGTCCTAATGCACTATAATCATTAGTGGCGACTCTTCAAACTCCGTAACCCAATTCCTAAAAAGGGAATAAGAGTTATTTTGTCTGTCATGTCTTAAACCCGATTTCACTTCTTTTAGGAGGGAAAAAGGGGGCCTCGACAGTATGGCGACTCTGCTGGGGAGTTTCTTTATGGATTTAACCATTACTTGCTTTTGTGACTTTACCTGTTTACTTTAGTTGCATTTATTTCCTGTTTTGATTATTCCATCACAATTACTAACTTGGCTCTTTATGTCTTTTCTTTCCTTTAACTGCTTTATTATTTCGATACTGTTTTAATTTCGAGCAACCATTGTAATCATTTATCTTATAAACGTGAAAATACATGTAACTTGTTTTATTATTGTAATTGCATTTCTCAGCATCATATTCCACTCGTGCCAAAACAAATCCTATAGCAACACTTAGAATGAGTGGTTGTTCTTCCAATATTATAAGCCCCCTAATTGTGGCAAAGCCATATTTGCGGTAAAACCAATCGATCAATGGTGTAGTCGATGGTTCCGCGCCTTTTCCTCTTGAGTTGTCCGCTCAAGTATACCTTGTCTAGCACTTCAAAAGTAGAAACCTTATTTGTTTAAACTGTTCATGCATCATGGTCAACCCTAGCTAATTCAGTTATGTCTTCCGCATAATGACTCATTAAGACATCCTAAACCAAAGTCCATCAGGTTTCCTGAAACCCAAACGGACACATTCACGTTATGTGCATTTATTTGGAGAACCGAATTCTTTTTGCTAATTATTGATTTAAATAGTCGAGTCTTGTGGGGTTAAGGGCCTAACACTTTATTTTGCAGAAATGAGGCACGAGGTCCCCAGATTCAGTATGGTATCCAACATCAACCCAAGCTTGCTGGGCTGGTGGGAGTATCTTCATAGCAGTGATCGAACCCTCGTCCGTAAGCATTTAGGGAATTCGCCTTTGCTTTTGGAAATCCAGCCTAACAACAAAATCATTGAGGCAGTCACTTTGTTTTGGGGTGGTGATCGATCACTGTTCCATTTTGGGGATTTGGAGATGACCCATTTGCTAAAAGAAATAGGGGACCTAGCTGGCATCCCTTGGGAAACGCCGGGTTTACTCATGCCTGAGAATTGCAAAAGTAGAGGTTTCCTTTAAGTGATGGGACTCAAGAAAAATACCAACCTTTCTTGCTTGAAGGAATCTTACATACCATTCGACTTCCTATACGATAGATACAGCCACAATAAGTCCTGTCATACCTACATGGATGAATTCGCCCTCGCCTCTTTGGGACACATACATAGAAGGGTTTCTTCTTTGGCATGGTGATTTTTCCTATGAAGAAGGTTAGGATCCACACCAGACTAGCCATGGTTACTAAGACTTTAATGGAAGGGATCGATAGACAATCATTTAGCATAATACCTATGATCCTTGCGGAAATCTATCGAGCCTTGGGAAACTGCTAACAAGGGGCTCCATATTTCGAGGGTTGTAACTTATTACTTCAACTATGGCTCCTAGAACACCTTCAGAAAGGTGACTACAGACAGGAAATCATGCGCAGAGATTGGGATGACCATATCGCTTTTCATCATCCAAAGCAAATGAACTTCACGCCCAATATGTTCGCTCATCCAGAGGATTTCAGTGGATGGGTGAAGTTATTTGAGAATCTGAAAGAAGAGCAAATTCAGTGGATGTTCGAGTGGTTCCCAACAGGGGAGTTCACTGTCCATTCTCGAGATGCACCGTTACTCATAATCATTGGCATAAGGGGAACTCATCCTTACATCCCCCTCCGAGTGATGAGGCAAGCCGGAAGGAAACAAATCATACCCAGATAGAAAAAGTAAGTCACTTCAAGGTTGACTTTCAAAATGACAATAGCCCGCATAGGTGTCATGCTCAACATATGTGGCACTGCAAGCTCGTTCTAGGGAAGGATTATATTGAACCAAACAGGTATCATGCCGGGTGTGTGCCGCACTACACAGGTTGGTTAGAAGATGATCAGATATATTTAGGTAGTCCGGGGTTCGTCCATGGTCACAGATATAGTGACGAGAAAGCTGAGGCACAAGTCAAATACAATCAACTGTGCAAGAGGATCAGAGAATATGAGAACGAACATCGTTAAATATAGGAAGCCCACAAGAAGCTGATCAACGAGTGGAAGGATATGGATGTCAACGCCAACAACCCTTTGGGGTATCTGGAGCAAGGTTTGGTAGAGTTGGAAGAAAAGTTCTTGCAAAGGATCGAAGACTGTCAGTATGCTGAGGGAAGCACATGCGGACATTTGGCTCGATCCTACCTACTGTTAGGGATGCGCGAGTTGATGCAGCTGTACGAGGGAGGAAAGAATACCGAATCTGGGGAAGGTCATTTTGGGACCAAGTAGTTAGGAGTCTTTTTTTTGCTTTAATGATGTAATAAGGGAAATGGCCATTAGTGATATTTTATTTAGTGTCTCTTTGGATTCGTCTTGATTTTATCAATAACATGAGGCATTTAGCATTATAAGTTCTCCAAATTTTATTTGTCGCTAGGCCTATCTCGGGCACAACGAGGCACCCAAATTTGGAAGCGATTTATATTCCCGCACAATGTGATTAAATATTGCAACATTATTTATCAGAATTCGCACTAACTTTTTACCTTTTTGTTTTTCTTTTATTTTCTTTCCCCTCCCCAAAGGTTAGTTCGTGCATTCTGGAACCATCAGCATACTCCACAAGATCAAAGGGTCTTCCACCCCCTCCTTCTCCGAGTCCTCCTAGAATCAGGAACAAGAACAAAATGGAAGATACCAATGCTAGAAAGGAAGTCGGAGAGGCTTCAATCACCAAAGAAACTGCTGCTCACCTTGAGCAAACTTTGCTAAGGTTTCGAGAAGAGTTAGAACAGGTCCGGAACTTGAAAAGTCTGTCGATCACTCTTGCTGCTGCTGCTGATGCCAACAAATCACCACCGTCGCCACCAGCCCTGCCTGCTCAGACCCAAGTCCGTAACACATGCAACAATGCTCCACTGCTTATCCCGGAGCCCCAAAACACCACAGATAACTAGAACACTCCTGTCTTTGCGGATGCTGTACCATATTACGGTCAACCAATCACGAATGTAGCCGAGTCAGACGATAAAAGCTCCCTCATCTAGAATTTGGCCGCTGAGATTAGAAAGTTGGCTAGACAGGTTCAGGGTTTCGAAGGTAGCAAGGGTGTTGAAGGTCTAAATTACGAAGATCTCAGTGTTCAACAGGATGTTGAGCTCTCGGAGGGGTACAAACCTCCCAAGTTCAAAATGTTCGATGGCACAGGTGATCCCACGGTTAACTATAAAATGTATTGTGACAAGCTAGTAGAAGTAGGTAGGGACTAGAGGATCCGTATGTAGCCATTCATGAGGAGCTTGAAGGGTGATGCCTTATCCTGGTATATTAGCCGGGATGCGAAGAAATGGACTAGTTGGGTAAGCATGGTGTCTGATTTCATGGATCGATTTAGGTTCAACAATAAGAACAGACCAGATGTGTTCTATATTCAGAATCTCAAGAAGAAGCCCACAGAGACCTTTTGCGAGTATGCTACTCGTTGGAGGTCGGAAGCTGCTAAGGTCAGACCGGCCTTGGAGGAAGAACAAATGAACATATTCTTTGTCCATGCTCAAGATCCACGGTATTATGAACGATTGATACTAATTGAGGGTCAAAATTTCTCCGATATCATCAAATTGGGAGAAAGGATTGAAGAAGGGATAAAAAAATGTACGGTTACTAACCTCGCGGCGTTATAAGCCACCAACAAGGCTCTATAGTCTGGTGGCTCGACAAAGAAGAAGGATGTGTATTCTGTAATGGCAACGAAAAGAAACAATTCTCCCATGAAGTACAAAACATATCCCTCAGCTCCACTCATGTATCAGCCTACCCTAAATTACCAAGCAGCATTACCCACTTACCAAATTCCACCACCCATATACCAACCCAGATATTCCCAACCTGCAGCCGTATACCATGCATATAACTCCCAACCTTGTCACTACCCATCACCGCCTACTCGCTAAAATTTCCCTCGACCTAGACCAAACTTCGACCGAAAACCTCCTAGACAACACACCGCCATAGCCGAGCCGATTGACCAATTATATGAAAAACTCAATGCAGAAGGTTACATTACCCCTATCCCAGCCGTAACTCCAGAAAACCCTTCCCAATGGATCAACCCAAACAAGACTTGTGCATACAATTCTGGGATGAAGGGCCATACCATTGACGAGTGTCGCTCGTTAAAAGACAAGATTCAGAATCTGATTGAAAACAAGATTATTATAGCAAAGGAGCCCGCTCCTAATGTCTGTAGCAACCCTCTTCCTGACCAAAAGGGTGGATGCATCCACATGATTGAGATCGAAGATGATTGGGACCCCAAGGGTCAATCGGTTTGATAGCTGGAGGAGATGAGCCTAAGAATCCAACGGTTACTCTAAATCCCATTGTCATCCAGATTCATTCCTTTGAGGGCGGCGTGGTAAATGTATCCATGCCACTCGAGTTTGAAGTACCTTATGCAAAGATGCCAAAACCAATTGAGGTTGAGTTCGGAGTTCCAAAACTGCCTACACCGTTAGAAGTTGCTGTATTGCCTCCCAAAGGACCTATTCCGGTCTCCATGTAAGACATGACCTCATTCCAAACGAATGCTATACCTTGGGATTACACAGCTAAGGCTAGAAGGAAAGGAAAGATGTATACTGGAGAAACAATTGCCACACAAGGCATGACTAGGACAGGCATGGTATACACCCCGGAACATTTGGTTGAGTCTAGCAAGCAGGCTTCCGGGAGAGCTATTGAAACTGGACCCGATGACCTCTGGAGAAAGGTACACGCCAAAGAGTACATCGGTCATTGAGCAGCTGAACAAGATACCGGCGCATATTTCAATTTTAGCCCTCCTACAAAGCTCTGAGGCACACAAAAACTCCTTGATGAAATTACTAAGTGAAGCTTATGTTCCCAGCAACATAACAGGAGGAGAAATGGCAAACATGGTGGGACAGATACTGGACAGCCATGAGATCACCTTCCACGAAGATGAATTACCACCGGAAGGGCTTGGTCACAACAAAGCATTGCACATCACTATGCAATGCGAGAATCACTTTATCACCAGGATTCTAGTCGACGGGGGATCCGGCCTCAACATTTGTCCGTTGGTGACTCTCAGAACATGGGAAAAGGGTTGCACAAGATCAAGGACGGGGCTATCAATGTCAAAGATTTTGATGGATCTCAGAGGTCCACCATTGGAGAGATTATCTTATGCCTGTAGATGGGGCGCACCTGGTTTGACGTTAAGTTCCAAGTCATTGACGTACCAGCGTCCTATAATTTATTGCTAGGACGACCCTGGATCCACGCCACTGGGGCTGTGGCGTTAAAATTGCATCAAGCTGTGAAATTTGTGTGGAATATTCAAGAAGTAATCATTCATGGCGACAGTAGCAACCCCATATACAGTCGCCAGGCTATCCCAATGATCCGAGGAAGAAGGAGAATAGATGGAGAAACATACCATCACACCGAGCGAGCCAATTCCATAGATAAGGATAAGTGGTGGGATAGCAAAATCGAGAGCATTGTGAATTGGAGCGGATACGAGCCCAGAAAGGGGCTTGGCAAGAATCTCCAAGGTATCACCAAGACCATCCAGTTGAAGAAACATATAACCACTTTCGCCTTAGGTTATGAATACACTTGGGAGGAGTTCCAGCACTGGTCACCACCATGGTGCAGCCTCTACTACCTAGTGGAGCACCCGCTACCTCAATTAGAGCATACCTTTCAGCCCGCCGATGTCATATATGGATCAGAGGAAGATGAGATGCTAGCAGTAATGAAGAACCTGTTTCTGGAGGATGACATGGATTGCTGTGTTACCTTTGAGGAGGAAGGGAGGAAGGCCCATTCATTCAAGCTATGAACTGGGGAGAACACCTCACCAATTGGTCAATCAGGACCACCAGTGCCCGTAGAGCTTCGGGGTAGCAAGGCTAAACGACACATATGCATTGCACTTTAATTTTAGTTGATTTTTACTTTTCAGCACTGTCTTTACTTTTGAAAAGAGCTCCGATGTTTTAGACAATTATTAATTTAATCAAAAGCATCCTTATATTTCGCTCTCATTTATTTTCTCTACATTTACTTTATTTTACATAGCATTACTATTACGTATCTTGATGATGAACCAACAACTGTAACGTGCAACGAGACAACGGGGCAGACGGACATAGATTCAGAAGAGGATGAAATACCAAAAGAGGTCGGTAGAGAAGTCGAGGATTTTAAGAATAGACCTAAGTCTAACTTAGACGAAACTGAGTTCATTAATTTGGGATACGAATAACATGTCAAGGAAACACGAATCAGCATACACTTGTCACCATCAGAAAAGAAGAATACACTCAGTTTTTGAAAGAGTATGAGGACATATTCACCTTGTCGTATGATGATATGACCGGCCTCAGCACGTCCATTGTGGCTCACAAGTTACCGACAGATCTAGTATGCCCACCGGTCAAACAGAAACTCAGAAAGTTCAAGCCAGACATAGGTTTGAAGATCAAAGAACAAGTCACCAAGCAAGTCAAAGCCAGGGATCTCAGAGTGGTAGAGAATCCAACATGGTTAGCCAACATTGTACCGGTGCAAAAGAAGGATGGGAAGGTTAGAGTCTACCTCGACTACTAGGATCTCAACCAGGCCAGTCCTAAAGACGACTTTCCTTTGCCAAATATACATATATTGATTGATAACTGCGGCAAACATGAGCTATAGTCGTTCATCGATTATTTTACTGGGTACCATCAAATAAGGATGGACGAAGAGGACGCAGAGAAAACGACATTCATCACGCCGTAGGGAATGTACTGTTCCAGAATGATGCCTTTCGATTTGAAGAATGCTGGTGCTACCTACATGAGAGCCATGACCACAATCTTTAATGATATGATTCACAAGGAGATCGAGGTATATGTGGACGACGTGATAAATAAATCCACAAAAGCTGCATATCACATGGAAGATTTGAGAAAATTCTTCAACAAACTGAGGAGATACAACTTGAGACTGAACCCCGCCAAGTGTGCATTCGGGGTCCTGGCCGGAAAGTTATTGGGTTTTGTGAGTCGCCGAGGAATAGAACTGGATCCGTCAAAGGTCAAATCCATTCAAGAGTTTCCACTTCCAAAGAACAAGAAAAAGGTAATGAGTTTTCTGGGGAGGCTCAACTACATCAGCCGATTCATAGCTTAGTCCACTGTCATTTGTGAACCCATCATCAAAATTCTAAAGAAAGATGCTGCCACCAAGTGGACTGATGATTGTCAAAAGGCTTTCGACACAATTAAGGAATATTTGTCAACACCGCCGGTCTTAGTTCCACTTGAGCTGGGAAGACCTCTATTGCTTTATATTGCAGTATTAAATGAGGTATTTGGTTGTGTTTTGGGACAACATAAAGAAACAGGAAGAAAGGAGTAAGCCATCTACTACCCCAGCAAGACGTTTACCCCTTACGAGGCTCGATATTCCTTATTAGAATGCACTTGTTGTGCTTTAACCTGGGTAGCTCAGAAATTGAGGCACTATTTATGCGCTTACACCACTCATCTCATATCCAGGATAGCATTGACGTATATTTTCCAGAAGCCCATGCCTACTAGCAAGCTCGCCAAATGGAAGATTTTATTAAGTGAATTTGACATCATTTATGTTATCCATAAGGCGGTCAAAGGACAAGCCTTGGTAGATCACCTTGCCTAGAATCCTGTAGAAGGAGAATATGAACCTCTAAAGACGTATTTTCCTGATGAAGAGGTAGCCTTCATAGGAGAACATATTGCAGAATCCAATGACGGTTGGAGGATGTTTTTTGGCGGAGCCAATACTTCAAATGAGTGGGTATAGGAGCGGTTTTGGTATCAGAAACTTGTCAGCATTACCCGGTGTCCGCCAAGCTCAAATTTCCCTACACAAAAAATATGGCCGAGTACGAAGCCTGTATCTTATGGCTCAAGCTGGCCATTGACACGAAGATTTAGGAACTGTTAGTGATCGGAGATTCGGACCTACTTATACATCAGGTTCGAGAATAATGGGCAACCAAGAATTCCAAGATACTCCCCTATCTAACCATGTGCAGGAGTTAAGGAAAAGATTCAGAAAGACGAAGTTCCAACATGTTCTCAGAACACAGAACGTGTTCACCAATGCTTTAGCCACTTTATCATCCATGATCCAACATCCAGATACAAACTTTATTGATCCCATCTCGGTTAAGATTCACGACCACCTAGCTTATTGTGCTCACGTCGAGGAAGAAGCCGACGGGAAACCTTGGTTCTACGATATCAGGGAATATTTGACAATAGCAGAGTACCCAGAGCATGCCAATGCTACTCAGAAACGAACACTTTATAGATTGTCTAATAATTTCTTTCACAGCGGAGGAATCGTGTATAGGAGGACTCCTGATTTGGGATTATTAAGGTGTGTCGAGGAAAAATAAGCAACCAGTCTATTGGAGGAAGTGCACGCAGGGACTTGTGGACCACATATGAATGGCTTCATTTTGGAAAAGAAGATACTTCGAGTTGGTTATTTTTGGATGACTATACAGACGGAATACATTCAGTACGCCTAAAAATGCAATCAATGTCAAGTACATGCAGATATGATAAAGGTGCCTCCAAACGAGCTTACTGTGACAAGCTCACCATGGCCATTCGCCGCTTGGGGTATGGATATCATTGGACCAATTGAACGAGCTGCGTCAAATGGGCACAGGTTCATCCTAGTGGCATTTGACTATTTTACCAACTGGGTTGAAGCAGCATC
This sequence comes from Nicotiana benthamiana, assembly GCA_034376525.1. NCBI lineage: Eukaryota > Viridiplantae > Streptophyta > Magnoliopsida > Solanales > Solanaceae > Nicotiana > Nicotiana benthamiana. Next base: position 77,452,979 of record CM067328.1, on the reverse strand, counting down.
ATATAGGGCAGTCACCAAGAAGGTAGTTGCAGATTCGTCCGAGATTGTATGGTTTGTCGGTTTGGGGTTCCGGAATCAATCATCACCGACAACGGCTCTAACCTAAACAGTGACCTGATTAAAGTAATGTGCGAAACATTCAAGATCAGACATAAGAACTCTACGGTTTACAGACCTCAGATGAATGGAGCTGTAGAAGCAGCCAATAAGAACATCAAGAAGATACTAAGGAAAATGGTTGAAAAGCACAAGCAGTGGCATGGGAAATTGGTGTTCGCTTAATTGGGTTACCGTACCACGGTACGCACATCAACCGGGGCCACTCCTTACGTGCTGGTCTATGGTACAGAGGCGGTCATTCCCACTGAGGTAGAAATTCCATCCTTAAGGGTCATACAAGAAGCAAAATTAGATGATGTGGAATAGGTCAAATGTCGCTACGAGCAGTTATCCCTCATCGGCGGGAAGAGAATGAATGTTGTCTATCACCGTCAATTATATCAGAACAGAATGTCCAGAGCCTTTAACAAGAGAGTTAGACCAAGGAAGTTTACACAACGGAAGCTGGTGTTGAAAAAAATATTTCCACATCAAGATGAAGCAAAAGGGAAATTCTCTCCCAACTGGAAGGGCCCATACATGGTTCACCGGCTTCTAACTGGAGGAGCTCTTATTCTCGCAGAAATGGACGGAGAAATCTGGCCGAAGCCTATCAACTCAGATGCACTAAAGAGATACTACATTTGATCATATGCTTTTTCCTTGTGATGTAATTTGAACGACGTCTGACCTGATTCTCGTTTAAGAGGGGATACATAGGAATCCTTATGGGTTCGATCACATCCTTATAAAGTTCCATTTTTCCCCGCAATTGGAACTGGGGCATAATTTTGAGGACCCTCAAAATTCGGAAGTCAGTTTTTCAGTCTGTTCATCAGCGTTGACCCAGTAAATTGGGGCAGAATTTTGAGGAGGGCCCTTAAAATTCTGGGATTGTTCCGCGTTCAGCACATCATCCAGTAGCACCAGCCCATTAAACTGGGGCAAAATTTTGAGGAGGACCCTAAAAATTCTAAAGCAAGCAAGGTCGCCGTGTTTTGAACCACATTACAGTTCACTGGTTCATCCAAAATAAAAGCATTTTATATATATATATATATATATATATATATATATATATATATATATATATATATATATATATATATATATATATATATACGTGCACACATTATATTTACTAAGTCATGCATAAATATCACTTGCACCACTATCTTTTAGCAACGCTACCCCGATGATACATGACACCAAAAGCTGGAGGATACGAACTAACCTCTCCACTATATAACTCACGATTTTTCTTTGGTTTTAGGAATTCAGGTTACGGATCAAAGCGTATTCGCTCTGCAGGATCAAAATCCTCATAAGGTTACTATCCGTACTCAACATTCCCCAGCAGTCCTAATATCGAAAACCGGCAATCAGCTAAGAAAACTTACTGCTATTCGCTCATTGACATTCCTGCATTGCATAAGGCTCCTATCTTCCTTTCGAGACTAAGCTCCGTCTCCATCTGCATAAGGCTAATATCTGCCTTCCGAGGTTAAGCTCTACATCCATATTGCATAAGGATCCAATCTGCCTTTCGAGACTAAGCTCTGTCTCCATCTACATAAGTATCTGCCTTCCGAGGTTAAGCTCTACCTCCATATTGCATAAGGCTCCTATCTGCCTTTCGAGACTAAGCTCTGTCTCCATATGCATTTTCCCATAAGGCTAATCTTTGCCTTCCGAGGTTAAGATCTACCTCCATATTGCATAAGGCTCCTATCTGCCTTTCGAGACTAAGCTCTATCTCCATTTGCATTTTTGCATAAGGCTAATCTCTGCTTTCCAAATTTAAGCTCTACCTCCATATTGCATAAGGCTCCTATCTGGCTTTCGAGACTAAGCTCTTTCTCCATCTGCATTTTGAATAAGGCTAATCTCTGCCTTCCGAGGTGAAGCTCTACCTCCATATTGTTTAACGCTCCTATCTGCCTTTCAAGACTAAGCTCTGTCTCCATCTACATTTTTTCATAAGGCTAATCTCTATCTTCCGAGGTTAAGCTCTACCTCCACATTGCATAAGACTATTATCTTCCTTTCGAGACTAAGCTCTGTCTCCTTCTGATTTTGCATAAGTCTAATCTTTGCCTTCTGAGGCTAAGCTCTATCTTCGTAGTGCATAAGGCTCTTTATCTGCCTTTTGAGACTAAGCATTGTCTCCGCCCTTCATGGTTGAAATTTCTCCACTTCATTGTTCGACTGGCTGAAACATCGCCACCTGCATTTGAAATTCTCATATGGCTAAAAGTTCGTCACCCTCTGCATTCATCTGGCTGAAATATTTCCGCTTTATTTTTCGACTAGTTGAAACATCGCCACCTGCATTTTGAAATTATCATCTGGCTGAAACATCGCCACCTGCATTTGAAATTCTCATCTGGCTGTAAGATCGCCACGCTCTGCATTCATCTGGCTGAAAGATTGCCGCCTTCTCATGGGTTGAAAGATCGCTAACCCGTTCAAAGGCGTCATAGTTCGAAGGCACCATCTGCATAGCCCAAGAACATCATTCCATGGCTTGCGAACCTTTTCTTTTATGATTTTCATGGCCCAGGACATCATAGTCTGAGGACGTCATCCTAACCATCCAAGGACAAACATTCATGGTCCAACGTGAACTTGCATCACGCTTAAATTATGTAATATATGTACGCACATCACGCACTTACAGGTGTTCCAGTTGGCTCACGGCCGTCTCAGCAGGAATGATCCCGCTCCGATTCTACGTAATCTATACGATTCCAAATGCCTTTCTCAGACCTAACCATCGCGTTCGGTTTTTTCGATTCCCATCGGCATGTTCCGTCGACGACTCCTGAACTACATATGGCATGATTCCTGTAAAATCGGGGATATCTAAGCAACTCAGAGACCAGAGCACAATCAATATCTTTTCACCATCCCCATCTCCGGTCAAAATTGGCCATCTTATCTTTACCCGAAAACTCTTTCATCCTCCTCGGGTAAAGAGGGGCAGCTGTTGATACCTCATTTTTCCTATATATTTTTTTACTAAAAATAGTCTCACATAATAGCGTATATAAGCAGCCATCAAAGTTTTGGTATTTTTCCACATTTTAAAGAATTTTTAAATCAATTTATGGCCTATTTATGCCCTATAAAAGCCATTAATTATTCCCAAAATTTGTTATTTTGGTGAGTAATTTATTTTATTCTATCCTTTACACAAAAATATACTTTACATGATTTTTACATAATTTTACAAGTTCATTTAGTATTTCTAAATTAAAATTGCATGAAATTGCAATTTTAGCCTATTTTTAGATTTAATAGTTTTTTTAATCATAAAATCATTCCCAATATTTTTAAATTAATATTTAGGATTTTTTATTGGCGCAGTAATTTTAATTGGATTTTTAAACATCGTTTGCTATTTTATAAAATTTGAACTAGGAAAAAATTAAGTATTTAAATTATGGCCCCTTTTAATTTCAATTCTAGCCAAATTCAAGTCCCAATTTAACCCCAATTACCCATTAAACTGACCCGCCCCGTTCCCTATATTAAATCATGGCCGTTGATCATTTAGTTTAACGACCCACAATAATCCCTTCCATAATTAAACCCAATACACCCCCAACCCTAAATCATTTTACAAACCTGCCGACCTTGTATCCCCTTTGTTCCCAAATTCTCTCAGCCCCCCTGAAACCCTAGCCGCTTCCTATCACTTTACAACCCCATTTTACAGGAAAATATGGCTTTCCAGGTTTCATGCAACCTGTACTCACCCCCCGCTCCTTTCTATAGCTCCTCCGTTCATAGATCGAGGCCAAAACTCAAAGGTCTCCAGATTAGAGAACACTCGATTCGAGTTCTAAGACTATGCCCGGTCTCCCTCCGGCGAGTCTTAAGGTTGTGAGTCCGTTGTTGACTCGAAACCAGTACGTTCCAGGCTTTCTCGTTCTCTATGTTCCTCCCTGAAACCGCAAATATTTATGGTTTTCTTCTATGTTTCTTTACGATATACTTCAAATTTAAGTTATTTTCTAAAGCTCCAAAGTGTTTTCCACATTTTTACCAATTTTTATCTTCAAAACTGTTTATCTTCCTAAAATTTATGGTTTCTCTGATTTCTCTATTTTATTTGCTCTATTGTGTTTTCTTTGCTTTCACTATTATTCCCGAGTGTTTTCTGCTAAAGCTCCTATGTATTTTCTTTGCTATGGTGTTTCTAGGGTTTCCAAGTAAACCTGTCACTGTGTTCTTTACTTTCCTTATGCTGTCCGTGAAAGTTTGTGTCCTTTTTGTGTTTATCTTCCCCAATGCTTTCTTCGTTACACTCGAGATGTGATGAAAACCCTAGATTTTAGGGGATTTCTGATTTCTATGTATAATTGCCTGTTGAATGTTCAATGTCGAAACCGTAACTGCTTAAACACTTCATGCTTATGATTTCTTCAAGAATTTCTAATTACGTCTCATGCTTGTGTGCTTATGCTCTCTGATTATATGACTTTTCTATTAATTTCAGCCTTGCATGTTTTTGTGCATCTTTTATAGTCAGCCTTCCCTTTTTTTAAAATAACCTTAATTTTGGAAACTGATCTGTACGAACTTATTTGGCTCTTTAACTTTGACCTGGTGTTTGACTAAATTCAGTATCAATTCGTATCCCAATTTCCTTGATTCTTTGAGTGATTCATGACTCTACTTGCCTTATTTGTCTAAACCGTGTGTATTTCGAAAATCTTAAATGTATTTACCCCTTATTTCTACAACCCATTCTTGATTTCCTTTCCATATGTGGAACTCTATTTATATACCCTAAGTCCGACTCCCTTAATCAAAGGGAATTCTTTCCTTGATTGATTTTGATTGATACTAATTTATTTTCACGCCTTAGTTGCTACTTGTTTTCAAACTATAAAAAACCCCATCATCTTCACTTCAAACACACAAACACATACAATTTCACATTCAAAACTCTCTTTTCTCCTCTCTGCTTTTCTCTGTTACTTGTTCTGCTGCTCGAGTTTAGCCAGCTGAAAGCCAAGGCTAAACTATAAGGTTCATTTTGCCCTATTTGCTTTACCATTTGAAGTTGCAAGATGGTAGGTTTATGATTTAATACCATCTCCAAAACTACATGTTTAGTTGTTTCTTTTCACATGTCTATGTATGTTCATTATGCAGTTAAAACTTCAGCATGTATATCCCTACCCCTACACACCTATGCTTTAATACTGTGTGCTTGTATGAATGCTTTCATGTACTCCCCTCTCCCCAAATCCCTTTAGTCTACCTCTGTTTGACTTTGTTTCTGTTCTTATGCAAATGTTTTCATATTTGATCCCTTTCCCTGACCCCCTTTTGTATGTGAGTATTGTTTTGGATTATAGTGGTACTCTAATGCCACCATTAGTTCAGAACCAGGTTGTTCTAAACCTCCACTCAAATCAGTCCCATTCCCTCACCCCCGTTTATGTGTTGAGCTTGACTCAGGTCTGTTGATTCCCTAATCATCATACAGGCCTAAGTCTGACTTTATTTCAAGTCTGCTCTTATCTGTTTAAGCCATGTAAAGGTCAGGGGTATGCCAACCCTGTTCATGGCTAGGTATGACCACCTTTTGCATTGGTCTTCCTCTAATCCCTCACTTTAAACTTACTCTTAGTTCTTTAAGCCCTACCCCTTCTGGTATGCCATGCTTAGGGACCCTTGAGTTCCCTCTGAACTTGGATACCTAAGGGCTGGTAATTCCACACCTTGCACTACTCTAATCATTATTTTAGGGTGTATGCATTGCCTGGGCATCCTTAAAGCCCTTGGAACTTTGAAACACTCTAAGAGAAAGCCTTGGAATCTGGAGCCTGGATTTGGTAAAATACATATGTTGGACATTAAGGTTGCTTTGATCTTCCTCGGGTCCGTTTTAGATTTGATGTACTTATTTCCTTAGTCTTTTTCTCTCCATTTATGTAATACGCTTTGTAAAAAGAATTATGGGACATAACGGTGTGGGAGGGTTTTACATTTTTGCTAATCATAAAAGAAATCATGCCTATAGGAGTTTTGTGTAGATATCATGCCTATCAGATTTTTGTAGAAATCATGCCTATAGGATTTTTGTATTAGAAACCATGCCTATAGGATTTCAATATTGCATCTCATCTAGCAAATCATGTCTATAGGATTTCAATATTGAATCTCATCTAGAAACCTTGTCTATAGGATTTCAATATTGCAAATCACTTAGAAATCATGCCTATAGGATCTTAACATTGCATCTAGAAATCCTGCCCACAAGTCTTTAACATTCCTGAATCAAGTGCATACAGAAATCATGTCTATAGGGAATGTATAAAAAATGCTAGGCAAATGTAGGTCCCTTGAACGTTTAAAAGCAACAACAAATCAATTTGTAGATGGCAATGCCTATAGGGTTCAAACTCGCATAATTTGTTAGACGCTTTCAATAAAAGAATTTGTTAAATACTGCCTATTTTGAAATCTGATCAAATCTTCCTTCTACGCTGTTTTAAATCTATAAGAATATTTTAATGCCAAACCTGCATTTTTTGAAATCAACCTCTCTTTTCCTGCATAATCCGTACTTCCATACTTTTGTTGCACCACTTTACTTAATGTAATTCGGTTATTCTATTTCTGAATTTTTCAAATCCAAAATACTTGTTTCAAAAATCATCATTGGTTTTCAAAATGCTTTAAGTTTCAACAAACCGGATCCGGGGGGCTCAAAGAAGATTTATTATCCAACTTTATGTGTTAACTAATCTATCCATTATCAATTTTAAACTCAATACCAAACTAGTAATTGCAAGTCATGCTAAACTAATTGCTATTGTGATTTGTGGGGTTTTGTACGAGCCTCTGAATGTCTGATTTGTATACCCTTATGTGCTGCTTGTTTTGGTTGAGGTCTTAGCATTTTTACCTTTGAAACTCCATATATGTCTTATCCTCCTTCCCCTTTTTATTATTAGAAGTCCTAATATCCCGGGACTAATAGTTTGCGACGTGTATTAGTATGTAATAAGTAAACGAGACCAAACACATTTAAATACCTTAACGGGATGGGACGGATATGATATGGAGATTATGATAATGCTATAATATCATATAGTGACCCCTCATTGGGAATATGTGTGGGATATTGTATCGAATGATCCATATTATAGTTAAACCTAGGAAACCCCCCCCCCCTTTACATTTGTTTTTTTTTCCTGTTTTTGTTTAATTACATTCTCTTAAAAATTTCTCTTTTACTTGTGCTGTTCCTCTTTCAAAATTGCCCATTAGCTTTATATTCTTTATATGCACATTTTCTTGTCTACTTCTATGCTTCTTAAAGTCACATCTAAGTAAGGCCAGGAACCACACTAGTGGATCTTGAGGGGTGCCTAACACCTTCCCCTCGAGATAATTTCAAACCCTTACCCGAACTCTAGTTTTCATTCAAAATCTTCTTAAAAGTGTCATAATGCACTATAATCATTATTTGGCGACTCTTCAAACTCCGTAACCCAATTCCCAAAAAGGAAATAAGAGTTGTTTTGTCCATAATGTTGTAAACCCAATTTCCCTTCTTTTAGGAGGGAAAAAGGGGGCGTCGACAACAAGGATTGCAACAAAGTGGTAAATAGGTACAAAATGAATAAAAGAAAAGGCAATGAAAAAGAAAAAAACATAAAGAAAAAAAGAATGTTCAATGTAGAAATGAATAAAAAGGATTCAATAAAAGCGAAGAATGAAAGATGTGGAAAGTTGAGAAAGGAGAAAAGATTTGAAATGAACAAAAAAAAGTGACAGCGTGTCTGTATAACCCCTAGAAAAAAGTGAAATGACTAAAAACATTAAGTTAATGTGTGCCCAAATGAAGCAAAAGAAGTGCTAAAGGGAAGATTGAACCTACTTAGACAGATGAACCAAAAGCCTTCACTATGTCTCCACAAAAGCCCTATATGATCTTGAGTTGAGTGAAACTTATATTAGAGGTGACTCACATAAGGGGTAAGCCTATGGTACTTAGAGTCAGACTTGTGACTTTTCATTGAGAGAGAAGAGTGTATTTCCATTAACCTCGTTCTGAGTGCCAGTATCCTACGGTGAGGTTTACTTAGGGAGAGTTGAGGATGTGTGAGTTTGGGTTCCACAACAACCAAAGTAATATAAAAGAGTTTCTTTGATGAGTTAATATAACTCTTGATGCTCTTATGTCGCACTAAATCCATGGTGTTTAAATGAGTGATGTTGTTAATTATTCATTTGAATTGAGGGCAATTGTTAGTCCCAATTGATGCTAGATGACGTCACTTTAGTTTGGCTGAATTTTATTGGAATGACTCTTAAGGGGTGGTTCCTATTTTATTTGCCAGAGGACGAGCAAAAGCTTGAGTTTGGGGGAGGTTAAAACTAGGGATTATGATGCATTTTACGCTCCTTCTTGCTTACATATTAATTAGACATGTGTACAAAATAGTCCAAATGGATCACATGTTGTACTTGATTGCAGTGTTTGATCAATAAGGTGACAATTTGTCAAAAACTAGCTCAAAAAAGAGTGAAACAGGCACAAGTACCAAGACCAAGGCCATTGCAGCCGCACACCATTCTGTGCGGTCCGCAAAGATGAGGTTTAGAGAGAAAACATTTTAGGCAACCAAGCAATGCAGCCGCAAAGTATTTTGTACGGACCGTATTGACTTCATTGCGGTCGCACTCGACTTTGTGTGGTTTGCAAAGCTCAAGTTTAGAGAGGCTCCATTTTGGAGGAACCTGGCCAATACGGTCCACGGTACATTTTATGTGGACCACAATAGAAGCCACCGCGGCTGTGGTGCATTTGTGCGGTCCACGGTGTCCAACTTCAGAGAGCAGATTATTTAGCCAAGAGTCTTAGTGCGACCGCACTCGATTTTGTGCGGTCTGCACTAGCCCCGCCGGGGTATTTTTGTCCAAAATTTTCATCCCAATATAAACAGTTTCTTTTCCAATTTTAGGTAATAGCTTGTATTTTGAGACAGAGCTATGCTCGTGAACACTTCTTATTTTCCATTTTATGTAATTTTAGCTTAGTTTCATCATTGAATCTTCAAGTTTTATCTAGTAATTAATTATTATGGACTTTTATTCATCTATTTCTTTGTTTTCTTCTATAATCATAAGTAGTTAGACCCATTAGCTAGGGTTGAGGCTCAACCCTAGTGTGGGTACTTAATGGGTCTTGTGTTTTGATGCTTGATTGTCTATGGATGTTTGGTATTTGAACTAATTTCTGATTTAATTGTTGAATTAGTAGTTGCAATCACTAGTTTATGACTAGTTGACTTTGGCTCTTCTTTAGAAAGAGAGCCTAAGTCTATAAAATTGGTCCAACAAGGAATTGGGGCATATTCAAGAGATTGATAGCCCAATTAGAGGGTTAAACCTAGAGATAGTAATACCTGACATGAACCTCAATTACTTGCACTAACTATCATACCCAATTGGTCTTAAGAAAGTCAAGTCGGGCAAAATCACTCGAACTACCGAGAGGTATAGAGTGAGTAGAATCATGCAATGGTTATCATACTCCCCAAATGTGACAATCTAGCCTTAGACTCAAGAATCCGTCAATTAGCCATCTAGGAGAAAGTCACTGCCCTAGTTCAGATAGAAACTCAACTCCAATCACTAACTCCCTATGGAAATCGATCCCGTTCTTCTCGGGTAAAAGCTGCTTCAGCCTCTCTTGCTACTTTGTAGTAGTACAGGGTTGGCCTTGATCAAATTTCTAAGAACTTCTTGGCTGAAGCTATCAACAGTGCCTCATATTTGGTGAATATGTGCTTGATCAGGTCTCTCTTGAACAAAACTCCCTATGAGTTGCTGAATGGAAGGAAACCCAAGATGACTCACTTAAGAATATGGGGTGAAAAGTCTATGTACTCAACAATAGAAAGGATCAGCTTGGGAAATTTAATGCCAAAAGTGATGAAGGAATTTTTCTGGGGTACTCCTCTCAAAGTAAAGCCTACAAGGTATACAAAAAGAGGACTCAGCGTGTTGAAGAGAGTATACATGTAATCTTTGATGAGTCCTATCTCTCATGTGAGAAGAGAAAGAAGGATTATCAAGATGGAGAGCCTCTGCTGCTTCCAGGAGAAGTCATTGATATGGCAAATGGAAAGACAAATATGATGATTCAATTAAAGGAGATAGGTGAAGACAATGCAATCTCTTTCTTTCAGTCAGAGAGGAACCAAGTACTATAATCACAACAACTGAAGCTGAATAAAGAGAGGTTGATGCAGTTCAAAGTACTCCACAAGTAGCAGAAAGAAGGTTACAAGAGAACCAATAAGTCTTTCCCAGCTCCTGCACAAATGAAATTCAAGTGGCCAACTGGAAATACAAAAGCTCTTATCCTCAAGACAACATAATCACTCCTATGGATTCAGGAGTCCAAACCAGATCAAAAGCTAGAAATTCACTTGCCTTCTCAGCAATTCTCTCCTAAATAGAGCCCAAAATATAAAGGAAGCCTTAAAATATGCAGACTGGGTCATAGCCATACAACTCACTCAATTCAAAAGGAACAAAGTATGGCACTTGGTACCTAGACCCTCAGATCGAACTATCACAGGGACCAGGTGGGTATTCAGAAATAAGCTTGATGAACATGGAAACACCACAAGGAAAAAGGCAAGGCTACTGGTCCCAGAGGCTACAATCAGGAGGAAGAAATTGATTATGATGAGACTTTTATTCCGATTGCTCTTATGGAGGCTATTTGAATCCTCATTGTCTTGGCATCACATATGGAATTCACTCTGTTCCAAATGGATGTCAAAAGTGCATTTCTGGATGGTTTCCTCAAGGAAGAAGTCTATGTAAAGCAAATTCCAGGATTTGAATGTCATGAATACCCCGATCATGTGTTCAAATTGGATAAGGAACTGTATGGGTTGAAGAAGGCTCCCCGATCTTGGTATTAAAGGTTGTCAAATTTTCTCTTAGAAAATGATTTATAAGAGGGAAAATTGACAATACTTTGTTTATGAAGAAACGAGGGAGGAACCTGCTCATTGTTGAGGTATATGTTAATGATATCATTTTTGGGGTAGCAACTGATTCACTACGTGAGGAATTTGCAAAAGTCATGGGAAGTGAGTTTGAGATGAGCATGATGGATGAGTTGAATTTTTTCTTGGGTCTTTAAGTGAAGCTGTCTACAAAGGGAACATTCATTAGTTAGCAGAAGTATACCAAGGAGCTTCTGAAGAAGTTTGACATGGAAGCATCAAAAGTGATTTATGATTATCTTCTTAATTTTCGTTCAGATTGTTATATTTCCAAAATAGATTGAAGTTGCTAAGATTTCTGAAATTTTTTAAGAATTTAAGGAAAGCTCTATTGTTAAGACCGAAATTTGATTGATATATTGACTGTTACTTCGTATGAATTAGTGTGTGTGTGTGTGTATATATGTCCTTGGAAATTTAAGGATGTGAGAAGCATATGAACCATATGTTTAAATGCCTAGACATTAAGTCAAGTTTAAACTGAGATTTTGATGCCAAATTATGTGAGAAAACTCATTATGTTTGATCCTCCAAATTGCACTTATGTGTACCACATGTATTTGATTGATTGTGTTTGGTTGTTGATAATGTGCAATAATGTTTTGAAGTGAAGTAAGTGACTGTTTAAATGTGGTAAGATTGAAATGGGGATTCTTGCTGTGATTGTACATTACATGAATTGGTGTTGTGACCCTATAATTGTAAAGATGCATTCCAATATGATCAAGGTGCTATTGTTGATAACTTAAAAGGGGTGCAAGGAATATGAATTATGAATTGAAATGCTAAAACCTTAAATTAGGATTGAGTTGCATATATTATGCCAAACTATGTGAAATTCTCTAATGTATAGAGATGTTGGAAGTAATCAAATGAATTTGGGAAATAGAGTTAGAGTATGGCCAATGTGCCGAGAAATTGAATTATAATGGTACATGGTGATGCCTATGAGATGAGAACATATAAAACAGATTATGAAATGAGCCTCAACTTTGCTTTCAATAAATGACTTCAATAACAAAGTGCCTAAAGGCTTTATACACAATTTATGCCATAAGTGGATATTCGAGACAATGTCTTGCCTTGTGAGTACATCCAATATGATCCGAGTTTTTACATACTTCGATGTTGAAATTGTATATTTTTATGATTTCAAAAGAATGATTCAAGAACAATTGGTGTAATTTCTTGCTTATGCCTTTGATGTGAAATATGTGGAAATGATGTGAAATGAAGGAAATAGGAGATTGAGCTATAGAATGTGGCCTACTACCAAGTATGATGTGATAATTGTGGCCCCAAGTCCCTAGGAATTGATATATGTGAAATAAATATTGAAATGAGATGAATAATGAAAAAGGAATAACGTCTTCGTAAGAAGGCCTAGTTGATCGGGTCGTGATCAGACACCATGCCGCATATATGGTGGTATTGTGATGATATTTAATTCTCAAAATTGAGAATGAAATTATGATTGAGGTATATGTCTCAAATGAGGCAAACTAGCCGATCGGGTCGTGATCGGACTCCGTTTAATAAAGCGGTGGTATTATGATCAATAAGAAGGAAACAATGCCTTGGCAAGGCGGCCTAGCCGATCGGGCCGAGATCGGACTCCGCTCAAGAAAGCGATGGTATTATGAATGAATTAATGAAATAAAAAGGAAAGATGAGATAGTTATTGGAACATACGCCTCGAGTGAGGTGACCTAGCCAATCAGGTCGAGATCGGACTCCGCTCATGATAATTGTCATGGACGGCACTATTTTCGCCCCAAAACAAGCTCAAAACAGCTCCAAAATGCTTCCGGAACAGTCCGGAATACCCCGGAAGGTCCTGGAAGACTCTAGAAGGCTCTAGAAGACTCTAGAAGACTCTAGAAAAATCTAGAAGACTCTAGAAGACTCTAGAAGACTCTAGAACACTCTAGAAGACTCTAGAAGACTCTAGAATTGTGCAGATTGTTGAAGACAAGCCTAGAATCATGTGGAGGCTTCTAGAGGGCAGCAACCTTGTGTAAATATCTTAGATATTCATTTAGGAAGATTCTAGATACTTAGGAAAAGTCTAGACATTTAGGTAGCCAACTATAAATAGGCACCTAAGGCATTCATTTGGAATCAAGCAAGAAAGCAAGCAATCAAGCAAAGTTGTAAAGCATCCAAAGCATTGTAAAGCTCTCAAGTTCTCTTAATAAAAGAGTTCTTTCTTCCAACTACTAGTTTCCTTTGCCATGTTTCTACAAGCTTAGTCTTTCTTAAGTTCTACTAAGCATCCGGGAAGGCTGACTAGCTAACTTTGGCATTGAAAGTTCACTAGGCCGGACAGATCGTCGTGTTTGAGTTACGGTCTCGTCACAATTGGTATCAGAGCATCAGGTTCGTTGGAACATCTAAGGGAGTATGGAAGGCAGCAGTGAAATCACCCGAACCGAAAGGGACAAATCTAAGGGCCAAAGGTCTCGCTCCAGGGACGCCATGGGGGAGTTGGAGACAAGGCTGGCCAAGGTGGAGTTGGCCATTGCCGATGGGCAGGACAAGTTCGTGGAGGCCGACCAAAGGTTCGAGGGGGTCGAACAAAGGGTCGAGGAGGGCCTAGACGGATTGCGGGAGGAGATGCAGTCCGCCGTGAATCAAGTCCTGGCACAATGTCTTCAGGCGGTGGAGGAGAAACACCAGGCCGAGATTTCGCTCATGAGGGAAGAGTTAGGGAGGCTTTCACATGAGCTGGAGAACACCAAGGAGGAGCTCAGCTTGTGCAGAAGGGCTCTTGCACAAGGCACTGCCATAACGTCCGAGGTAAGGACTACCCCTTCCACTAGAGATGTTCCCCGACCCAAATACTTCAAAGGGTCTAGAAGCGCGAGGGAACTAGACAACTTTGTTTGGAGCATGGAGCAATACTTTAGGGCTCTCGACATGCAAGACGAGGCTCTAAAGGTAAACATGGGTAGTCTTTTCCTCGAGGACACCGCAATGGTTTGGTGGAGGAGAAGACAAAGCGACATAGAGAAAGGCACCTGCTCTATCGACACTTGGGCAGATTTTAAGGCAGAACTCAAGAAGCAATTCTACCCAAGCAACGTCGAGGAGGAAGCTCGTGGCAAGCTAAGACGTTTGCAGCACAAAGGAACCATCCGGGAGTACGTCAAAGAGTTCACAGAGGTACTTCTCGAAATCCCTGACTACCCTGATAAAGAAGCTTTCTTTGCCTTCATGGACGGGTTACAGCAGTGGGCAAGGCTTGAAATCCAACGCCGTGGTGCCCAAGACTTGACCACTGCCATATCCATTGCCGAGTCCCTTATTGAGTTTAGGAAAGTGGAAAAACCTAAACCCAAGGACAAGGGCGGCAAGGGAAAGAGTGGGGGAGACCCGCCTAAGGGCAAGGAGGCGTCAGAAAGGGCCAAGGGACGTAGAGATTTCCCTCCTAAACCTATCCGATGTTTCTTTTGTGATGGACCGCACTATGCAAGGGAGTGCCCCAAAAAGAGTAAGCTTTCTGCTTTAATCGAGGATCGCGAACAGGAGGAAGCAAAGATTGGGGCCATGCGGCTTCTAAACCCGACTCCAAGGAAGACAAATTTCAGCCATGCAACTCTCAAAGGGCATCAAGAAGGAAGAGCCAACCTACCTTGTTGCCTTAAAGGAAGAAGCTGTCATTCCTACAACCGAGTCCATGCCACCCAAGGTCCAGCACGTTTTGGAGGAGTTCCAAGACGTCATGTCACCGGAGCTACCAAAGAGGTTACCACCTAAAAGGGAGGTGGATCATAAGATAGAGCTGGAACCAGGTGCCACCCCGCCAGCTGCCGTGCCTTATAGGATGGCGCCTCCGGAGCTTGAGGAATTACGGAGGCAACTGAAGGAGTTGATGGACATGGGCTATATTCGTCCATCAAAAGCACCTTATGGAGCGCCGGTATTGTTCCAGAAGAAGCACGACGGGTCACTTCGACTTTGCATTGACTACCGGGCGCTTAACAAGATCACGGTCAAGAATAAGTACCCGATACCACTCATTGCCGACTTGTTCGATCAGCTTGGGCAAGCTCTTTGGTTCACCAAGCTGGATTTGCGATCGGGGTACTACCAGGTCCACATTGCGGAGGGAGACGAGCCTAAGACAGCATGCGTCACAAGGTACGGCTCATATGAATTCCTTGTGATGCCTTTCGGACTCACCAATGCGCCTGCAACGTTTTGCACCCTCATGAACCGAGTCCTACAACCTTTCTTAGACAAGTTCGTCGTGGTGTACTTGGACGACATTGTCATCTATAGCAACACACTGGAGGATCATGTAAATCATCTAAGACAAGTCTTCAAAGTACTCCGCACGAACGAGCTTTATGTCAAGAAGGAGAAATGCGCATTTGCTCGACGAGAAGTCTCCTTCTTAGGACACATTGTTGGTGAGGGAAAGCTACGGATGGATGAGTCCAAGATTCGGGCTATACAGGATTGGGAGCCGCCGAAGAAAGTTCCAGAACTTCGGTCTTTCCTTGGTTTGGCTAACTACTATCGGAAGTTCATCAAAGGCTACTCTTCCATCGCCGCGCCACTCACAGATCTACTGAAGAAAAACCAGACCTGGGAGTGGACTGATAAGGCCCAACAAGCATTTGAGGAGTTAAAGGCCGCCGTGATCAAGGAGCCGGTATTGGTTTTGCCCGACCATACCAAGTCTTTCGAGGTGCAGACGGACGCCTCTGACTTTGCCCTGGGAGGCGTCCTAATGCAAGAAGGGCACCCTGTGGCTTACGAAAGTCGTAAGCTGAATGATGCAGAGAAACGCTACACAGTCCAAGAGAAAGAGATGACTGCTGTAGTGCATTGTTTACGGACGTGGAGACATTATCTCCTGGGCAGCAAGTTCATCGTGAGGACGGATAATGTTGCCACAAGTTACTTCCTTAAGCAGAAGAAGCTTACCCCAAAACAAATTCGGTGGCAAGCTTTCTTAGCGGAGTTTGATTTTGTGATGGAGTACAAGCCGGGCAAGGGTAATGTCGTGGCCGATGCACTAAGTAGAAAGGCCGAACTTGCCTCCATCACAAGCCCAAATTTCCCTATAGTTGATCGCATCAAGGAGGGGCTGGAGCATGACCCACAAGCCAAAAATTTGTTGGGATTGGCACGTCAAGGGAAGACACGCCAGTTTTGGCTAGAGGACGGGCTGCTCCTCACCAAGGGAAATAGGGTTTACGTACCGAAATGGGGAAGCTTAAGGAAGGAAATCCTCCGAGAAAGTCATGACTCCAGATGGGCGGGCCATCCCGGAGTCCGAAGGACGATGGCGCTGATCGAGCGAGCATACTTTTGGCCCCAAATGCGGGATGACATAGAGCTATACGTAAAAACTTGTCTTGTGTGCCAGCAAGACAAGGTTGAACAACGCTCACCCGCGGGTCTTTTGGAGCCTTTGCCTATTGCGGAGAGGCCATGGGAAAGCATTTCCATGGACTTCATCACATCTTTACCCAAGTCCGAAGGCTGCAGCAACATAATGGTTGTAGTGGACCGCTTCAGCAAATATGGCGTATTCATTCCTGGTCCAACAAAGCTTACTGCCGAGGATGCTGCTCGATTATTTTTCAAGTATGTGGTGAAGTATTGGGGCATTCCAAAGACCATTATCAGCGACCGGGACCCCCGCTTCACGGGAAGGTTCTGGATGGAGCTCTTTAAAATAATGGGGTCGGAGCTCAACTTCTCTACAGCCTTTCACCCTCAAACTGATGGGCAAACGGAACGGGTGAATGCTTTGCTGGAGCTATATCTTCGCCACTTTGTCAGTGCCAACCAGAAAGATTGGGCCAAGTTATTGGACATTGCCCAATTTTCTTATAATCTTCAGAAGAGCGAGTCAACAGGGGCAAGTCCGTTCGAGATAGCAACAGGACAACAACCGATGACGCCACAAACTTTGGCCATTGGTTACAAAGGGCCCAATCCGTCAGCATACAAGTTTGCCAAAGGCTGGCACGAAAAGGCAGACTTGGCAAAAGCCTACTTAGCAAAGGCGGCACAGAAAATGAAGAAATGGGCAGATGCTAAGAGGCGTCACTTGGAGTTTGAGGAAGGAGACTTGGTCATGGTAAAACTCCTTCCTCACCAGCGTCGAAGATCCGGCCAGGTTCATAAAGGGCTAGTAAGGCGCTACGAGGGACCGTTTCCAGTAGAGAAACGCATTGGCAAACTAGCCTATCGCTTGACTCTTCCATCACATTTAGAAATGCATCCGGTTTTCCATGTGAGTCTTTTGAAGCCATATCATCAAGACAAGGAAGATCCAAGCCGAGGAGAGTCTAAGCGAGCACCAACGGCCATCACAACGGTGCCAGAGAAAGAAGCAGAAGAGATCCTTGCGCACCGCATCATTCCAAGACGGGGGACTCAACCAAGCTACACTGAATACTTTGTCAAGTGGAAAGGGTCTCCCGACAGCGAGGCGAGCTGGGAGCATGAACTAACTTTGTGGAATCTCCAAGACCTCATCAAGGCTTACAAGGAGCACGCGCCGAGGTCGTCGCGAGATTGAGCGGGGGAGAATGTCATGGACGGCACTATTTTCGCCCCAAAACAAGCTCAAAACAGCTCCAAAATGCTTCCGGAACAGTCCGGAATACCCCGGAAGGTCCTGGAAGACTCTAGAAGGCTCTAGAAGACTCTAGAAAAATCTAGAAGACTCTAGAAGACTCTAGAAGACTCTAGAAGACTCTAGAAGACTCTAGAAGACTCTAGAACACTCTAGAAGACTCTAGAAGACTCTAGAATTGTGCAGATTGTTGAAGACAAGCCTAGAATCATGTGGAGGCTTCTAGAGGGCAGCAACCTTGTGTAAATATCTTAGATATTCATTTAGAAAGATTCTAGATACTTAGGAAAAGTCTAGACATTTAGGTAGCCAACTATAAATAGGCACCTAAGGCATTCATTTGGAATCAAGCAAGAAAGCAAGCAATCAAGCAAAGTTGTAAAGCATCCAAAGCATTGTAAAGCTCTCAAGTTCTCTTAATAAAAGAGTTTTTTCTTCCAACTACTAGTTTCCTTCGCCAAGTTTCTACAAGCTTAGTCTTTCTTAAGTTCTACTAAGCATCCGGGTAGGCTGACTAGCTAACTTTGGCATTGAAAGTTCGCTAGGCCGGACAGATCGTCGTGTTTGAGTTACGGTCTCGTCACATAATGGTGGCACTGGAAACAAATGATGAATAGTGTAGGATGCCTTAAACTAAAGATAATGGAAACATAATGTGAAAATCGTATGATTGTTCTAGTTCCCACACTAAAGATATGGGAATGGAGTGAATGTTATAAAATTCGTCGATTTGATGACATGGTGACTGCTAAAGCTTTCGATTGACATTAATGATTTATTTACTCTTGTTTGATAATTCTTTCTAATGAACATGTGTTAACGATTTATTTTCTATTGTATGATAGTTCTTTCTAACTAGATGGTGTTTAGTTATACATACTAGTGCTATTCAATGGCACTAACATCCCTTTTGCTGGGGGCGCTGTATTTTTATGATACAGGTTGTTCCACAACGAGCGATAATGGCCAATGATAGCAGTATCCTCTTCCCAGCAGACTTGGTGAGCCCCACTCTAACCCGGGGTCACGTCATGTATCTTTGTTCATTTTCTCATCATGTACTTTTCATTTGAGGTATATCTTGAGCCTTACTGCTGGCATTTTCATATTATTCTTCTGTTATATTTAGAGGATTCGTAGACAGGTTGTGGGTAGTTTCAGGTATTGGAATTTAGAATAGAAGTATTGATGTTTGGAAATTATGTACGAAACTTGGAATACCTTTAAAATGGCGGATGAAGTTGCTAATGAAAATAAAATGGAACTCGTTAATGATATGTTTATATAATTTGATTAATGGAGTCTATCTCCTATTTATTAATGAGTTAGTTTGGGTAGAAGTCGACCTAATAGGCTTGCTCAGTCGAGTTTACTCCTTTTAGCACCGGTCGCGCTCCCCAGATTTTGGGGCCTGAAAAACTTGGTATCAGAGCCTAAGGTTTTAAAGTATCCTAGGATGTCTCGGAGCCGTGTCTAGTAGATTCCTTCTTATCGGTGTGTTGTCGACCACATCTATAAGTTGGAGGCTATTTGGACATTAGGAATTTCACCCTTCTTTGATATTCCAGATCGTGTGATATGGCTCAAGATAGGGATCTAATTTACTCTCTAAGCATTATTCTCAAGATTGGTAATTTTGATACCATAATCCGCGAATTTGAAGAATGTAAGGAGGGATTTATCCTACCATTGAGTCCAAGTGGATTACCCAAAGACTTGTTAAAAGAATGTTTTGAGCCATGGTGTGATGGTTAGAACTTGTTGTTAAGGAGAGTACCCTTGTTCCAACTAATGTCACTACACCAACAGATCATGTAGTATATCATCAGTATGTATGTACAACTATGACCTTGTAAAATCACCTTTTGGTGTACGAATATTTGGTATGTGATATCTACGTGGATTGTTTGTGAAATTCTTGTGATTTGTTTGATTTGAGTGTTTGTGGTTAAGTCTCCTGATATAATGGTGCAAGTGATTGGCAGCAAACTAAATGCGTGAATGTGAAAGTATTATGTGGTAAGAGCTGTGAAATAAATGATGGAAGGAAATTGTAAATGATGCAATTGGAACAACTGTGGTTATAACATATTTGGCTTGTTGTGGGTAATTAATATGGTGACTTAAATTGCATATGAATTATCGAAAATGATGGAAAATGGTATTGATGACTACGAAAAATTCTCGTGAATTTGTTACGGTTGTCTTTGTGAATTATTATTGTTGGGAAATGATATTCTGGATGGACTGAAGCCAAGTGATTGAGTGGTGAACTATTGTTGTTGTGATAAATGTGATTGTCCGATGGGAACGGGGTTGCGCACTGCAACACAAAATGATAATCTCAAACGTGTTTTAACCTCATTGTCATCCTTATGGGCTTATGGAATAGATTCCTTGTGTCAGCTAACATCAGGAGTGTCATTCAACTTCATGTAATTTGAAACCCATATTGCACTCAAGGTGGCAGAATATTCTCATTTTTTATAACTGGAGTTTCCCTACATTCCAGGAGGCGACTGGTTCATGTGCTTCAATATTCTTCCTTAATGGTCCCTATTGCCAACGTACTACTTACCCCTATGCCTCATTCGTCTAATGATTGATTTCGTCACAATGATTAACCATCTCAGCATCATTGATAGAAATTTTGTGTCTCTTATCGTTTAACCTCATGAAATACTCTACTCAGTGCATTAATGGATTCTTGAGTAACCCCAGGCTAATCTTGAACTCTGTTGTTCCTCATTATATTAGATCCAATGGGTAATGTAAGTTCAGACGAGTCAAAGATGAAGCTTCACAGTGTGATCACGTATATATTTAATAGGTAATTTTGTGGTCAGTTTATGATAGCACATCTTGGAGTAATTGTTGAAGGTCATCAAGGGTTTAGTGTGAGTGTTCACCTAGAGATTTAGAGTTTGGAGGGTGAGCAGGCTATTCTCAATATTTTTCTCTAATGATGTTATGTGAGTTGATAATAAAGGTTGCATAAGGGATCCCACATTAGGCCGTCACTGGTACCCAATTTTCCCTATATATTTTTATATATACTCAAATACTTTCAAAATAGTATATGTATGCATATATAAACATGCCCAAATGTTTTGGTATTTTTCCCAATTTTTAAGGGTTTTTAGAAATGATTTATTGTCTATTTTCAAAAGTAACAAATCCAAAATTATTCCCAAATTATTATTTTTTGGCGAATAACGTAATTCATTCTTATATTTACAACAAAATATAATAAATATGATTTTTGCATAATTTTACAAATTTGTTTGGAATTGCTAAATTTAAATTGCATGAAATTGCAACTATAGTCTATGTTACAATTAACCGCATTTTATAATTATAAAATCATTTATGGTATTTTGGATAAATATTTATATATTATTAAGTATTTCTATGTTTTCAATTTGTTTTTCAATCATTTTTAGCTATTTTATTAATTTAAAAGTGAAAAATGGCTATTTAAAAATTGGCCCCTTTTATTTAAATTCTAGCCCAAATTGACGCAAATTTTAAACCTAGTTCAACCGCCTAATTAACGACCCAATTTTAATTTCAACCCGCCCCAAACCCGTTTGACTAACCCGTCCACTTTCCATTTTAAATCCTAGTCGTTGAGTTTTAATCAATGGCCCTCGTTCACACTTACCATTTTTAATTCCCAATCCCACTTACCCTAAATCATTTCCAACAAAGCAGCCTCCCCAAATTCCCTCGTCTTTGAGATTCTCTCTAACACTCAAAAACCTAACCGCCTATAAGTCTCCGACCAGTTCTCTTCAGAGTCCATGGCTTCTCAGGTCATGGATAGCCTGAGCTCACTTCCCCACACCCCAAATCGTGGGTATTCAAGGTCTTCAAGGTCCAGCCTTGACCAGACCTGTGCAGATCCTCCTCCAACCTGAGATCCCTTGGCTTCTCTAACTCCGTTCCGGTATGTTCGAACTTTAACAAGGCTTAGCCATGGCCCAGACTTGTTCAGGACCGGATCGTTCCAGGCCTTCTTATTTCTAGGGTTTCTGAGAAACCCTAAAGAGCTTGTTCGAGGTTTTTCTTCCCTTGTTTGCTTATATCTGTAAGAGATCTGTGTTCTACTCGATGTTTTAATTCTTTTGCACTTTTCCTTTTTAAAACTAGTCTGCTCAAAATTAGGGTTTTAAAATTAGTCTTCTTCTTTCTTTGTGTGAATCTGTGTGTCCATGCCATATCTTATGTGTTTTTGTTTGTTCGTATGATTTGCTGTTAATATGCATGTGTCTATCTTTACTCCGTTATTGCTTCTACTGGTTTCTACAAGTATGATTTACGTGTTTATCTTGCATGTCCTTTACTGTTTCTCCTACTGAGATTTTTTGCCTTTAATGGATTCATTTGGTTTCTAAACTTGTATCTTTTACTTCTTCCTAAATTTCTATGGCATCTCTTCTCTCTTCTGACTTCACTTGAGTTTTGAGCTTTCTCGTAAACTTTTTCTTTACAATTTTGTCACCCTACTTCTTTTGATTTTCTATGTGTGTTTGTGTATTTTCTCAAGGAACTCTAAAAGAGTTCCCTAAGCTTATTGTGAGGGCTTGCCCTCTATTTTCTGTGTCCTACTCCAACTGAAACCCTGTGTCTCGGATTTTTTCGTGAGTTTTGATTCTAGGGTTCTACTCTAGAAACCCTAGGCCCTCAAACTCGTGCTGAGTTTATAAACTGAATTGAAACTTGCTTTTAGATTTTGAAACTATTTATGCCGACCATTTCTTTCTTGCTTGACACTGGTATGCTTTACATGCAAGAGTTTTCCTCTGAACTAATTCTGTTAGCTTATGATTGATTTCAATCTCCTTTTACTAAGGCTCGATTGATTTGCTAATGATTTTTACAACTTAACCCCTTCCCCTCTTTTCATGACTAAGTTCATTCAAGACTTTAAAATTTCCGGCTGCTAGAGTATCTTATTTTTCTTATTTTCTCAAAACTGTGTACTATAGGCTTGTTACCTTAAATAGACTATATGAATTTACCCCTATCATGCTACTCTGAAATGGTTTTCATTATTTTTCTTTCCTTAATTACTCATTCCCGTTTGAAATCAAATCCCTTTGACCAAGGGAGTTCCTATTTGATTGACTGAAATTTTGTTTACTTGCCTTTTTGTTTACTCATTTTTGCACTATAAAAAGAGACAACCTTCTCAGTTCTGAACACAGTTCTTTGTGCACCTTTGCAATACACTTCACACTTCAGAAAAATAAAAAATACCTTTTTTTCAATACTGAATAACAGTTCTCTCTCTACTATCCCTCTCTCTAATACCATTTTCTCTACTACTACTGAGCACTCTGCTCCTTTCTCTCATACTGTCTGAATATTCTGGAGTTCCTCTGAACTCCCAAGTGGTTACAGAAGTTTTCGAGTTATTCGTGTGAACTGTATGGCTGTCTGCTTGCTGTTGTTTCTCTGTTGTACTAGAATTGCAACTGGTATGTATTTCTAGTTAAATAATCACTCCAACTATGTGTGTTCACTTCTCGTCTTCTACACATTCTTCACTCTGTGTTTATTTCATGTAACCGTGGCATGTTCTATTCT
Source organism: Nicotiana benthamiana (assembly GCA_034376525.1). Lineage (NCBI taxonomy): Eukaryota > Viridiplantae > Streptophyta > Magnoliopsida > Solanales > Solanaceae > Nicotiana > Nicotiana benthamiana. The sequence continues at coordinate 77,429,630 of CM067328.1, read as the reverse complement.
TTCTCCTATGTCATTGCATCTTCAGTCTGCTATGCTTTCTTATATTTTCCTTAATGGCAGTGTATGCTTTACTATGGAAATCCCTTCCCTCTATTCCCTTTTTGTGTGTTAGTATTGTTATGACCCAAGGCATCACCTTATGTTGTTGTCCATGATCCAGAACTATACTCTCCTGAGTCTCTACTCAAATTCTTTCTCATTCCCTCTTCCCTTTATGTGTTGAGATTTAACTTGGGTATGGTAGTGTCCTAATCACCACTCAGACCTAAGTTTGACTCCCCAGAGTCTGCTCCTATTTGTTTGACCTAAGCAGGAAGTCAGGGGTGTGCCAGCCTATTCCATGGCTGGGTATGACCACCCTCCGCTATGCTTCCTCCCTCACTTTGCACTCATTCCTAGTTCCTAAGTTCTACCCTCCCCCCCCTTTGGTAATCCATGCTTTAGGACCCTCGAGTTCCCTCTAAACTTGGATGCCTAAGGGCTGGTAATTCCACACTTGCGCTATTCATTTAAAATATGTATTATTCAGAGTATAAGCATAGCCTGGGGTCCTGGAGGCTCCTTGGAACTTTGAAACACTCTAAATAAGAGAAGGCCTTGGAATCTGAAATCCGGATTTGGTATAACACATGTTATTGGATATTGAGATTGCAATAGGTAGTTTGGATCTAGCCGTAGGCTGTGATGTATTTTTATTATTTACTTTCTTTCTTTTGGTTCTGTAATAATCTTGTAGAAAAGAACTTCAGGAAATATTATTGAAAGGGTATAGGATGGGTTTATATTTGATTGCATATGCTAAAGGGTAGATACCATGCATATAGGATCAATATTGTTGTTTAATCACTTAAGTATCATGCCTATAGGTTCAACGTTTAAATCATCTAGAGATTATGTCTATAGGCTTTTACATTCCTTTCATTCAATCATTTAGAAATCATGTCTATAGGATTTAATGTTTAGCCATGTTGCAAATCATTAGGAATCCTGCCTATAGGACCTACTAATCAACTAATTGCATATAGAAATCATGCCTATAGGAAATGCATGAAACGTTAGGAAAACCGTAGGGTAATCATATACTCATTTTCTTAACGTTTAATAATAGTAATGAGTCTTAAAAAATCAAGGTATATTATGTCCTGCCTATAGGGTTTCAGACTCGCGTAAATCTATGTAAGTAATTACCCGGCCATTGGCTTCAATGTTTTCAAACTCGTCCAAACTTGTCTACAATTTTCTAAAATTGCATTTTCTTTTTCTGAAACATTTTTTAACTCTCTGCCTGGATTTTTATTCGTCTCATGAAGCTCTCTTTCAAAACAAGTTTCAAACTCACTCTTCTTTTAAAGCATTCTTACTTCTAAAACTCTACTTTACAATTCCACCGTACTTTTAATTAAACAATATGATTTCTTCAAGACCTTTCTGAACTTCTGTAATTTCCAACCTTCTATTTCAAACTCTTCTGCATTAGTTCTTAATCAGTAATATGTTTAAAATACCTCAACTTCTGACAATTGGATCCAGGTTGCCTAATGTACACTTTTTACCCAACTCTATGTGTTAAACCAATATGTTCGCTGTTTAATTTTTAAAGACCAAATCAGTATATGCATGACATGCTAAACTAGTTGCTATGTGATTTATGAGGTTTATATGAGCCTTTTTGTGTGTCTGTTTCATTCCCTATTCATTTGCTATTTGTTTTGATTGACGCCCTAGTATTTTATCCTTTTGAAACTCCATATATGCCTATACTTCATTTCCTCATCCCTTTAGGATTAGAAGTCCTACAACCCCAGGACTAATAGGCTGGGATAGGGATTACCATGCATTAAGTAAATGAGACTAATTGCGTTTAATACCTTAACAAGATGGGAAGGGTAGAATATGAATATGATGACTGGTGCGCTAATATCTCGTATGAGAATGATTGCTGGGTATTGCACCAATGTGATCCATATTATATTTAAACCTCGGACCTTTTTTCTTTATTAATATGATGTGGTGTTTTCTTAAAAATTAATATTTTATTTAATTAATCTTTCTCTTTCCAAAAATCACTTATGTCTTTCTTCTTTCAAAACTTTCAACTTATTTGTTGTCCCTATATGCAAACTCTATGTGTTTCTTTCTACTCTCTTTAAAGTCACAACTAAGTACGGCCGGGAACCACACTAGTGGATCTTGAAGGGTGCCTAATACCTTCCCCTCGAGATAATCTCAAGCCCTTACTTGAACTCTAGTTTTCTTTCAAAAAATCTTCTTCTTTTCTTTAAAGTGCCCTATACTATAATCATTAGGTGGCGACTCTTCAAATTCCATAATCCGATTCCTCAAAAGGGAATGAGAGTTGTTTTGTCCACAATGTCATAAACCCGATTTCTCCTTGGAAAAAGGGGGCGTCGAACGCATGGCGACTCTGCTGGGGATTTCTTTAAGGCTTTTACCATTACGTACTTTTGTGACTTTATTGCTTCCTTAATTAAATTTATTTTCCATCTTTTATTATTTCATCATAAATACTAACTTGGCTCTTCATGTTTTTTTTTCTTTCTTTAAATTTATTTCTTTACTGCCTTACCATTATTTCGATTCCATTGTAACTTCCGAGCATTTATTATAATCTTTACTTTATGAACGTGAAAATACATGCTATATGCTTTACTTTTGTAAAGCATGCTTTACTTTTGGAAACAACCTTTATTATAATCTTTACTTTAATCTTTCGAGCATTTATTATAATATTTAGTTTATGGTAACATCGGGTTTCCATCGGGTATCCTCGAAATCCAAACGGACACCTCCATATTATGTGCATTTATTTGGAGAACTAAATGTCTTTATCACTAATTATTGATTTAAATAGTCGAGTCTGGTGGGGTTAAGGGCCTAACACTTTTTTTTTGCTGAAAATGAGGCACGAAGTCCCCATATTCGGTATGGTATCCAACATTCACCCAAGGTTGTTAAGATGGTGGGAGGACCTTCATGCTAGTGAACATACCCTTTTCCGCAAATACTTAGGAAACCTTCTACACTTTTGGAAGTTAAGCTTGACAACAAGATTATCGAAGCTGCTACTTTATTTTGGGATAGTGATATTTTGCTTCGGGGGCCTCGAGATGTCCCCTTTGCTAATAGGTGGTCTAGCTGGAATACCTTGGAAGAATCCAGGCCTACTTAAGCCAGAAAATCACAAAGGAAGGGATTTCCTCAAAATGATGGGACTTAAGAAGAACCCCGATCTGACTTGTCTGAAGGAGTCCTACATACCATTTGACTTCCTATATGAAAGGTTTGTCCACAGCAAGTCCTACCGCACCTACCCTGATGAGTTCGCCCTTACATCTTTGGGGCACATACATAGAAGGGTCTTTGTGTTCATGTTCTGTTTCTTGGGTATGATGATCTTTCTCACGAATAAGGCAATGATCCACACCAGACTATCCATGGTGACCAAAATCTTGATGGAGGGTATTGATGGGCAGTCTTTCAGCATAGTGCCCATGATCATTGCCAAAATATATCGAGCTCTAGGAAAATGTCAGCAAGGGGCCCTACACTTTGAAGGGTGCAATCTATTACTTCAGCTTTGTCTTATAGAACATCTTCAGAAAGGCGACTACAGACAGGAAATCATACGCAGGGATTGGGATGACCATATCACTTTTCATCACCCAAAGCGAATGAACTTCATGCCCAACATATTTTCTCAGCCATAGGACGCTAGTGGATGGGTAGAGCTATTGAATCTAAAAGAAGAGCAGTTACAATGAATGTATGAGTGGTTCCCAACCGGGGAATTTATTGTCCATTCTCGGGATGCACCATTCCTTATACTCATTGGCTTAAAAGGAACTTACCCTTATGTCCGTCTCTGAGCCATGAGGCAAGTTAGAAGAAAGCAGATCATACTAAGGAAAGAGAAAATGAGTCATTTCTGGGCTGACTTTCAAGACGATAATAGCCCGCACAGGTGTCAAGCCCAGCACATGTGGCAGTGCAAGCTCGTCTTAGGGAAGAAATCGATTGAACCAGACATGTATCTTGTCGGGTGTGTGTCGCACTACGCGGGTTGGTTGGAAGATGATCACATTGGTTTGGCTCGCCCAGCTTTGTCCATGTTCATAGGCTTATTGATGAGAAGACTACAACGCATGTCAAATACAATCAACTGCGCAAAAGGATGCAAAAATGTGAAAATTAACATCAGGAAATACAGGAAGCTCAGAAAAAGCTTATCAACGAATGGAAAGATATGGCTGTCAACTGCAACAATTGGCAAGGGTATTTGGAGCGAGGTCTAGTTGAGTTGGAAGGGAAGTTCTTAAAGAGGATTGAAGTTTTCCAAAATTTCGAGGGAAGTTGAGGTGGACATATGGCTCGAGCCTATCTGCTGTTAGGACTATGCGAGTTGATGCAGCTATACGAGGGAGGCAAGAGTACGGAATCTGGGGAAGGTTCTTTTGGGACCAAGTAGTTAGGATCTTTTATTACTTTCGTAATGTAATAAGGCCACTGGCCATTAGTGACCTCTTTTATCATTAAGTTGTTTTAAGACTCATCTTGTTTTTATTAATAAAATGAGGAATTTAACATTATAAGTTCTCCAAATTTAATTTTTCGCTAGGCCTACCTCGGGCAGAATGAGGAACCCAAATTAGGAAGCGATTTATATTCTTTCACAATGTGTTTAAATATAGCGATATTATTTCTCAGAATCTACACTAACTTTTTACCTTTTTGTTTTTATCTTATTTTTATTCCCCTCCCCAATGGTTAGTTCGTGCATTCTGGCACCCTCAGCATACTCAACAAGATCCAAGGGTCCTCCACCTCCTCCTCTTTCGAGTCCTACCAGAAATAGGAACAAGGGAAAAATCGGAGATGCGAGCGCTAGAAAGGAACTTGAGGAAACTTCTCAGAACACTTCAATTATCAAGGAGAATGTTGCTCATCTTGAGCAGACTTTGCTGAGATTTCAGGAAGAATTGGACCAAGTTCGGAATCTGGAAAGCCTGTCAATCACTCTTGACGCTCCTGATGTTAACACCCAGAACCCTGTACCTCCACAAAATACCCCGCAACCACCAATACAACCCACATATACCCAAGACTGCAACACATGCAATAACACTCCACTGCTTATTCCTGAACCCCAATATACCACAACCAACCACATCCACAACAATCCCATCTTTATGGATACTGTACCCCACTATACTTAGCCAATCACAAGTGCACCCGAATCAGATGACAAGGACTACCTCATTCAGAATTTGGCCGCTGAACTCAAGAAGCGAACTAGCATGGTCTAAGGAGTCGAAGGTAGCAAAGGCGTTGTGGGTTTGAACTAGGAAGATCTTTATGTTCATCCAGATGTTGAGCTCTTGGAGGGGTACAAACCTCCCAAGTTCGAGATGTTCGACGGAACAGGTGATCCCAGGGTCCACCTGAGAATGTATTGTGATAAGCTGGTAGGAGTAGGAAGGGACGAGAAAATCTGCATGAAAATGATCATAAAAAGTCTGAAAGGCGATGCTTTATCATGGTTTATCATCCAGAATGCAATGAAATGGACAAGTTGGGTGAACATGGCATCTGACTTTATGGACCGATTCAGGTTCAACACCGAGAATGCACCAGATGTGTTCTATATCCAGAATCTAAAGAAGAATCCCACGGAAACCTTTCACGAGTATGCTACTCGTTGGAGGTCAGAAGCTGCTAAGGTCAGGCTGGCCTTGGAGGAAGAGCATATGAACAGGTTCTGTGTCCGGGCTTAGGATCCTCAATACTATGAAAGGTTGATGCCAATATAGGGTCAAAGGTTCTCTGACATTATTAAGTTGGGAGAAAGAATCGAAAAAGATATCAGGACCGGTATGTTCACCAATCTTGAGGCATTACAGGCCACTAACAAAACCTTACAACCTTACACCAAAGAAAAAGGACGTGAATTCCGTAGTGGCTGCGCAAAGAACCAAATCCCCTATAAAGTACCAAACCTATCTCTATACTCCACTCACATATAAACCTACCATAAATTACCATGCACCCTCACCTACATACCAAATGCCACCATCTACCTACCAATAACCTCCACCACCCACATATCAACCCACTTTACCAAGATATTCCCAACCTGCGCCTGTGTACCAAGAATAAAACTCCCAACCTTCTCATTACCCATCACCACCCACTCCCCAATACTTTCCTCGACCAAGACCAATTTCAACCAAAGACCTCCTAGATAGTATACCTTCATAGCCGAGCCAATTGACCAATTATATGAAAAACTCAAAGCAGCCGGTTACATTTTACATATCCCATCCATAATTCCAGAAAATCCTTCCCAATGGATCAATCCAAACAAAACTTGCGCACACTATTCTGGAATTAAAGGCCATACCATCGACAAGTGTTGCTATTGAAAGACAATATTCCGACTTTGATTGATAACAAGGTCATTATAGCAAATGAGCCCGCTCCAATATTCGCAACAACCCTCTGCCTAACCACAAGGGCGGGGGCATCCATGTGATCGAGATTGAGGATGATTGGGACCCCAAAGGTTCAATTAGATTGATTGTTGAAGGAGAAGAACCTAAGAAGCCTGCAATTACCCTCAATCCCATTATTTTTCAGATCCGGCCCTTTGAGGGCAATGTGGTAAATGTGTCTATGCCACTCGAGTTTGAAGCACCTTCTGCAAAGGCGCCAAAACCAATTGAGTTGAGTTCGAGGTCCCAAAAGTACCTGCACTGTTTGAAGTTGTTGTGTTACCCCCGAGGGTGCCTATTCTGGTTTCCATGACAGATGTGACCCCATTCAAGTCAAACGCCATACCTTGGGATTACACACCCGGGCTAGAAGGAAAAGGAAAACACATACTATAGAAGTGATCGATGCACGGGGCATGACCAGGACAGGCAGGGTATACACCCCAGAACATTTAGCTGAGTCCAGCAAGAAAGCCTCTGGATGGGCTGTCAAAACTGGACCCGATGACCTTTGAAGGAAGATACAGGCCAAAGAGTACTCAGTCGTTGAGCAACTGAACAAACCACCAATGCACATTTCCATCCTGGCCCTTCTGCAAAGACCTGAGGCATACAAAAATGCCTTAATGAAAATATTGAGTGAAGCTTATGTTCCCAGCAACATAGTAGGGGGAGAAATGGCGAATATGGTAGGGAAGGTACTGGAAAGCCACAAGATTGCCTTCCAGAGGATGAGTTACCACCAGAAAGGCTTAGTCACAACAAGGCATTGCACATCACTGCGAAATGCGAAGATTATTTCATCACTAGGATCCTGGTTGATAAGGGATCCAGCCTTAACATCTGTCCACTAATAACCCTCAGGATGTTGGGTAAAGGACTGCATGAGATCAAGGACAGAGCTATCAGTATTAAAGCATTCGATAGGTCTCAAAGATCTACCATTGGAGAAACTAGCCTGTGTTTATAGATGGCACCTACCTGGTTCGATGTTGACTTCCAATTCATAGACGTGCCAGCATCCTACAATTTGTTGTTGGGGAGACCCTGGATCCACGTCGCTGGGGCTGTGGCATCAACCTTGCACCAAGTTGTAAAATTTGAAAGGAATCATCAGGAAGTGATCATTCATGGCTACGGTAGCAACCCTATATACAATCGCCAAACCATTCCAATGATCTGGGGTCGAAGGATAATAGGCGGAGAGAAATACCATCACATCGAGCGAGTCAATGCCATAGATAAAGACAACTGGTGGGATGGCAAGATTGAGAGCGTCTTGAATTGGAGCGAGTATGAGCCCGGAAAAGGACTGGGTAGGAATCTTCACGGCATTACCAAACCCATCAAATAAAGAAACATGGCACCACTTTTGGGTTAGGGTACGAGTTCACTTGGGAGGAGCTCAACCATTGGTCACCACCATGGCGCGGTCCCTACTATTCACTAGAGCACCCTCTACCTCAGTTGGAGCAGACCTTTCAGACTGCTGACACCATATATGGATCAGAGGAAGACGAGGCACTGGCAGTAATGGAGAACCTGTTTCTGGAGGATGATATGGATTTTTGTGTTATCTTCGAGGAGGAAGAGAAAGAAGGCACTTCCATTCAAGATGTGAACCGAGGGGAATGCCTCACCAACTGGTCAGTCCAGACCACCAATGCCCGAAGAGCTTCGGGGTAGCAAGGCTAAAAGATGCACTATGCATCACATTTTACTTTTAGTTGATATTACTTTTCCGCATTGTCCTTACTTTTGAAAAGAGCTCTGATGTTTCGAACAGTTAATTTAATCAAAAGCATTTACCAAGTTTATTATTTTATCTCACTCTTATTATTTTTCTCTATCATTTACTTTATTTTATACATCATTACTATTACATATCTTGATGATGAACCAACGACTGTGACTTGCAACGAGGCAATGCAACAAACAGACGTAGATTCAGAAGAGGATAATATACCAGAAGAGGTTGTCCGAGAAGTCGAGAACTTTGAGAATAGACCCAAGTCTAACTTGGACGAAACGGAGGTTGTTAATTTGGGAGACACAGAGAATGTCAAGGAAACACGTACCGGCGTACATTTGTCTCCATCATAAAAGAGAGAGTACACCGAGTTCCTAAAAGAGTATGAAGATATCTTTGCATGGTTTTATGATGATATGACTGGTCTCAGTGCATCCATTATGGCCCACAAGTTGCCGACAGATCCGGCATGCCCGCAAGTAAAACAGAAGCTTAGAAAATTCAAGCCAGACATGAGTCTGAAAATCAAAGAAGAGGTTACTAAGCAAGTTAAAGCCAGGGTTCTCAGAGTGGTAGAGTACCCGACTTGGTTAGCCAACATCGTGCCAGTACCGAAAAAGGATGGGAAGGTTAGATTCTATGTCGACTACCGAGATCTCAACCGGGCCAGTCCTAAAGATGATTTCCCTTTGCTGAATATACACATATTGATTGACAACTGCACTAAACATGAGCTGCAGTTGTTTGTCGATTGTTTTGCTGGATACCATCAGATATGGATGGATGAAGAAGATGCAGAGAAAATGGCGTTCATCACGCCATGAGGGATGTACTGTGATAGAATGATGTCGTTCGGTTTGAAGAATGCTGGTGCTACCTACATGAGGGCCATGACCACTATCTTTCATGACATGATACATAAAGAAATCGAGGTGTATGTGGATGACATCATCATCAAGTCCAGGTAAGCTTCAGAACGTATGGATGATTTGAGAAAGTTCTTCAACAAATTAAGGAGATACAACTTGAAACTAAATCCCGCCAAGTGTTCATTCGGGGTCCGAGCCAGAAAATTATTGGGTTTTATTGTGAGTCACCGAGGAATAGAATTGGATCCATCTAAGGTCAAATCCAAATAAGAGTTGCCACCACAAAAGAACAAGAAAGATGTGATGAGTTTTCTGGGAAGATACAACTACATCAGTTGATTCATAGCTCAGTCCACTGTCGTTTGTGAGTCCATCTTCAAGATTCTAATGAAGGATGCCTCCACTAAATAGACTGATGATTGTCAAAAGGCTTTTGATAGATCAAGAAATACTTGTCAACGCCACCGGTCTTGGTTCCGCCTGAACGAGGGAGACCCCTATTGCTTTATCTCGCAGTATTGGATGAAGCGTTTGGTTGTGTCTGAGGATAAAAGATGAAACGGGAAGAAAGGAGCAAGCAATCTATTACCTTAGCAGGAAGTTTACCCCGTTCGAGGATCAGTATTCCTTGTTAGAACGCACCTCTTGTGCTCTGACCTGGGTAGCTCAAAAATTAAGGCACTATTTCTTTGCTTACACCACTAATATCATATCCAGAATGGACCCGCTGAAATATATATTTCAGAAGCCCATGCCTAGGCAAGCTCGTCAAATGGAAAATCTTGTTAATGAGTTTGACATTATTTATGTTGCCCAAAAGGCAGTCAAAGGACAAGCATTGGCAGATCACCTCGCCGAGAATCCTGCAGGAGGAGAATACGAACCCCTAAAGAAATATTGTCCTGTTGAAGAGGTAGCTTTCATAGGAGAGAACATTGCAGAATTCTATGATGGTTGGAGATATTTTTTGACGGAGTCGCATATTTCAAAGGGGTTGGTATAGAAGCAGTCCTGTATCAGAAATCTATCAGCATTACCCAGTATCCGAAAAGCTCAGATTCTCATGCACCAACAACATGGCCGAGTATGAAGCCTGCATCTTAGGGCTCAAATCGGCCATCGACATGAACATTCAGGATTTACTAGTGATCGGAGACTCGGACCTACTTATACATCAAGTTCGAGAAGAATGGGCAACAAAGAATTCTAAGATACTCCCTTATCTACATCATATATAGAAGTTGAGGAACATATTCAGAAAGACGGAATTCCAGCACGTTCCCAGAATACAGAATGAGTTCGATGATGCCCTAGCCGCTTTGTCATCTATGATCAGCATCTAGATAGAAACTTTATTGATCCCATCCAGGTCAATATTCACGACCAACCTGCTTATTGTGCTCATGTTGAGGAAGAAGCTGATGGGAAACCTTGGTTCCATGATATAAGAGAATACTTAACAACAGGAGAATACCCGAAGCTTGCCGATGCTACTCAGAAGTGCACGCTCCGGAGGCTATCCAATAAATTCTTTCACAGCGGAGAAATCCTGTATAGGAGGACTCCAAATCTAGAATTATTAAGATGTGTCGAGGTAAGAGAAGCAACAAACTATTGGAGGAAGTGAACGCAGAGACCTGCGGACCGCACATGAATGGTTTTGCTTTGGCCAAGAGGATACTTTGAGCAGGATATTTTTGGATGACCATGGAAATAGATATCCAATATGTATGAAAATGCCACCGCTGTCAGATACATGCAGATATGATAAAGGTACCTCCAAATGAGCTAATTGTAACAAGCTCACCATTGTCGTTCGCCGCCTGGGTAATGGATGTTATTCGACCAATTTGAACTATGCCGGACCTAATTCCCATTTACTAAGGGATATGTAAGCATCCCTAGGGGTTTTGTCACATTTTAATAAAAATTCCATTTTCCCCGCTATCGGAATTGGCGCAGAATGTTGAGGAGGGCCTTCAAAATTTTGAAGTCAATTTGTCAGTCTCCTCAACAGCATCAACCCAGTAAACTTGGGCAGATCATTTAGCATAGCCGTCAGCAGTGCCAGCCCAGTAAACTGGGGCAGAATTTTGAAGAGGACCCTCAAAATTCCGGAACGAACAAGGTTGTCGTGTATTGAACCACGTTGCAGTTGTTGGTTCATCAAAATAAAACCATTTTTCAAATTTATATTTATTGAATCATGCATAAATATCATTTGCATCGCTGTTAGTTTGCCAAAGCTACCCCAATGATGCATGACGTCAAGAGCCAGGGGATACGAACTGACCTTTTCCTTTTACAGTACTCACAATTTTTCTTTGAATGCAGGCACCCCAGGTCGCAAATCATTGAATACATTCACAATTGTACTCTTCAAGATTGAAGAACGATCGCGCATTCGCAAAGTTAATATCTACACCCAACATCCCCAGCAACAACGATATCACAATCATATATCAGCTAAAAGAACTTACGACTGTTCATTTCTTTACATTCCTACATTTTGCATAAGGCTATCTTCTGCCTTCTGAGGTTAAGCTCTACCTCCATCCTGCATAAGGCTACTTTTCTGCCTTTCGAGACAAAGCTCTGCATTTTTGCATAAGGCTATTTTCTGCCTTTCGAGGTTAAAGCTCTACCTCTATCCTGCATAAGTCTACTTATCTGCCTTTCGAGACTAAGCTTTGTCTCCATCTACATATTTCATAAGGATATCTGCCTTCTGAGGTTAATCTCTACCTCCATCCTGCATAAGGCTACCTATCTGCCTTTCGAGACTATGCTCTGTCTCCATCTGCATTTTGCATAAGTCTACTTTTCTGCCATCTGAGGTTAAGCTCTACCTCCATCCTGCATAAGGCTACCTATCTACTTTCTGAGACTAAGCTTTGTCTCCATCTACCTTTCGAGGTCAAGCTCTACCTCCATCCTTCATAAAGTATTTATCTGCCTTTCGAGACTAAGCATTGTCTCTATCCTGCCTGGCTAAAATATCTCCACCTGCATTTAAAATCTCGTTTTGCTGAAATATTGTCATCTGCATTTAAATTTTTGCTTTGGCTAAAAGATCGCCACTCTTTGCATTCATTGGCTGAAAGATTGCCACCTTCTCATGGGCTGAAAGATCGCCAACCTATTCGAAGGCATCATAGTTCGGAGTCACCATCTGCATATCCCGAGAACACCATTTCATGGCCTCTGAATCTTTACTTTTATGCTCTTCATGGCCAAGGACCTTATAGTCTGAGGACATCATCCTAGCCGTCCAAAGACATCATTCTTGGTCCAACTGGAACATGCATCACATTTAAATTATGCACGATATATGCGCATATTGCTCATTTACAGGTACACCAGCTAGCAAATGACCGTCTCAGCAGGACCGCTCCCACTCCGGTTCTCCGCAACCTGTTCGACTTCAAAACCTTTTTCAAACAAGACCATCGCATGCATATTTTCGAATCTACATCGACACATTCTATCAATGGTTCCTGAACTACATACGGCCCGATTCCTGTAAAACCAGGGATATGTAATGTTTGGCCCCAAACCGAGGGATGACCGGCGCCCGAACGGGTAACCCCAGTCAAGCGGACCTGGGTGCCTTTCCTATTCCCCACACGTTACCCCCATGTTATTCATTGTTAATTAGCCAAAAGATACCAAATGGAATTGAGAGTAAAATATGGATTCTCTTTTATAAGCACACATTATGATTAACAGGGAACATCTTTTACCAAACACACATTATGATTAACATGGAATATTTTTTACCAAACACATATTACGATTAACAGGGAACATGGTGTACAAACTTACAGCGCCCAAAACATACACCTATATACATATGTTCTAACCCATATGACAGTGTCTATGGAGCCTCTAAGAGAAAGATAATGCAACACTTGCCGGCGACAAGGCCCCAGATATACCTTTGCAATGACTTCACAACACTATTATTACAGCAATAGAGGTGGCCTGAACCACGCGGGGCCTCAAAAGGAGAGGGGCTCACCAAGTACTAACACTGCCGATAAGGAAGGAGAATGAGCTAGGAATGGTGGACCAGAGTGCCTGCAGCGGATCCACCTACAATCATAACACGGATGTAGCGCCCCCGGCAAAAGGGACATCAGTACATTTCAATTGTATTGGCATGTATGCACAAACTTTGTCCCAAGTAAACTCAAGTCGAAAATACATATACAAGTGTAAAGCTGAACAACAATAGCACAATCATGGAGAAACGACCAAGCATTTCATAACAATGATACAATTAGTCAAACAAAGGGGAAATCAGTGCCCAACAAGTTACAAACTCTCCTACTGTCTCCTTTCACAATTTCACATTTATCATTTCATAATTTCTGTTCATTTCAATAGTGATATTGGATAACTTTTTCCACCCTTATTACCTCGTCCACCCATATTACCTCGGCCACCCTTATCGCCCCAACCCACACCTTATTTCACCATGTTGCAGCGTGCAACCCGACCCTGCCTTACAATTTCAATTCACAATCGACATACAACATAGCAAAAAATACAAGAAATCAACTAAAGCACATTGTTAAGATATAACCACAACAAGGGGTAAATTATTTTCACAACTAGCAACAACAATTTCCTCATGATCATCAATTTGTCCACAATTCGAGTTACCAGAATGGATGTCCATAACCAACCATATATTATTACCACAATAGTTCCGGCTTCACTATTCAGGAATTCTTTCAATCACATGATCCTCAACCTTTGCCACAAGATGTCACCACACAAGTGTAAATCATAAGAGTTTCACAATAATTCCCTACATGGATATCAAGTAATATCACATATCAACACAAGGAGATTTCACAAGGTTCACGGTTTGCCATACATACCTGGAATTGGATCTCTCTTTTTAACTTTCACTACAATTCACAAAGCAATCAAGATGGGTCAATCTAGTTCATGATTAATACATAGACCTTTAGAAAAGGAATTCACAATTTACTACCCAATTTCCTTTTTACACGATTCTAGGGTTTTGAAGACATGCATGAAGGTTTTATCAAGAAATTTCAAAATCTAGTGCATGTGGTTCCCTTCCCAAGCTTAGGTTTGAAAATTTAGGGAAAAGGGTTAGGGATTTTACGTGTGAAATCGGAACTGAAGACAATGCACCAAAATTTCCCAGGCTGCAATGATTTTGAAAGATTAGATGATGAAGACTTAGCTTTCTCTCTCAAGAACTCTCTCTCTCCCTCTCTCTTATTTTGATCATAAATGAGTTAGAAATGAGGGTGGGGGTGTTTTATTAAAAGAGGGTTCGGGTTTAATATTTTAGAAAAATACTAGGCGAGCATGATCTGCGACGCAAATCTGCGGTCGTAGAATAGACATGCGGTCCGCGGAATGGACCGCAGAAATCGTCTCAAGTTTCGGACTTCTCTAGTTGGGAATGCGGCGGATATGAGGTCCGCATAACTGTACTGCGGTTGCAGAACGCACAGCAGAACTAGCCTTCAAAATTCCTCGGGGGCCATATGCGATCATTCAGCGGTACGCATATTGATTATGTGATCGTAGATCTGACCGCATTTTTAACATCAAAAATTGATTGCTCTCTGGAACCTCTGCGGCAGAAATGAGGTTCGCATTTCAGATCTGTGACAGCATTCTAGACCGCAGATTGGACCTTTTCTGGAAAAATTTCGATTTTACATTTTTAAGTGCAAAACAGTAAAAACAATCTGATCCACGTAGGTAGACTCGACTCTGTGAGCTGCTAGCATTTGAGCACTCGCTTTCACAGGGCCTTACATCCTTCCCCACTTAAGATCATTCGTCCTTGAATGAGGACTTGGGAACCAATGAGTTTGAAAACATGATATGCAAGTTCCTATGCTTTTATTAACTTTTAAGTTTGTAAAATTTTTTTGCCAGAGTTTCCTTTGTAATATGGGCATAATCACCTGTCAGAGAGCCCCCAAAACATATTTCCAAGCACTATTACACAAACTTGCTACCTTTATAACAGTTATAAAATGCATGATCCTCATACTTACACGTATTCAATCTCTCGATGCACTCTTAACCATTTTGGCACAATACATGCATTCAAATTAAGCATTAATCATTTGTACTATTAAAGCCATTTACCTATCACAAGGGTACGACACAGTTAATCATTTTAATACAAATCCTCCATGCAAAAACTAATCATTACACAATTAGAACACTTGATACTCCTAATCCATGCAAAATTAATCATTACTTCCTTACATCACCTTACCATGAGAGCACAAAACTTTCATTATCAAAAAGGACTGCACATTACTCAACTAATCACGGCACATAATTGTTGGGCACAACTTGGAGGAACTACAATTGTAAGGCACTTGGAAAGAGAAGGGGTGTTTCCTACATATACATGGGGACACAACACAAATTCTCCTAGGGACAAGATTTGCACGATCATTTCTAGACTTGCACAAATAAATTGGGGTATCTTATCTTCATCTCATCTTCCACTTCCCACGTGGCTTCCTCGACTTGTTGGTTTCGCCACAACACCTTAGCTGAAGCAATCTCCTTGTTCCGCAACTTTCAGACTTGTCTACCCAGAATAGGAACCGGAATCTCCTCATATGATAACTCTTCTGTAAACTTGATGTCTTTACCTAGCACGATTTTAGACGGATCACCCACAACTTTCCTCAACATGGCAACATGGAACACCGGGTGCACCAAGGACATTTCAGAGGGAACTTCCAACCTATACGCAACTGGACCGATCCTTTGAGTAATTGATAATGCCCGATATACCTAGGAGTTATTTTTCCCTTCTTCCCAAAGCTCATGACTCCTTTCATAGGAGACACCCTCAAGAATACCCAATCTCCTTCATGAAACTTCAACTCCCTTCGATGCACGTCAGCATAAGATTTCTGGTGACTCTAAGCAGTCTTCATCCTTTCCTGAATGACTCTTACCTTCTCCATGACCTGATGCACGAGATCTGGCCCTATTAATTCTGCTTCACCGACCTCGAACCACCCGATCGGGGACCTACACCTTCTTTCGTACAATGCTTCGAATAGGGCAATCTGGATGCTAGCATGGAAGCTATTGTAATAAGCAAACTCTATAAGGGGCAGGTGATCATCCCAATTACCTTTGAAGTCCAAGACACATGCCCCCAACATATCATCGAGCGTCTGAATAGTCCGCTCTGCTTGGCCATCGGTCTGCGGATGATAAGCTGTGCTAAGATTCACTTGAGTACCCAAACCTTGCTGAAATTTCCTGCAGAATTTAGCTGTAAACGGAGCTCCTCGATCCGAAATAATAGAAAGCGGCGTACCATGAAGCCTTACTATCTCCTTGATATACAATCGAGCATATTGTTCTGAAATGTCGGTGGACTTGACTGGAAAAAAGTGAGCTGATTTGGTGAGTCGATCCACTATTACCCAAATTGAGTTGAACCTGTGCTGAGTACGAGGTAGTCCTGTCACGAAGTTCATATTGATCATTTCCCATTTCCACATCGGTATTTCTATAAGCTGAGTCAACCCTCCCGGCCGCTGATCCTCGGCCTTCACTTGCTGGCAATTCGGACACTTAGAGACGAAGTCCGCCACACTCTTTTTCATACCACACCACCAATAGATATCCTTGAGATCCTGATACATATTTGTAGAGACTGGGTGCACTGAATACCTAGAATGATGAGCCTCCTTCATTACCCTCTCCCGAAGATTATCCACATCCGGGACACACAACCTGTCATGGTACCGTAGCACACCATCACTGCTGCCGAGTGAAAATGCTAAAATTTTGTTACTTAGAGCTAACTCCTTCAATTGTGCCAATGTTTGATTAATAAAATGCTTTTCTTTAAACACCGCCACGAGCGACGATTCTGCTATATTATACACCATGAGTTCCTCCTTATTTGGGGCGGAGATACAAACCCCAAGGCTAACCAACTGGTGCACCTCCCGATCTAGGAGCCTCTGATCCGCTCTCAAGTGAGCCAAGCTACCCATGGATTTCCGACTGAGGGCGTCGGCCACCACGTTCGCCTTCCCTGGATGGTACAAGATGTCCATATCATAATCCTTAAGAAATTCTAGCAACCGCCGCTACCTCAAATTCAGCTCCTTCTGCATAAAAAAATACTGGAGACTCTTGTGGTCTGGAAACACCTCTACAGGAACCCCAAAAAGATAATGCCGCCATATTTTCAAGGCGAACACATCTGTTGCGAGCTCCAAATAGTGCATCGGATAATTCTTTTCATGATTCTTGAGTTGCCTAGAAGCAGATGCTGTGACCTTCCCGTGATGCATCAGTACACACCCTAAACCGACTCTAGAGGCATCACAATAAACTACAAACCCCTCTGTGCCTTCTGGCAAGGCCAATACTGGTGTCGAAGTCAACCTTGCCTTCAATTCCTCGAAACTTTTCTCACAAGAATCTCACCACTGGAACTTGGCTAATTTGTACGTCAATTTAGTCAAAGGGGAGGAGATGGTGGAGAATCCCTCTACTAACCTCCGATAATACCCTGCTAAACCCAAAAAGCTACGGATCTCCGTCGGGGTCGTGGGCCTAGTCCAATCCTTCACTGTAATAATCTTTTGGGGGTCCACCTGAATCCCCTTACTGTAAACAACACGGCCCAGAAAAGCGACGGATTCTAACAAAAATTCACATTTGGAAAACTTGGCATACAATTGGTGCTGATGTAGAGTCTGCAAAACTGCTCTGAGGTGGCTGGCATGATCCTCCCTGCTCCGCATATATACGAGGATGTCGTCAATGAAAACGATCACGAAGGAGTCTAAGAATGACTTGAAGAGCCGATTCATAAGGTCCATAAAAGCTGTTGGGACGTTGGTTTGCCCAATAGACATGACCAAGAATTCAAAGTGGCCATAACGAGTTCTGAAAGCGGTCTTAGGAATATCTTGCTCTCTGATCTTCAATTGATGATACCCGGACCGCAAATCAATTTTAGAGAAGAACCTTGCACCCTGCAATTGGTCAAACAAATCATCTACCCGAGGCAAAGGGCACTTATTCTTGATGGTGACTTTACTAAGCTGCCTATAGTCGATACACATCAGAAGCAACCCATCCTTCTTTCTGACAAATAGAACCAAATCACCCCACGGCGATACACTTGGCCAGATAAACCCCTTCTCCAATAGATCCTTCAACTGCTCTTTTAACTACCGCAACTCTGCTGGCGCCATTTTTGCGGTGGAATAAATATTGGTTGAGTATCTAGCAATACATCAATCCCGAAATCAATCTCCCTATCTGGCGGAATTCCTGGAAGCTCATCTGGAAATACCTCAAGAAACTCATTCACAACTGGCACGGACTCGGGGGCACGTACTTGTGGAGTGGTCTCCGCCACCTGGACCAAACAATAGATGCACCCCTTTCTGATCATCTTCGAAGCCTTGAGGTAGGAAATAAACCTACCCCCCGGCACAACACTATTTCCTTTCCATTCAATAACCGGCTCATTAGGCAACTCGAGTCTCATGACTCTCGTCCGGCAATCAAGATTAACAAAGCACAAATAGAGCCAATCCATCCCCATGATTACATCAAAATCCACCATCCCAAGCTCGATAAGGTCGGTCGTGGTAACAGGACCACCTACCATAACAATAAAATTCCAATAGACCAACGCGGCTGTAATAGAATCACCAACCGGAGTTGATACGGAGAAAGGCTCAAGAAGCTGCTTGGGTTCAATCCCAAAACTCGAAGCAACAAATGGAGTGACATAGGACAAAGAAGACCCTGGATCAATAAGAGCATAACAATCAATGGTCTGGACATAGGATACCTGTGACAACATCTTGGAAAGCCTCAGCAAACTCAATGCATAAAACCTACTGGGTCCGCCCCTACCACTAGCTCTACCTCTGGCTGTACCACACCCTGCTGGGGATGGAGGGCGCACTGACCATGTAGCAACTAATGAATTGGATGGCTGAGCAGGTCCCCTACCCGTGCCCTATTTGGGAGCACGGTAGTCCCGCTGTATGTGACCTCTCACCCCACAATTGTAGCACACCGGAGCATCCAGGTAACATTCCTCTGTATGAAATCTCCCACGCTTGGGACATATACCTCATTGCTGCCGAGGTCGCATCCCCGAATGACTGAACTGGCGGGACCACCTACTGTCAGAACCTGGCCCTGAAGGGCTACTCTGCTAGAAATGGTGCACGGATGGCGGTGCACTGTCTGAGGACTGAGCATAACTGAGATGGTCCTGACGACCCTTTCCCTGAACCTGACCTCCTTGAATGACCCATAGACCGGGCCCTGCTGCTACTCTCCCTGTCTTCCCAAATCTTTAACTTTCTGGCCTCTGTGGCCTGAGCAAAACCCACGATCATCCCATAGCTCATATCTTAATGCAAGGCCACTGTAGCAGACTCATTTACCACCAATGGACTGAAACCCTGAATGAGTCGCCAAACTCTAGCCTCCATAGTCGACACCAACTGAGGAGCATACTTGGACAACCTCACAAACTCCATATGATACTCACAAACACTCACATTACCCTTCTTAAGAACCTCAAAGTCGGTGGCATGGGTTGCCATGGTCTCGGCAGGCAAGAAGTGGTCCATGAAGGCATCTACGAACTCATCCCATCTTGCTGGAGGTCTCCCCTCCTCACGGGAATCCTCCCACATCTCAAACCACAAACGCGCCGCTCCCTTCAACCTGTATGAATCCAATTCTACCCCCTCTACCTCTGTAGCCTTCATAAATCGAAGAGTCTTGTACATCTCATCAAGGAAGTCATGCGGATCGGCCTCTGGGTCTGTGCCTGAGAACTCTGGAGGGGACAATCGCAGAAATTGATGAACTGTGGAGCCGGAGGAATCTCCCTGTTCGCTGGAGGACAAAGGGGCATCATGAGATCTCTGGGCCTAGGCGGCCACCAACTGGGTCAACATACGGATAGCTCCCCTAAGGTTCCATCAGAAATCCCGGGATTGGAAGTTGGAGCAACAACATGATTAGGAGCATTGGCATGAGGGATAGTGGTACCATCGGCCATCACTGGAACATGATTTCTTGTATTAGGAACGGAGGGAGCAGGAAAATTCAAAACTGGGGAATCACTCTCACCCGCGGCAGTCGACACATGATCCATAGCCGCACTAGAAGTGGCGTTGGCACCTAGGCCAAGTCTAGCTATCTTCCTAGGTGCTATTTCTGAAAATTCGGAATAAAGCATGAATTAGACACAACATAACTTCATCGCACGAACTGGAATAACAAAGATGGGAATAGTTTCCTAAATGCCCGTGTAGCCCCTAACTATAGATGTGGTCGACAACACACCGATAAGAAGGGCTCTACTAGGCATGGCTCTGAGACATCCTAGGACTCTTTAAACCTTCTGATACCAAGTTTGTCACGCCCCAAACCGAGGGACATTACCGGCGCCCGACCGGGCAGCCCCAGTCAAGCGGACCTGAGTGCCTTTCATATTCCCCACGCGTTACCCCACATTATTCATTGTTAATTAGCCAAAAGATACCAAATGCAATTGAAAGTAATAGGAATTCTCTTTTATAAGCACACATTATGATTAAAAGGAAACATCTTTTACAAAACACACATTATGATTAACAGGGAACATCTTTTACCTAACACACATTATGATTAACAGGGAACGTGGTGTACAAACTTACAGCGCCCAAAACATACACCTATATAAATAAGATCTAACCCACATGATGTATCTACGGAGCCTCTAAGAGAAAGATAATACAACACTTGCCGGCGATAAGTCCCCGGCTATAACTTTGCAATGACTTCACTATACTATTATTACAACAACAAAGGTGGCCTGAACCATGCAGGGCCCCAGAAGGAGAGAGGCTCACCAAGTACTAACATTGCCGATAAGGAAGAAGGAGGAGCTATGAACGGTGGACTGGAGTGCCTGTAACGGATCCACCTAAAATCATAGCACGAATGTAGCGCCCCGGCAAAAGGGACGTCAGTAAATTTGAATTGTACTAGCATGTATGAACAAACTCTCTCCCAAGTACACTAAAGCTGAAAATACATATACAAATGTAAAGCTGAAAAACAATAGCACAACCATGGAGCAAAAAGGAAGCATTTCATAAAAAATGATACAATTAGTCAAACAAAGGGGAAATCAGTGCCCCACAGGTTACAAACTCTCCTGCTGTCTCCTTTCACAATTTCACATTTATCATTTCATAATTTTTGTTCATTTCAATATTGATATTCGATCACTTTTTTTACCTTTATTACCTCGACCACCCTTATTACTTCGGCCACCCTTATCGCCCCAACCCACATCTTATTTCACCGTGTTGCGGCGCGCAACCTGACCCCGCCTGACAGTTTCACTTCACAATCAACATACAACACAGCAACAAATATAAGAAATCAACTAAAGCACATTGTTAAGATATAACCACAACAAGGGGTAAAGTATTTTTACAACTAGCAACAACAATTTCCTCATGTTCATAATTTTTTCACAATCCGAGTTACCACAATGGATGTCCATAACCAACCATATATTGTTACCACAATAGTTCGGGATTTACCATTCAGGAATTCTTTCAATCACATGATTCTCAACCTTTGCCACAAGATGTCACCACACAAGTGTAAATCACAGGAGTTTCACAATAATTCCCCACATGGATATCAAGTAATATCACATATCAACACAAGGCAATTTCACAAGGATCACAGTTAGCCATACATACCTGAAATTGAATATCTCTTTCTATCTTTCACTCCAATTCACCAAGCAATCAAGATTGGTCAATCTAGTTCATGATTAATACACAGACCTTTAGAATAGGAATTCACAATTTACTACCCAATTCCTTTTTTACAAGATTCTAGGGTTTTGAAGACATGCATGAAGGTTTTATCAAGAAATTTCAAAATCTAGAACATGTGGTTCCCTTCCAGAGCTTAGGTTTGAAATATTAGGGAAAAGGGTTTGGGATTTTACCTGTGAAATCAGAAATGAAGACAATGCACCAAAATTCCTTGGCTCCAATGATTTTGAAAGATTAGATGATGAAGAATTAGCTTTCTCTCTCAAGAACTCTCTCTCCCTCTCTCTTATTTTGATCAGAAATGGGTTAGAAATGAGGGTGGGGGTGTTTTATTAAAAGATGGGTTGGGTTTAATATATTAGAAAAATACCAAGCGAGCACGATCTGTGATGCAAATCTGCGGTCGTAGAACAAACATGAGGTACGCAGAATGGACCGCAGAAATAGGCTCAAGTTTCCGACTTCTCTGGTTGGGAATGCGGCGGATACGAGGTCCGCATAACTGTTCTGCGGCCGCAGAACGCACCGCAAAACTGACCTTCAAAATTCCTTAGGGGCCATATACGATCACTCTGCGGTCCGCATATTGATCATGCGACCGCAGATTTGACTACATTTTTAACATCAAAAATTGGTTGCTCCCTGGAAACCTCTGCGGCAGAAATGCAGTCCCCATTTCAGATCTGCGACCACATTCTCGACCGCAGATTGGACCTTTTCTGGAAAAAATTCGATTTCACATTTTTTAGTGCAAAACGGTAAAAAGAATTTGATCCACGTAGGTAGACTCGACTCTATGAGCTGCTAGCATTTGAGAACTAGCTTTCACGGGGCCTTAAATGTAAGCAGCTCAGAAACCAGAGCATGGTAAAAGTTCTCTTACAATCAGTGTTTCCTGTCAAAGTTGGCCATCTTATCTTTACCTGACAACTCTTTCATCCTCCTCGAATAAAGAGGAGCAGCTGTTGATACCCAATTGTTTCCATTATATTTTTATATACTCAAATACTTTAAAAATAGTATATGTATGCATATATAAACATGCCCAAAGGTTTTGATATTTTTCCTCAATTTTAAGTGTTTTTAGAATTGATTTATTGTCTATTTTTAATAGTAACAAATCAAAAACTATTCCCTAATTGTCATTTCTTTGTGAATAACATATTTCATTCTCATATTTACTACATAATATAATTAATATAATTTTCACATATTCTTACAAATTTGTTTGGAATTTCTAAAGCTAAATTGCATGAAATTGTAACTATAGCCTATGTTACAGTTAATTGCATTTTATAATTATAAAATCATTTTTCATATTTTTGGATTAATATTTATATATTATTAATTAGTTCTATATAATCAATTTGTTTTTAAATCATTTTTATCTATTTTTATTAATTTAAAAGGGAAAAATGGCTATTTAAAAGCTTACCCCTTTTATTTCAATTCTAGCCCAAATTGATCCCAATTTTAAACGCAATTCAACCCTCTAATTAACGACCCAATCTTAAATTCAACCCGCCCCAAACCCGTTTGACTAACCCGTCCGCTTCCCATTTTAAATCATGGATGTTGATTAAAATCGTTCACGCTTACAATTTTTAATTCCAAACCCACTAACCCTAAACCATTTCCGACAAAGAAGCCACCCCAAATTCCCTCGCCTCTTAGATTATCTCTAACACTCAAAACCCTAACCATCTATATCGTCTTCTCTGACCAATTCTCACCCGAGTCCATAGCTTCTCAGGCCATGGACAGCATGTTCTCACTTCCCCTCACCCTAAATTGTGGGTATTCAAGGTCTTCAAGGTCCAGCCTTGACACGGAATGTTCAGATCCTCCGCCGACCTGAGATCCCTTGGCTTCTACGGCTCTGTTCCAGCATGTTCGAGCTTTGACAAGGCATAGCCATGGCCCAGACTTGTTCAAGACCAGATCGTTCCAGGCCTTGGCGTTCCTAGGGTTTTGGTGAAACCCTAAAGAGCTTGTTCGAAGTTTATCTTCCCTTGTTTTATTAGATATGTAAGAGATCTGTGTTTTACTCGATATTTTAATTCTTTTCCCCAATTTTCCTTTTTAAAATTAGTATGCTCAAAATTAGGGTTTTTCAAAAATCTTAAAAATCGATTCCTCTTCTTCTTCTTTCTTTATGTGAATCTGTATGTCCATGCAATATCGTATGTGTTTTTTTCGTTCTTATGATTTGCCATTAATATGCACGTGTCTATCTTTACTCCGTTAATGCTTCTACTAGTTTCTACAAGTATGATTTACGTGTTTATCTTGCATGTCCTTACTGCTTCTCCTACTAAGATTGTTTGCCTTTATTGGATTCGTTTGGTTTCTAAACTTGTTTCTTTTACTGCTTCCTAAAATTCTATGGCATCTCTTCTCTCCTCTGACTTCACTTGAGTTCTGAGCTTTCTCTTAAACTTGTTCTTTACAATTTTGTCACCCTACTGCTTCTGATTTGCTACGTGTGTTTGTGTATTTCCTCAAAAAACTCTAAAAGAGTTCCCTAAACTTATTGTGAGGGATTTCCCTCTCTTTTCTGTGTCCTACTCGAACTAAAACCCTGTGTCTGCGAATTTTTTTGCGATTTTTGATTCTAGGGTTCTACTCAAGAAGCCCTAGGCCCTCAAATTCATGCTGAGTTTATAAACTGAATTGAAACCTGCTTTTAGATTTTGAAACTTCTTTTGCCGATCTTTTCTTTCTTGCTTGACACACGTATGCTTTATATGCAAGGGTTTCCCTCTAAACTGATTCTATTAGCTTATGATTGATTTCAATATCCTTTTATTAAGGCTCGATTGATTTGCTAATGATTTTTACAACTTAACCTCTTCCCCTCTTTTCATGACTAAGTTCATTCAAGACTTTAAAATTTTCGGCTGCTTGATTATTTTATTTTCCTTATTTTCTCAAAACCGTGTACTATAGGCTTCTTACCTAGAATAGACTATATGAATTTACCCCGATTATTCTACTCCGAAAAGGTTTTCATTATTTTCCTTTCCTTCATTACTCATTCCCGTTTGAAATCAAATCCCTTTCACTAAGGGAGATCCTATTTGATTGACTGAAATTTTATTTCCTCACCTTTTTGTTTATTCGTTTTTGCACTATAAAAAGAGACAACCTTCTTCGTTCTGAACACAGTTCTTTCTGAACCTTTGCAATACACTTCACACTTCAGAAAATCAAAAATACTTTTTTTCAATACTGAATAACAGTTCTCTCTCTACTATCCCTCTCTATAATATTGTTTTCTCTACTACTACTGAGCACTCTACTCCTTCTCTCCTACTGTCTGAATATTCTGGAGTTTCTCCGAACTCCTAAGTGCTTGCTGAAGTTTTCAAGTTGTTCGTGTTAACTGTCTAGCTGTCTGCTTGCTGTTGTTTCTCTGTTGTACTAGAATTGCAACTTGTATGTATTTCTAGCAAAATAACCATCTCCAAC
Source organism: Nicotiana benthamiana (assembly GCA_034376525.1). NCBI lineage: Eukaryota > Viridiplantae > Streptophyta > Magnoliopsida > Solanales > Solanaceae > Nicotiana > Nicotiana benthamiana. The sequence continues at coordinate 77,404,150 of CM067328.1, read as the reverse complement.
TATGTGTGTTCACTTCTCTTCTTCTACACATTCTTCACTATGTGTTTATGTCCTGTAACTGTAGCATATTCTATTATTTCTTCTATGTCCTTGCATCTTCAGTCTGCTACGATTTCTTATATTTTCCTTAATGTCAGTGTATGCTTTTGTATGGAAATCCCTTCCCTCTATTCATTTGTGTGTGTTAGGAACCATGGAAACACCTTATATTGGTATCCATGATCCAGAACTAGACTCTCCTAAGTCTCTACTCAAATGCTTCCCCATTCCCTTTCCCTTTTATATGTTGAGCTTTAAGTTGGGTCTAGTAGTGTCCTAATCACCACTCAGACCCTAAGTTTGACTCCCCAGAGTCTGCTCCTATTTGTTTGACCTAAGCAGGGGGTCCAGGGTGTGCCAGCCTATGCCATGGCTGGGTATGACCACCCTCCGCTATGGTTCCTCCATCACTTTGCATTCATTCCTAGTTCCTAAGTTCTATCCCCCCCCCCCCCCCCCCGTTGGGAAGCCATGCTTTGGGACCCTAGAGTTCCCTTCGGACTTGGATGCCTGAGCTCTAGTAATTCCACAGGTGCACTATTCTGTTACAATATATATTATTCAGAGTGTAAGCGTTGCTTGGGGTCCTAGAGGCTCCATGAAACATTGAAACACTCTGAATAATAGAAGGCCTTGGAATCTGGAATCCGGATTTGTTGAAACACGTGTTTTGGATATTGAAATTGCATTGGGCAGTTTGGATCTAGCTGTAGGCTGTGATGTATTTTTATTATTTATTTTCTTTCTTCTGGTTCTGTAATAATCCTTTAAAAAGGAACTCGGGGAAATATTAATGAAAGGGTATGGGAGGGGTTTATATTTGCTTGCATATGCTAAAGGGTAGATACCATGGCTATAGGATCAATATTGTTGTTTAACCACTTAGATATCATGCCTATAGGTTCAATGTTTTAAATCATCTACAGATAATGTATATATGATTTTGCATTCCTTTCATTCAATCATTTAGAAATCATGTCTATAGGATTTCATGTTCAGCCATGTTGCAAATCATTAGAAATCCTGCCTATATGACCTACTAATCAACTAATTGCATAAAGAAATCATGCCTATAGGAAATGCATGAAACGTTAGGCAAACCGTAGGGTAATCATGTACTCATTTTCTTAACGTGTAATAACAGTAACGAGTCTGAAAAAATTAACGTATAGATATCCTACCTATTTGGTTTCATACTCACCTAAATCTGTGTAAGAAATAACCTGGCCATTGGCTTCAGCGTTTTCAAACAAAGCTCATCCAAACTTGTGTGCAATTTTCTAAGCTTGCATTTTCTTTTTCTGAAACATTTTTTTACTCTCTGCCTGAATTTTTATTCATCTCATGAATCTCTCTTTCAAAACATGTTTCAAACTCACTCTTCTTTTAATCATCTTACTTTTGAAAACTCTACTTTACAATTCCATCGTACTTTTACTTAAACAATTCTGCTGATTTTTTCAAGACCTTTCTAAACTTCTGCAATTTCCAACCTTCTACTTCAAACTCTTCTGCATTAGGTTCTTAATCAGTAACTTGTTTAAATACCTCAACTTCTCACAATTGGATCAGGGTTGCCTAATGTATACTTTTTACACAACTCTATGTGTTGAACAAATTTGTCCACTGTTTAATTTTTAAAGACCAAATCAGTATATGCAAGACATGCTAAACTAGATGCTATGTGATTTATGGGGTTTATATGATCCTTTTTGTGTTTTTGTTTCATTCCCTATTCATTTGCTATTTGTTTTGATTGGCGCCCTATATTTTATCCTTTTGAAACTTCATATATGCCTATACTTCCTTTCCTCCTCCCTTTAGGATTAGAAATCCTATAACCTAGGACTGATAGGTTGGGACGGGTATTAGCATGTAATAAGTAAACGAAACTAATCACGTTTAATACCTTAACATGGTAGGAAGGGTAGAACATAAATATGATGACTGGTGCGGTAATATCTCGTTTTGAGAATGATTGCTGGGTAGAAGGTGATCCATATTATATTTAAACCTATGACCCTTTTTCTTTATTTATATGATGTGATGTTTTCTTAAAAGTTAATGTTCTCTTTAATTTATCTTTCTCTTTTCAAAAATCACTTATGTCTTTCTTCTTTCAAAACTTTCAACTTATTTGTAGTCCCTATATGCAAACACTATGTATTTCTTTCTACTCTCTTTAAAGTCATAACTAAGTACGGCCGGGAACCACACTAGTAGATTTTGAGGGGTTCCCAACACCCTACCCTCAAGATAATCTCAAGCCCTTACCCGAACTCTGGTTTTTCTTTCAAAAAATCTTTTTCTTTTCTTTAAAGTGCCCTAATGCACTATAACCATTAGGTGGCATCTCTTCAAATTCCATAACCCGATTCCTCAAAAGGGAATGAGAGTTGTTTGGTCCACAATGTCCTAAACCCGATTTTGCCCTGGAAAAGGGGGCGTCGACGGCCGCACTAGGAATGTGAAGTCCTTATAGGTGTTAGCCATATATTTTGTAGATTCACATGTCTATGTCCAATAAAGTAGATGGAGATCAATTGTGTATTATTCCGGTGGAAATTATTGAAGGTGAAGTTAGTGGATAGTTAGTTTATGTGAGGTATCTACTTGTTATTCTCGTTAAGTAAGTTTAGGGGTCAAAATTTTCATGTGAATGTATTCTGGCGAAGACCGTAATTATAAGAGGCCATTGAAGGCCGAGTGCACTGTGAAAATAAAATATTTTTCTCTTGATTGCATAGCAATTGAACTGGTGGCCTCTGGGGTCTGCAAACCCTGTACCCCCTGCTCCGGAGTGCGATCTACGGGGTCTGATGACCACTCCCGGTCTGAGATGTAGCTGCGGTAGTAGCCCAGACTGCCTGAGCTAGGCCAGTGCAAACCGATAAGATCTGAGCCAGGGCCTCTTGAAGACCTGGAATCACAATAGGCACTGCTGGTGCCAGAGCAGGTGCTACTAAACCTCTACAGTTGGAGGCTGATCCTGAATGGGGGCAACTGGTGGGTTAACTGGTGCTGCCCCTAATGCTCTGCCTCGACCACGACCACGACCGCATCCTCATCCTCTAGTGGGTGGCAATGGTGGTCGTCCATCTTGCCCGGTAGCACGCGTTCTCTCCATCTGCGAGAGAATAGAATACAGAAGTTTAGATCTCGGATCAACAAAGTCGCACAACAAGAAGTTCAAGAATATGAAGTTTTCCTAAAGGTTCCAAAGCCTCTCGAGGATAAGTACAGACGTCTCCGTACCAATCCGCGAAACTCTACTAAACCGGCTCATGACTCGCGAGGCCTGATAACCTAGGCTCTGATACCAACTTGTCACGACCCAAACCCTGGTCGTGATGGCGCCAAACACCTTGTATGGAAAGCCCGACCATTTAAACCTTTCCCAGCCAAATCATTAACTTAGATTCCAAATTTAACATAAAATTTCAGTTTGATGATAATAGAAAATACTGCGGAAAACGTAATCAAAAGTAATAACAGCCCAAAGGATCCGGTGTCACAAGTCTGAGCCTCTAAGTATACTGAACAGTATCCTAAACATAGAAAATCTAGATATGGAAGCAAAAGATAGATAAAAGGAGAGATCAGGTCCTGCGGACGCCAGCAGCTACCTCGATATCTCCGGAACCGAACCAGGAAACAGCAAATAAGCACAGCTAAGCCTCCAGGATCCCTATATCTGCACACAAGGTGCAGGGAGTAGAGTTAGTACTTCCAACTCAGTGAGTAATAGCAATAAATAACAACTGAATGTAAGAAATCCGCTAAAAACACTATACAGTTGTAATATCAACAATGACGTCAGTGAATAATGCTAAACAGGGGGGGAGAATCTGATAAATACTTCTTTTTCCGTCCGACTAGTTACTAACACTGCTGCGGCGCGCAGCCCGATACGATGCTATATATAATGATGCGGCACGCAGCCCGATCCAATACCATATATAAAATACTACGGTGTACAGCCCGATCCAATGTAATATATATATATATATATATATATATATATATATATATATATATATATATATATATATATATATATATATATATATATATATATATATATATATATATATATATATATATATATATATATATATATATATATAATGTTGTGGCGCGCAGCCCGATCCCATAATATAAAAATGCGCTCATTGGGGGTGTGTGTAGATTCCGGAGGGGCTCCTTCAGCCCAAGCGCTATAATATTGCGGCGTGCGGTCCGATCCATATAATATATCGCTGCGGCGTGCAGCTCGATCCATATAATATATATAATATTGCGGCGTGCATCCCGATCCAATATAATATATGTAATGTTGCGGCATGTAGCCCGATCTAGTATAATATATATAATACTCGGCATGCAGCCTGATCCAATATAATATATATAATGTTGCATCGTGCAGCCCGATCTAATATAATATATATAATGTTGCGACGTGCAGCCCGATCCAATATAATATATATAATATTGCGGCGTGCAGCCCGATCTGGTTACACTCACTACGGGGTCCTTGACCCCTCTTAGTCAATATAGACTTGGCCTCTCGGGCCCACTCAGCCAAGACAGGGTATTCAACCCTATATATTGTTCATTTAGGGTGCAAGTTACCACGTCCAGTTTATTTCATGATTTACAGTCAAAGTCAGGACAGATGGTATGTGTTTAATAGGTAAACAGAGGTCAATCGGCTCAACAGGCTCCCTAGGAGTTCTACAGATCGGCACAAGGCCGCAAACATGGCAACTAGCCCAAGATACATGGGTACAAGCTCAGTCCCAGTCAAAAAGTGCATTAACTCATTAATCGGGATGGACCAAGTTCGAGTCCCCAGCAAAAACGTCACCACGCTCAGCATATGATGCATGTTTTATCTCAACATAGCACTGCATAGTGCAAATACGGGGTTTCAGACCCTCAGTGTATCATTCATAACTATTACTCACCCCAAACCGGCCAAAATCTTAGCTCGCCTTGCGCTTCCCTCACAAATCGACATCCTCAGGTGCAGAATCTGACCAAAACTACACGGAATATGTTATAATAGGCTAATGGGACATAACCCAATATAAAAAACTCGAAAAAGACCCAAATACAAAGTTGGCAAAACCCGAGCCCCGGACCCACTTCTCGAAAAATTACGAAATTTACGACATCGGATTCCTCGTCTCACCATGTGTCCGTACATATAAAGTTCATCAAAATCGGAGTTCAAATGGTCCATCAGATCCCCAATTTACATTTTAAAAATCAAGCCCTAGTTTCTTCAATTTTATGCCCAAATTCAGAGAATTAATGGATGATTCTTTGATTAAATGAAGTATCTAGGCCACGATAATTACCTCCAATCACTTCCCGTCGAAATCCCCTTCAAAATCTACCAACAAGCTCTCAAGGTGGTGAAAAAATGGTGGAAAAATGAACCCAAGTCGCGGATGAAATGTTATTAAAACAGGTATGTCTGCCCAGTTATTACCCTATGCGGTCGCATCACATCCATTGCGATCGCATAGCACAAACTTTCTCCTTCCCAAAATAACACTATACGATCGCATAGCACCCCTGCGGTCGCATAAAACACACCACTGCCAGGGACCTCAGGCCCAACAACCATATGCGTACGCATACCCCCTTCTGTGAACGCACAACTCAATCTCCCAAACCAATGCGATCGCATACCACCTAGTGCGAACGCATAGCACAAAAATAGACCCTCTCCCAGCCTCCTATGCGATCGCAATGCCACATATGCGATCGCATAGAGGAAACCTTCTGCAACATTTCTATTGAACTTATGCAACTTTCAAATATTCAAACATTCTCCGACAACCACTTGAAACCATCCTGAGGCCCTCAAGACGTCAACCAAAAGCACCAGCATACCCCAAAACATCATACAAACTAGTTCCAATCATAAAAACTCACCCAACAACACAAAAATCATCAATTCACGATTGATTCAAGCCTAAGTCAAACTTAAACTTCCGAATCTCACATTCGATCAAAAACCCGACCAAACGACGTCCAAATGACCTGAAATTTTGCACATATATCCAAAATCACCTATAGAAACTACAGAAACTCTCGGAATTCCATTCCGACCCCCGGATCAAAATCTCACCAATCAACCGGAATTCGCCAAAATTCAAACTTAGCCATGTCAAGCCTAATTCTACACTGAACCTCCAAATTCAGTTCTGATTTCACCCTTAAGTCATAAATCACTACCCAATACTAGTCGAATCGTCGAAAATCCATTCATAGCCCTATAACTCATAACTCAACATCCGGTTGACTTTTCCAAACTAGCCTTCACTTAAAGAGACTAACTGTCTCAATTTCAACCAAACTCTGTCCGAATCACTTCAAACTCTACAAACACATATAATGAAGCATATAGAAGCTTAAAATGAAGAAATAGGACGATAACTCACGCGACGACGGGCTGGATCGTCACAGTTATTGTGCCTTTCCTTAAACTGGTGAACATACAAAGATGCCCTCTAAGAGCCAGAAGTTCAAAAAGGAGTAATTATAATCAGTAGGAGGTAATGGCACCTCCAGGAATGTCTCATCGCTTAAATCAAAAGCAACAAGTACACGTGAATGATTAGAAGTTTTACTAACCAACCAATGCAAAGCTCCCATTTACCAAAACCCCAGACGCAGGGTCAATAAGTGAATGATCATAAGGGGAACTCTCGAGTCTCTTCCAAAGGCCCTTTCTGAAAGAGTAAATATCCACAAACGTATCAACTATGTCAGGCTCATCTATATCATAGTAAGAAATAGCAACCACCTTATAATCATCATTAACAACATCGTACCTGTTGGATTATGGGTCATGGTCGCTCCATGAGGACTGATCCTATCCGGCTAGGAGAGATAAGGGAAAGAGGTTAAGAAAAATTACCACTAGACCACAAACACTCCACTAAACTGAACGTGCCAAAAAAAAGGATGAATGAGGGGTTTCTTCCTCAACCGTTATTTTTTCTGCCTATTTTATGCGAAAGAGACAATATAGAAAATCTCTAAGAATTTCTCTGACTTTCTTCTTCTCCCAACAAAAAATACATACAAGTAAGGGCATTTAATTGGTGGAAGATTAACTTTGTTTCCTAATGATTCAAAGTTCGGTTTGGGACAATTGTTTTGTTTGTGATTTTAACAATTCTTCCGCTACGTTGACATGTACGCTAATGTTATTCTCTTCTAACAATGATATTAGAACCAAGTTATTTATTTTCCAGTCCGTATCTCTCCTTGTGAAGAGTATTTTTTTTTTGTTTGGGGAATCTTGATTATGGCGTCGTGCAAATCTATGTTTCCCAATTGCATCTCCCTTCCCGAGTACAACTGTTTCATGTATTTTTTATGGTGACCTATGTATGAGTTTATATATAATAATTGTTGTCTAGGAATTGATTATTTAAAACATACATGGAAAGACGGCTAAGTTTCTTATTAAAAAAATAAATAAGGAGCCACTTCACGAAAGAGAAGTGACAACAAAGTAATCGAACTTTTTTTTGCGTAGTTACAGATTCCAATATGTTTTTTGAACCATGGACTAAAAGTCTCATAAAAATATGTTTCAAAGTGGAAGTCTGGATATTCACAAATTCTAAGAAAGTTACGTTGGCTTATAGAACTTTCTTTTACCCTTTAGTTGCAAATTGTTTTGATTCTTTTTTATACTTGATGAAAATCAAATATTTCAAAGTGATATATACATGATACACATTACAACAGTTATAAAAATATGATAAAAATCATTACGTGACATTTAAAGGCATATGTTGCCTTCAGCAACAATCCTGAAATCCATTTTCTCTTAGAAATATTTTTGTCCTTTTGAAACAGAAATATGTTCCTCCTACTAAGGATTGTATATTTCTTGTATATTTCTTTCTTTCTTACGTAATGATGAAGGCTAAAGGGATGTGAGAAATATTTGCAAGATTTACGTTCTCCTACTGTTAAAATAAGAGCAGATGTAGATATGGTTGCATGTACTGAGTTACCGATTATTCTACACTGCCATAATTCTTTTTGAACTATAAATATTAAATCATCACTTCCTTTAAGCCACCCTCACAATGATTTGCTTCTACGGGTTATTGTGACATATATTGTCATATTAAATGGTTTTAATAATTCTAAGTATTTCCTTGGTCCTATTTCATATATGGCTGAACAGGGACTAGCTCAAATTACTCCAAGTGAAAATTTTTAAAGACAAGGAAGGGGACAACAAAGAATAGCACGCCGCCGTATGACATATTCCCGAGGACGTGAAGTCATAAGGAATGATGTTTCCAGAATGATGCAAAATATGCTAAGGTATGCAAGGTCTATACAAAGGGAAAGGAAAAAGAAATTTAGAGAGCTTAGGGCTTCACTAGCTGAACATATTAGAAATTATCAATTTACTCGAAATGCACTAATTGATGCTATTGACGAAATTGAACTATCTGATTAGGAAGCCTTAGTAATTTTAGTAGATTCGCTTGGAGAACCTTTAGGTAGTATTTTAACTGAAGTTTATCACGAGGTTTGGCCAAGTAAATCTTTTTGGGTTTATGTTATTAATTTGAAGCTGTTCAACTACTTGTAATTTGTTTAATTAATAAAACTTTGTTATTTGTTTGCAAGATTACATACAATTTTATTTATTTAGTTTTAATGTGTGGCAATTAAAACAAGTATGACATGATATTAAAAATCTTGACAAGATACACACTATGAGAATGATTTTATATAATATTAGTTGAACATTTAGTTGTAGATTATGAATGAAAACGTAGTAACCTTTCGATTCTATACTAAGTATAAAATTAATATTTTATTTAATTGATTGCCTAAGTGTGTATATCACATGCGAGAATGATGAGTAATAAATACGCTTGCATTAGTCTTTCATTTAACTGACTATGACATAAAAAATTATCATTGCTGACTTAAACAAGGGTGACAAACTGAACGGTGAAAATTATGATATTTGGAACCGTAAGATGTGGTATGTGTCGGAAGAGCAAGATGCTCTTGAAGCCATTAACCATGTCATGGTTTGCCCAGAGGATGGTAACACTGCCCAACATATGAGAGATCTTGAGGCTTATAATTCTTGGAAAAAAGAAAGATGTCACTCCTCGTGGAATCATTGTAAGCTCAGTTGTGGATGATTTCATTCATGAATGTGAACAATTCCCTACTGCTAATGCCATGAGGGCACATTTGAGAGAAACATATGGGGTACAACTATAACCCCCCTTAGACAGCTGACTATCAAATTTGTCACTTACCAAAAGCGGCATGACCACAGTGTCAAACAACATCTAAGAGTGATGTCAAGTATGATTACTCAACTCAAAGGTGTTGGCCATGTTCTATCTGACGAGCAGCAGGTTCAGGCAGTGATCCGATCTCTTACCAATAATTTGGAACATTTGAAGGTTAACTTGACCCACAATGATAGCATCAAAACTTTTGTTGATGTTGCCCGTCATGTGGAGCTTGAATATGAGCGGCTTGGTGCTGCTAAAGCTGTACCTAATGCCTTTAAGGTAGATTAAAGTGGTATAAAGAGATCAAGCTTCAAGCGCAAGAGAAACTGGAAAAATGATGGAAAGGGTAAGGAGACCGGAGAAGCACCTTCCAAGAAAATAAACAAAACAAATTCCAAGAAAGGAAAAGGGTGCTTCAAGAAGAAACACAACAGCAAGATGAAGTGTTACAATTGCCAAGTTCCAGGGCATTTTGCTCGTGAGTGCACTGTGCCGAAAAAGGCAGCATTTCAAAGCGCATCTATTAGTGCTATATATGTTTCTAGCACTGTTTTACTAACTGAATGTTATCCTGTGTAGATTGTAAACTGAAGGGCCACCGACCGCGTGAGCCGTGTCATACCTCCTTTTTCATTACACCCGCAAGGGCATAAAGGAGTTTTTCCCCTTAAAGGACAATCGGAATAGGATTTATTATTAGGATTCAGAGTCGCCGGTTGAGAAACTAATGGTGTCCCAAGTCACCGATTGAATCCCTAACTAAGGAAACTATGACTCTGTTAACAGTTCGCGAACCAGAAATTCGAGTAAGGAATTTTGTTAACCCGGGAGAAGGTGTTAGGCATTCTCGGGTTTCGTGGTTCTAGCACGGTCACTCAACTGTTATATTTGGATTTATCTTATCTCAAAACATGTTTTAGCTTATGTGTTTTTAAACCTTAAACCGCTTTATTTTTATTATTAATGAGAATTGCAAGGTCGTGAAAATGTGTTTCGAACTACATCATATAAATGTACCGTGGTTGTTGACACATTTCGACTTCATTGAGATTTGGATCTGGGACACATGCGCATCCGAGTTTAGGAATATAGATTTATTAAAAGTACGCGCCTAAAGCAACTACGCATTTTTGACTTTGCGAGGGCCATGAAAATTTACTAAATGACACACCTCGATTTCTAAAGGATTAAAATTAATTGAGTGAGAGTCAAGCTTTATGCATAAAAATTTATTAGGGAGTAAATAGGATGATTAACAGGATTTAATTTATCTCGAATCAATCGACGCCTCAACTCAGACTAATTAAGTTTAGAGACCAAGCATACGGTCTAAATAATCCTTCCTCATTATACTATCATTTGCCTATTCCCAAAACTATGCATATTTCAAAGAATTATTGAGGCCAAATGAATATTATACAATAAAAAGGTCCAAGACAGCAAATATCTACAAGAAAAGCTAAGGAAGGAAACGGGCACCATAAACAATTAAAGAACTGACTGTTATGGAAGACACTGTTTCATTGAATGCTAATAGAGAATTGACTGTTATGTCAGCTGAACCATTGGAGATTTCAGAATCAATTGGGAAGGATGGGAGTGAAGCAGATCAACTTTTAGTGGCTAGAAAATCTGGAAGTGCTAGTTTTCCAGATGCATCACTTGCAGCTGCACCAGTTGAGAATCTGGAGGATGCATTGAAGATGGATAAAAGACCCTCTAACCATTGTAGTGAAGTAAAAGATCCTACAATGTATGTGAATGCTGCAGAGGCAATGCAGCTTACAAAAGATCAGATTCTTTCTATTTCACACTTTGAGCAATTGGCTGAACTGGATAGACAACATCACAGAGGCATGGTACATCAGAAAGGAATCCAAAAATTTGTTCCTCAATTAACTGATACACATACAGAAGACTGTCAAGAGCAAAAAGATTTTCCTGCTCATAGATACAAAATACAAGCTATTACTCCATCGAAAATACCTTGCGATGCTGATTCAAATAAGAAGGTATCAAACTTGCATCTTGGTGAAACATATATTGCACCAGAAAATGCCAATGCTAAAAGAAATGCAGAGGAACTGATCGAGCAGCAGCAGATACTGCAAAATGCTAACAACAACAATACTAAACTGTCTGGTCAAGCAAATCTGAATAAACCATCTGCATTGGTTTATCAAGATGTCTCTCGGCAAACTGTTCTTCAAGCCAGAGACATCAACTTGACAGAGGCAGCAGCTACAGTTGTCTCATACTTAGATGACGACCAAGATGATGATGACGACAGTGAAGGAGAGGACATTGACGTCCAGCTTAAGCCAAAGAGTCAAAGAAAATCAGTGACATTCAAGTGTTCTGCAAATTTAAAACCAACTGCAAACTCAATAAGAAACTTGATCCTTAACGATCCGGTTTCTTCTCCAATGATCTCTACAAATTCAGTCGAGATCCCAGTTGCTAATAGAATTTCAACGCCACTGCCAACAGTTGCAAAGAATTAGATTAGGAGACCTCCAATGAGAAATGCAAAGCGAAAAGAGGTCACGCAATCATCTGTCTCAAAGTTCAATCAGTTGAGTAATTTAATATAAAGGTTGAAGCCTTATTTCAACCTTTTTATTTCCCATCACATTAGCTTTATTTATGTAATATTATCATAATAAGTTGAATACGGAAAGGTTAGACCGGTTGTTATATGGGTAACAACTCCGGCGATATTGACTCCCTTATTCGTAATTCACCTATTTATGGTAATTTTGTGTTTATTTTGTTTTACTTTGTTGTCTTTTTGTTCTATTAATAAAATCTAACCCTAGGCTTTGCCTAATGGATTGCCAAAAAAAAAAGCATCTAAGACATATTTGATATGAAAATAATTGAATTAAAATGGAACTCTCATAGTTTTATATGTAACAGAAGCAAATAACGAACATTTAGAGGCATTTACTCAGCTGAAAGCATTTGGTATTATTTTAACAAACTAACAAAAAGCAATAAGGAACGAAAATAGACCGAGAAACAGCCCTTTATGAATTCAGAATTTTTAAACGAAGCTCGACAACGGAGCGCCGAGCTGGAAACCCGCCGGAGACATCTTTCGAGTTACAATTGTTTTAGAATTAGTGAAGAAGCTTAACGCCCAAATTTCAAAATCTCTTTAATCGAACGGACTGAACAACAGATCGAAACCCAGGACTTCGACCACAAGTTCAGAGATCGAACAGTAATTTACGCATCTAAACTGTTGGACAACGAATCAAGTTAGCCAATATGCAAACAACCATACCAAATGAATCCATCAAGGAATAAACACGAATCGATATTAGCATAGGCCATATCCAATTCCGCGTTGAAACTATATGGCTAAAAAGTTATGCAAATACTTAAATAGCTCTAAAACAATCAAAAATAATATGAGTTAATCGGAATCAAGAGAAATATGGACTAGAGAGTATAGTATGATCGAGATTTGTGATTATAGTATAAAAATTTCGAGATATAAGAACTGTAAGATAAGTAGTGAGTCTTGCACAAGAGAGAAAGATAGAGAGTCTGATAGAGATAGAGAGAGAGGGTTGTATATTTCCAATAGCAAAGTACAATGAGTCTTTACAAAGGAAAGGTCCCCTTTTTATACTAAGAGACCTTCCTCGAAATAATCAAATAAAAGTACAAGGGTTGGTGGCCTCTGTTTACGAGTGTCAAAGCTCGAAATGACGTTGCAGTGAGTCACATCACTAGGTCCGTCTACTAACTAAGGCCGGTCTTACTCAAGTCGACCAAAATTAGGCCGCTCTCTTTACTGAGGACGTACATAGATATCGTAGTAACCTAGGGGACCAAATTTGCCTAATACAGATAGTCCCTCCGTTTGTTGGGGACGTAGTCGAGAGACGTCTTTAACGAACAGATATACATGCTCAACGTTTCTGGAAATTTGGCCGTTCCTGTGAATATTGTCGGAAAGGACATGCTCATCTGTGAAGATGTTGTGTCGTTGACATATTACCCCCCTTTTTAGGCTCCTTTTTAAGACGACGTCACCGATCATGTGCATGATCATTACTTCTGCTCCCATGACGGTTCAGGCCATGACGTGACGTTTGGGTTTCCTGCACCTGTTTTTGAGTCATGCCTTTTCGATTTCCGTGTACCCTTTCTTACAAATAGAGGAAAAGTTGAACTTGATCCATCTTTTGAACTTTTTCTGAGAGTATTTCCTCAATCTTTTCCTTATCTTTTTCTGGTGCTCATTGCTCTTTTTTTTCTGAAACCCTCGTTCTTAGGAATCAAACCCGCGACCAGAAGCGCCTTTTTCTCATCACTTCCATTATGACTAAACGTCGTCATGATGATACCAGGACCAAGGACGATGCTCCCTCTAGGGCTTCGTCATCCTCAGATGATGGGGGGCCCGAGGAAGTTCTCGTTCCTTTATCTACGGCTAACTTGCTCCCATTGGATATGGATACAAGGAAGGACTTTAAAAACAAGTGTAAACTCCCTCCTTGGGAACATAGTGATCTGACGCCGTCTCACTTGGCTGCTCTCAGGAATTCGTATGATTTCCTGACTATATTGAGATGGCCCCAGCCGGGATAAGCTATGCTAATGTGCACAAGCCCGGGTACTGTGCATTTTACGAATACGCCTTTCGAATCGGGTATAACCTCCCGCTTTACCCTTTGACGGAAGAGCTCTGTCGCTGGTACGGGGCGTGTCCGGCCCAACTCACTCCGTACGCATTGAAGGTGTGTAGGATCCTTACCACCTATGCAGCGAAGGCCGAGAAAGAGGTTACCGTTCATCACCTCCTACAAATGTTTGGTGCAAGCTTTATGAGAGGCTCGATGCTCTAGTTAAAGAGTAGGGGCAAGAAGAGCTTTGTGTCGCAAGTGGACGACAAGGCCAACCGCAAAATTTGAAAGAGATTATTCTATGTGCGTACCGAGAATCTTCTGTCCAACCCTGAAGGGTTTCCATAGGTATGGAACGATGCATGTAAGTATTACTCTGCGTAACTTTTACTACGGCAACCTTACTTTGCTGGTTTTCACCGTCGTAAATTTCCCTTTTCCTTCGTACAGTGACAGCTCGCCCTCCTCGAAGGGTTGACGACATTCGGTCGTGGGTGCCGCAATGGCCTTCGTGTACTTCTTTGAGTACCGACCTTGTTTGTTGCGGCCCTAAGCACTTGGATAAGGGGCCACCGAACGTCCTTTATAAAGGTCGTTGTTGATCATGCAGTATCGGGCGGCCTGTATGCGAAGATTTTTTGCCTCTTCTTTATCGGGGGTAGTGTTCCATTCTGCAAATAAGATATGAACTGGTTGCGCCAGTCCCAAGTCAGGTTTAAGGAAAGTACCTCGGTGTAATCAATGGCTGAGTGGAGGAGTGTGACAACACTTTCTTTGTTGATATTTTTGGTGGCAGCGGCCAACTTTGCTAGGCCGTCAGCTTCGATGTTCTGTGCTCTGGGAATTTGTTCGAAGCAACATTCATCGATGTGGCCATTAGTTTGCATATTTCTGTCTGATGCTTTTGCAGCCTCTGCTCTTTGATTTGGTAAGTCCCAGTAAGTTGGTTTACCACGAGTTAGGAGTCATAGTGGAGGAGTATTCGGCGAGCCCCATACTTGGCGGTCAGTTTCATGCCTGCAATAACAGCCTCATACTCGCGTCATTGTTAGTCATTTTCGGGCATCGTATGGACTGGCGAATTATTTCGCCTGTGGGGACCTCAAGAACGATTCCCGATCCCGATGCGTTGGCGGCGCCATCCGTATAAAGGACCCATAGGTCGTTTTCGGAGGATGCGCGTTGTGCCTCAAGTTCTGCCTTTGGCAGGAGTTCCACGCTGAAGTCGTCAATAAAGTCGGCTAGGACCTGCGCCTTGATGGCGGTCCTAGAAAGGTACGTGATATCATGCTCGCTGAGCTCGATGGCCCATCTGGCGAGTCGCCCTGAGAGTTCGGGTTTGTGTAAGACGCTCCTTAAAAGGAAAGTCGTTACAACCCTTTTGGGATGGCAATGGAAATAGGGTCGTAGCTTTCGTGAAGCTACTACGAGTGACAATGCTAGCCTCTCGAGGTGGGGCTACCGTATTTCGGCATCCACCAATATTTTGCTAATATAATAAGTAGGAGATTGCGTACCTTTATTTTCGCGCACTAGGACGGTGCTGGCTGCGACTTCTGATACGGCCAAATATACCAACAGCGACTCGCCTGGGTTGGCTTTCACTAGTAGGGGTGGCGATGACAAATATGCTTTCAAGTTCTTCAGAGCCTCTACACATTCATCGTTCCACTGTAGTCCCTGGTCTTTCTTCAATACACCGAAGAATTTGTGGCACCTGTCGAAGGAGCGTGAGATGAACTTGGAGAGGGCGGCTATCCGACCCGTCAGCTTCTGCACTTTCTTTTTGCTGCTTAGCGTTTCTGGGATGGCTTCTATAGCCTTGATCTTGTCAGGGTTGACTTCGATGCCCCTTTGTGATACTAGAAATCCCAGGAACTTTCCCGAGGCTACGCCAAAAGCGCATTTTTTGGGATTCAGTTTCATACCGTACCTCCTTATTATTTTGATGGCTTCTTTCAGGTGGGTGAGGTCGTCCTCCTTTTTTGATGACTTGACCAGCATGTCGTCGATGTAGACCTCCATCATCTTGTCGAGTTGTTCTTTGAACATCGTAGTCACCAGCCTTTGGTAAGTGGCCCCTGCGTTCTTAAGCCCGAAGGGAAATACCTTATAGCAGTATGTCCCCTGGTGAGTGAAAAGTTGTTTTCTCCTGATCATCTTCGGCCATCATGATCTGATTGTAGCCGGAATACGCATCAAGGAAGCTCAGCAGCTCATGTCCTATCGTTGCGTCTATCAGTTGGTCGATGTGGGATAGCGGGAATGAGTCTTTTGGGCATGCTTTGTTTAGATCGGTGAAGTCTACACACATCCGTCAACGTCCCTCGCTGCATCGGTCCCTTCGGATTTCTGGGTGCACCGTTGTCAACCGCCAAGTTGGGTTTTTAAGGTCATCGTCATCTCCATGCACCTCGGCACAGTATGCGTTGTGTATCTCTTCCCAGGTGGTGGGAGGATATTTCAGGAGACGGCTGAGCATTTTCTTGGTTTCCTTGAGCCATCTCTGCTGAGTGCATTCTTAAAGGCTGCGACTGCCATGCCTTCGGGCACATTTTGTAGGCTCATTCTGACTCTGTTGAACCTAGCTAAGAACTCCCTGAGTCCTTCTCCTGGGGCCTGTCGTACAGCAAAAATGTCGTTGACCCGTGCTTCCGCCTTCCTTGCTCCTGCGTGGGCGGTGGCAAATTTATCCGCCATTTCCTTGAATGTGGAGGTGCTATTGGCAGGTAGCTGTGAGTACCACATTAGGGCCCCTCCTGTTAGCTTTTCGCGGAACTTCTTCAGAAGTACGGATGGTACCTGCTCTCTTGAGAGATCATTGCCTTTGACGGCTGTAACATAATGAATCAGGTGGTACTCGGGATCTGTGGTCCCGTCATATACCTTCAAGTATGGGGGCATTTTGAAGGTCTTCGGGATGGGGTATGGCGCAGCTCCTTCCATGTAGGGTTGTTCAACGAACCTCCCCACGTCTTGCTTTGGCAGCAACTTGGGCGCACCTGGGATTTTTTCCACCCTTTCTTGGTGCTCCTTCATCTAATCGCGAAGCGACCTATTCTCATTTTCCATTTCTTCCATATTTTTTAGGATGGTTGTGAGTGTGCCGCCGTTAGGTTGAGCATCAACGGGCATGTTGTTCGTTCTCGTGACCTCGAGTTCATCTTCGGCTGCAACATGATCAGTTGCTGGGGTGCATCTATCATTTTGAAGAGGCTTTTTGGCTAGACTGCTCAGAGTGTTTGTCAGTCATTCTTCCAGTAACCTTTTTACCTCCGGGGGTGCTCTTTAGTTATAGATGTTGAAGCCTCTCTTTCTCGTGGAACCACCAGATCTTCCGATGGTGAAGGTAGGTTTTCCACGCTTATCAAGGTACTGGGGGTTGCGTGCAGGATATCTCCTTCAGCAGCCGCATTGAGAGGGCCGGTGAGATCTGTTCTAACATCCAAGATAGTTTTCATTCGTGCGTTGTTCTCAGCCATTTTAGGTTGTAGAGAGTGATTTTTGAAGGATCTCTAGAAGCAAACTACAGCTTTGATTCTCAAAATCCCCACAGACGGCACCAAATTATTTGGCTAAAAAGTTATGCAAATACTTAAATAGCTCTAAGACAATCAAAAATAATATGGGTTAATCGGAATCAAGAATGATATGGACTAGAGAGTATAGTATGATCGAGATTTGTAATTATAGTGTAAATAATTCGAGATATAAGAATAGTAAGATAAGTAGTGAGCCTTGCACAAGAGAGAAAGATAGAGAGTCTGATAGAGATAAAGAGAGAGAGTTGTATATTTCCAATAGCAAAGTACACATGAGTCTTTACAAAGGGAAGGTCCCATTTTATACTAAGGGACCTTCCTCGAAATAATTAAAGAAAAGTACAAGGGTTGGTGGCCTCAGTGTACGAGTGTCAGAGCTCGAAACGACGTTGCAGTGACTCACATCACTAAGTCCATCTACTAACTAAGGCCGGCCTTACTCAAGTCGATCATAGTTAGGCCGCTCTTTTTACCGAGAATGCACGTAGATATCGTAGGAACCTAGGGGACCAAATTTTCTCCCAATACAGAAAATAAAACTAAAATCAGCAAAACCATACCATGAACAACAGAAAACATCAGAGAACAAACGCCAGCATGTATATTCGAACAAATTTCAGAAAATTCATAGCACATGGACGCCTGAACAACATTTACATTTCCGCATTGAGATAAAAATACCTCCGAACATCATTTGAGACAAAATCGGATAGCCAAATAAATGCGAGAGAAGAGCTGTAGCTTAGCAAAACAGAACCAACGAAGCACAACCTCAAACTCCAAACCGAAATCAGAATTTGAATGCCCGGGAGTTGAAGAGATGGAGCATCAGTCACCAGCAGAGCCTTCGAAATTCTCACTCGAATTCCATGAGTTGAAATCAAAACAGAAGCAAAGTTCTCCTTGTTTTCTTTTATGCCTTTTTCTTCAATTGAAAGTAAGAAATCCTTGATTTTAAGCCCAAAAGCAACTTGAAAACCCAGAACTTAACTAAAATAGTCCAGCAGAAATCGAAGTTACTTTGAGAGATTTTTTTTTATTTTCTGGAGCTTTTTGAATCTCAATTTGAATTCCCCAAAATTCATATACTTTTCTCCCTATTCTTCAATGCGTGCGTGAGTGTATTTGAGAGGAATAGAGATCTCTGCATTGAGTGTGTATTTTTGCGTATTTTCATTCTTTTTTCTTTTTTTTTCCTTCTTCTGTGTAGAAAAGGGATGATGGATTTTCTAGAGTGTGTAGGATAGGGTGTTATGTGGGGAATATTTTTGGGGAAAGGTTTATGTGGGGGAATATTTTGAGGGGGAAGTATTTTTGAGGAATTTCTCATATGGGGAAAAGATTTTGTGGTCCAATGAATGTGAGGGCTAGGTCTGGTGTTTTATATTTTATTATGTTCATTGATGATTTCACACACTTTGGTTATGTCTATTTGATCTCTCATAAATCTGAAGCACTTGAATACTTTAAAAAATATGTGAATGAAGTTGAGAATCAATTAGACAAAATGATTAAGACCTTAATAACTGATAAAGGGCGTGAATATCTTTCAAAAGAATTTGAAGGGTTGTGCAATGAAAAGGGAATCACCAGACAGTTAACTACTCCATACACACCTCAACAAAATGGTGTAGCAGAAAGGAGGAATAGAACTCTACTGGACATGATAAGGTCCATGATGGCATAAGAAAATTTACCTATCTCCTTTTGGGGAGATGCGTTATTGGTTGCAACTTATATATTGAAAAAAATAATTTCTAAACCAGTTTCTTCCACTCCTTATGAGATATGGACTGGTCATAAACCAAACTTAAAGGATTTACGACCTTGGGGTTGTGCTGCATATGTAAAAGATTCCTTTAGAAAGTTTGGTAATTAGGTCCAAAAGGCAAGAAATGTATCTTTATAAGATATTCAAAACGATCCAAAGGGCATGTGTTCATTGGTAAATTAGAGGATGGAAGTGTTACTGAGATTGAATCGTGAGATGTCATATTTTTGGAAAATAATTTTCCAAAGAAGGGCGATGTAAAGAATGGAGAGTCTCTTTATGAAATGTTGAATTTAGATAGTCAGCAAGTGTATTCTGACACATTTGATAATGAAATTGATCAAGATCTTATTCTTGATCCGAGTGGGAGTAGGAGTGGGAACGCAGTATTCCAAAATTCTTGTGACGAACCTAAATTCAACTACGAAAGAGTGCCAGGAAAATATACCCAAACACACTTATGAAATTGAAGATTATATTTTCTTGGTATCTCCCACAGAGATGGATGAACCCAAGTATGTGACTGAGGCTTTATCGAGCCCTTGAAAAGATGAGTGGATGAAAGCAATGAAAGAAGAATTAGAGTCCATGAAAACAAACAAAGTGTGGGATCTATTTTATCTTCCGCCTGGGCGTAGAGCCTTGGGAACAAATGGGTTCTCAAAGTTAAACATAAAGTGGACGGGTCAATAGAAAGATACAAGGCATGATTGGTGGCAAAAGGCTTCACTCAAGAAGCTGGAATAGATTATGAGAAAACATTTTCACCAGTTATGAAGTTTACCTCAATTCGCTTACTTTTGGCTATTGTTGCACGTTTGGATTTGGAATTACATCAAATGAACATGAAAAAAGGTTTTCTCAATGGAGAACTAAATGAACAGATATACATGGATGGAACAACATGTAGGCTTCATCGTTAAAGGCCACGAAAAGAAGGTCTGTAAATTGAAAAGATCTATTTATAGACTGAAGCAATCTTCAAGGCAATGGCATTTGAGATTTCACAAGGAGGTGATCTCATATGATTTCACCATGATCAATGAAGACCATTACATTTATGTGAAGAAGTCCAATGGGATATTTGTAATTCTTTCTCTTTATGTTAACGAAATTTTAATGGCCAGAAATAATTTGGAGTATTTGAAAACTATCAAGTCATGGCTTTCAAAGTCATTTGACATGAAAGATATGGGCGAGGCAGACTATATCCTTGGAGTTAAGATCCAAAGATACTGTTCCAAAAAGTTATTGAGTCTATCTCAAAAATCTTATATAAAGAAAATTTTGGAAAGTTTTCGCATGAATGGTTTCAAATTCATGGATACTCCTATAGCGAGAGGTGAAACTTTAAGCCTTGAAATATGTCCCAAGACAGAAAATAAAAAGGAAGACGTGTCTCGAGCTCTATATTCAAGTATTGTCGGGAGCTTGATGTACGCTATAATGTGTACTCGCCCAGACATTTGTTATGTTGTAGGTCTGGTTAGCAGGTATAAATTCAATCCTGGAAGAGATCATTGGAAAGTTGTGAAGAGAATTTTCAGATACCTAAAGGGAACTACAAATTATTCACTATGTTATTGTGGAAATGATTTATACTTGAGAGGATATATAGATGCTGATTGGGATGGCGATCGGAATGATATAAAATCAACGTCAGTCATGCTTTCTTACTTAATGGTGGTGCTATATCATGGAAAAGTAAAAAAACAAAACCTATACGGCCTATTCAACGATGAAAGCTGAATTCGTGGCTTGTGCGTCTACAGTACAAGAAGCTGTTTAGTTGAAGAAATTCTTTGAGCATTTGGATATTACAAAGAACTCTCAGGGTCCCATGACTCTATATTGTGATAGTCAAGCGGTTATTGCATATACAAAAGATCCAAAGTATCACAGCAAGACCAAACACATTGACATCAAGTATAATTTTGTAAGAGACATAGTATCAAGTAGAGATATAAATTTACATCACATTCCTACGCATAGCATGATAGATGATCCTTTTACAAAGGCGATATATAGAGACTTTTTTTAGAAACATGTTATGGCTCTAGGTTTGCGAAGGATATGAACATACTTATGTATTGTAAAATGACTGAAGTAATATAATATGCTCATCAATATTTTACTCTTGAATTAAGCTTTTATCTTGTATGTATGTGATGAATGTTTTGTTGATAAGTGTATCAAACAAGTCGCGAGATTGGCTCTCTCACAAGTACGTTAAGAATCGTGAAGAGATGAGACCTTATATAATCTTGAGTAATGTGAAGGTATATTTACTTGTAGAGGTCGTTCTTGATAGCTTACGAATTTCGCTATTCGATTATGACCTGTTTTGTAAGCCAGATACGAGTTTCTCTAAGAAGATGGTTTGAGGATTATTGAAGTGGGAAACTCAGGTTAGACACTTGAAGGTGTCTAGACCAAGATCTGTATGGTGTTGGACGATTAAAATAATAAGACACACGCGCCAATATAAGGTAAGAACACCGTAACATATGTTTCATACCACGCGTGCTATCGACCAATGGGATAATGGAAGAATGAATCCCCGCTTCTTAATTGTGTGAAATCCCAAAGAAGTTACATCAACTTCTATTGGAGTACCCTTTGACCTTTTACTGTTTCTTGAAGTACCAATCAGTGTTGCTACTTTAGCATGTTGCTAATAACCATGAGTGATTCGGCAATGCAGTGCATGTCTAGGAAAGCAGTTGATTTGGAATGGAAAGATTCGAGTATAAAGGGAAGACGACTAAAATAAGTAGTAATTTAACTTGTATTAATAGGTCGACCATTACACTTACCATGAGGGTATTGGGTGTAATTGTGGATGCAATATTATATGAGAACTCGAGTTTGCCTCTTTTGAGGAAGAGGGATCGAATAAGTAGCTACGGCAATTGCGAATGATGTATGGGGTACTGCGAGTAATAATATCTTCATGTTAGTAGTGAATCCTTTCCACATGTGATTGGATTTCTACATAGAGCTTTAGTACAACATTTAATTGGTTTTGAAATTTTATAGCTCTTTGTGCTCGCAGGTCGCACCAACTATTTGTCAATATAAAAAGTGTGTCAAAAGCATCGGTCTAGCCCACTATGAGCGAAGTCGGAGATGTTGGATTATGGGTCATGGTCGCTCCATGTGGGGGTGATCCGACCCAGTTAGGAGGGATAAGGGAGAGAGGTTAAGGGAAGTTACCACTAGACCACAAACACTCCACTAAACTGAACGTGCAAAAAAAAAGGGATGGGTGGGAGGTTTCTTCCTCAACCGCTATTTCTTCTGCCTATTTTATGCAAAGGATACAATATAGAAAAAAAGACTGTAAGAATTTTCTCTGACTCTCTTCTTCTCGCAACGAAAAACACACACAAGTAAGGGCATCTAATTGGTAGAAGATTAACTTTGTTTCCTAGTGATTTAAAGTTCGGTTAGGGGCAATTGTTTCGGTGATAATTTTAACAATTCTTCCGCTGCGTCGACAGATACGCTAATGTTGTTCTCCCACCTCCCCACACCCCCATATTAATCTAATAGTACCCAACCATACATGCTACAGCTATCTGATACAGGAAGAGACAAATCAAAATTTGGAATTTTATGGTAATTTAAGGCAGTAGGGTTGATCAAATATTTAGCCTCCCTCCTACGAATCACCAATACCTAGCCATTACATGAGCCATCAATACTTAACCAGTGTACTTAGAGCTGCTGAAGATCAAGATTTCTTGATTAAGGGTGGCAAATGGGCGGGTTGTGCTGAATTTGGGCGGGTCAAGATGGGTTAGGTAATAAATAGGTCATTGCCCAACCCAGCCCAAAGTGTATTTGGGTCTAAGATGAGTTGGGTCAAGATGGGCTAAACAATGGGTCATAACCCACCTCGCTCAACTTGACCCATATTTTAGAATCTTGCTCATCCTGTATAAAAAAAATGTTACCTTAAAATATATAAGTTGACAAATATTTTATGAATTGGGGGATGGGGTGGGGGTGGGGTGGTGTGTGTGGTGGGGTAGGATGGGTGATGCATAAAAATAAAAAAAATTAAAAATTAAAAATACAAAAAAAATTAATTTTTTTAGGGGATTTATGCGGGTGGGGTGGGGTGTCGATGGGGTAGGGTGGGTGCATAAAAATAAAAAATTGAAAATTGAAAATGTAAAAAAAAAAAAGTAAAAGGTGGGGGGTGGGGGTAGGGTGTGTGGTGCATAAAAATTAAAAAAATAAAAATTGAAAATTGAAAATACAAAAAAAAAAAAAAGTAAAATCTTTTGGGAGGGGGCTAGGGGTAGGGTGAGTGAGTGAGTGGTATAGAAAAACAAAAGAATAGAAAATTAAAAATAAAAAAAAATTTTGGGATAACTAAGTAAATTTTTAGATAAATTGGGTTGAGATCCTTTGTTGTGGGAGAGTTTCATAAGTTGTATTTGGGCTGTTAAATGTGTCATAATAGACTATAAAAAATAATGGGCTAACTACTTCGGCTTAACCCAAATTGACCCATAAGCTAAAATATTGTAGCTCAACCCATTAATCCGGAGTTAATTGGAGGGGTTAAATGAATTTGAGCTCAAATTGCCACCCATGCTCTTGATAAACATCAATTTCACCTTGCGCGTAGTGGGTAAAGGTGATAGTGTGAAGAAAATGACTAGAAACAATGAGAGCGAGGTGAATTTTGATACACACCTAAATTGACCTATGGACTTTGCAGGCAGCCGGGTAAAGATGTCATATATGATTTCTTCGGGTATTTTTGCAGCAGCATTGTTGTTTGCCATAATTGGGTTTGGAGGAGAAACTGTAGAAACACCGAAAGTGGCGTTCTTTGACTAGGGCATTTTTCTGCTCCTGGGCTGACCTCAACGAAAATTGGGGATGTTCCTGATTGCTGTCTTTTTTCTGCCAAATGAGAATTACTTCGTCTTCGACAGTTAAGTTTTCTAATTTTGACCTGATATTAAATTATTAAAATAAAATTTACAAAATTAGAAACTACATAAAAAGTATTACAAGTCAAAATAATTAATAATTCAAAATTTTAAAAGGCATATTAAAAAGTTGTGACAAAAAAAGAATCTTGTTTTGACTCCTAATATCTAAAATGTATAAATCTTTTTGGGATAGAAGAAGTAATAGACGCCCTAACACATTAGGGTCCACATCAAATACGTGTCATATTTTTATTTTATTTACAAATACACTCCAAAATCTCACCGATCCCATCTCGATTTTTCACCGTCATCCTTCCTCCTATTTTAGCCATATCAATGCGAAATACAAGCCTTCTAGCTATATCACGTAAACAAATCTATGGATGATTAACGATTAGAGATGTTTACAAATTAAATACTCATTAAGATGTTAAAATGGGAAAACGAGAGCTAAGTGTCAAACCAACTTTCCAGACAATTGCTTTGCATTCACGTCTCAATCTATGCAACTATTCAACTTGCATTGATTTGAAATTGCTTGTCATTTTCGCTTTATCAAACACAGTTACATACAGCAGAACAACCAATCTAGTGTAATTACACAAGTGGCGTTTAGAGTGTGTAATGTGTACGCAGATTTTATCCTTACCTTACATAGATAGAGAGGTTGTTTCCGGTTAGACTCTCGGCTCAAGGAAGAGTGAAACTAAAGCCAGAGCACAGTTATATCTGATAAGCAATAAAACATACAACAGAGCTAGAAATTTTGATACTGCAACACAAAGGACAATATTGCTGCTTTAACATGATTGGAAACATTACAACACCTCTTGTCAAATGAGTATGCAAATACTTACTCAGATCATCTACTTATCTAATGTCGGGAAACTCAACTGAAATATAGACAGTCAATAATACAAAACTCAAGTATGAGGGGTTTTCTCAAAAGGAAACTTTTATCGAGACGTTTTCTGCATTACTGCTTTTGTGTACTTCACCAGATTCAAATCATAAGTGCAAGTTTTCCTCGAATAATCTTCTTCTATCATGGTGATTTGTCTTCCGTTTTGAAATTCTAACAGTTACATCATAGTGAAAGAGTAACTGTTAACATCAAGATTGAACTGATGAATCATGGAAATTATAGAGAGAGAAAGTAGAGAGAAGGAGGAGAAGTAGGTGAGAAGTCTCTCGAATGTCAGAGAGAGTTTGTATTAAACCGAGGAACAAAAATAGAGAAAATGAAGTCCGAGGGTCACAAATATCTGTGACCCCAAATATATACTTATTACATCGGGTCGGGTCAAAGACCCAGAATGAATGGGGCTCGGGTCTCAAGTGAGACGGGCTCAGATATGACTCTCAGGGATTGGGCTCGGGAGAGGCCCAATCCAGACATTTCATCACTGCCCAATAATTGTATACCAAATATACAATATATATACACTGTGTATACACTATTACATTATGTTACATCATGTATCTCAACACCCCCCCTCAAGTTGGAGGGGGGAACCACCTGCAACTTGGAAAGCAGCGGAACCAGCAAAGTACCCGGCAGAGGCTTAGTGAGCAAATCATCCAGCTGTCGAGAAGTAGGCACATGGAACAACCGCAAGAAACCAGAGAGCAACAAGTCCCGGACAAAATGGCAATCCACCTCGATATGTTGCGTTCATGAAAAACAGGATTGTTAGCAATATGAACAGCAGCCATACTATCACAATAAACAGAAACATGAGTCGAAACAAGGACCCCAACAAGCGACACAGCCAAGTCAATTCAGCCACAACTTTGCTTAAGGCTCGGTATTCTGCCTCAGCAGAGGAAAGAGAAACAACAGGCTGTTTCTTCGATTTCCAGCTTATCAAACAGCCACCCAAGAGCACACAAAACCCAGTAACAGAGCGCCTGGTGTCAGGGCAGGCAGCCCAGTCACTATCAGAATAACCAGTAATAGAAAAGTCAGCATGATCAGAAAAGAATAAACCCAAGGAGGGAGTGCCTTTGAGATATCTCAGAACATGCAGGGCAGCAGTCATATGGGGCAGTCTGGGGGATTTAAGAAATTGACTCAGGTGCTGGACTGCATAACAGATGTCAGGCCTGGTGTGACTCAAGAAGAGCATCTTGCCAACAAGGCTCCTGTACTGATCAGGAGAGGGCAAGAGATCACCAAAATCAGCATGAAGTTTGACATTGATGTCCAAAGGGGACACAACAGATGCCACATTCACACAGTCAAACTGGTGCAGCAAATCAGAGATATACTTGTGCTGATTGAGGTGCTTCCCACCAGGGACAGCACACACTTCAAGACCCAAAAAATAATGCAAGGACCCTAAATCCTTGATTTTAAACTGAGCATCCAGAAAGAGTTTCAGAGCAGTCAGTTCATCATTGTCATCCCCAGTGATAATGATATCATCCACATACATAGCAACCACCACAAAAGAACCAGGTTTACCCTTGAGAAACAGAGAGTAGTCATTGAGAGAGCGATTATAACCTCTGGAATAAAGGGCAGAAGATAGTTTGGCATACCACTGCCTGGAGGCTTGCCTAAGCCCATACAAAGATTTTTTGAGTTTGCAGACCAGAGGAGGAGAATGAGAAGAAGGAGAACCAGAATCAACAGAGATAGTCAAACCAGGAGGGAGTTTCATATAAACATCCTCATCCAAATCACCATGAAGAAAAGCATTATTCACATCCAATTGAAAAAGGGGCCAGTGGTTCTTGACAGCCACAGCAATAAGACACTTGACAGAAGTCATTTTTATCACTGGGGAAAAAGTTTCAGTAAAGTCAATCCCCTCAACCTGAGTGTCACCCCTTATGACCAACCTGGCCTTATACCTTTCAACAGTGCCATCTGCCTTATATTTAATTTTGTAAACCCATTTGCAACCAATGGGTTTCTTACCAGGAGGAAGAGGAACAACATCCCAAGTCTGGTTTGTGTCCAAGGCTTCAAACTCCTGTCTCATGGCAGCTTGCCAAGCTGGAACAGATGCTGCCTGAGAATAGTATAGAGGCTCAAGTTCCAAAGAGGAGGAAGAAGAGCCAGAGAAGGCAGGGAGTTGGCACACATAATCCTTAAGATAGGAAGGAGGATTATGAAGTCTGGTGGACTTTCTGGGAGCTGGGACAGAACGGGGATCCAAGACAGGAAGGGTGACAACAGGACTGAATGGGGCAGAAGAAGGTAGCTGGACAGATGAGTCAGAAGAGGAAGGAGAGTGAGGAAGAGGAGAATCAGGGAGATCATCATTTTCTCCAGAGTGAAGAAAAGGAAAAGTAGGAGCAGATGGAGGAACAGAGAGAGAGGCATTTTTGAAGGGAAAGACTGATTCATAAAATTGGACATCCCTGGAGACCAAATACTTCTTGGAAGCATAATCATAAAGCCTGTAACCCTTTTTGCCAAAAGGATAACCCAGAAAAACACAAAGAATGGCCCTTGGCTTCAATTTGTCCCTTTGAGGAATGGGAACAGTGGCATAGGCCAGGCAACCAAAAACCCTCAAGTGAACATAGGAAGGAATGTGGCCATACAGGATCTCATGAGGAGACTTGTTATTTAGTAATCTGGTTGGTACCCTGTTAAGGAGGTAAGTGGCAGTCAATAAGCAGTCCCCCCCAGAAGGAAACTGGCAAGCCAGATTGAAAGAGCAAAGCTCTACAAGCCTCAAGAAGAGTTCTATGTTTTCTCTCAACTACACCATTTTGTTGAGGGGTGTGAGGGCAAGAGGTTTGATGGATGATCCCCTGACTGCTAAAAAAAGAAATGCCCTCATTGCTAGAGCCCAGCTCTAAAGCATTATCACTTCTAACAGTCTGAACCACAGCATTAAATTGGGTTCTGACCATGGCAAGGAAGGACTTAAGCATAGAAAAGGCATTACTCTTGGAGCCTAATAAATGTGACCAGGTTGCCCTTGAATAATCATCAACAATTGTAAGGAAGTATTTGCAACCAGATGAGGTTGAAGTATGGTAAGGTCCCCAAGTGTCCACATGAATCAGTTGGAAAGGTTTAGAGGTTCTAATGGAGCTATCAGGGAAAGGGAGCCTGGTTTGTCTGGCCATAGGACAGACAGTACATGGAATGGATTGTTTGGAAGCAAATTGGAAAGGCAGACCAGAAATGCATTTCATGTTGGCAAAAAGAATGTGTGCAAGTCTTAAGTGCCAAGTGTAATTCATATCAGAAGTAAGATCGTTATTACAAGTGGAACTATTAACATGAGAATGCATAGAAACAGTCTTGCTTTCAGATAAAAGATCATCATTACAAGAAGACACAGAGGGCAATGCAACAACTTGGTTATCATTACCATTACAAGAAACAGAAGCAGGACAAACAGAATTAGAAAAACAATTAACAGAGGGAGAAGGGGAAGAAGGAAACCAAGCTAGTTTATACAGCCCAGCAGTTTGTCTACCAAGATCCAGTGGCCTCCTCAGAGAAGGGTCCTGTAGCATGTGTAGAAAACAGGAATGTTCAGTGAACATAACTATACAATGTAACTGCTTCACTAACTTGTGAACAGATATCAAGTTGTGTTTAAAAGAGGGGACAAGCAGCACATTGTGAAGAGTAATGAAGGGAGTCAAGGCAAAGGAGCCAGTGTAGGTTACCTTCACATTATAACCATTTGGAAGAGTAACAAGGTAAGGTAGAGTTAGAGGGATAATATTAAATAGTAGAGTCTTATCATGAGTCATATGATTAGAGGCACCTGAATCTATTATCCAGGTGACAGAATTAATGTGAGTGAGCAAGCAAAGTTTAGAATCAGATACAGGGTTCTCAGTCAACAAAGTACTAGCAAAGTTTGCAGCATATAAGGGAGAAGGAGCTTGAGCAGTGGATTCTCCCAACTTGGACTGGTGTAACATGTTCATCAGCTGGTCATAATCATGTTTGCTCAACCCAGGGATCACAAAGCTTTGACCATCTAAGCTTGCAGCAGACTGATGGTTAGCAGAAGGAGTCCCTTGAGGAACAGACAACAATCCATCAGATATATGAGAATCCAGACCAGTACTCAGATGAGCAGCAGCAGGCCTCCTTCCCTTGTTAAATGTGGGACTTTGTGGATACCCATGCAGCTTGAAACACTTATCAATTAAGTGTCCAGACTTTTTACAGTATCGACAAACAAAGGTCCCTTGGTTTGATCAAAACTGACTCTCTGTCTAAAAGGAGGAGGGGCAGCAGGCACTGTAGCCTTGTTGAATCCAACAGGCTGCCTGTTTGTATGCACATTGAAGGAGACAGAGGTAGGATCAAATTGAGAGGAAGACTGAACTTGTCTTTGCATCTCATCATTTAGGACAATATTATATACACTGTCAAGGAAGGAGGGGGCTGCATCATCAAGATATTACTCCTAACTCCCATATACACCTCATTTAAACCCATCAAAAACTGAAACACCTTGTTATCATCACATTCCTGAATTATGCCCTCTTTAGCAGCACATGCACATCTAATACCATAATTAACACACATAAAATCAAATTCATCCCACACACTTTTCAGTTTGTTGAAATAGGAAGCAACATCGGAGGACCCTTGAGAGGTGTGGGACATCTCTCTTTTCAGTTCATATATTTTGGACCTATTTGCAGTCCCATATCTGGTCTTAAGTTGAGACCATATACACTGTGCAGTATCAGCATACTGCACAGATTCAGCAATAGAAGGGGAGAGGGAAGCAATCAACCAGGAAATCACCATACTGTTGCACCTATCCCACAACCTTTGTTGGGCAACATTGGTTGTAGGTCGGCTGTAGGTGCCATCAACAAAGCTGATTTTACTTTTAGCCGACAAGGCAACAAGAACTTTTCGTCTCCAACCCCCATAACCACTACTCGAGAAGGGGATGGGAACAAGTGGTACCCCAGGGACATCAGACGAGTACAGAAAAAGGGGACTAGTGGAATCTACAGGAGTAGAAGCACCAGTACTTGTGCTAGAAGCCATAATGAACCGGCTTAGACAAATAACTTGTCAACAAACAGGATGCTACCAGAACAAGTATACAAACACAGTAACCAACAAACAAACTACAGTTAGGTCAAGTAGTCACAGATACCACCAGATGCTCACAATTACAAAGTCAAGTAAGCACACATAAAATCGAGGATAAGGACACAGAGTTACCCTCCTTCTTCGCAACCGGAGAAGATCGGCCTTCAAACAAAGAGAAACCCTAAGTATCAAACCCTAGGTCTAATTTTTCAAAAAACAAACTTTACCGGATATCTGGTCAGGAACGTCGGAAACACACCCAAAGCATCCAGAAATGACAATCGAGCCACCGGAATGCGGTAAAACCTCAGGTTAAACCGTCAGAAACCCTAGAAGCCGATAGGTAACCAAAATCAACCGACCAAAATTATCACAAAGTCTTTCCGGAGTGTTCAAGAGAGGAAAACACACTCGGATATCATGAAGACACACTCAGAAAGGTCTCCGATAGACTGAAATCATCATCGATGAAGCGGTCTCAAAAATCACCCCCAAAAACCTCGAAACAGACTTCATCAGGTCCACGAACACACAGAAACATGATCGGATCGTCGTCGAGGCTCTGATACCATGTTAACATCAAGATTGAACCGATGAATCATGGAAATTATAGAGAGAGAAAGTAGAGAGAAGGAGGAGAAGTAGGTGAGAAGTCTCTCGAATGTCAGAGAGAGTTTGTATTAAACCGAGGAACAAAAATAGAGAAAATGAATTTCGGGGGTCACAAATATCTGTGACCCCAAATATATACTTATTACATCAGGTCGGGTCAAAGACCCAGAATGAATGGGGCTCGGGTCTCAAGTGAGACGGGCTCAGATATGACTCTCAGGGATTGGGCTCGGGAGAGGCCCAATCCAGACATTTCATCATTGCCCAATAATTGTATACCAAATATACAATATATATACACTGTGTATACACTATTACATTATGTTACATCATGTATCTCAACAGTAACACCCTTGGGATTAAAGTATATAGAGATTCCGGCCTCTGCACAAACACAACATTCCAATCAATAGGGCACCAGAAGCAGATTAATTCCTGTGCAAGCAACAGAACAAAATCAATTTGGTATTATGCGGCATTACAAGAAATTGATGTATGATAAAGTTTGATTAAGAGTTGATTATATAAACTTTTTATGCCAGACTCAGGTAATTTTATCACTTGATAGTGCTAGTTTATGTTACTTTGATGACAGGCTGAAACAAAAAGAGAGAAAAGAAGAACAAGTTCAGGGTTCAAGGAAGATTCACAAATTTGGCAGTTTCTCTTCAATGGTTTAAATTATCCTTGCCTTGTAACAGTGAGTTTTAGTAGTTTAAATATTACTTTTATTGGATTAAAAAGGCAAATGATTTGGCTAAAGGTGCGTCTTTGATACTACTGCTGTATGTTACTTGGAATTGCAAGCATAGATTTCCCTAGAGTCCTAAACAAAGCCAAAAACAGCAGCTTTTGAATAATCTTGAGGAGAAAGATGATAAAGGTGGATACTACTACAAACAGTCCACTCCTACTGTAGCAAATAAATCACAATCTGAAAATAATGGAGTAATATATTTCTGCACCAGTAAACATTCGCTCCGTCAATAGTTACCTGCTTAAGCGATAAGTACTGCCAAATCTCGATCTTTAGAGTCTCAGTATTCATAATGAAGGAGATAGATGATATAAACTCTTTTCCAGAATTTAGAGCAGCTACTCAATAGACAAGAGGGGTTGCTCTGATGGTAAGCAACCCCCACTTCCAACCGAGAGGTTGTGAGTTCGAGTCTCCTCAAAAGCAAGGTGGGAAGTTCTTGGAGGGAAGGATGCCGGGGGTCTATTTGGAAACAAGGTGGGAAGTTCTTGGAGGGAAGGATGCCGGGGGTCTATTTGGAAACAGCATCAATACCCAAGGGTAGGGGTAATGTCTGCGTATATACTATCCTCCCCAGACCCCACTAAGTGGAATTATACTGGGTTGTTGTAGAGCAACTACTCAATAGGTTACCCTCACATTGCTAAAGCACACAAGATGAACCCACAATAATTTAAACTGAAAGATTAGCTTATGAGAAGGGCCTAAACATTTAAAACTTTCTTTCAACACTGCATATGCTCACAGTTAACTATTTTTCTTCCTTAAAGCAGCAGCATCCAATAATGCTGAATCGACACCAACTCAAGTACGAAATGCCTGTGTGACTCCTTTTACGTAATATATACGTTTTACCACTGTATATTTTCTGATGAATTATTCACTGTATCTTCTTCACAAAGGAAGAATTCTTATTAAAGGATTTCTTCAGGAAGGAGATTACAATTCACAAGACTCTATGAGTCAGTACCAATCTCTCCAGTGAAATCAAATAGATGGACCAAATTCAAAAATCATAACAGAAAAAGAAAATTAAAAAATTAACACGAAAACCTGAAAATGTACTTGGAATATTTTTATACAACAACATCTCAAGCATTAAGCAATTAATATATTAGTCCTCACTCCTGGAGACCTTCACTTAACATGGATGATTCACTAAGCTCACTGCTGAAGAAAACACTTGGCCTTCGCATATGAGGAAGAAAACAGTGCGCTTGCAATACAGCTCCAGGCCCAGGTGGATACACCATGGGTTTCCTCAAAAAAAGTTGGTCAATAGGGAAAGAAGATATTTTGAAGGTGATTCAGTATTTCATAAACAAGAGAAGTTTGAATAGAGCTTTAAGGCTACATACATTGCTCTTATCCCCAAAAGGAAGGCAGCCAAGGAGTTGAAATATTTTTTAGACCAATTGGCCTAATAGGAAGCTTCTACAAAGTTGTAGGTTTGATTAAAACATTAATATTTTTGTTATTCACCACCAAGACCAAGCCATAACATGGGAGAGCAACACTTCCCCAGTTGACACGCACCTATATTGGCAGATGAACTTTGCTGGCAGTCGGGCGAGTGAGTTATAATTTCTTGGGATGCCATTTCAGCTTTGCTCGCCATATAGTTGGAATTAGAGGAGAAACTACTAGGATAATCCTGAAGTGGATTTGTTAAACTAGGGTATGTTCTTGAATCAATGAATCCAAAGGGTCCTTAGGTTTACAGATTAGTTATACATAAATTACAATATATGGATTGTATAATAACATAGGGATTATATTGTTATGCCTTGGATTCTTGAACAATACCCCGGGGTTGTTTACTTTAAAGTCCTTTTCTCATTGTTAGTTACTCTTATCAATGTATTGTTAATACAGATATCTGTCTGAGAGTCTTTGTAGTCAAACAGAAATACGATGAACTGCTAACCAGCAGAGTGGTTAGCTTCTTAAGCTGATATAAACACGATATCTATCTTAAAAGAGTCTTTGTAGTGATAGATCTTGACAATTATAATCAAGGAGGTAGACAGCTACCAATATCTATCTTAAGAGTCTTTGTAGTGATAGATCTTGACAATTATACAATCAAGAAGGTAGACAATATTTTTTTATATTTTTTTTGAGTTTCTAGAGCAGAGTGGTTGCATTTGCTCAAAATCGAACTATTCTTTCCCCTTAAATAGCCACCATTCTATGATGTTGAATTGAAGAAAGTTACAATTCCAAGCATTTCCATTTTTATATGATACAACCACTGAGCCAATCATTGTATATTTTCTTCAGGGCAGAAGAATTACCATCACAAAGCTCTATGCTAAGTTGCTTGGACCCAGGTGAGGATATTCGATACGGATACGGATTTAGAGCTTGGATCCTTCATAATTAAAATTTAAGATTTACAGATACAGGTGCGAGGACTTGCCAATATTTAAAAATAGAGCTCCAAAAATATGCCTAAATATGAGACATTATGTAAAAAACTTATATTAACTGCAGTAACTCAATCTTTTGTTCTCAAGTAAGGCTGTATCCGGTTCCGGTTCTGGGTCTTTTTGGGTCTGGCGGTTCCGGTTCTGGCGGTTCCGGTTCCGCGGTTCTGGCGGTTCCGGTTCTGGCGGTTCCGGAGCCGAAACCGCTACCATACGGTTCTGGAACCGCCCGGTTCCGGTTCTGGCGGTTCCGGAACCGCGGGTCTGGCGGTTCCAGGCGGTTCCGACTTAAATTTCTTTTTTTTTTTTAAATCAGTATCTTGTATAGTAGTGATTAGTATATTGTACAATATATTTTTATATGGTGTACTATGTTCTTAAAATAGTATATATTGTGTTTGAAAATTAGTATATATTGTGTATAAGTAGTGTATATTTTGTATATTGTGTAGTATTTAGTAATTAGTATAAATTTTATATAAGTAGTACATATTGATAAAAGAATGTTGTCGTTAGTATTATGTGTTGTATGTTATATAAATATTCAAGGATTGATATAGAAGTAAAGACAAATAAATATTGAGACAAATATATTCAAGGATATGATAAAAAGCGTATTTATTGACCAAAATGGCATATCTTTCTTAGTCTTCCTTCCCCCAATGGAATGAGCACAACATGGTACTAATACCACCATTAAAAGGAAAAAAACTAAAAGAAGACATGCCAATGTACAAGTTACATGATAATTTATGTATTATTTCTAACAAATCGCATAAAACCTTCAAGGTTTGGAGGTGGTTGTGTTGGTGGTGGTGGAAATGAAGCTTGTTCATCACCACTTCCGGGTGGAGTTGCTTCCTGAGCAAGTTCTGCTAGCATTTCTTCATAGCACTCATCTATTTCGGGTTGAGATTCAGCTAGCCCAAAGTTCCTTCTTTCAGAGCGGATCCAATCTCGGAAGAGCACTGATTTTTCCAAGCTGTCCCGCATCGACGCTCTATGATCTCCTATTTGTAGTCTGGCTTGACTAAATACGCTCTCCGATGCAACAGTTGACGCTTGAATGGATAGAACATCCCGAGCTATCCTTGCAAGAACGGGAAAATGCTTTTCCCTTGTCTTCCACCAATCCAAAAGGTCGAAAGATCCGTCTGGATTATCATTCTCTAGCCCCTGCGACAAATAAACTTGAAGTTCGTTTAGATGGGAAATATCATCTAAATTCTCACCTTGAGTACCCCTGAACTCCGTCCACGATTTAAGAGCTGTTAAGCCAGCAACTCTTTTAGACGCTTGTGATGTGGACGAAGTAGGGGTTGGAATAGTAGGCCTAGCATGCTCTAACGCCTGTTTATAAGCATTATAAACAGTTTGAGCATTCACTGTAATTGATGCTTTCGCATCAGATAGTGTTGCCATTTCTTCTGGTGAAAGATCTAAAGATTGATAAATACTATTATACCAAAAGTTAGGACCTCCTGCTTTCATAGTAGGATTTAACATAGCAGCCACACCAAAAATAGGAGGGATTGGAAAAAAATATTTTTTAAATTTCTTTTTCATTTCAAATATTGCATTTTCAAAAATTTCCCCTCCCTCGTTAAAATCAGCAAATAAATTAGCAAGTGCGGCAATATATACTAAACAGTTTGAAATTGTAGGATAATATTGGCCAGATAAAGCAGTTGTAGCCACACTAAAATGTTCTAAAAAATCTAAAAGAATCTTAACGTTATTCCAATCTTGATTAGTTAGCATGTCATTATCTTCATCCTCACAATCCCTAGAATAATAAGTAGCGTTTATTGGGTTTCTATATTCGCACGCCACTACTAAGCTTTCATACATGTAGTTCCACCTAGTGGGGCAAGGTTTAGGAACCTTTCTTTCTCTAAGGCCATATTCGTCACATTTTTATAATATTCTCTAAGTCTACTTCTACGGTTTGAATAAAAAAGCCAATTAAGAGCAAATTTAACTTTTTCAATTTCTATGTTTAAAATTCTCATACCATCTCCAACAATTAAATGATAAATATGGCATATACATCTAACATGGAAAATATTTGTAAAAGCAGGATTAAGTGTTCTAGTTAAAATACCTATTGCAGTAGTGTTGCTACTAGCGTTATCCATGGAAATTGACATTATTTTATCACTAAAACAAAAATATCTACATACATCTGAAACAGTGCTAGCAATAAACTTACCTGTGTGCCGTGAATTAATTATTCTATATGCTATAATGCGTTTTTGCATGGTCCAGTCTTCGTCTATCCAATGACTGGTCACGGTTAGATAATCACAGTCATTTCCACTTCTACCAATATCAGTTGTAATAGACATATGATTACTTATATGAGTAAATAAATAGCGCAAGTATTATTCATATTCATGCTTATATTTATAAATGTCGGCCTTAACTGTGACGCGAGGCCAACAATTATATGTAGGATTAAAAACTCGTCTAATATAATGAATCCAAGCAGGATTAGAAGCAAAAGAATAAGGTAAACACATAACAGTAATCATTTTAGCTAATTCTTCACGATCCTTATTTGGATCGTAATACAATATACCTCCCGTGACTGTGTTTATTCCTGGTTGAAGCATGTTAGAACCAGTACTTTGGCTAATTGTAGTATCAGGACTTGCCCTCCCCTCTTGTTGCGTTTTCAATTGGATATATCTAGCCTTATCGCTAGGGTGTAATTTTATATGTTTAACTAAACTACCTGTGCCGCTATGATCACCAGTATACCTATGCACAAGTAATTTCCCACAAGATTTACACTTAGCCTTATTCTGTTCTCTTAGTTCAATAAAAAATTGCCAAACTAATGAAGTTTCTGAACGTTTAGGAGGTTGTCTACTAAAAGTGGGAGTTTGTACGGGTGGATGTTCCGGTTCATTAGTAGCAGGACTAGTAGGTGTATCATCTAATTCTACGGGAGCTTGGGTTTCGTCATCATCATCATCCTCATTTCCCTCTATTATAGGTGCATTAGGATAAAGCATATTCATAATATCATCGTCTATTCTATCACCTACTGCTACATCATATAGAAAATCAACATCGCTAAATTGAAAACATGGGTGATTACTATCAAGTATTCCGAAATTTTCATTAGTATTTCTAGGTTGGCTACTAGTTTCAACTTGTTTATCTTTTCTACGTCGGGGAGTCGGCGGAGGGGTAGGATTTTGGTGACTACTTTCACCGGATTTAGATTTACCTTTTCCGAACACGTTTTTCAATGAAAATGCCATAATAATTATAATTAAACAAAATAACAACACACAACAAATATTCTTAGCACGTAAGAGTTGAAACGCGTTTACCGGATTGACGAACAACTTCTTGAAAATTGAAAATCGTTGTAATTGAACACTTGAAAACTTCAATTCAACAACTTCACAATGTTTCACGAATTTGCAACAAAAATTTAAGCACTTGCACTAGAAAGATTGAAAGAGAGCTTGAGAGAGATTGATGAATTGGTGAATTAAAATGAAAGAATGAGGGGGTATTTATAGTTGAGAAATGAGAAATTGTGTAATTATATAAAGTTTGGGGTTAAATTAAATTTGAGGGGTCAAATGGCTAAATTTTAAAAATACCAAACGGCTATTTCTGCAAGAGAGCCGTTCTGATTTTCAAATTTTTTTAAAATTTTTTTTTTTTTTAAATCAGCCCGTTGGGAACCGGATAGAACCGGAACCGGATGGAACCACCTGAACCGGTCCGGTTCCGGTTCCGGTTCCGGTTCTGGCGGTTCCGGTTCCACGGTTCTAATGGGTGGAACCGCGACATCACGGTTCCGGGGAACCGCTAGGCCCGGAACCGCGGAACCGGAACCGCCGGAACCGCCAGAACCGCGGTTCCGGTTCCAGAACCGCCCGAAATACAGCCTTATTCTCAAGTTGTAGGTAACCCTCAAGAGATCTACGGTAGCTTTTGTCTTGAGAAATCAAGATGCCAAATCTTATGTCTAATCTCTCCGCAGTTTTTGGTCAAAGTGCTCCATGTTGATCGACCAGATCTGGTACGTATCCTATACTCATACTAGTATCGGTGGCATGTCGTGTTGATGCGGGTGCGACACCACAAATGAAGAATCCACACAACTTAGGCTCTATGAGAAAGAATTACTATTCACAATACTCTATGGGGTTTATTTTATTGAAGTAAATAGGGGAACCAAATTAAACATCAACAACAACAACAACCCAGTGGAATCCCGCAAGTAGGGTCTTGGGGAACCAAATTAAACATATTAAACAAAATACACCAAAATGAATGAGAAATTGTGAAAACATCTGTCCCATACCTGGATACAACATCATGTCAAAATTTTGCATCAAGTAATGAAGTAACCGTCAATGTCCTCGTCAAATGTAGGAGAGACATGACTTCCCATGAAGATTCTAGTTCCTTCAAACATAGTAATTATTCCATCGACCATCATATACCTTCATTGATCCTCTTTCACATTGTAGACAATCAACTTGTCTCCATCCACATCCAATACAAAACCATCACTCATTAAACACAAGTGACAAAGACTCATACCATATTCTATATTCGGTCCTTTAATCTTAAATCTGGTCCAAGACTCCTTAACTGGATACTCTTTCATCGTCCAGATACCAATGTTGATTTCCTGAGTCCAAGTGAACATACAAAGACATCCTCTCAGACCCACAAGCTTAATCCAAGTACAATTACCTTTATCAAGAGTAGTAGGTGCTGGCACATCCAACAATTTCTTATCAATTAAATCAAAAGCAACAATTATATATGAATTATTAGGAGTTTTTCTAGTCAACCAATGCAAAGCCCCATTTACCAAAATCACAGAACAGCGCAAAGGAACTTCATGATCATAAATTAAACTCTGAGATCTCCTCCATACACCCATTCTCATAGAGTAGATATCCATAAAAGTGTCCAAATTTTCATGCTCAATACCAGTATAATTAAAAAAGAAAAAACCACCTTATAATCATCACTAGCAAAATCATAGCCTAGACCAAACATTTTTTTTGGTGCTAATAAGACCAGACATATTATAGCTACCAGGTATGGGAAGATCGAAATGAAAAATTGGAATTCTACGGTACTCTAAGGTTGTGGGGTTGATTAAACTCTATGAAAAATTACCAATTGCTAAAGCGATAATGAGGGCACTCTTTCCAAAGACAAGTGAAAAGAACTTCATATAGTGGTTGTACCTTAAGCAAGTGCTCATTTTCAGCCCTATTTTGGATGTTTTTAGTGGCAGATAAATTTTAGAAGAAATTTGAGTGATTGGGAAGTAGAGGATTTTTATCAGATACTCTAGCAGGTGACTCAGTTCAGATCAATCAAAGTCAGGTGGTTTCCTTGTTTTGGACAGCTAGTAAAGATAAATTATTCTCAGTTAAAAATTGTTACAGCATGCTGTTAAAGGAGTTAGGTCATTGGAAGATGATTTGGAAAACAGATGCTCCAGTTAAGGTAGCATGTTTAGAAAGGACTGCAACCTGTATAAAACAACTAGCAGAAGAGTGTCTTTCCTCAGTGAGTAAGATCAGGAAGCAGTTGATCATCTATTCCTTCATTGCAAATTCTCTAGACAGTGTTGGGAACTTTTTCTGAACAGATGTGGTATCTTATGAAATGCCTAAAGATGTAAGGCGATTATCAGAAATCGGCAGTCTCAAAGGGTCTCCAGAGGGCTGAAGTAGATATGGAAGACTATCCCACTTTGCATCTTATGGACCTTATAGATGGAGAGGAACAACGCTTGCGTTGAATAGAGCATAGATATCATATTTCTAGAGTCACGAATATCTGTTCGCATAATATATTTTTCTGGTGTAAACGCAATTTATTAGTTACCATTGGACCAACACATAGATTTTCTAGAAGAGTTAGGAAGAAAAAGTAGCAGCTTCAGAAGCAGATCCAGAATTTGATAGTTACGGGTACCACTGTAGTTAATGTAAACTTACCGGTAGTCAAAAAGGTTGAATTTGAGTACACATTCATTTGGTAGGTTTACTATATTTTAAATTAATTCGGTTATGTTCGATTCGGTCCATTTTGAGTTAATTTAGTTTGCTTTACAAAATCTTTTGGAGCATAAAATAATACATAATAACAAATCTAATTATATATGGTCCATTCAAGAAAAAAATAATTTTCTTTTGGAGCCTAAAATAATACATGATAACAAATCTAAATATATATGGTCCATTCAAGGAAAAAATAATTTTAACTAAATAAAAAAGAAAGAGGATTAAAAAAATAAAAAAATTTGAGAACTAGAACAAGAAAATATAGGCAAATAGTTCTATAATCTATAGAACTAATAAAAATGAGATTGTATATAGAGAGAAAATATAAAAATAAAGATAAAAGAAATTTTAGAAAAAGGAGAAAAGAAAACAATATGGAAAGAAGGAACATAAAAAAGTAAAATTGGCTCAATATGAGTGACAGGAGGATTGATATTGGGTATTGGGCTTGGGAGAGGCTACTTTGCCCATGGCACCTACAACCATTTTCTGACTTGGGATGCCACTAATTATTTCTATACCTTTTCGACGTGAAATACTAGTGAAACACCAATCCATACATGAAATTCTACTCTAGTACCGGGTGTCGTGTCACCCGTCACCTTTACATAGATCCGCCTGCAGCTTGTCTGGCTGGTGTTTGCATGAATTCTGTTTTCTTTTCTACCAGCTTGGTACAAATTATACCGTATCAGGAAAAAAAAAAGGTACTTCCTTTCAGATCATGAGTTGTAATATATTTTGTGTTATCTGTCCTCAAATATTGTGGGATTTTTTTTGTTCATTAACACTTTGTGGAACATATCTGTGGATTCAGCATTTATCTCAACATAACTAGTTTGCTAAATGCTCAGCTAAAATGAGTCTTGAACCCACTCTAGCATGGCCAAGATTCCAAAGGACTTGGACCTGGTTAAAAAGATGAATGATTCAACTCAATTCTCTTTTTTTTAATCAGGTAAGAGTAATTTAATTTATGACAGCACCAAGAAGCAATGACTTGACTGAACTCATCTTTAGACAAATATGTCCTAATATATACTCTGACATGAAGCATAATATCATGCCAAAAGCAATGAACAAAAGACAAAATGCCATACACACGAAACATTAAGATAAAAAATTCTCACATCCAAATATTCTATCCATCACATCCCTTGCGGAAAATTAAGACATACTACACTAATACACTCAACAAAGTTCCCACATCCAAAATGGACCTTAGGTTTTTACATTATTTTCGTTGTAAGATATTGACTATACAACGACATTTAACTTAAAAGAATTAATAGAACTTTAAATTCTCAGTTCTCTACAATGTCAGAATGACAATGAACCAAGACACGAGGAAGTGCAATGCAAAAGAATGCCTTCTTGCAGTGAAAGAGGAACAATCCTTAAGGAACAACTTGAACTAAGAGGAAGCAAATTAATTCCTGCGCAAGCATCAGAGCTGTGTGAATTTGATTTATCAATATAAGAATCTAGATGATACTAATTATTCAACAAAATTGATTGGTTGATACGAGTTGATGTTTTGTTACGGCAAATCGATGAAGGGTATTATACGGCACTACAATAAACCGATGTAAAACAATGAAATGTTGTTGTTTACACTTTAGGCTACAGCCTACAGGTTCATAGACTTACATTTTAGTAACATGATAGCAGCTGAAGTAAAATAAGAAAACCGGCAATACCCTTTTCAACTTGTTTGGCTAAAGGTGCATCCTTGATAGTACTGTTGAAATACAACCGCTTTTGAATAATCTAATGAAGAAAGAGGATAAAGGTGGATAATAAAGCAGAGAATGTTCTCGTAATACCTGTATACAGCATCATTCCTGCATCAAACAATAAATTAGCCTTCAGTTTCCTTCAACAAAGGAAGGAGAGACAAGACTATCCATAAAGGTTCGAGCTTCACACATAATACGAGATGCATCAACCATCAGATTCCTACGTTGATTCTCTTTCATATTGTATACAACCATCTCTTCTTCAATATCCAATAGAACATCATCGTCAGTCACTGAACACAATAGTGTACACATAGATCTATCTAAATCCGGTTCTATAATCGTAAATTTCGTCCAAGACTCCTTAACCCCATACTCTTCCATCATCCAACATGTAACTGTGCCCATGTCTTTACCTATACCGGTGAATATACAAAGACACCCTCTAAGAACAACAAGATTACACATTGAGTAATTACTACCAAGACCAGTAGGTCCTGCTACCTCCAAGAATTTCTCATCACTTAAATGAAAAGCAGCAATTACAAATGAATACTGAGAAGTTTTACAGACCAACCAATGCAAAACCCCATTCACCAAAACCCCGGAAGCACGGTCACTAAGTGGATGATCATAATGAGAACTCTCAAGTCTCTTCCAAAGACACTTTTTCAGAGAGTAAATATCCACAAAAGTGTCCATAATTGCAGGCTCATTTTCATCAAATGAATCATAATAAGAAAGAGTTACCACCTTATAATCATCGCTAAGAGTATCGTACCCAAAACCATAC
Source organism: Nicotiana benthamiana (assembly GCA_034376525.1). NCBI lineage: Eukaryota > Viridiplantae > Streptophyta > Magnoliopsida > Solanales > Solanaceae > Nicotiana > Nicotiana benthamiana. The sequence goes on along the minus strand of CM067328.1, from coordinate 77,361,451 downwards.
ATGCTACAGCTACCTGGCACAGGAAGAGCCAAATCAAAATTTGGAATTTTATGGTACTCTAAGGTAGTGGGGTTGATCAAATACTTAGCCTCTTCCCTCTTAATCACCAAGACCAAGCCATTACATGAACCAGCAACACTAACCCAGCTGTTTGAAAGCTGCTGCAGATTAAGCGTCCTTGAGATGATATCGATTCCATTTTGAGGGTTGTGGTTAAACGTGATAGTTTGAAGTTCGCGATACCAAGAGACATAGATGAGTTTCTCTTCTCCTTTATTGGCATGGATAGTTTGGTGAGATTTGATGAATTGTGGGTCTGAGAGACAGCGGCGGATATAGAGTGTAGCTACCGGGTTCGGAACAAGCGTTGGCCCTATATTTCTATTAAAAATCTATTAAATATTTTAAATATTTAAGAAGATTACACCACTGCTTTGACACGCACCTATACTGGCCTATAAACTTTGCAGGCAGGAGGGAAAGTATGTCAATTATGATTTCTTCGGGTAGTTTTGCAGCTTTTCTCATCGCCATAATTGGATTTGGAGGAGAGATATCTTTGCCTAGGGTATTTTCTGTACGTCTTTGCTCGGAGCTGATTTCAAGTTTGGGATTAGGGTCAAATTGCCCATTGTTCTTTCACAAATGGTTCCACCATTAATATTTGGGTCTAATGTATTTTTCGTCTTGTCAAAATGAGCTAAGTATGTGAGAATGGAGGCTCTGGTCGTTCCAACGAAGATGTCTGGATGCCCAGTGAGATTGATAATCGTGGATGTGAGGAGAGATAGAAATAAACCGAACAAATATTTAGAAGAGTGATCAGGGCGAACATAACAAGGTTAATAGGCAATCGAGCATGTTTAGGTATTTTATTACTGCTACTAATCCTTCTCTATGACTTCTATACTATTATGATTATGCATGCTAGTTTTGAGAGAAAGGTTTACTTATCAGAAGAGAAAAACAAACCCCATAATAGAGTTTGTAAAAATCCAAAAAAACATTACAAAATAAGTTTAACTTGTTTATAAAGTCTGTCTAAATCCAAGAAACATTACAAAATGAGTTTATTATAGTACTGTTCTCCGTACTAAACATTGTCACACCTCCTTTTTGTGCGCCCACCGCAAGGGATAGACGCACAAGGGAATTTTTCCAATTTAAGGGACAATATTCGAAATGGGATTATTTATTTATTTAGAGTCGTCACTTGGGAAAGGTTTGACTTTTGGTATCCCAAGTCACCGGTTTATTTTGAATCCCAATTCGAGAAAACTATTCGACTTTCTAAATGAAGTCTGCGAACCAGAAATTCTGAATAAGGAATTTTGTTGACCCGATGGAAGGTGTTAGACACCCCTGAATCCCGTGGTTCTAGCACGGTCGCTTAAATTGTTGTAAATGGCTTAATATCTGATTTTAATATATGTTATAACTTATGTGCTTTTCATTAACTTTAAACCAATTTTATTATTGTTTTAATAGAATTGCAACGTCGTGAAAATGTGTCTCGAACCACGTCTCAATCAATGCACCCGTGGTTGTTGGCACATTTCGACTTTGTTGAGATTTGGATTTGGGTCACATAAATGTGCACCCGAGTTTAAGGAAATAATATTATTAAATACGCGCCTAAAGATACTAAAGCATTATTATTTTGAGAAGGCCGTGAAATTCGCTAAACGTCATGTCCCGAAATCCCCGCAGCTTGTGTGTTTTATTTGGCGAGGCATGCCTCATCTTATTTTAACGGATATCCTAAAATGACTATATTTTCTATTTCGTTACATCTCTAAAAATGAAAAGAAGAAGCAACATCCTATATTATTTACATGCTAGAACTATTATAACTAAGTTCAAGCACAACTCGTTATTGCTGAAAACGGACATGAACGCGGGCAGAACAATTTTGGGGCCCAAGACCAGCGAACATGGCACGGAACTGGACCTAGGCCGTTCCTATTTAGTGTTGGGCCTGCTATTTTCTTTTACATTGGTTTGACAATTAAGAAGCAATAACGAAAGTAGTATCTAACGAAGCCTGTTTTTGTGATTATGGATATACAGCTTGTTAAACTGAAACGGTTCAAACTATTGAGAAATCATCCTAAAGCCTTATACGTATTTAAACATGCTTTGTAAAGAATAAATTGAAATACTAGGATGTTGTCACTACATCATTGGTTCTTTCTCGAAGATAACGGAATCAGAAGGAAATAAAGAAAGATGAACGATGCAATATTTCATTTCTAGAAACTCGAAGATAACATGGGTTTACATTAGAAATTTTAAAAAGACAAGAAATTAAATAAAAACATTCGAGTTACACCCCGAAATAACTTGTGATGCAGGAAAAGTGACAGGATAGGTCTATCGGGACTCTCGCCTAATTGGGAATGGCGTAGCCTTCCAATTCTGCAACTTGGCGTTAGGGCCCGCATACAGCACCTCAGCGGTGCTTGAGCCTTCCCCTGATTGGACCATGTGGGTTTCATATAGCATTTGCCTCATTGCCCCACAAATCTCTTCAATCGCTTCGGCCGTGAAAGCCTCATCTTCTTCTTCCTCCCAGTACTTTGGTTAAACAAATGTTCTATACAGATGAGACACTGACTGTGGCAAAACCCATCCATCATTTTTTCTATTATTTGCCCACTTTTTGTCAGCCTAGGTGGGTCTGAAGCATACTCCAAAGAACCTTTCAGCGGCTGGTTAGGTGATGGGTTCAGGTATTCCTTGTAATGCTTTCCCATGCCCATTCCATGTGTGAAACCATGTCGAACCATCTCTTTGGCCACCATGATTGATGCATTGGAAAGAAAAGGTTGGGGACAAGGTGTTCCTTCTTCGTACTGGTCTTCCACCACCACCTCGATGGACTAATACACTATTTGCTCGCTGCCCTCTCTTGCTCCAAGGCATGGGACTGAAGGGTCCCGGTAGATAGACTGTTCATCCTCTCCATGAACCGCAATTTTCCGGTCTTCATGTTTAAACTTCACCATCTGATGGAGAGTAGAGGGTACTTTTCATGCGGCATGAATCCAAGGTCTTCCGAGAAGAAAATTGTAGGACGTGTCCATATCACATACTTGGAAAGTTACTTCGAACTCCACGGGGCCTATAACCAATACTAGATCTATTTCTCCAATTGTATCCCTCTTGATGCCATCGAAAGCTCTAACACAGACAATATTGGGATGAATCCTTCCGGTCTTGATTCTCATTCTTTGGAGCGTGGAGAGTGTGCAAATATCAACCCCGGAGCCTCCGTCCACCATGAACCTTTTCACATAGCACCCTTCGCTTTTGACGGTTAGGTCCAGGGCCTTGTTATGTGCGGCCCCTTCTGAAGGTAGGTCATTCTGGCTGAAAGAGATTTGGTTGAGCGTGAAGAATCATTCCACCATCCTTTCCAATTGTTCTATCGAAGTCTCAGCAGGAACATAAGCTTCATTGAGGGTTTTGATCAATACCCTCTGATGTTCAGTGGAGTTCATCAATAGAGATAACAAGGAGACCTGTTCGGGAGACTTTCGAAGATGATCGATCACCTCATAATCTGCCATTTTCATCTTTTCAAAGAAGATTTCTGCTTCCTAGGCGCTCACAGGCCTTTTGGGTGGGAACCGTTTTTTGGTGGCGTTGTTTACCTCTTCCAAACTGGAGTACTTTTCAGCAGGATGATCTTCTTGAACTACTCTCGAGATTTCTTTGCCCTTGTAGGTCACTACTGATTTGCTGTAATTCCAACGCACAACTGTAGGATATGTCATAGGCCTTTGTGGTGCACGGCCAATAAACACGTGCTCACTTATCCTCGGTGGATTAATCGGCCTCTGTATTACATAAGCCCATTTTGGCACATACATTTGGGTTGCCTTGTTCATTTGGAATCTACTAGGAGGACTCAATGTCATTTTCTTTTCTTTGGGACACCGAGGGACATAGAGAGCAACGTCATTGGGAGGCGTTGCCCCAGTTTCCACTTCAACTTTCTTCTCCAGCTTTGAAGGGGTGGTTCTTCTCTTCCCCCCCCCCCCCCTGTCTTGCTCTGGGGCAGCTTTTGGTTTCTTTTCTTTGTCAACAATTGCAATGATGGCCTTCAGTGCTGGGTCAAATTCCTTGTCCTAAAAAATTATTCCAACTATCGGCCCGTTGTTGTGTGCCGGTAGTGGGTTATTAGTCACATTAGGAACATCTTCATCCCTGAGAACTATCCTCTTTTGTTAAATCAAGTTCTCTACAGCTCTTTTTAAAGTCCAACAATCGTTGGTATCATGCCCTTCTGCTCCTGAATGGTAGGCGCACCTGACAACGGCTCTGTAAGCAGGTGATGCTGGATTTTGCCTTGTCTGGGGGATTGGTTGTAGGAAACCAATTTGGACCAGCTTCGGGAATAGGGTAGAATATAGTTCACCAATGGGTGTGAAAGCTTGTCTTCTGGGAGGTTCTTGTGGACGGAAATTATTCCGGGGTGGTTGTGGATTGTAGTGGTTTTGGCAAGGAGGCTGACTTTTGGGAGTTGGAGCTTGGTTTCGATTAGCCTATGGTTGTGGTCAGCCGAAAGGTTGAGCATTCCTGACCATATATGGTTGAGGAGTGTAAGCCAAATCCTGGTGGGGGTAGTAATGTTGTGGGGTCCTTTCTGAAGAATGAGGCCTGGGATTGCTATGTTCTCTCGCTTCCGATGCTGCCTGGCTCAATATTCTACCCGTTTTCAAACCATTTCCCCTATATTAATTGCTTCCGCGAAAGGCTTCCCCATGGCTGACATCATGTTTTGGAAGTAATCTGATTCTTGAGCCTGGAGGAAAGTAGTGACCATTTCTATTTCGTCTATGGGGGTTTTCACCCCGGATGCTTGCTCGCGCCATTTGATAGCGTATTCTGTGAAGCTTTCTGAAGGCTTCTTCTTCAGGTTTGACAAAGAATTCCTGTCTGGCGATATGTCAATGTTATACTGAAACTGCTTTACAAAATCTCTGGCCAGATCGTCCCAAATGTGCCATTGAGATATATCCCGATCTATGTATTACTCTGAGGCTATGCCCACCAAGCTTTCTCCGAAGTATGCCATCAACAGTTCTTCTTTGCCACCAGCCCCACGTAATTGGTTGCAATCCTTCTTGAGGTGAGCAATGTGATCACCGTGCCCATCATATTTCTCAAATTTCGGTGTTTTGAACCTGCAGGTAGTTGCACGTGAGGGAACATGCACAGATCAATATAGGAAACACTCTTCTGCCCGCTTAAACCTTGAATATTTTTCAAGCTGTGCTCGAGGCTCCTCATTCTTTTTGCCATTTCATCTTGTTAAGAAGCTTTGAAATTCTGGTCTTGCCCAGGCGTTATCTCACAAATTGGTTGTTGAGGGTGAGTGCTGGTGGAAAATCGAGTTGGTTCCAGCGAGAGAGATGATGCTTGAAATGTGAACGAGGATGAATCAAAATTAGGCATGTATATAATGGGTTGTGCTGCAATTGGACAAGGTGGTGCGGTGGACATGTTTGTAGCCATATCTGCTGTTGACATCCAGGGATAAGAAACGGAGGGTGATCCAGCGGAGAGAGCTGAAATAGCAGGATACCCGAATGGGGTAGGTGGATTACTTATGGGGACGTTGGAAGTCCCACTTGCCCTAACGAACAGCTCAGGGAATCCAAGGATTACACTCGAAGGCTCTTGTCCATTGTCCCAATCATCCAACATTTCCAACATGCGACGACATAAGATTCTGTTTTCTTCAGTGGTTGCTGATTCGGAAGTTGGGATGGCCGAGATTGAACTCTCTTTTGAAAAGGGAACCGTTGGCAAAGGAATTTTCGAAGACATCTCAACACTTCCCTTTCATCTCGTGAAGTAAGTGTGAACACTTCCTCTTGACTTAGTAACGGCAGCTAAACATTTCCTTTTGACCTCGTAAAGTATGAATGTGAGGCCAGACTACCACAAAAACCAACCACATTTCCAAAAACCTGGTTTTCAGCATCAAGCAAATGGTTAGTTTGAAACAAATAACAGATAGGTAATCCCTCGTTGGGGTGTGATGCACCTATACAGTCAAGTGGGTTTCTGCATGTTTGCTTTGGTTGCATGTGTCATTGCGGCTTCTCTTTAAACTCCCATTGTCATTTCCTTCTTTCCTTTCGCCTTCGTTTATTTTATTTTACAAGCCCTTTTTTTGCTAAGGTTACGGTCGAATGTGATAAAGATTACCTACGTATCACGACTCCGCGTGAATCAGACCAAGTGTAGTTTGTGAAAACAAATGTAAAATGAAGAAACATTTTTGTTTTGTTTTTTTATTACTAAGCATTCCATTACAAACTGACTCCAAAGACACAAACATAACTGGGATAAAACAAACTTTTGACAAAGACTTACATGCAACAGACAAGACTAAAACTCCGGACTAACAGACTGCACAGAATTTTGATCCTCAATGGCCTTCTTGTTTAGATAGGTATCATCACCGGTTCGTATCTCTTGGTCTCCCCTCTCCTCCCAAAGTCTCGTACAAGCTTCAAAAGGTTGCGGGTAATTGTGGAACTAGGGCAGGTGCTTGCTGACCAACTTCCTCATTGTCTAAACGACCATGAAGATTATAGACATGTGCTGCTTTTTCCGCCAACCGAAGAACTTGGTTGCTAGCTTGCCCCATACTTTCGTGACAATTTTGAAGCCATATTTGGGTGGTGTTGAGGGCATCCCCCATCCGAGCCTCACATCCCTCATATTCTTAAAGGTGACGGTTTAACACACCCCTCTCAATCATCCACAGGCGCCGTTCTTTCTCAAAAATTGCATGTCGATGGCCTCTTTTTATTTCATCCAATTGTGCATAGAGCTGACTCTTTGAGCGTATCTAGTGGGCCCTTTCAGTTTCAAACTGCTCCCACTGCTGATCAAAACTTTGTTGTTGCTGGTGCACATCTTCTTCAGTGATACTCAAGTCTTCTTGTAACTTGTGTATCTCAACATTTTTGTTCGCCTCAACTCTTCTAGCCAAACCAATCATGTTTTCCAGTTCTTCTTGCAAGCGAGTGCCTCATTTTTAGCTTTCTTTAGATCTTTATCCATGACTGTCAAAGCGAACTGATGGTCTTTCTCAATATCCAAACGAATCTGAGAATTCCGCTTGACTACTGGACTTGTTGTTTACCTATGGTCATATGAGCATGCTCCAATTCCTCTTTTAGCTCCTCTATAATTCTTTGGTCATTTCTCCTCCTGTTTGAACGCTCAAGCTGATCTCTGAGCGATAAAGGATCATGAAACCAAATAATATATTTGGGGATCACTTCTCCACGATCTCGGTCTTCCACCATTTCGTTCAATTCCAAAACTTTACTTGCATACTAGATTTTCATGATTTCCTCTTCGTCATGAGGTTGATTTTCATCAAAATCATAGCAGAACTCGCTCATGTCTCGCGTTGGTGGTACTTCATGTCGTCTTCCGAGCTGGCGCATTACCCGAAGTGGAGCATATGGATGGACACCATCCAATCCTATGAGAACCAAATAGGAATGTTATGCATACTCACAAATGACCTCCTTAGAGGAAAACCAATTGTAGTTCCATGTTATTCGTTTGGCAGACAAAGTAAGGAGTAGTTCTTTCCAGCCGTTAATCCCTTCAGGTAATCACATTTATCAATAATTTTTTGGTGATCATAAGTATGATTGGGCCAAAGATCACTTAAATTAGAGATCCTATGATGGCGATAGAAGTGCTCCAGAAACCATATTTGCAGTAAAATGTTGCAGCCGTCGAAGTTCCATGCGCCCATTTGACATCTGGTTAAAGCCCAAAAGATAGAACAAAAAATCATAGGGACCAAGGTATAGTTATGCCCTTTTGAGTTCAGGGCCTCAACTACACATGCTAAGCGGATGTCAATGCGCCCTTCCCTTTCTGGAAAGACTAAACGCCCCAAAAAAGCAACCATGAAGGCGAACCTTCTGTGTACATTCCATGTCACTTTGTCTTCCTTCGACTTCAACTTTTCTGCATTCCTAAGCCCTCGTAATGTCCTTAGTTTATGTCAGAAGTTTCAAGAATGTACCATCATTCATATTTTTTGGCACGGTGGGATTTTGACGGTGAAGGTTGCGGCCCCATCCCTGGATATAGGCGACCTCATCCAAGGTTGGAGTCAATTCACAGTCAGAGAAATGGAACACATTATTTTTAGTATCACAGTGCATAATTAAGGCTTCGATCACATCTCTCTTGGGTTGGATTGTCATCATGTGCACTAAATGTCCCAAGTATTTTTTGATCTGGTTTCGTTTGTATTTCTTAAAATATTTCCACCAATCCCACAGTAATGGTGGTGTCTGATCAACAATGAGAATATCCGATATTTCTTCTGACCTGGGTCTCTTTTCAGACTTGCCTCTTACTCCACTCATAGTGCACCTGTTTATCCGGACACGAGGTTAGGTTTTAACTAGGAAAAATCTAGTTTCTCGGTTTCAACTCTATAAAAATAAAAATCAAAACATCTAAAGAGCATATTATTATCTTTTTTAAATTTTTTTTATTCTCTCATAATCGTGGTCGGAACTGATGTGGTTTGCCTACGTATCTCACATCCGATGAGAATCAGACCTGCGTAGTACGGTCAAATTAATTTTGAAAAACAAGACTCTTCTTTTTTCAACAAAATCCTTCTTTTCCTTTTTGCTTCTGGTTAAAACAAACCATAAAAAATATATTTTTTCGAAATTTCGGCGGAGTTTCGGCAGCATTCGGCAGCATTCGGCATAGGGTTTTCCATAAATATGCCATTAATTCTCTATACTATTATTCTCTCCTTTTTTCTTTTTTTTTTCACAAAATTTCCACGATTTAGAAGTCGGTCGACATGCAGGTCTGAAACAAATAAATGCATAGAAAAAACAAGTAGGATGCATTAGGATAGTCTTTTTCATTTCAGGTTGCTAGTCCTATATAGACCCAACCCCTGCGTTGAGTCCCATAAGTCAAATGCAACATGATGCAAACAAGTGTTCCTACTAGGGATCCGGCATGAAGCTTTGTTATACTAAGTTAAAACTTGGGTTTATTGTTCTAGACCTAGCTTACCCAAGGGGACGACTCGAGCCGAGGAGCGTCAAGCGTCACCAGTAGTAGAGAACAGCACTGGCTAGCCAACGACTCTCCCGCCTAAACATGTGTGACTAAATCCTTCACCAGAAGCTGGTAGGCTAACTAGCTTTATCTCAAAATAGAAGTTTTGGATGCTGGTAGGCAAACACAACATAACTACCTATCAGAAGACTCAGAGGGGAGATGGGTTTCGTCACAGTTCATATGCACAATTCACCAAATATCAAAGCGGTAAGCACATTAAGTAGGAATCATATTGAATAATCAGATATAACCAAATATAACAATTTATTTAAGCTAGAATTCTAAACCCTGAACAAAACATCCTGGGTTCTGTCCCCAGCAGAGTCGCTAGAGCTGTCACACCTCCTTTTTGTGCACCCACCCAGAGGGATAAACGCACAAGGGAGTTTTTCCAATTTAAGGGACAATATTTGAAATAGGATTATTAATTTATTTAGAGTCGCCACTTGGGAAAGGTTTGGCTTTTGGTGTCCCAAGTCACTGGTTTATTTTGAATCCCAGTTCGAGGAAAATATTCAACTTTCCAAATGAAGTCTGCGAACCAGAAATTCTGAATAAGGAAATCTTGTTGACCCGAGGGAATGTATTAGACACCCCGAAAACTTTGGTTCTAGCACGGTCGCTTAAATTGTTATAAATGACTTAATATCTGATTTTAATACATGTTATAATTTATGTGATTTTTATTAACTTTAAACCACTTTTATTATTGTTTTAATTTAATTGCAACGTCGTGAAAATGTGTCTCGAACCACGTTGCAATCAATGCACCCGTGGTTGTTGACACATTTCGACTTAGTTGAGATTTGGATTTGGGTCACATAAATGTGCACCCGAGTTTAAGGAGATAACATTATTAAATACGCGCCTAAAGATACTAACGCATTATTATTTTGAGAAGGGTGTGAAATTCGCTATACGGTATGTCCCAAAATCTAAGAATTTTTAATAACCATCTATTGATGGCCCCGCAGTTTGTGCATTTTATTTGGCGAGGCACGCCTCATTTTATTTTAAAGTATGTCCTAAACGACTATATTTTCTATTTCATTACATGTCTAAAAATTAAAAGAATAAACAACATCCTATGTTATTACATGCTAGAGCTATTATAGGTAAGTTCAAGCATAACTCGGTATTGCTGAAAATGGACATGAGTGCGGGCAGACAGTTTCGGGGACCAAGCCCAGCGAACATGGCACGAAACTGGACCTGAGCCGTTCCTATTTAGTGTTGGGCCTGCTATTTGCTTTTACATTGGTTTGACAATTAAGAAGCAATGACGAAAGTATTATCTAGCGAAGCCTGTTTTTGTGAATATGGATATACAACTTGTTAAACTGAAACGGTTCAAACTATAGAGAAATTATCCTAAAGCCTAATACGTATTTAAACATGCTTTGTAAAGAATAAACTGAAATACTAGGATGTTGTCACTTTATAATTGGTTCTTTTCTATAAAAAAAAAACCTACATGAGGAATAATTTGCAAACTAAACTATTCAAGTCAATACTCCTTTATACATAATAGACTATTCACATGATTCTAATGAGGATTAATAACTAACACATATATACAACTTAATATACAAAACACAACTAAATAAATTCTAAGTTTTAAAGCTTCATTTTATTCATGCTTCGAACTTCAGCTAAATTGAACCAATGTATCGAGTGTGTGTACCTGGTATTTTGAAAAGCAAAGAGAGGAAGGGAAAGTCAGTAGAGAGAAGCAGAAGCAGAACACACATCACAGCAAAAGCGGGAAACAAATCCCAGGATGGCTCAAAACCAAGTGATTTCAACAGAAGAAGCAGTAATAGATAGCAAACGACATTCAATGACCAGTAAACCTAAAAAAAATGCTTGAAAACAACAATAGAATCCCTGAAACCTTGATACCAAATTCTGGACCAAAAATGAAAACCAAGTACCCTTTAAAACCTTGAACTCAATCTGAAATTCTTAAAAGAGTGCGGTAGTTCTTAAGAATATGAACAAGATTCCTAGTTCAAGCTATACTTTAGCTTGAAGAGGTATATGAACTAAAACTCTGTAGGAGTTGGAAAACAAGCTTAACTGAAGAGGCAATGAAGCAGTGATTCTTCGCTTTTGAAATCCCTAAGACTGATATCCAAAACAAGAACTAAGCCTTTCTGATTTTCACCAATGATTCAAAGAAGTTATCCAAACAATGAGATTTTTATTCTGTTTCTTTTGAATCTCTCTTAGACTGAAAAACTTCCCTCAATCTGAACTTTTCTTTTTTTCTTTTCAATTCTTTTTTCCCGTCTCCCTATTAGTCCCAAATGACCTCTATTTATACCAAAGGTAGTCCCCTTTTTCAGCTCATTTTCTTTTACTTTTATTTTATTATTATTACTCTTTACTCCTTTTACTTTCCAGCCAAAATATTCTTCCAACTATGTGTAACTTTTAACTTTTATTATTACTTACTATTGCTAATTTTGAATTAGCAGAAGCATCTTTCATTAATTAGTGGTCCCCAAATTAGTTCAAATTAAAGCAATATGAGGACCCTACTGGACAGAATACTCAGTCAAACCATTTTTCTACTTTTGAACTTCCCAAATTACCCATGAGAATCCATTGTTATCTATTCTATCCATGGTTTTGCATTTCATCAGCTATATCAAATTCTTAATACCAATCACAGAATTAAATCTATTATCAATGAAACAACTAACTATAAAGATAAAAAATAAACTGAAATCATTTAAAATTCTAAGACAAAATTCAATACCAATTTCAGCTTGGGCAATTAAATAGAACAGTACCAAAATGAGCAGGGAACCAATCTTTAAAAGAACCAAATGTCAAACATACATGATCAATTCATAACACCTTTGACACCAAACTTTAGAATGAGAATTATTGAATTATAAACATGACTGAACTAATCGAGGATAACTATTTATCGATTGCATAGCTTATAACATATACTACTAAACAACAAATAATCTGAAATAGTAAAAATGAGGATTTCAGTGGTTTTAATAAGGAAACTAAAAAAGAGCTAAATTACTCTAATTCCTAAACAGATAGAAAATAAAACTCACAATAGCAAGTAAACTAACCAACAAACAGAAAAGAAACGACCAAATAAAGGTCACATGGAGATGAACAGTACCAAATGAAAACATAAAAAAATTCAAAAAACTAACTAAACATGCAAACAACACCCATTAAAACCTAACTAAGAACAAAAGGAAGGGAGAAGAACTATCTCTAAAAGTTCGTGAACAAACGGCTAGTCTTGAACCGGACTCGACTGTTTGAGGTTGAACGGATTCTAATCGGGGTGTTCTCAGTTGAGAACACCTATATTAGAGTCTTTTAAACCTCAGACTCCCATTGAATTAGACAGAAACCTAACCTTGGAATTTCTAGGGCTCATACGGTCATTTAGGGTTCGATCTTTTTCGGTTAATTTCAAACCAAAACCTTGTTGGTTTAGGCACGAGGGAGGTCAGGGGAGGGTTAGGTAGCAGTTTGGAGAGGTTTGGTGTAATTTTGATTTTGGCTCGAATTTTCGATTGAAGATTCGAGCAGATGTGGAAAGATTCAAGGAACGGGGCTTGTAGAATTGGGTTCAGGGTGTGAAGGAGGTGCTATGGTGTTAAAGGGGTGGCCGGCGGCATAGTTCCCGCCGGGTTTACAGTGGAAGGTTTTCATGCGACTAGGGTTTGGGAGGTATGGTCGTCTCTGGTTTTCTGAGAGACAAAGTGAGAGGGATAGGGTGGCTATGGGGGTTGCGGGGTGAGAGAGTGACCTTATATACGAGGTAGAACGTTAGATGCTGGCCGTTGGATCAAGAGTGATCAATGGCTAAGATCTCTTGGCTAATGAGAAACGGTGACGTTTCATTTAAAGAGGGACTGGGTCGGTCCATCATTCAACGGGTCGGGTTGGATGGGGAGTCTGGGATCGTTGGATTTACTTGGGATGGATGGTTGAGATCACCTGCACCAAAACGATGTCGTTTGGATTAGAGGGGGGCCTGATGTGGGCCGTTCAGTTGATTTGGTCAACGACTCGCAATGAAGACGTCGATACGACGTCATTTGGAAGCGTCTTCAGAGACCAAAGGCCTTGGACTGAATCATGAGCATTGGACCTGATTCATTTGTTCAAATTGGGCCAGATCCGATTTCTTTTAATTTGAGCATTTTCCTTCTTTCTTTTTTGACAAAATCAAATAAATTCCCAAATAATTTTGTAAAAAAACAAAAGATGAAAATACACACGTATTAATTAACATACTACAACAATTAACAAAATTTTATTATTTAAATAAAATCACACAATGACAAGGAACAAAAAATGCGTATTTTTATAATTTCTTTTAACCAAATTATGGTTAATTACTTTCTAAAAATGCACAATTAACTCCTAAATGCATGCAATATGTATTTTTGATATTTTCAATTCACTACAAATAAGATGAGTATTTATGGACAAAACAATTACCAAAATGTCCCATAAACTCTCAAAAAATTATACCCGACGGTAACTTGTTATATTATATTATTTTTTTTATTTCTTTTGGATTAGTTTCTGTGAAGCAAAAATCACGTGCTCACAAACATCTGCAAAAAATAATATTTTTTCATTATGTCCCAAAAAAAAAAGCAGCGAAATTTGAACCAAATGAAAGACAAAGAAAACAAAGGAATTACATCAAGCAAGGAATTAAAGAAGGCAAACAAAAACGTAACGCTTCAAGGAAGGAATTGTAGGCGGAAAGTTTACTAGATTCAACGCTTGAAGGCTAGCACCTCGCGCTGGTCTATACGCTGTCTGTGCTGGTTTTACTATTTTATTCGGGACGAGGTTATTCAACTTATTTACTCATTCTCCACGGTAATGGATTTACTTTAATTCTTTCCCAAGCATCTGGTAATTCTGTGCGTGTGAATCCCAACAATTTTTCTCCTTTTAATTAATTCAATTTCTATAAATGGCTATCCTTGATTTGGCCAGGAAAGACTGCACTGCTTTGGGCCCAGGAAGCGAAGGGAATGAGCTCGGCTGCTTCTCCTCCACGTTAGTCGTTTAGTCAAAGCCGTACGTATGCCCCTTTCGAATCGTTCTATCATTCGAAGTAGGAGCTGGGGTTGCGGGCCTATTCCCTACCGAGACAACATAAACTCTTCAACGGCCATTGAAAGACTCTACTGAGACAAAGATGGGCTGTCAAGAACGTAGAGGAGGTAGGATGGGCAGTTGGTCAGATCTAGTATGGATCGTACATGGACGGTAGTTGGAGTCAGCGGCTCTCCCACATATTATGGGTAACGTAGGAAACATCTCTATTTTTCCCCCGGGGAATCTTTAGAATTCCCACTGCTTAACTTTCAATTCGCCTCTGACCATCAAATGAAATGTGAATAACCCGTCCTCCTCTCTTTGAAAGAAGGGGCGCTTCCGGTTCTGTCGGTGTTTGGTCTTATACGGTTCCAACTTGTATATAAGTGGTTCTAAATCTAATTTGAAGGATATTTAACACACTTTTAAAGAGAACTCATGTAGGGGAACACACATCACGCTTGGAGGAGATTTCTACCGAATTTTTCTTCTCTTCTTTTGCTTTAATCTCGTAGTTTATTAGTTCCAGAGTTTTGGATGCTACATGAACGTTGTAGCTTAAAGTTTGAATTGTTCTTATTATTTTATCATATTGGTTTATTTATTCAATCTTGCTCTTAATTAAATTATTGCTTGATTACCAATTAAATACTATTTACGAATCTAGGATTGAACTCGGGAGACGGAATTCTATATTGTATATAAGATTGAGTAGAGCAAGATCTTAACTCTGAGGAGGGGGCAGATTTGCGGTTAGGATAGGAATATACCTAACCGCATTGCTTGGTTATTATACGGGAATTATAAATGTGTTCTTGTTAATAATTCCATAGGAATATAGGCGTTAGGTTAGCTTGAATAGGCGAGTTCTACTTCCAGAGAACGCTACGAGCAATATTAACTCCGTCAATCAATAAACAAGATAAATTAATTAGACGATTTAAGTGAAAAACTCAACGGGATTGTTAGCTAACCCATAACTCTAGAATATTCACTCACATTGAATTCGACGTTAAGTTTGTCGTTGTTTTCTTTAATCTCTTAATTTGTTACTTTAGATTAATTTTAGTTAAATATTCATACGTTAGGATTCGATTGAATAGATTAATTATTTGATTTAATTTACTTGATAGTTAATCACAAGTCCATGTGGATACGATATTTGGACTTGTAATCCTATATTACTTGTCCACTACGTATACTTGTGTGTGCGTTTGGGAGCAACAAGTGATCGTGCAAGAAAACATATTGCGGTAAATATAGTCCAATATTTATGATGTTTTTCTTTGTGCTTTGTTTATTATATTTTCAAACCATAAACATATTAAAAATTATTTTCACACAAATTTAAAAAGAAATTCCTTAGTTTCAGAAGATGAAAATTGAATTCAAGGATAAGAAAATACTTAGAAGTACATTAACCAATATAACACTTTTTGTATGTATGACGTTAGTGTCAAAACTTCTATATATTGTCTGTGTGCTACTACATAAACTATTCGGCGTATTTAAAATTTTTTTAAAAAAAGTCAGGCATATTTTTCTTCAAAATCAACCTATATACAGTTGAAGTATATTTTAACGTTGTCATGACCCAAAATCCACTAAGGATCGTGGTGGCGCCGGATATCGTCGTCAGTCCAGCCAACTCAAATGCTAAATTAAATATCGTTTTCTCACTTTTGAAACACATGATTTTTCCTTCATTATTTAGAAATTATAAGGAATGTAGTTTCAAATTAAATTTAAAAGTTAAGCAATTAATACGATACTTCAAACCATCCCAGAACCCGGTATCAAAAGTACATGAAAAATTTCTTAAAGGAAACCAAATAGGTACAACAACTGCCCAGAATACATTTGGGTAGAAAGTAAATAAATTTCTGAAAGAGACTATGCTAGCTGCGGAATCGCCTCGAAGAAATACAGCTCACCTAGTCTCCGCTCCCATCATGCCGCTGCCGCTAAGCAACGAGCCACTCAATAAGCATGTGCAACAAAATGCCCAACAAGTGTAGTATGAGTAAAAAATAACATGTATCCAATGAGTGTCCCGCCTAATTCCGAATGAGTAAAGACGAGATGGTCAACTTTGACACTTACTCGCAGTTCAATGACTATTTATCCATAATAAATATATTAAACAGTGAATTTGCTTATTAAACATGGTTCTAATCCAGATAGAGGAAATAAGTAGTCATATAATTCTTCCATGGAAAATTTTCTTAGATTTCTTGTTATTACTAATATAATGATCTCGAGCCATAGTGTGGCATAAGACAACTAGAATGAGTTCAAGACAATAGCACAAACATGCACAAATCATGATGAGGTCGACGACCCGCTCCAAGAGAAATGTAAAGTGTGCACTCCCAAGGGTCGACCGGCCCGTACCATAGATGCATCTATTTCACCTAGGCGATCGGCCCGTTCCAAAATTAAATACATACCCTCCTCGTGAATCATACATGTGACGCATGTACACATCGAAAATCATGCACAAATAGCCAATTAGGAATTTATTCGGGAACAATTATCCAATTACTAGCAGTTCCCTTATAACCGATTTTTAAGGAAAGAAGTGTAATCCTTTAGGAAATCATTTAAAAATTCTATGTGATTCAAGCAATTCAAGCGATCAATGGGTTCACAAATAATGCAGGTATAACATGCATTTGGGTCCTAGACTACCCGAACAATAGCATAATAGTAGCTACGCACGGTCTCTCGTCACCTCGTGTGTGCGTATCCCCCACGATTGGGAGCACATAATCAGTTTAACTCACCTGTGGGGTAATTTCCCTCTCACAAGATTAGAAAGGAGACTCATCTCGCTCCGAAGATCCGCAACCGGCATTCTACATCCTTTCGAAGACTTGAACCAACACACAAATGCTCCAAAACTAGCTAATGATAATACATATTCACTAATATATGCTAGGGTACTCATTACAATCCAATTTTATAACAATTGCTAACCCCGCTCGGAAAGTTGACCAAAATGCCCTCGAGCCTACGTGCCCCGGAATCCAAAATGTTTCGAAGATAAAGGTTAACCATAACGTTAGAAACTCAAATATATAATTTTCATCAAAATCCATGCTCAATGTCGTGGTTAAATTCAAAGAACAATAGTTTTCTAGGTTTTCCTCTAACCCTCAATTTTCCCACAACATACCTACATTCATTGTATAATTTGTATTTAACTTGGAAATGAGTACAAGTAACTTACCTTAACATAGATGATGGAAATATTCCTTGAAGCTCTCCAAATTCGCCCTCAAGCCAAGAGACATGTGGTGAGACATGACCCAAAATCGGGGTTTCAAAACCTTCTGCCCCAATCGTTTTCCGCTTCTGCGAAACTTCACCCGCTTAAGCAGTTCCACTTTTGCGGTCAACGGCCGCTTTTGCGGTCCTAGGATCATCCCTCCTTTCCGCTTCTGCGATCCCCTCTTGCATAGATGCGGTCCCGCTTCTGTGTTTCCTTCAACCGCTTCTCCGGCTGAAGCGGAAGTACCAGCAACCAGATAGATCAACCCTTCAAATCGATCTGTTAGCTGCTCGGAATCTACCCGAGACCCCCCGGGACCCCAACCAATCGTACCAACCAGTCCCAAAACACATTACGGACTCGATCGAGGCCTTAAATTATATTAAACAGCGCTAACATCATGAATCAACCTCCAATCAAAGCTTTATGAACGTTAGAACTTCCAACTTCTATTTCCGATGCCGAAACCTATCAAATCACATCCGATTGACTTCAAATTTTGCACACAAGTTATATTTGACATTACGGACCTACTCCAACTTCCGGAATCGGATTCCGACCCCGATATCAAAAAGTTCACTTCCGGTAAAACTTCTCAATAACCTTCAAATTTCTATCTTTAGCCAAACGGCTCCAAAATGACCTACGGACCTCCGATTTCACTTTTGATCGCGCTCCCAACTCTATAATCACCATACGGAGCTACTCTCAGTCTAGGAATCCCAAACGGACACCAATAACACTGAAATGCACTTTAAGCCCAACTAATGCAATTTCTTCTAAAATGTAAACTTCCACAATAGGCGCCAAAACCCGATCCGGGCATATGCCCAAGTCCGAAATCATCATACGAACCTGCTGGAACCTTCAGATCTGGATTCCGAGGTCGTTTACTCAAAATTACAATATTAGCCATTTTCTCCAACTTAAGGCTATTAAAATGAGAATTTTTATTTAAATTTGACTCCAAACTTTCTGAATTTTAATTATAACCATACACACAAGTCAATATACCTGAGATGAAGCTGCTCATGACCTCAGTTTTTTGAATGACGCACCAGAGCTGAAAACGACCACTCGGGATGTTACAATCTCCCCCACTTAAACATACGTTCGTCATCGAACGTGTTGAGAACTACGCTGAAGTAGTCTGAAATCACTTATTTAACACCTCATGCATCTTCCCGTGCAACCATAACTCAGTTGAGCACATTAGCTCGATAATTTTGTAGATACACTCCTTTATTCAAACAAATAAGCCCTAAAGCCTAATTCCAACATCCGCAATTTCCTGCCAAGCTTGTTTCCCACATACGATCACCATATCGATCACTACACGCTGTATCCAAACATGACCGCGTAATTTGCTGAATTTGCACTTTGCATAACTTTGCTCATAGGACCACAATAACATTCTCTGACCGAATAAATCGGACTTTCATGAATCCGATGCTCCCATTGCACCTCATGACCTACATATGTCTTGCTCTAACTTTTAAAACACCTACACGATTAAAGAGATGTGTAGAAATTCATAACAAGCTGACGGGTCAACAAATCATTCATTCTATACTTTTAACAAGAACCATAACCTCATTCTGAACCAAAGAATGATCTTAGCTCTTTAATATACTTCATAATCAGATTGCACTGATCCCAAATCCAATAACCTCGTCTCACCCAGTACAAAGGCAATAAGCCATCTCAGACATAATCAAAAGTCCAATAAGATGCCACAATGTGCTAGTAGCCTACCAATTCGAACGCGATACAAAAGGAAGGCGAAATCTAGAAGGAACTACTCAAATCGCACAGTAACATGGACTTCCTTAGAAAATAGGGAAACAGAACATGCAAAAGCAAATATGGGCATTGAACTGAACATCACATTGTTGCATCGTGCAACCGGATCCAAACAACATACCCATGGCGACGTGCCACTCGATCCACATATAGAAATCATATAAAGAGATATACGTCGAGCTGAATAGCTCATCATATAAAAATACTGAATATCGGTCATAAACACACTAAGGTGTATAATACCATCCCCAAGGAAACATATAGCGCTATAGGCTACAAACTCAAGCACAACTGAGGTGCGATACATGATCTCAGTCTCAAGAGCCATCTTGCTCATATAACATCATCGTTGAGCGGAACCTCGACACATAAGGAATTTACCAAGCCGTCTCACAACTTATACGGCACAATATATCTTTACATGAATTAGCTTTCCAAGAAATAAGACCGCGACTACCCTTCCATAAAGAGCGCATTGTTTAAATAAACACAACTGGCCTGACGTAAGGCTCACTTCCACATTTACATCAATCCACCAACCTCAAGTCGATCCTGATGGTGCCAACCTAGGCCAATAATATTTCATAGGTCCATAACCCCAATAAACAGAGTGCCCTCCAGGCTTAAATTCTCAAATGGATGATACTACCAAAATCCTCATACTTGGTATAAATTTATAATTAATCAAGTGACTACATGTCACACTTATACCATCTTCCTATGGGACAAGCTCCCACCATCTTCCGAAATAATTAAAAGGTCTGCACATTCAAACCACCGACCGTACTAATGCTAAAAAGAGATCAAGAGTCCTTAACCAGGATGCAAAGCCTTCCTCACAAAATACCGATCGCATGTGATACTGACAACAATACCAACTTACTCAAGATATTGAAACTCCTTTCCTGCTCATTCGAGCTCGTGACACCGTAGTCATTGACCAAATTGCAACCTTGGTCCTTCAAATTCCATACCACTCACTGCGCCTCACATGATGATAAAATATAGACATGATTTCCATCACAACTCTGAAACCTCCGATAGACTAACACTTCATCATATAAAACTTTCCGTTTAACTCACTTCATGAGAACTATAGCAACATATAGGCGAATGCTCATAACCGTCGAATATGCCAATCTCTAAGTAGTGGTCCAAGCCACCATAACCCTTTCCGGGATCCGCCTACTCATAACATGCCATAACAGAAGAATGCTTCCGAATAACATCAATAACTGCAGCCGACAAGTCTCACACATACCGCCACAAATCACATGCATAACTCGATCATGCTGAACGAACTCATCACTGACACCATTATGCCAAATCAACTATGGCTAATCAATCTACTTCCTTCCAATTTATCCTTGATTGCCTTAGAAATAATAATATCTCCCTTCAACACCTAACTTATTCCAACCGCGCTCACCCCGAGTGACCTTAAATCGTGAGACTATGCTGTCTCAAATCCCATGACCATTTCATGTCTCTCAAATGCTACACCGCAAGTCAAAACACCATACAACATTCAATGCCTTTCTTCATAAGCTGCTTCAAAAGCTTGACTCTGAACCGTACTTATAGACTCGAAATCATTAGGCACCACATTTTACCTCTTGAATTCACTAGGAACGCTATTGACATCCACGCGCTCTGACTTGGACCCGAATGTAACGAACTCCACTGAATTTTATAACATATGAATACCCTTTCAATGAAGTAGCCAGCGGGATCACTTCCCTCGAAGCCTGCACCTATACAAGACATAAATCCTGAACCTTTTTCCCAGTCCGAACATGAGCCAATAAGATCAACCATAGCATGCTTCCAACAATTCATTTGCTCGTATTACCACTTATGGTCATTTCTTATAGCTGAAATAACCCATCAATATGCTAATAACCAGAAATCACGCAAGTAGTAAACCATACAGCCGAATCCTAAGCAGTGGGACTCTCCCACTTAGCTTAAAGCCATCATTTCATAATTCTAGAGTTCGCCCGACCGATATCCTTGTCGAACAAACAATAAAATTCCTCACAAAAGCTTCGGCAACCACACGACCACTAACCTTCTCACGGAAATAAACCACCTAGAGGAATCACCCCCCGACATCTTCCTACGCCGATGCATGGGTTACATTCACTATGACACCAATAACTTATACCGCATATCATACCTGCAGGCTTTAATCATAAATCTTTAATGCTTTGACTGTTGCTTCAAAGCATTAAGGATTGAAGGATGTCAGGATATAACTTACGGACATCAGTAGTAGTTAGGGAGCGATCCTTCAATCCAGAGACTTCGAGGTAGTTCATTGGTGTTTGCGGGCAACAGTCAAAGCATGAAGCGATCCTTCATGCTTTGACTCTCTCTTCTTCACCCAATCAATGATCACAACCAAACGGGAAAGGGATATATAACAAGACAAAATAACCCGGCAAGGGAGAATAACTCAACAATAAATCCTGGCAAGGGAGAATAACTCAACAATAAATCCCGGCAAGGGAATACAGCTCAACAATAAGTCCCGGCAAGGGAAAAGTACCAAAATTTCCTTTTTAGTTCATTTGCTTCTTAGGTATCACTTCATAGTTAATTTAACAAGTAATTATCACAATTGCTGACTTTTTTTCGAAATTTTAATAGCAATTATGACTCACGGTCATGCTAGACTCGAGCGCATAGGTAACTGTCACCATACCTATGCACCAACTCTACATAGCACATAGCAAATATTAACCTAATCCTATTCCTTCAAGCCAAAGTTAGATCAAACACTTACCTCGAATCCGGAAATAGCAACTCAAAGCTCAATAATCGTCTTTCCTCTAGAATTCGACCCCGGATCAACGATATCTATTCACAAATTACTCCAATGTATTAACAAATGCTAGTTAAATCAATTTGAATGCATAAGAATGAAATTCCCAAAGTTTTACCCAAAAATTCCCAAAATGCCCCCGGGCCCACGTGGTCAAACTCGAGGTTCGAACCAAAACCGGGTTACACTTTCCCCCATGCATTCATATATGCAATTTTTTTTGAAATCGGACCCCAAATTGAGGTCCAAATCCCCTATTTTATGAAAACCTAGGTTCTACCCCAATTCCCCATTTTTATCCATGGAAAGCTTTGATTTTAAGTTGAAATCATGATAAAAGATGTTAAAGTTTGAAGAAATTGAGTAAAAGTTGACTTACAAGTGAATTGGGAGAGAAAGAGTTGAGAGAAAATCGCCAATGGGGGTTTGGGTTTTGAAAATATGAATAATGAAGTTTGAAATCGTCTAAGTATAGGTTGCAAAGTTGCAGATGTCCCAATTGCGAAGTTTTCTTCGCAATTTTGAAGAATGAAGAAAATAGCTGGTGGCACAATTGCGAGAAATAGTTCGCAATTGTGAAGGGGCAGGTTTTGAACTGAGCTCGCATTTGCGAAAATCGGGCTGCAAAGGGGGTAATCGCATTTGTGAAGATTCCTTCGCATTTGTGAAGACTGGCTTTAAAAGGGGAATCGCATTTGCGAGATTTTCCTCGCATTTGCAAAGAAGCAGGCCAAAGGGGAAGGCTCGTATTTGCGAAGATTGCTTCGCAAATGCGAAGACTGCAGATACCAACAGTTAAAATGCTTCAAAAATGAGCCTAACACCTATACGAAACTCACCCGAGCCATCGGGGCTCCAACCCAAACATGCACCTAACCTCAAAAACATCCTACGGACTTACTCGTTCGATCAAATCACCAAAATAACATTAAAATAAAATAATCAACCTCCAAAACTCATGATTTTCATTTCAAAGTTCAAAACTTTCAAATTTTCCACTTTTAGTTCGAAACACGTCAAACGACGTCCGTTTTCAACAAAACTTTACAAATAGCGCTTAAAGCTCATTTAAGACTTGTACCGGGCGTCAGAACCAAAATATGAGCCCGATACCATTACTTTTGATCAATTTTTCATTTTCTTTTTCCATAAGCATTTTCAGAAAATAATTTCACAGAAAAGTTCCATACTCGGGCCCGAGAACTCGGATTTCGATTTCGGGAATACACCCGGGTCCCAAATATTCTTACGGACCCTCTGGGACCGTCACATCACGGGTCCGGGTCTGTTAACCCAAAATGTTAACCAATGTCAACTATTGCAATATTATTATATAAATTCATAGTTTTAACACAGAATTCAAATATTTCCACATAAAAATTTCCAGCTTCGCTCTCGGACTGCACATGCAAATTGAGGCAACTAAATAAAAGGTATTGAAGGCCTCATAAGCGCAAGGAAAGGGAGAATTAGGTCATGACCCTTTGGGTTGTCACATCCTCCACCTCTAACACAATTATTCGTCCCCGAACGGACAAAAAAAATAAGTACCTGAGTCGGGGAATAGATGGGGATAACGGCTCCGTATATCAGACTCGGACTCACAGGTCGATGCCTCAAGAGGCTGACCTCTCCACTGAACACGCACTGAGGGAAAACTCCGCGACCTCAACTGTCGAACATGTCGGTCTAAAATAGCCACTGGCTCCTCCTCATATTACAGATGCTTGTCCAATTGGACAGTACTGAAATCTAACACCTGGGTGCGATTACCGTGATACTTCCGAAGCATGGATACATGAAAAACCGGATGCATAACTGACAAGCTAGGCGGCAATGCAAGTCTATAAGCCACCTTCCCCACACAGTCAAGAATCTCAAATGGGCCAATATACCTAGGACTAAGCTTTCCCTTCTTCCCGAACCTCATCACGCCCTTCATAGGCGATACACGGAGCAATACCCGCTCACCAACCATGAAAGCAACATCCCTGACCTTATGATCTGCAAAACTCTTCTTCCTAGACTGAGCTGACCGAAGCCTGTCCTGAATGATCTTGACCTTATCCAAGGCCTCATGTGCCAAATCTGTACCCAATAACCGAGCCTCTCCCGGCTCAAACCATCCGACTAGGGATCGACACCGCCTACCATACAATGCCTCATACGGAGCCATCTGGATACTGTACTGGTAGCAGTTGTTGTTGGCAAACTCTGCTAAAGGCAAGAACTGGTCCCACGAGCCTCCAAAATCAATAACGCAGGCTTGGAGCATATCCTCAAGAATCTGAATAGTCCTCTCAGACTGACCGTCTGTCTGTGGGTGAAATGTTGTACTCAGGTGGACCTGGTTGCCAAACTCATGCTGCAGCACTGTCCAGAAAAGCGAGGTAAATTGCATACCCGATCCGAAATAATAGATATGGCCACCCCATGAAGGCGAACGATCTCCCTGATATAAATCTCAGCATGCCTCTCGGATGAATAGGTGGTGGCAACCGGGATAAAATGTGCTGACTTAGTCAACCTATCAACAATAACCCATATAGCATCAAACTTCTTCCTAGTCATCGAAAGGCTAGTAACAAAATCCATGGTGATTCTCTCCCACTTCCACTCGGGAAGCTCAATCCTCTGAAATAACCCACTAGGACTCTGATGCTCGTACTTAACCAGCTGACAATTTAAACAATGAGCCACGTATGAAACAATGTCTTTCTTCATTCTGCGCCACCAATAATGTTGTCTCAAATCCTGATACATCTTCGCGGCCCCCGGGTGAATAGAATACCAAGAACTGTGGGCCTCCGCTAAGATCGATTCTCGAATACCATCAACATTGCGCATACACACTCACCCCCGCAACCTCATTACGCCATCATCTCCCAAAGCCATCTCCTTGGCACCTCCCTGCTGCACCGCGTCTCTCAGGACACAAAAATGGGGATCATCAAACTGCCGCTCCCGGATACACTCCATCAGTGACGAACGAGCAACCGTGCAAGCTAACACCCAGCTGGGTTCAGAAATATCCAATCTCACAAATATATTGGCCAAGGCCTAAACATCCAAGGAAAACGGTCTCTGGCTGACCAGAATATATGCAAGGCTACCTATGCTGGTGGACTTTCTACTCAATGCATCAGCCACCATATTGGCCTTTCCTGGTTGGTATAAAATAGAAACATCATTGTCCTTTGACAACTCCAACCACCTCTGCTGTCTCAAATTAAACTCCTTCTGCTTGAACAAGTCTTGCAGGCCCTTGTGATTCGTGTACACCTTACACGTCACACCATACAAATAATGCCTCCAGATCTTCAAGGCATGAACAATGGCTGCCAACTCTAGGCCATGAACTGGATTCTTCTCGTCGATCTTTAACTGACTCGAAGCATATGCAATGACCTTGCCGTTCTGCATCTACACTGCGCCAAACCTGATGCGGGAAGCATCACAATACATAGTATAAGGCCCGGATCCCGTGGGCAAAACCAATACCGGCGCCGTAGTCAGAGCTGTCTTGAGCTTTTGGAAGCTCGCCTCGCACTCATCTGACAACCTGAACTGGGCACCCTTCTAGGTCAATCTAATCATCGGGGCTGCGATGGATAAAAACCCCTCTATGAAACGTCTGTAGTAACTAGCTAACCCCAAGAAGCTCCGAATCTCTTTAGCTGAAGCTGGTCGAGCCCAGTTCTTGACTGCCTCTATCTTCTTCGGGTCCACCTGAATACCCTCTGCTGATATGACATGACCCAGGAATGCGACTGAACTCAACCAAATTTGCACTTTGAGAACTTGGCGTACGACTAGCTATCCTTCAAAGTCTGAAGAACCACTCTGAGGTGCTGGTAATGCTTCTCCTGGCTGCGGGAGTACACCAAGATATCGTCAATGAATACAATTATAAATAAATCCAAATAAGACAGAACACTTGGTTTATCAACTCCATGAATGTTGTCGGGGCATTGGTCAATCCAAACGACATGACCAAAAACTCATAATGCCCATACCGAGTACGAAATGTGGTCTTAGGGACATCAGATGCCCTAATCCTAAGCTGATGATGATCAGACCTCAAATCTATCTTCGAGAACACCTTGGCACCCTGGGGAGCTGGTCAAACAGATCATCAATCCTCGGCAGTGGTTACTTGTTCTTTATCATCACCTTGTTCAACTTCCGATAATCAATGCACATCCTCATCGACCCGTCCTTTTTCTTCACAAACAACATTGGTGCACCCCAAGGTGATACACTAGGTCTAATGAAACCTTTATCAAGCAAGTCCTGAAGCTACTCCTTAAACTCTTTCAACTCTGACGGGGCCATGCGATACGACGGAATATAAATAGGCTGAGTACCAGGAGCCAGATCAATACAGAAATCAATATCCCTGTCGGGCAGCATACCCGGCAGGTCTGAATGAAAAACCTCAGAGAAATCTCGAACAATAGGAATAGAGTCGATAGATGGGACCTCTGCGCTGGAGTCACGAACATACGCCAATATGCTAAACACCCCTTCTCAACCATGCGTCGAGCCTTGACATATGAAATAACACTACGGGTGGCATGACCTGGGGTCCCCCTCTATTAAAGTCGGGGCACATCTGGCAAGGCCAAAGTCACGGTCTTGGCATGACAATCCAAGATAGCATAATACGAAGACAACCAGTCCATTCCCAATATAACATCAAAGTCCACCATGTCTAAAAGAAATAGGTTGACACTGGTCTCAAGACCCTCAATTCCACCACACAAGAATGATGCACTCGGTCGACCACTATAGAATAACGAACCGATGTGGACACATATATCGGAATACCCAAAGCCTCACTAGGCATGATCAAATAGGGAGAAAAATAGGATGACACAGAAGAATAGGTAGATCCCGGATCAAATAATACTGAAGCACCCCTATCACAGAACAATATAGTACCTGTAATCACAGCATCAGATGACTCGGCCTCTGGTCTGGCTGGCAATGTATAACAACGGGGGTGGCCCCCACCTCCCTGAACTGTATCTCTGGGACGATCTGCTGCGGGCTGACCCCTGCCTCTAGGTGTCCGAGCTCCACCTCTACGGCCTCTCCCTCCACCTCTATGATCCCTACCCCTGCCTCTAGCTGGCCGGGCGGCCTGTGGATCACCTACTACCTGAATCATAGGGCGAGGACCCTGCTGCTGAGAACTACTCGAGGCTCGAGGTCAAAACCTGACAACATGACCTAGCTCACCACAACCATAACATGCCCTCGGAGGCTGAGATTGTGGCCATGTTGATAGGTATGTCCTCCCCTTAAGCTCTGAAGTGGCGGTGCTATGATGGGGGCTGGTGGTGCGCTGAAGAACTGCTGATCCGAATAATACTACTGATGACTACCACCGCCTAGTGTACTATGAGAAACTTGAAGTACCGACTAGAAAGGTCTCGGAGGATGGCCTCTGTTATATAAATCCCTACCTCTAGATGAGGTACCACTATATCTGCCAGAATTTCTGGGCCACTTGTCTAAACCCTGACTACTTCTCGACCCAGTGCCATCTCTACTCAACGGGCCGCATTGCCCGTCTCCTGAAAGGTAATATCTTTGCCAACTCCCATAGCAATCTGAAGGTGAATTGTCTAAATTAATCCATCAATGAACCTCTGGACCCTCTCTCGATATCTTGGAAAACCGATCAAGTTTCCACAAAGCATCCGAAAACATGGCCGCCCCATCTCCGACCTGAGCTGTAATGCCTGTCTGAGTTGTCACGGCGGGCTGAACCAAGGGAACCTGAGTCTGGGGAGCTACCTGCTCCGGAGTACGTGTAGTAGGAGTCTGAACCCCTCATCCAGCCTGAGAAGTGGCTGGTGCTACTGACAGCAATCCCGCTCTAGTGACACTATCGATAAAGCATGCTATGCGGACGAGAGCGTCCTGGAGATCTGGGGAAAACATCATCCCTCCTGGGACCTGAGCTGGGCCCACTAGAGATGGTGGAGCTGGAACCTCCTCATCAAAGTCAATATGAGGCTCCACCTCTAGAACTGCTGCCTTGGGCTGAGCTCTACCCCTGCCACGGCCTCTGGCACGGCCTCGGTACCTGCACCTCGCGAGAGTTGCTGCTGGGGGCACGGGCTGCTGCACGAAAGAAGAAGACGCACGTGTTCTTGCCATCTGCAAAAGAAAAGAGTAGAACGACAATAAATTTTTGAGAGACAGAATCACACGACAAGAATGAACAAAGTGAAAATTTTTCCTAACTCTGTATCCTCTGAGGGAACAGACGTCTCCGTACCGATCCCTCGGACTCTACCGAGTTTGTCCGTGAGTTATGAGACCCAAGTAACCTAGTGCTCTAATACCAACTTATCACGACCTAGATTTTCCCACCATAGGGAGTCGTGATGGCGCCTACTGCCGAAGCTAGGCAAGCCAACCTTCTAAATCATCTATTTCACAAAACCTTAATCTAAAACAAATTAAACACTGAAATAACCAATTAAACACGCAGAAGACTTTTAGCAACAATAGCAATGACAAAATGCAGAAATTAGCAACATACCTCTACCCAGTATATGGTGTTACTACTCACGGACGACTAAAAGAGTACTAAAAGCAACAGTATGAAAGAAATACATAACATGTCTGTTTTGATACAATAAAACAAACTGGAAAAGATAGAGGAGACTCAGGGTCCGCGAACGCCAGTGAACTACCTCGGAGTCTCTCGACTGAAGGATCGCTCCCTAACTACTGCTGCTGTCCATAAGCTATATCCTGACCTGTGCACAAAAAGGCACAGAAGTGTAGTATCAGCACAATCGATCCCATGTGCTGGTAAGTGCCCGGCCTAACCTCGGCGAGGTAGTGACGAGGCTAAACCGGACCTACCACAATCAATCTGTACAGATATATGTGCAATAACAGAAAGAGAACAAGAACTTAAACAGGTAATGGGGAGGGGACATGCTGGGGTATAACATTTCAATTATAACTTCAACAAACAGGAAATGGAATTGAATATATATTATAAATATAGAAAGCCAGTGAATCAAAAACTGCATGGCACCACCCTTCGTGCTTTTACTCAGATTTCTCACCAAAACTGCCAAATTTAATGCACAACATCAACCTTCATGCTTTTACTCTCATTTCTCACAAAGACTGTAAAATATAATGCACGGCATCACCCTTCGTGCTTTTACTCTGAATATACAGTGCACGGCATCACCCTTCGTGCTTTTACTCTCAATACATAGTGCGCGACATCACCATTCGTGATTTTACTCTCTTCCTCACCCAATCAATGGTCACAACCAAACGGGAAAGGATTATATAACAAGACAAAATATCCCGGCAAGGGAGAATAACTCAACAATAAATCCCGGCAATGGAGAATAACTTAACAATAAATTCCGGCAAGGAAATACAGCTCAACAATAAGTCCCGACAAGGGAAAAGTGCCAAATTTTTCTTTTTAGTTCATTTCTTCTCAACTATCACTTCATAGTTCATTTAACAAGTAATTATCACAATTGTTCATTTCTTTCGAAATTTTGATAGCAATTTTGACTCACGGTCATGCTAGACTCGGGCGCATAGGTAACCGTCACCATACATATACACCAACTTCACATAGAACATAGCAAATATTAACCTAATCCTATTCCCTCAAGCCAAAGTTAGCTCAAACACTTACCTCGAATCCGAAAATAGCAACTCAAAGCTCAACAATTGCCTTTCCTCCAGAATTCGACCCCAGACCAACGATATCTATTCTCAATTTGCTCCAATATATCAACAAATAGTAGTTAAATCAATTTGAATGCATAAGAATAAAATTCCCAAAGTTTTACCAAAAAATTACCAAAATTCCCCCGGGCCCACGTGGTCAAAACTCGAGGTTTGAACTAAAATCGGGTTACCCATTCCCCTACGAGTTTACCCATTCCCCTACAATTTGTTTTGAAATCGGACCCCAAATTGA
This sequence comes from Nicotiana benthamiana, assembly GCA_034376525.1. NCBI lineage: Eukaryota > Viridiplantae > Streptophyta > Magnoliopsida > Solanales > Solanaceae > Nicotiana > Nicotiana benthamiana. Next base: position 77,331,307 of record CM067328.1, on the reverse strand, counting down.
GGTCCAAATCCCCAATTTTATGAAAACCTAGGTTCTACCCCAAATTCCCAATTTTACCCATGGAAAGCTTTGATTTTAATTTTAACTCATGATAAAAGATGTTAAAGTTTGAAGAAATTGAGTAAAAATTGACTTACAAGTAATTTGGGAGAGAAAGAGTCGAGAGAAAATCGTTAATGGAGGTTTGGGTTTTGAAAATATGAAAAATGAAGTTTGAAATCATCTAAGTATAGGTTGCACAGTCGTAGATGTCGCAATTGCGAAGAATGCAGAAAAAAGTTGGTGTCACAATTGCGAGAAATAGTTCGCAATTGCGAAGGGGCAGGTTCTGAACTGAATTCGCATTTGCGAGAATGTCTTCGCATTTGCGAAAATCGGGCTGCAAAGGGGGGAATCGCATTTGCGAAGATTCCTTCGCATTTTTGAAGACTAGCTTTAAAAGGGGAATCAAATTTGCGAGATATTCCTCGCATTTGCGAATAAGCAAGACAAAGGTGAAGGCTCGCATTTGCGAAGACTGCATATACCAGCAGTTAAAATGCTTCAAAATGAGCCTATCACCTATTCGAAACTCACCCGAGCCCTCGGGGCTCCAATCCAAACATGCACCAAACCTCAAAAACATCCTATGACCTTACTTGTGCGATCAAATCGCCAAAATAACATCAAAATCAAAGAATCAACCTGCAAAACTCATGATTTTCATTTCAAAGTTCAAAACTTTCAAATTTCCACTTTTTGTCCGAAACACGTCAAACGACGTCCGTTTTCAACCAAACTTTACAGATAGCGCTTAACACTCATTTAAGACTTGTACCGGGCGTCAGAACGAAAATACGAGCCCAATACAATTACTTTTGATCAATTTTTCATTTTTATTTTGCTTATGCATTTTCAGAAAATAATTTCACAGAAAAGTTCCGTACTCGGGCCTAGGACCTCGGATTTTGATTCCCGGGAATACACTCGAGTCCCAAATTTCCTTACAGACCTTCCGGGACCATCACATCACGGGTTCCGGTCTGTTTACCGAAAATATTGACCAAAGTCAACTATAGCAATATTATTATTGAAATTCATAGTTTTTAACACAGAATTCAAATATTTCCACATAAAAATTTTCCAGGTTCGCGCCCGGACTGCGCATGCAAATCGAGGTAACTAAATAAGAGTTTTCAAGGCCTTAGAAGCGCAAGAAAATGGAGAATTACGGTGAGGACCCTTTGGGTCGTCACATAACAACTGCCCGGAATACATTTGGGCAGAATGTAAATAAATTTTTGAAAGATATTATACTAGCTGCCAAATCGCCTCGAAGAAATACATCTCACCTAGTCTCCGCGCTCGTCATGCCGCTATGCCGCTAAGCCACGAGCCACACAATAAACCTGTGCAACAAATGCACAACAAGTGTAGTATGAGTAAAAAAATAACATGTACCCAATGAGTGTCCCGCCTAATCCCGAAGGGGTAGAGACGAGATGGTCAACTTTGACACTCACTAGAAATTCAATGATTATTTATCCATAATAAATATATTAAACAATGCATTTGTTTATTAAACATGATTTTAATCCAGATAGAGGAAATAAGTAGTCATATAATTCTTCCATGGAAAATTTCCTTAGATTTCTTGTTATTACTAATCAAATAATCTCAAGCCATAGTGTGGCATAAAACAACTCGAATGAGTTCAAGACAACAACACAAATATGTGCAAATCATGCTAAGGTCGACGATCCGCTCTAACAGAAATGTAAAGTGTGCACTGCCGAGGGTCAAGCGGCCCGTACCATAAATGCATCTATTTCACCGAGGTGATCGACCCGTTCCAAAATTAAACACATACCCTGCTCGCGAATCATACATGCGACGCAGGTACACATCAAAAATCATGCACAAATAGCCAATTAGGAATTTATTCGGGAACAATTATCCTATTACAAGAAATTCCCTTTTTAATCAATTTTTAAGGAAAGAAGTGTAATCCTTTAGGAAATCGTTTACAAATTCTATGTAATTCAAGCAATTCAAGCCATCAATGGGTTCACAACTAATCCATGTAAAACATGCCTTTGGGTCCTAGACTACCCAGACAATAGCATAATTACGCTTGGACTCTCGTCACCACATGCGTACGTAGCCCCCACAGTTAGGATCACATAATAAGTTTAACTCACCTATGGGATAATTTTTCCACTTACAAGATTAGAAAGGAGACTCACCTCGCTCTGAAGATCCGCAACTAGCATTCTACATCCTTCGAAGACTTGAACCAACACACAAATGCTCCAAAACTAGCCAATGATGATGCACATTCATAATATATGCTAGGGTACTCATTACAATTTAATGTTATAACAATTCCCAACCCCGCTAGGAAAGTTGACCAAAACACCCTCGGGCCATGTGCCCGAAATCCAAAACCTTTCGAAGATAAAGGTTACCCATAACCTTAGAAACTCAAATATATAAATTTTACTAAATTCCATGCTCAATATCATGATTAAATTCCAAGAACAATAGTTTTCTAGGTTTTCCTCTAACCCTCAATTTTCCCACAATTTTCACGCCTAAATCTATGGTATAATCTTGTATTTAACTTGGAAATGAGTAGAAGTAACTTACCTTAACATAGAAAACGGAAATACTCCTTGAAGCTCTCCAAATTCGCCCTCAAGCCAAGAGAAATATGGCTTGAAATGACCCAAAAAAATCGGGTTTTAAAAACCTCCTACCCCAGTCGTTTTCCGCTTCTGCGGAGCTTCACCCGCTTAAGTGATTCTGTTTTGCGGTCAATGGCCACTTTTGCGGTCCTGGGCTCGGCCTTCCTTTCCCCTTCTGCGATCCCCTCTTTCGCAGATGTGGTCCCGCTTCTGTGGAACCTTGACCGCATTTGCGGTCCAATACCCCTTCGATCAAAACCGCTTTTGCGGTTCCTTCAACCACTTATGCGGGGCCGCACATTTCCGCAGAAACGGAAATACCACCAACCAGATAGATCAGCCCTTCCAAAATCCCATTTTCGATCCGTTAGCCACCCGGAATCCATCTGAGGCCCCCAGGACCCCACCAATCATACCAACCAGTACCAAAACACATTACGGACTTGCTCGAGGCCTCAAATCACATCAAACAACTCTAAAATCATGAATCAACCTCCAATCCAAGCTTTATGAACTTTAGAACTTCCAGCTTCTATTTCTGATGCCGAAACCTGTCAAATCACGTCCTATTGAATTCAAATTTTGCACACAAGTCATATTTGACATTACGGACCTACTCCAACTTTCGCAATCGGATTCCAACCCCGATATCTAAAAGTTCACTTCCGGTTAAACTTCTCAAAAACCTTCAAATTTCTATCTTTAGCCAAACGGTTCCAAAATGACCTACGAACATCCGAATTCACTTCCGATCGCGCTCCCAACTCCAGAATCACCATATGGAGCTACTCCCAGTCTCAGAATCCCAAACGGAAACCAATAACACCGAAATGCACTTTAAGCCCAACTGATGCAATTTCTTCTAAAATGCTACCTTCCACATTAGGCGCCAAAACGCTCACGGTTATCCAAAACCCGATCCGGGCATACACTCAAGTCTGAAATCATCATATGAACCTGCTGGAACCTTCAGATCTAGATTCCGACGTCGTTTAGCCATTTTCTCCAACTTAAGGCTTCTGAAATGAGAATTTTCATTTAAATTTGACTCCAAAATTCCTGAATTTTTAATTCTGACCATTCATACAAGTCAATATACCTGAGAGGAAGCTGTTCATGGCCTCAGACTGCTGAATGACAAGCTAGAGCTCAAAATAACGACCGGGTTGTTACAAACATAGTCTATTATATATATTGTAATAGACTAAGTTACAACAACAACAACCCAATATAATCCCACAAGTGGGGTATGGGAAGGTTAGTGTGTACGCAGACCTTACCCCTACCCTAGGATAGAGAGGCTATTTCCAATAGACCCTCGATATACTTCCCTCCAAGAACTTCCCACCTTGTTCTTGGGATGACTCGAACTCACAACCTCTTGGTTGGAAGTGGACGGTGCTTGCCTTGTAATAGACTAAGTTAAACTTACAATAATGTAATATATACTTCCCCCCCTTGTGAAATTTTACTGGGTTGTTGTTGTTATTATTCTATTATATATACCGTGACACTAACATACTTAAGAAATAATAAACTTGATAACAAACATATATCGTAGAAGGCCATTTAGTATTAAACTATTTAAGTATTCTTCTTGGTAGTAATTATTGATATCATTGTTTGCTAAGTCAAAACAAAAATATTTTTTTTACAATAAAATTTTGTAATCGACCTTTTATTTAATTGATCAACATATTTATTTCTTCTAGCTAAGATATCTTTTTAATTCTATCATGAGATTTGAACAAATTGTGTTTTAATCTAATGATAGAAATATTTCTTTTATAAATGCACTACTATTACCATTGGGATTGATAACTAAGTGTTCGGGAAGAATCAAATCATCTTTCATTAGATGCTCTTCTTGTTTCGGTAGATTTGTTCTTATTTTATATTTCTTATGAGTTGAATCTTTTTCATTTGAGGCCAGAAATATAACTTTGGCAAGCTAGCTTTTACAGTGTCTACTTTTGTCGATTTTGAAATTACTGATAGTACTTGACATAATAACCTCCCAAACCATTAGTTTCCACGAAACGGTTCATTAATATCCGATATATCTCTAGAACTTCAGGTAATTATTTCAATCGTTTGACGCTTAGCCATAAGTGTTTCATCCCATATTATCAATTTTGCTTTTCTTATAAATTTAGTATAATTACTCTGCATTGATATATTTGTGACGGTTAATTAAATTATTTGAAGAAGTATATCAAATCTAAAGTGGATGGCCTCACAATTAAATTATTGTTGGTACAACACTTGCTACTATTGCTAATTGTGCCATGCCTCTCGATATGATATCTGCAAATTATGCATAATATAGAAATATTAGTTTGATTCCGCCGAAAATATCTACAAAAAATAATCTCGTCATAACAAAATCGATTCTTTTTAATATAATCCTAAAAGTTTATTCTTATTTAGGATTTAGCTTGCTAAAGGAATTTAGTTGTCGAAATTAAAATTTTAGTAAAGCTTATATTTAACTATTGGCTTTAAAACACTTACAAACTATGGTTAGATGAAAGACGAAGAAGGCATACGGTGACCTATACAAACTAAAATTTGTTATGATTCCCAATTGAATAAGAACTGTTTAAGCATTTATAGATTTAGGACCTATTACAAATTTGATGTAGTGCAGTGAAAGATTTTTGTCTGTCAAGTATATACATAACACTAATACTGATAATAAATTTTATATCGAACATATCTGGTAGAATTCCATTTGATGTTAAAGTGTTTAAGTATTTGTTTAATTTTGAATTAGACAGCTTGAAAGTAATTATATTAATAAGATTCTTACAATAATCGTGTAAGATTCCTAACATGTAATATTATGTCATAAAACTAATAAGATTATAAGGCTAATATCTAGAATTTCGGTAAAGTCCTTTCATTATGAGTTATTATGCTTAATATTTTAAGATTATTTTTGTAAACTGACATTATATTTATGCTTTTATAATAATATATAGATGTTCTAAAAAATTATGAGTGGAAATTTGGGTTGTATTTGGTACGGAGAAAAATATTTTCTAATTTACCCATGTTTAGTTGCTTAAAATATTTTGAAAAATATTTTCCCCTTATTTTCCCTATCAAGAGCAGGAAAAACATTTTTCGAAACTCTTTTTCAACCTTCCCCAATCTATTCCCCATCCCACCGAGCCCCACCAATCCACCCCACCCCACCCCTCTGCATCACTCGCACCCTAAATAAAAATATTATTAATAGTACATACTTTTCATGTTATGGATAGAATACTTTTCTTTCATGTCAACAAATGAGTATTTTCTTTTTATGATTAAAAAAGTATTTCTTTTACTTTAATAAAATAATGTAATAAAAAGTATTTTTTTTCCATTTCAACAAAAAGAGTATTTTTTTCATGATGTAGAGAAATTATTTTCTTTCATTTCAAGAAAATTAGTATTTTCTTTTCATGATCTAGAAAAAGTATTTTATTTTATTTCAACAAAATATGTTTTTTACTTTCATGTTGTCAAGCTAAAAAGAGTATATTCTTTTTAGTTATGGAGCACAAATTTCAACATTAATTTTGCGTAAAAATAAAGTAAAGCGGCACATTAATTCCTTGGGTTTGTGTAAATGTTTAGAAGAATAATTAAATTCTTGGAGAAAATACAATCCTAAAAACGTTGGATTTTTTTTTTGGGGGGGGGGGGGGGTGAGCACGTGAAATATGGGTATTCACCAACCAAACAAGGAAAAATAAGTAATGATACCACTCATTTTCCATGAGGTAAATATTTTTTTTCGTGCCAAACACACCCTTTGAGATCAGTCATGATCAAATTCGAAAAATGGCAAAAGCAAAAACGTTATTAGATAAAATACTTTGAGAACTTTCCTAGTCATGCTACATTATACATCTATTTTACCCTCACTAGACTTGGTTTTTCACTTAATTACTTTTAACAGCATAGGCTTCTTGCTACTTGGGGTTATGCATATAAACGATTCCAATCTCTAGTAAGTTGGTGAAGTAAATCATATCATAACCCCTCTATTCGATGTCATTAAAATGCTCAGCATCGATCATCTAGCTAATTGAATGGCAACTTTTGACTCGATAGATTGTGCCAGCTTTAGTTGATCGACAATATTTTAGCGCTGATACTGATAGGCAGATTGTACTATATTTCCAGCCAGATAATAAAAGGACAGTAATAAGCACAGTTTTTTTTTTGACAAGAGGGGTTGCTCTAATCATAAGCAACCCCCACTTCCAACCGAGAGATTGTGAGTTCGAGTCTCCCCAAGAGCAAGGTGGGAAGTTCTTGAAGGGAAGGATGCCGGGACCTATTTGGAAACAGCGTCTCTACCCCAAGGTAGGTATAAGGTCTGCCTACATACTACCTTCCCCAGACCCCACTAAGAGGGATTATACTGGGTTGTTGTTGTTGTATAAGCACAGTTTTTCTTGTATGCTAATAGAAGGCAAAGCTACAACATTATACACCCTCCTGTTATATGGGCAACTAGAATAGTTAGTCAGATCATTTATACACTCAACAAACAAAATCATATTAGGGGTTTGCTCAAAAGGTCCCCTTTCTCCTATCACAATAACAGTGATCTTTATATGACAGCAACATACAAATCAAAGTGCAAGTCCCCATCTTTTAACTCTCCTATCATAGTTTACCGAGTAACACCATTGGGATATAAATATATAGAGATCCATGCCTCTCGAAAACATGGAGTTCTCTTGACATTCCATTTCATAGGCACCGGGAAAATGTCCAAGAAGTAGATTAATTCCTGCGCGAGCATCAGAACAGTGTCAATTTGGCATTAATCGCATTACAAGATGTAAATCCATAAAATGCTAATCTTACCCTATACAATCTATTCTTCAATTAACGAATTCTTTTCCATTTCTGGAAGGGGGCGGGACGAGGGAGGTGGGAAGATTCTTTAGCCTGTCCAAAAATTATATTTTTGAACAGGACAGAAAACTTGAGAAAATTAAGAATAAATATGAAAACCAGCAATGTTCCTTAAAACTTACAAGGCACATTGCACCCTTCATAATGCTGCTGAAATAGTTACTACTAGGCAAACAAAATACAATGGTATAATCCATAAGAAAAAGAGGACAAACAAATAAATAGCAACCAAAACGTAACATCTTTTTGCCTCAAGAATCCATATGAGCTTCTTAGAAATTTTTATAATCTTATGTTCTTAGTGAAGACAGAAAATAAGCTGAACCAGTAACCAGCTGCCCATGTTCTGTTTAAGATTGCCTTCTTAAGTTATAAGTACTACCCAATATCTATCTCCAACGTCTTTGTAGTCATAGATCTTGAATCAAAAGATAGATTGGGAGGAAATGGTCTATCAATCATCACCTTCGCTTGAACCAGTCAGAGAGCTGAGTTGTTTAGGTTCGAACTTCATCTCTAGTTGAGGGTGCCTCGAGGACGGGCGGGGATGCAGCAGAGCTGAGACGGGGGAGCGGATTCCTACTGGAAGGGGGAGAGGAAGGTAACGCAATTGGGTGTTACTACACCAGTATCGAAGAGGTGCGACAAAGTGTTCAGATCATTGGGCAATGTCTTAATCAAATGACTAGTGGCACAATGGAAGTCGGTGACGGTAAGTTATGTCCTCATCCCGACCTTGAATGATTCCTTTCATTTAGAACGGACAACAGCATTTGGACTATCACCGAGATTGAATCGAGTGATACAATAAAGGAGGTACACAACATAATAACTGTTTTTCCTGTAGTTCAGACTTCAGAGCAGCTAGATAGCAGCCAGTTTTATCCTCAGATTGCTTAAAATTATTATGCACAAAAGTGGCGGGCAATCATTTTACATGAGTTCATTTGAGTTTTACTCATGATTCAAAGAAGAGTTTAAGCATCTAAAACTATCCGATTCTAGAATGCATATACTCGAACTTGAACTATTCTTTTTTCCTTTAAAACATCACCAATCTGCAATGTTTAATTGAGGCAAGCCACTAAACTTAGTTTTTCCTTTTTCATGTGATACAATTAATCACTATATAGTTTCTTCAGTAAGGACAAATTACCACCGCTAAACTCGATGAGAACCAAAGAATTACCATGTCAATACAATTCATATTTGTAGAATCAAATATAAGACCAAATTAACAATACAAGATATAATAAAAACTGAATAAGAAGTTGTGTGTAATACCTGTACGCAACATCATCTCAGAATATTGCATCAAGAAATATAGTAACTCTGAGCTCCCTACCCAAACGTAGGAGAAACAAGACTCTCCCTAAAGATTGCAGTTCCAGCGTTCTCACACATGGTAGGAATCCCATCAACCATCATATTCCTCCACCGATCCTCTCTCATAGTGTAGACAATCAACTCTCCATCCGCATCTAGTAAAACATCATCCTCGCTCATTAAACACAATGGTATCAGATCAGTCACCGAATCTGGTCCTTTAACTAAAAATTTGGTCCAAGACTCCTCAACCCCATAGTCTTTCATCATCCAAACATCAATTTTGTCCTCATGTGTATTAGTGAACATACAAAGACACCCTCTAAGAGCCACAAGCTTATTAAACACAAAATTACTTTTATCAAGAGTAGTAGGTGCTGGCACCTCCAAGAATTTATCATCACTTAAATCGAAAGCAACAATTACTGATGAATAACCGGAGGTTTTACTACTAGCTAACCAATGCAAAGCCCCATTTACCAAAACACCAGAAGCAAGTTGAGGAACTGCATGATCATAAGGAGAACTCTCAAGTCTCCTCCAAATATCCTTTCTGACAGAGTAGACATCCACAGAAGTATAATCTATATCCGGCTCATATTCATTATCCGTATCGTAATAAGAAAGAGTAACCACCTTATAATCATCACTAACCACATCATACCCTAAACCATACATGCTAAAACTACCAGGCACAAGAAGAGCCAAATTAAATTTTGGAATTTCAAAGTACTCTAAGGTTGTGGGGTTGATCAAAAATTCGATTTCTTCATCATTAACCACCAAGACGAAGCCATTACATGAGCCAGCAACACTTACCCAGTTGTCTTCAAGTTGCTGAAAATTAAGTTTTCTTGAAATGGCATCGATTGTTCCATCTTGGGGATTGTGGTTAAAAGTGATAGTGTGAAGAGAGTGAGAATCTGAAACAAGAATGAGGGATTTCTCTTCTTTGTGGTAATTTATAGTGAGGTGAGCTGAGATGAATTGGGGGTCTGATAGAAGGGAGCACCACTGCTTTGATATACACCTGAATTGACCTATGGATTTTGCAGGAAGCCGGGATAGTATGTCAACTATGATTTCTTGGGGTAGTTTTTCAGCTTTGCTCAGTGCCATAGTTGGATCTGGCCTAGGGCTGACTTCAAATATAGCCAAAGAATCGGGTTTGATTCTTGATTTCTAATTGTAAGGAACACTTCCTTTCTAAATCGAATAGACCCAAATATACCAATTATAAAATACAATTTTTTCAATTTTTTCTTACGAAGTTTGAATTTCTTTTTTCTTTTTACCATTTTATAGCGAAATGCATTCATCTTGCCGCCTTAAACTATGGAGCGTTTTAGCTTCGGAAAAGGGTGGAAACTTCCCCAATTCTTTTCTAAATGACTTAGAAATACTTAACTCCGCGACTAACTGGTGGCCTATACTTAATGACGTAGCATTTTTCTACTGAAACACGTAGCAATCTCTTATTGGAACAAAAATAGATACTATTAAAATCCACTTAGCTGACCCGACCCAATGGTTTCACCATATTTTCGGATCTTATTTTGATTTTTAAAACCTCGCTACTGACTTTAAAGTGGAAAGCAATTTCTTGAGAACCACTTGTGATACCAAAATATTAGATTTTCAGCCATGACGACAGTGTTTTCTGATAGAGTAAAAAGCTTGCCAATTTACATTGCTTTGTCCATATTGCCTTAATACTTGTGGGTGCTTAAGATTGTTTTGTTTCTCAAACAATTTCTGATTGTGAAGTAACTTGTATCTTTATAGGAAGCCCTTAATTAAGTTGGGTGCTAACATGCCTACAAGAGCAGAGAGGGTGGCACGAAGGAGTGATTTTGACCAGTATACTCCCGGTGGGTTCTGTAATTTACCTCCTTCACGTGGGGAAGTCTACGAAGTAGTTGAAAGAAAGAATGATTTGTGAAAATTTTCCATGATTGTATTCACTGCACACAGTTCTATTTATACTAGTATTTTATATTTAAGATAAAATAAAATGAAAATATATGAAAAAATATTCCGATACACTTGTACTATTTTTATTGCTTGTGTGTATAACCTCCTAACAGATTTTATTCTCCTATATGTGCTCATCATGTGTAGGAAGCTTCTAATATTTACCAACTGAGCAAAAAATAAACGGCCGAGATTTATTCTTCATCATATCATCTTGTGTTGTGTGATGCTGACACGTGCAATGATCATAAAGATGAGGACATTACATAGTAATGTCCGAAGTCTCCAAGTCCCAATCGAACCTAGGCTGCTTCCACACTTTGATTTCTTCATCTTTCTTCTTCTTCATGCATCTTCTGTAAATCATCTTTAAGCGGTGAATTGAAGAGCATTTTATCCTCAACATCCCCCTCAAGTTGGAGGGGAGAGAATGGACCCCTAACTTGGTCAAAATGTGGCGGTGAGAAGCCCCAGATAAGGGTTTGGTGAAGAGATTTGCTAGTTGATGCTCCGATGGAAGAAAAGAAAGCGAGATTAGCCCATAAAGGAACTGTTGAAGGAAAAAATGGCAGTCCAGTTCGATGTGCTTAGTCCGCTCATGGAAAACAGGGTTGCTAGCGATGTAAATGGCGGATTGGCTATCCAAGTGAACGAGCACTGGTAGAGTGGGTGGTGCTGAGAGATCGGCAAGCAAACGGACCAACCAAGTGATTTCTGCGGTCACTCTCCTCATAGACCTATATCCGCTTCTGCTGAGGATAAAAAGATGGAGATTTGTTTCTTCGATTTCCAAGAGATTGGAGCACCACCAAGAGTGATAAAGAATCTGCTTACTGAACGACGAGAATCTCTACACACCGCCCAATCCGCATCACAAAAAGTAATCAAATCAAAGGAAAGATCAGCAGATATGAAGATCCCTTGGGAAGGATCTGCTCTCAAATATCGCAAGACATGCAAAGCAACTGAAAAGTGTAAAGAACGGGGTTTTTGCATATACTGACTTAAACACAAGAAAGAAAAACAAAGGTTTGGTCTTGTGTTTGTGAGATATTTCAATTTACATACTAACTGTTGATAAACAGTAGGATCCTCCAATGGTGTCCCTTGGTCTGCCTGAAGTTTGCATTATGGATCCAAAGGAGAAGAGACTGCGGCTCCAGAACAATCAAACTCCTGCAACAATTCTGATGTAAATTGTCTTTGACTGATGATGAACCCTATTTTTTCCTTAAAATTTTCATCCTCAAAAAATAGTGTATATAACCTAAATGCTTGACTTTGAATTTTGTGTTGAGGAACGTGCAAATGTGATCAATTTCCTCTGTGTCATTGCCTGTAAATAATATTTCATCGACATAAACAACTAAAATGGAAATTAGGCCATGTTTTTGTTTAAAGAATAGGGAATAGTCATTAAGAGAACTAGAGTATCCTTTGAACCTGAGAGCTCCTGCAAGCCTAGAATACCATTGATGTGAAGCTTGTTTCAAATCATAGAGAGACTTCCTCAATAAACATACTTGATTAGGCTTAGGAGGAAGAAGTCATGCAGGAAATATCACGTACACCTCTTCCTATAAGTCCCCATGTAGAAAAGCATTATTAACATCCAATTGAGAAACTTTCCAACCTTTCTTTACTGCCACTGTTAAAAGACATCGAATGGTAGTCATATTCACCACTGGTGAAAATGTCTCAAAAACATTCTATGCCTTCCCTTGGAATGCCCCACCTTACGACTAGCCTTGTTTTTAACCTCTCCACTGTTCCATCAGAATTGTGCTTCACTTTATATACCCACTCACAAGGCAAGGCTCTCTTGCCCTGTGGCAAATCCACAATTTCCCAGTGTGGTTAAGCTCAAGTGCCTCAATTTATGCTTCTATAGCCTTCCTCCAACCTGGATGTGTAGAGGCGTGAGCAAAACTATTTGGTTCTGAAACAGTAGACAGTGTTTGTTTTGATTGTTGAGTGAAAGAGCACCAAAAGAAAACACACTAGGCTTGGAGGGCTGAATGAAATAGGAAGAGGTAAGATCAGAAAGAATGATAGCATTACACACATAGTCATTCAAATATGCAGGCTTCTGAGTGATCCTTTCTAACTTTCTGATTGGAGGAGGTGGAATGGGAATAGGATTGTGACAACCCGACCGGTCGTCTTTGAAATTTATTCCCCGTTTCCCCATTAACTATTTGCCCAAAGTTAATTTCTGCTATTTTGGTTTGCCGAAACGTTCGGTGATACAATTCGGAGTGATTGGGATACTTAGTCCCTAAATGAGAGCTTAAGTATTGGAAAATGATCCGTAATAAGAACAATGTAAAGATGACCTCGGAATGGAAATCTGATGGTTCTGTTAGCTCCATTAGGTGATTTTGTGGTTGGGAGCGTGTCCGGAATGTGTTTTGGAGGTCCGAAGCTCATTTAGGCTAGAAATGTCGAATGTTAGAATTTTGAAGTTTCCGGTCCGATAATAAAATTTTTATCCAAGGGTCGGAACAGGATTCCGGAAGTTGTTGTAGCACCGCTATGTCATTTGGGACGTGCGTGCAAAATTTCAGTTCAATCGGATGAGGTTTGGTTAGGTTTTTGATCGAAGGCGAGTTTGGTTGAATTTTGAAGTTCTTAGGTTCAAATAATTGGAACAGTGTGAAGACGACCTCGAAATGGAAATCCAATGGTTCTTCTAGCTCCGTTAGGTGATTTTGTGGTTGGGAGCGTGTCCTGAATGTCCGCAGCTCATTTAGGCTAGAAATGCCGAAAGTTAGAATTTTGAAATTTACGGCCTGATAGTGAAATTTTGATTCGAGGATCGGAACGGGATTCCAGAAGTTGTTGTAGCACCATCATGTCATTTTGGACGTGTGTACAAAGTTTCAGGTCAATCGGACGAGGTTTGGTTAGGTTATTGATTGAAGGCGAGTTTGGTTGAGTTTTGAAGTTCTTAGGTTCAAATCATTGGTTAATTCGAGTTTCCGGCGTTGTTTTAGGCAGTTTAAGGATTGGTACAAGTTTGAATGATGTTATGGGATGTGTATGTAGGTTTGGTTGAGGTCCCGGGGGCCTCCGGTGTATTTTGGATGCTCAACGGAGCAATTTGATGTTGAAGGTTGCTACAGAAAATTGCAGGTCAGATTTCCGTCTACGCGTTCGCATAGCTTTGGCCTTCCTTCTCATCGCGTTTGCATCCCCCTCTACGCGTTCGCGTAGGGTTATTCTGGAAGGTGTTGAATTTCTTCAATGCATTCGCGATTGGAGATCGCGTAGCCTCACCTCTTTCGTCACCGCGTTCGCATCATGACTGTCGCGTTCGCGTAGGTCACTGAATCCAGGCCTTCGCATTCGCATATGTCCTTTTGCGATCCCGAAGGGAATTTTTGACCCCTTGATAATTCCTTCTTCGCGAGCGCGTGCTGATTTCCACGTTTGCAATGCCTTAGACCCCTGGGCAGTATTTAATATTTCAAAATGAGGGTTCTTCCATTTTTATCAAAACTCAAGCTAGAGAGCTCGGACTTGAGGGATTTTTCGAGGGCTTTTTAGAGGTAACGATCAGGAAACGATTCCTTACTCCTCTATGATTAATACCCACTAATCTAACCTCAAATTCAACCTTTAATTTCAGATTTTGAATGAAAATTGGGGTAAAGTTCTTAGACCTAATTGTGAGGATTTGAGGGCATTTGACCGTCGATTTGGGAGATTCTTATATGGTTAGACTCGTGAGAGTATGAGTGAAAATGTTTAATTATTCGATTCCGAGACATTGGCCTGAGGGGTATTTTGGTTATTTACCTATTTTCGCGCCTAAGCTTTAATTTAAAAAATGGAATTATTTGCTTGCGATGATATTTACATTATGTAATTGGTTTGAATTGATTTGGGCCATTCGGAGTTGGATACTTGTGGCAAGGGCATCATTTCGTAGTGATTTTTATACCGGTTCGAGGTAAGTTGCTTGTCTAACCTTGTGTGGGGGACCTCTCCCCTTAGGACTTCTTATGTGCTGATTTAAATGCCTTGTACGCGAGGTGACGAGCGTTTACTTGCGCTAATCGTTGAGAATCCACTTTACCTGAATTATCTAAACTGTGTTTCTCCGTTTTATTTGACTGGGTTCAATGCAAGATTTAATATGTGTTAGTTAGAAAAGCATGATTAGATAGAATTAATTGCTTAATTGCTTATTTGCCTAAAATGTTCTACGTGAAGCATGCTAGGTTATTCATACCTAATTTTTGTTCCATATTTGATTTTTTCTGTAAATTCTTGGTTGTGGTTGCACATTTAAATTGGGACTACGAGTTCAATTTCCGGGAGATCTCCCTGCACAATTATGTGGGACTACGGGAATGCAGCCGGTAGATTCTCCCAGTACTGGGGTATTGATATGATGGACTACGAGTTATATTTTCGGAAGATCCTTTAGATATTCAAATATGATGGACTACGGGTTAGATTCCTGGGAGATCCTGTAGATATTCAATTACGATGGACTACAGATTAGATTCCCGGGAGATCCACTGGACATTTGAGGAAAAAAGACTACAAGACGGTATCCTGGAAGGTCCATATGGCACCCTGATATTGAGTGATACCTTGTAATGTTATTTCCTTACTTAGCATAATTGTCATTGACTTGCAGCTTCTATCCTATTTTTTTATCGTTGTATTTCCTAATTATTCTCTGCCTTACACTGTTCATTATTGTTATCATATTTATTCTCAGTCGGGACCAGACCTTCCTCGTCACTGCCTGACCGAGGTTAGGCTTGGCACTTACTGAGTACCGCTGTGGTGTACTCACGCCTGGCATGTTTTTCATGTGTAGATCAAGATACTTCCCGTCAGGCGCACTATCAGTGATCCAGGAGCTATACTCGGTGACTTGAGGTATGCATCTGCCGCGTTTGCAGATCCGCAGAGTCTCCATCTCATTCTACCTATAGTTAGATAGTTGTTAATCTGTTCTTCTTGTATTAGACTATTATGGTGATTAGAGCATCGTATGTTCTTCTATAGCCTGTGTAGCCCGTGGGATTTTGGGTTCCGGGAGTTATTTACAATATTTTGGTATTTTTAGTTATTGTGCTAGGCGGCAACTCTATACATTTCTTTATGTTATTCGGTATTCTGTGGTTACTTTTTGTAGAGATTGTTAATTCCGCAACGTGTTAGGCTTACCTAGTCGCAAAGACTAGGTGCCTTCATGACAAGTTCACAATTGGTAAACTAGGATCGTGACAAGTGGTATCAGAGCTCTAGGCTCATAAGATTCACGGGGCACATGCCGGTTTATTAGAGTCTCGCTGATCGGTACGGAGACGTCTCTACTTATCTACGAGAGGTTATGTAACTATTTAGGAAAAATCTTCACTTTATTGAATTCCTTGCCGTGCTATATTTTTGACATCGACTCTAAACTTCTATTTTTTAATTTCTAACAGATGGTGAGGACACGCACGACCCAAGACGATCAGGCATCCGCACCCTCTCTTACATCCGCTAAAGGCAGGGACCAGGGCAGGGGTCGTGGATGCGTGCATGGTACAGCTAGAGCACCTGTACGAGCCGTTGCTGATGTACCACCAGCAGATCCAGTTAGGGCTCAGGCACCTGACACGCCCATAGCCAACACTACTCCAGTTATTCATGAGGCATTGGCGCAGTTTATGAGCATGTATACTACGCTATCACATGCAGTATTTCTTCCCCTTCCTGCAGCCACGTCCCAGGCCGAGGGAGGAGCCTAGACTCCCGTAGCCCGCACTCTGGAGCAAAGGCTAACATGGGACAGGTTCCAAATATTATTCTCGTCCAGCCTACAGTACCGGTTCTGCCCGAGGATAGGGCACCTGGTTCTGACGATGAGCAGCGTAGACTTGAGAGGTTCAAGAAGTATGACCCTCATGTTGTTAGTGGACTATCTATGGACGATGCTTTGGGGTTTTTGGAGGATTGTCACAGCATCTTTTGCACCATGGGTATTACTTCCTTGAGCAGGGTTTCTTTTGCAGCTTTCGAGCTTCGCGGAGCCACCTATGATTGGTGGCGCACCTTTGAGTTAGACAGTCCGAACGAGAATGCCTCCTTGACTTGGACTCAGTTTTTAGATATGTTTCAGAGGGAGTTTGTTCCCCAGAGCCTCCGAGATGCATGGCGTGTGGAGTTTGAGCCTTTGCGCCAGGGCCCAATAACCGTCTCTGAATATGCCATCTGTTATACTAGGTTGGCTAGACATGCAGCGGCTTTGGTGGCTACCGTTCATGAGAGGGTCGTCGGTTTATCGAGGGTCTTATTCCTCCCATCAGGTGTAGCATGGCTCGAGAGTTGGAGATGGATATACCATATCAGCAGGTACTGAGCATAGCTAGGAGGATAGAGGGTATGAATGCCAGAGAGCGAGATCAGAGAGAGGCCAAGAGGTCTCGAGAGTCGGGTCACTACTCTGGTACCCGTACATCAGTAGCAGGACGTCATGGTAGGGGCTATACGGCTCGCCCTGTTCACTCAGCTCTTCCTTCATGCAGTAGTACTCCTGCTCCCCCAAGATCTTAGGAGCCTTATTATGCACCTCCAGTTTCTAGTGTGCCTCCTGCGCAGGGTACTTCTAGAGGTAAGTCTAGCAAAGGCAGGCCAAGTTAGTAACAGCTAACGCACCCTCCCAGAGCTTGTTTTGAGTGTGGGGATACCCGCCACATGATTAGGGAGTGCCCCAGACTTGGGAGAGGTGCGCCTTCTCAGGCTCCACAGCCTCAGCATGCTCCACAGGGTCAGCAGGACATCGTTCCAGCTCCAGCTCCAGCTACCATCCCACTTGCCTAGCTAGCCAGGGGCGGGGAACAGAGAGATAAAGGTCACCCTCGAGGGAGGGGCCAAGCCAGATTTTATGCTATTCCTGCTCGTGCCGAGGCTGTCGCCTCCGATTTGGTTATCACATGTATTATATTGGTTAGTCACAAAGAGGCATCAGTTCTATTTGATCCACGCTCTATCTATTCTTACGTGTCATCTTATTTTGCTCCGCATTTGGGCATAGCCCTAGAGACCTTGAGCTCTCCTGTTTATCGATCATGTTTGGTTACTATTCGTGGTTTTGACACCAGGGCAGATCTTTTATTACTTGATATGGTGGATTTCGATATTATCTTGGGCATGGACTGGTTGTCGCCCCAGTATGATATTCTTGATTGTCACGCTAAGACCATGACGCTGGCCATGATAGGTATTCCGCGTATTCAGTGGAGTGGTACTTTTGATCACATCCCAGTAGAGTTATATCTTTTCTTAAAGCTCAGCGTATGGTTGAGAAGGGGCGCGCCACGTATTTAGCTTATGTGAAATATGTCAGTATTGATACCCCTTCTATTGACTCTGTCCTAGTGGTACGGGATTATCCCGATGTGTTTCCAGCTGATCTTCCGGGCATGCCGCCCGATCGGGACATTTATTTTGGTATTGATTTGTTGCAGGGCACTCAGCCCATATTCATTCCTCCTTTTCGTATGGCTCCTCCTAAGTTGAGAGAGTTGAAGGATCAATTACATGAATTGCTTGATAAGGGTTTTATTCGACCAAGTATTTCACTGTGGGGTGCTCCTGTCTTGTTCGTAAAGAAAATAATGGTTCTATGCGCATGTGTATTGATTATCGTCAGTTGAACAAGGTTATAGTGAAGAACCGATATCCTTAGCCTCGTATCATTTATCTATTTGACCAGCTTCAGGGCACACAAGTGTTTTCTATGATTGATTTGCGCTTAGTTTATCACCAATTTAAGATTCGGGAGCCGGATATCTCAAAGACTGCTTTCAGGACTTGGTATGGTCATTACGAGTTCCTTGTCATGTCATTTGGGTTGATCAACGCCCCAACGGCCTTTATGCATTTGATTCACAGTGTATTCAGGCCCTATCTCGACTTGTTTGTCATTGTTTTCATAGATGATATTCTTGTATACTCCCGGAGTTGGGAAGATCATGAGCAGCACCTGAGGATAAGGCTGTATCCGGTTCCGGTTCTGGGTCTATTTGGGTCTGCGGTTCCGGTTCTGGCGGTTCTGAAATTTATTTTTTTTTAAATCAACATCTTGTATAGTTGTCATTAGTATATTGTAGAATATATTTTATATGGTATACTATGTAATTAGTATAGTATAAATTGTGTTTGGTAATTAGTATATATTGTGTATAAGTAGTGTATATTTTGTATATAAGTAATATATATTGTATTTAAGTAGTATATATTGTATATAAGTAGTGTATATTGTGTTGTAGTTAGTAATTAGTATAAATTGTATATAAGTAGTATATATTGATAAAAGAATGTTGTCATTAGTATATTGTGTTGTATGTTATATATTGTATGTTATATAAATATTCAAGGATTGATATAGAAGTAAAGACAAAGAAATATTGAGACAAAAGATATTCAAGGATATGATAAAGAGCATATTTATTGACCAAAATAGCATATCTTTCTTATTCTTCCTTCCCCCAATGGAATGAGCACAACATGGTACTAATACCACCATTAAAAGGAAAAAAAAACTAAAAGAAGACATGCCAATGTACAAGTTACATCATAATTTATGCATTATTTCTAACAAATCTCATAAAACCTTCAAGGCTTGGAGGTGGTCGTGTTGGTGGTGGTGGAAATGAAGCTTGTTCATCACCACTTCCGGGTGAAGTTGCTTCCTGAGCAAGTTCTGCTATCATTTCTTCATAGCACTCATCTATTTCTGGTTGTGATTCAGCTAGGCAAAAGTTCCTTCTTTCTGCGCGGATCCAATCTCGAAAAAGCACTGATTTTTCTAAGATGTCCCGCATCGACGCTCTGTGATCACCTATTTGTAGTCTTGCTTGACTAAAAGCGCTCTCCGATGCAACAGTTGCCGCTTGAATTGACAGAACATCCCGAGCCATCTTTGCAAGAACGGGAAAATGCTTTTCCCTTGTCTTCCACCAATCCAAAAGGTCGAAAGAGCCGTCTGGATTCTCATTCTCTAATCCCTGCGACAAATAAACTTGTAGCTCATTTAGGTGGGAAATTTCATCTAAATTATCCCCTTGAGTACCCCTGAACTCCGTCCACGATTTAAGAGCTGTTAAGCCAGCAGCTCTTTTAGACGACTGTGATATAGACGAAGTAGGGGTTGGAATATTAGGCCTAGCATTCTCTAACGCCTGTTTATAAGAATTATAAACAGTTTGAGCATTAACTTTAATTGATGCTTTCGCATCAGCTAGTGTAGCAATTTCTACTTCTGAAAGACCTAAAGATTGATAAATAGTAGAATACCAAAAGTTAGGATCTCCTAATTTCATAGTTGGATTTAACAAAGCAGACACAACATATATAGGAGGGATTGGAAAAAAATATTTTTTTAACTTCTTTTTCATTTCAGTTATTGCAATTTCATAAATGTCCCCTCCCTCGCTAAAATCAGCAAACAAATTAGCTTTGTACGGGTGGGTGTGCCGGTTCATCACCTAAGTTATGAGCAGGACTAGTAGGTGTATCATCTAAATCTACTGGAGCTTGGGTTTCATCATCATCATCATCCTCATTTCCCTCTAAGATAGGTGCATTAGGATAAAGAGCATTCAAAATATCATCATCTATTCTATCACCAACTGCTACATCATGTAGAAAATCAATATCGCTAAATTGAAAACATGGGTGATCACTATCAAGGATTCCGAAGGGTTCATTAGGATTTCTAGGTTGGCTACTACTTTGAACTTGCTTATCTTTTCTAGGTCGGGGAGCCGGGGGAGGGGTAGTATTTTGGCCACTACTTTCACCGGTTTTAGCTTTTCCTTTACCGAACATTTTTTTCAACGAAAATGCCATAATAATTATAATTAAGCAAACTAATAACACACAAAAATATTCTTAGCACGTAAGAGTTGAAACGAGTTTACCGGATTGACGAACAACTTCTTGAAAATTGAAAATCGTTTGAAATTGAACACTTGAAAACTTCAATTCAACAACTTCACAATGTTTCACAAATTTGCAACAATAAATTACGCACTTGCACTAGAAATATTGAAAGAGAGCTTGAGAGAGATTGAGAGATATTGATGAATTGGTGAATAAAAATGAAAGAATGAGGGGGTATTTATAGTTGAGTAATGGGAAATAGTGTAATTATATAAAGCTTGGGGGCCAAATGGCTATTTTTTAAACTTCCAAATGGCTACTTTTGAAAAAGAGCCGTTTGGAAATTATTTTAAAAAAAAAAGAATTTTGAAAAATTACCGTTACAGTACCGTTTGGAACCGCCAGAACCGGTCCGGTTACGGTTCCGGTTCCGGTTCTCGCGGTTCCAACGGGTAGAACCGCCCCGCCACGGTTCCCGGGAACCGCCAGAACCGGAACCGCCGAAACCGGGCCGCCGGAACCGGCAAAACCGCCAGGGCCGCGGTTCCGGTCTGGTTCCGGTTCGGAACCGCCAGATTTACAGCCTTACCTGAGGATAGTGCTTCAGACCCTGAGAGAAAAGAAATTATATGCAAAGTTCTCAAAATGTTAGTTTTTGTTGATTTCTGTGGCATTCCTAAGCCACGTGGTATAGAGTGAGTCATTCGGGTAGACCCGAAGAAGGTGGAGGCCGTGCAGAGTTGGCCCAGGCCCTCCTCAGCTACAGAATCCGCAGTTTCCTTGGCCTGAGGGGGTATTACTGTCGTTTTGTGGAGGGGTTCTCATCGATTGAAACCCCTATGACTAGATTGACCTAGAAGGGTGCTCCCTTTCTGTGGACAGATGAGTGTGAGGCGAGCTTCCAGAGGCTCAAGACGGCCTTGACTTCAGCCCCTATTTTGATTTTTCCTATTGGTTCAGGGTCCTATAAAGTTTATTGTGATGCCATGCGAGTCGGACTCGGAGAGGTGTTGATGCAAGATGGTAGGGTGATTGCCTATGCGTCCAGATAGTTGAATGTACATGAAAAAAACTATCCTGTCTATGACCTTGAGTTTTCTGCTATTGTTAATGCCTTAAAAATCTTTCATCATTATATGGTGTGCCTTGTGTGATTTACACGGATTATCGGAGTTTACAGCACTTGTTCAAGCAGAAAGATCTGAACTTGCGCTAGAGGAGGTGGTTGGAGCTACTGAAGGAATATGATATTAATATTCTTTATCACCCGGGCAAGGCCAATGTGGTAGCCAATGCCTTGAGTCACACGGCGGGGAGTGTGGGGAGTTTGGCATATTTACCAACTTTAGAGAGACCTATGGCGATGGATGTTCAGGCCTTAGCCAGTCAATTCGTGAGATTGGACCCTTTGGAGCCCTGTCGGGTTCTAGCCTGTGTGGTTTCTTGGTCTTTATTGTTTGATCGTACTAGGGAGCGGCAATAACGATGACCCTCATTTGCTTGTCTTCAGGGACACAGTTCAGCATGGCGATGCTAGGGATGTGACTATTTGAGATGACGTGGTATAGAAGATGCAGGGTAGGATCTGTGTACCCGTTCTTGATGATATTCAGGAGTTGATATTGATGGAGGCCCATATCTCACAGTACTCTATCCATCCGGGTGATGCGAAGATGTATCAGGATCTAAGGCAGCATTACTGGTGGAGGTGGATGAAGAAGGACATATAAGAGTTTGTAGCTAGATGCCTCAACTGTCAGCAGGTAAAAATAGAGCACCAGAGACCGTGAGGGTTACTCCAGTAGATGAAGATTCCGGAGTGGAAATGGGAGAAGATCACTATGGATTTGTAACTAGTCTCCCTCTGACAACAGAAATTTGATTCTACTTGGGTTGTTGTGGATCGACTGACCAAGTCCCCTCATTTCATTCAAGTGTGTACATTTTACTCTGCAGAGCGGTTAGCGGAGATTTATATCAGGGAGATTTTACATCTGCACGGCATCCCCGTTTCTATCATCTTAGACAGGGGTTCATTGTTTACATCACGGTTCTGGAGAGCCGTCCAGTAGGAGTTGGGTACTCAGGTGACTATGAGTACAACTTTTCACCCTTAGACGGACGAACAGTCCGAGCGCACCATTCAGATTCTTGAGGATATGCTATGTACGTGTGTGATTGAGTTTATAGGTTCTAGGGATCAGTTCTTGCCATTGGCTGAGTTGCGTACAACAACAGTCATCAGTCCAACATTATGATGGCGCCATCTCAGGCCTTATAAGATTGGAGACGCAGATCCCCAGTGGGTTGGTTTGAGCCGGGTGAGGCCAGGCTATTGGGCACTGAGTTGGTCCAAGATGCGGTAGAGAGGGTTAATTTTGTTATTCCTTCTCTTCGTGTTCGCATCCCCCTCGACGCATTCGCGTAGGGTAATTTTGGAAGGTGTCGAATTTCTTTAATGCTTTTGTGATTGGAGACCCGCGATCGCGTATCCTCACCTGTTTCGTCACCGCATTCGCATCATGGCTGTTGCGTTCACGTAGGTCACTGAGGCCAGGCCTTCGCGTTCACATCTGACTATTCGCTATTGCGAAAGGAATTTCTTACCCCTTGATAATTCTTTCTTCGCAAACGCGTGCTATCTTCCACGTTCGCAATGCCTTAGACCCCTGGGCAGTATTTAAGATTTCAAAATGAGGATTCTTCCATTTTTAACAAACCTCTAGCTAGAGAGCTCGAATTTAAGGGATATTTTGAAGGCTTTTCAGAGGCAACGATTGGGTAATGATTTCTTACTCCTCTATGATTAATACCCTCTAATCTAACCTCAAATTCAACCTTTAATTTCGAATTTTTAATAAAAATTGGGGTAAAGTTCTTAGACCTAATTATGAGGATTTGAGGGGGTATTTGACCTCCTATTTGGGAGATTTTTACATGGTTAGACTCGTGAGAGTACAAGGTTTCCAAAAATATGAAAATTATTTGTTCTCGAGACGTTGTCTTGAGGGGTATTTTGGTTATTTTACCGATTTTTGCGCCTTATCTTTAATTTACATAATGTAATTAATTTCTTGCGATGTTATTTACATTATGTAATTAGTTTAAATTTATTCGGGCCATTCGGAGTTGCATACTCGTGGCAAGGGCATCATTTCATAGTGATTTTTGTATCGGTTCGAGGTAAGTGGCTTGTCTAACCTTGTGTGGGGGACCTCTCCCCTTAGGACTTCTTATCTGCGGATTTAAATGCCTTGAACGTGAGGTGACGAGCGTGTACTTGTGCTAATTGTTGAAAATCCACTTTACTTGAATTATCTAAACTGTGTTTCTTCATTTTATTTGACTGAGTTCAGCGCAAGATTTAATCTTTGTTAGTTTGAAAAGCATGATTATAAAGAATTAATTGCTTATTTGCCTAAATTGTTCTACGTGAAGCATGCTAGGTTAGTCATACCTAATTGTTGTTGTTCCATATTTGATTTTTCCTTCAAATTCTTGGTTGTGATTTCGCATTTAAATTGGGACTAGGGGTTCGATTCCTTGGAGATCCCTCTGCACAATTATGTGGGACTATGGAAACGCAGCCGGTAGATTCCCCCAGTATTAGGTACTGATATGATGGACTACAGGTTATATTCCCGGAAGATCCTCTAGATATTCAAATATGATGGACTACGGGTTAGATTGCAGGGAGATCCTCCAAATATTCAAATACGATGGACTACGTGTTAGATTCCTGGGAGATCTACTGGACAGTTGAGGAAAAAGGACTACAGGACGGTATCCTGGAAGGTCCACATGGCACCCTGATATTGACCTTGTTGTGTTATTTTCCTTACTTAGCTTAATTGTCATTACCTTGCAGCTTCTATCCTATTTTTTATCGTTGTTTTTCCTTATTTTTCTCTGCCTTACACTGTTCATTATTGTTATCATATTTATTCTCAGTAGGGCCCTAACCTTCCTCGTCACTACCCGACGGTTAGGCTTGACACTTAGTGAGTATCGATGTGGTATACTCACGCCCCTTCTGCGCATGTTTTTCATGTGTATATCCAGATACTTTCGATTAGGCGCACTATTGGTGATCTAGGAACTATACTCGGAGACTTGAGGTATGCATTTGCCGCGTCCATAGATCCAAAGAGTCTCCCTCTCATTCTACCTATAGTTAGCTAGTTGCTAATCTGTTCTTCTTGTATTAGACTATTCTGGTGATTAGAGCATCGCATGTTCTTCTATAGCCTTTTTAGCCCATAGGATTCCGGGTTTTGGTAGTTATATACAGCATTTTGGTATTTTCAGTGTATTGTGCCAGGCGGCAACTCTATATATTTCTTTATGTTATTCTATATTCTGTGGTTATTTTTCGTAGAGATAGCAATCTGTTAGGCTTACCTAGTTGCAAAGACTAGGTACCGTCATGACAGGTTCACAATTGATGAACTAGAGTCTTGACAAGGACTATTAGATAGAATTGGACCTGGAGAATGAAAGGGAGGATGTGTATCATTAGAGGGTGGAGTATTATGTGAATTGGTTATAGTCATAGTGATAGGTTCAGCTGGGAAGACTGAATGATTGGTGTTAGGTGCCTGAGTGAAAGTAGTAGCTGGTTCTATTGTGAAATCAACATACACATTGTCTGTTGATTCTGCTTGGGCTCTAGGTGCAAGATAGAAAGGAAAAACACACGGTGAGACTGATATGATGAAAGGAAAACAATGCTAATAGAACTTGACATCTCTGGAGACAAAAACCTTCCCGCTGTCCATATCCAAAACCTTGTACCCCTTTTGATTGTGAGGGTAACCTATAAACACACACCTCTTAGCTTTTGGTTCAAACTTCCCTCTATTTTGAGCTAGAGTTGAGGCATAGCATAAGCATCCAAAGGATAATAGACAGTCATACTTTCTTGAACAGTATTTCATATGGTGTCTTCCCTTTTAGAACCCTTGATGGAAATCTATTTATTAGATTTGTGGCAGTCAATATACATTTTCCCCAATATTGAATTGAAACTCTTGATTGAAATAACAATCCCCTTGCAATTTCCAAAAGATGCCTATGCTTTGTCTCCATAATACCATTTTGTTGTGGAGTAGCTACACATGATGTTTTGACGAGTGTCTGTTGTGTGTATAAATTAAACTCATACTCTGTCAAATTATAGCATAGAAAGATGTCGAACCCACATATTTGTTTATCTATTCTGCAGACGTTTGTTGTTTTAATTACTATTTGAGAAAATCAGAAAGATTTGAGCTGTAAATTAACTAAATAAAAATGCATAAATAGAGCAGTAGTAAATATTTTTGTTTTTCACAAATATTATAAAGGTGTTGGGATCTTGACTTCACTTAATATTTCTATTATATAGTTGAATTTATTATTCTTCAATTTTTATTTCACAAAAAGGTATAAATGCCTCTCACGATTACAAATATATATTATTACTCAAATTGAATGATTAATTGCACTCCTGTCAGTCATCCAAATTAATCTTAAAAATAGTAATACTAAGGAACTAGAAATATATGATTAAACTAAAACATTCTCTTGATAGAAGTCCCTTTCGGTTACCCTACTTGTTATAAGTGATTATTACATCATTCGCCTCTCTCGATTACAATAAGTATAAAATTAATTATAACATAAATGAGATAGATGTTACTGAATAAATATTAATATTTATCAATACTACACTTAACTATATTATTTCTTTCACCTCTCTCGATTACAGAATTAATAAACAGTTAATATGTAGTGCAAGATAGATAAATGTTAATAAATTAAATAACGTCTAACTGTAAAAGCGTAATGACCCCAAACCCAGTCGTGATGGCGCCCGGCCGCGAGACTGGGCGAGCCCGACCAAACCACAACCAAGAACGGCATTCCAGACCAAAAGAAATAATTTAAGATAACACAGCGAATTTAATATCAAACTCCCAACTAGATAGACAATAACAATGAAAATACAGTTGAGAAAGAACAATAATCCTCCCAATGCCGAGGAGTCACGAGTACAGAGCCTCTAACAAAATATGATGCAAGTATGAACAGAAATGATACCAAAGTCTGACAAAATAGCAAAAAGAACAGACTGATAGAGACAGAGTAAGTGGTCCTGCGGACGCTGGGCAGCTACCTCAATACTCTGAATAGCTCGGGTAATCAACAGCAGCAACACCAGATCTCTGGAGCACCTGGATCTGCGCATAAGATGCAGGGAGTATGGGGTGAGTCTACCAACTCTGTGAGTAATAAGCATGTATAAAAACCCGAAGATAAGAAAATACGAAATAACACAAAATGAAGCTATCTAGTAGTTCTATACAGTACCTTCCTAAGAGATATACAGATAAAGAAACGGTAAATTAATGCATGAGATGCAATGCAATGCATGAACATTGCGAAACGTGCAGCCCGATCCATTTGGGCACCCGCGCTCATTGTGGGGGTTCAGACTCTGGAGGGGCTCGTACATCCCAAGCGTCATATCATACAGTGCCAATAGTTACCACTGTTCCCATATCAATACACGGTGCCAATAGTTACCACAGTTTCCGTTTAAATACACGGAGCCAATAGTTATCACCGTTTCCTTTTAAATACACGGTGCCAATCATTTGAGTTTTCAAAACATAGAAATACGACTGAGTTTGCAAAATAGTGTTAAAAACCTGGACTGAATTAAAATAATATGAAAACCATGCTAACTATGATATATCAATCCTTGAAGGATTATACAAGTCGGTACAAGGCCCCAAACATGGCATCAAGCCCAGATATCATCAATATAGTATGTGAAGCAATCGCCAACATAGCACAATTTATCCCTCGGATTAGATCGAGTCTCAATTTCCAACATATACGACCCCGCATTAACCATGGAGTGCGTGTCTAACCTCATAATAGCGTCAAAATGTGATATACCAGGGTTTCAAACCCCCAGGTCATCATCTACACTCATTACTCACCTCAAGCCGGCCGCAAACTAGTTCGAAATGCCTTTCCCTCGAGAATCAACCTTTGCGGATGCCAAATATGATAAAAACAAATAGGAATACGTCACAATAGCCTAATGGAACACGACCCAATCGAAATAACTTGAAATACACCCAAAAATACGAAGTTGGAAAAACCCGAGCCCCGGGCCCACTTCTCGAAAAATTATGGAATTTACATTTTCAGAATTCCTATCTCGCCACGAGTCCGTACATATAAAATTCATCAAAATCAGAGTAATTGCTCCTTCAATCCCCAATTTTAATTCAAAATTCCAAGCCCTAGTTCTTCCCCAATTTAATTTGATTCTAGAAATTTAGGGGCTAATATCATATTTAAAAGATGTTTTGAGTCCATAAAACTTACCTCTATTTAATTCTCTCAAGTCCCTCTTTAATTTGCTCCAAACGCTCATCAAAATGTCCAACCATGGAGGAAATATGAATAAGGTCGCGGAAGAGATGTTTTACACTTAACTAAACTGCCCAGGTGCCTATCCCTACGCGAATGCGAAGCACCATCGCGTTCGCGATGACCAAAATTCCACCTCGAAAAACTGCCATTTGCGAACGCGGCTCAATGATCGAACGCGAAGGCCCTGGGTCCTACACCTACGCGAACACGAAGACCAAATTCCAGGCCTCCCAAATTTCCTCTACGCGTTCGCGACTCACCCATGCGAACGTGAAGAGTACTTCTCTGCAACACCAACAGTTGTGCACCAGCTTTCTTCCTAGTCCAAGAATAGCCCGGTTAACCCTCCAAAATCACCCCCGAGGCCCTCGAGACCTCAACCAAAGGCACCAACATGAACATTTACCTCATTCAAACTTGATCGGGCCATAAAAACACTAACATTAACATAAAAATCACCAAATTCCTCAAATTCAAGCCTAAGTCAAACTAGAACTTTTCCAAATTCGCATTTGATCCAAAACCCGACCTAAACATTTCCGAATGATCTGAAAATTTACACACATATCCAAAATCACCTAACAGAGTCACTGCAACTGTCAGAATTCCATTCTGACCCCGGATAAAAATCTCACCTATCAACCAAAATTTGCCAAAATTCGAACTTAGCCGATTCAAGCCTAATTCTACACCGGACCTCCAAATTAAGTTCTGATTTCGCTTCCAAGTCATAAATCATCCCCCGAAACTAGTCGAATTATCGAAAATCCATTCCGAGCCTTCTAACTTACAAGTCAATGTCTGGTTGACTTTTTCAAATTAAGCTTTCCTTAAAGAGACTATTGGTCTCATTTCTAACCAAAGTCAACCGAACACACTTCAAACTCGCCAAATACATATATCAACACACGGGAAAATATAATTCAGGGATAACGGGGCTGAAATAAAAAAAACTATGGGTCGGTCGTCACAAAAAGCAGATAAAAGTTAAATAAGTTCTAGATCAAGCATGTGATTTTGAGGAATAATATCTACTATTATATAGAAATATTAAGATCCGTTTTTCTCCCAACTCAAGAAAAGTTACTCTATATTGGAACTAGTACTAACAATAAAAATATTCTTATCCATTAAATAAGAAAATGGAAAGAAATATTCAAGTTGAATAATTCCCCCTATTTAATTAAATGCAGACACTAGAGTAATTTCCAGTTCTACAATTTATTTGGAACTAGAAATGAAGCAAGAATAATGGCTAAGAGAAGAAAGGAAAAGAAGAAGCTTTCAGAGTATATTTTATGCCTAGCTCTCTCCTTCGATGATTTATGCCAAGCTCTTGTCTCTCTATTTATAGTTGAATTCTTGGTGGCATAGCATTATATATGGCTCATGAAATCAAAAGTTTCAGATTTGCTTTAGATTTGCATAGTAAAGTTTTTTATTTGCAAAATCAAACTTTTGTCTTCAACTTGGCAAGTTGGCGTGTCCCACTTGCTTTCTTATCCTTCTTTTTTTTAATTTTTTTTCTTTCCTTTTTTGAAAACTTCAAGACTTAGTTTTTTTGCCCCAAAGCTCCATCGTTGATGTATACTGAATTATTATTAGAATATAGTATTCCTGCAAAGAAAATTAAAACTATTAGTATTAGGAATTTAAATAATTACTTAGTTTATGTATGATATTTTTCTTTTATCACATACTCCCACACTTAAATATATGTTTGTCCCCCGAACAAAAAAGAAACAAAATAATTAAGCACTTTAAGCAAAATCATGAAACTTTAGACAAAAAGGATTAAATAAGTCTTATCCACGAGTTCAAACAACTTTTAACCGTACCCATATTCATTTCTTGCGAATTGAAATTATAATATTTTCTAATCCTAATTTTGTCTCACTGAATGGAGAGAGATGCCCATATATGACATAATTATAGATATAGGATCAAAGAAAGGTATAGATAAAAAATGCACTCACTCTCAACAAATAAGTACCTCAAGCTACTGAAAATAACTACAAGCTTGACTATCATGTGGTTCTCCACTAATATTGTCACGGCCCAAAATCTACTAAGGGTCGTGTTGGCGCCAGACACCGCTTTCAGGCCAGCCAACTAAGATACTTAATTAAATTCTTATATTAATAATTTCGAAAATACTTCTTTATTATGATTAAAGCAATACTCAGTATGTCCCTCTGATTAAATAAGGAAATATTAAATCAATTTTTAATTTTTTTGAATAAATCCAAATATATTCCTAGAACCCGGAGTCACAAGTGCATGAGCAATTTTCTAAAGGAAACCAAATAGGTACAACAACTACCCGGAATACAATTGGACAGAAAGTAAATAAAAGTCTGAAAGAGACTGTACTAGCTGCGGAATCGCCTCGAAGAAATACAGTTCACCTAGTCTCTGCGCCTGTCATGCCTCTATGCCGCTAAGCCACGAGCCACACAATAAACCTGTGCAACAAAATGCACAGCAAGTGTAGTATGAGTACAAAAATAACGTGTATCCAATGAGGGTCCTGCCTAATCCCGAAGAGGAAGAGATGAGATGGTCATCTTTGACACTCACTAGTAGTCCAATGATTTTTTATCCTTAATACATATATTAAACAGTGGATTTATTTTATAAACATGATTCTAATTCAGAAAGAGGAAACAAATAAACATATAGTTCTTTCATGAAAAATTTTCTTAGATTTGTTGTTATTATTAACAACATGATCTCAAGACATAGTGAGGCATAAAGCAACTCAAGTGGGTCCAGGCTTTCAAGCATGTGCAAATCATACAGAGGTCGACGGTCTGATCCAATAGAAATAAATGTGCACTTGCCGAGGGTCGACGGCGCACCTGTAGATGCATCTACTAATCTGTGGAGGCGTTCGGCCCATTCCAAAGTAAACACACACAGACAGACAATCAGTCAAGAAGTCACATGGAGAAAATATCCAAGAAAGGCAATTCTCTTTAATTATTTGAGAAAAAAAAGCTTAAGTCTTTTTCTATTTTAGAAATCCTTATATTAATTTAATGTGATTCAAGCAATTCAAGTCATCAATGGGTTCACAATTTATCCAAGTATAACATGCTTTTGAGTCCTAGACTACCCGGACAATAGCATAATAGTAGCTACGTACGGACTCTTCTCATGTCTTGTGTACGTAGCCCCCACAGTTAGGAGCACATAATCAATTTAACTCACCTATGGGGTAGATCCCCCTCATAAAATTAGAAAGGAGACTCACCTCGCTCCGAAGATCTACGACCGTCATTCTAAAACACTAGACAATGGTCATACAAATCTATTAATGTATGCTCATCTATACCTTACAACTCAATTTATAACAATTCCTAACCCCGAACGAAAAGTTAACAAGAATACCCTCGGGCCCACGTGTCCAGAATCCAAAATTGTTCGAAGATAAACTTTTCACATGGCCTTAGGAACTCAAATATATAATTTTCTCTAAATTTCATACTCAAAATCATGTTCAAAATTCAAGAATATAATTTTCTAGGTTTTCCACCAAAACCACAAATTATATACTAATTTCCATGCCCAAATTCACAGAAAATTGATGTAATTAATTCAAAATAGGTGGGGATAACTTACCTCAATCATTGATGACAAAAATCTCTTTTTGAAACTCCCCAAAATCATCCCAATCCATGAAAAATGAGAGAAATGAGCTCAACCCACGATTTAAAACAACCTTGCTGCCTCCAGACCTTTCGCTTCTATGATGCTTTTCCCGCTTCCGTGGTCCCGCTTTTGCGTACTGCTTGCCACTTCTGCAGCTCCAAACAACCCCAGGCTTTCCGCTTATGTGGTCAGCGCTACCGCTTTTGCGGTTCCGCATCAGCGGATCAAGGGCCGCTTCTGCGGTCCTGGCTGCCCTCCTGCTCAACCCCTTCTCGGCTTCCTCCTCACTTCTGCGGGGCTGCTTTTGCGGTCTCATTTCCGCAGAAGTGGAAATACCAGATACCAGCACACTCAGCTCTTCAAAAAATCTAATTTTTTATCCGTTAGCCACCCAGAATCCACCCAAGGCCCCCGGGACCTCAACCAATCATACCAACCAATTCTAAAACACATTACGGACTTGCTTGAGGCCTCAAATCACATCAAACAATGCTAAAGCCATGAATTACTCCCTAATTCAAGTTTTATGAACTTTGTACTTTCCGACTTCTACTTCCGATGTTTAAACCTATCATATCACATCTGATTGACCTCAAATTTTGCACACAAGTCATATTTGACATTACGGACTTACTCCAACTTCCAGAATTGGATTCCGACCCTGATATCAAAAAGTTCACTTCCGGTCAAACTTCTCAAAAACCTTTAAATTTCTATCTTTAGCCAAATGGCTTCAAAACGACCTAAGGACCTCTGAATTCACTTTATATCGCGCTCCTAACTCCATAATCACCATTTGGAGCTACTCCCAATCTCGTAATCCTAAACGGACATCGATAACACTGAAATACACTTCGAGTTAAACTTAAGAAATTTCTTCCAAAATGACAACTTCCACAATAGGCGCCAAAGTGCTCCCAGGTTTCCAAAACCTGCACTGGGCATACGGCCAAATCCGAAATCGTCATACGAACTTACTGGAACCTTCGAATCCCGATTCCGAGGTGATTTACTCAAAACTCCACTCCTAGTTCATTTCTTTAACTTTATGCTTTCAAAATGAGAATTATCCTTCCAAATCCACTCCGAACTTACCAAAATTCAATTCTGACCACACGCGCAAGTCAATATACCTGAAATGAAACTTCTCATGGACTCAGACTGGAGAATGATGCGGCAGAGCTCAAAAAGACTGGTCGGATCATTACAAATATAGGAGTCTTTGAGTTAAGATCATGTAGGACTTTTGCAAGGTTGTAAAGTAGGCTTAGGGATGGGTAGAATACATATAGATAATAGTGACTCAAATTTCTTATGGGTACTACACATTTGTTTGATCTCTTAAGTACTATTGCCTTTCATCTCATGATTTAAACAATAATCCTATCCCTTTCAATATTTATTTTTGGTTCCAACTTTTCTTTATTGCTATATATATATATATATATATATATATATATATATATGTGTGTGTGTGTGTGTGTGTGTGTGTGTGCGTGTGTGTGAAATTATGAAGAAACTATTTTTTTTAGTTCCTATGACAATATCTCAAAATATCGACAACTTCAAACAATTATTCTTTCACCAATTATTTTTATAATTAGACCCCACTCCTAGATTTATATATTCAGATCAACTCTTAAAGTGCCCAAAAGGGAATTGGGTGAACAACGAACAAGTCATAACAACAAACAGGTTAGGGGTTAAAGCTTGGCGACCAACAAAATAAGATATAATTTATTTAGGCTCAACTGGGCTAACTAGGGATAAAGATTATTAAGGTAGGTCAATTTAGGCTATGGCTTAACAAATAAGACCTACGTTCATTTCTATACTCAAAGATCTGCCTAGAATTTAGCCTCAAACTACATTCAAGGCAAGTTCTGGATGTTCAAATAAGCAGGAGAACTAGAAAATATAAGCTAATCGCACAATACACTTGGAACCAACAAAAACTATGATTTCAATCACCAATAAGTGAGTATGAGCTTAGAAAAGTAAGTATAAAACCCATGAATGGTACTTAATAAAATTGGTCTTGTCTAAGTCTCATGCTTTTCAAGTCAAATCTAGTTTAGCCAACTTATTTATCAAAACTAATTACAACAACTAAAAGTCCTAAAAAATATTTAGTTCAAAATATTACGACCATGGCAAAGAACTAAACAAGATATCCATGAAGTACATGAAATAAGTTGCCTCAAGGATAAGGCAACTCAATTTTTTTCAATTTTTTTCCAGCTTATCTATTTTAATTATTTTTATATTTAATCAGAGAAAAAAATTAAAAAGAAACATATATTTAATTAACATATTTCTCTACCCCCTAGCTAAAATAATGTCATGTCCTCGTGACAAATAAATTAAAAGTAAAAGGAGATAAAGAAGTTTTCCTGATTTTTGTTTCGATTCTAGCCTCATTTCTTATTTGTTGGGTTCTCAAGGTTTCTTCATTTGACAAAGAGAAGAATATGGCAAAAAAATATTCTTTTTCATGATATGAGAAAACTTTCATTATTAAAATCATGGGAAAGCTTCTTTATCATGGCAAAATATATTAATACATACTACATATGCGCGCGCGCGCGCACACTCTCACACACACACACACACACACACACACACACACACACACACACACACACATATATATATATATATATATATATATATATATATATATATATATATATATATACTGGTGGCGGAGAGGTCAGTGCCTGTGTTCTGGCTCTGGGGGTGGGTCTTCCCTTTCTCAATTATGACGTACTCGGTTAGGTTGCCATCTAGGTCTCCTAGAGAGCTTTAATTTAAGACAGCTTGGGCAGGCACTCTTCTTCGGAAAGAGGAGTTTCTTGCCTTACCACACCAACCACCTTAGTGCTAAACCTGTCTAACGGGCCGACCGGTCCGGTCTGGGCCATTTTTTACCCTTCCGAGTTACGGGCTGGGCCTGTCCGGGTTGTACAGTAAAGGGTTCGTAGCGGACTGGGCTAGTTCGGGTAAAAATTGAATCATACCGATTACAGGTTGAGGGGGTCGGGCTGGGTTTAGTATATTTTCACTCTTTTTTTGAATTATGTATAGTATAACTATTAAGTTATATTAATACTTTGTAATAATTGAATGAATACAAGTAAGATGGGAAAAAATTGCACTTATTGCAAGTGCTACTTTATTTCTTAATTTCAAATTGAAAAAGTAGAAAATGAAATGTTTATATTTTTTCTAACAAGTAAACTAGTAAAGAAGTAATTTCAAATGTTTTGCATCGCCCTAGCAAGTTCATCATAATCAATATGAACTGATTGAACTTCTTCTGGCGTGTTAAATTCATATGAGTTTCCATGGGTTAATATATATCCAAGTTCCTCATCTTCTGTGCTATCAACATCTTCCTTTCCTTGATTTCTTCATTCCGATCTAATCCAATCTTTGAAACATACTAAAAATTTCAAAGCAGTGCTTCCCAATGAGTGGCGGGTGTCTCCAAGTTGTTGTCTTGCTTGGCTAAATGCACTCTCCGATGCAACAGTAGAAATTGCCACATTCAGCATGTCCCAAGCCATAGTTAAAAGAACAAGAAATTGCTTTTCATTTTCATGCCACCATCCCAACGGTGAAAATTCCTTTGTGCGAGGCTCCTTCTGCTTCTGCAAGTAGAATTAAAGTTCATCAATATTTCTGCTACTGGTTTGAGTGTTAGAAAATGTAGAAAAAATACTAAAACTATCAAGGCCTTCTTCATCATCCACAGTAGCAGAACTATTACATTGCCTAGCGGGATTAACATTGCCAGAAGCACGAGCAATATTATCGCATTCATTTGCATAATAATTATATAGTTGTTGTAAATATTCATTTAGCTTGTTCATAGAATCATATATATTTGGGGTTTCAGTTTCTCCAATCTCCATATAAGTATATAAAGCATTCATTAATTGGTGACAATCAGACATTTTAATAGAAGGATTTAAAATTGCACCAATTAAGTAAATCGGAGGAATTGGAAAGAAATATTTTTTGAATTTTGCTTGCATTTTTTCAACAACATCCTTATATTTTTCTTTATTCTTAAATTCAGATAGTAGAAAAGAAATTTCAGCTATATGTACTAAAGCTATAGTAACAGTGGGGTAATATGTGCCAAAAAACACAACAGTAGCAGTATAAAATTTATGTAAACAACATCATTAATGACCTCCCAAGTATCACTTGTTAACATATGCCTAGGATTATTACAATGTGCATTAGCAACTTCAGTTATTGGAAATCTATATTTGTAGCAATATTTTAAAAATATATATGTATAATTCCATCTAGTAACAATTTCGTCGTGCATGAATCTAGGTGTAAGGTTATACTGGATACACTTAGTCTTAAATTCTTTTATTCTAGATTGTCCATTATTTCCTTGAATAACACCAACTGCTCTTCTAACATGAGTAATCGCAACTGAAAATAAATCAAGGCCACTTTTAACAATTAAATTATAAACATGACATGCACACCTAACATGAAAAATTTCATCAAGAGGTGGTTGCAAATGCAATTATAAAATTGAAATTGCGGCATTATTGTTTGAAGCATTATCAAAAGACATACACAAAAATTTTTGGTTTAGATTAAAAAATTCAACAACTTCAACAATAGTACTACTTATAAACACAACAGTTTGACTTTGATCTTCATCATATCTAAAAGCGATAATATGTTTTTGCGTACAAGTATTATCATCTATCCAATGGCATGTAATTGTCAAATAATCATTTCCATTAACAGCATGGCCTATATTAGAAGTTAAACATACTCTAGAAGGAAGGTGGCTAAACAACTAACGTATGTATGTTTGATATTGTCCATGAAGTCTAAAGATATCTCCTCTACAAGTACTTCTAGGGATACCTTTAAATAAAGGATTGTAAAATCCTTTGAATATACATAATAAGATACGATGAAGAAGCAAAAGAAAAAGGTAGACAACCCAAAGCAATCATTTTTTCTAATTCCTCACGATCCCTCATTTTATCATATTTTACTAGACCTCCAGTAGTAGGGTTAATAGTTGTTTGACTTCCATCCCCATTATTGCCCCCTTCTATGGTATGGTCAGATCTCATATGTCTACTAAGTGTCCCAGTCCCCCCTAAATTTCCTCTGGTCAAATGTTTAAAAGTTTCGTCACAAAGTTTACACTTAACTCTATTAGTACCTTCTATTATTTCAAAAAATTTCCATACCGGACTTCTTCTTTTGCGATTAGAAGTCGGAGCCACTGGTGGTCTAACCTTTGTAGCACTAGCAACTCCAACTCCAACACTACCGACATTTCCACTAGTAGGTGTATGTGTTATCTCATCTTCTATTCCAAAATCTTCTTGTAATTATTCATAATCTATCTCTACATTATCATTAGGCGATGATTCAGAAACATGTGTTATTGGGTCATTACTATTACTACCGGAAGCTACAGGACTACCTCTTTTTTTTATTTCCACCAGTACCAGTAACTTTTCTACACGCTCTTTAAGCAGCACTAAAAATATTGTAAAAATTAAAGTATAAGCTAAAATTAAATATGCAATTAAAATATTAAATAAGATAAAGAGTTGGAGGGAGTGCACCGAATTCGACAATAAATTGAGCACTTGATTACACAATTCCGGTGCTACCACAAACAAACATCAACCAAGTTTATTAACTTTGAACTTCAAACTTCGAATTTCAATTTCCAAATGACAATTTTCGGTAAATTAAACTCAAGAAAATAGATCCAAATAAAAATTATAAAATTAGAATATGAAATCTTGCTAATTGAAGGGAAGAGAGAAATTGAGACTTTGAGAATTGAGACTGAGATAAGAATTTTGAGTGAAGAAATGAAGAAGGGGGGGAGGGTATTTATAGATTTTAAGAAGGGTTAATATTGTAAATTAATAAATACAAGAAAATAAACAAAAAATGGCCAATTTTTTCAAAGAAATCCGTTGGCCAACGGATCTGGACCAATTTTGACCATTGCCAACGGTCGTATGGGCCCCACAAAAGTCAGAAAATGTTTTTAAAAAAATTTACCGTTGTACCGGGCCGGTCCAGTTCGGAAAAACCATTACGGTCCAATGTGCATGCAGACCGGGCCGGTCCGGTCTGGTTACAACTAAAAAAAACCAAAGGGACCATACCCCTCCCCCCATGAACCCAGCCCACCCGGCCCCTTAGTAAACGGGCCGGTCCAGTCCCGGTTTACACAGGTCTGGTCCGGTCCAGAACCGGTCCGACCCAGCCCATTTGAAAGGTTTACTTAGCGCTTGAAATTCTAGCAATGGGCAGCTAGGCAAAGGAATAATATATAGCAATTTCATATTCATTAGATAAGCAATTCATCTACCTTGTTTGTGAGGTATTATTTTGATAATTCACATTATTATATTAGGTAATAATCGCCTTATTTCTCTCTTGCAGTACTGTCGGTCTAAGGAGTGAGCCTCGCCCTCTTGATTTGATATGTCAAGATGACTACAACCGATAGTGGATCACCTTTTAAAAGGCCCGCCTATACAAACACAATTCATATTTTCGTAATGTAATAGAAAAAAATGCAGAAAGGGCTCTTAGATATGAAACGAAACCGCATGTTTCTTTTTTTATTGGAAAAAAATATTTCTTTTTTTTCTTTTCTAAGTGCTCCTAAGACGACGAGACGCATGCGCTATATCGTCGAGTATTGCTTGCGAAGCAACTGCAACTCGTTGTAGGTCCTCTCCAACCATTACAGTCGAGTAGCTTGCACTCCTTCACTTGAAATGTGTGGTTAGTTTACCTAACGCATGGCTTCCCGGGCACCTTCTTTCTCTTCATTTCATCTCAGTAAGAAGAAGAAAGGCGAAGTTCTTTTATCCAGTTGTAAGGGGAAAAGAGCTCGTGCATCGTTTGCCACTTTTCAGCATTTCCTGCCTGAGTTGTTGACCATCACCTGACCTCACACGGGAGGCCCCGCGCCGAGTGATTCTCCCCCAAATAACATATATATTAAAAGAAAATATTATATGTTACTACTAATAATTATTAAACGATTAAAGAGAGAGGAAGAAAATAATTCTAAGTTTAATGTCACCACCTCGACTTATTTTATAATTTAGGAAAAAAGGATTGTCGAATCCTGTTTGTCGAAGAATCTACTGATATAAGGCTTCAAACGATGACCGTTTACTTTGAATTTGTCTCCCCCATCTGCATGATGTACTTCAACGGCACCATAGGCGGTCACTCTTGTTAATGTATATGGTCTTGTCCAACGTGACTTAAACTTTCTTGAAGATTATCTCAATCGGCTATTGTACAACAGAACATGATCTCCAACATTAAAACCTTTATGGCGGATGAGTTTGTCATGCCATTTTTTTGTCTCTTCTTCGTACAATTTAGCATTTACATATGCTGTAAGCATGAACTCTTCCAACTCATCAAGTGCAATAGAAGGTTTTTACCTGCATCTGGCAAGTTTAGATTCAATAATTTTATAGCCCAATATGCTTTATGTTCTAATTCTACAGGTAAATAACAAGTTTTCCAAAAACTAGTCTATAAGGGATGTGCCTATTGAAGTTTTGAAATCAGTTCTGTATGCCCATGAAGCATCATCTAACTTTAAAGACAAATATTTTCGAGAAGAACCAACAGTTTTTTCTAAAATTCTTTTTAATTATCTGTTGGAAACTTCTACTTGTCCGCTTGTTTGAGCATGATATGGAGTTCCTGTTTTATGAGTAAATCCATATCTTGACAACAAACTAGCAAATTGTCTATTTATAAAATGAGTTCCTTGATCAGTTGTGATAACTCGTGGAGTTCCAAACCTAGAAAAAATAATTTTTTGAGAAAAGCACAAACAATATGAGCATCCTTTTTTCTAGTAACAACCCGCTTGTTTGAACATGATATGGAGTTCATGTTTTATGAGTAAATCCATATCTTCACAACAAACTAGCAACTTGTCTATTTATAAAATGAGTTCCTTGATCACTTATGATAACTCGTGGAGTTCCAAATCTGGAAATAATAATTTTTTTGAGAAAAGTACAAACAATATGAGCATCATTTTTTCTAGTAGCAATTGTTTGTACCTATTTTGACACATAGTCAAAAACAACTAAAATATATTCACAGCCATTTGAAGGAGGAAAAGGACCCAAAAAGTTAATTACCCAAACATCAAATATTTCACAAACACGGATAGAATTAAGAGGCATCTCACCCTTTTTTGAAATATTACCGCTTCTCTGGCATTTGTCTCAAGTGGCGACATAATTCCTTGCATCTTTTAATATAGTAGGCCAGAAAAATCCAACTTCAAGTGCTTTAGCTGACCCCATCATGGCAGTGACTTAAGATGTTGTTCATTTTTCTCTCTGGTACATATCTCCTAGTTATATCCCCTTCACAAAATCTAAACAAGTAAGGATCTTCCCAGTAATATTGTTTTGCTTCTTTTTTAAGTTTTTTATTTTGTTTATAAAAAAAATCTTTCAGAATTCATCCTCCAGCCAAGTAGTTGGCAATATCGGCAAACCAAGGTGGTCGATTTATGTGACGACTAGACCCGTCGTATCATGTGTTGCTGCTCTGTTTTCTCAATGTTATGCTTCTTCATATTTTGTAATCGGTGTGTGGTGTGTTAGAGTCGATCTGGACTAGGTTTGATAAGAAATGAGACACTTAGTCTCTTTAAGGAAAGCTTAAGTTGGAAGAGTCAACCGAATGTTGAATTTTGAGTTTGAGTTTGAGGGCTTGGATGTGATTTTCGATGATTCGGTTAGCTTCGGGGGATTATTTGAAACTTAGGAGTGCGATAAGAATTGATTTTGGAGGTCTGGTGTGAAATTAGGCTTGAATTGGCGAAGTTAGTATTTTGGCGAATTCCGATGAATAGGTGAGATTTTGATTAGAGAGTCGGAATAGAATTCTGTGAGTTGCAATAGCTCCCTTAGGTGATTTTGGATATGTCTGCAAAATTTTAGGTCATTAGGACGTGGTTTGGTCGCATTTTTGATCGAATTTGCAATTCAGAAGTTTTTAAGAAACTTAGTCTTTGATTAGATGAAAATTGAGGATTATTATGTTAACGATAGTGTTTGATGGTTCAAGCAAGTTTGAATTAGGTAAGATAGTATGTTTGTGTTTTTGGTTGAGGTCCTGAGGGCCTCGGGGTGAGATCGGGTGTTTAAACGATAGTTTTTGAAGTTTGCTTCAGGTTTGTATTGCTATCATCTGGTATTTCCGCTTCTGGGGAAATGGACAGCAGAAGAGGTTCCGAAGAAGCGGGTGAAGGAGTGCAGAAGGGGTTCTTGGCCTGGTGAGGCGTCTTCAACAAAAGCGGAACAGTGTCCGCAAAAGCGAGTCTGTAGGAGCGGACTTTCAACCGCAGAAGCAGTAATGGGTGATCCGCATAAGCGGATTTTCGAACAAAAAAGTGGGAATTTGTGAACTTTAATGAAAACCACATAAGCGAAGTTTTGGCCGCAGAAGCGGTTCCGCATATGCGAAAAGGGGACCACAGAAGCAAAAATCGATATTGGCAGAAGGATTTTATATCATTATTTCATCCGCAAGCTTATGTAATTTTTCCTCCATTGTTGAGCGATTTTGGAGCTTTGGGCGAGAATTTTCGAGGGCTTTGACTAAGAATCGAATAGAGGTAACTTCCTTGGCCTAATTATTCAAGTTCATGGTAGAATTAACATGGTAATTGGTCGAAATTCATTAAAAAGTGGTAAAGCTAGGGCTTGAGTTTTAATATTTCAAATTGGGATTTGATAGGTCATTTGAGCTCAGATTTGGGAGTTATTGGTATGTATGGACTTCTGGCGAGACAAGGAATCTGGTACTGTGAGTTTTATAATTTTTTGAGAAATGGGCCCAGGGCTTAGGTTATGCTAGTTTCGAGATTTTTGTTATATTTTTGATTGTTTTCGATTGGGTATTATTCTCTTGGCATAGTGTGATGTATTTGCTCCGATTTTGGTTAGATTCGATGCGCGTGGAGGCAGGTTTGAGGGGCAAAAGCGTCCCGGGCTAGAGATTTTACTGGTTCAAGGTGAGTAATACTTTTAAATGATATCATGAGGGTTTGAAAGCCCGGATTTGCACATCATAGTACCGTATTGAGGTGACTTGCACACTGGATATGGGCATGGGGTAGAGCACCGTTGGGGATTAAGACTCAGTTCGTCCCGATTGGTGAAATTACTACGTATTTTTCTAAAACTACTTGATATTATTATGATTTGGGCTGATTGCCATGTGTTGGAATTCGTGCCGATTATTTGAATCCTTTAGGGATTGATATCACTATCCTTGCATTACTCTACATATCATTTGATCTCGGTCCAAAATTTTAAATACTGCTTTGCAAACTCAACCATCTTTTTAAGTTATGAAAACCTAAATGATATTTTATTAGCGTTTTGATCTGGGAATTGATCTTTTAATATTGCCCAAGTGGCATATGTGAATTTCTAGACTGTGCATGGATCGGGCTACACGCCGCAGCGGTGTGATATTGATATTGCACCTGGGCTGTAGGAGCCCCTCTGGAGTCTGAACCCCCACAGTTAGCGCGGGTACCCAAATAGATCGGGCTTTATGCCGCAATGGTCATGTGCATTGCATTGCATTCACGCATTGGTTCATGTTTGTACTATGTGGCATGATATTCAACACTCTCATATCACTGACATTCATGCTATTTCTTGCACTGTTACAAGATACCATGGTGTAATTTGTCAATAGAGTGTTGTGCCCGAAGGCCGTACTTTTGTGCGGACGTGCACTATATGATTTGCATTCATTTGCTTGACTATAGGAAAAATGATATTTTTAAAAGAGGTTTTTAAACTGAGTCATATATTTTCTAAAGGATTTTTCCCGAACTTACTATTTTCTAAAAGGGGTGTGTTGTCCTATATTGCATGATGGAGTGCTCTTACATGTTCTCTTTCCGCTCAGTTATTATTTATTCTCGTTACTCACTGAGTTGGAGTACCCACTTTACTCCTTGTACCTCGCATGCAGTTGTAGGTATTGTTTGCCTGGAAGCGGGTTATTAGCGGATTGAAGGTATTACTATTGCAGTTGAGCAAGGTGACCGCCAGCATTCCCGCCACCAGACTTCATCTTTTGAACTCTAATTTTTATTTTACAAGTATTATTGGCCCTGTAGTGGTGTTCAGTCTTCTTTAGATGCTCGTGACACCCCGGTCGGTGGTCATGTCTTCACGAGGGTCGCTATCACGATCGGGTATGGAAATTGGGTCGTGACAAGTTGGTATCAGAGCCTAGATTACTAGGTCTCACGAGTCATGAGAAGATTAGTAGAGTCTCGCGGATCGATACGGAGACGTCTGTATTTATCCTCGAGAGGCTATAGAACCTTTAGGAAAACTTCACTTTCTTGGAATTCTTATCATGCGTACTTGATTTTTCTTGGAATATAACTCTTGAAATTCCTTCCTCACGTTTGTATGTGCGCACTAGCGCTCAGTATTATATGTACCTTGATGGCTTGCGATTCCCCAATGGAGGGGCGAATGTGATTTCGATGAGTTGATATTGGGCCAGTCTGGAGGACTTGAGGCCGAATCTTCACCTAGGGCTTGAGCACGAAGGTGCTAATTTTACGAGCTGGTGTTATGAACTTATACATTCAGTATTGTCCCTAATTGTGGGAATGGCACTGGATAGCTACGTGATGAGTATGTTGGTGCTGTGTGATGTGTCTATATGACTTGGAAGTGTCAAAAAGGTCTGCTATGTGATAGATGAATCATTAAGTGTTTGATTTCCATTGTGATTGGATGTGTCTCCCCGAGTTATGGGTGCGCGAAGAATCTTTTTAGATCTCCTTGTTGGGAGTGAAGTAAATAGCATATTGCAGTATGAGTTCCAACTCAGAAGGACTAAATTGACTATGTAGTGTATATGATGGTGGAAGGTATGTCAAAGTACTAAATTGAGGCAAAGCAGGTGAGTTATCTCCTGCGGGTTGTTCTTAGGTGGTATGATCCTTATGCGTATGTTAGAAGGTATCATTTGTAATTGAAGGGTACGTGTTGTAATTGAGAATCTGTGGTTACTTAAGAGTGTGGACTCAACTGATGTGGGGGCGAATGCAAGATTTGTTGAGGATTACAATACTAAGATGATACGTGTTTTCATAAACTAGTAAATGATTTGACTTTAATCTCACTATGGCATGTTGGTATCATTAGAGGAAAAGTATTATGGGTTATTGAGTGTGTCCTGATGTATGGCTTCGAGCCAAGTTGGGGAGGCTACAATTGATTAGCTGATTGCACGGTTACGTGCTATGTTTGTTCTGTTTCGAGATATGCTGGCGGATCAATTTTGGTTGTGGACATTAAGCCGAGGATGCCATGAACGAAGCTAAATTTTGACAAAGGTTATATGGTGCTTCGTTGATGTGAGAAAGTAGCAGGAGGTATTGAACTATTGTTGATAAAGAATGCTCAGTGTATAGAGAAGGAATATGTTTGTTTGTATTGAAATGAGATCATATCCTGCGGTGTCAAAGTGCTAATAAGGCTTGACTGGTTGTGTTCATTGAGTTAGGTAATTTTCAGTTGAATAAAAGTGAATGACTTTCGAGAATGATTCTAATGTGTTCCATATTTTACATGTAACGACCAGGTGTTTTAAGGTTGTGTATGTGGTTAGAGACGTGTTTTCATTCGAAAAATGTCAAGACTTGTGGTATTTTTATGTTAATTATGGTATTCTACGTATCAGTGTCATGAAAAAATAAAAGCAATGGAGTTGGGTTTACATGACGTTCTTCCTAGTAGATTATATTGGGAATGTGGTGTTCCTGGGAATATTTGAGAGAGTATTCATTGGCTTGTGGGTCTTAGACAGTGCAGTCTTGTGCTTAGGTCTCGTGTAGTGAGCCTGAATTGAGAAACTGTGTTGCTTCAGCAAGAGGGAATATCAAGTTGAAGATGAATCACAAGGAACCTAGATAAATAAAGTAG
The DNA here is from genome assembly GCA_034376525.1 of Nicotiana benthamiana. Classification (NCBI taxonomy): domain Eukaryota; kingdom Viridiplantae; phylum Streptophyta; class Magnoliopsida; order Solanales; family Solanaceae; genus Nicotiana; species Nicotiana benthamiana. Next base: position 77,286,390 of record CM067328.1, on the reverse strand, counting down.
CTTGTAGTGGACGGAATCGATATGGTAAGGATGTGTTTAATTCTTTGTGTGTGTTCGAGGCAATGATTTCGTATAGGTATTTTTGTAGTAAAGCTCTTGAGCTCTGACAACCTGATTAGCTTGGTTTAGTTAGAAGGATTGAGGCCTGACAGTTTAGCCTGTGCAAATGGAATGGGAGAGAGTTCTTGTTGAGTTTCATCGTGGTTTGGAGATGTATATTTTCTATGGACGTGCAGAGCATGGTGTGTGTAATGATGTTCTTCTAAGTGGGATCAATGAAAGCTCTTGACTAGTTGAGTGCGTAGATGTCTGTGGTTGGGAAAGAAAAGATGGAGTTCTCATGTGTAACAAGGTTGGATAGGATCGCACGTTGTGGCGAGGCCACGTGAAGTTATGACCTTTCAAGGAGGTTTCAGGTACTCTATTTCTATGTGAGACGGTTAAAATTTATGTTGAAATGGTATTGAGGAGCTTGAGGTACGACTCTTTTGTTTGAGCCATTTGTCATGATTTGAGTATGTTCAGAGATTTTCTTATTGGTGCGTGTATTATGCAAGTTGTGGATTAGGACTGTATTGAGGTGTCATATCACCAGAATGGTGTGTCGGATTTGAGGTGGTCATTGGAGTCATTAATGAATACGAACAGATTTGGTTTCAGCTTGTTGGAAGGTTAATATCGAGGTTCGGCTAGGAAATCTGTTGTGGTAGTAGTCAAAAGGGAAGTGACTTCATGAATAGTTGACTTGAGAAATTGTTATAGTTTATTGTATGTTCCATTTATCGTTGGCAGTATATGAAAGTGCTAGAATGAGATTTCAGACGATAAGAGGTTTCTACCGGTATTCGGGTGTTGTGGGCAATTGCTAAGGATAGAAGTCATCGTTTCGAGTGTTTGGGGTATGTAGTGTATCATATGATTTCACCTGAAGTGGCAGGTATGGGTTATTATAGCTGGTTCGGGCTTACTCTGAGTAGAGATGTGAGGTTTGATCTTATGTATGATTTCAGAAAAGTGCAATGTGGTCCTACGGTTTATGGATTAGACGGACTGTGAAATTTCAGCTATATTGTGTTATCGCACCTATGCGAGATGGGGTGACAAGGGATCACCCCAGGTATGTTCTTGGTAAGGTCATTCAGCTATTGGGTTGTTTTTGGTACAACTTTGGGTACGCTCGAGGACGAGCGTTTGTTCAAGTTGGGGAGGATGTGATGACCTGACCCGTCGTCTCATGTGTCACTACTCTGTTCCCCCATGTTATTCTTCTTCAAAAAAAAATTTTCGGTATGTGGTGTGTTAGAGTTGATTGGGATAGGTTCTGATAAGAAATGAGACACTTAGTCTCTTTAAGAAAAGCTTATGTTGGAAAAGTCAATCGAATGTTGACTATTGAGTTTGAGGGCTCGGATGTGATTTCTGGTGATTCGGTTAGCTTCGTGGGATGATTTTCGACTTAGGAGTGCAACCGGAATTTATTTTGGAGGCCCGGTGTTAAATTAGGCTTGAATTGGTAAAGTTAGTATTTTGGTGAATTCCGGTGGATAGGTGAGATTTTGATCCGAGGGTCGGAATGGAATTCCGAGAGTTGGAGTAGCTCTGTTAGGTGATTTTGGATATGTGTGCAAAATTTTAGGTCATTCGAACGTGGTTTGGTCGAGTTTTTGATCAATTGTGCAATTCGGAAGTTTTTAAGAAACTTAGGCTTTCATTTGATAAAATTTGAGGATTTTTATGTTAAGGATGGTGTTTTGATGGTTCGAAAAAGTTTGAATAAGCTAATAGAGCATGTTGGTGTTTTTGGTTGAGGTCTCGGGGGCCTCGGGGTGAGATCGGGTGTTTATACAAAAGTTTTTGAAGTTTTCTTTAGGTCTGTATTACTGTCATCTGGTATTTCTGCTTCTGCGGAAATGGACCGCAGAAGCGGGTGAAGGAGCGCAGAAGCGGTTCTTGGCCTGTTGAGGCATTTCCGCAAAAGCGGAACAGTGTCCACAAAAGCGTGTCCGAAGGAGTTTTCAACCGCAGAAGCGGTAATGGGTGATATGCATAAGCAGATTTTTGGATGCAAAAGTGGGAATTTGTGAACTTTAATAAAAACCGCATAAGCAGAGTTTTGGCAGTAGAAGCGGTCCCACACATGCGGAAACGGGACCGCAGAAGCAAAAATCGATGTTGGCAGAAGGGTTTTATATCATTATTTCATCTGTGAGCTTATGTCGCTTTTCCTCCATTGTTGAGCGGTTTTGGAGCTTTGGGCGAGAATTTTCAAGGAATTTGACTGAGAATCGAATGGAGGTAAGTTTCTTGGCGTAATTATTCAAGTTTATGGTAGAATTAACATGGAAATTTGTTGAAATTTATTAAAAGGGGTAAAGTTAGGGCTTGAGTTTTAATATTTAAAATTGAGATTTGATAGGCCATTTGAGCTCGGATTTGGGAGTTCTTGGTATGTATGGACTCGTGGCGAGACGAGGAATCTGGTAATGCGAGTTTCATAATTTTTCAACAAGTTGTCCTAGGGCTCGGTTTTTGCTAGTTTTGATATTTTTTCTATATGTTTTACTTTTTTGATTGGGTATTGTTCCCTTGGCATAGTGTGATGTATTAGCTCCGATTTTGGTTAGATACAACGCGCGTGGAGGCCGATTTGAGGGGCAAAGGCGTCGCGGCTTAGAGATTTTGCCGGTTCGAGGTGAGTAATACTAGTAAATGATATCCTGAGGGTTCGAAACACAGGATTTACACATCATAGTGCTGTATTGAGGTGACTTGCATGCCGGATATGGGCGTGGGATAGAGCACCGTTGGGTATTGAGACTCGGTCCGCCCGATTGATGAAATTACTACGTATTTGACTGAAACTACTTGGTATTATTGTGATTTGGGCTGATTGCCGTGTGTTGGGCTTCGTGGTAATTATTTGAATCCTTCGAGGATTGATATCACTGTCCTTACATTACTCTGCATATCATTTGATCTCGCTCCAGAGTTTTAAATACTTCTTTACAAACTCAGCCATCTTTCTAAGATTTGAAAACCTAAATGATATTTTACTGGCATTTTAAGCGGGGAACTGATCTTTTAATATTGCCCAAGTGGCTTATGTGCATTTCTAGACTGTGCATGGATCGGGCTGCACGCTGCAGTGGTGTGATATTGATATTGCACTTGGGCTGTAGGAGCCCATCCGGAGTCTGAACCCCCACAGTGAGCGTGAGTACCCAAATGGATTCTGTTGCACGCTGTAGCGATCATGTGCATTGAATTTCATTCACACATTGGTTCATGTTTGTACTACGTGTCATGACATTTAACATTCTCATAACATTGACATTCATGCTATTTCTTGCACTGTTACCAGATACCCTGGTGTTATTTTTTAATGGAGTGTTGTGCCCGAAGGGCTGACTTATGTGTGGACTTTCACTATCGGATTTGCATTCATTTGTTTGACTATTAGAAAAAGGATAATTTCAAAAGAGGTTTTTAGACTGAGTTAGATATTTCCTAAAGGATTTTTCCCGGACTTACAGTTTTCTGCTGTCCCATATTGCATGATGGAGTATTGTGCCCGAAGAGCTGACTTATGTGTGGACTAGCACTATTGGATTTGCATTCATTTGTTTCAAAAGAGGTTTTTTAACTGAGTCAGATATTTCCTAAAGGATTTTTCCCGGACTTACAGTTTTCTGCTGTCCCATATTGCATGATGGAGTGCTCTTACGTGTTTTCTTGTCGCTTAGTTATTATTTACTTTTTTATTAATGAGTTAGAGTACTCACTTTACTCCATGTACTTCGCGTGCAGTTGCATGTATTGTTCGCCCAGAAGCGGTTATTAGCGGATTGAAGATATTATTATTGTAGTTAAGCAAGGTGGCCGCCAGCGTTCACGGCACCAGACTTCATCTTTTGAACTCCAATTTTTATTTTATATATATTATTGGCCCTGTTGTGGTGTTAAGTCTTTTTTAGATGCTCGTGACTTGTAATAACCCGGTCGGGTTGTGTTGGGTTGTAATTAATAGTTTTTTAATGCCTTTAAGTTGTACTTTCTATTCATTTATATTTAAAAATAGTTAAAGAGAGGATTTAGGTTAGTTGGCTGGCCTTGTTTTCACGAGAGGCGCCATCACGACCGACTATGGAAATTGGGTCGTGACAATTTTTAATGGTTGTGACTAAAAATATATGTTCATCGGGAAATTCCTCTTTAATATCTTGTATTTCAATAGGAGGATTCTCTAAACGTGACAATTGATCAGCTACCTGATTTTCTGAGCCTTCTCTATCTTTTATTTCGAGATCAAATTCTTGCAAAAGGAGTATCCATTTTAGCAATCTAGGTCTAGCATCTTTCTTTGCTAAGAGGTACTTCAAAGCTGCATGATCAGTATAAATTGTGACCTTTGTTCCTATCAAATAGGAACAAAATTTGTCAAATGCAAATACTAGTGCTCGTAGTTCCTTCTCAGTTGTAGCATAATTCTTTTGAGCTTCATTAAGTGTTCTACTTGCATAGTAAATAGGCCTGAAAATCTTGTCTCTTTTTTGTCCCAATATCGCTCCAACGGCTTTATCACTTGCATTACACATTATTTCAAAGGGTTGACTCCAATCAGGATAAACAACAATTGGAGCATTAGTCAATTGTTTCTTGAGAATCTCAAATGCTTTTTTCAATTATCTGAAAATTCAAACTTCACATATTTCATCAGTAGGTTAGTCAGAGGTTTTGAAATTTTTGAAAAATCTTTTATAAACCTTCTATAAAAACCTACATGCCCTAAGAAACTTCTAATGCCTTTAACAACTGTAGGAGGGGGTAATCCTGCTATAAGATCAATTTTAGCTTTATCAACTTCTATCCTATTAGCAGAAATTTTATGTCCTAAAACAATTCCCTTTGTTACCATGAAGTGACACTTTCCCCAGTTAAGAAATGGGTTTGTCTCTTCACATCTTTTAAGCACCAAAGTTAAATGATAGAGAAATCTTCAAATGTCTTACCAAAAAGTGTGAAATCATCCATGAAAATTTCAAGAAACATTTCAGTCATATCTAAGAAAATTGGCGACATGCAACGCTGAAATGTAGCAGCAGCATTGCATAGTCCAAATAGCATTCTTCGGTAAGCATACGTACCTTGGGGTCATGTGAATGTGGTTTTCTCTTTATCCTCCGGAGCAATTGGTATATGATTATACCCAGAATATCCGTCAAGCAAACAGTAAAAACCATGGCGTGCAACTCTTTCAAGCATTTGATCAATAAAGGGCAAAGCAAAATGATGTTTCCTTGTGGCGTCATTAAGTCGTCTGTAATCAATACAGACTCTCCATCCTGTGACTGTTCTAGTAGGTATGAGTTCATTATTTTTATTTTTTATTACTGTCATACCTCCTTTCTTTGGTACTACTTGTACAGGACTTACCCAAGGACTGTTAGATATTGGATAAATGATACATGCTGCTAAACGTTTCACCACTTCTTTCTTTCTTGATGACTTCCTGCATTGTTGGGTTTTGTCTCTTTTGGGGTTGGACTATTATCTTATAATCATTCTCCATAAGAATCATGTGCATACAATTAGCTGGACTGATTCCTTTGATATCAGCTATAGTCTACTGGAAATAATTTAGGTTCAAGAAACACATATTTTAAATGAGAAGGAGGTTCTTTGAGTTCAGTTTTTGATTGAACTCCTTCGTGTGAGGCTTTCTCATTTTCTCAATCGTTTTCTAGAATTTCATCTTGTTCTCTAATTATATGGTTATCATCACTTATTGTACCTGACCTATTCAAACATCTTTCCAATGAATCAGTAATAACTGATTATCTTTTTGTAAGTTTAACCACTAAAACTTCATCCATTTTTTTTTACTTGACAAAATTTCTTTGAGAAATTTAGCATCTGAAGGCATTTGTGTCAAAGCATCGGTGAAAGGTATGCTAATGTAAAGTTGCTTCAAAATATCCAGATACTTTGAAAACTGTTTGTCAAGCTTTTTTCTTTTAATCTTTTGGGGAATAGGGAGGCGTACAGAGTGAGGATTTGTTAACAATTCATTTTCTTGTACATTTTCCCTTTATTCTTTTGTTCTTTTGGAAAATTATATTCTATTTTATTTTCACTTCATTTACCTTTTTCACTTCTTGTGGCTTTCCTTCTTTATCTGCATATGGATCATCAAGAGATTTACCTGATCGTAGAGAGATGGCTTTGAGGTTTTCTTTTGAATTTTCTCAATGTTGCTTGGTTGAGCACCTGGAATTTTTCCAAACATGAGGGTTTCTAATTGGCTTACCTGAATTTCAAAATTCTTGATAGCTGAATGTTGACTTTCAACATTCTCGTTAGTAGACTTAATGAAATTGTACAACAGGTCTTCAAGGCTTTGTTGATGAGATCTTTGAGGCTGCTGCTGATATTTCTTGAAGCATTGTTGCCCTCTATTTTTATTTTGAAAACCAGGTGGTCCATGTACCTGCCGCTTTTGATTAAAAAATCTTTATGGATTTTCAGCACCATTAGGATTACTATGGGACTACCAAATGAGTAATTATTTTTATAACCAATCATATTTACATGTTCCTCATTTGTGTTGAAGCTTGACATTCATAATTTGGATGATTACCTTAAAAAACATTACAATTCTCAAGTTGGGATGATGTGCAAGCAACTACCTGAAAAGCCTCAACGTTTTGTGTTAAGGTAGCATTTTGTTATGTCAATTAATTCAAAGCTTCAACGTGATTTACTCCTGCCGTTTTCTTGATAATCATTCTGTCTGGGTCCATTGAACAGTATTTTCCGAAATCTCATTAAGCAATTGCATTGATCTACAGTAGTTTTTCCCATTATGGTCCTGCTGATGCTGCATCAGTTACATTTCTAGTAGAGGGTTTAAGACCTTGATAGAAAATATATAAAATGCCAGGGTCTTGGATACCATGATGTGCGCATTTTCTTAACATTGATGCTAATCTTTATCATGCCTGGTATATAGATTCAGAATCTGTCTACATAAAGTTATTGATTTCTTGCTTCATTTTAAATATTTTTACATGTGAAAAATATTTATTAAGAAATTTCTGAGTCATTTGGTCCCATATAGTGATGGAACCTCTTGGTAGACTTTGCAACCATGTTTTGGCTTCACCTTTTAATGAAAAAGGAAAAGACCACAACCTAATAGAATCTGTTGTGACTCTATTATACCTGCAAGTTTCAACTAATTCAAGAAAATCAGTTAAATGGGTGTGAGGATCTTCACTAGGATCACCAGTAAATTGACATGACCGTTGAATGGTTTGAATCAAGCCTGTGCGGATTTCAAAGTTGTTAGCTGAAATTAGTGGTCTCCTCACACTTGATTCTCCATCAAAATGATCTGGCCTTGGATAATCATGGAGTATTCTTTCACATCGTGGAGCTACCTTATTAAACTGTTCTTCTACTTGATGTGGTGGAAGTTGGTTATTGAGTTCTTCGTTCTCTATTTCTTCACAAGCTATACTTTGAGGAGATGATGTTTGTCTTTCCTGAGTAATCGAAGAGATCTTTCAATTTTTGGATCGTAATTCGCCAACTCTTTTGTTGAAAAACGGGTCATAAACTACCTTAAATCCTTATCGCAAAGATTTTTTTCTTGAAAGAAAATCAAACTTGGTTCCTAAAATAGTAGTGGTGACACAAAAAAAAGTATATAAAAATTAAAATAGTAGTAGTACTTGATATAACTAGTGATCCTAATTAAAAATAGAAAATAGAGTTTTTTTTATAATGAAAAGAGCTACATGATCCTAGAAATAATATTATGATACTGTAGAGTAAAATATAAATTTAAATGATAAAGAAAGCAAATGATACGAAAACAGTAAGTAGTATTATTATTAATAAGAGAAAACTAAGAAGAAAACAAATGTTAGTATTAATAGTTACGGCAGTAACAAAAAGATGAAAAAGATAATAATAATTATTATTATTAATAAAATAGTAAGTTCTCAAATTAGTAACAAAGCAATTAATCTGAAGTAGACTTTAGCCAATCCCCAGCAGCATTGCTAAAAATTTAACGAGTGTTTGGCGTGTGCATAAATTAAACTCGTACTCTGTCAAATTATAATATAGAAAGGTGTCGAACCCACAAAGATTGGTTTATCTATTCTATAGACGTTTCTTGTTGTAATTACTATTTGAGAACACCAGAAAGATTTGTGTTGTAAATTAACTAATTAAAAATGCATAAATAGAGCAGTAGTAAATATTTTTATTTTTCACAAATATTATAAAAGGTGTTGGGATCTTGACTTCACTTAATATTTCTATTATATAGTAGAATTTATTATTCTTCAATTTCTATTTCTCAAAAAGGTATAAATGCCTCTCACAATTACAAATATATATTATTACTCATGTTGAATGATTAATTGCACTCCTCTCGGTTATCCAAATTAATCTTCAAAATAATAATACTAAAGAACCAGAAATATATGATTGAACTAAAACATGCTCTTGATAGTAAGTCTCTTTTGGTTACCCTACTTGTTATAACTGATTATTACAGCATTCGCCTCTCTCGATTACAAATAAGTGTAAAATTAATTATAACATAAAAGAGATAGATGTTACTGAATAAATATTAATATTTATCAATACTACACTTAACTATATTATTTCTTCTGCCTCTCTCGATTACAAAATTAATAAACAGTTAATATATAGTGCAAGATAGATAAAATTTAATAAATTAAATAACGTCTAACTGTAAAAGCATATAAAAGTTAAATAAGTTCTAGCTCAAGCATGTGAATTTGAGGAATAATATCTACTATTATATAGAAATAATAAGATCCGTCTTTCTCCCAACACAAGAAACGTTTATTCCATATTGGAAATAGTACTAACAATGAAAATATTCTTGTCCATTAAATAAGAAAATAGAAATAGATATTCAAGTAGAATAATTCTCCCTATTTAATTAAAAGCAGGAATTAGAGTAATTTCTAATTCTATAATTTATTTGGAACTAGAAATTAAGCAAGAGTAATGGCTAAGAGAAGAAAGGAAAATGTGACAACCCGACCCGCTGTCTCACGTGTTACTGCTCCATTTTCCCATTTATTTCCTCTTCATAATTCATTATCAGTATATGGTGCGTGCGAGTGATTTAGAATGGTTTTGATAAGAAATGAGGCACTTGGTCTCTTTAAGGAAGGCTTAAGTTGGAAAAGTCCACCGGACATTGACTAATGAGTTAGCGGGCTCGGTGTGATTTTCGGTAATTCGATTAGCTCTGGAAGTTTGTGACTTAGGAGTGTTATCGGAATTGATTTTAGAGGTCCGGTGTAGAATTAGGGTTGAATTGTTGAAGTTAGTATTGTAGCGATTTTCGGATGATAGGTGAGATTTTGATCCGAGGGTCGGAATGGAATTCCGATAGTTATTGTAGCTTTGATGTAACGACCTCACCCATGGTCCCATGAATTACTGCCTGTTTTCCCCGTTTTATGTTGTTATATGTTTCAATATATGTATTGGGAGAGTTTGAAGTAATTCGGATGGAGTTTGGATAGAAATGAGACAATTAGTCTCTTTATGAGAAGGTTATTTTGAAAAAGTCAACCGAATGTTCACTTATGAGTTAGAGGGCTCGGAATGGATTTCAGATAATTTGACTAGTTTCGGATGGTGATTTGTGACTTAGGAGTGAAATCAGAACTGAATTTGGAGGTCCGGTGTAGAATTAGGCTTGAATTGGCAAAGTTAGAATTTTGGCGAAGTCCGGTTGACAGGTGAGATTTTGATCCGGGGGTCGGAATGGAACTCCGACGGTCGCAATAGCTCTGTTAGGTAATTTTGGATATGTGTGCAAATTTTCAGATCATTCGGAGGTGTTTAGGTCGGGTTTTGGATCAAATGCAAGTTTCAGAAGTCTTAGTTCAACTTAGGCTTGAATCCGTGGAAATTGGATGATTTTGATGTTTATGATAGCGTTTTTATGTTGCGAGCAAGTTTGAATGAAGTAATGGAACATATCTGTGCATTTGGTTGGGTCGAGGGCCTCGGGGTGATGTCAGATGATGAAAACGAGGATTTTTGAAGCTGTAACAGGTCTGTTGCATGAGGCTTCTGGTATTTTCGGAAAGGCGGACGAAGCACCGCAAAAGTGGCAACCGCAAAAGTGGTAAGAGAACGCAGAAGCGCTCAAGGAATGCCCGAGGGGACCACAGAAGAGGTAATTGTATCACGACCCAGATATTTCCCACCATCGGCAATCGTGATGGCGCCTACAGTGGGAGCTAGGCAAGCCAACCCTTTTAAAATATTCCATAAAACTTTAATCTAAACAATTATAGTAACCAAAATAATTAAATAAAATACGCGGAGGACTTTTAACAGAAATATTAACAAGGTGCGGAAGACTATGACATAACACTACCCAACATCTGGTGTCACTACTCACGGACTAGTAATAGAGTTCTACAAGCATCAGTATGAAAGAAATGTATAACAAGTCTGTTTTGATACAATAAAACAAAGAGAAAGAGATAGATGAGACTCAGGGCCCAAGAACGCCAGCGAACTATCTCAGAGTCTCTGGACTGAAGGATAGCTCCCTAGCTACAGCTTCGGTCCGTACGCTATGTCCTTACCTATGCATAAAGAGGCAAAGAAGTGTATAATCAGCACAACCGGCCCTATGTGCTGGTAAGTGCCCGATCTTACCCCGGCGAGGTAGTGACGAGGCTAAACTGGACCAACCACAATAAACATGTACATATATATATATATATATATGTGTGTGTGTGTGTGTGTGTGTGTGTGTGTGTGTGTGTGAAATAATGGAAAGATAACGAAAAATGAAACAGATAATGGGGATGGGACATGCTGGGGGTGTAACAGTTCAATTATAAGTCCAACGAACAAGAAATAGAACCAAAGATATGACATTAATAGAAGAAAGCCAATGAATCAACAACTGGACGGCACCACCCTTTGTGTTTTTACTCTTATTTGTCACCAGAACTGTCAAATATAATGCACGGCATCACCCTTCATGCTTTTACTCTCAATACATAGTGCACGTCATCATCCTTCGTGCTTTTACTCTCAATACATAGTGCACAACATCACCCTTCGTGCTTTCCTCACATATCTCTCACATCAAGGCACGAAATAACTCTTCGTGCTCAAATAATCAAGAAATATGGCACAGAAAGACCCTTCGTGCATAATTATCAAAACATGGCACGGAAAGACCCTTCGTGCATAATATGTCTATTCCTCACCCAATCAATGGTCACAACACAACGGGAAAGGAATATACAACAAGATAAAATATCCCGGCAAGGGAGAATAACTCAACAATAAGTCCCGGTAAGAGATAATAACTCAACAATAAGTCCCAGCGAGGGAAAAACAGCTCAACAATAAGTCCCGGCAAGAGAAAATGCCAAAATACCTTATTTAGCTCATTTGCTTCTCAACTATCACTTTACAGTTCATTTAAGATGTAATTATCACAATTGTTCACTTATTTTTGAAATTTTAATAGCATTATGACTCACGGTCATGTAGACTTGGGCGCATAGGTAACCATAACCACACCTATACACCGACTCCACATAACACATAGCAAATATTATCCTAATCCTATTACCTCGAGCAAAAGTTACATCAAACATTACCTCGATCCGAAAATTGCAACTCAAAGCTCATCAATCGTCTTTCCTCTAGAATTCGACCCCGAACCAACGATATCTAACATAAATCGATTCAATATTATCAATAATAGCACAAGGGTACAATTTCCTAGCTTAGAAATGCATTTCCTAACTTTCCTCCAAAAATACCAAAATCCGACACCGGGCCCACATGGTCAAAACTCGAGGCTCGGACCAAATTCCGATTACCCATAACCCCACGAGTCCAAATATATGATTTATTTTAAGATTCTACCCCAAATTGAGGTTGAACCACCCAAAATTCTCAAAAACCTAGCTCTACCCAAAACCCTAATTTCTACCATGATTTCATGTTTTTAGGCTATGATTTTAGTGATTAGATGATGAAATAATTAGGAATGAAGTTAAGAATACTTACCTAAAGAGTTTTGGAGGAAGGGAGCTTGAGTCTCTTCAATGGAGGGTGAGAAGAAGGGTTCGTGTGAGAAAAGTGTGAAATTCACGAAGTGGACTGTTATGTTTTTAATTTAATTCACTGAAGCAAATTAGCCTACGCGATCGCGACATAGGGGATGTGTTCATGTTGAAGGAAAGACTGGGGCCATCGCGATTGGGATCACGCGATCACGAAGAAGGAAATTCAGGGGTCCTGGAACTTGGCTTAAACGAACGCGTGAGTACAGATGCGTTTGCGATTGAGGAGGGACTGCAAGTACGCGAACGCGGTAGATGTTACGCGATCGCAAAGGAGGAGAAGCCCAAAGCTATGCGAACGCGAAAGAGAGTCCGCGATTGCGAAGAAGAACTTAGCTGGGCACCAACAGCAGTGATTTCTGCAATTTTCTTAGTGCAAAACATCTCAAACCACCCGCGAATCACTCCCGAGCCCTCGGGGTTCCCAAGCAACCACACACACTAACTCAATATCATTATATGAACTTGCTCGGGCGATCAAATCGCCAAAATAACATCAAAATCAAATAATCAACCTTCAAAACTCATAAATTTCATTTCAAAGTGCTAAGCTTTCGAATTTTCCATTTTTAGTATGAAACATGTCAAATGACGTCCGATTTCAACAAAAATTTACAGATAGCGTTTAACGCTCATTTAAGACTTGTATTAGGCGTCGAAACCCAAATACGAGCCTGATACCATTACTTTTGATCAAATCTCATTTTCATTTTTTCTTAAGCATTTTCAGAAAAGAATTTCACGGAAAAATTCCGTACTCGGGCATGGGACCTCAGATTTCGATTCCAGGAATACGCCCAGGTCCCATATTTTCCTACGGACTGTCACATCATGGGTCCGGGTCCATTAACTCAAAATATTGACCAAAGTCAACTATAGCAATATTATTATCAAAATTCTTAATTTTTAACATAGATTTCATATATTTCCACATAAAAAATTTCTGGCTTTGCGCTCGGACTACGAACGCAAATCGAAGTGACAAAATAAGAGGTTTTCAAGGCCTCAGAAGCGGAAAGAAAGGGAGAATTACGGTGATGACCCTTTGGATCATCACATCCTCCACCTCTAAAATAATTGTTCGTCCTCGAACGAACAAAAGAAAGAAGTACCTGAGTTAGAGAATAGATGGGGATAATGGCTCTGCATATCATACCCGGACTCCCAGGTCAATGCCTCAGGAGGCTGACCGCTCCACTGAACACGCACTGAAGGAAAACTCCGCGACCTCAACTATCGAACCGGCTGGTCTAAAATAGCCACCGGCTCATCCTCATATGACAGATCCTTATCCAATTGGACAGTACTGAAATCTAACATGTAGGCGGGATCGCCGTGATACTTTCGAAGCATGGATACATGAAAAATCGGATGCACGACTGACAACCTAGGTGGCAAGGCAAGTCTATAAGCCACCTTCCCCACACAGTCAAGAATCTCAAATGGGCCAATATACCTAAGGCTAAGCTTTCCCTTCTTCCCGAATCTCATCACACCCTTCATAGGCGATACACGAAGCAGTGCTCGCTCACCAACCATGAAAGAAACATCCCTGACTTTACGATCTGCATAATTCTTGCCTAGATTGAGCTGACCAAAGTCTGTCCTAAATGATCTTGCCTTATCCAAGGACTCGTGTACCAATCTGTACCCAATAACCGAGCTTCTCCCGGCTCAAACCATCCGACTGGGGACCGATACCGCCTATCATATAACACCTCATACGGAGCCATCTAAATACTGGAATGGTAGGTGTTGCTATAGGTAAACTTTGCAAAAGGAAAGAACCGATACCACGAGCCTCCAAGATCAATAACGCAGGCTCGGAGCATATCCTCAAGAATCTGAATAGTCTTCTTGGACTGACTGTCCGTCTGGGGGTGGAATGATGTACTCAACTGGACCTGGGTGCCCAACTCATGCTGTACCGCTCCCTAAAAATGTAAGGTAAACTGCGGACCCTGGTCCGAAATATTAGATATGGCACCCCATGAAGGCGAACGATCTCTCTGATATAAATCTCAGCATATCTCTCGGATGAATAGGTGGTGGGAACTGGAATAAAATGCGCTGACTTGGTCATCCAATCAACAATAACCCATATAGCATCAAACTTCTTCCGAGTCATCGGAAGGCTAGTAAAAAAATCCATGGTTATTCTCTCCCACTTCCACTCGGGAAGCTCAATCCTATGAAATAACCCACCGGGCCTCTGATGCTCGTACTTTACCTGTTGACAATTCAAACAACGAGCCACATATCCAACAATGTCTTTCTTCATTCTGCGCCACCAGTAATGCTGCCTCAAGTCCTGATACATCTTCGCGGCGCCTAGGTGAATGGAATACCGAGAAGTGTGGGTATCCCCTAAGATCGACTCTTGAATGCCATCAACATTGGGCAAACACACTCGCCCCTACAATCTCAATACACTGTCACCTCCTAAAGTCATCTCCCTGTCACCTCCCCAGTGCAGCGTGTCTCTCAAGACAAACAAATGGGGATCATCAAACTGCCGCTCCCGGATGCACTCCATCAACGACGAGCGAGCAATCGTGCAAGCTAACACCCTGCATGGCTCAGAAATATGTAATCTCAAAAATCTATTGGTCAAGGCCTAAACTTCCAAGGCAAGCGGTCTCTGGCTGACCGGAATATAGGCAAGACTACCCATGCTGGCGGACTTTCTACTTAATGCATTGGCAACCACATTGCCCTTCCCCGGGTGGCATAGATAGAAACATCATAGTATTTCAACAACTCCAACTACCTCCGCTGTCTCAAATTCAACTCTTTCTTCTTTATGAGTATTGAAGGCTCTTGTGATCTGTGTATACCTCACACATCACACAATACAAATAATGCCTCCAGATCAAGGCATGAACAATGGCTGCCAACTCTAGGTCATAAACTGGACAATTCTTCTCGTAGATATTCAACCACCTCGAAGCATATGCTATGACCTTGCGATTCTGCATCAACACCATGCCAAGCCCGATACGAGAAACATCACAATAAATAGTATAAGGCCCAGATCCCGTGGAAAACCAATACAGGTGCCGTAATCAGAGTTGTCTTGAGCTTCTGGAAGCTCGCCTTGCACTCATATGACCACTTGAACAGGGCACCCTTCTAGGTCAATCTAGTCATCGGGGTTGCGATGGATGGAAACCCCACCACGAAACGTCTGTAGTAACCAGCTAACCCTAAGAAGCTTCAGTTTTCAGTAGCTAAAGCTGGTCGAGGACAGTTTTTGACTGTCTCTACCTTCTTCTGTCCACCTGAATACCCTTTGCTGATACGACATGACCCAGAAATGTGACTGAACTCAACCAAAATTCGCACTTTGAGAACTTGGTGTATAATTGACTATCCCTTAGAGTTTGAAGAACCACTCTGAGGTACTGCTCGTTCTCCCCCTGACTGCGGGAGTATACCAAGATGTTGTCAATGAACACAATCACAAATAAGTCCAAGTAGGGCCTGAAAGGTCGGTTCATCAACTCCATGAATGCTACCGGGCCATTGGTCAACCATAATGACATGATGAAAAACTCATAATGCCCTCACCGAGTATGAAATGCTGTCCAAGGGACATCAGACGCCCTAATCGTCAGCTGATGATAACCAGACTTCAAATCTGTCTTCGAGAACACCCCATCACCCTGAAGCTGGTCGAACAAATCGTCAATCCTTGGCAGTGGATACTTTTTCTTTATCGTCACCTTGTTCAAATCAATGCACATCCTCATCGACCTGTCCTTTTTCTTCAGAAACAACACTAGTGCACCCCAAGGTGATATACTAGGTCTACTGAAACCCTTATCAAGCAAGTCCTGAAGCTTCTCCTTCAACTCTTTCAGCTCTGGCGGGGCCATGCGATATGGAAGAATGGAAATAGGCTGAGTGTCAAGAGCCAGATCAATATAGAAATCAATATCCTTGTCAGGCGGCATACCCGGTAGGTCTGTAGGGAACTCCCAAACAATAGGAACAGAGTCGATAGATGGAATCTCTATGCTGGAGTCGCGAACATACGCCAAATATGCTAGACACCCCTTCTCAACCATACGTTGAGCCTTGACATACGAAATAATACTACGGGTGGCATGACCTGTGGTCCCCCTCTACTCAACTCGGGGCAAATCTGGTAAGGCCAAAGTCACGGTCTTGGCGTGACAATCCAAGATAGCATGATACGGGGACACCCAGTCCATCCCCAATATAACATCAAAGTCCACTATGTCTAAAAACAATAAGTCGACACGAGTCTCAAGTCCCTCAAATACAACCACACAAGAACGATGAACTCGGTCGACCACGATAGAATCACCAACCAGTGTGGACACATATATAGGAATACCCAAAGCCTCACTAGGAATGATTAAATATGGTGCAAAATAGGATGACACATAAGAATAAGTAGATTCTGGATCAAATAATACTGAAGCACCCATATCACAGACAAGTATAGTACCTGTAATCACAGCATCAGATGACTCGGGCTTCGGCTGGCTGGCAATGCATAAAAACGGGGTTGGCCCCCACCTTATTGAACTATATCTCTATGACGATCTGCTGCGGCCTGACCCCTACCTCTGGTTGTCCGAGATCTATCTCTACACTCTCTACCTCCACCTCTATGATCCCTACCCCCGCCTCTTACTAGCTGGGCGGGCTGTGGATCACCTGCTACCTAAATCGTAGGGCGATGACCCTACTGTTGAGAACTACGCGAGGCTTAAGGGAAAAACTTGACAACATGACCTAGGTCACCACAACCATAACATGCCCTCGGCGGCTGAGACTGCTGCCCCTGTCGATCGGTATGTCCTCCCCTGAATCTCTGAAGTGGAAGTGCACTGATGGGAGCTGGTGATGCGCTGAAGGACTGCTGGTCTGATTAATATTGCTGATGACCACCACTCCTGGGGTAACATGGGAGACCTAAAGTGTGGACTGGAAGGGCCTCCGGGGATGGCCTCTGTCATAGGAATCCCTACCTCACAAATGAGGTACCACTAAATCTACCAGAATGTTGAGGCATCTAGTCTAAACCCTGGCTACCTCCTCGAACTAGTGCCATCTCTACCCGGTGGGCCGCATTGGTCACCTCCTGAAAGGAAATATCACTACCAACTCCCACAACCATTTGAAGGTAAATCGACTAAATCAATCCATCAATGAACCTCCGGACCCTCTCTCGCTCTGTAGGGAGTATCACAACTCTGGTCTCATACTATGTAACTGTCATGGAGCCCTGATGGAGGCGCTCAAACTGCCTGCGAAGTGCCTCCCACTGAGTGACGGGGCGAAACTTCTCCAAAAATAACTTCGCGAACTGATCCCATGTCAAAGTTAAAAATTCATATTCTTCGGTCATTGATAAACAATTTTTTGGACAATACTCAACGCAATTACCACAAAATATACAGATTCCAAAATCAATACTGTAATTAAGCAATCGCTTTTTTTTTAATATCAGTTTCCAACTTCCAAGCACCGCTGAAAGTGGTGGTGAAAAGCTTGGAGAACCGATCAAGTCTCCACAAAGCATCCGAAGACATGGCAGTCCCATCTCCGGCCTGAGTTGTAATGCCTGTCTGAGCTACCACTGCGGGCTGAACCAATAGAACCTGAGTCTGGGGAGCTACCTTCTCCAAAGTACGTGTAGCCAGAGTCTGAAACCCCCCTCCAGCCTCAGAAGTGGCTGGTGCTACTGGCAGCAATCCCACTCTAGTGACATTGTCCATAAAGCCTGCTACGCGGACGAGAGTATCCTGGAGATTTGGGGAAAACATCACCCCTTCTAGGACTTGAGCTGGGTCCACTGGAGATGGTGGTGCTGGAATCTCCTCATCAAATTCAATATGGGGCTCCACCTCTGGAACTGCTGCCTAGGGCTGGGCTCTGCCCCTGCCACAGCCTCAGGTACGGCCTCGGCCCCTGCCTCTCGCGGGAGCTGCTGCTGGGGGGCTTGGGCTACTGTGCAGAAGAAGAAGGCGCACGTGTTCTCTCCATCTGCGAAAGAACATAGTAGAACCACAATCAATATTTGAGAAACAGAGTCGCACGACAAGAATGAACATAGTGAAATTATTTCCTAACTCTGTAGCCTCTGGGGGATAAATACAGACTTCTTCGTACCGATCCTTCAGACTCCACCGAGCTTGTCCATGAGTTGTGAGATCCAAGTAACCTAGGGCTCTGATACCAACTTGTCACGGTCTGGATTTCTCCCACCATCAAGAGTCGTAATGGCGCCTACTGTTGGAGCTAGGAAAGCCAACCCTTTTAAAATATTCCATAAAACTTTAATCTAAACAATTATAATAACCGAAATAATTAAATAAAATATGCGGAAGACTTTTAACAGAAATATTAACAAGGTGCGGAAGACTATGACATAGCACTACCCAGCATCTGGTGTCACTACTCACGGACTACTAACAGAGTTCTACAAATATCAGTCTAAAAGAAATGTATAACAAGTCTGTTTTGATACAATAAAATAAACAGAAAGAGATACATGAGACTCAGGGCCCGCGAACGCCAGCGAACTACCTCAAACTCTCTGGACTGAAGGATCACTCCCTAGCTACTGCTGCGGTCCGTACGTTGTGTCCTTACCAGTACACAACGAGGCACAGAAGTATAGAATCAGCAAAATCGACCCCCTGTGTTGGTAAGTGCCCGGCCTAACCCCGAAGAGGTAGTGACGAGGCTAAACCGGACCTACCGCAATCAACTTGTACATATCTATGTGCAATAATAGAAAGATAACAAAACTTCAAACAGATAATGGGGAGGGGACATGCTAGGGGTGTAACATTTGAATTATAAGTCCAACGAAAAAGAAATGGAACCAAATATATGACATTAATAGAAGAAATACGGTGAATCAACAACTGCACGACACCACCCTTCGTGCCTTTACTCTCATTTCTCACCACAACTGTCAAATATAATGCACGGCATCACCCTTCATACTTTTACTCTCAATACATAGTGCACGTCATCACCCTTCGTGCTTTTACTCTCAATACATAGTGCACAACATCACCCTTCGTGATTTCCTCACATAACTCTTACATCAAGGCACAGAATGACCCTTCGTGCTCAAATAATCAAGAAATATGGCACGGAAAGTCCCTTTGTGCATAATTATCAAAATGTGGCACGGAAAGAGCCTTCGTGCATAATCTCTCTCTTCCTCAGCCAATAAATTGTCACAACCAAATGGTAAAGGAATATATAACAAGATAAAATATCCCGGCAAGGGAGAATAACTCAACAATAAGTCCCCGCAAGGGAGAATACCTCAACAATAAGTCCCGGCAAGGGAAAAACAGCTCAACAATAAGTCTCGGCAAGGGAAAAATGCCAAAATACCTTCTTTAGCTCATTTGCTTCTCAACTATCACTTCATAGTTCATTTAACAAGTAATTATCAAAATTTTTGACTTCTTTTGGAAATTGTATTAGCAATTATGACTCACGGTCATACTAGACTCGGGCGCGTAGGTAGCCGTCACCATACCTATACACTGACTCCACATAACACATAGCAAATATTATCCTAATCGTATTCTCTAAAGCCAAAGTTAGATCGAACACTTACCTCGAAATCCAAAAATAGCAACTCAGAGCTCAACAATTGCCTTTCCTCTAGAATTCGACCCCGAACCAACGATATCTAACATAAATCGATTCAATATTATCAATAATAACACAAGGATAAAATTTCCTAGCTTAGAAATGCATCTACTAACTTTCTTCCAAATCCAACACGGGCCAACATGGTCCAAACTCGAGGCTCGGACCAAATTTCGATTACCAATAGCCCCACGAGTCCAAATATATGATTTGTTTTAAGATTCGACCCCAAATTGAGGTTGAATCGCCCAAAATTCTGAAAAACCTAACTCTACCAAAAATCCCTAGTTTCTACCATGATTTCATGTTTTTAGGCTAGGATTTTAGTGATTAGATGATGAAACAGTGAGGAAATGATGTTAAGAATACTTACCCAAAGAGTTATAGAGGAAGGGAAGCTTGAGGTTCTTCAATGGAGGGTTAAGAAGAAGGGTTCGTGTAAGAAAAGTGTGAAATTCACGAAGTGGACTATTCAGTTTTTAATTTAATTCACTTAAGCAAATAGGACTATGCGATTTCTACATAGGGCATGCGTTCACGTTGAAGAAAGGCTGGGGCAATTGTGATCGCGATTGGGATCACACGATCACGAAGAAGTAAATTCAAGGGTCCTAGAACTTGGCTTACGCGAACGCGTGAGTAGGGATGCGTTCGCGATTGAGGAGGGACTGCAAGTACGTGAACATGGATATTGCACGATCACAAAGTAGGAGAAGCCCAAAGCTATGCGAGCGTGGAAGGGAGTCCGCGATCGCGAAGAAGAACTTTGCTGGGCACCGACAACACTGATTTTTGCAATTTTCTAAGTGCAAAACATCTGAACCACCCCTGAAATCACTCCCGAGCCCTCAGGGCTCCCAACCAACCACACACACTAACTCAATATCATCCTACGAACCTGCTCGGGAGATCAAATTGCCAAAATAACATCAAAATCAAAGAATCAACCTTCAAAACTCATAATTTTTGTTTCAAAGCTCTAAACTTTCAAAATTTCCACTTTTAGTCCGAAACACGTCAAATGACGTCAATATCAACCAAACTTTATAGATAGCTCTTAACGCTCATTTAAGACTTGTACCAGGCATTGGAACCAAAATACGATCCCGATACCATTACATTTGATCAAATCTCATTTTCATTTTTTCTTAAGCATTTTCAGAAAACAATTTCACGAAAAAATTCCGTACTCGGACCTGGGACCTCGAATTTTGATTCCGGGAATACGCCCGGGTCCCTTATTTTCCTATGAACCCTCCGGGATCGTCACATCACGGGTCCGGGTCAGTTTACCTAAAATGTTGTCCAAAGTCAACAATAGCAATATTATTATAAATATTCATAGTTTTTAACACAGATTTCGTATATTTCCACATATAAATTTTCCAGCTTCGCGCCCGGACTGCCTTGCAAATCGAGGCAACCAAATAAGAGGTTTCCAAGGCCTTAGAAGTGCAAAGAAAGGGAGAATTACGATGATGACCCTTTGGGTCGTCACGAATTGGATCCTGGAAGCAGGGGCCTCAAAAACAGTCTAAGACCGCAGAAGCGGTATAGTCGACTTAAAGCAAAACCGCGGAAGCCGTTTTTTGCTGCAGAAGCGACAACCATAGAAGCGGTCTGGGTGTCGCAGAAGCGAAAATCGCAGTGAATTAATGGAACAGTGTTTGCAAATTTCATGAGTTGAGAAAACACTTTTGACTTCGGGAATAGACGTTTTGTGGGCGATTTTGAAGAAGGTTTCCTTCAGGTAATGATTTTTCACCTCGGATTATGTCTATGTGGTGTAAAATAGTGGATTAAACAACAAAATTCAAGGTTTTCAAGGTTAAAAATGGTGGTTAGGGCTTGAAACCTAAGCTAGAGTAAAGTGGTGATTTGAGAGGGTAAACAAACTTCGTTTTTGATAAATTTTATATAAACGGACTAGTAGCGAGACGAGGAATCCAAAGATGTAATTTTCAAAAAAAATTCGAAAGTGGGCCAGAGGCTTTGGTTTTACCAACTTCATGGTTTTTAGCGTTTTTTGAATTATTTCGATTGGGTTATGTTTATTTAGCCTATAATAACCTATTCTTTGTGTTTGACTAGATTCGACGCTCGTATACGGAGATTTAAAGGGAAAAGGCATTGCAGACCAGTCTACGACCAGTTATAGGTGAGTAGTTTGTATAGATGATGGCTTGAGGGTTTGAAACCCTGATTTATCATATCATGACGCTATGTTAGGGCGTGACTGGCACCCTATGGCAGGTGCAGGATTGTAATGATTGGGGAGTGCGACTTGGTATATCCCGAGAGCTGAGTATATATTATTGGCGGCTGATACGCCTATTGTGTTGTTGGTGATTGGGCTTAATGCCATGTTTGGGGTTGTGCCTATTTGTAGTACCCGTCTAGGGTGAATATCTGTGTGATAACATGATTTGCATAATCACTAATCTCAGTCATGTGCTTAATCATTGTCATTAAATGCTAAGTCACTTGTTTATGAAATTGAATAATTAAATTATATTCACCTTAATAATTGGAAACTGGCAAAGTATCAGATTGAAGCTTTTATGTGACTTACATGCATACTGTGGACTGAGCATGGCTCGGGCTGCACGCCGCAACGGTTATATATTGATATTGACGCCGAGTCTAGTTCTATGCCGATACGTGGATGATATTGCGCTTTGGCTGAAGGAGCCCCTCCAAAGTCTGTACACACCCCAAGTGAGCGTCGTCGACGATAAATCATATGCATGGTTGGCTCGGGCTGCACGCCGCGGCGTATTCATGTGCACTGCATTGCATTTTTATCTGATACATGATTGCTATTTTGATATTGTTTTGTTGTTAGTTTGTAGCTAAGGAATGAGACTGTTGGATTTAGCTTTGCTTTGTGGCACATCGTGGATTTCTTACTTTCATACATTTTTCTACGCTTATTATTGACAGAGTCGGTAGTACTCACCCCTACTTCCTGCACCTTGTGTGCAGATGCTCTTCATTATTTTTCTCGGTTGATTTTTAGTACATACTTACCCAGATTTTTATATTGTTATTCAGATACTATTATTATTACTCAGTTTAGTTTAGAGGCTCTAGACTCGTGAAACCAGATCTTTGAGAGTGATTATTCAGAATTTGTAATATTCTATTATTATTATCGGATAAATATTCTAAATTACTATAATATTCTTAAAATGTCGGTTTTGAGACTTATATTTAATAGAAAGCGATTGTTGGTCAGGCATACCTATCCTTAGGGCTAGGTGCCATCACCGGGTTTGGGTCGTGACATTTTATATGTGATTTATGATGTGTATGCAAAATTTCAGGTCATTCGGACGTGGTTTGGTCGAGTTTTCAATCGATTGTGAATTTTGGAAGTTTTTAAGAACTTTGGCTTGAATTCGATGTGATTTGATGGTTTTTGTGTTGTTTGATGTGCTTTGATTATTGGAACAAGTTCGTATATGTTTTGGGATATGTTTGTGCCTTTGGCTATGGTCCCGAGGGCCTCGGGGTGATTATGGATGGTTAACGAGATGAAATTTTGAGTTTAAAGGTTGCTGAAGGATCTGGTGTCTGGTATTTCCGCTTTCGCAGAATTGGACCGCAGAAATGAGAGGGGGGCTCGCAGAAGCAAAAAATGGGCCTGGGTGATTTTTACGCAGAAGCGGACTAGCAGGAAGCATAAGCGAACCCGCTTACGCGATTAGTTGACCGTAGAAGAGGCCTTGGGGAAAAGTTGAGTAATCGCAGAAGCAGATGAGTAACCGAAAAGGCGGTGTCGCATAAGCGACAAAAAGGATTGCAAAAGCGTAAAGAGCTGTTTCCAGAAGGGTTTTAAAATGACATTGCATCCGCGACTTGGGGGTTATTTTCTTCCATTGTTGAGCTTATTGGGAGCAATTGAAGAGGTTTGCAACTGGAGTTTGTTGGAGGTAAGAGTTTTGAGTTAAAAACATGATTATATTGTGAAATCTACCTAGAAATTCATGGAATTAAGCCTAAAATTGATGTATTAGCACTTGGGATTTTAGTATTTCAAATTGGGATTTGATAGGTTGTTTGACCTCGAATTTTGGAGTCCTTGGTACGTTAGGACTCATGGTGAGGCGAGAAATCCGGTGATGTGAGTTTTTGTAATTTTTTGAAAAGTGGGCCCGGGGCTCGGGTTATGCTAGTTTCAAGATTTTTGCTATTTCTCGATTGGTTTTAATTGGGTATTGTTCCCTTTGCATATTGTGATGTATTCGCTCTGATTTTTGTTAGATTCGACGTGCGTGGAGGACGGTTTGAGGGGCAACGACATCGCGAGCTTGAGATTTCACCGGTTCGAGGTGAGTAATACTTGTAAATGATATCCTGAGGGTTGGAAACCCCGGATTTGCACATCATAGTGTTGTATTGAGGTGACTTGCACGCCGGATAGCGAGCATGGGTTAGAGCATCGTTGGGGATTGTGAAATGGTCCGTCCCGATTGATGAAATTACTACGTATTTGACTGAAAAATACTTGTTATCAACATGATTTGGACTAATTTTCATGTTTTAGGCTACGTGCCGATTATTTGAATAATTTAGGTGCGACCTTAGGGAGATTGTTTTGGCAGCTACTCTCTTACAGTTATGTGTCCTGGTTTTCGAGTTCTAGTTCAAGGCAGGGCAGGACAGGACTCATAGGGGTTGGGGAGAGCCTTCCCCCAGGGAAAACCTAATAAGACGCATTCTAATACTTGAGTTCAAGCTCCTACTTCGAGGATTATTATCACTGTTCCCATGATATTTAGCATGTTAAATGATTTCAGTCCTGAGATAAACACTGTTTTGAAATGTCCACTCATACTTCTAAGGTTTTAAAAAATATAAACTACATTTTTACGTTTGGAGCTAAGAACTATTACTTGACATCGCCTAAGTGGCTCTCATGCATGTTCTGGTTTAAGGATGGATCGAGCTGCACACCACAGCGGTGTGATATTGATATTGCGCGTGGGATGTAGGAACCCCTCCGGAGTCTGAACCCCCACAGTGAGCACAGGTACCCAAATGAATCGGGCTGCAACTCATTGCGGTCATGTGCATTTGCATTGCATTCATGCATTGGTTCCTATTTTTACTACATGGAATGAAATTCAACACTCTCATATCATTGGCATCCATGCTATTTCTTGCACTATTACCAGATACCCTGGTGTAATTTGTTAATGGAGGGTTGTGCCCGAGGGTCTAACTTATGTGCGGACTTGCACTATCTGATTATGCATTCAGTTGCTTGACTGTTGAGAAAAAAGATATTTTCAAAAAAGGTTTTAAACTGAACTATATTTTTATCTAAAGGATTTTCATGGTTTTATTGTCTTTCTCAAAGGTTTGCAATGCCCTATATAGCATGATAGAGTACTTTTTCGTGTTTTCTTACCGTTCAGTTATTATTTACTCTTATTACTCACTGAGTTGGATTACTCAATTTACTCCCTGCACCTCACATGCAATTGCAGGCATTGTTCCCCCAGTAGCTGGTTATTAGCAGATTGAAGGTAATACTATTGTAGCTGAACAAAGTGACCACCAGCGTTTGCGGCACCAGACTTCATTTTTTGAACTCCAGATTTTATTTTATATATATATATATATATATATATATATATTGGCCCTGTAGTGGTTTTCAGTTCTTCTTTAGATGCTCGTGACTTGTGATAGCCCGGTAGGGTTGTGTGTAATAAATAGTTTTTAATGCCACTAAGTTGTACTTTCTATTCATTTATGTTTAAATATTTGTTAAAAATAGGATTTTGGGTAGTTGGTAGCCTTGTCTTTACGAGAGGCGCCATCACGATCGTGTATGGAATTGGATCGTGACAAGTTGGTATCATAGCTTAGGTTACTAGGTCTCACGAGTCATGAGCAGGTTTAGTAGAGTCTTGCAGATCGGAAAACTTCCCATTCTTGGAAGTGTTATCGTGCGTACTTGATTTAGCTTGGAATATAACTCTTGAAATTCCTTCCTCACGTCTGTATGCGCACATGTGCACTCAGTATTGTATGTGCCTTGATGGCTTGTGCTTCCCCGATCAATGGGCGAGATGTGATCTCCGTGAGTTTGGCATTGGGCCAGTCTTGAGGACTTGAGGACGAATCTTTGCCTATGGCTTGAGCACCGAGGTACCAATTTTGTGAGTTGGTGTAATGAACGTATATGTTTTGCATTGTCCCTAATTGTGGGAATGGTGGCTGGATAGCTGCGTAGTGAGTATGTTGGTACTATGTGATGTTTCTACATGACTTGGAAATGTCGAAGAAGGTCTGCTGGATGATAGGTGAACTACTAAGTGTATGATTTCCATTGTGAGGAGAAGTGTAGCTCCGAGTGTGGGCGTGTGAAGAATCTTATCAAGTCTCCTAGTGGGAGTGAAGTAAATTGCATGTTACGATATGAGTACTGACTCAGAAAGATTAAATGGCTGTGTAATGTGTATGATGGTGGAAGGTATACAGAAATGTTGTAATGAGGCGAAACAGGTGGGTTATCTCCTGCGGAGTGTTCTGAAGTGGTGTGATCCTTATGTGTATGTTGTAAGATCTCATGTGTACGTGAAAAGTATGTGTTTAAATATAGAATATCGGGTCGCCTAAGAGAGTGGGCTTAAATCATGTGGGGATGAATACGAGATTTGCAGGGGATTACAGTACTAGATGATCTGTGTTTTCACAAGCTTGTAGACAAATTGAGTTTAGTGTCACTATGGCATAGTGGTATCATTAGAGTAAATGTGTTATGAGGTGTTGAGTGTGTCCCGATATATGGCTTCGAGCAAAATTGGGGAGGTTGCTGTTGATTAGATGATTGCACGGTTATGTGCTAGGTGATTCTGTTTTGAGGTATGCTGGCAGATCAGTTCTCGTTGCAGAATTTGGGCCGAGGGTGGCACGAGTTAAGAAAAATTATGACAAAGGTTATATGGTGCTTCATAGATGTTATGAAATAATAGGATGAATTGAGTTTTTGTTGATAAAGAATGCTTAGTATAAATAGAAGGAAGTTGTTTGGTTGTATCGGAATGAGATCATGTCCTGCGGTGTCAGAGTGCTATTAAGGCACGAGTGGTTCAATTTGTTATGTCAGGTAATTTGCAGTGTGTATAGGAAAGGATGACTATTGAGAATGGTTTTAATGTGTTCAAGATTCTGCATGTAGCACTCAGGTGTTTTAAGGTTGTGTATGTGACCAAGTCAATGTTTTCATTAGAACAGGTCAAGACTTGTGGTATTTTTCGTGTTAATCATGGGATTCTATGTACCAGTATATGGGTAGTAAAGGTAGCAGACTTAGATTCGCAGGAAGTTCTTCAGAGTAGGGTATTTTAGAATGTGGTATTTTTGGGAACTGTTGAGAGAGTAATCAGTGGACTAAGAGTCATAGTCAGTGTGGTCTTATGCTCGAGTCTTGTATGGTAAGCCAGTCTGAGGCATTGTGATGCTACGACGGGGGAGAAATATCAAGTTGATGATGAATGAAAGGGGGAATTAGATAGATTGAATAGTTTGATAGTAGACTTATCGGTATGGTAAAGATATGATTAATCCTTCGTATGTGTTCGAAGTAATAAGTTTTTACAAGTGTTGTGCAGCGAAGCTCTTGAGCACTGACAGTTTGCTTAGCTTGGTTCACGTAGAAGGATTCAGTCCTGGCAGTTTAGCTTGTGAAATGGAATTAGGGAGAGAGTTTTTGATGAGTTTTATCGTGGTATGGAGACGAATATTTTGTCTACGGGCACGCGAAGCAGGGGATGTGTAGTGATTTTCTTCTAGATGGGATCAATGGAGAGTTCTCGACTAGTTAGGTACGTAGATGTTTGTGGCTAGGAAAAAGGAGATGGAGTTCTAATGTTATCCTGGTGTGGTATGGTATATGCGATATGTTGTGGAGGATTGGAATTTGCGTGTGTAAGGTTTTGGTTCAGTTGAAAATGGAAAGTCATTAAATACTTAAGCAGCACGAGAAGTTGTAGGTGACTTAAGAATCGACCTTTAGATGATTAAGAAAAATGGTATTACTATTCTAGTGATTTCACGGGGGTATATGCTCAGTAAAAGGGGAAGGTGATGTAAACTGATAATACTTCGGTGGGATAGTGGCATTTTCTTATTGGATCGACTGGTGATATTTGAGTTTGTTGAGGGCACATGAAAATGTTAGAATATCGTTCGGGGAATGAATGGGTACTTGATGTGTGATATATATTCATACTACGGAATGTGGGATCAGGTATGGTGATTTGTGTGTTATATGGAGTTGAAAACTGGGAGTTCTTCGATACAGTATATGTTGTGGTTGTGGATCGTGTGTATTCGGCACCGTTTAGCGGCAATCAAGATTTGGAGGCTAGAGTAGATCTTTATTTGCTGATATGTTAGATTTTGGATGTGATGTGAATTTCAAACTGGATGTCTTAGATTAGGGTTGTTCTAAACTATTGTGCTACGGGCTATGTCGGTAATGCCACGGGTCGAGTGGCGAGGTGCATTGGATTATGTTCTTGCAGAGTGGATATATTCCAGAGTCCAGTAGGCAGCTGAGAAGGACTGCTTTCCTTAATTGGCCCTTTGTTACGAGTGTCAGTGCAGAGGTTCCTACCATCGATTTAGTTCCGGTATTGAGGGACCTTTTTTCAGATGCATTTCTTGTGGACGGGCACGTCGCCGGGCGAGATTGTTGATTTCAGTATTTATTTGGTGCCGGGCACCGCATTGTACAGCTCCGGCAAGAGTTATGGTAGTAGGAGGAACAACTTCAAGCTTCTTGGTATTGAGTTCATTGGCAGGCCAATGTGGCTATGTATTTTAGCTTGAGTTAGATTGGTTAGTCCCGAGTTATAATGTTGAGGGATAGGCTGATCCGATCGTATTGAGCTTGTTAATGATCTAAGGAGAACTGTGAGTTGCTTTTCTATGCTGTGAGACGTTATGATTTGTTGCATATGGGCACATGTGGTGCGGTTCTGTTAAGGATTCGAAAAGGAAGTCGATCGGGATGAGTAATTGAGTGTTGCTCGATATATAGAGTGTTGGTCATGGCCTATTGGGTTGCGTGCCGCGTGTTATTTGTTTCACCATGGGTGTAATGGATTGCTTGGTTTCAGACATCAATTTATGCGTGGCTGTCTTTTTTAGCATGGTGACTTAAGGTACTTCATGTGTAACAATGTTTGGGTAGGATCGCGCATTGTAGCGAGGCTACATGGAGTTACGATCTATCAGGGTAGCTTCAGGTGTTCTATTTCTATGGTGTGAGATGGGCTCTCAGCCTTGTGTTGTAATGGTATTGATGAGGTTAAGGTACAACTCTTTCGTTTGAGTCATTTTCGTGATTTGAGTATGTTCAGGCCGTCTCTTATTGGTGCATGTATTATGCAAGTTGTGGCTTAGGCCTGTGTTGAGATGTCATATCACCAAAGTGGTATGTTGGATTCGAAGAGATCGTTAGAGTCATTAATGAATATAGACAGTGTCGATTTCAGCTTCTTGGAAGGATAATACCAAGGTTTGGCCCTGAAATCCGTTGTGATATTAGTCAGAGGGAAGTGGCCTCATGAATGGTTGATCTAAGGAATGGTTATGGTTTATCTCATGTTTTAATTATCGTTGGAAGCATATAAAAGTGTTCGAATAAGACTTTAGCTAATAAGAGGTTCCTATCGATAATTGAGTATTTTGGGCAACTGCTGTGAAAATAGACTATCATTTCGAGTGTTGGATCGTGTGGTATGATTTCACCTGAGGTTGTAGGCGTGGGTTATTACCGCTGGTTCAGGTTTATTGTGGGTACAATTTTGGAAAGTGCAATGTGGTTCTACGGTTTATGGTCTAGATGGACTGTGAAATTTCAGATGTGTCGTATTATTAGACCTATGTGAGATAGGGTGAAGAGGGATCCCCCGGGGTTATTCTTGGTAAGGTCATTCAGATATTGGTTGGCTTCTAGTACAACCCTGGATTCGCTCAAGGACGAGTGTTTGTTTAAGTTGGGGAGGATGTGATGACCAGGCCCATTCTCTCATGTGTTACTCCTCTATTTTTCCCGTTTACTCCCTCTTCATAATTCATTATCTGTATGTGGTGTGTGAGAGTGATTTGGAATGGTTTTGATAAGAAATGAAGCACTTGGTCTCTTTAAGGAAGGCTTAAGTTGAAAAAGTCCATTGGACGTTGACTTATGAGTTAGAGAGCTCGGATGTGATTTTCGCTGATTCGGTTAGATTCGAGAGGTGATTTTCGACATAGAAGTCAATCGGAATTGATTTTAGAAGTCCGTGTAGAATTAGGTTTGAATTGGCGAAGTTTGTATTTTTGTGAATCTTGGATGATAGGTGAGATTTTGACCCGAGGGTCGGAATGGAATTCTGAGAGTTGTTACAGCTTCGATATGTGATTTGTGATGTGTGTGAAAAAATTCAGGTCATTCAAACATGGTTTAGTTGTATTTTCGATCATTGAGCATTTTGGAAGTTTTTGAAGAACTTAGGCTTGAATCCGATGTGATTTGATGGTTTTAGCGTTTTTTGATGTGTTTTAATGATTGGAACAAGTTCGTTTGATGTTTTGGGATATGTTAGTGCCTTTGGCTGAGGTCACGGGGGTGTCAGGTTGATTAACAATGGCTAACGGGATAAAATTTGAAGTCTAAAGTCTGCTGAAAGATTTGGTATCTGGTATTTCTGCTTCCATGGAAATAAACCGCAGAAACGGTCTCGCAGAAGCGAGAGGGAGGCCCGCATAAGCAAAAAAAGGGACTGGGTGATTTTTCTGCAGAAGCGGACCTGCTTACGCAATTGGTTGACCACAGAAGCGGTTTAGGGAAATGTTGAGGAACTACAGAAGCGGACGAGTAACCGCAAAAGCAGTGTCACAGAAGTGACAAAAAGGACAGCAAAAGCAGAAAGAGCTGTTTCTAGAAGGTTTTTAAAATAACATTTCATCCGTGACTTCGGGGATTAGTTTCCTCCATTGTTGATCATGTTGGGAGTTTTTGGGAGCAATTGAAGAGGGTTTTGACTGGAGTTTAATAGAGGTAAGATTTTTGAGTTAAAAACATGATTATATTATGTAATCTACCTAGAAATTGTTGGAATCAAGCCTAAAATTAATGAATTAGGGCTTGGGATTTTGATATTTCAAATTGGGATTTGATAGGTCATTTGAGCTCGGATTTGGGAGTCCTTGGTATGTACGGAATCGTGGCGAGACGAGAAATCCAGTGATGTGAGTTTTGCAATTTTTTGAGAAGTGGGCCCGAGGCTCGGGTTTCGCTAGCTTCGATGTTGTTGCTATTTCTCGATTGTTTTCGATTGGGTATTGTTCCCTTCGCATATTGTGATGTATTCGCTCTGGTTTTGGTTAGATTCGACGCGCATGGAGGTCAGTTTGAGGGGCAAAGGCGTCACGAGCTACAGATTTCACCGGTTCGAGTTGAGTAATACTTGTAAATGATATTCTGTGGGTTGGAAACCCCGTATTTGCACATCATAGTGTTGTATTGAGGTGACTTGCACGCCAGAAAGCGAGCGTGGGGTAGAGCACCATTGGGGATTGTTACGTGGTCCGTCCTGATTGATGAAATTACTACGTATTTGACTGAAAACCACTTGTTATCATCATGATTTGGACTGATTGCCATATTTTGGGCTTCGTGCCGATTATTCAAATCCTTTAGGGATTATTATCACTATTTCCATAGTATTTAGCATGTTAAATGATTTCAGTCCTGAGTTAAACACTATTTTGAAATTTCCAGTCATACTTCTAAGGTTTTAAAAACTTAAACTACATTTTGATGTTTGGAGCTGAGAACTATTACTTGACATCGCCCTAGTGGCTCTCATGCATGTTCTGGACTGAGGATGGATCGGGTTGCACGCCACAGCGGTGTGATATTGATATTGCGCTTGGGTTGTAGGAGCTCCTCTGGATTCTGAACCCTCACAGTGAGCGGGGGTACCCAAATGGATCGGGCTGCACGCCGCAGTGCTCATGCGCATTGCATTCATGCATTAGTTCCTGTTTGTGCTGCGTGGCATGACATTCAGCACTCTCATATCATTTGCATCCATGCTATTTCTTGCACTGTTACCAGATACCCTGGTGTTATTTGTTAATGTAGTGATGTGCCCGAGGGGCTGACTTATGTGCGGACTTGCACTATCTGATTATACATTCAGTTGCTTTACTTTTGAGAAAAAGATATTTTCAAAAGAGGTTTTAAACTAAACTAGATATTTTAAGGATTTTCACGGTTTACTGTCTTTCTCAAAGGTTTGCACGGCCTTATATAGCATAATGGAGTGCTTTTTCATGGTTTTTTACCGTTCAGTTATTATTTACTCTTATTACTCACTGGGTGGGAGTACTCACTTTACTTCCTGCACCTATTGTTTAGTTGCAGGCATTTTTCCCCGGCAGCGGGTTATTAGCAGATTGAAGGTAATGCTACTGTAGCTGTGCAAGGTGACCGCTAGTGTTCGCGGCACCGGACTTCATCTTTTGAACTCAAGATTTTATTTTTTATATATTTATTGGCCCTGTAGTGGTGTTCAGTTCTTCTTTAGATGCTTGTGACTTGTGACACCCCGGTCGGGTTGTGTTGGGTTGTAATAATTAGTTTTTAATGCCATTAAGTTATACTTTCTATTTATTTATGTTTAAATATTTGTTAAAAAGAGGATTTGGAACTGGGTATGGAATTGGATCGTGACAGAAAAAAAAGAAACTCTCAAAGTATATTTTATGCCTAGCTCTCTCCTTCGATGATTTATGCCAAGCTCTTATCTCTCTATTTATAGTTGAATTCTTCGTGGCATAGCATTAAATATGGCTCATGAAATCTAAAGTTTCAGATTTGCTTTAGATTTGCATAGCAAAGTTTTTGATTTGCAAAATCATAATATTGTGTTCAACTTGGCAAGTTGGCGTGTCCCACTTGCTTTCTTATCCTTCTTTTTCTTATTTTTTTCGTTCCTTTTTTGGAAACTTCAAGACTTAGTTTTTTTTTTCCACAATGCTCAATCGTCGATGCATATTGAATTATTATTAGAATATACTATTCCTAAATAGAAATCTAAAACTATTAGTATTAGGAATTAAATAATTACTTATTTTATGTATGATATTTTTCTTTTATCAAATACTCCCACACTTAAATATTTGTTCATCCTCGAACAAAAGGGAAATGAAAATAATTAAGCACTTTAAGAAAAATCATGAAACCTTAGGCAAAAAAAATTAACTAAGTCATATACACGAGTTCAAATAACTTCTAATCGTACCCATATTCATCTATTGTAAATTGAAATCATAATATTTTCTAATCCCAAGTATGTCTCACTGAATGGAGAGAAATGTCCATATATCACATAATTATAGATATAGGATCAAAGAAGGGTATAGATAAAAAATGCACTCACTCTCAACAAAGAAATACCACAAGCTACTGGAAATAACCATAAGCTTGACTATCATGTGGCTCTCCACTAATATAGGAGTCTCTGTGTCACGACCTAAAATCCACTAAGGGTCGTGGTGGCGCCAGACACCACTATCAGGCCAGCCAATTAAAATACTTAATTAAATTCATATTTTAATAATTACGAAAATATTTTTTTATTATGATTAAAGCACTACTCAGTATGCTCCTCCAATTAAATAAGGAAATCTTAAATAGCTTTCAAATTTTCTGAATAAATCCAAATACAACCCTAGAACCCGGAATCACAAGTACATGAGCAATTTTCTAAAGGAAACCAAACAGGTACAACAATTGCCCAGAATACAATTGGACAGAAAGTAAATAAAATTCTGAAAGAGACTATACTAGTTGCGGAACCACCTCGAAGAAATACAGCTCACCTATTCTCTACGGTCGTCATGCCGCAATGCCACTAAACCAGGAGCCATGCAATAAACCTGTGCAACAAAATACACATCAAGTGTAATATGAGTACAAAAGCAACGTGTACCAAATTAGTGTCCTGCCTAATCCCGAAGGAGTAGAGACGAGATGGTCAACTCTGACACTCATTAGCAGTCCAATGACTATTTATCCTTAGTAAATATATTCAAATGGTGGATTTGTTTTATAAACATAATTATAATCCAGATATGGGAAAACAAGTAGTCATATAATTCTTTCATAGAAAATTTCCTTAGATTTCTTGTTATTATTACTAATAAAATGATCTCGAGCCATAGTGTGGCATAAAACAACTCAAATGAGTTCAAGACAACAGCACAAACAAGCGCAAATCATGTCGAGGTCGACGGCCCGCTCCAACAGAAATGTAAAGTGTTCACTGCTGAGGGTCGAGTGGCCCATACCATAGATGCATCTATTTTGCCGAGGCAATCGGACCATTCCAAAAATAAACATACGCAGACCGACAATCAGTCAAACAGTCAGCGTGGATCAAATATCCAAGCAAGGTCCATTCCTTTTTAATAATTTGAGGAAAACATAGCTTTAGTCCTTTTTGAAGTCTGCTTATTAATTTAACATGATTAAAGCATTTCAATCCATCAATAATTTACAACTAATCCAAGTATGACATGCTTTTGGATCCTAGACTACTCGGACAATAGCATAATAGTAGCTACGCATGGACTCTCGTCACCTCATGCGTACGTAGCCCCCCACAAATAGGAGCACATAATCAATTTAACTCACCTATGGGGTAAATTCCCCTTCAGAAGATTATAAAGGAGACTCATCTCACACGAAGATCCATAACCGGCCCTCTACATCCTTCCGACAACTCGAACCCACGCAAAATGCTCCAAAACTAGCCAATGGTCATTCAAACCTATTAATATATGCTTAATTAAACTCTAGAACTCAATTTGTATCAATTCTTAACCCCGAAAGAAAAGTTGACAAAATGCCCTCCTGTCCACGTGCCCGAAATCCGAAATTTTTCGATGATAAACCTTGCCCATGACCTTAGGAACTCAAATATATATTTTTCTCTTAATTTCCTACTCAAAATAGTGGTCAAATTCGAAGAAATGTGAATTCCTAGGTTTTCCACCAAAACCCCAAATTTCTATAATTTCCTAGCCTATATACATGAATGAACCTTGTATTTAACTCTAATCTAGCATAAATTACTTACCTCATGACAAGTGACGAAAATGGCACCTCCAAGCTTCTCCCCATCGACTCCAATGGAAAGAAAATGGGGTTGAAATTGACTCAACCCCAAACTTAAAAGAACCCTATGTCATCAGCCTTTTCCACTTTTGCGGTCCAGGGACCGTAGGCAGACACACAGGCCGCTTCTGCGGTCCCAAACGAGGCCCCTCTCTTGTGCTTCTACGACTCGCCAACCGCAGGTGCGGTTCCTCTTATGCGGCCGATCTACTGCATCTGCGTTCCCCTTCACTATTGGTCAAAACCGCTTCTGCGGTCCACATTTCGTCTTTGCGGAGCTGCTTATGCTGTCCCATTTCCGCAGAAGCGGAAATACCAGATACCAGCTGCCCAGCTTTTCCAAAAAAACAAACTTTCGATTCGTTTACAACCCGAAATTCACCTGAGGCCCTCAGGACCCCAACCAATATACTAACCAGTCCCGAAACACATTGCGGATCTGCTTGAGGCCTCAAATCACATCAAACAATGCCAAAACCACGAATCGACCTCCAATCCAAGCTTTATGAACTTTTAAGTTTCCAACTTCTATTTTTGATGCCAAAACCTATCAAATCACGTCCCATTGACATCAAATTTTGCACACAAGTCATATGTGACATTACGGACCTATTCCAACTTCTAGAATTGGATTTCGACCCGGATATCAAAACGTTAACTTCCGGTCAAACTTC
Source organism: Nicotiana benthamiana (assembly GCA_034376525.1). Classification (NCBI taxonomy): domain Eukaryota; kingdom Viridiplantae; phylum Streptophyta; class Magnoliopsida; order Solanales; family Solanaceae; genus Nicotiana; species Nicotiana benthamiana. The sequence continues at coordinate 77,250,703 of CM067328.1, read as the reverse complement.
TCAAAAACCTTCAAATTTCTATATTTAGTCAAATGGCTTCAAAATGACCTACGGACATCCGAATTCACTTCCGATCGCACTCCCAACTCCAGAATCACCACACGGAGCTACTCCTAGTCTTGGAATCCCAAACATACATCGATAATGTTGAAATGCACTTCAAGCCAAACTTAAGAAATTTCTTCCAAAATGCTAACTCCCACAATAGACACCAGAACGCTCCCGGGATACCCGAAACCCCCCACGGGCATACGCTCAAATCCGAATTCATCATACGAACCTTATGGAACCTTCAGATCCTGATTTTGAGGTCGTTTACTCAGAAATCCAATCCTAGTTCATTCTTTCAACTTAAAGCTTCCGAAATGGAAATTTTTATTTAATTTAACTCCGAACTTCATGAATTTCAATTCCGACCATACACACAAGTCAATATACCTGAAACGAAGCTGCTCATTACCTCAGATTGCTGAACGACGTGGTAGATCTCAAAGCGTTCGGTCGGGTCGTTACATTCTCTCCCACTTAAGCACCTTATGCACCTTCATGTGCTGTCGCAACTTAGCTGAGCACCTTAGCTCGATATATTTTGAAGATATTTCCTTTTATTCAAGCAAGTAGGACTTAGAGCACAATTCCAACATCTGGAATTCTATGCTAGTCCTTTTTTCATCATAGGATCATCAAATCATTCACCACACGTTGTACCCAATATGAGTGCATAACTTACTCATAGGACCACAATAACATTTTCTTATCAACATAGCCCAAATTCAACGTATCAGATGCTACCATTGCACCTCATAACCAACATAGATCTTGCTCTATAATTTATAACACTAACACGATGGAAGAGATGCGCTAAAATACATAACCAACTGGCGCATCAACAAATCATTAAGTCTACACCTCTGACAAGAATCATTACCACATTTTGAACCAAATCATGATCTTTGCTCCTTAATATACTTCATATAATCAGATTTCAGTGATCCTAAGTCTGATAATCTCATTTCACCAAGTACGAACTGCTCAGGCAATAAGCCACCTCAGACACAATCAAGAGTTGCATATGATGCCACAATGTGCCAATAGGTTACTGATTAGGATATGATACAAGAGGAAATTGAACTCTGAAACAGAGATCTAATTGCCTTGCCCGCGAATCATGCATACGATGCGGGCTAATAACTTATATGAGTTTTTCTCAGAAAATGTGAAATAGAACAAATAAAAGAAACTAGGGGAAACTATACTTGCGATGACCCGACCCGTCGTCACGTGAGTTACCTCCCCGTTTCTCACTTATTGTGTTGATTCATGTCTCAATATCAGTATTAGATTCGGTCGGGTTTAATTGAATTGGTTTTGGGGTGAAAATAAGGCACATAGCCTCATAGAAGAAAGCTTGTTTCACAAAGGTCAACCAGAAGTTGACTATGTGGTTAGAGGGCTCGGATGTGAATTCCGGTGGTTCGGTTCGCTTCGGGAGATGATTTGTGACGTAGGAGTGCAATCGATATTGAATTTGGAGGTCTGGTGTAGAACTAGGCTTGAATTGGCAAAGTTGGAATTTTGGTGATTTCCGGTTGATTGGTGAGATTTAAATTCGAGGGTCGAAATGGGATTCCGAGAGTTGTTGTAGCTTTGCTAGCTTATTTTGGATATGAGTGAAACCTTTCATGGCATTCAAAGGTGTGTAGGTTGGGTTTTGATCGAATATGCAATTTGAAAGATTTTTAGAAATCTATCTTTTAAATTGATCATAATTGAGGATTTTGATGTTAATGTTAGCATTTTGATTATTCGAATAAGTTTGAATGAAGTATAAGGTTTGATTCGTGCTTTTGGTTGAGGTCCCGGGGGCCTCGGGGTGAACTTGGGTTGTTGAACGTAGGTTTTTGGAGTTGTTGCATGAAAATAAAGTCTGGCTTGTGGTATTTCCGCATCTACGGAAGAGGAGACGCATAGGCGGTTACCGCAGAAGCGGCTGGTTCTCTGCATAAGCGGCCTGAGGGAGATCCGGCATGGACTGCTGGAGCAATTTGGAAATCCGCATAAGCGGCTACCACAAAAGCAGTAAGAGACTACAGAAGCGGTCATGGAAGTCATGAGGGAATCGTAGAAGCGGTCATCAAATCGCGGAAGTGGGCACCGCAAAAGGGGCATTTTGACCGCAGAAGCGGTCCCATGTGGTTTAAGTGAGACCGCATAAGCGGTCGTGTGGTCGCATAGGCAGTGACCGCAAGTGCGGTCATTTTATTGCGTAAGCGGAAATCGACTGGGGTTTTAAGTGAACAGTGTTTTCGAGTTTGAAAGAGAAGGAGAAAATAATTGAAACTCGGGGAAGGCGATTCTTGGGTAATTTTGAAGAGGGCTTTGAGGGTTTCCTTCAGGTAAAGATTCTTGGCCTCGAGTTAGGTTTATATGGTGTAAAAATGTAGATTAAACACTGAAACTTAAGGATTTTAAGGCTAAAAATGGTGGTTAGGTCTTGAAACAAAAGAGAGGTTAACGTGGTGATTTGAGGGGTCAAACGGACTCCGATTCTTATAGTTTTTATATTCACGGACTTGTGGCGAGATGAGGAATCCAAAGGTGTGATTTTCAGAATTTTTCGAGAAGTGGGTCCGGGGCTCGAGTTTTGCTAGTTTCCAGATTTTTGTTATATTTCGATTGTTTTCGATTGGTTGTTGTCCCATTAGCATGTAATAATATATTCGTAGTGATTTTGGTTAGATTTGACGCACGTGGAGGCCGGTTTGAGGAGCAAAGGCGTCGCGAAAGAGGAATTTCACCGGTTCGAGGTGAGTAATATTTAGGTATGATATCCCGAGGGTTTGAAACCCCAAATTTGCATATCTTAGTGTTGTATTTTGGTGACTTTCACACTGTACCTGAGCGTGGGGTAGTACACCATTGGGGATTGTGACTTGTTCCGTCCCGGTTGTTGGTTTTCACCGTGAAACTGAAAATGATTTGTTGTTATCATTATGACTTGGGCTCATTGCCATACTTGGAGCTTATTGCCGATTATTTGAACTCTTTATGAATTATCATCATAGTTTTCCTCACTATTTGACAGATTATTTGAACTCAGTCCATCTGATTTACGTTGTTTCATGAACTCGGCTATATTTTTCTCAAACTTTGAGTTTTAACTGATATTTGAACTGTTGTTTGAGTTGATTATTATTGTTTTACGGATGCCCGAGGATCTTTTGACTATTTTGGACTAATTGAGGCTGAGGGCCATATGTGACGGAATGAAGAGTGATGTAAGGAGACTTTCAGGCCTCGAGTTTTATGTGTGCATATGCATATACATCCATGGATCAGACTGCACACCGCAGTAGCATATTGCCTGGATCGGACTACACGCCGCAGTAGCATATTGTATGGATCGGACTACACGCGCCAGTAGCATATTGCATGGATCGGACTGCACATCGCAGTAGTATATTGCATGGATCGGACTGCAGACCGCAGTAGTATATTGCACGTATCGGACTACACGCCGCAGTAGTATAATATATGGATCGGACTGCACACGCAGTATTATTGCGTTTGGGCTGTAGGAGCCTCTCCGGAGTTTGTACACCCCCTTAATAAGCACAGGGTACCAATGGATCGGGCTACGTGCCGTAGCAGTCATGTGCATTGCATTGCATTAACATATTCACTCCTATTTGTACTACGTGGCACGAGATTTAGCACCATATATCATTGTCATACATAGTGTTACTTGCCTTGTTGACCAGATACCCTGGTGTTATATGTTAAGGAGTGCTTTGCCCATGGGGCAGACTTATGAGCTGCCTTGTTATATCTGATATAGCATTCATATGCTGTGCTGTTGAAAATAAAGGAGATATTTGAAAAAAAGACTTTGTAAAAAAAGATTTTTAACTGATCTTGAGATTTTCTGACAGGATTTTCACAGTATTCCATTTTTTCTCAAAGTGTTGTTTTATCTTTTGTAGCAGTTTGGTGTGCCCATAAGTGTTTTCTTATCGCTGAGATATTATTCTCTCTTATTACCATTGAGTTGGAAGTACTGACATTACTTCCAGCACCTCGCGTGCAGTTGCAGGTACTGTTCACCCAGTAGTGGGTTAGTAGCGGATTGAAGGTATTGCTACTGTAGCTAAGCAAGGTGATCACCGGCGTTCGCGGAACTGAGACTCTTCTTCTTCTTGATTCCTAGATTTTACTCTATGTATTATAGACTTTAAATTATTAATAAAGGCACTCCTAGATGCTCGTGACTTGTGACACCCTAGTCGGTCTGTATTGGGTTGTATTCATATTTATTAAAATCATTAATTCATATTCGAACAGGTATATAACTGACTAGCTGCTTTAAATGGTGTTCTAAAACGGTCTGGCTGGCCTTGTCTCCACGAGAGGCGCCATCACGACCAGATTTGGGAATAGGGTTGTGACAAATTGGTATCAGAGCCTAGGTTACCAGGTCTCATGAGTCATGAGCATGTTTAGTAGAGTCTCGTGGATCGGCACAGAGACGTCTGTATTTATCCTCGAGAGGATGCAGAACCTTTAGGAAAGTTTGTTTTCTTGGAGTTCTTATCATGCGTAATTGATTTAGCTTGAGATGTAACTCTTGAAACTCCTTCCACACGTCCGCATGCGCACATGAGCGCTCAATATTGTAAGTGCCTCGATGGCTTGTGATTCCCCAATCGAGGGACGAGATGTAATCTCCGTGAGTTCATGTTAGTCCAGTCAGGAGGACTTGAGGCTGGATCTTTGCCTATGGCTTGAGCACCGAGGTGTTGATTGTGAGCAAGTGTTTTGAACTTATGTGTTCAGTAATGTTCCTATTAGCTGGGTTGGCGGTGGGATATCCATGTGATGAGTATGTCTGTACTGCGAGGTGTATCTATGTGATTTTGGTAGTGACGAAGAAGTCTGATGGATAACAGATGAGCTCTTAAGTGTTTGTTTTCTATTGTGGTCTGATGTGTAGCCCCAAGTTATGGGCGCATGAAGAATATTTTTCATGTCTCTTAGTTGGAAAGTGTATATTTCATGTGATGGTATGAGCTCAAACTCAGAAAGACTAATTGATTGTGTAACGTATATGATGGTGGAATGTATATTGAAATATTGAAGTGAGGCGAAGCATGTGGGTTATCTACTACGGAGTGTTTTTGATGGGTATTATCCTTATGTGTATGTTAGAAGGTCTCATGTGTAATTGAAAGGTATGTGTTGAAATTTGAGAATTTGGGGACGTTTAATAAAATGGACTCAGCTGATGTGGAAATGAATGCGTGGTTTGCAGAGAATGTCAGTGCTAGATGATCTGTGTATTCACAAACTTGTAAATGACTTGAGTTCAATCTCACTATAACATTGTGGATTCATTGTAGTAAAAGTGCTATGAGTTGTTAAGAGTGCCTTGATATATGGCTTCGAGCCAAGTTGGGGAGGTTGTTGTTGGTCAGCTGATTGCATGGTTATGTGCAATGTTGGTTCCATTTCGAGGGATGATAGCGGATCAGTTCTAGTTGTATAAATCGAACCGAGGATGTCACGTGTGAAGGAAAATTTTTATAAGGTTATAGGGTACTTTCGTAAATATGAGGAAATATTAGGGTGTTTTTGAGCTGCTGTTGATCAAGAATGCTCGGTGTATAGAGAAGGGAGATGGTTGTTTGTATCTGTAGGAAATCATGTTCTACGGTGTCAGAATACCACTAAGGCACGAGTTGTTCTATTCATTTAGAGCAGGTGAATTACAGCTGAACAAGAGTAAATGACTCTCGAGAATGGTTTTGCTGTGTTTAAGATTTTGCATGTAACAATCAGGTGTCTTAAGTTTGTGTATGTGGCTAGAGACTGTGTTTCCATCAAAAAAGATCAAAACTTGTGGTACTTTGTATTAACCATGGGATTCTACGAATCCGCATTTGGAAGGTAATGACAAAAACAAATTCAGAATCACAGGAAGTTCTTCAAAGTAAAGCATTCTGGAATGTGGTATTTCTGGGGAACGTTTGAGAGGGTATTCAGTGGCTTATGGATCTTAGACAGTATGGATTTATGTGCGAGTTTCATGTGGTAACCTGGGTTGAGGTATTATGGTGCTACAGCAAGGGAAAATATCAAATTAAAGATGAATCGGGAAGGAAATTGGATAAATGGAATAGCTTGATAATGAACCGAATCGGTACGGTAAGGATGTGATTAATTATTGTATGTGTTCGAGGTAATGAGCCTTACAGGTATTTTGCAGCAAAGCTATTAAGTGCTGGCAGTTTGCTTAACTTGGTTTGGGTAGAAGGATTCGGTCCTGGTAGTTTAGCTTGTGCAACGGATTTGGGAGAAAGAGTTCTTGATATGTTATATTGTGGTTTGAAAATGAGTATATTTTCTATGGGTATGCGAAGCATGGGGTGTGTAATAATTTTCTCCTATATGGGATTATGAAAGTTCTTAAGTAGTTGAGTGCGTCGATGTCTGCGGTGCAGGAGAGAGATAGAAGTCCTCATGTTATCCTAGTGTGGTATGGTCTGTGTGTTATGATTGGAGAATTGAGATTTGCGTGTTCAAGGTTTTGGTTCAGTCATAATGGGGAGTCGTTAAATTCATAAGCAGCACGGGCCGTCGCAGGTGATTTAAGAGTCAATCTTCAGATGATTAAGGAAGATGGTATTGCTATTCTAATGATTTAGCTGGGGTTTATGTTCAGAAATGGGGCAAGGTAAGGAAAAACGAATAATATTTGGTGGCATTGCGGTGTTCTCTTGTTAGATTGACCGTTGATAATTGAGTTGTTGCTGGCACAGGAAAAAATTTTGAATATCTGTCGTGGTATGAAGGGATACTTGATGTGTATTATGAATTCATACGGCGGAGAGTGGGACCAGGAATAGTGATTCATGTGTTATATGTGTTGGAGACTAGATGTTCTCGTGATCCGACTATGTGGTGGTTGTAGATCGTGTGCATCTAAATATTCTAGCGGTTATGGAAATTGGAGGTCCGAGTGGATCTTTATTTACTTGGTATGTTAAATTTGGGTTATGATATTAGATTGCAGACTGGTTATCCCAATTTCAGGTTTTCTAGACTAATGTGTTATGGGCTATGTCGAAAATGCCACAGGCTGCATGGCAAGGTGCATCAGATTATGTTCTAGCAGGGTAACTTGTATTCCAGAGACCAGCAGACGGCTGGCAAGCATTGCTTTATTAATTAGGCCTTCGTGGCGGATATCAGTGCAGATGTTTCTACCATTGATTCAGTTCCAGTACTGGGGGACTTGTTCGTATGTGTTTCTTGTGGCGGGGCATGAGACTATATGTGTTTATTCTAATGAGAAAATTTGGCTCGATGTGCATCTCTTTTTGTGAAATATATATGTGGATCAGGTGGCACGCCGCCACGGGTATGTTATCTGGATCGGGTTGCACACCGCAACAGTGTGATGCTTAGAATAGCTTTCTATATGTTACCTTGTATGCATTACTTCCTAGTTTCTGAGGAAGGTTTGTATTGGGTGTTGCTCGGTGAATAGCGCATCGGTTGTGTCATTTCAGGATTGAATAGAGTATATTACTTGCTTCACCGTGGGTGTGATGGATTGCTGGGTTTCAGACCTTAATCTGTGCGTGGCGGTCCGTGTTAAGCATGGTGACTTGAGGTGCTTCATGGGTAATAGTGTTTGGATAGGATCGTGCGCTGTGGCAAGGCCACCTGAAGTTATGATCTTTCGAGGAGAATTCAGGTACTCTATTTCTACGATGTGAGACATGATCTCCGTTTTGTGTTGTAATCGTGCTGTTGAGCTTGAGGTACAGCTTTTTCGTTGAGTTATTGTCATAATTTAAGTATGTCAAGAAATCTTCTCATTGGTGTGTGTATTATGAAAGTTGTGGATTAGTCCTGCATCGAGGTGTCATATCACCAAAGGGGTGGTTTGAGTCGAAGTGGTCATTGGAGTCATTAATGAGTACGAACCAATATGATTACAGCCTGTTAGAAAGGTAATATCTGGGTTTGACTCAGAAATTTGTTGTGGTAATAGTCAAGAAGGAAATGGATTCATAAATGGTTGATCTGAGAGATGGGTTCATTACCATTTGCAGCATATGAAGGTATTGAAATGAGACTCCATCTAACAAGGGATTTTCTATCGATATTGGTTGTTGAGGGCAGTTGTTGTGAATGGAAGTCATCGCTGCATGTGTTTGAGTTTTGTGGTATATCATATGATTGCAGCCGAGGTTGCGGGTGTGTATTATTACAATTGGTCTAGGTTTATTCTGAATGTAGACATGAGGTTCGGATCTTGTGTATAACTTCGGAAAGTGAAATTCGGTCCTATGGTTTATGGGTTAGATGGATTATGAAATTTTAGCTATGTCGTGTTGTCAGACCTATAAGAGATCGAGTGACGTGGGATCACCCCGGGTATATGCTTAGTAAGATCATTCAGCTATTGGTTGGCTTCTAGAACAACTCTAGGTACGCTCGAGGACGTGGTTTTGTTTAAGTTGGGAAGGATGTGACGACCCAACCCGTCATCAAGTGAGTTACCTCCCAGTTTCCCCCTTATTGTGTTGATTCATGTTTCAATATTAGTATTAGATTCGGTCATGTGTAATTAAATTGGTTTCGGTTTTAAAATAAGGCACATAGCCTATTAGAAGAAAGCTTGTTTATGAAAGGTCAACCAGAAGTTGACTATATGGTTAGAGGGCTCGGAATTGAATTCTGGTGGTTCCGTTAGCTTTGGCAGATGATTTGTGATTTAGGAGTGCGATCCGAATCGAATTTGGAGGTCCAGTGTAGAATTAGGCATGAATTTGGCGAAGTTGGAATTTTGGCGAATTCCGGTTGACAGGTGAGATTTTGATCCGAGGGTCGGAATGGGATTCCGAGAGTTGTTGTAGCTTCGTTTGGTGATTTTGGATATAAGTGCAAACTTTCAGGGCATTCGGAGGTGTGTACGTCGGGTTTTTTATCAAATATCCAATTCGGAAGATTTTTAGAAATTTAGCCTTTGAATTGATCATAATTGAGGATTTTGATGTTAACGTTAGCGTTTTGATGACTCGAGCAAGTTTGAATGAAGTATTAAGTTTGTTATGTGCTTTTGGTTGAGGTCCCGGGGCCTCGAGGTGAATTCGGGTGGTTGAACGGAGGTTTTTAGAGTTGTTGCATGTAAATAAAGTCTGTCTTGTGGTATTTCCACTTCTACGGAAGAGGAGCCGCATAGGCGGTTACCGAAGAAGCGGCTGGTTCTCCGCATAAGTGGCCTGAGGGAGGGCTGGCTTGGACCACTGGAGCGGTTTGGGAATCCGCATAAGAGGCTACCGCAAAAGCGGTAAGAGGCCGCACAAGAGGTCATGGAAGTCATGAGGGAATCGCGGAAGCGATCATCGGATTGCGAAAGCGGGAACAGCAAAAGCGACATTTTGACTACAAAAGCGGTCCCGTATGGTTTAAGTGAGAATGCATAATTAGGTGTGGTCATTTGGTCGCGTAAGTGGAAATCGATTGGGGTTTTAAGTGAACAGTGTTTCCGAGTTTGAAAGAGAAGGAGAAAATAATTGAAACTCGGGGAAGGCGATTCTTCGGCAATTTTGAAGACGGTTTCGAGGGTTTCCTTTAGGTAATGATTCTTGGCCTCGGATTATGTTTATATGGTGTAAACACGTAGATTAAACACTGAAACTTGAGGATATTAAGGCTAAAAATGGTGGTTAGGGCTTGAAACCTAAGAGAGGTTAAAGTGGTGATTTGAGGGGTCAAACGGACTCCGATTCTTGTAATTTTTATATGTACGGGCTCGTGGCAAGATGAGGAATCAAAAGATGTGATTTTCAGAATTTTTCGAGAATTGGGCCCGGGGCTTGGGTTTTGCTAGTTTCGAGATTTTTGTTATATATCAATTGTTTTCGATTATGTGTTGTCCCATTAGCATGTTATGATATATTCATACTGATTTTGGTTAGATTTGACGCGCGTGGAGGCTGGTTTGAGGAGTAAAGGCGTCGCGAAAGAGGAATTTCACTGATTCGAGGTGAGTAATATTTGGGAATGATATCATGAGGGTTTGTAACCCCGGATTTGCACATCTTAGTGTTGTATTGTTGTGAGTTGCACACTGGACCAGAGCGTGGGGTAGTGCACCGTTGGGGATTGTGACTTGGTTCGTCCCTGTTGTTGGTTTTCACCACAAAATTGCAAATGATTTGTTGTTATCATTATGACTTGGGCTCATTTCCATACTTGGGGCTTATAGCCGATTATTTGAACTCTTTATGAATTACCATCACAGTTTTCCTCACTATTTGAAAGATTATTTGAACTCAGTCCCTGTGATTTATACTGTTTCATGAACTCAGCTATATTTTTCTCAAACTTGGAGTTTTAACTGATATTTGAACTATTGTTTGAGCTGAGTATTATTGTTTTACGGATGCCCGAGGGGCTTATGACTATTTTGGGCTGATTGAGGCTAAAGGCCATATGTGAGGGAATGAAGAGTGATGTTAGGAGGCTTTCAGGCCTCGAGTGTTATGTGTGCACATGCATATACATGCATGGATCGGACTGCATGCCGCAGTAGCATATTGCATGGATCGAAGTGCACGCTGCGGTAGCATATTGCATGGATCGGATTACACGCTGTAGTAGCATATTGCATGAATCGGACTACACGCTGCAGTAGTATATTGCATGGATCAAACTGCAGGTCGTAGTATTATTGTGTTTGGGTTATAGGAGCCCCTCCGGAGTCTGTACAGCCCCTAGTGAGCGCAAGGTACCCATGGATCGGGCTACGCGTTGTAGCGGTCATGTGCATTGCATTGAATTCACGCATTCACTCCTGTTTGTACTATGTGGCACGACATTTAGCACCCATATATCATTGGCATACATACTGTTACCTTCCTTGTTGACCAGATACCCTGGTGTTATATGTTAAGGAGTGCTTTTCCCAAGGGGCATACTTATGAGCCGACTTATTCTATCGGATATAGCATTCATATACTGGGCTGTTGAAAATAAAAGATATATTTGAAAAAGAGACTTTGTATAAAGAGATTTTGAACTGATCTTGAGATTTTTCTAAAAGGATTTTCACAATATTCAGGTTTTTCTCAAAGTGTTGTTCTATCTTTTGTAGCAGTTTGGTGTGCCCGTACGTGTTTTCTTATCGCTTAGATATTATTCTCTCTTATTACCACTGAGTTGGAGGTACTCACTTTATTGCGTGCACCTCGCATGCAGTTGCAGGTATTGTTCACCCGGTAGCGGGTTAGTAGCGGATTGAAGGTATTGCTACCATAGCTAAGCAAGGTAACCGCCGGCGTTTGCGACACCGAGACTCTTCTTCTTCTTGATTACTAGATTTACTCTACGTATTATATACTTTATATTTTTAATAAAGGCACTCCTAGATGATCGTGACTTGTAACACCCCGGTCGGGCTGTATTCGGTTGTATTCATATTGATTAAAATCATTAGTTCATATTCGAACTATTATATAACTGACTAACTACTTTAAGTGGTGTTCTGAAACGCTCTGGCTGGCCTTGTCTTCACGAGAGCGCCAGTACTGAACATCACACTGTTGCAGCGCGCAACCTGATCCAAATAGCATAACCATGGCGGCGTGCCACCCGGTCCACACGTAGAACTCACATAAGGAGATACGCATCCAGCTAAATCGCTCACCATAATAAAATACCGAATATCGGTCAAAAACACGCTGAGATGCATAATACCATCCCTTAAGAAACATATAGTGCTATAGGCTACAAAACTCAAGAACAACTTAGGTGCGAAACATTATCTAAATCTCAAGAGCCATCCTACTCATATAACATTTGCGCTATGCGGAACCTCAGCACATAAGAAATTTACCAAGCCGTTTCACAACTCATACAGCGTAATACGTCATTATTTGGAATAGTTGATGACAAAATAACACCCCGGCTATTCCCCCATAGGGAATTCTCGGTGAAACAAACACAAAACTGGCCTGATATAAAGCCCTATTCACATATAAATCAATCCACTAATCTCAAGCCGATTTCTGATTGCACCAACTTGGCGAATAAACTTTCAAAGGTTCATAGTAACTCATTCTTCCTCATAACATATAAGAACAACCATTATAACAAGAGCAATCTCCTCCGTTCATATCCCAATAAACAAAGTTCCCTCCAGACCTAAATTCACACGTTAATAATATTACCACAATCCCCATACTTGGTTTAAATCTATAATCAATCGAGTGACTACATGTCACACTTATGCAATCTTCCCGAGGGACACACTCCCAAAATCTCCCGAAATACATAACGGGTTCGCACATCTAACCCACCATACGCATTGACGCTAAAAAGCGATTACGAATACTCATCCAGGATGCAAATCCTCTTTCACAACACATCGATCTCAGGTGACACTGAAGACACCACCAATATACCTCAATCATTCAACCCTTTCCTTGCTCATCCGAGCCGTGACATCTTTACCATCACCAAACTGCAACCTTGATCCTCACTCCAAATTTCCATGCTGCTCACTGCACCCAACATGCAAATATATACAATAGAAAAGGATTTTCATCATAATTCCAAAATCATTAATATTTAGCACTTCATCATATAAGAACTTGAACTTGACTCACTTCAGGAGAATCATAGCAACACACGGGTAAATTCCCATAACCGTAGAATATGCAAATCTGCAAGTAGTGTTCCAAGCCACCATAACCCTTCTGGAATCCGCTTCCACTTAACAAGCCTTAACAAGGAATGCTTCTGAATAACATCAATTAGGATGGCCGACAAACCTCACACACACTGCCACAAATCATACACATAACTTGATCACACGGACCGAACTGATCGATGGCCCAAACATGCCAATTCAACTATGGCTAATCCATTTACCTTCTTCCAATTTATCCTTTCTTGCCTTAGAAATAATGATAACTCCATTCAGCGCATAACATACTCTATCTACACTCACCCCGAGTGACCTTGAAGCACGAGACAGGGCTGTCTCAATTCCCACAAACTATTTCATATTACCCAAATGCTACACCACAAGTCAAAATATCGTAGAACATTCTTGGCATATTCTCATAAGCTGCTACAAATCTTGATTCTTAAACATACTCACAGGCTCGAAATCATTGAGCACCTTACTTTTACTTCTGAATTCGCTAGAACTATTATTGAGAGCCACCTGCTCTGTCTTGGTCCCGAATATAACTCAGCCATAGATCTTATAACACACGAACACTCTCTCGGCGAATAACGCAACAGAATCACTTCCACTGAAACCTGCATCTATACGAGGCATAAATCCTGAACCTTTTTCCAAGTCCGAGCATGAGTCAATAAGGCCAACCATAGCATGCCTCCAACAATTTCTTTGCTCGAATTACTACTTATAGCCTTTTTCTCGTAATTGAAACAATCCATCAATATACTTATAACCAAAAATCACGCAAGTATCTAATCATATAGCCCAATCATAAGCGGTGGTACTCTCCCACTTAGCTTCAAGCCATCATTTCATAATTCTAGAGTTCGCCCGACCTCTTTACCTCTTATTGACACAACCTCATGCAATAATTATCAAAGTTTCTCGGAATCTTCCTGTAAATCCCCACCTTTCATATTTTCAACCTCATCCACATTTGCACGACCGATCTCTTTGATGAACAACCAATATAATTCTTTGCAAAAGCTTCACCAACCACACGACTGCTAACCTGCTCACGGGGAATAAACCACCTAGGGGGATCACCTCCCGACATCTTCCCACGCCGCTGCACGGGGTACATTCACTATGACACCAATAGCCCATATTTCATATTATACGCGTAGGCTTTAATTACTAATCATTAAAATCCCCAATTCGATCCAAACTCTCCATAAGGCGCGTAGTCATCCTACTACCAAGCCCATATGTAACATCTGCCACTCTCCCACTTTGGCGGAACTCATCCTTTAAATTAACCCTCGACCTTGCTCCTCGTACTTGGCCTCCTAGAAGTTTTAAACACTGCCTAAAACTTCCCACATATCTTTCCTCATGATCTTCTACCCAATTGTTTCCTTAAATAAAACCTATCTTTATGTCACTTGAACCCACAATAGATGCTAATATTTAAGCCTTTCCGAAGGTCATCTTTATCGATCCGTCAACATTACAAATTTTGATTTGATATTGAACCACCGCTCCATGAGACAAGTGACGGTCATATCTCCAATACTATTTCACAATATTCTCCCATAAAGGCAAATCGTAGCAGATTATAACATCAACGAACTTGGTACATTCCAATAGGACCACGACACCCCATTATAGAAGAAAGCTCCACCACGCTTGCAATTACCAAGTCACATTACTTTCACTAGCCCACACCTGACCATTCTTTATCTGACTGCCTTCCCTCTGCCAGAAATAAAATACGGAATCCCTTGATTACACGCTAAGTAAACCTCCCTTCAATTCATCTACTGCCCCGACACGTGGGCAAACATCCTACCATCACAACAACACATCGGAAATAATTGCTCATAAGCGTCATGGCAACCTGTGCCTAGCCTCAAGACTCTTAGCAGTCATGTTATTAAGCTGAACACTAGAATATCCTCCCATAAAGCGACTATAATAGTACAATCAACTATATTGGGAAAATCATCCCGCACCACCTTTGTAGTTCCATTTAAATTCTTCAAATTTTTTATTTCTAGCAAGTGCTCGCGTCGTGTAAGACTTAGTAGGAAGGAATCAAAGGCATAAGCTAAGAAATCCAATCTCACGATAAGGAAATCCTTTGCCTTTTCACAGAAGAACGAAAGGAGAAAACAATGCTCTCTAGCTGGGAAGTACTCCTAACAGCCCTGTAGCCTCCCGAGGATAAGTACAGACGTCTTTGTACCGATCCCCGAGACTCTACTAGACTTGCTCATGACTCGTGAAATCGACGAGAACCTAGAGATCTGATACCATGTTGGCACGACCCAAAATCCACTAAAGGTCGTGGTGGCGCCGGACACCGTTGTCAGGCCAGCCAACTAAAATACTTAATTAAATCCTATTTGAATAATTACGAAAACACTTCTTTATTATGACTAAAGAAATGCTCACTACGATCCTCATATTAAATAAGGAAATCTTAAATCAACTTTCAAAATTTCTGAATAAATCCAAATACATCCCCGGAACCCGGAGTCACAAGTACATGAGCAATTTTCTAAAGAAAACCAAAAAGGTACAACAACTGCCCGGAATACAATTGGAGAGAAAGTAAATAAAATTCTGAAAGAGACTATACTAGCTGCGGAATTTCCTCGAAGAAATACAACTCACCTAGTCTCTGCGCCCGTCATGCCACTATGCCGCTAAGCCACGAGCCACATAATAAACATGTGCAACAAAATACACAGTAAGTGTAGTATGAGTACAAAAGCAACGTGTACCCAATGAGTGTCCCGCGTAATCCCGAAGGAGTAGAGACAAGATGGTCAACTCTGACATTCACTAGCAGTCCAATGACTATTTATCCTTAGTAAATATATTCAAATAGTGGATTTGTTTTATAAACATGATTCTAATCCAGATATGGGAAAATAACTAGTTATATAATTGTTTCATGGAAAATTTCCTTAGATTTCTTATTATTATTAATAAAATGATTTCGAGCCATAGTGTGGCATAAAACGACTCAAATGAGTTCAAGAAAACAGCACAAACAAGTGCAAATCAGGCCGAGGTCGACGGCCCGCTCCAATAGAAATGTAAAGTATGCACAGTCGAGGGTTGAGGTGCCCATACCATAGATGCATCTATTTCACCGAGGCGATCGGCCCGTTCCAAAAATGAACATACGTAGACAGACAATCAATCAAACAGACAGTGTGGAACAAATATCTAAGTAAGGTTCATTCCTTTTTAATAATTTGAGGAAAACATAGCTTTAGTCCTTTTTGAAGTCCTCTTATTAATTTAACATGATTAAATCATTTCAAGCCATCAATAATTTACAGCTAATCCAAGTACAACATGCTTTTGGGTCCTAGACTACCCGGACAATAGCATAATAGTAGCTACGCACGGACTCTCGTCACCTAATGCGTATGTATCCCCCACAAATAGTAGCACATATTAATTTAACTCACCTATGGGGTGAATTCCCCCTCACAAGATTAGAAAGGAGACTCACCTCCCTCGAAGATCCATAACCGACTCTCGACATCCTTCCGACAGCTCGAACCCACGCAAAATGCTCCAAACCTAGCTAGTGGTCATTCAAACCCATTAATATATGCTTAATTTAACTCTAGAACTCAATTTGTACCAGTTCTTTACCCCGAACGAAAATTTGTCAAAATGCTCTCGGGTCCACGTGCCATGAATCCAAAATTTTTTGAAGATAAACCTTTCCCATGACCTTAGGAACTCAAATATATAGTTTTCTTTTAATTTCCTACTCAAAATTGTGGTCATATTTGAAGAAATGAAATTCCTAGGTTTTCCACCAAAACCCCAAATTTCTATAATTTCCTTGCCTAAATCCATGAATAAACCTTGTGTTTAACTCAAAGCTAGCATAAATTACTTACCTCATGAGAAGTGACGAAAATGGCACCTCCAAGATGCTTCCCATCGACTCCAAATTGAAGAAAAATGGGGTTGAAATGAACTCAACTCAGAACTTAAAAGAACCCTCTGCCGTCAGTGTTTTCCGCTTTTGCGGTCCAAGGACCGCTCTATCGGTCCCGCTTATGCGGCCACATAGGCCTTTCTTTGGTTCCAAACAAGGCCCCTCTCCTCCGCTTCTGCGACTCGCCAACCGCTGGTGCGGTTCTACTTATGCGACTGATCGATCGTGTCTGCGGTCCCCATCATTATTGGTCAAAGCCGCTTTTGCGGTCAACATTTCGCCTCTGTGGGGCCGCTTCTGCGGTCCCATTTCCGCATAAGCAGAAATACCATATACCACAATAATCGGCCTGAGGCCCTCGTGACCCCTACCATTCATACTAAACAGTCCCAAAACATATTGTGGACCTGCTCGAGGCCTCAAATCACATCAAACAACGCCAAAACCACGAATCGACCTCCAATCCAAGCTATATAAACTTTGAAGTTTCCAACTTCTATTTCCGGTGCCGAATCCTATCAAATCACGTCTGAGTGACATTAAATTTGGTACACAAGTCATATTTGACATTATCGACCTATTTTAACTTCTGAATTCGTATTTCAACCACGATATCAAAAAGTTCACTTTCGGTCACACTTCTCAGAAACCTTTAAATTTCTATCTTTAGACAAATGGCTTCAAAATGACCTACGGATCTCTGAATTCACTTCCGATCGTGCTTATAACTTCAGAATCACCGTACGAAGCTACTCCGTGTCTCAGATCCTAAACAGACAACAATAACACTGAAATGCACTTCAATGCTAACTCCCACAATGCGTTCCAAAACGCTCCAGGATTACCCAAAACCCGCACCGGCATACGCCCAAATCCAAATTCATTATACGAACCTGCTGGAACTTTCAGATCCCGATTCTGAGGTCGTTTACTCAAAAATCAAATCCTAGTTCATTCTTTCAATATAAAGCTTCTGAAATGGAAATTTTCATTTAAATTTAACTCCGAACTTTCTAAATTTCAGTTCCGACCATACACAAGTCAATATACCTAAAACAAAGTTGTTCAGGGCCTCAGATCGATAAACAACACACTATAGCTCAAAACGACTGGTCGGGTCGTTACACTGTAAGTTAAGATCAGGTAGGACTTTTGTAAGGTTGTAAAGTAGGCTTAGGGATAGGTAGGATACATATAGATAATAATAACTCAAATTTCTTATGGGAACTACATATTTAATTGATCTCTTATGTACAATTGCCCTTCATCTCATGATTTAAACAATAATCCTGTGTTTTGTTTCACCCCTTTCAATATATATATATATATATATATATATATATATATATATATATATATATATATATATATATATATATATATATATTTTGTTCCAAATTTTCTTTTCTAAGTCTCACGCTTTTCAAGTCAAATAAATTTTAGCCAACTTATTTATCAAATAGTTAAAACAACTAAAAGTCCTAAAAAATATTCAGTTCAAAATATTACGATCATGGAAAAGAACTGAACAAGAAATCCATGGAAGTACATGAAATAAGTTGCCTTAAGAATAAGGCAGCTCAATTTTTTCCATTTTTTTCAGCTTATCTATTTTAATTATTTTTTTTATGTTTAATCGGAGAAAAAAATGTAAGAGAAACACATATATAATTAACCTATTTCTCTACCCCCTAGCTTAAGTAATGTCATGTCCTTGTGACAAATAAATTAAAAGTAAAAGGAGATAAAGGATATTCCCAGATTTGATTTTTCGATTCTGGCCTCATTTTCTTTGTCTTGGCTTCTCAAGGTTTCTTTCATATGACAAAGACAAGATTATGGAAGAGAAAATATTCCTTTTCATGATATGAGAAAATTTTCATTGTTGAGATCGTGGGAAATCTTCTTTATCATGGAAAAATATATTAATACATATTACACACGCGCGCACACATGCGCGCACACCCACACGCACACGCACACGCGCACGCGCACGCACACACACACACACATAAATATATATATATATATATATATATATATATATATATATATATATATATATATATATACTAAAAGGAAATATTATATGTTACTACTAATAATTATTAAACCATTAAAGAAAGGGGAAGAAAATGATTCTGAGTTTAACGTCGCCAACTCGACTTATTTTAAAATTTAGGCAAAAAGAATTGTTGAATCCTATTTGTCGAAGAATTTGCTGATATAAGGCTTCAAACGATGACCGTTTATTTTGAATTTGTCTCCCCCATCAGTTTGTACTTCAATGGCACCATCGGGGGTCACTCTTGTTACTGTATATGGTCCTGTCCACCGTTACTTAAACTTTCCTGGAAATAATTTCAATCGACTATTGTACAACAGAACATGATCTCTAACTTTAAAATCTTTATGGCGGATGAGTTTGTCATGCCATTTTTTTTCTTTCCCTGTACAATTAAGTATTTTCATATGTTGTAGTCCTAAACTCTTCCAACTCATCAAGCTGCAATAGTTGGTTTTTACCTGCATCTGGCAAGTGTAGATTCAATAATTTTCTCGCCCAATATGCTTTACGTCCTAATTCTACAAGTAAATGACATGCATTTTCAAAAACTAGTCTATAAGAAGATGTGCCTATGGGAGTTTTGAAAGCAGTTATGTATGCCCATAAAGCATCATCTAAGTTTAAAGACCAATCTTTTCGAGAAGAACCAACAATTTTATCTAAAATTCTTTTTAACTCTCTGTTGGAAACTTCTACGATGCCTGCTTGTTTGAGCATGATATGGAATTTCTGTTTTATGAGTAACTCCGTATCTTGACAACAAACTAGCAAATTGTCTATTTATAAAATGAGTTCCTTGATCACTTATGATAGCTCGTCGAGTTCCATATCTAGAAAAAAAAAAATTCTTGACAAAAGAACGAACAATATGAGTATAGTACGAACTGCTTCTACCCACTTTGACACATAGTCAATAGTAACTAAAATATATTCACAGCCATTTGAAAGAGGAAAATGACCCATAAAATCAACGCCCGAAACATCAAATATTTCACAAACAAGGAAAGAGTTAAGAGGTATCTCATCCCTTTTTGAAATGTTACCACTTCTCTGGCATTTGTCGCAAGTGGCGACGTAATTCCTTGCATCTTTAAATAGAGTAGGCCAGAAAAATCCAACTTCAAGTACTTTAGCTGTTGTCTTTCTTCCTCCATAGTGTCCTCCTGGCGCCCCATCATGGCAGTGACTTAAGATGTTGTTCATTTCTGTCTCTGGTAAACATCTCCTGATTATGTCATCTGCACAAAATTTAAATAACTAAGGATAGTCTTGCTTCTTTTAAAGTTTTTTCTTTTGTTCATAAGAAAACTCTTTTGGAATCCATCCTCCAGCCAAGTAGTTGGCAATATCAACAAACCAAGGTGGTTGATTTATAATGGTTGTGACTAAAAATATATGTTCAACATGAAATTCCTCTTTGATGTCTTGTATTTCAGTAGGAGGATTCTCTAAACGTGACAAATGATCAGCTACCTGATTTTCTAAGCTTTTCTATCTTTTATTTCGAGATCAAATGCTCGCAAAAGGATTATCCATCTTAGCAATCTAGGTCTAGCATCTTTCTTTGCTAAGAGGTACTTTAAAGCTCCATGATCAGTATAAATTGTGACCTTTGTTCCTATTAAATAGGAACGAAATTTTTCAAACACAAATACTATTGCTAGTAGTTCCTTCTCAGTTGTAGCATAATTCTTTTGAGCTTCATTAAGTCTTCTACTATCTTAATAAATAGGCCTTAAAATCTTGTCTCTTTTTTGTCCCAATATTGCTACAACTGGTATGTCACTTGCATCACACATTATTTTAAAGGGCTGGCTCCAATCAGGAGAAAAACAATCGGAGCATTAGTCAATTGTTTCTTTAGAATCTCAAATGCTTTCCTGCAATTACCTAAAATTAAAACTTCACATCATTCATCAGTAGGTTAGTTAGAGGTTTTGAAATTTTTGAAAAATCTTTATAAACCTTCTATAAAAACTTGCATGCCCTATGAAACTTCTAATGCCATTAACGGTGGTAGGAGGGGGTAATCCTGCTATAAGATCAATTTTAGCTTTATCAACTTCAATCACTTTAGCAGAAATTTTATGTCCTAAAACAATTTCCTTTGTTACCATGAAGTGAAACTTTTCCCAGTTAAGAACTAGATTTGTCTCTTCACATCTTTTAAGCACCAAAGTTAAATGATAGAGACAATCTTCAAATGTCTTACCAAAAAGTGTGAAATCATCCCTGAAAATTTCAAAAAACGTTTCACTCATATCTGAGAAAATTGCCGACATGCAACGCTGAAATGTAGCAGGAGCATTGCATAGTCCAAATGGCATTCTTCGGTAAGCATACGTACCTTGGGGGCATGTGAATGTGGTTTTCTCCTGATCTTCTGGAGTAATTGGTATCTGATTATAGTTATACCCAGAAAATCCATCAAGAAAACAATAAAAACCATGGCCTGCAACTCTTTCAAGCATTTGATCAATAAAGGGCAAAGGAAAATGATCTTTCCTTATGGCATCATTAAACCGTCTTTAATCAATACAGACTCTCCATCCTGTAACTGTTCTAGCAAGTATGAGTTCATTATTTTCATTTTTTATTACTGTCATACCTCCTTTCTTTGGTACTACTTGTACAGGACTTACGAAGGACTGTCAGATATTGGATAAATGATACCTGCTGCTAGAAGTTTCACCACTTCTTTCTTGATGACTTCCTGCATTGCTGGGTTTTATCTTTTTTGGGTTGGACTTGTATCGACCCATTTCTACAATAGGTCATGATGGTGCTCAACTACCTTGCCGGGCAAGCCAATTGCGAAAAACATCTCTAAGTTTATCAACATCAATATATTGAATGAAGGGGATAAAGTGGAGATATAATATTACAACCCAAAACTAGTCTACTAAAGTGTAAGGCAGAACCTGGTGTCACAGCTACGGGCAACTAGTAGAGAATATACAAAAATATTAATAATACACTATCTTATTGTCAGAATCAGGATAGACAGAAAAGAAAAAGTACATAGATGACATTTTCGGCTGCAGATCGTCAATGAAAGGAGGCAGCTCACCGTAGAAGTCCAAGGTATCTCACTGGTGCACGCCCGAATAACCAGATCCACTTGCCTCAAATCCTGTACATTTAAGTACAGAAGTGTAGTATGAGTACATAAACATCATGTACCTAGTATGTATCCCGCCTAACCTCGAAGGAGTAGAGACGAGAGGTTGACTTGACACTTATTAAGGTCAAATAATATGTGAGATTAATTATAAGAATGGAAGCTACTACTATTAACAAGTTCAATGCAGAAGAGATAAGTCATATATTTTAAAGTATAATGATTTTTACAACTTCATGCTCAATGTCTAATAACAAGTAATGTGAATACAAGTTTCCACATAAGAATCATGTGCACATTATACCGAGGCGACGGTCCCAACCAACATAATGAAATGTTCACTTGCTGAGGGTCGACGGCACGCCTATAGATGCATCTATTCATACCAAGGTGATCGGCCCGATCCACAAATAACAAGGAAGCATCTAGAATGCATACGAAGGCAATACGTGTTAAGTTATGTCATAAAGGCGTTCAACTAGTGTACAAGTTCACTTTTATTTTTCCTTCTAGTCTTTAATATATACTAGGAAATCACATTAGCTTGATGAAATGTGAATATTCATAGATATAGCATGATGTGGGCCCTAAATTACCCGGACAATCAATATAGATGATAGCTACGCACGGACTCTCGTCACCTTGTGCGTACGTAGCCCCCGCATTTAGCAACAATTATACATTTTATTAATCCTAGGGGGACATTTTCCCCTCACAAAGTTAGAAAGTTGACTCACCTAACTCCATAGTGTTCCTTCAATAACATAAGTGGGCTCCAACCTTAATTCGAAGTCGAACGAGCACCAACAAGTGAAATAAAGCAAGAGCTAGTCAATACGTTCTCACAAAGTGGAATCCCAACTAATTAAATGATTTCCCAACCCTTACCGACAGTTTTCTAAATTCTGATCTCGGGCCCACGTGCCCGGATTCCAAGATTTGTCGAAGGAAAATAATCTCCATAACCAAAGGATTACTAATATGTAAATTTTAGTTTGTTACATGGCTAATTAGGTGGTTAAATAATAATTTTATCCAAACCCTAGGTCTACCTCTAACCCTTGATTTTATTTTATTTTTAGTGTTAAATCTATCTAATGTTTATGTATTTAAGCTAAGAGTGAATAGGAATTACTTACCTTGTGATGTTATGTTGGAACCCTCTCTTCGGAAGATCAAGAATCGCCCTAGTATGAAGGAAAATGTGAGATAAATGCACTTGAGCCCGTATTAAATAAGCTCACTGCCCCTGTGATTTCCACTTCTCTGGTTTGCGGACCGCTTTTACGATCCCGCGCCTGCGAACAGCCCCATCTGCGATTTTGGGCAAAGAGAGGTCGAGTGCTTCTACGGTCTGGGGGCCACATAAGAGAATCTGCTTCTGCGATTCCTTGGTCACTTTTGTGGTTTTCCCCTGGGCTGGGCTGGCAGATTCTACGATAAAAGGACCAGTTCTGCGGTTCAAGAGCCACAGAAGCAGTTTTGTTAGAAGCAGCAAATATTGTTCCCTTTAAATAACCAACTTCGCTTGAACCTCGATCTTTTGACGCTCGGGGCTCCTGAGCCCTGCCCGAATGTACCGACAAGTCTGAAATCACAAGGCGAACCTAGTCGAAACCTCGAAACACCCAAAACAACACTAAATCGAGGAATCGGACCCCGAACCCAATTGTTCAAACTTAATGAACTTCAAGTTCTTAACTTCCAATCAACGGGTCAAAACGCCCTTAGACTACTCAGATTGACACCAAATTTTACGGGTAGGCCTTATATCATATTTCGGACTTGTACCAAGTTTTGAAACTGGAAATCCGAACCGATACCTAGGTTTTCAATAAATATTTAGTTCATTAATTCCTTAAAACTTTGATTTAACAATTTTACATAAAAATTCCTTACTCGGGCTAGGGGCCTCGAAATTTGATTCTAGGTATTCTCCCAGGTCCCATATTTTCCCACGGACCTCCCGGGACTGTTAAATCTCAAATTTGGGTCTGTTTCCCAAGAAAGTTGACCGAAGTCAAATTTGGCTTTTTAAGAAAGGGAATATTTGGTTTTATTTTCACTCAAAACTCTTCAAACTTCCGAACCAATCGACCCAGTAAGTCGTAATTTAGCTAAGGCATGGGAAGTATATTTAAGGGAATGTGCTTCCAAATAGTTAAACGATCGAGCGGGTCGTTACATTCTCCACCTCTTAAACAAACATTCGTCCTCGAACAGACATAAAAGAAAAGTACTTGGACTGCTGAATTGGTGGGGATATCGGCTCCGCATATCCTTCTCGGACTCCCAAGTCGCCTCTTCAACTGGTCGGCCCCTCCACTGGACCCATACCGCAGAAACTCTCTTGGACCTCAACTGACGGTCTTGTCTATCAACAATGGCAACCGGCTCCTCCTCGTAGCCCAACCTCTCATCTAACTGAGTGGTACTGAAGTCCAGTACATAAGACTAGTCGGCATGATACTTTTGAAGATTCGATACATGGAAAACTGGCTGGACTCCTGACAAACTGGGAGGTAAAGCAAGCTCATAAGCAACCTCTTCAACTCGCCTCGTTACCTCGAAGGGGACAATAAACCTTGGGCTCAACTTTCCCTTCTTCCGGAACCTCATAATACCCTTCATTGGCAAGAATTTCAAGAGAACCTTCTCGTTGATCATGAATGATACATCACGTGCCTTCTAATCCGCGTAACTCTTCTGCCTAGACTGAGCTGTTCGGAGCCTCTCCTGAATCTACTTTACCTTACCCAAGGCATCCTTTACCAAATCTGTACCAAGAAACTTAGCCTCACCGGGCTCAAACCAACATATAGGAGAGCGACAACGACGTCCATACAATGCCTCATACGGGGCCATCTCTATGCTGGACTGGTAGCAATTATTATATGCAAACTCCGCCAATGGCAAAAACTGATCTCATTGCCCTCCAAATTCAACCACACATGCTCTAATCATATCCTCTAGAATCTGAACTGTCCGCTCCGACTGCCCATCGGTCTGAGGGTGAAATGTTCTGCTGTAATCCACACTGGTGCCCAAACAACTATGAACGGCTCTCCAAAAGTGAGATGTGAACTAAGGACCCCTGTCTGTTATGATGGAGACTGGTACACCATGCAACCGGACTATCTCTCATATATAAATCTGAGCATACCTCTCTTATGTATAAATAGTCACCACTGGAATGAAATGGGCCGACTTGGCTAATCTATCCACAATAACCCATACTGAATCAACCTTCAGCAAGGTCTACGGTAACCCAACCATGAAGTCCATAGTGATGCACTCCCACTCCCATTCCGGAATGAACATCTGATGAAGTAGGCCACCTGGCCTTTAGTACTCATACTTGGCCTGCTGGCAATTCAAATATCTAGCCACATACTCACCGATTTCCTTCTTCATCCTCTACCACCACTAATGATGTCTCAAGTCACGATACATCTTTGTGGAACTCGGATGAATGCAGTACCTCGAACTGTGGGCCTCTTCTAGAATCCTTCTCCGCAAGCCATCCACATCAGGAACACATACACGGCCCTGAAGTCGTAACACTATATCCTCGCCGATAGCAACCTCCTTGGCACCTCTCTGGAGTATCATCTCTCTGAGGGCTGTCAAATGCGGATCATCAAACTATCGAGCCTTAATCTGCCCTAATAACAAAGACTGAGCAACCACACATGCTAGAAGTCGGCTGGGCTCCAAAATATCCAACCTCACCAGTCTGTTAGCTAAGGACTGAATGTCAAAAGCCAATGGTCTCTCAACAACAGGAATAAATGCCAAACTGCCCATGCTCTCCGCCATTAAACACAAGGCAGCTGCGACTACATTCGCCTTACCCGGGTGATAAAGAATGGTAACATCATAATCTTTTAGTAACTCAAGCCACCTGCGCTGCCTCAAATTAAGGTCCCTCTGCTTGAACAGGTGCTGCAAACTGTGATGATCGGTGTAAACCTCACATGACACCCCATATAAATAATTCCTCCATATCGTTAGAGCATGAACAATCGATGCCAACTCTAGATCGTGCAGTGGGTAGTTCTTCTCATGGATTTTCAACTGACGTGAAGCATATTTAATTACTCGTTCCTCCTTCATCAATACACATCCCAAGCCAACACAGGAGGCGTCACAATATATAGCATACATCCCAGAACCGGAAGGCAATACAAGAATCAATACGGTAGTCAAAGCCATCTAAAGCTTCAGAAAGCTCTCCTTGCACTCATCGGACCAACGAAATGGGACACTCTTCTGGGTAAATCTAGTCAAGGACAAAGAAATAGAAGAAAAACCCTGCACAAACTGCCAATAATAACCTGCTAACCCCAGGAAGCTCCTGATCTCGGTCACTGAAGTAGGTCACGGCCAACTCTAAACTGCCTCCACCTTCTTAGGATCCACCTTAATACCCTCTTCGGACATAATATGCCCCAAGAATGCCACTGACTCTAGCCAGAAATCACACTTGGAGAACTTGGCATATAGCCTCTGCTCTCTAAGGTCTGAAGTACTACTCTCAAATGGTGCTCGTGCTCCCCCAGGCTACGGTAGTATATCAAGATGTCGTCAATTAAGATGATAATGAAAGAATTAATAAAAGGCTGGAGAACCTTTTTCATCAAGTCCATGAATGCTGCTGGAGCATTTTGTCAACACAAAGGACAATACCAATAACTCGTAGTGGCCATATCTAGTCCTAAATGCAGTCTTCGGAATGTCTGAATCTCGAATCTCCAGCTGATGATACCCTGATCTCAAGTAAATCTTAGAGAACACCCTAGCACCCTCAAACTGGTCAAACAAATCGGTAATGTGCGGCAATGGGTACTTGTTCTTGATGGTGACATTGTTCAACTGGCGGTAATCAATGCACATCCGCATAGTCCCATTTTCTTCTTCACAAATAGTACTGGTGCACCCCAAGGTGACACACTGGGCCTGAAATACCCCTTTGCTAATAACTCCTCCAACTGCTCCTTTTACTCCTTCAGCTTTTTAGGAGCCACACAATATGGTGGGATAGATATAGGCTGAGTGTATGGAGCCAAATCAATATAGAAATCAATATCAGAATCCGGAGAATGCCTGGAAGATCAGAGGAAAATCATCAGCGAACTCTCAGACCACTGGCACTTAATCAATCATCGGAGACTCTGTCGCGGTGTCTCGAACATAAGCCAGATAAGCCAAACACCCTTTCTCAACCATGCGCTGAGCCTTCAGAAAGGAAACAACCCTGCTAGGCATATCAACAGTGGAACCCTTCCACTCCAATCTCAGCAATCCTAGCATCGCTAGAAATAGTCTTGGCAAGACCAGTAGATCTTGTCCACAACTACAGAATCGCCCACAAGAGTGGACACATGAACAGGAACACCCAAAGGCTCAGGAGAGATGACCAGAAAACAAGAAAATATGAGTAATTAGATCCTTGATCAAATAATATCGAAGCATCCCTATCGTTGACTGAAATAATACATCTCATGACGGCATCTGAGGCCAATGCATCTGGCCTAACTGGAAGGGCATAAAATCTGGCTGGAGCGCCGGCTGACTGGCCTCCATCGGACTGAGCAATAGCGGGCTGTCCTCTACCTGCTTGACCTCCATCCCTGGAAAGACCTTTACCAGTATGCCCTCCACCACTAGGTGGATGGGCCGTTGGTGATTGAGTCACTGGTTGTTGTCCCTGCTGCACTGCCTTGCCCCTAAGCTTGGGACAAGTCCTCCTCAAGTGACTAGGATCTTTGCACTCATAGCAATGTAGTACGGTGGCCTTCTGCCCCAAAGACTGACCCTGAAAACCTGCAGAACTACTAGGAGGAGATGGAAGTGCTGGTGCGCGGTATGAACTCTCCGGCATGGCACTGAAGTAAGAGCTGGAAGAACCATGAGGACCTAAATACCCACTGGAAGAGCCCTGAGTAGCTGGTAGGTGATAAGATCCCTCTGGTATAGCACTGAAATACAGACGTGCTGGAGCTCCCCGGGCCGGAGGTGGTGGTGCTGGAGCTAGGGGACTGCTCGGCTGAACCCTACTATGCTGACATCTGCCTAAATGGGGAACCCCTAAACTCTCCATAGTACTTCGCTCTCTTGTCCTGCTGAACCTACTTCCTGCCCCTCTGGCGATACCCCTCAATACGGCGAACAATCTTTACCACTAGCTGATATCCTGTACCCATCTCCACCTCTAGGGCCATGCTATTCTGGATACCTAACTGTAACCCTGAGACAAACCTCCGCACTCTCTCTACATCTATAGGAAGTATCATAAGTGCATGACGAGATAACTCAGAGAACCTCGCCTCATAATTGGTCAATGACATCTGATCCTGCTCGAGATGCTCAAGTTGATACCGCAGCTCTTCCCTCTCGGAGGGAGGAATATACCTGTCCAAGAACAACTAAGTAAATTGATCCCAAGTGAGGGGAGGAGAACCTGCTGGCCTACTAAGAACATAAGACTTCCACCATCTGCGGGCCCTGTCCTCCAACTGGAAAGTGGTGAAGTTAACCTTATGTGACTCCAGTATCCTCATGTTGTGCAGTCTGTCCCTGCACCTCTCAATGAAATTCTCTGCGTCCTCATGACGCTCACCCCCGAATATAGAAGGGCGAATCCTAGTCCATCTGTCAAGTAACTTCTGTGGATCACCATCCCTAGCTGGCATGACATGGGGTGCATTGCAGCAACTGGCTGAACCCCATCTGTGGGTAGTGCTCCCGGAGTCTGATAAACGGCAGTTGTGCCACCTAGAGCTTCAGCTGTAGGGGTTTGTGCTCCCCTTCCTTCCTGTGAGGTGGCTAGATCTGCTGGAAATAAACCAGCCTGGGTCATAGTGTCCATAAACCGAAGCATGCGGCCCATGACCTCCTGAAATCTCGGTGCTGTCATGAAATCCACCGAAATATGCTCACCTGCGGGTGCCTTTCCCTGCTCCTCAACGATCAGATCCCTTGCAGGATCTGCTGGTGGTGCAACTGGAATAGCTCTATGGCATCCTCGTCCATACCACGAGTAGGTGCCTTCCCCCGAACTCTACCTCGGCCTCTAGCAGTGGGGGGAGCAGCTCCTCCCTGGTCAGGAATGTCGGTGGTACGAGTCCTCACCATCTGTGAGAGAATAGAATGGAAACTTAGTACATTGACCACTGCACGATAGTAAGTGAATAAAGAGTAGCCCTTCCTAAAACCCTATGGCCTCTAGAAGATAAATACAGACATCTCCGTACCGATCTACAAGACTCTATTAGGTTTTGCCCGTAACACTGTGATACCTACATGAACCTAGTGCTCTGATACCATGTTGTCACGACCCATTTCCACAACACGTCGTGATGGCGCCCAACTACCTTGTCGGGCAAGACAATTGCGGAAAACATCTCTAATTTATCAACATCAACATATTGAAAGAAGGGGATAAGTATCCCAAAGAAGTTTCAAGAACCTGAAACAACAATCAAGTGGAGATATAATATTACAACCCAAAACTAGTCTACTAAACTGTGTGATAGAACCTGGTGTCACAGCTACGGGCAACTAGTAAAGAATATACAAAAATGAATAATACACTATCCTACTGTCTGTATCAGGATAGAAAAGCAAAAGTACATAGATGACTTCTTCGGGTACAGATCGTCAATGAAAGGAGGTAGCTCACCGTAGAAGTCCAAGGTATCTCACTGGTACGTGCACGAATAATGACCAGATCCACCTGCCTTAAATCCTGTACATTTAAGTACAGAAGTGTAACATGAGTACATAAACATCATGTACCCAGTAAGTTTCCCGCCTAACCTCGACGGAGTAGAGACGAGAGGTCGACTTGATACTTACTAAGGTCAAATAATATGTGAGATTAATTATAAGAATGGAAGCTACTAGTACTACTAAGTTCAAGGGAAGAGAGATAAGTCATATCTTTTAAAGTATAATGATTTTTACAATTTCATGCTCAATGTCTAATAATAAGTAATGTGAATACAAGTTTCCACATAAGAATCATGCGCATATTATACCGAGGCGGTGCTCCAAACCAACATAATGAAATGTTCACTTGCTGAGGGTCGATGGCTCGCTTATAGATGCATCTATTCATACCGAGGAGATCGGCCCGATCCACAAATAACAAGCAAGCATCCAGAATGCATACGAAGGCAGTATGTGTTAAGTTATGTCATACATGCGTTCAACTAGTGTATAAGTTCACTTTTATTTTTCCTTCTAGCATTTAATATATACTAGGCAATCCCATTAGCATGATGAAGCGTGAATATTCATAGATATAACATGATGTGGTCCCTAAACTACCCGGACAATCAATATAGATGATAGCTACGCACGGACTCTCGTCACCTTGTGCGTACGTAGCTCCCACATTTAGCTACAATTATACATTTAATTAATCCTAGGGTACATTTCCCTCTGACAAGTGAGAAAGGAGACTCACCTCGCTCCGTAGCGTTCCTTCAATAACAAGACTGGGCTCCAACCTTAATTCAAAGCCGAACGAGCACCAACTAGTTAAATAAAGTAAGAGCTAGTCAATACATGCTCACAAAGTGGAATCCCAACTAATTAAATAATTTTCCAACCCTTCCCGTAAGTTTTCTAAATTCCTACCCCGGGCCCACATGCCCGGATTCCAAGATTTGTCGAAGGAAAATATTCTCCATAACCTAAGGATTACTAATATGTGAATTTTAGTTCATTACATGGCTAATTAGGTGGTTAAATTATAATTTTATCCAAACCCTAGGTCTAGCTCTAACCCTTGATTTTATTTTATTTTTAGTGTTAAATCTATGTAATGTTTATGTATTTAAGCTAAGAGTGAATGGGAATTACTTACCTTGTGATGTTATATTGAAACCCTCTCTTTGGACGTGTCACGAACCTAGTTCACCAATCGTGAACCTGTCATGACGGCACCCAGTCTTCGCGACTAGGTAAGCCTGACACATTGCAGAAATTCAACAACCTTTACGAAAACAATAGACAGTACTGAATAACATAAGAAAATGTATAGGGTGCCGCCTGGCACATACACTTCTCATACCAATGTAACAACCTCCAAGACCCGGAAACAGATAGTGGGTGTTCAATAGGTAAAGTGAGGTCAATCACCTCAACATGCTCCCTAAGAGTACTACATATCGGTACAAGGCCCCAAACATGGCATCTAGCCCAAGATATATGGGTACAAGCTCAGTCTCAGTCAAAATTGCAGTAAACCATCAATCGTGATGGACCAAGTCTGAATCCCCAGCAGTAACATCACCACGCTCATCACACAGCGCGTGTTTCATCTCAACATAGCACTGCATAGTGCAAATACGGGGTTTCAAACCCTCAGTATATCACTCATAACCATTACTCACCTCAAACCGGCCTAAATCCTAGCTCGCCTTACGCTTTTCTCGCAAATCGACCTCCTCGGGTGTAGAATCTGACCAAAATCACAAGGAATAGATTATAATAGGTTAATAGGACATAACCTCATAGAAAGAACTCGAAAAATATCAAAAACACGAAGTTGGCAAAACCCGAGCCCCGGGTCCACTTATCAAAAAATTACGAAATTCATATCGCCAGATTTCTCGTCTCACCACGAGTCTGTAGTATAAAGTCTACCAAAATCGGAGTTCAAATGGGCCATCAAATTCCAAATTTACATGTCAAAAACCAAGCCCTAGTTTCTCCAATTTTTACCCAAACTTCAGAGAATCAAATGATGAATCTTCAATTAAATGGTGTTTCTAGGCCTCGAGACTTACCTCCAATCACTTCCCGTCAAAATAGCCTTCAAAATCTACCAACAAGCTCTCAAGGTGGTGCAAAAATGGAGGAAATTAAGAATGAACTCGCGGAATGAAATAAATGTTTGAACCCTTGTGCCAACAGTGATTTCCGCTTCTGCGGCCCACTAACTGCATCTGTGGTCACCGCATATGCGGTTTTTCTACCGGTTTGGCGGTTTCTCACTAAATGACGACCTTCTGCTTTTGCGGCCAAACCTCCATTTCTGCGGACCCACAGAAGCGACCCCACGACTGCTTTTGCGGAAACCTGCCTGGCCCCTCATGGCCGCTTTTGCGATGACCTGGCCGCATCTGCGGAACTGCATTTGTGGCTCCTTTTCCGCAGATTAGGAAATACCAGAAGCCTGATCCCATTTTCATGTAACAACTCCAAAAACCTCCGTTCAACCACCCGAACTCATCCCGAGGCCCCCGGGACCTCAACCAAAAGCACAGACCAAACCTAATACTTCATTCAAACTTGCTCGAATCATCAAAATGCTAACGTTAACATCAAAATCCTCAATTGTGATCAATTCAAAGCCTAAATTTCTTAAATTCTTCCGAATTGCATATTGGACCAAAAACCCGACCTACATACCTCTGAATGTCCTGAAACTTTGCACACATATCCAAAATCACCTAACGAAGCTACAACAACTCTCGGAATCCCATTCCGACCCCCGGATCAAAATCTCACCTTTAAACTGGAATTCGCCAAAATTCAAACTTAGCCAATTCAAGCCTAATTCTACACCGGACCTCCAAATTCAATTCTGATTTCACCCTAATTCATAAATCACCACCCGAAACTAGTCGAATTGTCGGAAATCCATTCCGAGCATTATAACTCATAAGTCAACATCCGGTTGATTTTTCCAAACCAATCTTCTAAAGAGACTATTTGTCTCATTTCTACCAAACTCTGTTCGACTTACTTCAAACTCTTCAAACACACATAATGAAACATATAGAAGTTTAAAACAGGGAAAACGGGATGGTAATTCACATGACGACGGGTCGGGTCGTCACAGTTATAAATACAATTCACTAAAGTGAATAACTTGTATTCATATGTATCTATTTAATATGTAACCTCATTCTTTATTTTTTTAGGATGAACTTCTATAACTATAAGTAGAGCACTTTTGGCTCACGGATGACATACTTGAAATAAGAAGAAAAGTTCAATCAAATGTCAATGATCGTCTACTTTAAAAAAGACAAAAAAGGTCCAATATTGTTCCTAAACTATTGAATATATGATTTTGGTACCAAAAATATCCTTTCCGTTAAATTACTGGACCACTTATACCCCTAAAAACTAACAGAGCAACTATACACTTCGTTTGATTTTCGTCACTATAGAGGTTTTTCCGGGGAGTGATAGGCAGAAGATAAGGAGTTGCCCTCACATTGTAGGTATTTTAACTTTGAAAGTTGAGTGGAAGATGCAGTTAAAAAGTCAAAAAAAAAATTCTTTTAATGTTGTTAAATCTGAGCTGGAGTTCAGTTAGTTTTTAGGGGTATAAGTGATTAAATTTTTAACGGTAAGAATATTTTTGGTACCAAAATCAAACGAAGAACATAATTGTTCTATATCCCATAGTTTAGGAGTAACTTTGGCTCTTTTCCGAAAGAAAAGGAATTATTGATTTTTATCTCAAAGCATCTAAACTTTGCAATAACTTTAGACAATAACTATTCAAAACTTTTAATAAAATTAACAGAATTTAAAACTGAATGGTGAAAAATTTAAAAATCATACTTAATTTAACAAACCTATTATTTTTTTATTTTTAACAAAAATTATTTGAGTACAAATAATAACAATAAAAAGAACCTTTAGAGCAACAGTAAAATTATCTCCCAACTGCCTTCTTTTAATAACAATGACTCGTAAAAAGAGACACTATATAGGAAAAACATTGTAATATAATTGACACTTTCGAACTTGAATTTTTGGTATAAATGCTTTTGAACAATCTGTGAAAAGATATGGGCTTCATTTTGAGAAAAAGAAAGAAAGAAGGAAAAAGGGGAAAGAGAAGAAAAAATCGAAATATCAATTTCCCTTCGTTTTCTTTCTTTTCGATTTAGGAGACAGTAATGTAAAAAAACAATAGTATCAGAAAAATTCAATGAATGCATTTTACTACGAAAGAGAACAATAATATACTGGTATACAATGTTTCATCTCACTAGATATATGCCAAGTTCTTTTGTCAAAATAATTTCCTACATTTTTTAGTGAATGAAGGGCATCGCTGTAAAGAACATTCCACACATGACTCATGAGCTTCGGTAAGTGACGCTGAATAATTGCAAACCAATGTTGAAATGGGATACCGAATTGTTTATAGATTAAAAACCATTTATAAACAATGAAAAGCTACCAATGTGAACTACAACATGATACACAAAAACCTGCAGATAAAATACTCCTTGTCCTAGCACAAAATTCACATTAGCCTGATTGGTAAATGCAGCTCAGCCTCCATAATCACAAGTTGGCCAGGATCTATAGATACCAACTTAAGATGCTGTCCAGATATAGATCTGCCCACCGCTTGTAGCCCCTGCGAGCATTCCAACTTTCTCCTGGTGTACATCAAACCGGCATGGAATAGCAGTCATGTGTTCGCTTCGTAAGGTAAAATCAAGTTTCTTGTCAGCTACTGAGATGACATCAACTCCTCTTTGCATATTGCCGATGTATATGTAGGAATCATCCCAACCCCATATTCCTCTGCTTCCCCAAGTGAACATAGAAATATTGTTAAGTCTATGATGTCCAAGCATTGCATAAGTGAGACGTTGAATG
The DNA here is from genome assembly GCA_034376525.1 of Nicotiana benthamiana. NCBI lineage: Eukaryota > Viridiplantae > Streptophyta > Magnoliopsida > Solanales > Solanaceae > Nicotiana > Nicotiana benthamiana. The sequence goes on along the minus strand of CM067328.1, from coordinate 77,216,190 downwards.
TAAATAATAGCCACATTAACTTCTGGAAATATGCACACAACCAACTGCCTATCTAACCAGCACAAAATGTAACAGATTACGAGTAAACATCTGTTCTATTCGGAATAAAGTAAATAAATGTACATCAGTTCTAGTTAGCTACCTGCACCTTAAACATAAATCCATTGGATTCCCAACTATTATGTTCATAGCAATCCAACACTTGGGACAGTAGAACGGCAAAAAGAACAAGAGGGAATACTTGCTCTTCTTTCGTTCCTGCATGCTCATGAAAAAATTGAAAGACTTGGGCCTTCCCCATTACTTTCTTGGTATGGTAGTGATCGGCAGGGGCACATTCTTATCTTTCGCCAGCAGAAATATGCCCTAGATCTCTTGCCCCGTGCCTACTAACTAACAACACATGTATATGAAAGTACCTTACCGCTGAAGAGCATGACAAGATGGAAACGAGAAGAAAAAAAGCATGACCAATAGACGACGAGCTCTTACGCCACTGACACTTAGACTCTTTCAAGCTTCTTATGCTTCCACTCCCACAGCCCCTACCTCATTTACCAATATCCATAAGAAAAAAGAACATGAAAGTATCAATCAAGTGGAACTTATATTTTGCGACTCAACAATCCTCTCATGGTTAATGTCAAAGACAGCATAGTCTGAATAAAAGATCAGGAGGAAAGATCAAAAGTAGCCCTCATTGGTCATAGGTAGAGAACCACTCAATAGACACAGAACCACGCTGGCATGTAGTCAAATACCAGTAGGAAAAAATCAGGAGTAAAAAACAAAACTTATCTATGAGAGTCAAAAGTGCTTAGGCTTGTGGTCAGATACTCAACTCGGAAATGTACAGCCGTGTCCAGGTTGATGGATATGGATTTACATGAACCCATACTCCTCTCCCTAAATCATGTATAACAATATTATATTTCTTCAAAATTACTTAAATATATGTGCGTAAAACCATGCTGAATGACTCCTATGGTGCAATTATTATTGGGTGCACCTGTGAAATTGGCAGTTCAAATCCCACTCTGAACGGTCTTGATTTCGGCATTGAGTGTGTATATATATATATATATATATATATATATATATATATATATATATATATATATATATATATATATATATATATATATATATATATATATATATATATATATGTGAAAATTACTAAAATTTCAAAAAGAATATTATTTTGAACCCATTATTTCTAAAGTGTAGCGGGTTCATGGTAAGAGACTAAAGTTGAACCCGTCAAATGTACATTCTAAATACACTTCTTCACAACAGTGCATCCTGGATCCACCTCTGAATGTACATGGTTCAAGCTTAAAGCATGTTATAGAAGCTGTAAAATAACATGCTTCTACGTAAAGCTCAGATAAAAAAATTACTTGTTTATAGAGTTTGAAGTAAAGAATGTACTTTCATCAGTTCAGTAAGTTCAGGATATCTGTTGCTTCAGTCTTGTCCCTCAAAGATTCTGTTACTTGTATTCATGGTCTTCTGTAAAAAAAAAAGTGTCCCACTACAAGCAGGTCATATACAAGGGGCTGATGCAAACCTATGCAATTAAACACAAGGTATTATCTCCCAAAAAAGAAGAAGGATAAGCTTGTACTAATTCTGTCCCGTAAACTAGATGCTCGAAGGCATGGAACTTATATAGCTTCTCACAAATTATCTCTACTTCACATAAAGCTAAAAAAGAAACTAGAATAAATATGAACGATAGCTTCTGCATTTCCAAAATTCTAAAAACAACAACATTTAATGCATAGAGGAGATGGTAATGAAATTCATAAGATAGAAGAAAATGTCAATTTGGCAATTAAGGGACTAGCTATACCTGAATGAGGAAATCCATCTGTTTGTATGGTTATAATGAGAGATCATAGATGTGTCTTCATAATTAGCGCCACTCAACAAACCAACTTTATCATCAATACTGCACGAACCGAAAGAAAAAAGAAAAAGAATTAACCATGCTAACATCGGGCGCAAAGCTGATAGTAAAGGTAACACGATTACAGATTGAGATATATTGAATGCTAAGCTTTCAATTTTCTCACACCATCCACAATAGAATTAAGGTACCTTGTTGTGGCAAGAAATCTTCCAGAAGGTGAGAAGTAAGCCGAGTGCACAGCTCTTTTGTGGAAGACAGTTTGCAAAGATTTTGGTTTATGTACACTAACTTTTCTCAAATCCCAAATGCATGCACGACCATCTGTAGAACTTGTCGCCATAATGTTACAGTTTTCTGAGGTAAAATCTATTGTGTTAATCCTTTCATCATGCAGATTCCATGATGCTGAAGATTTTCCTGCCCTGAGATCCCAAATACCAAGTTCCCCACTGCCTTCGCCATAATATACAGATTTCATGTCATGTGGCCGCTGTGATATGGAAAATATGGAATGCTCGCTCAAATATACTAAATCAAACATTTCCTTTTCAATATCCATCATCCTGATAAATCCATCATAGCAAGAAGTGAACATCTGCAAAAGAAAAAGAAAGTGTAACTAAAAAAGACATATCTAGATCTGTTCTTCACTTATTACAGCTTATCCAGATCTGTATAAAGAAAATGTCTAGTAGTCAAGAATCCTTTTCCATATTTATCCTCTTTAAGGGTATTGGTTAAGTATTGATAAGAAGCCATGTCTAGCATAATTCAAGTAATGAATGCAAGACAGCAAAATGCATTACCGCATAAATCACATCATGGAATATAATCATAAACTTGTAAAGGTAATAGAAATAGTTTAAACACCCAAGTAATTTTCCAATCAGTTTTGCTTTTCTACAGTATGCATTTCCACCAAAATACTTTGGCCCTCTACAAGTTTCCATTTAACATGAACAGGCTATGCCTAGCTATATGAAAGAAAAGGTCAATATAAGAAACAAAGGTAAATCTGCTTTTTAGAGCACATATGTTCTAATTACTGTATGTGGAAAGAAATGGCTGTCCAAGTTAGAAAATTCCAAGATTAGAAGAAGTTTATCACTTTTGAAACAAATACCGACCATACCTTTGACACAGAAAAGGGGTCCATAATTATTCCTGAAATTGGCCCCGAATGAGGATGATACAAATAAATCCCATCTCCATCCTCTCGTGGAGCATCAACATTCCAGAAACCTATATTGCCAAATTTGTTCCCTACAGCAACCATTCGGACATTGTTGGTGGGGAAAAAACGCACATTTAATATTCTTCCTGGCACAACCCGTGCTATGTTGTCTGGTTCCAGTCTCAGTGATTCCAGATGAACTGTACCAGAGGCCATTCTTTTTTCTGTCCGGTCACCTAAAACAGAATCTTGATCCATGCCCTCATTTGCATCGTCAATTGTACAAGAGAAACCCTTAATTGTTTCAATCAACTTTTGATTTGAGACATCAAAGTCGCCACTGTATGCATCCCTCATACTTATTGGTGTAGGTTCTCGAGGCGACTTTTTTGTTGTGGATTGTGAGCTGTTGTTAGGTGATATCCTACTTGGGAGATCATCAAAATCATCTTTTAGCCCACCAGCTGTAGAAGAATCTGGTGCCATACCTTGAGTCCTGAGAGACCGTCGCAGCACAACTGGCGATTTAGACCTCTGTTTCTTCTGTGGACTCGCCTGATATGATTTACTTTGAGCTCTGCCATGTCGATTAAAATGGCTAATTTACTTGCACGCACAAATAAAAACACACTCATTTGACATATGCTAATACGAAGATAAGAAGAGTTAATATTATACACATACTTCCCTATACCCAGTGACGGATGTACGTGAACCTTTATGGGTGCTTGAGCACCGATTACTTTTCACTAGTTTTAGTAAATTTACACAGGCAATTATTAAAATAGTTAGTTAAATATAAAGTGAGCACCCACAAATAAACTCACTTTTCTTCTTCTTTTGGATTATTTTATTGGCGAGCACCCATCCGTTTAAAATTCTGGGTCCGCCACTGCCTATACCTCATTCAGAAGGGTTAAAGATAAACATAATTGCACATGAATAGCATATAGACTACTCTAACAGATATAGAATCATACAAACAAACACGAATATTGTCTTCCTTCAATCCAGTTCAATGACCCCACCCTTTTTCAATATAAGTTGGAAATTTATTCCTCTTGTCTCGAAAAGATACCATCTTACACTTACTATTATTTTTATATACGAATATACACACAGAATTATTTTTATATACGAAAGACACAGAGGAGGGGGATCGGAGCATAGAGCTAGGGGAGCTGGGGCATTCAGAGCGTCATAGAGACCTTGGGTACTGCAGGCGCATTAGGGTGGAGGAGGTCTTAGGGGCGTTGCGCAGGATGAGTAGGGGTCGAGCAACCGGGCCTGACGAGATCCCGGTGGAGTTTTGGAAGTGCATGGGTAAACCTGGAGGGGAGTGGCTCTCTAGGCTATTCAACGTGATATTCAAGACTAAGAGGATGCCGGATGAGTGGCGGTGGAGTACAGTGGTGCCCTTGTACAAGAACAAGGGGGACGTCCAGTGCTGCAACAACTATAGGGGTATTAAACTAATGAGCCACACGATGAAGGTTTGGGAGAGGGTGATTGAGGCGCGAATGAGGGGGGCGACGAATATATCGGGGAACCAGTTCGGTTTCATGCCGGGCCGCTCCACCACTGAGGCTATTCACCTAGTCAGGCGGCTGGCGGAACAATTCAGGGATAAGAAGAAGGACCTGCATATGGTGCTTATCGACTTGGAGAAGGCGTATGACAAGGTTCCGAGGGAGGTGCTATGGAGGTGCTTGGAGGCGAAGAGTGTGCCAGAAGCCTATATCAGAGTTATCAAGGACATGTACGATGGGGCTAAGACTAGGGTGAGGACGGTGGGTGGCGATTCAGACCATTTTCCTGTGGTAATGGGGCTCCATCAAGGATCGGCGCTGAGTCCCATGTTGTTCGCCTTAGTGATAGATGCTCTAACCCGTCATATCCAGGGGGATGTGCCCTGGTGTATGCTCTTTGCTGATGATATAATATTGATAGACGAGACGAGGGCCGGTGTTAGTGAGAAGTTAGAGGTATGGAGACAGACCCTCGAGTCTAAAGGTTTCAAGATAAGCAGATCTAAGACTGAATATCTGGAGTGCAAGTTCAGTGACGAGCCGAGTGGGATGGGCAGGGATGTGATGCTTGGTTCTCAGGCCATCGCCAAGAGGGACAGTGTCCGATATCTTGGGTCTGTGATTCAGGGGGACGGAGAGATTGACGGGGACGTCACCCATCGGATAGGAGCAGGGTGGTCGAAGTGGAGGCTTGCTTCTGGGGTCCTGTGTGACAAGAAAATCCCACACAAACTCAAAGGGAAATTCTACAGAGCCGTGGTTAGACCTGCGATGTTGTACGGGGCAGAGTGCTGGCCCGTGAAGAACTCCCATGTCCAGAGAATGAAGGTTGCTGAGATGAGGATGCTTAGGTGGATGTGTGGGCACACCAGGCTGGATAAGATTAGGAATGAAGTTATTCGACAGAAGGTAGAGGTGGCCCCGGTGGACGAGAAGATGCGAGAAGCGAGGCTGAGGTGGTTCGGGCATGTACGGAGGAGGGGTCCCGATGCCCCGGTGAGGAGCTGCGAGCGGCTGGAGATTGTTGGTGGTCGGCGGGGTAGAGGGAGGCCTAAGAAGCATTGGGGAGAGGTGATTAGGCAGGACATGACTAAAATGCAGGTTACCGAGGACATGACCCTCGATAGGGGAGTCTGGAGGTCTAGAATCAGGGTTGCAGGATAGGGGCTCTTAGAGTCCTTCGTTCGCCTCACCCGGGGTTGGGTGTGGGATAGTAGGGTTACCCACCGATGTCTACTGTTTTAGCCTAGGTCCCCTCTTGGTTGCGACGGTATTTATGTTCTTTATGTTTACATAACCATTTACGTTATTTCTGCAGGATTACTTATGCTTTGTTTTGTTATTTTGTTTTGTCTTGCCTTGGTTACTAATTTTGTCTTTGTTTTCCAATGCAGCTTTTCATTCTGTCCTATGCGCCGAGGGTCGCATGGAAGCAGCCTCTCTGCCCTTTTGGGTAGGGGTAAGACTGACTACATATTACCCTCCCCAGACCCCACCTGGTGGGAGTATACTGGGTAGTTGTTGTTGTTGTTGTTGTTGAAAGACACAAAAAGAGAGAGAGCTTACAGTTCTATACAAGTTGACAGCCTTTTCCCTTTCAAAGTACAAGAAAAAGAAAACATCCCGTAAAAATTTCAATAGTAAGTTGATTAAGAAAAGAGTCACAGTTAGTAGGATAAAATTATTCAACTACCACACCCCAGAAATACAGATTCATAACATAGAGACGAGATATTACTTTGGACGCTTGGTGACAGCGGAAAGTTGAGAAAGTCGGGACTGAATCTTAAGGGAGGCAAGCATTTCTTCATTACGCTTTATATTCTCAAGCCTCCGCCGCTCGTACTCCGTCATTTTCTCCGGCGCCATTCCAATTTCTGATTTATTCGGGTTGGTTATCAAATGGGTCGGAAATTGGGAAAGTGGTTTGGTTTTGCATTGAAATGGTCGTCACCGACTTTACTTATATAGTGACGGTCTGATTTAGGCGGGAGAAATACAGTGGCGGGAAGTAATCTCGTAATCTACGTGGTGCATTTGTTGCCATGGATTTTGTGTAGTATATGTATACCAAAAAAATTATATAAATAAATTAAATTACAATTATAAAATTCTTTTGTTCAAATTAGAGTTTAAAATGTAAGTTCACACTTATTTTAAGTGTGAACTAAAATGAAGTTACTAAGAAACAGCAAAAACAAACTTGTATTCGGTTTTATGTCAAACCAAAGTACCAAACTAACTTATCATGATTAAGTGTTTAAGTAATTATAATTTTGTAAAATATATATTTATGAAGATATATGCTATGTATTTATTGAATATGCATAAATATCAAGTACGATTAATTTTTTTACCTTGAGAAACAATCATATAATATATATACATCACTCAAAAACTAATCACCAGTTAACTTGAAAATTTTGGTATAACACTTCAGTAGGACCAATTTCACATACAATCTTGCTAAAACTATAATAACGTTTGTCATTCACCTTAAATCAAACATCTCTTATTTAGTGAACTGAAATTGATTGATCAAAATCTTTAACAATATCTTTATCTGTTTTTCTCAATTAATTATCCAAATAATTCTAAGTATCAAATATTAAAAAATTTGAGATAATAGATTTTAAATTGTATTTAAATTTTTTAAAGTTAATTGAAGTTTATCAGTCTATTATATTCAAATTTCACCTTGAAGCCATAGAGAAGCATATGAATGTTTCCAATAATATTGGATGTAAAGCAAACAATTAATGACATTGAGCCAAGAAATTATGGTAGAGAATATTGGAAAAGTTATTTAACCTAATGTAAAAAAAAAATCGGGATCGGCGCTCATTAGAAGCAAAGGTCTTCAAATATTCATACACCAAATTTTTTAAATACTAATGATCAATTCACATACAATTCTAGAATTATCGCCATCAAATGGATGACAGATTGACAATAATTTCAGTTGGAGAACATAATTACTGTTTTATTTAATAACAAACAATAAACTCCTTATGCATGGAAATTGTTTCTTTTTTTCTTGGGTTGGATTTTGCATTTATTAATGTTATAATTTGGTTCTAGAATAATTATTTGTTTAGTTATAAAAGGAGTCTACTAATTGATTTATAAGAATATTTTTGGTTTTTAAAATTTTAGTAAGAGTCTAAAACTTTATGTCACGATTCAAAACCCAACCAATTGTGATAGCTCCTAACACATTTGCTAGGCACCCGGACATAACAATAAAAAACCAACAAAGTAGAACTTACAAAAACAACATAAAGCCTAAAACGTTAACATAGCATAATAATACAATACATGATAAACTCTCCCATGACTAACAATACAGAGTCATGAGCTCTAATACGAAAATGTATTTCTGAAATGACCAGATACAATACTGTCTGAAATAAAGACAACAGTACATAAGAAAAGAAACACCAAAACTACAGTCGAGAATGCACATCTACCTTATCTCTCAGTGATCAACTCTGCCACAAGCCTCGACTACTGATGATTGGGTCTAACACCTGGATCTGCACAGATAAGTACAAAGTGTAGCATGAGTACAACCGACCCAATGTACTCAGCAAGTACCATAACTAACCTCAACGAGGCAAAAGAAGTAAGAATTACAAAATGATACTTGTTATAACCTGTGTGGTTTCATAAATTCAACAAGTACAGAACAATAATGTGATCAAGTCATGAAGCACAAAAATTATATATTTGTGTGCACAATTCCTCAAGTTCTCTGCTCAGGCAATGATGCAACACATAAAGATGATATGCAAATTAATCAGGTAATTAACGACGAAAATTTGCAAATAAAGATGAAATGCGAGTTCCAAACAAACACTTGCCAGATTTTCCTCAATATTTCCATATCCGTATCAAACCACTAATCAATATTCTCAAATATGTATGTACATCATCAAGAAGGCACATGAGAGGGTGACCCTGGAGGAATTGATTTATCTCCACACGAAGCACGACCAATTCAATGTGTTATCAATCCTACGTGGTCACAGACTCAATATCAAAATTTGATCGGTAGGGCCACATGCATAATAACAAAATCTGTCTGGCATAGTCACATGCATAACAATATAATTTGTCTGGTGTGGTGTGATGACCCGATAAGTCGATGAGACTATTAGCCTTTATTTTCGTATTTTGTGACTTCTATTAGCCTTATTTGATATTTCTTATTTTGCGTGCACAATCAATGTCTTTTTCTGAAAAGTTTTTACGTAAAAATATGAAGAAAATAAGATTTTTGGCTTTAATAATAACTTACGTTGACTACGGCTAATATTTTGTGTAAACGAACATTTATCTATTTTATTGTGACTTTGAACTTGGGTGTGCATGCCCACAATTGAATCTGAAAGTTTGGAATTTGACTTGTTTTATCATAGCTTGGTTTTACTTGTTCTGCCGGAAGTTAGCAATTTGAAAGTTAATTAAATTTTCTAGGTTCGACCGCAAGTTGACTTTACGGTTAATGGGTTCGGGTTTTGATTCTGAGACTTGGAATAGGTTATTTTTTGCTATTTCAAACTTGTCTGCAAAATTTAGTGCAAATTGAAGTTGGTTTGATGAGATTCACATGTTTAGTTGTGATTCTAGTTGTTCTTGGGTTTCCCTTTGAAATTTCATTCATTTTGATATTCGATATGTAGTTGTAGATGTTACTTTGGTAATTTGGTCGCGCGAGCAGTTTTTACATTTTTATTATACTTGTGTGCATGTTTGGTTTAGAGCCCGAGGAGCTTGGGTGAGTTTTAATCTCGTTTTGGATGAGTTTGGATAGTGTAAGGACTACTGGTGCAGAGTTAGCTTCGGGTGTCCGATGCATATCTCGGAATTGCGATGCCTGGCTTGCATTTGCAAGCCTCATTTTTGCGAACAAAAGTTTGCATTTGCGAGAAGGCCTGAGATTAGTGATCTCGTATTATGCGAGGAATGGGTTCACTTTTGCAAACTATCATAGGTCGATTTTACGAAGATAGTGGTCGTATTTACTATCACATGTGACTTGAGTCAGCATCGCATTTGAAAATCTTTTGGCACATTTGCGAAGGGGGAATATTCTTATTTGTAAGATAATTGTTGTATTTGCGACATCTAGGCTTCTGATGCACAATCACATTTACGACATGTGCTTCGCTTATGCAGTGTTTGCAATTGCGATATTTGGAGCTGGGTACAAAATAATAAAAAATGGGACTTAGCTCATTTTACACTATAGTCAACCCTAAACACTCTAGAGACAATTTTTCAAGAATTTCTTCTTCCCAAAATCATTGTAAGCAACTCTAATCCACTTTCATTCAATTTTCCTTTACTCTACATGAGATTTCAATATCAATTTTTGAATTTCATGGTAGAAATTAGAAAATTGGATAGGAATTGAAATTTTTATAAAATTAAAATTTAGACCTCAAATTTAGGTCAGATTTTGAAATAAATCACATAATTGCACTGGGAGAGAACTGATAATCGAGTTTTGGTCCTAATCTCGGGTTTTGACCGAGCGGTCCTAAAGTTGACTTTCGTTGAGACTTTTTTAAAAATGATCAAAATTATTCTAAGGCTTATTTTGAATTTTATGATCGATAATTTGCTATATTTGGTTACTTCGGAGACTTGTTCAAAAGGCAAGGCCATGGTTGATTGATTGCTTTGTTCTCGGACTGGGGTAAGTATTATGTCTAACCCTGACTTGAGGGAATTAGGATTTGTTGAATTACTTGTTATGTGAATTATGCACTAAAGTGGCGAAGATGCGAGGTGAAGATCGTATATACGTCATTGTGGGATGTAGCATGTGGGATTGAGATATTTATTTCTATATCTTTAGTTATTCCATGTTATCTCTTGTTATATGCTTCAACTGTTACATTCTTTTACTTGACATATATGTTATACTTGTTACTTGTTATTTAATTCTTACTTGTCTTAATTTGTTTATTACTCACTCGATTTCTGCTTATTTGCTACATGTTTCTACTTGTCTTAATTGTATATGTTAATGGTCACATGCTTTACATGCTTTACTATTCTTATATTATTTGGTGCACTCTATTATGTTGATTTGTTTAGGTGAGTTATTTATCTATTTGTACTAGTGAATTGGAAAAGTTTGAATTTTCTAGATGTTGGATATTGTCCGACTATTCTGTAGTTCTTTACTATTTTGTACATTCACCTTATTTATGTTGATGTTTTATAAATTTTATTGTTGAATTGTTTATGTTGATAATTTCAAATTATTTAGGGATCGGGTTGCACGCTGCAATAGAATTGTATGGTATTGAAATGAAATGAAGGAATAAAGACGGATTATTATATGAATAAATGATGATGTGGTGGGATCGGGTTGCATACCGCAACTGAATTGTTATGTTGTAATTGTTTGAAATTGTAGAGTTATCCTCGGTTTTGTGATGTGAGGCTTGAGATTTTGTGATTCTGGGGCTCTCGGGTAGTTGACAATCTGGTCCATTAATATAAGTTTATTGTTTTATTTTTATTCTTATTTTTCTATTATTATTATTTCGTATAGGTTATTTGTATGTGACTTGCCATAGCCTCATCATTACTTCATCGAGGTTAGGCTCGACACTTATTGAGTACAAGTGTGTATTGACCCGGATGATTGTTTCAATAGTTACCGCTCGATTTCCCCATTTATGCTTCTTTATGTCTTGTTCAGTTGTATTTTGTGGTATCAGGTTAGTTGGTTTGGGTTCATAGTGGTTTTGGAGAGGTTTGAAATACTTAGTTTCTTTTGAGAAAGCTTGAATTGGAAAAGTCAACCGGACATTGGCTTATGTTAAAAAGGGTTCGGATGTGAATTCAATTGAATAGCTTTGTTACGTGATTTAGGAGTTAGGAGCGTGATCAGAATGTGATTTGGAGATCCGTGGTAGATTTAGGCTTGAATTGGTGAAGTTTGAAATTTTACACTTTCCGGTTGGTAGTGGAAATTTGATCTCGGAGTCATAATGGAATTTATAAATTTTGAATAGGTCCGATGTATCATTTGTGACATGTCTGCAAAATTTTAGGTCATTCGGAGGAGGATTGATAGACTTTTTCATTCGAAATTCAGAAGTTTTAGAATTCTTAGGCTTTAATCCGAGGGTGATTTGGTATTTTGGTGTTGTTTTGAGTGTTGAGAAGATTGGTATAAGTTTGAATGGTGGTATATGACTTGTTCGTACTTTTGGTTGAGGTCCGTGGGCCTCAGAATAAATTCGGATAGTTAACGGGAAGTTTGGAAATTTGAGGATGCAGTTGAAGTTGTTGATCCTGTCATAACCGCTGCTGCGGATTGGGGACCACTGGTGCAGCCCGCAGAAGCATGTAAAGGGCCGCAAATGCAGCCAAGGTGGCGAAGGACAGAAATCACAGATGCGGAGGAAGGAACGCACTTGCGCGACCTCATGTGCGGTTATTTGAGCGCAAATACAATTTGGGCGTATAAGTGGTTCCTGTAGATGCGTACTTGGGACCGCAGGTACGGGTCCGCAAGTGCGAGTAATTGACTGCAGGTGCGGTATTGCTGGGCAGAACATATAAATAGATGTTTTCGCAAATTTTGGCTAACTTTCTCCATTTTTTAAGACGGGAAGAGAGATAGGGCACTGGTTTTTCAAGAGAATCGAAGGGTTTCAGTTGGGTAAGCTTTTTAAGCCTTATTATTTGTGTTTATGGCCATTTTTCATTGCTTAATCATTGTATTAGTAGAAAATTAAGGAAGAAATTGGCAGATTAGGGCTTGGAATTTGAGATTTTGATTTAGGATTTGAGGGGTAGTTCGTAGTTGGTATTTGGTATGTATGAACTCGTGAGAGTGTGAGGATTCTAGTTTTGTAAATTTTATCCGAATCAGAGACGTGGGCCCGGGGATCGGGTTTGCCAATTTCGGGATTTGTGATGCAATTTGATTATTTTCATCTGGGCTTTGTTTCCTTAGCATATATTATGTTATGGTTCTGATTTCGTTAGATTCGGGGGTATTTAGAGGCCGAATCGAGAGGCAAGGGAGTAGCGGATAGAGTTTGACTTGGCTTGCGGTAAGTAACACTTCCAAACTTGATTCGGTGGGTTCGAAACACCCAACTAGGTGTTCTATGATTACGATTGACGTAATGCAAATGCCAAGTGACGGGCGTGTGGGCATGCACCGTGAAAATTGTGGCATGGGTCATTCCAGGTGAACTTGTGAAGAGGTGTGACGAATGTCAAAGAGCGGGTGGAATTTCAAAGAAAGATGAGATGCCTCTTGATATCATTGAATTATACATGTTTAAAACCCCTCCTTACCTGAGCTTTGTGCATAAACTGCTTCAAATTAGTCTTAAATTGCATACAAAGTGCGTTTGATTGCAGGTTTGAGCGACGAGATGATGAATATCACAAATTAGCTCAAAAGAGGAGTGAAACCTGCCCAACATCAACAGATAACCAAGGTGGGAAGAAGGTCACCTGTGCAGACCACACTGTTTTGATGTGCGGCCGCACAAATTAGTCTGCAAGAAGTTAAGTCAGAAGTGACACGCGCGGACCATACTGTTTTCGTGTGCGGCCGCGTAGGATAGTTCAGAGAGCGACCAAGACAGATGAGAACCCACGCGGACTGCATCCATTTCCATGCGGTCCGCAATGACAAGAGACTAAAGTTCAGAAACTCAAGGTAACAGGCCTACGCGGCCGCACACCAAACCAGTGTGGACCACGTAGGAGAAGTTCAGAGAACCAGCAAAATTGAGAAACTCTCTTGTGCGGCCGCATGCCACTTTCACTCAGTCCGCATCACCATAGATGTGCGGCCGCGTGACATTTCCACGGGGTCCGCGTACCATGACCTGTACGGCCTCTTGTCATTTCCATGCAGTCCGCATCCTCAAGCCCAGAATCTAGAACTGAAGACTACAAACCCTATGCAGCCGCATCCCATTTTTATGCTGTCCGCAACAGACCCTTAGGGGCATTTTTGTCCAGTTTTTATGTGTAGTATAAATAGAACATTGTAGCAGCTGAGCTCGTAATCTCGTACTTAGCCTGTTTTAGGCAATTTTCTTGAGTAATTAGTGTGGAATCAAGTAGATTAATATTATAATTACTGATTATGTCAATCTCTTCTATTATTTCTTCTTTTTCTGCTTGTTCCATGTCTATCTAAACCCATTAGCTAGGGTTGTGGCTCAACCCTACAGTGGGTAATTATTGGGTGTCCTTGAATAATACTTGGATGATATTGGGTGTTTGGTATTTGGGTTGTTTGTATGATGTTATTTAAATTTGGTGGTTGCAAATACTAAATCAAGCTTAGTAGGTCTCGACTCTTCTTGAGAAAGAGAGTCTATGACCTCACGTTCAACCCAACAAGAATTTGGGATGAACCCATGAGAATGGTAGTCCCAAGTAACGAGTTAAATCTCGAGAGAGTAATCACCCTACTTGAACCTTGAGTTGCTTGGGCTAATTAGCCCGAGAGTTAATTGGGAAAAATTTCTCTCTCTACCGAGAGGTGCGAGAGTGAGTGCTAAAGTGCAACGGTTATCCATATTCCCCATAATTATCATCCTTGTGTTGGAATTTAATACTCGTTAATTAGCCACCTGGGTGAGTGTCATGACCTTAGTGCCTTTCTCTTATTACGTAAATCTAATATTACATCTTAGCAATACTTTAGCTTATAATCGTAGTGATAATTTTAGTTGAAACAAATCTAAAACCCAAAAATGATAAGAAGACCAATTAGAAGTCAAACCGCATCTCTAGGCTAGCAAATATTTCAACTCCAATTGAAGCTCCCTGTGGAATTATCGACACGATACACTATTGGGTTATTAGTAATCGTGCCACTCATACTTAGGTGTGAGTTCGCATCGATCACTTTTTGGCGTTGTTGCCGGGGAGCTTTACGGTATTTGACTATTTGTTGGCTAGTTTTGTATTTTGCTTCTCTTTCCTTCTTTTTACTTATTTTGTTTGTTTATTTCACTTAGGTACCAATGGCTTTAAATCCAAATGATCCGATTAATGTTGGAGTGGAGGAGGTGGAAGATGTGGAACAAGATGAGATTTAACCCCAAGCACAAAGTAGGGGTAGGAATGCTAATGACAATATGCCAGACCCTCCTCCACCTCCACCGAGAGTTTTTCCACAAGTTTGACCCAATCAAGGGTACGCAATTGCAATAGTTCCTCCCCGAATCCGGGCGGGGAACTTCGAAATCACCAATGTCATGCTCACTTTGCTCGAACAACGAGGATATTTCACAAGCGCTTCAGACCAAACTGCTTACAAGCATTTGAAAGGGTTTGTGGATACTTGTTGTGGGAGCAAGCAAACGAATGTTTAGGAAGATGCACTGAGGCTAAGGAATTGCACGCCGTAGCGGTCATGTGCATTGCATTCACTCCTGTTGGTACTACGTTGCACGACGTTTAGCACTCATATATCATTGGCATACATACTGTTACTTGCCTTGTTGACCAGATACCCTGGTTTTATATGTTAAGGACTGCTGAGCCCGAGAGGCTGACGTTATATGTTGTGAGTCGGGAGTGAGCCCGCGGGGCTGATACTGTACTGAGAGTTGATATTGAGCCCGAGGGGAAGGTTTCTGATTACTTCCTACTTGTTGAAATTACCTTTTCAACTATTGAAAAAGCATGATTTCAAAAGAGATTTTGAACTGATCTTGAGATTTTCTAAAGGAGTTTTCACAGTATTTCGGTTTTTCTCAAAAAGGGTTGTCCTGTCTTTTATAGTAGTTTGGTGTGCTTATACGTGTTTTCTTATCGCTCACATATTATTTTGCCTTATTACCACTGAGTTGGAAGTACTCACTTTACTCATTGTACCTCGCGTACAGTTGCAGGTACTGATCACCCGGTAGCGGGTTAGTAGTGGACTGAAGGTATTGCTATCATAGCTAAGTAAGGTGACCGTCGGCGTTCGCGGCACCAAGATCCTTCTTCTTCTTGATTCCCAAATTTTACTCTATGTATTATAGACTTTTAAATTTTAATAAAGATACTACTAGATGCTCGTGACTTGTGACACCCCGCTCGGGCTGTATTGGTAATCATATTGATTAGTATCATAAGTTTAGATTCGATCTGTTATATAACTGGCTAATTGCTTTAAGTGGTGTTCTGAAACGGTCTGGCTAGGCTTGTCTTCAAGAGAGGCGCCATCACGACCGGATTTGGGAATTGGGTCGTGACAAGTTAGTATCAGAGCCTAGGTTACTAGGTCTCACGAGTCATGAGCAGGGTTAGTAGAGTCTCACGGGTCGGTACAGAGACGTCTGTATTTATCCTCGAAAGGCTGCAGAACCATTAGGAAAACTTCCCATTCTGGGAATTCTTATCGTGCGTACTTGATTCAGCTTGAGATATAAGTCTTGGAATTCCTTCCACATGTTTGTATGCGCACGTGAGCGCTTAGTAGTATATGTGCCTTGGTGGCTTGTGATTCCTTGATCGAGGGGCGAGAGGTAATCTCCGTGAGTTCATGTTGGGCCAGTCTGGAGCACTTGAGGCCGGATATTTGCCTATGGCTTGAGTACCGAGGTGCTGATTGTGTGAGCAAGTATTTTGAACTTATATGTTCAGTGTTATTCTTTTTAGCCGGAATGGCGGCTGGATATCCATGTGATGAGTATGTTAGTACTGCGAGGTGTATCTATATAATTTAGGTAGTGACGAAGAAGTCTAATGGATAATAGATGAGCTGTTAAGTATTTTTTCCTATTGCGGTCTATTGTGTAGCCCAAGGCATGGGCGCGCGAAGAATATTTTCGTGTTTCTTAGTTGGCAAGTAAAGTACCTTCCATGTGGCAGTATGAGTATAGACTCAGAAAGACTAAATGGTTGTGTATTACGTATATGATGGTGGAAGGCATGTAGAAATAGTGAAATGAGGCGAAACAGGTGGGTTATCTCATGCAGAGGGTTTTGAGCGGTATGATCCTTGTGTATGTAAAATATCTTATGTGTAATTGAAGGGTATGTGTTGTATTTTGAAGAATTGGGACGCTTAAGAAAGTGGACTCAGCTGATATGGAAATGAATGCGAGGTTTGCAGAGAATGTCAGTGCTAGATGATCTCTGTATTCAGTAATCTTGTAAATGATTTGCGTTTGATCTCATTGTGGCATCATTAGAGTAAAAGTGTTATGAGTTCTTAAGAGTGCCTTAATATATGGCTTCGAGCCAAGTTGGAGAGGTTGATGTTGGTCAACTGATTGCATGGTTATGTGCTATGTTAGTTTCGTTTTGAGGTATGATGGCGGATCAGTTCTGGTTACGGAAATTGAGCCGAGGATGGCACGTGTGAAGGAAAATTTCTACAAAGGTTATATGGTGCTTTCGTAAATGTAAGAAAGTACTAGGATATTTTGAGCTGCTGTTGATAAAGAATGCTCGGTGCATAAAGAAGGAAAATGGTTGTGTGTGTCTGTATGAAATCATGTTCTGCATTGTCAGGGTGCTAATGAGGCACGAGTGGTTCCGTTCGTGTAGAGCGGGTGAATTGCATCTGAATAAAAGTGAACGACTTTCCAGAATGGTTTTACTATGTTCAAGTTTTTGCATGTAACAATCATGTGTCTTAAGTCTGTGTTTGTGGCTAGAGACTGTGTTTTCATTAGAAAAAATCAAGACTTGTGATATTTTATGTTAATCATAGGATTCTATGTATCCGTATTTGGAAGGTAATGGTAACGAATTCAGATTCGCAGGAAGTTCTTCAAAGGTAAAGCATTCTGGAATATTGTATTTCTGAGAAGCGTTCGAAAGGGTATTCAGTGGCCTATGGGTCTTAGAATAGTGTGTTCTTATATGGGAGTCTCGTGTGGTAACCTGAACTGAGGTATTGTGGTGCTACAACAAGGGAGAATATCAAATTGATGATGAATCACGAAGAAAATTAGATAAATGAAATAGCTTAATAATAAACCGAATCGCTATGGTAAGGTTATGATTAATTCTTGTATGTGTTCGAGGTAATGAGCCTTACGTGTATTGTGCAGCAAAGCTTTAAGTGCTGGCAGTTTGTTTAACTTGGTTTGGGTAAAAGGATTGAGTCCTGGCAGTTTAGCCTGTGCAATGGAATTGGGAGAAAGAGCTCCTGATGTGTTTTACCGTGGATTGAAAATGAGTATATTTCCTATGGGTATGCGAAGCATGGAGTGTGTAATAATTTTTCTCCTATATGGGATCCTGAAAGTTCTTGACTAGTTGAGTGCATCGATGTCTGCGGCACATGAGAGATAGAAGTTCTCATATTATCCTAGTGAGGTATGGCCTATGTTTTATGATATGGAGAATTGAGACTTGTGTGTTCAAAGTTTTGGTTCAATTTGTAATGGGGAAATCATTAAATTATTGAGCAGCACGGACAGCTACAGGTGAGTACATAATCGATCTTCAGATGATTAAGGTGATGTAAAATGATGATACATCAGTAGTATTGCGACATTTTCCTGTTGGATCGACTGCGGATATTTGAGTTTGTTGATGGCGCTAGAAATTTTGAATATCTTTCGTGGTATGAAGGGATACTTGATGTGTGTTATGTATTCGTATGGCAGAGTGTGGGATCAGTCATAGTGATTCATGCGTTATATGTGTTGGGGACTAGAAGTTCTCGTGATACGGCCATGCGGTAGTTGGGGGTCGTGTGCATCGACATTGTCTAGCCATTATTGGAAATTGGAGGTCCGAGTGGATTTTTCTTTGCGGGGTATGTTAAATTTGGGTTATGATATTTGATGGCAGACTGGTTGTTCCAGGGTCATATTGTCTAGACTAATGTGTTATGGTCTATTAGAAAGGTAATATTGAGGTTTGCTCCGAAAAATCCATTGTAGTACCAATCAATAAGGAAATGGATTCATGAATGGGTGATCTGAGAGATGGGTTTGGTTTATCGTGTATTTCAGTTTCCGTTGGCAGTATATAAAGGTGTTGGGATAATACTTTAGCTAATAAAAAGGTTTTTCTATCAGTATTTGATTATTATGGGCAATTGTTGTGGAAGTTATCGTTGCATGTGTTGAGTTATGTGGTATATCATATGATTGCAGCCGAGGTTGCAGGTATAGATTATTACAGCTGGTTCGAGTTTATTCTTAATAAAAATGTTTCTGATCTTGTGTAAGATTTCAGAGGATGAACTGTAGTTCTATGGTTTATGCACAAAATGGGTGAAAGATTTCAGCTATATTGTGTTATCAAACCTAATGAGATAGGGTGACATGGAATCACCCCGAGTATATGCTTGGTAAGGCCATTCAGCTATTGGGTTGCTTCTAGTACAACTCTGAGTACGCTCGAGGACGAGCGTTTATTTAAGTTGGGAGGATATGTTGACCCGACCGGTCGTCTTATGTGTTACCGTCCCATTTTTCCCGTGTTATGATTCTATATGCTTCATTATATGTGTTTGTAGAGTTTGAAGTGATTCGGGCAGAGTTTGGATGGAATTGAGACATTTAGTCTCTCTAAGAGAGGCTAGTTTGGAAAAGTCAACCGAAAGTTGACTGAGTGGTTAGAGGGATCATATGTGAACTCCAGTGATTCGGTTAGCTTCGGGGGTTGATTTTTGACTTAGGATTGCGATCGAAATTGAATTTGGAGTCCCGGTGTAGAATTAGGCTTGAATTGGCGAAGTTTAAATTTTTACGAAATCCGGTTAATAGGTGAGATTTTGATCCGGGGGTTGAAATGGAATTCCGAGAGGTGTTGTAGCTTCGTAGAGTGATTTTGGATATGTCTGCAAATATTTAGGTCATTAGGACGTCGTTTGATCGGGTTTTCGATCGAATATGAGTTTCGAAAGTTTTAAGAAAATTAGGCTTGAATCCATGGTAATTTGATGATTTTTGTGTTGTTGTGTGTGTTTTTGTGATTGAAACAAGTTCGTATGATGTTTTGGGATGTGTTGGTGTTTTTGGTTGAGGTCCTTGGGGCCTCCGAGCGATTTCGGATGGTCAACCAGACCATTTGTAGCCTTTTAGAGTTGCAGAAATTGCAGAATCGGGTGTTGAAGAATTTAGGCCTATGCGATCGCAATGCCTTGGATGCGATCGCATAGAAGAGTTTGGGCAGGCTTGATATTTGGACTTTGCGATCGCATATGTTGCCTGCGGTCGCATAGAGTTGTGTCTCAAAGCAGTGCGATCGCATATGTATTGCTGCGATCCCGTAGTTCATTTTGAGGTTGAGGAAAAATTTGTGCATCGCGACCGCAAGACCTGGTCCGCGATTGCATAGAAGGATTTCGCTGGGCAGATCAGTTTATGTTTAAACATTTCATCCGCGACTTGGGTTTATTTTTCACAATTTTTAGCAAGCCTGGGAGCTTTTGGCAAGGAATTAAGAGGGTTTCGACTGTGAATCAATTGGAGGTCAATATTATGAGTTAAATACGTCATTTAATCGAAGAATCATCCATTAATTCTCTGAATTTGGGTATAAAAATTGAAGAGCTAGGGCTTGAATTTTTTATACTTCAAATTGGGGATTTGATAGGTCATTTAAGCTCGGATTTGGAGTTCTTGGTATGCACGGACTCGTGGCGAGACGAGGATTCCGGAAATGTAAGTTTCGTAACTTTTTGAGAAGCGGGCTTGGGGCACGGGTATTGCTAGTTTCAAAATTTTTGTTATATTTCGAGTGTTTTCGATTGAGTGTTGTCCCATTAGCATATTATGATATATGTGTACTGATTTTGGTTAGATTTGACGCGCGTGGAGGCCAATTTGAGGGTCAAAGGCGTCGCGAGTGAGGAATTTCACCGGTTGGAGGTAAGTAATACTCGAAAATGATATCCTGAGGGTTTGAAACCCCGGATTTGCACATCTTAGTGCTGTATTGTGGTGACTTGCACGCCGGACCTGCGTGGGGTAAAGCACCGTTGGGGATTGTGACTTGGTCCGTCCCGGTTGTTGGTTTTCACCGCGAAATTGTAAATGATTTATTGTTATCATTATGACTTGGGCTCATTGCCATACTTGGGGCTTATTATTGATAATTTGAACTTTTTATGAACTATCATCATAGTCTTCCTCTCTATTTGAAAGATTATTTGAACTCAGTCTATGTGATTTATACTGTTTCATGAACTCAACTATATTCTTCTCAAACTTGGAGATTTAACTGATATTTTAACTATTGTTTGAGCTGAGTATTATCGTTTTACGGATGCCCGGGGGCTTTTGACTATTTTGGAATGATTGAGGCTGAGGGCCATATGTGAGGGCATGAAGAGTGATGTAAGGAGGCTTTCAGGTCCCGAGTGTTATGTGTGCATATGCATATACATACATAAATCGGACTGCACGCCGCAATAGTATATTGCATGGATCGGACTGCACGCCGCAGTAGCATATTGTATGGATCGGACTGCACGCCGCAGTAGCATATTGCATGGATCGGACTGCACGCCGCAGTAGCATATTGCATGGATCGGACTGCACGCCGCAATAGCATATTGCATGGATCGTACTGCACGCCGCAGTAGCATATTGCATGGATCGGGCAGCACGTCGCAGCATTATATATATTATATTAGATCGGGCAGCACGCCGCAGCAGTACATATATTATATTGGATCGGGCCGCACGTCGCATCATTTTTGCGCTTGGGATACAGGAGCCCCTCCGGAGTCTGTACACACCCCAGTGAACGCAGGGTACCCATGGATTGGGCTACGCGTCGTAGCGGTCATGTGCATTGGATTCACGCATTCACTCCTGTTGGTACTACGTGGCACGACGTTTAACACTCATATATAATTGGCATACATACTGTTACTTGCCTTATTGACCAGATACCCTGGTGTTATATGTTAAGGAGTATTGAGCCCGAGAGGCTGACGTTATATGTTGTGAGTCGGGAGTGAGCCCGCGGGGCTGATACTGTATTGAGAGTTGATATTGAGCCCGTGGGGCAGGTTACTGATTACTTCCTACTTGTTGAAATTACCTTTGTAACTATTGAAAAAATATATTTTCAAAAGAGATTTTGAACTGATCTTGAGATTCTAAAGGAATTTTCTACAGACTCGTTTAGATCATGAGCTGGCACAAAAGCAAGAAAATGACTTTTACAGTATCAGTGATCAGTACCGGTGAATGGGATAGGATGGAAGAAGGAACTCCATTCATTATTTCAAAAAAACTCTATCATATCCCTCTATTGTGTATGAAGTTTATGGTTTCCGTTGGTGTAAATCCAATCACCTGAATTTAAGATGATAAGAAAATCTCCATTGGTAACAAATGGTTATCCATTAAGCGGAGGAAATCAAAGGGTTGTCCTGCCTTTTATAGCAGTTTGGTGTGCTCATATGTGTTTTCTTATCGCTCAGATATTATTCGTCTTATTACCACTGAGTTGGAAGTACTCACTTTACTCCCTGCACCTCGCGTGCAGTTGCAGGTACTGATTACCTGGTAGCGGGTTAGTAGCAGATTGAAGGTATTGCTATCATAGCTAAGCAAGGTGACCACCGACGTTCGCGGCACCGAGATCCTTCTTCTTCTTAATTCCCGGATTTTACTCTATGTATTATAGACTTTTAAATTTTAATAAAGGCACTGCTAGATGCTCGTGACTTGTGACACCCCAGTCGGGCTGTATTGGTATTCATATTGATTAATATCATAAATTTAGATTCGATCTGATATATAACTGGCTAATTGCTTAAAGGTGATGTTCTGAAACGGTCTGACTGACCTTGTCTTCAAGAGGGGTGCCATCACGACCGGATTTGGAAATTCGGTTGTGACACAACCTTAGTAAGAGAAAAGACATTGAAAAGGAGTTTTACTGGCACTTCAGAAATACATCCAAATAAAATAAACACTTGGTAGAATAAAGGAAGATTTGAACAATTTTTTAGAGTTAAGGACCATGCTGAACATGTGAACACATTTCGCACCACAACTTAGCTCACCCAAAATAGATCCTAATTAAGTCTTTCAGCCACTCTATTATAAATTGGTTGTTCTTATTGATGCTCTTAATTTTAGTTTTGTTCAATTATTCTACTCTATTTTCCCAAAGAGGTACTCTGTGTTTGTTTTCAAGAGGTAAGTATTTGAGTTTCTTGGCAAGTATTATATTTTGTGATTTCTTCCCCTGATTGTGAGGTTTAGAATCACAGAAATCACTCAACGCTTTAATTGGATATTTATTTTGTTTCTGTGTATGGTGAAGTTTGCACTTTAAAGGATGTTCCATATTGTTGGTATCTATATGAAATTTCTGTTGCGCTACTTCCTAATGAGAGAGCCTTAAAATTTCAAATTACAATGTATGTGTTGTGCCATATCTAGTTATAAAAATCATAAAAATGCATACCCTTGAGCTTCTGAATTGGAGCTTCAGCAATCCCCCTTCTTGTTCTATTCATGACTTTGCCATTAGCTGAAGTATTCAGTTTGACATTGTAGTATAGTCTGGATGTGATGCACATTGTAACTACAATTTTAGTTTCTGAAAACAACAGTTCATACATTGATTTGTGTCTTTTCTTGTATTTATAATAGAAAATTATCCTGAATTCAGTTACATGTTTATAAAAAAATAATAACTAATGTAACATTCAGAAGGATATTATCATTTAGTCTATCATCATAGATACTAATCCGATTTTCTTTCATGTGAAGTATAGAGCTTCTACATTAGAATTTACCAATGTATTTTTTTGGCAGTGTGTTTCACTACTATTTATCCACTAAAGCTATAAGCTCTTATACTTTTAGATAGAGCATAGCCACCTAAGTCAGAAACATTGCTATGATATAATGGGAATTGTGAGAAAGCACGGAAGAAAAATATATATTTGATATAAACATGATACAATGAGCCCTATATATATATATATATATACACACATAACTTATCCTACTCCTAATACACATTGGATTAGGGTTCTACTATTTTACATATTCCAATACTACCCCTCAAACTGGTGCATATAAATAATATGTACCGAGCTTGTTACATATATAGTTAATATGAGGACCAGTGAGAGACTTGGTGAAAATGTCTGCAAGTTGATCATTTGACTTTACAAACTTTGTAGCGATATCTCCCGAGAGTATCTTTTCTCTGACAAAGTGACAGTCAATCTCAATGTGCTTAGTGCTCTCATGGAACACTGGATTTGACGCAATATGAAAAGCAGCTTGATTATCACACACAAGTCCCATCTGACTAACATCACCAAATTTCAGCTATTTGAGCAACTGTTTGATCCAAGCTAGCTCACATGTTGCCATAGCCATTGCTCGATATTCTGCTTCTGCACTAGACCGAGCAACCACATTCTGTTTCTTGCTTTTCCAAGATACCAAATTTCCTCCTACTAAGACACAATATCCAGAAGTAGAACGTCTGTCAGAAGGCGATCCTGCCCAATCAGCATCGGAGTATCCAACGATCTGCTCATGGCCTCGATCCTCAAACAATAAACCTTTACCTGGAGTTGATTTTATATACCGAAGAATGCAAACAACTGCATCCCTATGACTATCACATGGAGAACCCATAAACTGGCTCACAACACTCACATGAAAGGAAATGTAAAGTCTTGTCACTGTAAGATAATGTAATTTACCAACTAACCGCCTATATCTTGCAGGATCGATAAGAGGCTCCCCCTGTCCTGGAAGAAGTTTAGAACTTGGATCCATCGGAGTGTCAACAGGCTTACAACCTGTCATTCCTGTCTCCTCAAGAATATCTAATACTTTCGTTGTGAGATCACAATACTTGAGCTAGACTGCGCGACCTCAATACCTAGAAAATACTTTAGTGTGCCCAGATCCTTAGTCTGAAAGTGTTGAAAGAGATGTTGCTTCAATTTAGTAATACCATCCTGGTCATTGTCGGTAATAACAATGTCGTCAACATAAACCACCAGATAAATACAGAGACGCGAATCAGAATGCCGATAGAATACAGAGTGATCAGCTTCACTCCGAGTCATGCCAAAGTCCTGGATAACAGTGCTAAACTTACCAAACCAGGCTCGAGGAGAATGCTTTAGACCATAAAGTGACCGGCGCAAGCAACATACAAGGCCACGAGACTCCCCATGAGCAACAAATCCAGGTGGTTGCTCCATATAAACTTCATCCTCAAGGTCACCGTGTAAAAATGCATTTTTAATGTCCAGCTGATACAGGGGCCAATGGTGAACAGCAGCCATAGAGAGAAAAAGGCGGACTGATGCTATCTTAGCCACGAGAGGAAGGTATCACCATAATCAAGCCCAAGTATCTGAGTATATCCCTTGGCAACAAGACGAGCCATAAGACGATCAACCTTACCATCTGGACCAACATTGACTGCATACACCCAACGACACCCAACAGTAGATTTACCTGAAGGAAGAGGGACGAGCTCCCAATTACCACTCGTATGTAAAGCAGACATCTCGTCAGTCATAGCCTGTCGCCACCCTGGATGAGACAATGCTTCACCTGTAGACTTAGGGATGGAAACAGAGGACAAAGAAGATAGAAAAGCATAATAGTGTGATGACAAACGATGATAACTTAAACCAATATAATGGGGATTAGGATTAAGGGTGTTCCGTATACCTTTCCGAAGTGCAATCGGAAGAGACAAGTCCGCAGTAGGAGCAGGGTCAGACGCAAGACGTGAATCAACCAAGCCAGATGCTGGGCGAGGACGACGATGATATGTCAAGAGTGGAGTGTCTGTTGCAGGGAGTCTAGGAGGAGCCACACTAGACTCTCTAACGGTTGGAATGGGTAAGACTTATGTAGCTGAAGGTGAAGGGGGAGATATAGTAGACTCCCTAAAGGCCGGTGCAGGTAAAACCTCAGATATATCAAGATGGTCAGAATGGTCAGAAGAGGTAAAGAAAGGTTTAGACTAAAAAAATGTGACATCGGCTGACATAAGGTACCTACGAAGATCAGGTGAATAACAACGATAGCCCTTCTAAGCACGAGAATAACCAAGGAAGACACACTTGAGAGCACAATGAGCTAACTTATCTTTCCCAGGAGCTAAGTTATGAACGAAACAAGTGCTCCCAAAAACACGAGGGGGAACAGAGTATAAGGGTGACTGGGAAAACAATACCTCATATGGAATTTGATTCTGGATGGGAGATGAAGGCATCCGATTAACCAAATAACAAGATGTGACAACTGCATCGCCCCAAAAACGCAGCGGAACATGAGATTCAATGAGAAGTGTGCGAGCAGTCTCAATAATGTGCCTATTCTTTCTCTCTGCAACCCCATTTTGCTGAGGAGTACAAGGACAAGAGGACTGGTGAATAATTCCGTGAGAAGTCATAAACTGCTGAAATTGAGAGGATAAATATTCTAAGGCATTATCACTACGAAGAGTGCGAATAGAAACACCAAACTGATTTTTAATTTCAGCACAAAAATTCTGGAATATAGGAAACAACTCAGAACGATCTTTCATTAGAAAATCCAAGTACATCTTGAATGATCATTAATGAAACTAACAAAATAACAAAATCCCAAGGTTGAACTGACTCTACTAGGACCCCATATATCTGAATGAACTAAAGAAAAAATAAACTCTGCACGACTCTCAATACTACGAAGAAAGGAGGCGCAGGTATGTTTCCCGACCTGACATGACTCACACTCTAATGTGGATAAACTAGACAAACTAGGCACCATCTTCTGAAGCTTGGACAAGTTAGGATGTCCTAAACGACTGTGAAGTAGGCCTGGAGGATCTGCAACTAGACAGGCCTTGGAGGATGTGAGTGAGTTAAGGAAATAGAGTCCGTCTAATTCAAGTCCTGTTCCAGTTGTCTGTCCCGTACTGCGGTCCTGCATAATAAAAGAATCATCAATAAAATATATGCCGCAATGGAGGGCATGGTCAAACGACTAACAGATGCAAGATTAAAAGGACCGCCAGGGACATAAAGAACGGAATCTAGAGTGACAGAGGGTAGAGGGTTCGCTTGTCCAACTCATTTTGCTTTAGTTTGAGACCCATTAGCTAAAGTAACATTGGGAAGAAACTGTGAATACGCAATATTTGACAAAAGGGATTTAATACCAGAGATATGATCAGAAGCAACAGAGACCACAACCCATTGTTCAAGAGGATTAGACTGGGAAACACAAGCAAAAGAATTACTAGCAACAGAAGTATCAGTCTGAGCAACAATGGCTACTTGCGGAGATGTCCGCATACTTGCTCGATAATTAAGGAACGCATTATACTCCCCTTCAGACACAGAAAATACATGGTTACATGTAGTCTCGGTCTGAGCAACGTAAGCATTTTTGGGTGGTCGACCATTTAAAGAATAGCACACGTCACGAGTGTGACCAAGTTTATAACAATAAGAACACTTGGGTCTAGATCTTCCAAAACGACCTCCTCCTCGTCTATTCTCCATAGTATGAGATGCCCGATTGTCCACTGATTGGGATATGAGGATAGATGAATCAAGTGTCTGTGATGAGCTCACTGGGTGACTCGGTGCTGCAGCAAGGCGAAGTAATCGAAAGAATAATTCGTCAACTGTCGGGACAGTTGGACTAGCCAAAATCTGATCGCGTACTGAGTCGAGATCATTAGGAAGCCCAGCAAGAGTAAGAACTAGAAACAGATTTTGTCGTTGCTCTTGCTACTTTGCAACGCTATCAGAAACTGGCATCAATGTCTCAATTTCCTCCATAACTTCCTGTACGTGTCCCAAGTAAGTACACATATCTAATTCCTGTTTCTTTAAATTTGTCATCCGCGATATCACATCATAGAAACAAGATATGTCGTTAGTGTATAAAGTACGAGACTTTTCCCAAACCAAATAACATGTTTGGCATGGACGAAACAAGGCCATCAACTTGGAATCAATAGATCGCCACAAAATACTGCATAATTGAGCATCGATCTTCTCCCAATGTGCTTTGGCTTTTTCATCTCCATCACTAGATTCCTTGATTAGATGATCTTGAACACATTGACTTTTACACCACAACTCGAAAGACGAAGCCCAAGCCAGGTAATTTGAACCTCCTATTAAAGGTTCTGAGGTAATCATAACACCGAAACTGCCAGAACCCAGGTTTCTACACCCGAAAGCATCGAGTCTCATAGACATCGTTGGATTATCAACTGAAAACTTGCTGAAACTGAAACAGAAAACTGGAAACTGAAAACTGGAGCTGCCGGAAAAAACTGGAACACTGTAGCTGCCGAAAAAGCACTGTGGCTACCGGAAAAAATTCAAAGTTGTCGGAATTGAAAAATAAAAATATGGATATGCTCGGAATTCGAGGGCGATCAGACTGTCCTGAAGGAAGTTTTTGAAATTCTGGCCGGAAAAGTACTGTAGCTGCCGGAAAAATCAGTGTAGTCGCTTGAAAAAACTCAAAGTTGTCGGAATCGAACGAAAATATGATAGGTAGGGTCAGAATTAGTATCTGACCAAACTGTCCTGAAGGAGTCACATGAAAATCCGGCCAGAAAAGGGGTCACGCGCCGGCACGTGGGCTCACGCGCCTAAGGTTCTGGAGGCGTGTGGGGGCGCGTGGGGCTGATTTGGCCGGAGAAGTTTCTGGGGTTTTGTCGCCGGACAGAGGCGAGTCTTTTGGTATTGCTGGATTTTGCACAGCACTGACCGAGACTGATTTTACTTGAAAAAGTCACCGGAAAAGGGTTTTGATGAATGATTTTACTTCCCGGAATCGCTGGAATATATGCACATCGATAATCTCTCACGATTGCTCTGATACCATGTGAGAAAGCACGGGAGAAAAATATATATTTGATATAAACATGATACAATGAGCCCTATATATATACACATAACCTATCCTACTCCTAATACACATTGGATTAGGGTTCTACTATTTTACATATTCTAACAAGAATCATGGTACAGATCAAACCTCTTCTTTTCAAGCCACTTTAGGTAAAAAGAAAAAAGGGCTTACCTCATTTATAAAAAACACTTTGGCAGTACCCTTGACATCAATACCTTACTGCTTTAAGTGGCAGATCCAAGAATTTTATATTATGGGTACTACATTAAGTCTGAAGTTCATAAAGAGAGATGGGTGCTCAACAATAAATTTGTGTGTATCATTAGTTTCTCTATTTAAAAAATTAGTTTAGTACCCCAAATGTAATTTGTGCTGAAGCACATAGAACTACCAATGTAGATCTGCCATTGGCTTTAACAATTTTGCATCGACACCACAACAAGAAAATTAAAACAACTCTTCGCATGTTATGTCGCAACTCACAATTGCTGAAAGAAAACATACACCAAAGAGAACAACCGGTACCCAGTGATAGTATTTTGGTTTTTTTCATTCTTTAATAGACTTTGTATTTTGCCTAAATTCTGTGTAGAATTTTATCCTCAATAGGCACTCCAAAGAATACATTCATCCTAAAATATACTAATTTATCCAACCACAATCAGAAACATGCACCTAGCTATCTACTCCTAAGCAAAGAAAATAACCAATAGAACATGAAAACTAAACAGAATAAAACTCACAAGAACTCAGAAGAGGTCACTTACAAACTGGAATCAAACTGAAATTCTTTTGAAACTAACCCAGAAGCTAAAGCAAAAAGCAGGGGAAAGAAATAACATATTTTGGATTTAATAGTTAGATGGAAAGAAATTGGAATCCATTAGTGAAAATTTAAGGCGGAGTTAGGGCTCAAATTTCGTGGTGTTTGGAGATGGACACCCAGATCTTCACATAAATATATCATTTTTAATATTCATAGTTGTTTAACGTAGAGAGCTCACTCAAAACAAATAAAAAGAAAAGGAAGTACAGTAATAGAGAAAATCTCACCAGAAGTATTGTTATTGACCAAGAAAGAATCCGCGAAGAGAAATTAAGAACTGAAGGAGAAGATATAAACCTCAGTAAAAGTAGTGATATTCACAAAACAAAAATCAATGGAGAGAACTCGATTGGTATTTGAGATAGCAAGAAGGTAGACTGGAGAAGAGATGATGGAGCCCGGATGAAATTCCATGGAATAGAAGTAGAAATATCTGTAGCTGTGTTGTTATCTCACATGGCTTACTCACCAAACTTCAGCACACGTAGCAAATATAGAACTTCAAAAACTCAGCAAAACACCACAATCTCTCGTCAATATATAGTACAAATTGATGTGCAACATACCAAAAAAAATAAAAATTCAACGGAGAAGCGAAGGGAATCTTAAGAAAGCGAAGAGGAGATGCGGATGAAATTTTGGTAAAGTAGAGATTTATGCGGTGGGAGTCAGTGGCTTACAAAATTACATGTATAGTCTTTCTATGAACAACTCAAGTCCAATAGTAATTTGGATAGCACAAGAACGGTAAGGACGAAATTGCCTCCATTGGCAAGCAGACATGTCGATGAAGACGTGTTTGTGTCACCTATTTCACCTGAACTTATAATATAGTAGAATTAATATAAATAAAAACAAAGCAATAAAATGTAAATAAGAAGAGATAGAAAGAGGGGAGGAGAGTTTTCTTCTTTCACTTTGGTGTACATTTCCATTGCAATTACATGGCCTTTTATAGGCATAAAAAGTAAAGATGATAAACATAAAATAGGAGATTTAATCTTTAAGATATTCACGTCCAATGTAGCATCCAATGTAGTATCAATGTAGTATCCAATGTACAAATTATTCATAGCACTCCCCCTTGGATGTCCATAGATAATGTGCCTCATTAAAACCTTACTAGGAAAAAAAACCCTATGGGAAAAAAAATTCTAGTGAAGGAAAAATAGTACACATGTATATAAATATGCCCTTTTGTTGCATCGTTAAAAACCTTGCAAGGAAAATCCAGTGGGGCAAAACCTTGTACGGGAAAATTATTGCAATGCGCATTAACTCCCCCTGAAGAGAGCGTCAATTCGTCTCCTTGAGCCTTCGCATCTCAATCTTGTGCACTAGCTTCTTGAAGGCTGACGTCGGTAGAGATTTTGTGAACAAATCAGCCATATTATCACTTGAACTAATCTGTTGCACATTGATATCACCATTCTTTTAAAGATCATGTGTGAAAAATAACTTTGGTGAAATATGCTTTGTCCTATCTCCTTTTATGAATCCTCCCTTCAATTCAGCTATGCATGATGCATTGTCTTCATACAAAACCGTGGGTAGTTTGTCACATTTCAAACCACATTTGTCTCGAATATGATGTATTATAGACCTCAACTACACACACTCTCGACTTGCTTCATGAATAGCAATTATCTTAGCATGATTAGATGAAGTAGCCACAATTGATTGCTTAGTCAATCGCCAAGATATGGCAGTGCCTCCACAAATAAACACATAACTTGTTTGAGATCGAGCCTTGTGCGGGTCAGATAAATATCCAGCATCAGCATAACCAATAAGATCATCACTGCAATTATTGCTATAAAATAAGCCCATATCGGTAGTCCCTTTTAGATACCGCAATATATGTTTGATTCCATTCCAATGTCTCCTTGTAGGAGCAGAGCTATATCTTGCTAAGACATTAACTGGAAAAGTTATGTCAGGCCTTGTAGTATTTACAAAATACATTAGTGCGCCAATTGCACTAAGATATGATACTTCAGGACCAAGTAGCTCTTCATTCTTTTCTTTAGGTCGGAATGGATCCTTATTCACATCAAGTGATCGAACAATCATCGGTGTACTTAAAGAATATGCTCCATCCATGTAAAACAGTTTCAATACCTTTTCTATATAGGTAGATTGATGAACAAAAATTCCGTTTGACAAATGTTCAATTTGCAAACCAAGACATAATTTTGCCTTTCCGAGATCTTTCATCTCGAATTCCTTCTTTAAATAATCAATTGCCTTTTGGAGTTCTATGGGAGTTCCAATAAGGTTTATGTCATCAACATATACGGCAAGTACAACAAATTCTGATGTTGTTTTCTTTATAAAAACATGGGCAAATGTCATCATTTATATAGCCTTACTTTAATAAATACTCACTAAGACGATTATACAACATTCGTCCTTATTGCTTTAGACCATACAAAGATCTTTGCAATTTGATTGAAAACATTTCCCGGGACTTTGAATTATGTGAGTTTGGCATTATGAATTCATCGGGAATTTTCATGTATATCTCATTATCAAGTGAGCCATAAAGGTAGGCGGTAACTACATCCATTAAATGCATGTCAAGCTTTTTAAGGACATCAAAACTAATGAGATAACGGAAAGTTATAGCATCCATAATGGGTGAATATGTCTCTTCATAATCAACACCAGGCCTTTGTAAAAATCCTTGTGCAACAAGGCGTACCTTATATCTTTGTACATCGTTTTTCTCATTTCTCTTGCGTACAAAGACCCATTTATAGCTAACAGGCTTAACACCATTAGGTGTTTGAACTATAGGCCCAAAAACTTCACGTTTTGCAAGTGAATTCAATTCTGATTGGATTGCTTCTTGCCATTTTGGCCAATCAAGTCTTTGTCGACATTCTCCAACGGATTGAGTTTCAAGATCCTCACTTTCTTGCATAATGCTAGATGCAACATTATATGCAAAGACATAACCCACCACTATATCCATTCGATTAAAATTTGTCTCAATATCGATTGGATTTATTGATAGCTCCTTATTTTCTTTAGTCTCGGGCTCAATGGATTCTTCATGAATCTCAAAATTTATTAAATCGTGAATTTCCTCATGAGATTCTTTCGTAATGTTATTTTGATCATTTGTTTTCCTTTTTCTAGGATTTCGATCTTTGGAACCTAATGGTCTGCCACGTTTTAGGCGTGCTTTTGACTCATTAGCTATGGCACTAGAAGATTGTCCAATAGGGACGTCAATACGGATTGAAAAATTCTCTGTGGGGATATGTGATTTTGTTATCCTTTTCAAGTCCGTAAATGCGTATGGCATTTGATTTGCTATTTTTTACAAATGCATAATCTTTTGCACCTCTTTTTCACAAATAGAGGCACGTGGATCAAGATGAGATAATGATGGATTTTTTCACAAAATTTCCCATTTGGTTTCACCAACTTCTTCCCCTAATTTTGGGAAAAGTATCTCATCGAATCGACAGTCTGCAAATCGTGCAGTGAACAAATCCCATGTCAATGTTTCGAGGTAGCGAATAATGGAGGGTGATTCAAACCCAACATATATTCCTAACCTTCTTTGCGGACCCATTTTGGTATGACATGGCGGTACTACAGGCACATATACTGCGCACCCAACAATTCATAAATGGGATATATTAGGTTCATTACCTAAACCTAATTGCAACGCGGAATATTTGTGATAATTTACCGGTCTGAGACGAACTAGTATTGCTACATGCAAAATGGCGTGACCCCAAACCGAAGTGGGCAGCCTCGTTTTAATGAGTAACGGTCTTGCTATCAACTGCAGACGTTTAATTAAAGACTTTGCAAGACCATTTTGAGTGTGAACGTTAGCTACAAGATGTTCCACTTTTATCCCAATTGATAAGAAATAATCATTAAATGCTTGGGATGAAAACTCAGTAGCATTATCTAGTCTAATAGACTTAATTGGATTATCGGAAAATTGTGCCCGTCATCGAATTATTTGTGCCATTAATTTTGCAAACGCAAGGTTGCGAGATGACAATAGGCACACGTGAGACCATTTAGAAGATGCGTCTATTAAGAACATAAAATACTAAACGACCCACTAGGTGGGTGAATAGGTCCACAAATGTCCCCTTGTATACGTTCTAAAAATACAGGTGACTCAATTCCAACCTTTGTTGGTGATGGTCTAATAATTAACTTGCCTTGATAACAAGAAGTGCAAGAAAATTCATTATTTAAAAGAATATTTAAAAAATTTAAAAAGATATCCATTTGAATTTTCTTTTAATCCGTCTCATTATAATTGATCCAGGATGTCCCAATTGATCATGCCAAAGTATGAAAGTATTGGAATCAGTAGCCTTTTGATTTACGGTAGAATGTGCCTCAATTGCACTAATTCTTGTCCAATACAGGCCACAAGATAAAGATGGGAACTTCTCAATAACCCTCCTTTGGCCAGAGACATTCTTTATAATGATGAGATATTCAAGATTATTCTCATCTATTGTCTCAATATGATATCCATTTTGACGGATATTTTTAAAACTCAACAAGTTCCTCTTGGACTTGGAGGAGAACATTGCATTCTGTATGATAAATATTGTTCCTTTAGGCAGAGTTATAGTAGCTATTCCAGAGCCTTCAATTAATCTTATACTACCGGATATCGTAACAACATTCGCTTCTTTAATTACTAAATAAGAGAAATATCTCTTATATTTTAAAATAGTGTATGTTGTAGCACTATCCAGAAGACATATATCATCTTTATTAATCTTGATTCCAATTGAAGACTAGGAAATTTTTATATTATTCATAAATAAAAAATAATAATACATCATAAGAAATATGAAAGACAAAAAAAAAACATATATTAAGAAATACATTAGGAATGTAAAAACTAGTAACACATGATGCATTAGGAAAATACACTCAAAGTACAATAAAATAGTTGCAAACATAAAAATAACAACTTTTATAGCTTCATTCCCAGTAAGATGATTAATTATTCAATCAATATCCTCAAAGAAGTCTCAAACTTCTAAATGAGTAACATTTGTTAGGCCTTCAAAATCATCATCTTTATATGCAGGATGTGCCTTAGAATCATATTTGTTTTTAGGGACTTTGTTCATTATCATTATTTTGAAAGGTCAAGTGTGCCTCCACATTATTTTCCCTTTTATTGACGGAGGCTTGATAAAGTTTGACAAAATGTTCTGGCGTACGACAAATACGCGCCCAATGACCTCTTATACCACATCAGTGACACATACTAGCTTTACCTTTTTAAATGATTAATTTGAGAACTCTTATTGTTATCCAATTTATTTTCACCATAATGACGATAATTGTTTCGCCCCCTGCCACGTCCACGTTTACGACCATGTCCACGACCACGGTAATTATTCTGTTTTCTTTCAAACTTATTATGTGCTGCTACAACATTCACTTCCAGAAATGGAGCTGACCTAGTGGAACAAGCTTCATGATTTTTCATTAATAAAGTATTATTCTGCTCTGCCACAAGTAGACATGTGATTAACTCGGAATTTTTCTTAAAACCTTTTTCACGGTATTGTTGTTGTAGTACCACATTTGAAGCATGAAAAGTAGAAAATCTTTTTTCCAATAAGTCCTCATCTGTGATAGTGTCTCCACATAATTTTAATAGAGAACTTACTTTAAATATAGCAGAATTATACTCACTTACGATTTTAAAGTCTTGCAACCTTAAATGTATCCACTCATACCGAGCTTTCGGTAATACCGTAAGTTTTAGGTGGTCATACCAATCCTTCAAAATAATCCATAATTCAAGTGGATCTTTTACTGTTAAATATTCAGTTTTTAACCCTTCATGTAGATGATGGCGAAGGAATATCGTGGCCTTCGCTTTATCCTTGATTTGATACTTCATTTCCTTGTATAATCGTATTTCCAAGACCTTTAGCGTCAAGGTGAATTTCAGCATCAAGGACCCATGATAAATAGTTCTTCCCGGTGATGTCAAGTGCCACAAATTCAAGTTTTGATAAATTTGACATAGTGAAGACTATCATAAAAGATGAATAAGTTAGAGAAATAATTATAATAATAAACAATTAATGAAACAAATGATTAAGGTAAAAGAAATGAAAATAAAGCTATATCATGTTAGCAATATACTATTTCATTTTATTCATGCCATAAAGTAGAAACTACATATTGTTACATTTCATTTTATATTATTGATATATATGTGTTAATAAAATTGAACGTTTTATTAGTTGTAGTGACTAGATAATATATACACTAAATACATATGCATACATTTTTTTTAATGGTATTGTGTCAGGTGTGAAAAACAACATGATAAACAAAAATGTGAAACAACCGGAAAAGGGAACAACAACATGAGTGATGTAAATTATCAAACATTACAAAGAAAAAAATTAGGTTGTAAGAATCAAGCATATGATATGTACTACCATAATAAAATGATTATAATGATACATACCTTAATAAAATATGGCTCAACTTAGCTGGAGTTAAGAATAAAATTAGAGATTCGTGCTGATAACGTAATATAAATAAAAGCAAAGCAGTAAAATGCAAATAAGAAGAAATAGAAAGAGGGGAGAAGAGTTCTCTTCTTTCACTTTGGTGTACATTTTTGTTGCAATTATATGGTCTTTTATAGGCATAAAAAGTAAAGATGATGAACATAAAATAGGAGATTTAATCTTTAAGATATTCACAATATGAGCATCCATTGTAGCATCTAATGTAGCATCCAATGTAGTATCCAATGTACAAATTACTCATGACAAGAATATTTATGTTATTTTTTAAATTGTGTACCCAAAGACTAGTTTCTATAAACTAGAAGGGCTAGAGGTGCAATTCTTTACAAGAAAAGTCCTAAGAGCAAAGGCACCAATACAATTTTTGGGAAATTAATTTAAGGGCCAAATCGCAAACGCTAAGGCACGGGAGCTCGTTGGCTAGTTGAGTTATCCATAAAGCAGTGACACAGCTTTTCCATCTTCTGTAGTCAAAGCAGCAGAAGAAAGAAGAGCTTTGTACTTTCAAATGAACGGAAGCCACCCTTTTAATAGAGCCAAAATGGCTATGCAAACCTCTTCTTATAAGGTTATTTATGAGTTTTCTTGATAAATTAAAGTTGCAATTTTTATGGGTTTCATTGCTTTCCCAAGTTCTTTTCTTAATAAGAATACAATCAATGCCATTATTTGACTATCTTTTTTTAGTTCATGCAGTCAAGATTCAATTTTTATTAAGGACCAATTGAGTGTGTCACTTTATTGTGTGTATCTGCATAACGAATTATTGCTTCACTCATTTTTTCTTTTCTATGGGAAGAGTCTTGATTATTGTATGCATGCCAGATGCTTGATAAAATGCCACTCATACATTCATTGTGTGTAATTGATTTCTTTGAATGACGTGGCATCTTCATTTACGCTTCCGGTGGCTGATGTAGAATCTTTTGTTTGCTCAGCTTTGGTCATTAAAGAGTTGCTCATCCCTCAGGGAAACCACTTCAGTTAGCCTGTTAAATTTAAGGAGCAGCTCTTCTGCTAGAGTTTTCTCTCTTATGAACATGACCCGCTACTCTACCTACTCCAATGATGATTCTTTTCCCTCCACCAAGAGGAGATCTCGCGGACAGATAATGGCAGCCAAGAAAAGGTCTGAAGGTAGGGATTTTGATATTATATTGCTGGAAATTATGTTTTTTTTGACTATAAAAATGAGCTGAGGTTATTGTAGTTACTAGTCACTTCGTTCATTGCTGACAAGATGCAGCGTTCTAAGCTGACTGGCCTGCTTGATATTGTCCAGGGGCTAAGCAGGAAGATGGGAAATACAAAGATACAGTTGATCTGCCAAAGACTGCCTTTGGCTTGCGAGCAAATTCCACTGTCAGGGAACCTGAACTTCAGAAAATATGGGATGACAACCAAGTTTTTAAAAGAGTTGTTGAGAGGAACAGTGGGGTGAGTGGTTGAAGACTGACTTAAGTATCTCTACTAATGAGAATTGCTTTTGACTAATGTTTACAGTTTCTTGATAGGGCACCTTTGTTCTGCATGATGGACCTCCTTATGCTAATGGTGACTTACACATGGGACATGCTTTAAATAAGATCTTGAAGGACATTATTAATCGTTATAAGGTTGGCATGTAAGCTTACTCTTTCTTAGTTAGTATTATTTTGTTGTTGTATGTGCATTGGACTAAATAGCAACATGGTTCATTGGTTCTCTTCGGTGGTTATCCTTCGCAGTGATAGGACCATTAACATGTTGCGTGTATATGACTAAATTCTTGATTGGTACATTAGGGTTTGAGTACCAACAGTGGCTGCTTCGGGCAGATCATATTTGATTTGCCACTTTTGGTTATACGTGATTTGTTGAGAGCTCTGAGCCTTTAAGTTACTCGCTTTCAAGTCTTGATCTGATAACACGGAGCACTTACTGCTACATAAGCTCTTTTGAGGTACTTTGAGATTCATCAATGGAAATTCTTCATTAAGTTAGATCATTTTCTGATAGTAACGACCCTCATTATTAGGATAATTCTATTCTTTTATTTATGATTGACGGACATTATTCCTTCATAAACATGTTGTTACTCTGTAGCTCTTGCTACAGATATAGGGTGATTCTTCTTCAGTATCAGAAGAGAACTGCTTTATAAATCAATCAAAAAGTATCTAGAGCAACCACATATGTTTTTTCCAGGTACATAATGAAAGCTTCAACTCCATGATTCTTTTCTTTTTATTCTTTTTTTTATAACCGCGGTGCCCGTACCAACTTGTGCGCACCTCGACTAATTCAACAGCGTACCTGTTTATTTTCATTATTTTATCAAGGATAGAGTTGATTGATAGCAAAACGAGGAGACAAAGGGGTAATCCCCTGTTAGTATATGTTAGAGAAAGCTACACCTATCTGTCATCGTTTGTGTAAAGGTATTCAAAGGGGTTTAAATGGGGTCCTGTGCTACTCCACCATACCGTTATTGTTTTGGGTTGAACATTCAGATTCACATTGTATTAGAGCTAAAAGTTGGTGAACCCATTTTCCCAGCCGTTTTATCTCTTCATGTTCTATTGCTCTAGACCTATCTCTTTAAACGCAGCCCATGGAGTTGCTAGGGTTTCTCTCTCACACACGGTTCAGCCAATATTGCTCCAAGCCAACTTATTAGCATGTTCAGCCTAATCGGTCCCTCCCTCTTGATTCCAAGCCCACTTTATTTAGCCTCCTCTCTCTACTTAAAAAGACAACAACAACAACATACCCAGTATAATCCCACAAATGGATCTGGGGAGGGTAGTGTGTATGCAGACCTTACCCCTACATGGCGAGGTGGAGAGACTGTTTCCAATAGACGCTCGACTCAAGAAAAGGTGAAAAGAGAGAGAGGAAGAAGACGAAGAAGAAAGAAAAAATAGGGGGACAAAGGACAATAAGGAAAAGGGGAGAAAGACAACTATAGTAACAACAATAACAACAACAACAACGAAATCAGTAACAAAAAATAGCATCAAATAGTAACAGATGTTACTGGAATATACACATAGCAGACAAAAAAAGGGAGCTACTAATACTACTAAATAAACGGGGTACTCTCGACTACCTACTAGCCAACTACCCTAATCTTCGACCTCTACATCCTTCTATCCTGGATCATGTCCTCGTTGATCTGAAGTAGCGCCATATCTTGCCTAATCACCTCTCCCCAATACTTCTTCGGCCTTCCTCTACCCCTTCTCAGCCCCGCCAGGGCCATCCTCTCACACCTCCTAACAGGAGCATCCATACTCCTCCTGTGCACGTGCCCGAACCATCTCAGCCTCAATTCCCGCATCTTATCCTCCACGGGGTCCACTCCCACTATGTCCCGAATAACTTCGCTCATAATTTTATCTCTCATGGTATGCCCACAAATCCATTCCAGCATCCTCATTTTTGCTACTTTGATCCTCTGAACATGGGAGTTCTTGACTGGCCACCACTCAGTCCCATACAACACAGTAGGTCTAACCACCACTCTATAGAACTTAACGTAGTAGGTCTAACCACCACTCTGTAGAACTTACCTTTATGTCTTGGTGGCACCTTTTTATCACACAAAACACCGGATGCAAGCCTCCATTTCATCCACCGCGCACCGATATTCATAGACCCGAGACACTTGAAACTACCCCTCCTTGGGATGACTTGGGTATCAAGCTTTACATCCACGTCTGCTTCATGAGTCTCGTCGCTGAACTTACATTCTAAGTATTCCGTTTTGGTTCTGTTCAACTCAGTGTTGTAAATAGCACTCGCCTCTGCGCTAATAGAGTGAGGCGAGGCGAGGCGAGGCGAGGGTGTGTTGCTTCAGAGTGTCTGTTGCGATTCGAAATAGCTCGCTTCAGGATCTGTTGCGTGAGGCGACTGTGTGGTGTGTAGCGACTATAGTGTCACTATTTTTAAAAAGAAAAAAGAGAAAGGTTTGACTTAAGTCGGGAAATTAGGGCTCGATCGTTTTCACTTGCGAACAAAAAAACTTTAGAGATTAGGGCTTTCCACCCGCGAACAAAGCAACGGTTTCTTCAGTCTTCTTCTTCATCATCTCGGCTTCATCTTCTTCAAGCTTCAACAACGGAAAAATAGAGGTATGCTTCTTCTTTCTTCTCTTCTTCTCTTTTCTTTCTATTTTTCTTCTTCTGTTTTTGTCGATAGAAACAGCGCCAAACAGGTTCTGTATTTCTGCTTCTTTCTTCTTCTCTTCTTCTTTCTATTTTTTTCTTCTGTTTTT
This sequence comes from Nicotiana benthamiana, assembly GCA_034376525.1. Taxonomy (NCBI): domain Eukaryota; kingdom Viridiplantae; phylum Streptophyta; class Magnoliopsida; order Solanales; family Solanaceae; genus Nicotiana; species Nicotiana benthamiana. The sequence goes on along the minus strand of CM067328.1, from coordinate 77,176,076 downwards.
TTGTCGACAAAAATACAGGTATTTGTGCTTTTTGTGTCGAGCAAAAACTGAGGCTTTTTTTTTTGCTTTGTTTTTGCTTCTTCTTTACTTGTTGTTTTTCTAGAGGCAAAAATTTCATTTTTGTTCTTATTTCTTTGCTGTTGAATCAATTTTTGGTTTTCCTCTGTTTTTACTTTTGAGGCAGCGTACTGTTTCCAAACTCTAAAGGCAGATTTTTTTTGCTCTATTTTTTTTGTCTTTTTATATAGTAGAATTAATTGTGTAGTGACTTGATATTTTTGTCTATAAAACAACGTTGAAATGGAGTCATCCGATAATACTAAACGAGATATAGCTTGGAGTTATGCTATACAAGGCTTGTCAAGATTCGTAATTAAATGTGTGTTCTATGAAAAAACACATAATGGTGGGATAGCTCGTCACAAGCAACATTTGATAGGTGGATTTAAAAATGTAATAAAATGTCCCATTTGTCCGCCCGAGGTTAGGGAGGAAGTAAAAGCAATTGTTGAAAAGAAAAATATGGTAAGAACTCAAATGAATTATAAAGCATCGGTGAATCTAATTGATGAATATGATGAGATGGATGAAGGAGGTGAAATGGGACCCCCCTAAAAGGCCCTCTCAATCTAGTGGGTCATCCACGGCACGTACGGTGGCAGAAGGCCATCTCGATCTTTATTTCTCGGCAAAACAACAAGAAAGGGGAAAAGGTGAAGAAGGTTCAGGTTTAGAAGCCAAAAAGATTTTGAGGGATCGCGCCGTCAGTGCCTTTGCATCATGGATGTACGATGCATGGCTTCCTTTCAACTGTGTCAACTATCAAACTTTTGATAAATTCGTTGAGACCGTAGGACAATATGGCCCAGGAATAAAGCCTCCTAGCTACCATGAAGTTACAGTAACTCATCTTAAAAAGAAGGTGAAAAAGATAGACCAAATTATTGAGGATCATAAAGTGGAATGGAACAGGAATGGATGTTCCATTATAATGGATAAATGGACAGCACGAAATGGAAAAATGATGATAAATGTGTTGGTGAACTCTTCAAGAGGGAGTGTTTTTTCTTGAATCTCACGATGCTAGCAACTCTTCTACGGATGGAAGCAAAAATGTACAGCTTGTTTAGAAATACTATTGATAAAATTGGAAAGGAAAATGTTGTATAAGTTGTTACAGATAATGCTAGTGAGAATGTTAGTGCGGGGAAGTTGATGGAAGCTATCTATCCAAATATTTATTGGACTACATGTGCTGCCCATTATATCAACTTGATGTTTGGTGACATATTCAAGGAAAACCCATATGCTTCACGTAACTTTAATATAGTTATCTTTTAAAGCCTTTAACTTTATTTATACTTATGTCCTATCCTATTAAGTATTAACTATAAAATTGTTATTGTTACTTTTACAGTTTTCTCTAAGGGCGTCAAGGTATATGCTTACATCAGTCAGAGGCCATTGTTGTTGAATTTGATGAGGAAATTCACAAAAGAAAAAAATTTGGTGAGACCGACCAAGATTAGATTTTGCAACGGCTTTCTTAACTTTGCATAATTTTTACTTGCAAAAGGCAAATTTGAGAAAGCTAGTTCTTTCGACTGAATAGAAAGATAATAAATATGCAAAGGAAGCTGCGGGGAGAGAAACTGCTAACGTTCTTATTGTTCTATCATTCTGGAATGATGTTGTTCGGGCTCTTAAAGTTGGTGGTCCTTTGATTACGGTGCTCCATATGGTGGATGGGGAGAAAAAACCACCAATGAGCTATCTTTATGAAGCTATGGATAGAACCAAAGAGAGTATTGCAGCATCATTTGATGGAGATGTTAGAAAATATGAGAAAGTTTTTGGGATAATTGATACCACGTGGGACAAGCAACTCCACCGACCTTTGCATGCAACATGCCATCTTCTGTACCCGGGATTATTTTGCAAGAACACTAGTGATGAAACTTTGGATTCAGTGGTGTGGATTGGATACCATGCATGTCTTGAGAAGTCGATCCCTAATTCAGCGACGATAGATCTAATAGGGGAGGAGTTTGGTAAGTATGAACAAACAGATGGCCTATTTGGTTTACCGACTGCCATTAGAGCTAGAGACAAAAGGTCGCCAGGTAACTAACTTTAATATAGATATGCTTATAACTTTAATTTAATTTATTTGATTTATACTTATTAAATTTTAAAATATTTTTCTATAATTGAATGGTGGAAGCAATTTGGACATCAAACTCCAAACTTGCAAAAGTTCGCCATCAAAGTATTAAGCCTAACTTGTAGTGCATCTGGATGCGAGAGAAATTGGAGCGTATAAGAACTAAGAAGTAGATTTATTATATTAATATATTCTATATTGTATTATTATTAGTATTTATTAATTAATCTAAATAACTTATGGCGCAGATTCACTCCAAGAAAAGGAATAGGCTTGAGCTATCGCGTCTCAATGATCTAGTGTATATTAAATACAATAGAACATTGAGGTGACATTATGAAGCTCGCGATACCATTGATCCATTTATGTTAGACAACATTAATGGGGCAAATGAATGGTTAACCGGAGCCCCCTAAAATCATGAAGATGAACAAGTGTACGAAGGAGATTATCTTGATTGGGGTACTGTTTCTATGGCTATTGGAGTTGAGGAGAATATCTATGGACTTAGAGCGAGTTCTTCATGTTACAAGGGAATGGGGGTAGCAAGTTCAAGCGGGTCCTCCCTAATTGATGAAGAGTCCGAGGATGAAGAAAATGATAGCCGATATAATGCTAACATTCATGAAGTTGTAGATTTTGAAAATCTTGAAGAAGAATAGATGTTGTTTGTTTTAGAGTTTTGACTATTAGTCTTTAATTTATGAATCTACTATGAGTCTATGACTATCTATTGAGTTTTAAATTTTTAATTGATATATTTATTAGTATATTATTGTTATTGAGTTTTTAGTCATATATATAATATTTTTTTTTTGTATAAATTGATGCCTCACATCAAAAGGGCGAGTGCTTCGCTGCGCGCCTTTCGCCTTACTGAAGCGGGCCCTCGTCGCTAGTTGTCGCCGCACGCTATCCAAAACACTGGTTCAACTTGAAACCTTTAGACTCTAAGGTCTGCCTCCAGACCTCCAGCCTCGCATTGACCCCGCTCCTCGTCTTATTAATCAACACTATGTCATCGGCAAATTATATGCACAATGGCACCTCCCCTTGAATGTATCGCGTCAGCACATCCATCTCTAGAAAAAATAAGAAAGGGCTAAGAGCCGATTCCTGGTGCAACTCCATCATTACTGGGAAGTGATCTGAGTCACCTCCCATTGTCCTCACCCGAGTCTTAGCACCATCATTCATGTCCTTGATTACCCTAGTGTAAGCTACCGGAATGCCGCTTACCTCCAAGCATCTCCACAGAACCGCCCTCAGAACTTTATCGTACGCCTTTTCTAGGTCTATAAACATCATGTATATGTCCTTCTTTCTCTTCCTATACTGCTCTACCTATCTCCTCACTAGATGAACGACTTCCGTAGTCGATCGCCCCGGAATAAATCCAAACTGATTCTTTGAAATACACACTCTTTCTCACCTTGACTTCCACAACCCTCTCCCAAATTTTCATAGTATGACTCAACAACTTGATACCCTTATAGTTATTGCAATTTTGGATATCACCCTTGTTCTTGTACAAAGGAATCATCGTACTCCACCTCCATTCTTCGGGCAACTTCTTCATCTTAAAGATAACATTAAACAATTCGTTAAGCCACTCCACGCCTGCACGGACCGCACTCTTCCAGAATTCTACCGGGATCTCGTCTGATCCAGTCGCTCTTCCCCTGCTCATCTTACGCATCGCTCCCATAACCTCTTCAACCTTTTTTTGATAAGGTATATTGGATTAATCAAAAGGGAGAGGATTCATGTACAAGAAGTATACCAAAAAGTAGAGAATTTACATCAGAACATGATTCCCTACAAAAGATGCCCAATCTTCTATACAAATAGGGGCTATATGAGTGTGTGCATCAAAAAGCGATCAAAGATAAAAGACTATTCTTAAGATGTGAAAAAGGGAACTCTATCCCCTCAAAAGCTCTCCTATTTCTCTCCCCCAAACTATCCATATGAGAGCTAACGGGGCGAACTTCCACGCCTTTTGCTTTCTTCTTCTACGAAAACCGGCCCAACTATATAGCATTTCCTTTATAGTGCTTGGCATCACCCATGAACACCAAAAAGGTTTTGGATCACCCTTCACAAAGCCGAGGACACGGGTCAATGCAACAAAAGATGATCAACTTCTTCCCGTGAGCTTTTACACATATAGCACTAACTAACAAGTGTAATTCCCCTCTTTCGCAGATTCTCAGCAGTCAAAATCATTCCCTCGCCGCTAGCCATGCAAAAAAGCACACCTTTGTTGGCGCCATAGGAATCCAGATTGAGGAGTATGGAAAAGTGGCCTCTTCTCACCAACATACTCTGGTAAAAGGATTTTACGGTGAACATGCCATCGCCTCGCAAACCCCATCTCCAAGAATCACAAGATGGCTGAGGCATGTCTTGCCCATATAGCTTTGTCAGTAAATCTTGGAGCTCCGCAATCTCCCAATCTTGCATGTTCCTTCTAAATGAGAGGTCCTATACTACCCTCCTGCATGTTCCGTACGAATTTGATGGACCATCAATTCCTTTTGGTTTGAAACTCTGAAGACGTGGGGAAGGAGACCCTCAGAGTATCCTCTCCACACCACCTCTGATTTCAAAAACTGATTCTCCTCCCATCTCCCACCCTGTAAGAGATGTTGTCACTGAAGGATTCCCAATTCTTCACGATGCTCCTCCACATGCCGCACTCGAAAGGTGTTGTGATTGCCTTGGTCCTCCAACCCCCTCCCATAGAGTCGTACTTTTCTACTATGACCTCCCTCCATAGAGCATACTCTTCTACCCCGAATCTCCATAGCCACTTCCCCAACAAATCTCTGTTGAATACCCTAAGATCTTTTACTCCAAGTCCACCCCACTTCTTCAGGGAAGTGACTGTCTGCCAATTCACTCGATGATACTTTCTAGTTCCATCAGCTGCATCCCATAGGAAATTCCTTTGAAGTCGCTCCAGTTTTTCTGTGATACTCACCGGAGCTTGCAACATGGACAAAGAATAGGTGGGCATACTCGATAAAGTACTTTTAATGAGCACTCCCTTTTTGCCTTTTGACAAGTACCGCTTCTGCCAGCATGCTAATCGTTTTTCAACCTTTTTGATCACTGGATTTCAAATCGTAGTATCCTTATGCGAAGCGCCCAATGGGAGACCCAGGTAAGTAGTGGGAATGGAGCCCACCTTACATCTGAGAACATAAGACAAAGCATCAATGTTAGCAACCTCAGCCGCCGAGAAAATTTCCCATTTGCTGAGGTTGATTTTGAGACCTGATACTACCAGTGCATGACCTGCTTCAGGTAGCTCGACTGATCCATGTCGGCATCACAGAAAATCAGGGTGTCACCTGCAAATAGCAAATGAGAGACTCTTCGGGCACTGGGCACCCCGATCGAAGCTGAGAATCCTCTCAAGAAGCCTCCGCCCATCGCATGATCCATCATTTTACTCAAAGCATCCATCACTAGAATGAATAGCATGGGGATACGTGGGTCTCCTTGCCTGAGACCGCTGCAGCTGCCAAAGAAACCACACGAGCTACTATTAACCAGGACAGAGAATTTGACTGAGGAAATGTAGAACTTGATCCATCCTCTCCATCTTGCCCCAAACCCCATCTGCATCATAATGAAATCCAGGAACTCCCATTTGACATGGTCGAAAGCCTTCTCGAGGTCCAACTTGCATGGTAAGCCGAGATCTATATTTTTCTTTATGGAGTCTACAAATTCATTTGCCACCAGAGTGGCATCCAGGATCTGCCTACCTTCTACAAACGCATTCTGGGAGGACGAAACAGACACGTCAAGAACCTTCTTGACTCTATTGGAAAGCACTTTAGAAATAATCTTGTAAATGCTCCCCACGGGACTAATAGGCCTGTAGTCACTGATACAAAATGCACCTTCTTTCTTAGGCACAATAGTAATAAAAAAAGCATCGATACTTCTCTCGAAAACACCATTTGCATGGAAGTATTCAATGGCTTCCATCAACTTCCCTTTGATGGTATCCCAACAGAGCTGGAAGAAAGGCCAAGGAGAAACCATCAGGGCTGGGGGGCCTTATCACTAGCACAACTTGACACAGCCTCGTGCACCTCCTCCTCCTCGAAAGCCCTTTCTAGCCACTCACTGTCTCCCTCCCCTATGTGGTTGAACTCTAATCCCCCAAAGTTGGCCTCCAACTAACTTCCTCTTTGTATAAGTTCTCACAAAATCCCACTATCGCCCCTTTTAGCTCCTCCTCTCCCTCAATCCTCACCCCTTCTATAACTAATGACTCTATGAAGTTTCTCCTTCGATTTGCAACCGCCACCCTATGAAAATTTGGTATTCGAATCCCCTTCCTTTAACCATATCACCCTCGATTTTTGCCGCCAACAAGTCTCCTGAGCTATTGCTAACTCGGCTATTTCCCTCTTAACCTCCCCCAATCTCTCTTTCTCGGATTCATCTAACTCCCCCGCCCCTTCCCCTCTATCAAGATCCCCCAATTCATGCATAAGCTCTCTCATTTTAACCTCTACCCTCCAAAAACCTCCTTTTTCCGCCTTATAATATCTCCCTTTAGCAATTTAAGTTTCTTCGAAAGACGAAATGAAGGTGTCCCTGATACCCCGTAACTTGCCCACCATTCTTTCACCTTGTCACCAATACCTGGCACCTTCAACCACATGTTCTCGAATCGGAAGGGAGCACGCACCCCCCCTCCATCTGCATCCATCTAGCAAGATAGGCGAATGATCCGAAGTCAGCCTAGGTAGAAGAATTTGCAGCACATTCGGCACCAGCTCATCCTAGGAGGTCGATATCAGAAATCTATCAAGCCTAGACCTTTAGTTGGAATCCTCCGCCTGGCCCAAGTAAACCTTTCCCTTGACAGAGGAAGTTCAATGAGAAAGTGATCATTGATGAAGTCCGAAAACTCCTCCATGGCCCTCGAAATCATACTACACCCTAATCTCTCCTCTGGGAATCTAATAGTGTTAAAATCTCCCCCCTAGAACCCATGGAATGTCCCATTCCCCCATCGTATTTGCCAGTTCCTCCCAGAAGAACATCTTGGACCCTTCTTCTACCGGTCCGTACACTCCCCAAATCCCCAATCCACCCCACTTACTCTATCTTTAACAAGAGCTGCAAAAGAAAAAACTCCCTTCTTAATTTCCTTTACCCCAAGCTTTTATCATCACACATTAGAAGAATGCCTCGGCATTTTCCACAGCTGGAACCCAGTCATATTTTACCCAACTACCTCCTCAAACACTCCTCACATTCACATCCGACAAAACTTCCATTTTTGTCTCCTGAAAGCAAACTAGGTTAGCACCCCACTCTCTAACTCCCACTTTGATGATGACCCTTTTGTTTAGGTCATTCATCCCCCTCACATTCCATGAGAAACAATATCCCCTTCTCCCCGCCCCTTCTAGCCGAGTTCCCTTCCTCCATATCACACACCCGACCCCTTCTCTGGTATACCACTACATCCCCTAAATTATTTTGCTTAGCACCTTGACCCAACTCTCTCTTTGCACCATTATAACAAGATTGTTGTTCAATCTCCCTCAACAGTTCTAATACCCTATCTTCCTTCCCTTCGAAAGAAACACCTAGGAACTTCTCAAAGTTTAATAGTTTATCCTCCATCCAGAAAGACATATCCCCTCCTCCAATCCGTGACGAGATTGGACAAGCGTCTTCTATATGTACCCTTTCCTTGCCTCTACTGGAGGAATACAAGACCATAACATTGCTAGCAATAGAATCTTTAGCTGCCGAAAGGATCTCGCCATTTCCTTGAGGAGTATCAAGCTCTGAAATTAGCACCTCGCTGCTACAGGAATGACCAGGAACACAAGTAGGGTAGCAGGAAGGAGGAGAGCATGGAGCCTTTGGAGGCATCTTATCTAGAAATACATGCCCGACACTAACATCAGATGGGGCATGCTCAACGATCTTCCCAGTAGAAGAAGAAACTTGGAGTGAAGCCTCAACGCTACTAAGCCCATGAGCAAATAAGGGGGCGATGGAGCTGGGTCCATCAGAGGCGGGAGGCCGTGGAATAACAATACCATCTATAGCCGGTGCCGCCCCTGAAGCAGCGGCCATCGAAAAAGAGCGAAGGTCACTAGAGCTCGGTGCAGAGATGCCACTGTGCGTAGAACCATTGGCAGGAGAAGTAAGAACGACTGTTTCCATATGCTTAGGAGCCTTAACAGACGAACCTTGAAATAATATGGGCCCCTTAGGATCAATTCTAATAGAATTGGGAAAAGTTGCTGGGCCCATTGGAGGAGGCCCAGGCTTATACTTGCTGAAAACTTGCTTGGCCCTAGGATAATTAGAAGATGACCGGTCCATTCTACCTTTCCGGCCCGCATCACTAACCCATTCACGTCTTTCCCTCCTGTTGAAATTTTGTCTTTTTCTCCCAAATTCAAACCTCCCATCTCTTCTCGATCTAACATCTGATTCCGGCTTAGACCACTGATCCGGTGAGCCCTCCCATCCCCTCAAGGACTGATTTCCCCCTCCCCCTTCTATTTGACCTTCCCTTCTTCCGCCACTATCACAGGTATAAAGATAGGGCGAAATTCAGGGCTTAACCACAACCTATAACTCAAGTAGCCATCTTCCACCAGAGTGGAGACAGAGATTCTGCCCCCTTTCCTCACTACGATCCTCACTCGCGGTAGATCATGTAGGCTGCAAGTGACATCAATAAAGCCCCTACAGATTTCCCCAATCTTCTTTAAGAATTCAAGACACCAAAGATGCACCGGGAGACCCACGATATTGACCACCAGTTTTCGCCGGTGCAATGATGGTCGAGACACCCATCGTGCTCCACCCATCACAGATGTAAAAAGTTCGCATCAAACCATATGTTTCCTCTAATAAGAATTTCTGAAGCTTGAGACTCGTCGAGAAATCGAAATAGGTGTTGTATATCCCCCAATTGGGTTATTTTCAGCCCGTCATTGACGTTCCATGCATCTGCTGCCCAATTCCTAGCAGCCTCCGGAGAACCAACCCATTTGGAGAAAGATCCAATCAGACAAGATTTCAAGAAACCCTTGCGCCTGAGAGTGTGCTCCTCAGACAACGAGAAGCGCGGCTCCTGCCCTACGTCGAGCTTTCGATGACATCATCCCTCGAGTTCTAGGGTTGGCCAAGATGCAGCTTTGATAAACGACATTTTTCCAGTTTTCTAGATTCTAGGGAGAAGTAGGAGCTTCTCTCTGTAGAATCCGTCATATTCCAAAAGCGGCTGTCCCAAAACCCTCGCCTAGATGCTGCTTGAAGAAGAAGAAAGAGGTTTGGCCGGAAAAACCTCAAAAGAAAGTATATGAGTAATCACAGTAGGTGAAAACAACATATAGGAAGGGAGGAAATATTTCTAGTGCCGAGCAAGGGAAAACAGTCACCGGAATCTGGGAAAAGTCGCCGGAAAATAGAGAAAGTTGTCGGAATTTGGTGAAACTAGGATGGATAGGCTCGGAAAAACATGAAGAGAAGGTTGTGTGAAGAATTTTTTTTGAAAAGACGCCGGAGTGAGCCACACGTGCCGGTGCGTGGCTGGATCACGCCGGAAAAACAACCCTAGTAGCCGCGCGTGGGAGCTTGGCTGCCGGAGAAACTACTGGGGTTTGGTTGCGGGAATCCTCAGAACTACATTTGTACATATATTTTAACACTTCCTCATAAATATCGAATGTCACTATTGCTTTACTAGTTCACATTCAATTGGGGGAAAAAAAGACAGAGGGAGTGGTATTATATGACAAGCATGCTACAATTTCGTCATGTTATTACCATGATTTCGGCAGACATACCAATAGTATACGTAAGAAATCAAATGGTTTATGTTCTCCGATACGCCTACAATAGCCAAAATCACGCAGACTCTCGGAGTGCACCATCTTACCCAGCATAATGCTTCTGTCTCCCTCCTCATTCAACAATCTGTGGAAGTATGTCTGCCATCTTCGTCTAATATAGGCATCTTCCATCAATACCATGCTGTCCTCGTCTTTGATGCACTTGGTCCAAGTCACTAGCCTTCCTCTCCCTCACTTTGGCTAACCTGTACAACTTCTTGTCCCCTCCTTTGCTCCCAAGCTCTGCATACATGCGTCCAAAGGAAACAGTCTTAGTCGCCGTAACCGCTAACTTCGCCTTTTTCTTTGCCTTGTTATAACATTCCCAATTCGTCCTCTTTTCCTCCTCGTTTGTGCTCTCTACTTAAAAAGAAAAAAGGAAAAAAACAAAAGAAAGAAAGAAAAATCGAATCCACGTGTAAACCCTAAAATCTGGTTACATGTGCCGGAGGGTGCTCCAGCTGTAGCCTTAAGATTTTGTGTTGAATGTTCAAATTGTTTCACAATACAGATGAATGAGTGACTTCTGCAGACAATCATATTATATTTTAGGTTTGTTCTCTACATTTTAGTATACTGTATATGGGATTTTCCGCTAAATCAATAAAATTATTTTACCTTATGAAAAATGTGTTACGACAAAGAGGAGAGAGAACAGAAAATGAAGAGAATATAGGATTATGTGATGTTAATAACATATCTTCTTAAGTGTAAGCACCAGCAATGAAAAAGAATCATATTGCTGACTAACAAATTGGGTATTGGAGAGATCTACCTCGCCTAGCTTCCTTATTGGAGCCTGAAAAAGACTTGTCAAGTCAAGCCACAACTAATCTGAGTGTATGTTACTCGCAAGCCGGCCTAGTAAATTTTAACCCTCACTAGCTGAACTTTGCCTAATTTCTCACTAGCTCAGAACTTTGCCTAATTTTAGCCCTCACTAGCTGAACTTTGCCTAATTCTCACTAATCATTACATGATTTGGGCCCACACAGGCTCTAGTATAGTATCGTCTGCTTTTATCTGCTAGATGTGGATAAGATCTTTTGCATCCATGTTGGTTAGCTTAAGCACATAATACAAGCAGGTAGGTGAGATTGTTGTGAAAAATAACAACAGCTATAAGGCTTTAACATGATGTTACTTCCATATTTTAGCATCTCTCAGTGCTATGCTGGCTGTAATATTGTTCAGTAATCAGTATGGTTAATATTGTGGTCTATGTTGCCTAAAATTTGTCGCACGGAATCAAGGGAGCACTACTGTAAGTTTCTTTTTTTTGATAAGAAGAGCACTACTGTAAGTTAACAAGTGATTCACAAAGACTACTTCCCAGGCATTGCTGGTGCCTGGAACTTATTATGTCTACATACAAATTATGGCAGAATTTAGAGTTACCGGGCTTTTACCCCTGCATGTATTTCATGTCTGTATATTAACATAAGAATTCCTTCCGCATCTAATCAGTTCTTCTGTCTTATCAGCTTCTTCAAAACTTCAAAGTTCAGTATGTTCCCGGTTGGGATTGCCATGGCTTACCAATTGAGTTAAAAGGTAAACTTCATTGCTTGTGCAGTTTCAGTCAAGTTTGTTGAATATTCCTATGCTTAAGTCTAGATTAACCGTTAACAGTTAAACTATGTTAGCAGATGTAACCTATATTTACGGGGAATGTACTTGTTAAAGTTGGCTTAGTCCTTAAAGAAGTATCTATTTGTTAAAATTCTCTGCCACGGGGCTACTTGAGTTGTTATACTTAAGAAGCAGACATTTGTTGGCGTAAACCATTTGTGATGCAAAATACCTGGTCTGAACTTCCAAATTGGCAGACCAGTTACAAATATAAGTCAGAGATGGTAGCCTGTGCTTTCGATAGAGCTTTATTCAAGGCATGTATCATTCTTTGGTTGACCTTTGTTGTTCTTAGCCTATTTCTCCTTTCTACTTTCTGATTTAACTACATTGGATTACTAAAAACTACAGATCATGTGCACTTCAGAATGGCTTCTTTCCTGATCAAAACCCGTCTTTGAGACAATTTCCTTGGTCTTTTGAGATAAAATGTTATCTATTATTGGCTTGAGAGCATGTAGGCTTAAGTACAACCATAATCAGATTGATTTTCCCCCCTTGGTTCCTGATTGGAGAATGTGCTGCAAGCTTCTTTTTAATGAAGTAAGATCCTTTTGCATAGAGGTTAATATTGATATTATTGCTGTCTGTGGAAACTCCACCTACTACAGTTCTTTTTTTCCACATTTTTTCCTTCTCTCTCTCTCTCTCTCTCTCTCCCTTAATCAGTTCCAATGATTAGAGACTATCATTCTCATGCAACTCCACCTTATTCCTTAACTATTTGGCAAGACTTGTTTTGAAAATTTAACACTATCCCGAGCGTCTGACATGATGGATAAAAATTATGGAATAAGGGGACCAAAACTTTAGAACATTCTATTATGCTGTTCTCTTCTATCTGTGCCACCTAATTTTTATTTTTGTGGCATGACAGCTTCTTTTAACTTCAGTGTTACAGTCACTAGATGCTGATGCCAGAAAGGAGCTTACACCGCTAAAATTGCGAAACAAGGCAGCCAAATTTGCAAAATCAACAGTGCAGAGTCAGATGGCATCATTTAAGGTTGTTTATAGTTTTGCTACTTCCCATTCTGTATTCTTTCATCAAGGTCCTTCTATTCTTCCTTTCTTGTTTATTCTGTTTTATCATAATGCTAACATTTATGAGTCTGAGATGGTTGCAGCGTTATGGAGTATGGGCTGACTGGGATCAACACTATCTAACTCTTCATCCAGAATATGAGGCTGCTCAGGTATCTTCACAGCGATTCTTTAGCTCCTTCTGTGTCTTTTTCTGAATCTCGCATATATCTGCTTTTATTGGTAATGCTTTTGTCGGTTTTCTTTTCTACTAAATGTTTTGTGTGCCTTCTCTATATCTGTCCTTGTTATGAAAGCTAGCACTAATGCTTTTCTCTTTGACAGGTAAACTGCGTATTTTTCTTTTTATGTTAACAATAATTATACCGTCAAACTAGTCTTATAAAACTCCTTCCCTGCTTTATGCTTCTCTACTAGATTGAAGTATTTGGCCAGATGGCTATTCAAGGTTTTATCTACAGAGGCAGGAAACCAGTTCATTGGAGTCCCTCATCTCGAACTGCACTTGCAGAGGCTGAACTGGAGGTATGTGGACTTCTATTGCTGCTTTCTTCAAAGATGGCCTACTTTCTCTGCGATATTCTGTTCCACCTGGTAGATTGGTAAAACTTGAATGATTTACAAGGCCATGGGTTCTACTACTTTTTGACTTTGACTCGTACTTTCTGGCAGAGTGAGGGTGAAACCTCATAAGTTGTCTGGGCAATAGCATAGTCCGGGTCATGATGTTGTTGTATCTCCCATAAGTTGTTAACATCTCCTCTCTCTTTCTCCTTTTTTTTTGATTTGATATATGGTATATCATAAATAATTTACTAGAAAGGTTGAACAGTGTAACTTTTATCCGCTAGTTATATAGTTGTATGAGTATGCATATATATATGTGTGTGTTTATGTATATGTATATATTTATTTGTATGTATATGCATGGTTTCTATCTAACAGCTATGAAGTTTATATGCAGTATAATGAGGATCATGTGTCAAAGAGCATGTATGCTATTTTCAGACTAGTTGATGTACCAGCTTCATGTGACTCATTGAAAGAATTCTTGCCCAATCTATGCTTGGCAATTTGGACGACGACTCCTTGGACAATACCAGCTAATGCTGGTAAGGTGTTTTATGGAATCATCACAATTTGTACCTCCCCCTTTTCTTTTTGTTCTTTTCTTCTGTAAATAATCCAAATTAGGAAAGGGTTATGCTTCAAACGTTATTAGTCCACTTTGCATCTTGTATAAGACTCAATGGAACTCTGGCTTCAAGTTAAACGTTTCCTGCTCGGACCATCAAATTTCTGTGTGCAAGATATCATAGTTGTCACTATTGAAATGAAATAGTTAAATATAAGCTGGAATATATTGTCTAGATAAGTGTGCATATTTTGGCACTGCACAGCATAGCCAATCTATGAAAAGGTTATGTATAAGCAACCAAACACTAGAATGGTGCTGATGCAGTTATGTGGCGATAACTGTTTGTAATGTGCCATATTGGTTGGAATGGCATGTGGTCTCTTTATATGGTTTTGGGCAATTGTTCCCTCATGAGATGACATTTGGGGTTGAGTTAGGCGCAAGGTCCACTTCTTCACATGGTATCAAAGTCAAACCAATCGATGCCTGTTGTTGTGTTTCTCAATATTGAGCCCCTGTGTTATGTTATCCATGCTCCAGTTTTCCAGTCCTGGGTGTTAAGGGGGTCTAAGTCCCACATTGGTTGGGGGATTGGGTTTTATTATCTTAGGCAATTCTCTTTTCCTGAGCTACGTTTTGGGGTTGAGTTAGACCCAAGGTCCGTATCTGCCAAAAGAAAAAAAAGTTAGATCCACACTCCATTTTGTCACAACTATGTCATATCCACTGCTTAACGAGATTGAATTCTTCACTTAAATTTCCGTTGTTGCTCTGATTTTGAGGAATCTGCTTCCAGGGGGAGTATCTTTTGCCGAGTTTACTGGGTTAGTGAGTGTTTTTTGTCCATCTTTATGCTGCATCCTTTTTGAGAGAAGCAGATTTAAGAGCTAGATAAATTTGTGTCTGTGTAAGTCTTAAGTAACCAATGCTTGATTTATTCTCAAGTTTCAGAAGCATATCGGGTTTGTATGACATGCTAAAGATACTACCCTTTTCAAGTGGAGTTCTTTTTTTGTTATAGCATTGAGTTTATTAACCACAGCCCGTTATCTCAACAAAATATAAGTGCTGTTAGTCTGTTATCATGTGAAAATTTGCTTGGTTTTTCTATAGTCAATGCTCATTAAGTTGTGGTATGGAAATTCATTTTTTCCATTTCCATTAATATATTGAGGTACAATTATTGTCTAATAATTATTGGGGGGATTGCAGCGGTTGCAGTAAATGGTAAGCTTCAGTATGCCGTCGTTGAAGTTTGCTCAGCATCGACAGACGATTCTACATCTCCCGGGGATGGAAAGAAGAGGCTTGGAAATTTCTTGAAGGGCAATAAAAGCTTATATCTTATTGCAGCTCTGGACCTTGTATCAGCATTAGAAGCAAAGTGGGGCTTGAAGCTTGCCTTGAAGAAAACTGTAGTAGGTTCGGATCTTGAAAATTGCAGGTGAAGTGTTGAACTTGTACGCCTGGTTGCACAAGCTTATTATTTGTGCTGCCAAATACAATTCAAATGGTATATTTCCGATGATTTTCATGTGTTTATGCTGTCAGAAGTCCAAATTAATTGATGGACCTGAAGTATTATCCATGTGGGTCCATAACCAAGCTATGCATGCTGTAGTTCATGAGTTCTTCACAGTTGTTACTTGAGAGGAATTGTTCATTATTACATCAGGAACCCACATTCAATTTTCTCAGGTACACGCATCCTATAGATAGCCGTGAATGCCCTGTTGTCATTGGGGGTGATTACATCACAACAGAGTCAGGAACTGGATTAGTTCATACGGCACCTGGTCATGGACAGGAAGATTATGTAACCGGCTTGAAATATGGGTTGCCTATAGTTTCCCCTGTTGACGATGTTGGGAAATTTACGGAAGAAGCTGGACAATTTAGGGGGCTCGATGTGCTTGGCAATGGCAATGTTGCTGTTATTGATTACTTGGATGAACAGCTGTCACTGGTCATGGTAGAGCCATACAGTAAGTGGTTAGTGTTTCAGTGCCTATTCCAGATGTCCACAAACTATAAGTCTTCCGTGATTCATTAAATAATGTGATATTTCTTCTGAATGTAATCCTAGTCTTTTTTTCTAATAAATGTTGTGCAGAACACAAATACCCTTATGATTGGAGAACAAAGAAGCCCACAATATTCAGGGCTACTGAACAGTGGTTTGCATCAGTAGAAGGATTTCGTGATGCTGCAATGGATGCAATCAACCAAGTAACTTGGACTCCTACTCAGGTATTTGTTAATACTCTGGTTCTCAAATTCTTTAAAGATAGCAGCTGGTCCTTTAGTGGCTTTGTAACTGCATAATATATTGTCTCCAGGCAGTAAATCGTATTTCTGCTATGACATCTGGCCGCTCGGATTGGTGTATATCACGCCAAAGGACATGGGGAGTCCCGATTCCAGTCTTTTACCACGTTGAATCGAAGGAGCCACTGATGAATGCAGAAACTGTAGATCATATCAAATGTAAAGCTTTCACGTTGTGATTTCTTGTACTTCTGTGTTATATGGATTTTAATTGGGGCGTGATAAATAACTTGTCTACTACATTGCCTATGAATCTTATTAAATATTAAAATCTTTAATTTGCATTGGGAATATGCAGATGTTCATTCTCACTTTGTATCATGATTTTGCAGCTATCATTTCGCAAAAAGGAAGCGATGCATGGTGGTACATGTCAGTGGAGGAATTACTTCCTGAGAAATATCGTGATAAAGCATCAAACTATGAAAAAGGGACTGATACGATGGATGTTTGGTTTGACTCAGGTGATATAGCTTCTTTCAGTATTCTGTGCCTGTTGAACTAGCTCAACAATTCCCTTTTTGGGGATAATGTTGATCATTGATTACTTGAAACTTTATGGTGCGATGGCTAAAATCTATATATCTAGATGGTTTCTCCTTTGCTTCTTGTTGTTTTAGAAAATAATTTCATCTATTCAGCAATACTAGTCAGTTTCTCCTCTCTGGTCATCCTTTATGATTGAGTTTCTGAAGCTGGGTTTGATAGGACCCCATAATTAAAGTGACTAAAAACTTCTTTTCTTATACGGGCAAATAGAATACCTTATCCTCCAAATTTAGAATTTACCTTGATCTAGGCAAATAGTAAAATAATTGTAGCTAATTCTCAACATTATGGAGTTACTTCCTGGTTCTTGCTCTCACTGAATGTGGGACACTTAACAACGACCATGCCATTCTTGGTGAAGATAGTAGTTGAATCAAAGGTGACAAAGAAGAGAAGGCTCTTGAACCGGAACAACCAAATAGAGTGCGATGAACTGTTATCACCAAGTGAGATGGTCGAAATTCTTAATAACCACTTTGCCAACAAACAACAACAACAACAACAACTACCCAGTATACTCCCACCAGGTGGGGTCTGGGGAAGGTAATATGTAGACAGCCTTACCCCTACCCAAAAGGGCAGAGAGGCTGCTTCCAAGCGACCCTCGGCGCATAGGACAGAATGAAAAGCTGCATTGGAAAACAAAGATAAAGTTAGGAACCAAGACAAGACAAAACACAATAACAAAACAAACATAAGTAATCCTGCAGAAATAACGTAAATGATTATGTAAACATAAGAAACATAAATACCGTCACATGCGACAATAACAAGCGACAACTATCATATTACCAACCAAGAGGGGACCTACGCTAAAACACTAGTCATCTACGGGTAACCCTACTATCCCACACCCAACCCCGGGTGGGGCGAACGAAGGACTCTAAGAGCCCCTAGCCTGCAACCCTGATTCTAGACCTCCAGACTCCCCTATCAAGGGTCAAGTCCTCGGTAACCTGCATACTAGTCATGTCCTGCCTAATCACCTCTCCCGAATGCTTCCTAGGCCTCCCTCTACCCCGCCGACCACCAACAATCTCCAGCCGCTCGCAGCTCCTCACCGGGGCATCGGGACCACTTTGCCAACAAAGCTGCCTATAATGCCAACAAATTGAATGTCCTCATTCCCTTTTTGGGTCATTTGTGATATTCCTAACTATATTGGGTGCAGGAATGGATCACCTTGCTAGATTCCATTTTCTTTTCTACCCTATAGGACTACTTCAACTAAAGCTCCAAAATGTGCACAAAGTACAAGATTGAAGACAATCTTCATACCCATGATGGTTAATATTGCTGAATTAGGAAATTTTCAAAAATTGTCTATTTGAGTGACAAAAATTTGTTTGCATTTGTGGAAGAGCTGAGTACAATATAAACAGAACTTTTTCTGCATCCATCTTCGCTTGGAATTCTGTTTATTATTGTTCAAGCAAAGTGTATCTCAGCTAATATCCACTTCCTGTCCATTTATGCATGCATTTGCATTTTCTCTTACAATTCTAATAGGCTAATTCAACTGGAAATGGAGGTGAAAGTTAGGGTTCCTTATTTACAACCTACGATGAGCGGAAATCCTACAAAACTAACATT
This sequence comes from Nicotiana benthamiana, assembly GCA_034376525.1. Classification (NCBI taxonomy): domain Eukaryota; kingdom Viridiplantae; phylum Streptophyta; class Magnoliopsida; order Solanales; family Solanaceae; genus Nicotiana; species Nicotiana benthamiana. The sequence goes on along the minus strand of CM067328.1, from coordinate 77,157,730 downwards.
TTTTGCATTTCAGTTTTTCCTGCTGCATCAAATTTATAGTTTTTGGGTGTTCAGTATATCGTTCTTCCATCCTTCTCTCTCTCTCTTTATTTTTTTTGTATCTTATGTGTTGTTTCCCTGATATTTTTTCTCTTCATCAATGTGCCGGTTTAACTATATTTCATGAGAAGTCCCTTATGTAAATTTTTCTTTAGCACTAGGGTTATAATGTTAACCGCTGTTTACTCAGGTTCTTCATGGGCTGCGGTGCTGGACAAAAGAGAGAGCCTTAATTACCCTGCAGATTTATACCTTGAGGGTACAGATCAACATCGTGGTTGGTTCCAGAGTTCCTTGCTAACTAGTATTGCTACTAAAGGTAAGGGGCATTTTGTAGTCCTCCTCTTCATCCTATGTAATATTACTTAAGGTTTAGAGAATCTTAAATCTTTACCTTATAAAAGAAAAAAAAAAATCTTTTGTTAGTCTCTTTATCCCAGGAAATATCAAGCTTGGCTAGGAAAACTAAGGAAAGAAACAGGGTTAACATCCTGGGGAATTAGTCGACCCCCTTAACCTCCTTTTTGGGCTTAATGGCTGCTCAATGTTTCTACATCTGAAACCATAACTATAGTCCTCTACAATCTGCTTTTTTTTCTCAATGTTTCTACATCTGAAACCATAACTATAGTCCTCTACAATCTGCTATTATTCATATAGATCTCTTTCTCTCTCTCTCTCTCTCTCTCTGGAACTTCAGACCTACAATGTACCATCTTATTCTCCTTAAACAGTAGTAAGTTATATTCTGGAAGAGGCTAAGGGATTTGGAAAAATTCCTGGACATTGGAGACAATGAGGGATCCTTAGTAGGGGCTGTTTTTTGCTTCTGGAAAAGAAGCAAAACTGTTTTTTGCTGCAAAATCCTTAGTAGGGGCTCTTACTACATGGCAGTAGTTAGTGATTTCATTCTTATAGTCCAAATCTTAGATTTTGGCTCTTCGAGATATTGCCTTATAGTAATTTTCTCATCATATGTCATAATTGCAGGCATGGCCCCTTATCGTGGTGTTATTACACATGGATTTGTACTGGATGAAAGGGGGTTGAAAATGAGCAAATCTTTGGGCAATGTTGTTGATCCAAGGATGGTGATTGAAGGAGGGAAAAACCAAAAGGTGTGTTGCCGATTTATTGCAATTAGTGTGCACCTCACACCTGCTCTTGACAAGTAATGACGTCTCTACTTTACCTTTGACAGGAAAGTCCTCCATATAGTGCTGATGTTTTAAGGCTTTGGGTTTCAAGTGTAGATTATACTGGCGACGTGTTGATTGGACCTCAAGTCCTTCGTCAAATGTCTGATATATACCGGAAATTGCGAGGAACACTTCGATTCCTTCTAGCAAATCTCCATGATTGGAAAGTGGGTTTAACAATCTCAATCAAGGCTATTTCCAAAATAAGAATGTTCTTGCATGCTCTGATCACTTGTGCAGCAGCATCTTCTTTTTCTGCTAAGCTCTTTTTACTCGCTCTATCACACATAAACACCTAGATCATGGGCAGTCCGTTTTATAGATCCCTCTTATGCTCGACTCTTGAACTGACTATTGTTTGTTACTTGTTAAAGTTGATGAGTTTATTAGTTGTCTTTAATTAGATGTTCATACTCAACATTGGTAGTTTTGACATGAAGTGTTATCTGAAATTTGCTTTCTGCAGGCTGATTGTGCAGTCCCGTATAGTGAACTTCCTATGATTGATCAGTATGCGTTATTCCAGCTTGCTAATGTTGTGAACAACATCAGAGAGAGCTATGAAGGTTATCAGTTTTTCAAAATATTTCAGGTATTTCTTTAGTTGATGTTTCAAGTTCCTGAAATGTGACGACTCTAAGACTTTGCTTATACGGGAAAAAGGTAATTGTTTGATTGAAGATCGTAAGAGTGCATATCATTGAAGGAGAAGAGGAGCTTCACAGTTTCTTTTAACTACAAGAGGGGGAGGATCTTAGTCATGGTATAAGCTACGTACATTTCTCTTAGTTCGCCAGGAGATGAGATCTATAACCACGATTAGTATATCAGTTACATCGTATATGTGTGTCAACATGAGCTAAGTGGTAAGGTAGAAGTGGCACTGTAGCAGTGGAGTTTAAGGATATAAACAACATTTCTGTCACCAGTGACAAATCAATGAAGTTGTCAGAAGATTAAAACCTGATGCTTCTTCTAGTTTTACTTGATAGTTGTGGAAAATCTGAAGAAACTAGAAACTAAATCAGATATTCTTTATTTAATTTAAGCATATAAACCCTGTCATTAAAAAAAAAAAAAACCATATCGGCACCAGTCACACCTTCAAGTGAAGTTGTTGGATCACTAGTTCTGCCCAAAGTTTCCGTGTCTTAAATCTACGGTTCTCTAGGGGCAGTCAACTTGCTGCAGTTGTACTTGGTAGTTAGGAGAAGAGAAGTTAGTTTACGAGTTCTGGCTGCTTGAATGATATTTTGGGAAAAGGATAAAGGCTTAGCACAAGAAGTATGGAGGAAAATATTTATTCAGAAGAAAAAAAAATGTAATACAGAAGAAAAATGTGAGGCCAATATCCAAGCTCCGTAGGATGACGATAGGGAACATAACACATCAATTCTGTGGAATAGTATGACTAATATTCAGTGAAGGCGTTGTTCAGGTGTAAAAGCAAAAAGCAAAAACTTCCCTAAAATTCATGTAAGGATTCCATGAATCCTAACAGTGATTCATCCTCATTTATAATTCTTTCTACACCAAAAGTAAAACAATATTATACAATAATCTTAATCTTTTGGAAAGAGTTAGCACTATCTTCAAAGCAACTTTCTTTCTGTCCAAAAGATCCTACATATGCGGGCTGGTATTGGCTTTCACCTGTCAAGGTGTATTTCTATGAGCAGCTGATAAAAGCCAGCAACTTGTTAGGATTCAGTTTTGTCTTGCCAACAGCGTTATCTGTGGTTATTCTGCAAAATAAGGAGGGAATGGATGGATTCTTATCCAGTGCTAGTAAGGATCCTTTCTAAAACAGAAGAGCTTTGGATAATTCCAATGGAAGGTGACCTAATAGCCTGGCTTGGAACGATAAGGTTAGGTTGAGGGGGAATTCTGGAAGAAACGTTCCATGATACACTAAAGGAATGTTAGGGGTGTCAAATGGGCGGGTTGGGTCAATTTTGGGCGAGTCAAAATGGGTTGAGTCAATAAATAACCCACCCAAATGTTACTTGGGCTAAGATGGGTTAAAATTCGGGTCATAATCCAACCCGCCCAACTCTTATTAAACTTTAATTAATATGTGTTATTTTCTTATAAATTGTATAATTACTAAATAAGGCTTTTTTGCTTTTGTTATGGTCATATTTAAAATATTAAACAATAAATAAAATTATTTCTAAGATATTTTGACAAACTTACTCATGGATCAATTTGGGCTAAAAATTAGCCCAACTTTAAATGGGTTGAGATGTGTTGGGTCAAGATGGCTAAGTTCAATAAATGGACGGGTCAATAACCAACCCAACCTTGGGCGGGTTGGGCGGGTCATTTGGGCTTGGGCCAAATTTGACAGCCCTAAGGAATGTACACCTTCCAGCTATCTAGTTTATTCTGTTCTACCACAGTGATGAGGCTCGTCATGATCAGATCTTTCTAGCTTACAAGGTAGGCATAAGAGCAACAAATCCTTTTCGCTGGAAGTTAAGTTGCAGCAGCGTCAAGGGCCTAGTGTAAAAAAGAGGGAGGATGTTTAGCTACTATAAAGTGGCCACTGGCCACTGTGTGTGCGTGTGTGAAACATCTGATTCTACTTGTGTGATTCTACTTCACTTTCTCTTCAATCTCTATTATGTCTGTATTTAAAAAAAAGGCGCTATAGGTATAACTCTTTCGAAACTTCAAGGGATAGTGAATAAAAGAGTTGTTTGTTTTGCATCTTTCAGGTGTGAGTTATCTTAATTCTGTGCATAGTGATAATGTAACATCTGAATCGTACTATTGTAGTTCCGGCTCTACAGCCTCCAGTTTTCCTTAAAAAGTATTTGCTACCAGCGACAAATTGCATGTTCTTTTCTCTTAAACAAGGCTGATAGGCTTCTAGGAGTCCAATAAATTCCGAAGTTAAGTGAAATAATCACGTGATCTGATACGTTGAAGTTCAATGGAAAGACGAGCTTGTGGTGAAATTGGTTCTGGCAGTATGGAGAAGATTTCATCAGAACCTTTAAAGCTGGAATTTGTAATACAGCTAGGAATTGCACGAATGCATCTGTATGGCATAGAGAAATGCTACTCCTTCTGTCCCAATATATGTCTTGGTGGTTGACTGGGCACAATGTTTAAGAGAAAAGAAAGACTTCTGAAATTTGTGGCAATAAACAAGTCATAGGTATTTGTGTGGCTTTAAATCATCTCATTAACGGTAAACTAGAAATTTTAAATTAATTTATTATTGAATATATAAAGGTGTCATTCTTTTTATCACTGACTAAAAAGGAAAGACTGACACATAAATTGGGAGGGAGTAATATTTAATTTACTTCTAATTTTAAAAAATATTGATATGGAAGGTGTTAGCTATGCTTGTGCAAAAAATCAACCTATTTATGCAAGTACAGGTATGATGTCTTCTCTTGGTCTTGGTGCCATCTTGACAAATTGATGGTATTAGAAGTTAACAAAACACTTGGATGGATGGGAGGTGAGCAAAGGAGGGAGAGAAACAATTTGTTTCAGTCCCCTCAAGTGTAATAAAGCAAAATGATATTCTTAATCAAGAATCATATTGGAGTAAACTCCATGTTAAAAGGTCATTAGATCCCTAATCTGTGACACCGTGTGGTAATACTATAATGTCGATAAGAAGATTATAAAGAGCCCTTTAGTATTTTCCATGAGATGGATATATTAAATATTTTCAGTCAATTTCCGGCTTCTTGCAGTTTAAAGTTTAATTTCATGGAAATGTTTGTTTTGAGATTAATTTAATTATCAGCTGATGGACAGTTCTTTGATACTTTACTAGTTTTATCCCTTTAATGGAAGGCATCCTTTTTTGTGTAATTATTATTCATTATCCCTTCAGGTGATTCAGCGCTTTGTGATAGTTGACCTCTCAAACTTCTATCTCGATGTTGCGAAGGATCGGCTTTATGTTGGGTAATACATGTTGTATCTCTATATATTCTTCATTTTTTTATTCTCTCCCAAGCTTGTATAATGTTTCAAGTCTGAGAAAACTTTAAAAAATAGTTAAATGAATATAAAACAAAGCAAGACATAATGCTACCATAGGCAGTGAGTACTGAATTGCTGCTACTAAAAGAGCGATAAGTAATTAATAATTATAAGGATTGGTTTGCAGTTTTGACCCCTCTTGTATAAGGTACTTTTGATGGTGGCCTTTACTGAACCTACAGTCTGGCTTGTAGATTTATCCAGAAGTGGAATTTTGGCTCCTTAGCTTATAAACCCATTTTATTGCCATCAAAATGAGCTGTATTTGGGTACTTCTCATACAATGTTTTGGAAAGAAGAAAAAGAATCAGAAAAAACGATACCAGTAAGTTCTGCTGCTGGTAAGAGATAGTATCGACTCATCAGAGATAGCTAGAATGTGGATAATGTAAGCTCAAAATATGGGAGACTGTAGGGAGGGAAGGAAGGAGAAAAACTGCAGTAGAGGCGATAGGGATAAGGCACCTGTTGGGGGCTGGGAGCCAGGATTGCAGGTGAGGCTACAAGGAAGGGGTAGCAGTGGATGGGCATTCTTGGTCGACTGGAGTTGGAGGTAGGATTATGGAGGAGAAGCAGTGAGTTGAGGAAGGTTAGGATTTGGGTTGCTTAGAGCTGCTGGTGTGGCGGATCAATTAATTCCTCAAAATTGAAATGATTTTGCTAGCTTCTTTTCCAATGGAGTGTCAAAAGTTGGAGTAGAAGTGTCACTTTCCATTAAGCTGAATGGAAGCCAAATTACCCTCTTTTCACAAGGGTGAAAGCTGCAAAAATTCCTGCTGCTGATATCTCGGTTAAAATGAACTTTCTTGTTTGTTTTTCTGTTAGGTTTGTGACTCTAAATCCTCTATTCGGTCAAATAAACGACTGCGATTCTGAATCCCTGAACCTTGAACAGTTCATCAAAATACAGTAATCACGATTCTGAGAATACTATGAAACGTATCGATGTCACGTATTGGACTCTCGTATAGATGGAGGACAATTCGTTTGGGCTCTTTGCTCCTTAGATTTGTATTCTTATCCTCATTCTGGAAGCCTAACATGTTGATTATGGGCTTTAGAAAAAGCAAGAGAACCTTGTTGTTCCAGTTTATCTTTCTCCTAGTAGGTTTTGACTCAATTTTATATGGCATGCTAACTTATTTAACAATCAAATACTTCTGTAGAATTTCTCGGTAAGTACCTCGAGTTGATAAGTTTATCTTATGTGAAAATTGAAGTTTGATGGTAGGAACATGTTTCTACTAAGCGTCTTTGTATCAAACTTGAGGTCCAAGCTACTTCTCTTAGAAAGTTGGTATTTCGAATCTTCAATTCTTGGCTCCAAGTCATCATTTTGGTGACAGGTTTCATATCCCATATATAAGTTTTTGATCTAGGGTTTTATGTCCTCTTGATGATTTCAAGAAGAAGAATAGAACTTCTTGTATTTCTGTATATCATTCACATCAAGAGTGTTGACATTTATACAATGAATCCTATGGCTAAACTAGGAAAAGAAATCACTAATTACTACAACCAAGCTACGGAATAAAATCTGTCTATAATTAGGCTAAAGAATAAAATCTAATCTAATCAAATCTTTCTACTAATTACACTAATCAACACTCCCCCTCAAGTTGGTGCAAAGATGTCGCACATGCCCAACTTGCAAACCAAAGTGTCAAAAGTCTTTTTGCTGAGACCTTTTGTGAGCACATCTGCCAGCTGCTTTCCTGAAGATACACGAAGCAAACTCAAGGTACCACCAACAATCTTTTCTTTGATGAAATGTCGATCAATTTCAACATGTTTTGTTTTATCATGTTGATATCATGTTGAACAGGATTATGAGCTATATTAATTGCAGCCTTTTTGTCGCAATATAACAAAAGCTTCCTCGTCTTAGACAATCTCAATTTATCTATTAACTTTTGTAGCCAAATCAGTTCACAAACACCCTGGGCCATTGCTCTATATTCTGCTTCTGTACTGGATCTGGCAACTACATTTTGTTTCTTGCTTCTCCAAGTAACTACATTCCCTCCCACGAGTGTACAATAACCAATTGTAGATCTTATGTCATCTAGAGATCCAGCTCAATCCGCATCTGTAAAGGCTTCTACCTGGAGGTGACCATGCTTGGAGAAAAGTAGACCCTTTCCTGGTGCAGACTTCAGATACCGCAAAACGTAAAAGACAGCTTGCATATGAGGATCTCGTGGATTGTGCATGAACTGACTCACCAAGCTAACTAAATATGCTATATCTGGCCTAGTGTGAGAGAGATAAATATGTTTTTCAACCTCCGATATCTCTCCTTATCAATTGACTTTCCAACTTGTGATTGCTTTCAATGGGAGATTTGCAACCTGTCATACCGGTTTCTTTCAAGAGATCTAGGATATATTTCCTTTGAGAAATAAAGATTCCTCTTTTTGATCTAGCAACCTCAATTCCCAAGAAGTATTACAACTTCCCTAGATCTTTGATCTCGAATTCCTGGGCTAATAGCTTCTTCAATCTGGCCATCTCTTCATTGTCATTCCCTGTCATTACTATGTCATCAACATATACTATGAGAAGAGTGAGTTTACCCTTTTGGTGTTTCATGAAAAGGGTATGATCGACATTACTTTGTTGGTAACCGAAGGAGATCATTGCTTTGCAGAATCTGTCAAACCAAGCTCTTGGAAATTACTTCAGTCCGTGCAAGGCTTTTTTCAGTCTGCACACTTTTCCTTGACTTTGTTCAGTATCGAATCCAGGAGGAATCTAATATACACCTCTTTTTCTAAGTCGCCATGAAGAAATGCATTCTTCACATCAAACTGTTGTAAGTCCCAATCAAGATTAACTATACAAGACAAAAGAATGCTAATATTGTTCATTTTTGCAGCAGGGGCAAATATCTCCTGATAATCCACTCCATAAGTTTGAGTGAACCCCTTAGTCACCAGTCTTGCTTGGAATCTTTCAATTGAACCATCAGCTTTGTGCTTTGCCACAAAAGACCCATTTGCAGCCAACCAATTTCTTATTTAGTGGTGAAGTGACAAGATCCCAAGTCTCATTCTTTGACAAGGCCGTCATTTCCTCAATCATAGCCTAAGTTGCTCGGACATGGGTGCGTGTGTCCGACACGGGTGCGGATCTAGAGGTCGGATCCTTCGAGATGTAAATTCTAAGATTCGGGGATATGGATCCTTGTACGGATACGGGTGGGGGGGGATCCTGCTAAAAATAATTTAAAAATATAAAAATATAAAAATATCTCTAACTTATGAGAAATTTTGTGGAATACTTTGCTTGTAAAGTGTGAATTTCCTTATTTTCAAGTTTTAGATAAGTAAATGATTGATTTCCTAGATAAAGTATGCTATTTTCTTTAGATTTACCCTAGTTCGGGAATCAAATTGTATCTCGTCTCCAATTTTTTTATCTGACATGGTCAAAGTATCCAAATTGTTTGACCACATCCTGTACGGATCCCATACCCACACCCATACTGGTGTCGTGTCGACACGGGTACGACACCTAAACTGCCATGTCGGAGCAACTTAGATCATAGCTTGCTTCCATTTAGAATTTGCAAAAGCTTCCCTCCAATTCTGGGGAATAGACACAGAAGAAATAGACAAGACAAAAGCTCTATGCGGAGTTATAGGAGACAAAGTTGGATAAATGATGTTTGGTGCACGATCTGACTCCTTTTCTGCGAGCAATAGGTACATCTAATTCACTAGGAAATGTAGATAACTCACCAGTAGAAGAGGTTTCAACAACAAAAGAGGGTTGAGCTTCAGTAGATTGCATGATGACTTCGTCTGCTCTTTGTTTTCTTGAATGAGTCATCAAATCAGGTATATCCAAATGCCCAATAGTCTCCTCCTGAATTCTTTTTTCAATTTCACATTCTCCTGTCTTAGTGGCTTCAACAGTGGGAATCATCTCTTCATCCTTATAGCTTCCCCCTCCCCCCGAAGAGGTGATGGTGTTTTATTGTAATAGGGCTCAGATTCTCGAAAGGTAACATCTATGCTAACGAAGGATCTCCTAGAAGGAGGATGATATCATTATACCATGTGTTGGAGAATACCCAATAAAGGCATATTTAATAGCTCTAGGATCAAGTTTTCCCGTGAACAATGCAAACACAGCCAAACACCTTCGGAGAAACAATATAATCATTTTTACTCTTCAAAGCTTCCAAAGGACTCTGAAAATTGAGGCTTTTAAGTGGCATTCTATTGATAAGGTAGGCAACTACTAGAATGGCATCCCCCAATAGGGTTTTGGTAAATTCATAGTAAATGTGAGAAAGCACGGGAGAAAAATATATATCTTGATATTAAACATGATACAATGAGCCCTATATATAATACACATAACCTAACCTACTCCTAATACACTTAGGACTAGAGTTCTACTATAATTAGAGTTCTACTATATTTACATATCTAACACTCCCCTTCAAGCTGGTGCATATAAATCATATGTACCGAGCTTGTTACATATGTAGTTAATACGAGGACCAGTGAGGGACTTGGTGAAAATGTCTGCAAGCTGATCATTTGACTTTATAAACTTTGTAGCAATATCTCCCGAGAGTATCTTTTCTCTGACAAAGTGACAGTCAATCTCAATGTGCTTAGTTCTCTCATGGAACACTGGATTTGACGCAATATGAAGAGCAGCTTGATTATCACACACAAGTCCCATCTGACTAACATCACCAAATTTCAGCTCTTTGAGCAACTGTTTGACCCAAATTAGCTCACATGTCGCCATAGCCATTGCTCGATATTCTGCTTCTGCACTAGACCGAGCAACCACATTCTGTTTCTTGCTTTTCCAAGATACCAAATTTCCTCCTACTAAGACACAATATCCAGTAGTAGAACGTCTGTCAGAAGGCGATCCTGCCCAATCAACATCAGAGTATCCAACAATCTGCTCATGGCCTCGATCCTCAAACAACAAACCTTTACCTGGAGTTGATTTTATATACCGAAGAACGCGAACAACTGCATCCCAATGACTATCACATGGCGAACCCATAAACTGGCTCACAACACTCACAGGAAAGGAAATGTCAGGTCTTGTCACTGTAAGATAATTTAGTTTACCAACTAACCGCCTATATCTTGCAGGATCATTACGAGACTCCCCCTGAGCAACAAACCCAGATGGTTGCTCCATATAAACTTCATCCTCAAGGTCGACCACCAAAAAATGCTTATGTTGTTCAGACCGAGCCTATAACCAGGGATTTTCTGTATCTGAAAGGGAGTATAATGAGTTCCTTAAATATCGCGCAAGTAAGCAGACATCTCTACAAGTAGCCATTGTTGCTCAGCCTGATACTTCTTTTGCTTGTGTTTCCCAGTCTAGTTCTCTTGAACAATGGGTTGTGGACTCAGCTGCTTCTGAACATATCTCTGGTAATAAATCCCTTTTGTCAAATATTGCGTATTCACAGTTTCTTCCCAACATTACTTTAGCTAATGGGTCTCAAACTAAAGCAAAAGGAGTTGGACAAGCAAATCCTCTACCCTCTGTCACTCTAGATTCCGTTCTTTATGTCCCTGGCTGTCCTTTTAATCTTGCATCTGTGAGTCGTTTGACTCGTGCCCTCCATTGCGGAATATATTTTATTGATGACTCTTTTATTATGCAGGACCGCAGTACGGGACAGACGATTGGAACATGACTTGAATCAGACGGACTCTACTATCTTAACTCACTTACATCCTCTAAGGCCTGTCTAGTTGCAGATCCTCCAGAACTACTTCACAGTCGTTTAGGACATCCTAGCTTGTCCAAGCTTCAGAAAATGGTGCCTCGTTTGTCCAGTTTATCCACATTAGAGTGTGAGTCATGTCAGCTCGGGAAACATACCCGTGCCTCCTTTCCTCGTAGTATTGAGAGTCGTGCAGAGTCTGTTTTTTCTTTAGTTCATTCAGATATATGGGGTCCTAGCAGAGTATGTTCAACCTTGGGATTTCGTTATTTTGTTAGTTTCATTGATGATCATTCAAGATGTACTTGGATTTTCTTAATGAAAGATCGTTCTGAGTTGTTTTCTATATTCCGAAATTTTTGTGCTGAAATTAAAAATCAATTTGGTGTTTCTATTCGCACTCTTCACAGTGATAATGCCTTAGAATATTTATCCTCTCAATTTCAGCAGTTTATGTCTTCTCATGGAATTATTCATCAGACCTCTTGTCCTTATACCCCTCAGCAAAATGGGGTTGCAGAAAGAAAGAATAGGCACATTATTGAGACTGCTCGCACACTTCTCATCGAATCTCATGTTCCGCTGCGTTTTTGGGGCGATGCAGTCTCACATCTTGTTATTTGGTTAATTGGATGCCTTCATCTCCCATCCAGAATCAGATTCCGTATGAGGTATTGTTTCCCCGGTCACCCTTATACCCTGTTCCCCCTCGTGTTTTTGGGAGCACTTGTTTCGTTCATAACTTAGCTCCTGGGAAAGATAAGTTAGCTCCTCGTGCTCTCAAGTGTGTCTTCCTTGGTTATTCTCGTGCTCAGAAGGGCTATCGTTGTTATTCACCTGATCTTCGTAGGTACCTTATGTCAGCCGATGTCACATTTTTTAAGTCTAAACCTTTCTTTACCTCTTCTGACAATTCTGATCATCTTGATATATTTGAGGTTTTACCTATACCGGCCTTTAGGAAGTCTACTATATCTCCTCCTTCACCTTCCGCTACAGAAGTCTTACCCATTCCACACATTGGACCATCTACTGTGGCTCCTCCTAGACTCCCTGCAGAAGACACTCCACTCTTGACATATCATCGTCGTCCTCGCCCAGCATCCGGCCCGGCTGATTCACTTCCTGCACCTGACCCTGCTCCTACTGCGGACTTCTCTCTTCCGATTGCACTTCGGAAAGGTATACGGAACACCCTTAATCCTAATCCACATTATATCGGTTTAAGTTATCATCGTTTGTCATCACCCTATTATGCTTTTCTATCTTCTTTGTCCTCTGTTTCCATCCCTAAGTCTACTGGTGAAGCATTGTCTCATCCAGGGTGGCGACAGGCTATGACTGACGAGATGTCTGCTTTACATACGAGTGGTACTTGGGAGCTCGTCCCTCTTCCTTCAGGTAAATCTACTGTTGGTTGTCGTTGGGTGTATGCAGTCAAGGTTGGTCCAGATGGTAAGGTTGATCGTCTTAAGGCTCGTCTTGTGGCCAAGGGATATACTCAGATATTTGGGCTTGATTACAGTGATACCTTCTCTCCCGTGGCTAAGATAGCATCAGTCCGCCTTTTTCTCTCTATGGCTGCTGTTCGCCATTGGCCCCTATATCAGCTGGACATTAAAAATGCATTTTTACACGGTGACCTTGAGGATGAAGTTTATATGGAGCAACCACCTGGGTTTGTTGCTCAGGGGGAGTCTCGTGGCCTTGTATGCCGCTTGCGCCGGTCACTTTATGGTCTAAAGCAGTCTCCTCGAGCCTGGTTTGGTAAGTTTAGCACTGTTATCCAGGACTTTGGCATGTCTCGGAGTGAAGCTGATCACTCTGTATTCTATCGGCATTCTCATTCACGACTCTGTATTTATCTAGTGGTCTATGTTGACGACATTGTTATTACCGGCAATGACCAGGATGATATTACTAAATTGAAGCAACATCTCTTTCAACACTTTCAGACTAAGGATCTGGGCACACTAAAGTATTTTCTGGGTATTGAGGTCGCACAGTCTAGCTCAGGTATTGTGATCTCACAACGGAAGTATGCCTTAGATATTCTTGAGGAGACAGGAATGACAGGTTGTAAACCTGTTGACACTCCAATGGATCCGATTCTAAACTTCTTCCAATGTGCTTTGGCTTTTTCATCTCCGTCATTAGACTCCTTGGTTAGATGATCCTGAACACCTTGGCCTTTACACCACAACTCGACAGACGAAGCCCAAGCTAGATAGTTTGAACCTCCCATTAAAGGTTCTGAGGTAATCATAATACCGGAACTGGCAGAACCCTGGTTTCTGGAACCGAAAGCATCAAGTCCCAAAGACATCTTTGGATTATCAACTGAAAACTCGCTGAAACTGAAACAGAGAACTGAAAACTGGTGCTGCCGGAAAAATTCAAAGTTGTCGGAATTGAAAAATAAAAATATGGATAGGCTCGGAATTCAAGGTTGAGCAAACTGTCCTGAAGAAATTCTGGCCGGAAAGTACTGTAGATGCCGGAAAAGTCAATAAAGTCGCCGGAAAAAACTGAAAGTTGTCGGAATTGAACGAAAAAAGGATGGGTAGGGTCGGAATTGAAGGCCGACCAAACTGTCCTGAAGGAGCGAACTGAAAAACTGGCCGGAACTGCCCTCACGCGCCGAGGGTATTGCCGGCGCGTGGGGCGCGTGGATGATGGTTTTCCGGTGATTTTTTCTGGGGTTGGTCGGAATTCTCTTCCGAACCTCGTGGTGGTCTCGGATTTTGCACAAGACCAGCAAAAAAGGTAGTTTATGTGCGGACAGCCTCTTAAGTCGCCGGAAAATTGCACGACGACGAGGTCTTTCTTCCCGGAATTAGCTGGAATGACGCACAACTATAATATTCTCACCAAAGCTCTGATACCATGTGAGAAAGCACGGGAGAAAAATATATATCTTGATATTAAACATGATACAATGAGCCCTATATATAATACACATAACCTAACCTACTCCTAATACACTTTGGACTAGAGTTCTACTATAATTAGAGTTCTACTATATTTACATATCTAACAGTAAACATTAGAAACCCTGCCATTTCTAGCAAATGCCTATTTTTCCTTTCAGCAACCCCATTTTGTGCACTAGTATAAGGACATCTAGTTTGATGGATTATCCCAAAAGAATCCAAATAAGCACCAAAGTCTTTACCAGTATATTCTGTGCCATTGTCAGTTCGCAAGATTTTTATCTTAACCTCAAATTGGGTACAAATCATCTTATGAAACGACTGAAAACAGGAGAAGACTTCATTTTTTGCCTTTAACAAATATACCCAGGTCATTCTAGTGCAACAATCAATAAAAGTAACAAACCATCCACTACCAGACAAGGAAACTGTTTGAGTGGGACCCAATACATCAGAGTGAATAGTCAAAAAAGGGATAGTACTTTTATTATCACTTAAAGGATAAGAGAATCTAGTGTCCCTGACATATTCACAAGCATCACAAGACAAAGATGCAAACTCAGTTCTAGCAAACAAACTAGGATATAATTTCTTTAGAACAAAAAGGATGGGTGCCCCAACCATTTATGCCATTGTATTATTTCATGGTTGATGTTCTTATTTCCTCTAAAAAAGGCTTGAAGGCTCGAGTTCCATCAATCCTATATAAGTCATCATGCAATCTACCACTGACAATCTTCTTCCTTGTTCGATGATCGTGAAACACACAATAATCAGGGGAAAATTCGACACTACATTTTAGTTGTTTGGTGATGGCGTTAACAACTAACAAGTTAACGGGAAAGTCAGGTACATGAAGAACGGATGACAATGTAATATCAGGTGTACAGATAACGGAATCTGTTCCAGGGACGGGAGTTAGAGAGCCATTGGCTATTCTAACACAGTCTCCTTTGGGACTAGGAGAGTAGTTTTGAAAGCTTTTAGAGGAGCCTGTCATGTGTGTATTCGCACCAGAATCAATAATCCAAGAATTAAGATGGGCCTTAAAGGCAATACCTAATTGCACATAATTGGAAGTCCCAACATTAGAAGTGTCAAGTTTGTTGAGGAGACAGCGAAGGTGCTGGACTTCCTCCGAAAACAAATTTCACCCGAAGCATTTTCTCTGAATGTTTCCACATTTTCTGCAATATTAGCTTGACCCCTTGATAGACCGACACGTTTGCCTTCACGATCTCTAGTTGGTCTACATGCAATTTCCAGCATGACTCTTTTATATGTCTTGAGCTTCCACAGTAATCACAGTGCAAATGATCTTTATCAGAAGTGAACGCCTTTGTTTGCTCATGAGACACAATTAACCCCGACTTCTCGATTGGTGCAGAATAAAGCATGACTCCTCGTCGGCTCTCTTCCTGTTGAACATAAGAGTTATGCATCCCGAAGAGAAGGAATAGGAACTTTACGAAGAACTTGAACCCTGATCTGATCGTACTCTGGGTTCAAACCAGCCAAAAAATCATATATCCTTTCCTTTTCAACCAATTTTTGAAAGAGAACTGCATCATCGATACACTTCGCTTAGAGATTCTGATAGTAATCAATTTCCTGCCATAACCCAGTCAACTCGGAATAGTAGTCACTGATAGTCAACTCACCTTGCTTAGTGGCATGAATCTTATTTCGAATTTCAAAGACCCGAGTGTCATTTCCCTTACAAGAGTAAGTGCGCTTAGTGGAATTCCAGATCTTTTCAGCAGTATCAAGCAATAAATACTGTCTAGAAATTCGAGGGTGCATAGTATTCAAAAGCCATGTCATAACTAGGGAATTATCTGAATCCCACTGACTATAGCTAGCATCAGTCACAACAGGTGCTTTCTTTTCTCCCGTAATATAACTAAGCAACTTTCTGACTTAATAAAAAAGCAAACAGGATCTTGACCAAGCAAGATATGTATCAGCCCCATCCAATTTAATTGTGCTAACTTGGCAGAATTAACAATTTGTGAAAGAGAATCATCTGTTGATTTGGTGTCCCCCATTATTTCTTAAGTAGTAGTCCAGAAGCCAAACCTCAACTCCAAGAATGAGAGAAAAAAGAAAAAAGCAGCAGCAACCTTCATGGAATAAGGAACCGAGGGGCAAAAACCTACCTCCGGTGATAGAAAAAAAAAATTTGCAACCGGGGGTTGGTCGGAATGTGTAGGCGACCGGGAGGGAGCAAAATAATTCCAGAAAAAATCGCGGAGAGCCGTCTACTCGCCGGCGCGTGTCGCGCGCGCCGGAGCTGGAATTGTTTGGTGGCACGTGGAGGCGTTTCTCGGAGCTGCTCACTTGGGTTTGGTCGCCGTCGCCCGAGGAAGCTTGTAGTGGTGTTAGTTTTTCCACACTACTGGTAAATAATGGTTTCAATGCGGACAACCACCGTGAAGGAGGAAAAAACTTGACCTCTTTCAAAGAATTGGACCCCTATAGTGCCGCTGAGGGACGAAGCTCACCTCAAAATGGCAGCAAAGCCATTTTTCCATGATGATTTCAAGACGAAGAATAGAACTTCTTGTATTTCTGTATATCATTCACATCAATAGTATTGACATTTATACAATGAATCCTATGGCTAAACTAGGAAAAGAAATCACTAATTACAATAATCAAGCTACAGAATAAAATCTGCCTATAATTAGGCTAGAGAATAAAATCTAATCTAATCAAATCTTTCTACTCATTAAACTAATCAACACCTCTGCATATGAGTTTGTTTGATCTTCTAAGAATTTACTTCATGAGGGGATTTAGTGGCCTTGCTCTTTGTTTTACGTTGATGCTTTTGCTATTCTCTTTGTATTAGATATTGGAGGTATGGGTGTCAATGGATATTTAAAACAGACAGACCGTATACCGAACTGATTTTTAGATTTCTTTTAATAAAACCGTAGGTTTTTATACAAATCTGTAACCGTAGGTTTTTTATTTTATGAAAATACCGAAAAAATATCGAACCGTATCGAATAAATTTACATGTGAAAAATAAATTTATATATTAAGTTTAAAAATAATAAAGCATTAGATATTTCCTTGGGCCTTGGAATTATGAGAATGGTTACAAGCCAATAAGTAATTAAACTCAAAATCCTAATTTCCAAACTGTTATGCTACTCCTACTGAAACTAAATTATTTCCAACATATTCACTAGCAAGACACAGTATTCCAACGATATGAGTAGCAAACCACAACAACAACAACAACCCAGTATAATCCCACTTAGTGGGGTCTGGGGAGGGTAGTGTGTACGCAGACCTTACCCCTACCCTTGGGTAGAGAAGCTGTTTCCAAATAGAGCCCCGACATCCTTCCCTCCAAGAACTTCCCGCCTTGCTCTTGGGGAGACTCGAACTCACAACCTCTCGGTTGGAAGTGCGGGTTGCTTACCATCAGAGCAACCCCTCTTGTCTAAAGTAGCAAACCACAATGTACTGAATATGTTTCCTTTTGTAATTAAGATTTATCTTTTTGAATATTTAATCTTCTATAAATTTATTCTTGAGTTCCAGCTTGGTTAGTATCTTTCCACTCGTGTGATTTATATTTTTTGTATCTTTACTTAGTTTCTTTTACGCTGTAGAATAGTTGATGGATCTATACTGTGGCCATCTTTCACGTTTTCTTAATTCATCACTCTAAAATATCTAGAGAGTTTTGCTAAGTCTAATAAAAGTACGTATGTTATTGCATTCTATTAGTGGCTTTTATAAGACGTTGAAAAAAAAATACTGAAAATTAACCGAATCGTACCGATACCGAAGAGAAACCGACATGATTGGGATTGTTTTGAAAAGTCTAATTTTGGTTATACATAATAAAATAACCAAAATATTGGTATGGTACAATTTTTATAAAATAACCGGCTGAACCGAACCATTGACACCCTAACTGTAGGTGACCTTTGAATCCAGGCTTCAGCTTGTTACCTGAATTCATTAACAGCTCGTATTGAAAAATTAGTTAGATGCTAATATAAATTGTTATTTTCAGGGGCAGTACAAGTTTTACAAGGAGGAGTTGTCAAACAGTCCTTGAAGCCCATTTGCTTTCAATCGGAAGGATAATTGCTCCCATCTTACCTCATCTGGCTGAGGATGTCTGGCAGCATCTTCCTTTCCAGCATACAACCGAAGATGGGCATGTCGCCAATTTCGTTTTCGAGTCAAGATGGCCTGACTTAGATGCAGAACACCTTTCCGTTCCAGAGGAAGAAGTTGATTTTTGGGGGAAAATACTTGAGGTAACTATTTTACATCAGAGCCAGATGAGAAATTAATGATGACTAGGAGTTAAACATGGTTAGAATGCCTTGCAAATTGATGTTATTCAAATACTCATCTCCCTCGTATGCAGTTTTTTTTTTCATCCCTTGTATATAGGATGACTAGGAGTTTTCAGAAAAAAGGAAGACTAGAAGTGTAAAACATCATTGGCTTAGGACTCCTTACTCCTTGCAATGTTATATTTCCTCTTATCCTTACCCCTTAGAGTACTGGGATATTGACTAAAGCTTCTCAATTTCTATGGAAGACGTTTTGATACGGATAACTCCACATAGTTTGGCCCATTCTTTCAATCGGGTACCAGTTGTTTAAACTTAAAGATTGGCCTAGTATTCCAGTCTAGCTACCAGTTGCCTAAGTAAGCTCAAAGGCGGCCGATCTCTATATTTCTATGATGCACTCCATATAATAGCTTTAATATTTTAAGGGCTGCGAAATGATAGTCTATTACATCAGATGTCTTTTTGTTTGATAACTTAAACTATTTGTGGCATCTTTCTTTATGCCACACAGAGCCTATTTTACTTTCTATTGAATTGCTGTTCGTTCGGAGGTCCCGTCTTTTCCTTTTCTCGGCCTGCTTTATTAATCATTATCTTATGATGGCAATTTGAACAACTATGACCAGCTAAGGACGGAAGTTAACAAAGCACTGGAAGTAGCTCGAAATGGAAAAATGATCGGATCCAGCTTAGAGGCCAAGGTGTATCTCTACTGTTCTAATGAAAGCCTGGCTGAGAGACTAAACAAAATGTGCAAACCTACAAATGATGCAGATGCTCTAAATCGCATATTTATAACATCTCAGGTATACTGCGGTCTCGTTTTAACTATATAGTTCTGGCTGATGCTCAAGACTCTATAGGCCATGGTATAAATGCGTCAATTTCCATGTCTCTACGAGCACCAGTTTTTCCCCTCTTTTAGTTGCTATGTTGTTGCCGAGCTCACTTGAGCTTGAAACAAAATAATTCAAATCCTCTTGAAAACCTACTTTGATTTGCCCATGAAGTTCTTCAAACAAATATTTGGTCACAGTCGCACTTGCAATGAGTATTGATCATCTTTTTAGCTGAACTACGTTACACACTTGTGGCAATAGTTCCACTTGAATATTATGGTCTCTGTCTAGGAATTCTTGGACTCCATAATCGAAATGTCGTGTTTACTTGATGAAGTTAGGTTTGAAAACTTAATGCAAAAAGAGTTTCTTTGAGCACACAAAAAGGACAGTCCGATGCACTAAGCTCCCGCTATGCGCGGGCCGCGGGGTCTGAGGAAGGGCCGGACCTCAAGTTTCTTTGTGCACATGATTTTATGATTTTCTTGATTTGATACATTATATGAGTACGCTCTTGCAATATCTGCAGGTGGAGATTCTCAACTCCTTGGAAGATGAAAGAACTAAAGATGTTCAGTACAATGGAGAGTACCTCATCGAAGAAGGAAACACAATCTGGATTGGCGTATCCCGTGCAGATGGCTCAAAATGCGACAGATGCTGGAATTATTCACCTCAAGTAGGTTCATTTACTGAGCATCCTTTGCTATGTGGCCGCTGTTACAATGTGGTTATTGGTCTACCAATTCGTGATCCTGAAGATTTAGCCAAGGTCACACAGAGTGAAGCAAAAGAGGCTATAGCACACTGAAGTTAATCGGTCGAAAAATCTGGAGGTTTACATCTACTAAAAGCTTCACATCGAACTGTAATTTTTGTCTCCATTTGAATCTTCCGAAAGTTTTAATTTCTTCATCAGCCCTTCTAATGTAATTCATTAAAATAGATAAAGAAAAACACAAATGGAGAATCTTTTCCTTTTCAAAAAAGTTAGGATAGCATTTTGTACATGCATTAATGATTAGACGGATAACTGGCATTGGTGTTCTTTTTGTAAAGGATCTGATTTAGACCCTGTTTGTTGATCCAAATATAAATTATTTTTTATACATTCCGTTAGATTCTTTTGATGAAAGTTATTTCGGTAAACAATTTAAAACCAGCTGGGATTACAGGATTTTGGACTGTGAGAGGGGGAAGAAGAGAGAAACTCTGGTTGACATTTTAAAGTTTGCAACAGTTAGCTTGCTATTTGTAAACAAAATTTAAACCAAACCCAGTTGATGGGGCTGCACGCTGCAACCAAAATTTAAGAAATTTTTTCATAATCCAAGCAGCAATAGGTATTTTACATATATGATAACTACATCCCCAGTTCTTTATGTTTACATAACCATTTACGTTATTTCTGCAGGATTACTTATGCTTTGTTTTGTTATTTTGTTTTGTCTTGCCTTGGTTACTAATTTTGTCTTTGTTTTCCAATGCAGCTTTTCATTCTGTCCTATGCGCCGAGGGTCGCATGGAAGCAGCCTCTCTGCCCTTTTGGGTAGGGGTAAGACTGCCTACATATTACCCTCCCCAGACCCCACCTGGTGGGAGTATACTGGGTAGTTGTTGTTGTTGTTGTTGTTGATAACTACATCCCCAGCCGAAAGCTAACAATTTGGACCGATAATCACGTTTAACAGAAATCTGAAACATTAATTTTTCATGGCAGTTGATATTAAATGCCAAAGAAGACTTACTTTCTATATAGCACATCCACCTAAAACAAAAATCACCTATTTTTATGCGAAATCTCCTTGTTTCCCAGCCTAAGCAGTTCATAACAAAATTATAGGACAACAATAATGAATTTCGACCAAAATAAATTCTCCAATCATTTCCACAACATAATTTCAAATTACTTTTAGTATAATTTTAAATCCACGGTATAATTTCAGTGTAGTACCACAAATATAATTTCAGTAAATTTAAGTATAATTTATTATATCCACAATAAAAATCTATATAATTTATGATATCCACAATATAATTTTGATTTTGATATAATATTTTATTCCCATCAGTTTAATTTCAGTATGATTCAATTCACCCCATCAGACCATAGATAGCTCCCAATGAGTATCATAATGTGATATTAGTATATTTAAGTATAATTTATTATATCACAATATAATTTCAGTATAATTTATTTTATTCACAACATAATTTTCATAAAATTTATGATATCCATAGTATAAATTTTAATATAATCTTTGTACCCATTGTACAATGTCAATATTCTACATAACACCCCCCCCCCCCCACAAGTGTGTAATTTCAGTATAATCAACATACTTTTAATATAATTAATTATATCCACATTAATGATTTTCAAATACATGAAACCAAATCTGATTTGAATAGTGTACTAAGTAGAAATTTGATTTTAAGCAATAAGTTATACACATAATTTCTCTAAAAAGTTATACCAAATATACATAATGAATTATTGAATAAGTAGTATTAGTTTCATAATGATTAAATGTCACGACCCAAGATCTAACCACATCGTGATGGCGCCTATCGTAATACTACGCCAACCACTTACTTCCAATTATTCCATTTTTCAAATAAAGACTTAAGAAAAATCATAATTTTAACAGAAATTCAATAAGATAAAAGTATAAATCCAAATCCAACAGAAAGAAACATAATCTCGACCTCGGGTGTCACTAAACCATGAGCAACATACTACAACTCTCTGAAATATTAAGAATACATAGTTTGAGAATGTCTAAATAAAAGTACTATACGGAAGATAAGGAAGGAGAAGGCAGAACTGCGGTCGCCAAACAGCTACCTCGCAATCTCCACAGAAGGCCTCCAACTGGCAAGATCAGCAACTGCTATCGTGCCCCGAGATACCTGGATCTGCACACATGGGTACAGGGGGTAACGTGAGTATACCAACTCAGTAAGTAACAAGTCCAAACTTTGGACTGATGGCAGTGACGAACCAAATCTTATACAGGTTGCAACAGATAAATGTACGGAAAAGTAAACATGCTTACATCACATGTAGTTTCTCAGAAATAACTAAACACGATATGAACAATTCAAAGAATAAAGCTTAGGAAACTCTGAGTACCAATGCACAGATAGCATGATCAATGCCATGTATGATACCTTCACTCACAGTGCTCAACCACTCGGTACTGTATACGGCCCACTTGGCCTAGGGAAGATACATCCTAAAATGTACGTATATCATAGACTATAAGTTACCCAGCACCGAGGAAAATGGTCCAATCCAGCCTCATGGAGAAGATCCATCCCCATACCAATACTTCGGACAAAATCCATGTCCAGGAAAGGTCCATCCCTCAATATCATCAACTTCTGCATTCACTGGGGTATAAAGACTCTAGAGGAGCTTCTCTGAGCCCAAGCTCTATATCAATGCTACAGAAGGCATGATCAATATCTTGCTGCGACGTACAGTCCTATCCCATACTATCAATCAATATCCGGCTTTCGGCACCAGTCAGTCAATACTCTCTAGTCTCACACACACGGGCTAAAATGTTATGATACAAGCCCGAACAATGATATGATATGTCATGTATAAATAATCGACACCGAGGCATGATGTACTATATATGAACATGACTAAGTATAGATTATAAATGAAGCTAATGACATGATAACAAGAAACGACCTCCCGGGTCTCAAAAATATTGGCGTGAAGCCTAAACATGATATTTAGGATGATTTGCAACTTATTAACTTAATCACATAATTACAACACAAATAACAACATAAAAGAGTCACTAAGAAGTGCAACAGAATCATCCAGGGTGCATTTCTCACGGTGTATGCTTACACGCATGTCACTTGGCAGTGCGTCACCTCAATAGTAATCATAGAGCACATAGTTCGGAGTTTCGAACCAAGTTTGGAAGCGTTACATACCTCAAGCCAAGCTAAACTCTATCTCGCGGCTCCTTTTCCTCTCGATTCGGCCTCCAAATGCCCCCGAATCTAACCAAAATCAGTATACAACCATCAGAAAATGCTAAAGGAACAAAGCCCACTCAAAAAATTATGACCACCCGACCATTCGTCTCATATGTTACCGCTTTACTTTACCTATTTCTATTTTTTATGCTTCATTATCCATATTTATGGTATCGGGTTGATTGAACTGAATCCGGAATAATTTTGGTGAGGTTTGAGACACTTAGTCTCTTTTAAGGAAGTTTAAGTTGAAAAAGTCAACCAGATATTGACTTATGTGTTAGATGACTCGGATGTGAGTTCCGATGGTTCGGTTAGATTTGGGGGTGATTTATGACTTAGGAGCGTTATCGAAATGGGGTTTGGAGATTCGGAGTAGAATTAGGCTTGAATCGGCGAAGTTGATTTTTTTGCAATTTTTGATTGGTAGGTGAGATTTTTATATAGGGGTCAGAATGGAATTCTGAGGGTTTTAGTAGTTCTGTTGTGTCATTTGGGATGTGTGTGCAAAATTTCAGATCATTCGGACGTTGTTTAGTTGAATTTTTGATCAAAAGCGTAATTCAGAAGATTTTAGAAAAGTTTGGCTTGCATCCGATGTGTTTTGAGAGATTTGATGTTGTTTGAGGTGTTTTTGTGATTGGAAAAAGTTTGAATAAGGTTTTAGGATATTTTGGTTCCTTTGGTTGAGGTCCCGGGGGCCTCGGGTGGGCATCAGATCATTTTGGAGTTAAGAAAATTGGAGAAAATCTATTTAGTTGTTGCAAGGATTTTATCCTTCGCGTTCGCGAGTGGAGCATCACGTTCGCGAAGAGTCAGTTGAGGAAGGCAAGGATTAAGCCTTCGTGTTCGCGATGGGATCTCCGTGTTCACGAAGGGCTAAGGAATTGGAGTTTGCGTTGGCGAGAAGGGCTTCGCGATCGCATAGAGGAATTGGGCCAGCTAGATTGGAGGTCAAGTTGTTCATCCCATTCGCGGGAGATGGAGCGAGTTTGCAAAGGTACGCCTGGGAGAAACCTCGCATTCATGTGTGCTTGGTCGTGATCGCATAGAAGGAAAATTGTTCAAAGTAAATTTATTCTTTGCAAACGCGAGGCTTTGACCGCGTTCGTGAAGATGGAAACTAAGGCTTGGGCAGATTACTTTTAACTCGTCTTGTCCGCAATTTTGGAGATCATTTCCTCCATAGTTGGTTGCTATTGGATATTTTGAAGGAGATTGAAGAGGGATTCAAGGGGAATCACTTGGAGGTAAGATTATTGGACTTAAAACTCGATTATTATGTGAATTCCAACTAGAAAATCATGGAAACTTAAGATAAAAATGGAAGAACTAGGGCTTGGAAATTTGGGCTTTTGATTGGGGATTTGGAGGACCATATGTGGTCAAATTTGAGAACTTTTGATATGTATGAATTCGTGGGGAGATAAAGAATCTATTGGTGTAAACATTTCTGAATTTTGAGACGTGGATCCGGGGGTTGACTTTTTGTAATTTTGTGATTTGTGCCATTTATTGATTGTTTTCTCTCGGGCTTCGTTCCCTCAGCATATTTTGATGTCCTCGTTCTGATTTTGGATAGTTCGACACGCGTGGAGGCCGATTCGAGGGTCAAAGGCATTGCAGAAAAATATTTTCATCGATTTGAGGTACGTAATCATTGTAAAATTGGAACTAAATGTACAAAACCTTGGTATCTGACTTGTTTTGATAATTGCAGTGGCGTACATGTTAGATGACGAGTGTGTGGGCGTGCACCATTAGGGATGTGACTCGATCCATCCCGTAGTGACTATTAAGCCACGCATTTGATTTGAAAATGTTATATTATCCCGTATTTTGGATTCTTTTACTGTATTATAGGTTGTATGCCATGTTTTGGGCCTTGTGCCGACCTGTAGACACCTTTATGGGCATTTTGACTGTTTTTCCTCACTTTACTTGCTAGAAGCATATCCTTAGTCATATTTTACCTGCTCAAATGTTTAAAACTTGGTTTTATTACTCTACTTCTAATTGTGAGGACTATTTGGGTTGAGTTCCCTAATTTCTATTGTTGTGCCCGAGAGGCTGTGAGGTTAAGGACTAAGAGAAGTTGAGAAATCGACTGTGAGGATATTTATATATGTGTGAGTTATGGATCGGGTTGCACGCCGCAACGATTCTTTCATGGATTAGGCTGTACGCCGTATATATATATATATATATATATATATATATATATATATATCGGGCTGCACTCCACCTCGATTTGACGTTTGGGCTTTAGGAGCCCCTCCAGAGTCTACAAACCTTTAGTGAGCGCAGTAGACTATAAATATATGGATCAGGCTACATGCCGCATCGGTTACTATGATTTCCTATTATTATGATATACTAATGAGCCAAGTGCTGAGAGTGAGTACGGTGTGGCGAGAGTTGAGTCACGAGCGACCAGGAAGCTGCCAGAGGGGCCACATTCTGATGTTTTCAATGATTTCACTCCTCTTTAAACAAGCCTCTGTTGAATATATTGTTAAGTATCTGATTTTAATGTTTTAAACTAAAAGTGTTGATTTTATGACATAACTGATTTTAAAGTTATATGTTTTTGGACTGCTCGTCGCTACTTTTAGTCCTTATTTACTTTAGTTACTTACTAAGTTGGCGTACTCACGTTACTCCTCGCACCTTTTGTGCATATTCAGGTGCGCGAGTGGCCGAGTGAGAGTTTTCAGCTGTTTCAGCATTTGACGGAGACTTCGAGGTAGCTGCATGGCATCCGCAACCTTGTTCTCTCCCTCCTATCTTATTATTTTCCGTATTTTCTAGATTATTGATGTATGAGGTATTCACACTTGTATTAGAGGCTCTAGACTCATGACAGCAGATTGTTGGGGTTGTGTAGTTTACTGTTATTTTGTCTTTTCACATATTTTTTGCTGCTTTAACTCTAACAATGACTTGGTATTTAAAACTTGTGATAGAAAATGGATTAATATTAACGGAAACAGGGTGGTGGTTAAATGGTTAGTCGGCTTGCTTAAAAATGTGATATGCGCCATCACGACTGGTATTTAGGGTTGTGATAAGTTGCTATCAGAGCCTAGGTTACATAATCTCGCGAGTCATGATCGATTTAGTAGAGTCTCGCGGATCTGTACAGAGACATCTATATTTATCCTCGAGAGGTTGCAGAACCTTTAGGAAAAGCTTCATATTCTTTAAATTCTTGTCGTGCAAATTTTTGATCTGAGTACTATACTTCTGTTATTCCATTCTCTCATAGATGGTGAGGACACGTGTTATTTGGTAGGACAGATGGCCACCAGTACCACCAGCTGGGACCACTAGAGCCTGAGGTCACAATCGAGCCCGTGGCCGGGGCAGAGCAGCTAAAACAGCACCGACAGATCTATCAGTTGCCCTAGTTCTCGATCAGGTCCCAATTGTAGACGCTCATCAACACCAGTTCAGGTACCAGATATGCCTATCGTGATTCCAGGCCTTCATGAGGCTTTCGATCAGATCTTATGTGTACCGATTTGGCTCAGGCGGTCTCAGTTACTACGACCGCAACTACTTGCCAGGCCGGGGAAGGCACCCAAACGCATGTTCCTCGCACACCTGAGAAGGTTGTGCAGGACTCCCGATACCGGGGGTACCTCCTGCCCAGTCAGTTGCACCAACTCAGGAGTTTGTAATACCAGTTATGCTAGATGATGAGCAGCATCGACTTGAGATGTTTGGTAGACTCCGGCCTCCGACATTCAGCGGTGCAGAGGGCAAGGATGACCAGGGTTTCTTGGATAAGTGCTAGTGGTTGCTTCGTACATGATAGATTCTTGAGACCAGTGGAGTGGAATTTACCACCTTTTAGTTTTATGGAGCTGCCTTCACTTGGTGGGAGGAGTATGAGAGGCGTAGGCCTGTTGGTGCAGCGTTCCTTACTTTGAAGCAATTCTCTATTCTCTTCCTGGTAAAATATGTGTCACAGTCACGCCGAAAGAAGCTTTGCATAAAGTTTGAGCAGTTGTCTCAGGGGGAGATGACTGTGACGCATTATGAGATGTTGTTCTCCAAGTTAGCCTGACATGTAGTTTGGTTGGTTCCCATAGATCGAGAGAGGATCAGGAGGTTTTTTGATGGCCTCACATACCAGCTTTGGATTCTCATGACTAGAGAGAGGGTGATAGGTGCTACCTTCTAAGAGGTTGTTGATATCACCCGTGAGATTGAGTCGGTTCGCCGGCAGGAGCGAGGGGAAAGGGAGGCCAAGAGGCCTTGGGGATCTGGTAGCTTTAGCAGTGCTCCTTCGAGGGGTCAGTTCTAGCACGGCTGAGGCCGTTCCTTCAGACAAGCTCATTCAGCTTGCTCAGGTTACCGTGGAGCACCATTAGGTTATGGCTTTCACAGTTCACATCAGGACCACTCATCAGTTGGTGCCCTTCCAGCTCAGAGCTCGTCTCGTGCTGTATCAGTCCAGGGTTCTTCCATGCCAGGTCCTTCTACTTGTAGTTTCAGTGCTAGGGATTCCCTTCAGCCCCCATCTCTAGCACCAGGGGAGTTGTTATAAGTGTGGAGAGTTTGGACATATGAGGAGGCAATGTCCTCGTCTTCATAATAGTCAGTCTCGGCAGAGGGGTCAGCCCTCGACTTTTGCTCGAGTTACTTCACCACCCACCCAGCCAGCTAGGGGTGGAGGTAAGGAAGCTAGGGGCCACCCTGGAGGGAAAGGTTGATCAGGTGGTGGTCAGGATCGTTTCTATGCCATCCCAGGTAGACCAGATGGTAGTGTTTCAAATGTCGTGATTTTAGGTATTGTTTGAGTCTGCCATAGAGATTCCTCAGTATTATTTGATCCCGGTTCCACCTTTTCTTATATGTCATCTTACTTAGCTTGTTATCTGGATACACCCCGTGTGTATCGGTCGTGTGTGGTGACTATTGGGGGTCTGGAGACAGTGGATCTTTTACTATTGTATATAGTGGATTTCGATATCATCTTGGTCATGGATTGGCTATCTACCTATTGTACTATTCTGGACTATCATGCCAAGACAACTACATTGGCTATACTGGGTGTGCCACGAATAGAGTGGCGAGGCTTGACTGATTATGTTCCCAGTAGAGTAATCTCATTCTTGAAGCCCCATTGTATTGTTGGGAAGGGGTGTCTTCCGTATCTAGACTTCGTGATGGATTTTGGAGCTGAGGTTCCCAGTATTGATTCTATCCCAGTTCTGAGAGATTTTCCAGATATGTTCCCTGCGTATCTGCAGGGCATGCCACCGGATAGGGATATTGATTTTGGTATTGATCTGGTACCGAGCACTCAACCCATTTCTATTTAGCCGTATCGTATGACACCAGCGGAGTTGAAGGAGTTAAAGGAACAACTTTAGAAACTCCTTGATAAGAGGTTCATTCGGCCTAGTGTGTCACCTTGGGGTATGCCAGTTGTGTATGTGAAGAAGAAGGATGACACAATGAGAATGTACATTAATTACAGGCAATTAATCAAGATAAAAACTAAGAACAAATATCTTTTGCCTCGCATTGATGATTTATTCGACCAACTTCAAGAAGCGAGTGTTCTCCAAGATTGATCTCTATTCTAGTTATCACCAGTTAAAGATCAGGGATTCAGATATTCTTAAGACGGCTTTCAGGACCCGATATGGTCCCTATGAGTTCTTGGTGATGTCTTTTGGGCTGACCAATGCCCCAACATTGTTCAGGCATTTGATGAACAGTGTGTTCCGGCCTTATATCGATTTGTTTGTCATAGTCTTTATTAATGATATTCTGGTGTATTCGCATAGTCAGGAGGAGCACGTGGAGTATTCGAGAGTTGTGTTGCAGAGATTGAGGGAGGAGAAACTTTATGCAAAATTCCCCAAGTGTGAGTATTGGCTTGGTTCAGTGGTTTTCTTGGGGCGCGTGTTGTCTATCCAGTGTATTAAGGTTGATCCGAAGAATACAAAGGCAATTCAGAGTTAGTCCGGACCGTCCTCAGCCGCAGAAATTTGCAATTTTCTTGGTTTGGCAAGCTGTTATCGCCGGTTTGTTACGGGATTCTCATTTATCGCATCGCCCTTGAATAATTTGACTCAGAAGGGTGCTTCATTCGTATGGTTGGATGAGTGTGAACAGAGCTTTCTGAAGCTCAAGATAGCTTTGACCACAACTCCATTGTTGGTTTTGCCATCAGCTTCAGGTTCATATACCATGTATTGTGATGCTTCGAGAGTTGGGATTGGTTGTGTGTTGATGCAAGATGGTAGAGTTATTGCTTTTGCTTCTTGTCAGTTGAAGCCCTATTATAAGAACTACCTCGTTCATGATTTGAAGTCGGCTGCCATAGTTCACGCACTGATGATTTGGAGGCATTAGATGTATGGAGTATCTTGTGAGGTGTTCACTGATCATCGTAATCTTCAATATTTTTTCAAGCAAAAGGATCTTAATTTGGGGCAACGGAGGTGGTTGAAGTTGCTTAAGGATTATGATATCACTATATTGTATCATTCGGGAAAGGCAAACATGGTGGCCGATGCTTTGAGCCTAAAGGCAGTGAATATGGGGAGTTTGGCATACATTCAAGTTGGGGAGAGACCTATTTCAATTGATGTTCAGGCCTTGACAATCGGTTCGTGAGGTTGAATATTTTGGAGCCCACTCAGGTATTGGCTTGTGTGGTTTCTCAGTCTTCCTTATATGATCAAATCAGAGAGAGGCGACATGATGATCCGCATTTGCTAGTCCTTAAGGAAGGAGTTCAGTATGATGACATCAGAGATGTGACCATTGGTGATGATGGGGTGTTGATGATGCATGGCCGAATTTGTGTGCCCAATGTGGATGGGCTTCGGGAGTTGATTCTGGAGGAGGCCCATAGCTCGCAGTATTCCATTCATCCGGGTGCCACAAAGATTTATCAAGATTTAAGGCAACACTATTGGTGGATATGAATGAAGAAAGATATTGAGGGATTTGTAGCTCGGTGTCTCAATTGTAAGAAGGTAAAATAAGAGCACCAAAGATCGGGTGGCTTACTTCAGCAGATGGTTATTCCTGAGCGGAAGTGGGAGAGGATCACTATGGACTTAGTTGTTGGAATTCTACACACTTTGAAGAAGTTTGATGCTATTTGGGTGATTGTAGATCAACTGACCAAGTCCGTACACTTTATTCCTGTTTGTATTACCTATTATTCGGAGCGGTTGGCAATATATCCGAGATATTGTTCGCTTTCGTGGTATTATTATTTCTATTATATCAGATAGAGGTACTCAGTACTTTGCAGTATTTGAAGGTCGTGCTGAGAGAGTTGGTACTCAGGTGGAGTTGAGCACAACTTTTCATCCTCAGACGGATGGGCAGTCCGAGCGCGCTATTCAGATATTGGAGGACATGTTTCGTGCTTGTGTAATTGATTTCGGAGGTTCATGGGATGATTTTCTACCGCTTGTAGAGTTTTCCTATAACAATAGCTATCGGTCAAGTATTCAGATGGCTCCCTATGAGGCTTTGGGCGGTGTAGGTCTCCAGTTGGTTGGTTCGAGCCCAACGAGGCTAGGCTATTGAGAACAGACTTGGTGTATGATACTTTAAATAAGGTAAATGTGATTCAAGAGAGTCTTCGTACAGCACAGTCGATGCAAAAAGGTTATGCTGATAGGAAGGTTCGAGGTGTGTCCTACATGGTTGGCGAGAAGATAATGTAGAAGGTTTCACCCATGAAGGATGTTATGAGATTTGGGAAGAAAGGGAAATTGGGTCCTTGGTTCGTTGGGCCTTTTGAGGTGCTTCAACGGATTGGGGAGGTGGTTTATGAGCTTGCTTTGCCACCCATCTTGTCGAGTGTGCATCAGGTATTTCATGTTTTAATGCTTCAGAACTATATTGGGAATCCGTCTCTTGTTCTAGATTTCAGCACGGTTCACTGGATGATGATTTGACCTATGTTGTGGAGCCAATAGCTATTTTGTGTCATAAGGTTCGGAAGTTGAGGTCAAAGGATATAACTTTAGTGAAAGTGTAGTGGATAGGTCGGCGCTTTAGAGGAGGCTACCTGGGAGACCGAGCAGGAGATGCAGGGAAGATATCCTCACCTATTTGGGGCTTTAGGTATGTTTCTTGATTCGTTCGACGACGAACATTTGTTTAAGTTGGGGAGGATTTGACGAACCGGCCAGTCGTCTCATGAGTTAGCGCTCCATTTCCCCATAAGTACTTATTTATGCTTCGTTATTTGTGTGGTATCAAGTTGATTGGATTGAATCCGGAATGATTTTTGTGAGATTTGAGACACTTAGTCTCTTTTAAGGAAGTATAAGTTGGAAAAGTCAACCGGATGTTGACTTATGTGTTACAGGGCTCGGATACGAGTTATGATGGTTCCGTTAGCTTCGGGGAGTAATATATGACTTAGGAGTGTGATAGGAATGAGTTTCGGAGGTTCGGAGTAGAATTAGGCTTGAATTGGCGAAGTTGATATTTTGGAAATTTTTGGTTGGTAGGCCAGATATTTTATATAGGGGTCCGAATGGAATTCTGAGAGTTTTAGTAGTTCCATTGTCATTTGGGATGTGTGTGCAAAGTTTCAGGTCATTCGGACGTGGGTTTGTTGGGTTTTTGATCAAAAGCATAATTCGAAAGATTTTAGAAAAGTATGGCTTGAATCCGATGTGTTTTGGGTGATTTGATGTTATTTGAGGTTTTGTGGTGATTGGAACGAGTTTTAATAAGGTTTTCGGATATGTTGGTGCATTTGGTTGAGGTCTCGAGGGCCTCGGGTGAGTTTCGGGTGGTCAATCAGATCATTTTGGAGTTAAGAAAATTACAGAAAATCTGTTCAGCTTTTGTAGGGATTTTACCATTCATGTTCGTGAGTGGAGCCTCGCGTTCGCGAAGAGTTAGGGATTAAGACTTTGCATTTGCAATGGGAGCTTCACGTTTGCTGAGGTCTAAGGAATTGGAGTATCACATTCGCGAGAAGGGCTTCGCGATCACATAGAGGAATTGGGTCAGCTGGATTGGAGGTCAAGTTGTTCATTGTGTTCGCGGGAGATGGAGCGCGTTCGCAAAGGTGTGCGTGGGTGAAACGACGTGTTCGCGAGGTCTTGGTTTCGATAATGTAGAAGGAAAATTGGTAAAAGTAAACTTGTGCTTCACGAACGCGAGGCTTTGACCATGTTCGCGAAGAAGGAAATTAAGGCCTAGGCAGAATGTTTTTAACTCGTCTTGTCTGCGATTTTAGGGCTCATTTCCTCCATAGTTGGTCGTTTTTGGAGATTTTTGACGGAGATTTAAGAGGGATTCAAGGGGATACACTTGGAGGTAAGATTCTTGGACTTAAAACTCAATTATTATGTGAATACCAGTTAGAAAATCATGGAAACTTAAGCTAGCAATTGAAGAACTAGGGCTACGAATTTGGGCTTTTGATTGGGGATTTCGTGGACCATTTGGGGTTGGATTTGAGAAATTTTGATATGTATGAATTCGTGGTAAGATAAGGAATCTATTGGTGTAAAAATTTCAGAATTTCGAGACATGAGCCCAGGGATCGAGTTTTGGTAATTTCGGGATTGTGCCATATATGATTGTTATCACTTGGGCTTCGTTCCCTTAGCATATTTTGACGTCCTCTTTCTGATTTTGGATAGATTCGATGCGCATGGAGGGCGAATCAGGGAGCAAAGGCGTTGCGTAATAGTATTTTTATCGGTTTGAGTTAAGTAACCATTGTAAATCTGGATTTGAGGGTACAAAACCCCGATATCTGACTTGTTTTGATAAATGCGGTGGCGCACATGCTAGGCGACGAGCGTATGGGCATGCACCGTTAGGGATTGTGACTTGGTCCACCCCGTTGCGACTATTAAGCCGCATATTTGATTTAGAAATGCTATATTATTCGTATTTTGGATTCTTATACTGTATTATGGGCTGTATGCCATGTTTGGTGCCTTGTGCCGACCTGTAGACACCCTTATATGCGTTTTGATTGTTTTTCCTCACTTTACTAGCTAGAAGCTTATCGTTAGTCATGTTTTACCCGCTCAAATAGATTTTATTGCTCTACTCTTAATTGTGAGGGCTGAGTTCCCTAATTCCTATTATTGTGCCCGAGAGGCTGTGAGTTTAAGGACTGAGAGAGGTTGAGAACCCGATTGTGAGGATATTTATGTATATGTGAGTTATCGATCGGGCTGCACGCTGCAATGATACTTATATGGATCCGGATATTTATATATATGTGTGAGTTATATATATGTGTATTTATATATATATTTATACACATATATATATGTGTATATATATGCAGTGGATAGGTCGGACCGTGGAGAAAGCCACTTGGGAGACCGAGCAGGAAATACGCAGCATGTATCCTCACTTGTTTGATACTCCATGTATTTTTCTTGACCCGCTCGAGAACGAGCGTTTATTTTAGTTGGGGAGGATGTAATGAGTTACCGCCCCGTTTTCCCCGTTTTATATTTCTATGTGTTCCATTATATGTGTTGGGAGAGTTTAAGTAATTCGGATGGAGTTTGGATAGAAATGAGTCAATTAGTCTATTTATGAGAAGGTTAATTTGCAAACGTCAACCGAATGTTGACTTATGAGCTAGAGGGCTCGGAGTGGATTTTCGACGATTCGACTAGTTTCGGGTGGTGATTTATGACTTAGGAGAGCAACCAGAACTGAATTTTGAGGTCCGACGTAGAATTAGGCTTTAATTGGCTAAGTTAGAATTTTGGCGAAGTTCGGTTCATTGGTGAGATTTTGATCCGGGGGTCGGAATGTAAGTACAATTGTTGGAGTAGGTCCGTTAGATGATTTTGGATATGCGTGCAAATTTTCAGATCATTCGGAGGTGTTTAGGTCGGGGTTTGGATCAAATGAAAGTTTAGGAAGTTTTAGTTTAACTTAGGCTTGAATCCGTGGTAATTTGACAATTTTGATGTTAATGATAGTGTTTTAATGTTACGAGCAAGTCGGAATGATGTAATAGAGCACATCTGTGCGTTTTGGTGAGGTACCGAGGGCCTTGGGGTGACGGCGGATGATTAAAATGAGAATTTTTGAAGTTGCAGCAGGTCTGTTATTTGAAGCTCCTGGTATTTCCACATTTGCGGAAAAAGGACCGCAGGAGCGGTTCCCCAGATGTAGCTAATTTGTTGCAAAAGCGGTCCTGGTGAGGGCTGGTACTTTGTGTAAAAACGGGAGAAGTTCCGCAAAAGCGGATACCGCAGAAGAGGTAAGAGACCCAGAAGCGGTCATGGAATACATGAGGGGACCGCAGAAACGGCCCCAGTCGACTTAATGGAAAACCGCAGAAGCAGTTTATTGGATGCTGAAGCGACAACCGCAGAAGTGGTCTGGGTGTCGCAGAAGGGAAAATCGCAGAGGGTTTAATGAAACAGTGTTTGCAATTTAAGAAGTTAAGAAAACATTTTTAACTTCAGGAAGAGGCGATTTTGGGCGATTTTTAGGAGAAAACAAAGGATCATCATCGGGTATTAACTACTAGCCTAGGAATACGTTATTTTGGTGTAAAAATATTGATTAATCACGGAATTTCAAGGATTTAAGGGCTAAAAATGGAGGGTAGGGCTTGGAACTCAAGAGAGTTTAAATATGAGTTTTGGAGCGGTAAACGAACTCCGTTTTTGATAAATTTTATATGTACGGACTCGTGGCAAAATGAGAAATCCGTTGATATGATTTTCAGAATTTTTCAAGATGTGGGACCGGGGCTCGGGTTTTACCAACTTCGTAATTTTTAGCGTTTTTCGTTTAATTTCAATTGGGTCATGTTTTTTTAATTTATAATGACGCATTCGTCGTGATTTTAACTAGATTTGACGCGCGTAAAGGGAGATTCAAAAGGAAAAGGCATTGCGGACCAGTCTACGACTGGTTAGAGATGAATAGTTTGTATAGATGATGGCCTAAGGGTTTGAAACCCCGGTTATCACATCATGACACTATGTTAGGGCGTGACTCGCACCCCATGGAAGGTGCGAGATGGTATATGATTGGGGATTGTGACTTGGTCTATCTCTAGGGTTAAATAAAATTATTGGCAGTTGGTACGCACATTGTGTTGTTGATTATTGGGCTTAATGCCATGTTTGGGGCTTCGTGCCGATCTGTCGCATCCGTCTAGGATGAATGTAATTGTGATAGTATGATTTGCAAAATCATTGATCTGAATCATGTGCTTAATCACTCTTATTAAATGCTAAGTCACATTTTTCTAGAAATAAATTAAGTAAATCATATTCACCTTAATAATTGAAAAATGGGAAAATTAGATTGAATATGTTATGTGACTCATATGCATACTATGGACTGAGCGTGGGTCGGGCTGCACGCCGCAGCGGTGATATAATGATATTGTGCTTGGGCTGAAGGAGCCCCTCTGGAGTCTGTACACACCCCCAGTGAGCGCCGTCAACGTTAAACGGATCGGGCTGCACGACGCAGCGAATTCATATTCATTGCATTGCATCTTTACATGATACTTGACTGCTATATTTGATATTGTTTTGCTACTAGGTCGTAGTTACGGTATAAGACTGTTAGTTTTAGCTTTGTTTTGTGGCATTTCGTGGATTTCTGACTTTCAGAAATTATATATGCTTATTAGTCACTGAGTCGGTAGTACTCACCCCTACTCCCTGCACCTTGTGTGCATATTCAGGTACACCGGAGGCTTAGCTGATACTCGTAGTCTCCCACTATTTTCCAGAGTCGTTGAGGTAGCTGCTTGACGTTCGCATGACCTGGTTGCTCTTCATATTCCAGTTCATTATTATTACATTCATTTCCAAATTTTTTATACTTTCATTCAAATATTATTATCCAGTTTTGTTAGAGGCTCTAGACCCGTGACCCAGATATTTTGGGAGTGTTTATTTAGATTCGTATTAACTTATTATTATTTTATTAATATTATCTGGATTATTATTTAGAAATTATTATATTTTTCCTTAAAATGTCGGTTTGAGAATTTATTGACAAAGGGAGAGCGAACGTTGCTCAGGCTTGCCTAACTTTCGGGTTGGGCGCCATCACGCCTGCGTTTGGGTCATGACACCAGCTTTCCAATTGCAAAAAATGGGGTTTGGCTAGCATATCAAAGCATCACAAGTCAAGCAAAACAACAAGAGCATTGAGCTGGTAATAATCAACATGCTTTAGGGTGAGGCACAAGAATTGGTTAAAGTCAGTCCAGGAGCAGTGCAACAAATAGATGGTATATGGTCTTGAATGGAGAAGAGGTATGACAAAGGAAGTAGTTAGGCAAGAGACAAGCGGGGTTTTCAAATAGAAGTGCAATCTATCGGTAAGTAAGGGAGCAACAGACCTCAGTTTCAAGACCATCAGATAAGCCAAGAGGCAACAACATATTGTGGGGGCAATGGACGTAATTTGGGAATTCATGTAAGAGTCAAAGGTCAAGAATATGCCAGTTCATGAGCAATGCCCCAAAAAGAAGATATTGGATTTGAACGGGAAAAAAGGTATTTTGTTGGCACAGATGACGGAGAAAGTGATTAATCAGTAAACATGCAAGATCTTCAAGAAGAATCAGCTGTCATAGAACACATATAAGGTTAGATAAGAAGATTAGAAGTAATAATTGAGAGGTAGTCATCAAGAAGAGCAAAAATTATTAGCTATGTTTTAAAGATGGTCGGACAAATCGGAGCATGGAAAGGAGAAAAGGAAAGCCATCCCCAGCAGGAGTACCACAACCAACCACCGCGCTTTAAGCTGACAAAATTTTCTTTGATTTGAAATAGGGGTATAGAAATGTTATTGATGGCGAAAATATATGCTACAGGAAGATTACCAATCTGGAGCAGAGAATTTTCTGTCGTTTTGAAAATTTTCTTGAAGTCGGCTACCCATCTGAAGAACATGAAGGTCAATACAATTTTTTTTATAAACAAAAGAGAGAGGAAAGTAGTTTTTAGGAAAGAAACACCAGTTTTAAGAAAATTACTTTTTGGAGGATTGAAACACTAGTTTTTAGGGAAGTGGTTTTTGAAGGAGGACAACACCAGTTTTTAGGGAAGCAGTTATGAAGGAAGATAATTCAAGTTAGAAGGTAGATAAAACATGTTTCAGAGGAAAATGGTTAATCGATAAAAATCTTAGTTTGTTGAATCTTTCACCTAAGATAAAAAATCTTAGTCTGATGAATTTTTCACCTAAGATAAATATGGAAATCTTAGTCTATTGAATTTTTCACCTAGGATAAGAAATCTTAGTATGTTGAATATTTTACCTAAGACAAAGGTAGAAAACCTAATTTGATGAATTTTCTCCTAGGATAATTTGAAAAGAAGGGAAGGTAGAAGTTGGAAAAAAGAAAGGGAGGCATAATTTGGGAAAAATAAAGGAAGGCATAATTTGGGAAAAAAGATACGAAGGCAGAATTTGAAAAAGAAAGAAATGAATTTTGAATTTGAAAGACTAAGAAACTTTGGATTCGAAAAATGGACCTAGTTTGAGGATTTATCTCCTAGGATAAAAATCTTAGTCCGTTTAATCTTTCACCTAAGATGAAGAAATCTTAGTCTGATGATTTTTCACCTAAGATAAAAAGAAAATCTTGGTTTGTTGAATCTTTCACCTAAGATAAAATCTTAGTCTGATAATTTTTCACCTAAGATAAAGATAAATATCTTAGTCTATTGAATCTTTCACCTAAGATTAAAATCTTTGTCTGATGTGTTTTCACCTAAGATAAAGATAAAAATCTAAGTCTGTCGAATCTTTCACCTAAGATAAAGTTCTTAGTCTGATAAATTTTTCATCTAAGATAAAGATGAGAATCTTGGTATGTTAATTCTTTCACCTAAGATAAAAATCTTAGTCTGATGAATTTTTCACCTAAGATAAAGATAAGAATATTAGTCTGTTGAATATTTCACCTAAGATAAGAATCTTAGTCCGATAAATTTTTCACCTAAGAAGGGAACATATTTCAGTCTTTAAATTTTATCTTTTGAAATATTTCAGTCTTTAAATTTTCAAGTTTTGAAGTAGGGAGCCCACCCCTATAACAAGGGAATACGTTTCAGTCTTTAAAGTTTAAAGTTACACTTCAGACTTACCGCAATTCAAGTGTTAGTTTTTAACTCTTATTAGTATATGGTAATAAGCACCCAGTTTTCCAAACTGGGGCAGAAAGTTTTCTTTATTTTTTCTATTTTTGTGTGAAGTTGGGAGCCCACCCAGATAACAGAGGAATACGTTCAAGTTCAAGTTTATTCAAGTTCAGCAATTTGGAGAGAAGTAACAACGTCCCAGTTAGCAAGTTGAAGTAACGGCAATGGATTTCACGAAGAAAACACAAGATAACAAGACAACAAGGAAGTATAAGATGCAAGTTTGAAGATTTTAGATAGGACTTTTGTTATTCATAGTTCATAGCGTAGTCTAGCTTCTTTTATTTTGACATGGTGTAATAAGGAAGGTCAGCGTGCAGTAGCAGCAACGATTGCGGTGAAATCACAGCTCCTGGAAGTCCCCAACTACCAGACACTCCCAAACTACACTGACCCGATTCCTGTTTAGCCTAGGATATGTAGGCAACCTCTGAAGTAAGATGCGGTCACACTTTTCAAAAATTCTTCACACGGAATATTCGAACGGGCAAAAATTGCTCGTATTTTCTCACTTATCTTTGCCCGAAAACCTTTCATGTTTCATAGCAAATAGGGGCAACTGTGACCACGTGATTTTTTCCCTATATATGAAGAAAAAGAGAAAAAAAAAACAATTTGGAAAAAAAGAAGAAGGAACAAAAGGCTGTGTTAATTTGAATTGGGCCACTGCCAATTAAATCCCAGCCCAAACCCCAATGCACGTCCAAGCCCAAAGCCCGCAACTCGATCCAGCCTTTCCCAAACATAAGAATGACGTCATTTTCTTTTTCCATCCTAACCGTCTGATTCCCTTGATCGAACGTCCCACAATGATTCTCATAATTTGACATAACTTTCTGAAGATTTATATTAACCCTATAGAATATATCGTCTTTCTTGTACTCGCTTTTGAACCTCCGTCAGTGGAGCTGCCACCGGCAAACTCTAACACCTCAAAACCACACAAAAATGACACCCTAACTCCTCGCTGCTTCCTATACTCAAATCCGTTGCCCGTTTCTTTCAAATCCCATCAAAGCTCGTCAAATATCCATTAAAAATTTTTGTCCACGACATCACTTATCCCAAATTAACCCAAATTCATGCCATAGGTTCTCCTTACCATCCTCTGCCCAAATATCCAAATAGTTTCCTTCAAATCATCTTCAAGCATCTCGAATTTCGAATTGAAGTTGGCCGAAAAATCCTAAATTTTCGAAAACCGGCCTAATAGAGTGTTGCATGGCTCTCTCACTCTCCTAATAAAAGAAATGCACTACTGACAAAGGCAAAATAACCCAAAGTTGTTCGAATTCAGAAATCTTTAGAGCCGTTTATGTGAGTCTTGAATTTTGTTATTTTTTCTTTTTTAACCTTTTCTCTTTGTTTCATGTTCATTAATAGCCGTTTAATTTCCATTACTTGTTTTTGATTAAGATTGCTTTGATTTCTCAACATAATGTAGTAGTTAATTCTTGTTTGTTTTATCCTGATTTTAATTTGATTATTAGGTAGGTTATAATTCACGTTAAGTGAAATGATGTTTTAGGTTTTAATTTAGTTTGTGCGTTGTTAATTTTTCTTCATCAATTTCGTTTAAGTATGGTTGACTTCAACTGAATAATTAGTGTTAATTAGTTTGGCAGTTAGTCACTATAGTTCAAAGGTTTCAGGGGTGTTTTGGGTTTTTGACATGGGATGGAATATTATAGAATACCCTAGAACATTCTATGATAGGAACTTGGTGTCAATTTTAAAATTTGAAAGTGGGGACTTGAGACATAATTCAAAAATAAAAGGTCTAAATAGAAATAAAGTGGGGGATTACTTAGATATTGTAAAATGGAGACCCCTTGGCTGTGCCTATAAATGGAAGCCCAATACCTTGTGTAAGGGGTCTTCTTTTCAGCTCAGGAATTACCCCAAAAAGTTCCCTCTCCTGAGTAGTTTTTTTTAGATTTGAAGCATAATTTCAATTGTAAAACCAAAAAAAATCCAAAAAATAAATCAAAAGGGAAAAATAAAACAAAATGCAGTGAAACTATCAAATAATAATATTCCATTAGTTATTGTAGTTCCTTTTCGAGTTTGGTTGATTGATTTCGATTTTGGATTGAATACTCGGTAATTTCTGGATTGATCGTGAATTCAGAATAGCTTTTGGTAACCTTGCATATATTTGGTTGAGTTAGTGTGTGGTTCAACTTGCTGATTTGATTCAAGTTTTCTGAACACTTCCTGTACTGTTGGGTTTTATTCAGTGGGTTATTGAATTATTTTCTGAGTTGGGCTAAGCATCAGAAACTGTTGTTGCCGTGTTACTATCACTAACTTACCCTTCTCCTTCCTTGTTCTTCAATTTCCAGGTACACATTTGTACACTTTTAGCTTTTGAAATGAAATGAAGTATGTATGGAGTCTTCTATGTCGCATTCTTTGTTTAATAGTTAATTGTAGTTATAGTTGCCTAGCTTTTTGATTTAATTTGTTTTGAGCTCATTCAGAATTATACCCTATTTATATGAACTGTTTAGAAACTAGAATGTGCTAATCTGGATGTATAAATAGACTGAGTACTTGTGAATTGTGGAACTTGTTCTTATTTGAATTTTATCATTTTGTCACACCATAGATCTGATTTTTGTATTCAACAAGAGAAGGTTGATTAGGAAGGTTTTAGAGCTAATTGGAATCGTGTAACTCGAATTAGACTATCAGACTGGAATGAGTTTGTTTGAAATGTGTGTTGTCCGTTTGTGTCTTTAAAATGCCTATGAACTGGTTTTAGTGGATCATTAGTAATCACCGGTTCTTCAAGTGAATCAACACAATTGGGCCTAATAGCGTTAGTGAAATGCAGATTACTAATTTTGCAAATTGGAGAATCTAGCTATTCGAAACGAAAGCTATTTTGGAATAATTTGGTTTCAATCATTTGTACAGATTAATAACAATTTCTTAATTAATTTCATAACATTCCCATTCCAAATACTCATCAACATCTCTATCTTTGTTGCCTCGTCAAAATGGATTGAACTTCGACTCCACGTGAATTGGAACTGAAGGGTTGGATCCTCGGTCAGTTTAGGGCATTCAGGCCCAAGGCCTTTTTGTTTGAGTTTTCATAATGTCTGGATTATCGCTTATGCATTACATGGTGCGGGCCTTTCAGGCCCAAAAGTGGAATGATAAGTGATTCATTAGTAATTAATTGGATAGCTATGGGCTTTGAGTTATGTTGCTGGTTCAAGCTAAAAGGTGCGTCCTTTTTCTTGGGCCCGGACTCGAACTTGAAGCCCAAAATTTAATATCAATCTATTAGGGAATTTTCCTTCCTTTTAGAGACAAAACAAAAATAGAAAATCACAGTTTCTTTTAGGTTACCTTTTAAATAATGAATGAGATGAACCTTGCCAAACAAAAATACACAAATTGAGGGACCCTCAATAATTGGTTATTAAAATACTTTAGAAATTCAGGATGGGCCGTTTAGCAAATTCCACGGTCTTACCAAAAGATAATAACGTGCTAGTCTCTTTAGGTGCAATTTTAATAAATTACATTCTTAAACTCGGGTGTGCATTTCATGTGACCCAAATCAAATCCAAAAATGCTGAGTAGGGTTTTCTTAGGATTGCGGGTGCATTTCATGTGACGCGATCCGAAGGCACGCTTTAAATGATTTCAACTTTCTTTTATAAAATACATATTAAATAAAAGCGGTTTAAAAGTAAAAGTTGGCACATAGGTTCTTCATGTAATTATCAGATAATAAGCTAAATGCAATAGTTGAGCGACCGTGCTAGAACTACGGAACTCGGGAATGCCTAACACCTTCTCTCGGGTTAACATAATTCCTTTTCCGGATTTCTTGTTCGCGGACTGTAATATAGAGTCAATATATTCCTCGGTTCAGGATTCAACCGAAGACTTGGGACACCCTTAATCGCCCAAGTAG
The DNA here is from genome assembly GCA_034376525.1 of Nicotiana benthamiana. Lineage (NCBI taxonomy): Eukaryota > Viridiplantae > Streptophyta > Magnoliopsida > Solanales > Solanaceae > Nicotiana > Nicotiana benthamiana. Next base: position 77,115,529 of record CM067328.1, on the reverse strand, counting down.
CGGCTCGGAACTTTAATAATTAAATCTCGTTCCGATTGTCCTTTAATTGGGAAAATCCCTTTATGCCCTTGCGGGTGTAGAGGAAAAGGAGGTGTGACAGATACAAAAAGCATGAGGTTCAATTGAAACATATTTGTCCAGCATAGTCGATTAGTCCTATTCAGATGAGATAATAGCTATGCCACAGCATAGTCAGCTTAAACATATATACTCTGCATAGTCGACTTGTCTTGTATAATAACTATGCCATAACATAGTCAAGTTAACAAATATATCCTTTACATGAGAAAATATGGCATATATTTCTCCCCCTTTTTGACATCAGCAAAGAGGGAGCAAAAGCAAAAATAATATCCACAGACAACAAAATACCAAAAAATAAAAAAAAACATTCACGGGCATATCTCAACAACCAAAATATTGTCTGTAAATCACAGCCATCAACAACGCTAGAAATAGGTAAGGGTGTTGCAGATACCCTCCTTCATTTGCTCAAAGCTGGTGTTGGCAGCAATGCCCCATCCATCCAGCCTCTCATGCACCTCCTTGAACGCTTTGACTGCATTCTCCCATACTCTTTGCACAACCACCCTAATTTTAGAGACATCAGACCCTGTTTCTTTGGAAATGGCATGAATGACGTCCACAATTGACTTGATATCATAAAGTTGAGATTCAAAGGAGCGCAATTTTTCACCGAGGTCTGTGGGAATAAGAGATGATGGAAGGACAGAGAATGGCTTGGCTTCCTCAAGAGTAGGTTTGGCATCACTTTGTCCCTTTCTGATCCAGACCCTTTGATACTCACATACCCCATGCTAGAGAAGGCTCTAGAGTTGTAGCATTTGGACACAGAAACACAGGGGTAGTCTGAAAGCGAGATTTGGTGGTCTTCCAGAATGTGAGTAATGTCCATACCATACGGAAGGCTGGTGGGGTCTTCAGCACTCTCAATCATGAAGTTGATAACCCATGAAGACAACTTGATTTTGAGTTTGGAGATAAGACAATAGACGAAGAAAGTATCCCTTTGGGAGACAGTTGAGAAGGAACCAGTTCTGGGAAAGAGAGTGGTTGCAACAATATAAGCAAGAACCCTTGTTTCAAAGCTAACATCACTAGGACCTAATTGATTTGGAAGCTTGTGAAAAGGGTTTTCTGCAATGATCTGTTTCGCCTGATCAAAAGTGATTTCAAAATCTTTAGGCCATACATTTTTAAACATAGTAGGGAAGCCTGAACAACGACAGAGAAAAAAGGAATCAAACATGCTACAGTCAAGAACAATGCATTTGCCAAGAACAAGGGTTTCAAGCCTATCAGATTCCTTAGAGTGAAGATTGGCATAGAACATATGGACCAGAGGTTCATACAATATAGGCGAATAAATAGAGAGAAATTTGTCCCACCCTAGATAAACAAAAATTTCTTTTACCTTACAGTTGAGGGATTCCATGCTATCGAGATCTACTAAACGGCCATGGGCTATGGGCTTGTCTTTGAGGGAAATAAAGAAGGCTCTATTTGGGGAGTCCTAGAAATTGAGGTCAGATTCAATCGAGGCAGAGAAATCAAACTTTCTTATGGGTGGAGACAAGGGGTTCATCCATGGATCATTTGCCAGAAGATTTTTCACCAAGAAGGAGGGAGTGCTCAGAATATGCATCTTGAGAGGAGGCACACTCCTCAGATCGGTCAGACCCTAGGCCGACTTGCTCAGGCGGGGTGGAGGAAGGTTTTGCTTTGGAATGAGTTCTTTTTTCTTTTGGAGGCAAAGGGATTTTTGGAGGTCTTGGCCATGGCGGAGAGGAAGGTTTTGAACTGGGAGTGTCAAAGTTTGGTAGATAGGATGAAGAAGAAGGGAGATGAAAAGGACTATCTAAAGAGGTGGGATTTGAAGGTTGAGTAGAGGAGGAAAAGTTGTCAGTTGGACCGACGCAGCGATTGGCTTTGCATCTGTGGCTTCAACTAATGGGAGACTAGACAGGAAGGAGAGGGAAAAGATGACGGCGTAATTAATGAACTAAACAAAAAACAATTATGACAAGTTTTTTTTTTGAAAAAAGATACTTTTACCCTGAGGGTTTTTAGTAAAGAAAACAATTCCAAGAAGTTCTCTTAGAGAAAAAAATCTTTATTCCAACAAAGGTTTAATAAAAATATCGACTAATTGAGCATAAGTGCCAACAAAACCTAATTCTATATCACCTTTGAGAACATGATCTCTAATGAAATGATGTTTAATATCTATATGCTTAGCTCTAGAGTGATGTACAGGATTTTTCGAAAGGCAAATAGCACTAGAATTATCACAGAAAATTTGTATAGGTTTGAAAGAGAGATCATAGTCACCAAGTTGATGGGACATCCATAGAAATTGTGCACAACATTGTCCAACAGCAATATACTCAGCTTCAGTAGTCTACAAAGAAACTGATGCTTGTTTTTTACTGTTCCAGGAAATTAAAGCTTTTCCTAGTAGTTGACATGTGCCACTTATGCTTTTCCTGTCTTCTTTATCACATGCTAAATCTGCATCTGAGAAACCTTCTAATTTAATGGAATTAGATCGAGGATACCATAAACTATGAGATACTGCGCCAATAAGATATCGAATAATTCTTTTCAAAGCAGTTAGATGTGACTCCTTAGGAGTCGACTGGAAGCTGGCACATTTACACACGCTGAACATAATATCTGTTCGACTTGCAGTCAGATATAGTAGCGATCCGATCATCCCTCTGTAGTTGTTTCATCAACTGGAGTACCTTGTTCATCCTTATCTAAATTTGTAACAGGTGTCATTGGAGTTCCAATGGATTTTGCATTGCTCATATTGAATTTTTGAATCAGCTTCTTAGTATATTTAGATTAACAGATAAATTAACCTTCTTCAGATTGATGAATTTGAAGTCCAAGTAAGAATGTGAGTTCGCCCATCATACTCATTTCAAATTCTCTTTGCATGAGATTTCCAAATTCCTTACACATAAGAGGGTTATCACTACAAAAGATAATATCATCAACATAAATTTGAATTATAAGATTATCTTCTGAAGACCGTTTAATGAGACCAGTGGTTTTAATTTTACCTCCAGTGAACCCATGATCAATAAGAAAGGTACTTAACATGTCATACCAGGCTTGTGGAGCCTGTTTTAACCCATACAAGGCCTTAGTAAGCTTGTACACATGATATGGAAATTTTGAATTCTATAACCCCAGAGGTTGTTTCATAAATACTTCTTCTTCGATAAATCCATTTAAAGCACTTTTGACATCCATCTGAAATCATTTGAATCTTTTGAATGAAGAATAAGCCAACAGGATTCATATTGACTTTAATCGGGCTACTGGAGCAAAGGTTTCATTATAGTCGACTCCTTCCTGCTATGAGTAACCTTGAGCGACTAGACTGGCTTTGTTCCTTACAACTTGTCCTTCTTCATTTAACTTGTTCCTAAATACCCAATTAGTTCCAATTACTGAAGCATTTTTAGGTCGAGGTATCATCTCCCACACATGATTTTTGTTGAATTGATCTAGTTCCTCTTGCATAGGATTTACCCAGCTTGAATCCTTTAGCGCTTCCTCTATCTTCTTTGGCTCTATTTGGGAGATCAATGAAATATTCGCCTTCTTTTTGAGAGCTGCTCTGGTCTTCATCCCTTCATTTGGATCTCAAATAATGAAATTTTGTTGATATTCAATTTCATTTCTCCACTCATTTAGTCTAACTGTGTTTGTAGTTGACTCTACACATTGTTCTGGAGTGTTATCACTTGCTTGTTCAGTCAACTTTATCATTCCTCTGGAAGTAGTTGACTCCTGTGATTTTCCCGTGTCTTAAGCCTCTTGAGCTGGATCTTCATCACCTGCATTAGATCCTTTCTCGACCAAGGGATTATTTTCATCGAACATAATGTGAACAGATTCTTCTACACATAAAGTGCGTTTATTAATAACTCTAAAAGATCTGCTATTTAATGAGTAACCGAGAAAGATACCTTCACCGCTTCTCGGATCAAAATTTTCAAGATTATCCTTACCATTGTTATGAATGAAGCATTTTCTTCCAAATGGATGAAAGTAGCTGATGTTTGGATGTTTACCTTTCCAGAGTTCATGCAGAGTCTTTTTTAGAATGGGCCTTACAAGGCAGTGATTGAGAATATGACAAGCAGTACAAACTCCTTCAGCCCAGAAGTGATTTGGCAGTGAGTGTTCCAAAAGCATAGTTCTGGCCATCTCTTGCAATGTTCTATTCTTTCTTTGAACCACTCCATTTGTTGATATAGACTGGGGAGCAGAGAAATTATGGGTATAGCCTTGATTATTACAGAAGTCTTCGAATGCCTGTCTTTCAAATTCGCCTCCATGATAACTTTGAATAATAGAGATTTGCTAGCCTTTTTCTCATTCAATTTTCTTACAGAAGATTTGAAAGTTTCGGAAAGCTTCATCTTTGTGGGATAGAAAAATCACCCAAGTGAAACTTGAAAAATCATCAACAATAAGAAATGCATATTCCTTGCCACCTATGCTAGAAGTTCTAGTTAGGCCAATAAATCCATATGCAGCAGTTGCAAGGTTTTGATGTGGAGACTATGTCTTTGTTTTTTGAAAGGGTTTCTAGTTTGCTTACCCATCTGACATGCATCACAGATATGACTTCTAGAGAAGTTCAGTTTGGGTAACCCAATAACTAAATCATGTTTGGACAGGTTCTCAATTAAATTCATGCTAGCATGTCCTAATCTTCTGTGCCATATCCAAGGATCATAAAAAATAGATGTTAAGAAAATATGACCATCTATATTTTCAAAACTATCAAGTATATAAACATTTCCATACCTTTTTCCTGGAAGAATTATTTTACCTGACTCGTCTTCGATGGCAATTCCAATTGTCTTGAATTTTACCTCATATCCTTACTCCATCGACTAGATATACTTCAGTAATATTATAGCTGTTGTTGAACGGAACAGTTCCAGTGCCAACTATTTTACCTTTTGAGTTGTCTCCAAATTTGACCCTTCCTCCATCAATTTTTGTGATTTCTTTAAATAGGTTTTTGTCACCTGTCATGTGACTGGAACATGCATTGTCTAGATACCAGTTTCCTTTGCGTTTTACTCTGTAGTGTTCATGCAAAACAAAGTTCATTTAGGTACCCAAGTTTTCTTGAGTCCTGGTGAGTTAGTGTTGCTAGATTCAGAATTGTTAGGTTTCCAAATCCATCCGGACATATGAGATTCAAGAAAGTGAAAACCATAATATTTATGCCTGTTTGTATTGCAGTAATGACACTTAACACTAGACCCTTTTATAGGTCTCTCATGAGAGTTGGAGTTAGCAGTTTTTGGATTTGCCGACTCTTTTCTAGTTGGCTTGTAGGTCGACTGGTTTGATCGACTGGTTGATCTAGTTCTGATTTTTTCTTTTCCAGATGACTTGTAAGTCGACTGATTAGACCTGACGGAACTATGACTAGTTGATTTGTGCAAGCCGTTAAACTGCATTTGCAATTCCTCAAACTCTTCTTAAAGCACTTCTTTTTCAATTTCACATACTTCAAGTTTGAGTTTCGTGTTTTTGACTTCCCTGGTGAATTTTTTAAGCTCGTTCATCATCTTTGAGATTCTTTAAGGGTGGAGTGAAAAATATCTTGCAATTCATTGCATCTTTCACAATCATAAGATCTTACCTTACTAGTTTCTCCCTTTGCCATGAAGCAATTTTCATTGTCTGAATCATCTTCATCAGTCCAACATCCTGAAGTCTTGTTGATATCATTTTCTAGAATCGTCATGAAGCATGGATTTGCTATCTCTTCATGGTCTGAATCATCCTCATCACCCCAGCTTCCAAACGATATGTTCTTGTTGAATCCTCTAGAGATCTTTTTCTTTAGTTCTGGGCACTCTGCTTGGATGTGTTCCAACTTTCCACATTCATGGCATTTTCCATCATTCTTGTTCTGACCGTTGTATTGAATAGGTCTTCTTAGTGGAAATCTTCCTTTCTTTGTATTTCTGTATCTTCTTATTATTCCGTCCATGTTTCTAGACATCATAGCAATTTCTACTTGTAGGGCTTCGGGATCACCAGTTTCATGTTCAACTGCCTCAGTGGTAGCTTTGAATGCAAACGTTTTCTGTTTCTCTTCTTGATTTGTCTTCTTCAAATGTGTTCTTTTAAAAGCAATAAGTTCTCACAGTTCATCATAAGATAGTTTATTCAGATCTTGAGATTCTAACGTGACTACTTTAGTCTGCCAAGTGGTTGGTAGACTCCTGAGACCAGGCAAACATTGATTATTTTGCTAAACCAGGCAAACATTTCTTTGATGGATTCTCCTTCTTTCATGGAGAAAATTTCATAGTCATGAACGAGCATATTAATGCGAGTTTCTTTTACTTTACTGGTACCTTCATAGATGACTTCTAGTTTATCCCACATTTCCTTTATCGTATCACAACTTCAAATCTTTCACATTCTTCACCACTTATTTCATTGCGAAGTAGATTCCTTGTCTTGTGGTTTATTTGAACAGCTTCCAATTTCTCCTTTCAATAGATTCCTGTTAAACTAAAAAGTAATAAGTATGAGCCTTGCTCTGATACCAATTGAAAGTACAAGAGGGGGGACGCGTGAATTGTGAATAATTTAATCTTAATCGTAAATAAGTTGACTTAAAAATTTATTAGTCGGCTGAATGTGACGATACTGCAGGTGAAGTTATTCGAATATAATTATGCAGAAAGTAAGTGAAGAAATATAAAGACTCCCAGAATTTTATACTGGTTCGGATAAAATGTGAATCCTAATCCAGGCCCCTTGGGTTGCAAGGGATTTCTTTTAAGATCAATGATTTTCTTTTGAGTACAGATATGATATTTGTCGCACAGTCTTCTTTCACTCATTTGATAAAATGTATCACTAATTGAGAACCCTCTTTCTATCTCTAACTTGTTACACAGTTAATCTTTCTAGACTACTATGCTTGTTTGCAGTAAATTGAAGAGAGCTATTTGGTTTAACCAAAGTATGTCTAAGCTAGGGTTTACAAGGTTGTATAAATACTTTGATGGATGGTGGAGGCTTGACAATATAAGAGATTTGATCCTTGGAAAGAATTGATTCTTTCCAAGAATAAGAACTGAGACGTTGCTTTTCTTGATTGCTCCTGATTGTTGATGTTTCCAAACTTGGTCGCGTACCAGATTTCTCGTTTGGCTAGATATATGATTGAACACAGATTGCCTTTGATTGCGGATCTTCCGGTCTTGATTTTCGTCCATATCTTCCCATTATTATGAATCATTAGAGACTTGCGTTGAATCTTGTTGTATCTAGGTAGACATGATATCCCCATAATTACGGAAGGCTTCCTGATTTACTGATGATATGTTGATCTTTTCCATGAGCATCGACATCTTCCTTTAAGGAAGATTTCCTTCCTTTTTTTTGCTATAGCAATTTTGCTTCCTTGTTTGAACACAACGGCATCCTCTCCTTTAGCTCTTTCCTTGTTTGCTACATCAGTTAATTCCGCTTCCCTTTTTTTGAATGCCTGCACATGTATATTAATTACATCACTAAAATCTGATGTAACAGTAAATGCCACACCGCTAGACTCAAGAATCCCTGTTGTCTGAAACATACGGTGTCACTTGTCGAGAAAACCCTGGGCATCCTTGACCTCAACACCACTAAATGAAAGAGGCTGGAGCCCACCAAACTACTCAAGACGACGCTGCTCATCGTCAGGCATAGCTGGAACCATGAAGTCCTAAACTAGTGCAACCTGCTGAGCTGGAGGTTCTCCTAGCGTCTCCAATCCATGCACCACCTGCTTAGGTGTGCAAGCAGCGGGGTTCTGATTGCCTCCCCCGACCCGTGAAGTAGCTGCTGTAGTAGTGGCTGAAACTGCTTGAGCCAGGCCAGTGCAAACTGACAAGATCTGAGCCAATGCCTCTTGATGACTCGGAGTAACGATGGGCATAGTTGGTGACTGAACAAGTGGTGATTGACTATCTATAGCTGAAGCCTGACCCTGGGTCGGGGAAGTTAGTGGATTAACAGGTGTTGCCCTTGCTGCTCTGCCTCCACCACGACCACGACCATGTCCACGGCTACTGGTGGCCTTAGTGGGGGGGGGGGTACAGGTGGTCGTCCGCCTCGTCCGGTAGCGCTAGTCCTTGCCATATGCGAGAGAATAGAATACAAAAGTTTAGTTCTCGGATCAAGAAAGTCATATGACAAGAATTTCAAGAATATGAAGTTTTTCCTGAAGGTTTTAGCCACTCGAGAATAAATACAAACGTCTCCGCACCAATCGGCGAGACTCTATAAAACCTGCTCATGACTCACGAGACCTATGTAACCTAGACTCTGATACCAACTTGTCATGACCTTATTCCCATATCCGGTCGTGATGGCGCCTCTCGTGAAGACAAGGCCAACCAGACCTACATAAAACTCCTTTCAAGAAATTATTTAACACATATAACATAAACATAAATTTATAATGATAAGGTGCGGAAATAGAAAATATGATAAGGGAACCATCCCAACACAGCCCAAACCGGGGTGTCATAAGTCATGAGCAACTAAGGAGATTCCAATACAAGTCTATAAGTACGGAATCCGATACAACAGTGTCAAAAAGAAAGAATAAAGGATAAGATAGGGGAGGCTCGGGGCTATGGACATTGACAACTACCTCATAGTCTCCAACACTGCCTGGACTGGGAAGGATCATTGCTCAGGAGCAGACTCTGCTATGCCTGTATCTGCACACACGGTGCAGAGAGTAATGTGAGTACTCCGACCAATGAGTAATAATTATAAATACTGACTGAAAGCATGAAATCACATAAAAGCACAAGATAATGCTATATTTAAGCAGTAAAATCATGTAAAGCAGTGAAACAGTAAATGATCAAATAAAATCTCTTTTAAATCCGGTGAAAACAGATATTTTGAATGGTAAGTAACAAGTAGAAATCTGCCCCTCGGGCTAAGTATAAATCTCTTAGAACAGTATTAGCCCCTCGGGCTCAGTATCAATCACTCAGCATAACAACAGCCCCTCGGGCTTAGTCTCAGACCATATGGGTACTCGCGCTCACTGTGTGGGTGCAGACTCCGGAGTGGCCCCTTATGGCCCAAGCGCTATATCAAGCCATCTCATGGCATATCAAATAACTCAGGCCTTCGGCCTCAATATCAGTCAGCATATCCTTACATATGGCGCTCGGCCTCACTCAGTCCATAAAATCATCACAGGCCTATCGGGCATCAGTAACACAATAGTGCTCAGCTCAAACAACATTTTAAATATCATTGAAGTCTCAATTTCTAGGTTGATTCTACAATTAAATCATGTTTTTAGTTCATAGAACTAACCTCCAATCAATCCTCTTCGAAACCCTCTTCAATTCCGATCCAAAAGCTCTCAAAGATGCTCAACATTGGTGGAAATAAACTTAGACTCGCAGAGAAAATGTTATTAAAAAGCTTTTGTCCAGCCCAGATTTCCTTCTATTCGGCCGAGGCCCCAGGCTCGCTATCACGAAGCACAAATTTTCCAAGTTTCAAAATTGGCCTATGCGAATGCGTCCAACCCAATGCGATCACGAAGCTTCATCTTCCCCTCTTATGCGTTCGTGACTACACTCATACGAACACGTAGAACAACTCAACTGGGCCCTTACTTCTCACTATGCGAATGCGAACACCTTGGTGCGAACGCGGAGACCCAACTCTCATACCTATGTGAATACGAGCCCCAGGCTGCAAACGCGAAGAACAAATCTCAGGCACCCAAAAATCTTTCTATGTGATCGCGATCACACCCACGCGATCACAATGACTAAAATTCCTCTGCTACAGTTGTTGCATTTTCTGCAGCTCTTTTAAGTCCCAAACCTCTCGATAGGCCATCCAAAACTCACCCGAGTTCCCCGGAACCTCAACCAAAAGTTTCTAACCCATCCTAAAACATCACCCAAACTTGTTCCAATCATCAAAACACTAAAACAACCGTAAAACCATCGAATTGCATCAAATCCAAGCCTAAGTTCTTCAAAATCTTCCGAAACTCGCATTCGATCAAAAACCCAACCAAATCACCTCCGAATCACTTTTAATTTTTCACACACATCCCCAAATCACCTAACGAAGCTACTGAAACTCTCAGAATTTCATTCCGACCCCTATATCAAAATCTCACCTACTAACCGAAAATCGCCAAAATACTAACCTCGCCAAAACAAACAAACTTCTACACCGGACCTCCAAAACCACTTCCGATCACGCTCCAAAGTAAAAAATCATCCCTCGAAGCTAATCAAATCACCAGAAATCACATCCGAGCCCTCTAACTCATAAGTCAACATGCAGTTGACCTTTCCAAACCAAACCTTCCTTAAAGAGACTAAGTTTCTCGTTTCCTACCAAAACCAATCCAAACTGACTCGATCAAATCAAATACTGATAATGAAGCATAAAGAAGTATAAAATGGGGAAACGGAGTGGTAACTCATGAGATGACGGTTCATGTTGTCACAACAACTAGATAGATTATTATATTCGAATGTATTCACGATATGTATTTGTAAATACAGTAACATAAATAGCGCAATTCATGGTGTATTCAACTTTTTAAAAACGGAAAGTGAATGAACTAATACAATAGACTCCTAATATATCTCAACAACCTCAATTATAACACAAAAGATTGTATTTCTAGTATAAAAAATATTCTCAATCGAAAAACACAACCAAAAACTGTCACGACCCAATTCCCCAAACTAGTCATCACGGTGCCTCTCGTGAAGACAAGGCCAGCCAACTAACAAAATTATACCCCTTCTAAATAATTAAACACAAACGAAAAGCAAAATACAAATTAATGACATTAATTAATGAAATTTACAACTCAACGCAGCCCAATCGGGGTGTCACAATTCACGAGCATCTAGAAGGATTTTTGATACAACTACACGATCTAAAATACATGGATGTAATCCAGAATTAAAACGGAAGAAATCCGATGCCGCGAACGCTGGTGGTCACCTTGCTTAGCTAAGATAGCAAATCCTCAACCAGCTCAACCCGCTACCAGGTAAATCAATACCTACATCTGCATGCGAGGTGCAGGGAGTGAGTACTCCAACTCAGTGAGTAATAAAGGTAAATAATAACTGAGCAGGGAGAAACCACGTAAGCAAGTCATCATGCTATATAGTATAGTGCAACCCTTTGAGAAAATAGTGAAAAAGTAAAAATCCTTTAGAAAATATCTTGACTCAGTTCAAAACATCTTTTGAAAATTTTGTTTTTCCAACAGATATGTAAATGAACATGGAACAGGTAATGCAAGTCAGCACAAAAGTCAGCCCCTCGGGCACAACACTCCATTAACAAATAACACCAGGTATCAGGTACACAGTGCAAGAAATAGCATGGAAGCCAATGAAATGCGAGTGCTGGAATGTCCTGACAACTAATACAAATAGGAACAAATGCATGAGTGCAATGCAATGCATATGGCGATACGCTCCGGTACCCGCTGCGGCATGCGACCCGATCCATTCGACGTCGAAGGCACTCACTGGGGTTGTGTACAGACTCAGGAGGGCTCCTAAAGCCCAAGCGCAATATCAAGCCATCTCGTGCCATCAACTAGGCCCTCGGCCTCAAAATCAGTATAACACCACTACAACATGCAGCCCGATCCATGCTCAGTCCAAAAATGCACATGTAACATTACTGCGGTGCGCTGCCCGATCCATGCTCAGTTCAGAAATGCACATAAGCCATTTGGACAATATCAACATGATTTTCCTCGGCTCAAAATGTCAGTAAAATATTGTTTAAGTTTTCAAATCTTAGAAAATGGGGAGTTTGCAAAATAGTATTTGAACCTTGGAGTGAGATCAAATAATATGCAAAGTAATGCGAAAACAGTGATATCAACCACCAAAGGATTCATATAGTTGGCACGAAGCCCAAACATGGCAATCAGCCCAAATTATGATGATAACAAGTAATTTTACCAAATACGCGGTAAAAATCAACGACCGGGATGGACCAAGTCACAATCCCCAATGGTGCTCTACCCCACGATCAGCCCAAATTATGATGATAACAAGTAATTTTAGCCAAATACACGGTAAAAATCAACGACCGGGATGGACCAAGTCACAATCCCCAATGGTGCTCTGCCCCACGATCATATCTGGCATGCAAGTCACCTAAATACATCACTATGATATGCAAATCGGGGTTTCAAACCCCGAGGATATTATTTACAGGTATTAGTCACCTCGAAACGGTGAAACCTCTGCTCACGACGCCTTTTCCCTTCAAATCGGCCTCTACGCGTGTTGTATCTAACCAAAATTAGAGCGAATACATCACAATATGCTTAGGGAACATTATCCAATCGAAAACAATTGAGAAATAGCAAAAATCTCGAAACCAGCAAAACCCGAGCCCTGGGCCCGCTTCTAAAAAAATTACAAAACTCATATTAGCGGATTCCTCATCTCGCCACGAGTTCCTACATACCAAGAACTCCCAAATCCGAACTCAAATGGCCTATCAAATCCCAATTTAAAACAACAAAAATGCAAGCCCTAGCTTTACCCCTTTTGAAGAATTTCAAGCAATTTCCATGTTCGATTAATCATAATATCATGTATTTAGCCAAGGAACTTACCTCCAGTCGAAATTCCCCTTCAATTCCATCCAAGATCACTCAAACTTACTCAAAAATGGTAGAAATAACATAAGCCTGGCGGAACAAAAATGAATATTAAACCCTTCTGGCATAAGGGGTTTCCACTTCTGCGGTCCCGATGCCCGCTTCCGCGCAATCGCTTCTGCGATTTTTGTCCGCTTATGTGGAATTTCATTTAAAATCAAGGGCCTCTTCTGCAACCCAAATTTCCGCTTTTGCGGAACATCATCTCAAGGACAAACCCGCTTCTGCGACCGCCTGTCTGCTTCTGCAGACACGGCTAAGCGAAATGTGTTCCGCTTCTGCGGAACTATGCAACTCAGCTCCAACTGCTTTTGAGACCAAGATTATGCTTCCGCGGAACTGCTTCTGCGGTCCATTTCCACATAAGCGAGCATACCATATATCAGCAAAATCTGCCATTCCTCAACTCAAATTTCACCCCGATAGCCATCCGAAACCACCGAGAGGCTTCCGAGGCCTCAACCAAAAGCACAAACATGGTCCAATACCCTATTCAAATATGTTGCAATCCTAAAAGCATATCCAATAACACAAAAATCCTCAATTCTCATAAATTTCAAGCTTAAGTACTTCAAAATCTTTCGAAACTCGCATTCGATCAAAAAACCAACCAAACGACGTCCGAATGACCTGAAATTTTTCACGCACATCACAAATCACATGTCGAAGCTACAACAACTCCCGAAATTCTAGTCCGACTCTCGGATCAAAATCCCACCTATCAACTGGATTTCGCCAAAATACTAACTTTGCCAATTCAACCCTGATTCTACACCGGACCTCCAAAATCAATTCCAATCAAACTCCTAAGTCACAAATCACTTTTCGAAGCTAACCGAATCACCAAAAATCACATCCGAACCTTCTAACTCATAAGTCAACGTCTGGCTGACTTTCCAAAATAAGCCTTCCTTAGAGAGACTAAGTGTCCCATTTTCTACCAAAACCAATACAAAACAACTCTAACACACCAAACACTGATAATGAAACATGAAAAAAAGGATAAAACGAGGAAAACAGAGCGGTAACTCATGAGACAACGGGTCAGGTCGTTACATCCTCCCTAACTTAAACAAACGCTCGTCCTCTAGCGTATCCAGGGTTGTTCTAGGAGCCAATCAATAGCTGAATAATCTTACCAAGCATATACCCAGGGGTGATCCCCCGTGATCCTATCTCATATAGGTCCGATAACACAAGATAGCTGAAATCTCAACACCCATCTAGACCATAAACCGTGGAACCACATTGCACTTTCCGAAAATATACACAAGACCAGAACCTCACATCTATACTCAGAATAAGTCCGAACTAGCTGTAATAACCCAAACCTGTAACCTCTGTGAAATCAGATGATATACCAGATAATCCAGGCACTCGAAACGATAACTTCTATTCATAGTAGTTACCCACAACAACCAAGTACCGATAGAAAACCTTTTATTAGCTAAAGTCTCATCCCAACACTTTCGTATATTTCCAATGATAAATGAAACACGCAGCAAACTGTAACCATTTCTCAGATCAACCATTCACGAAGCCACTTCTCTTTTGACTAATACCATAATAGATTTTTGGGCTGAACCTCGATATTATCCTTCTAACAAGCTGAAATCAAATCTGTTCATATTCTTCAACGACTTCAACGATCACCTCGAATCCAACACACCCCTCTGATGATGTGACACCTCGATACAGGCCTAAGACACAACTTGCATAATACGCGCACCAATAAGAAACGGTCTGAACATGCTCAGATAATGACAAATGACTCAAACAAAGAGTTGTACCTCAAGCCCATCAGTACCATCACAACACAAGGTTGGCACCACGGGTTACATCATAGAAATAGAGTACCAGAATCTACCCCGTAGGGTCATAAGTCCATGTAGCCTCGCTACAATGCGCGATCCTCTCCATACACTGTCACACATGAAGCACCTCAAGTCGTTATGCTCAAAATGAACAGCCACGCACAATTTGTGATGGCTGAAACCCATTGCACCCTCGGTGAAACAAATAACATACAAAACACAACCCTATAGGCCATAACCAATACTCCATACTCCGAGCAACACTCAATTACTCTTCCCGCTAGACTTTCTCTCTAATTCCTCAATAGAACCGCACCACATGTGCCCATATCCAACATATCATAATGCCTCACAGCATAGAATAGCATCTCACAGATTTCCTTAGATCACTAACAAGATCAATAACAATCGAATCTACATATCCCTTAACAATACAACTCAGGGTCAACAAAGCTAACTCAAGCTAAGTACGTAGCCACCTCGGCCTGCCAACGAACTCAATACCAAGAAGCCTGAAGCTGCTTCTCCCACTACCCTAACTCCTACCGGAGCCGTACGATATGGTGCCTGACACCAAATAGATACCGAAATCCACAATCTCTCCCGGTGAAATGCCCGGCCACAAGAAACGCATACGAAAAAGTCCCTTAATATCGGAACTGAATCAATGGTAGAAACCTCTGCACTGACATCCGCCACGAAGGCCCAATTAAGAAAGGCAATCCTTCCCAGCCGTCCGCTGGTCTTTGGAATACAACTACTCTGCTAGAACATAATTCGATGCACTCTGTCATGCAACCTGTGGCATTTTGTGACATAACCCATAGCAAAATAGTCTAGAACAACCCAATACTGGGGCAACCAATCTACACCCCAATATCATGTCCAAAATCTAATATACCAAGCAAATAATGATCCACTCGGCCCCCAAATCCCAAATTCTACCGTATGAATATGTATATATCACATCTCAAGCACACAATAATTCCACGAAGATATTCTTAAATTCCCCTGTTCTATCAAATGAACTCGGATATTAGCAGTTGATCTAACAAGAAAAATGCCACAACACTACTGATGTTTGATTAGTCTGATCACATTACCCTTCTTCCGAGACATATACTCTCGTCAAATCACTTCCAGTTAGCAGTACTATTTCCTTAATTACCTAAGGCTACCCGTCGCCTAGAATTTCATGAGCTTCTTAGTAGAACTAAACTATACTCATCTAGCCAAGACCTTCCATCAACCCCATCTAGAAGAAGAATCATTACACATACCACGCTTCGCATACCCATAGGAAATTTATTCATCTTTAAACCACGGTAAAACCCAACAAGGACTTTCTCCCCCAATTCCATGTGCACAAGCTAAACTGCCAGGACTGAATCCATCTACCCAAACCAAGTTAATCAAGCTGCCAAAACTCAAGAGCATTGTTGCACAATACTTGTAAGGGCTCATTACCTCAAACACATACAAGGAATTTATCATATCTTTATCATATCAAGCTATTCTATCTATTTAATTTCCCTTCTGGCTCATCATCAACTTGATATTCCCTCTTGCTGCAGCACCACAATGCCTCAACCCGTGTATACCACATTAGACTCGAACATAAGACCACACTGTCTAAGACCTATAGGCCACCGAATACTCCCTCAAATGTTTCCACAAATACCACATTCCAGAATACCTTACTTTGAAGAACTTCCTGCGAATATGAATTCGTTACCATTACATTCCAGCTACTGATACATAGAATCCCATAATCAACATAAAATACCACATGTCTTGACCTTTCCGATGAAAATACAGTCTCTGACCACATACACAACCTTGAGACACCTGATTGTTACATGTAGAATCTTGAACACAATAAAACCATTCTCAAGAGTCATTTTCTTCATATTCAATGTGCAATTGACCTGACGTAACGAACAAAACCACTCGTTCCTTATTAGCACTCTGACACCGCAAGATATTCTCTTATTCAAATAAAAACAAACATCTTCATTCTCCATACGTTGAGCATTCTTTATCAACAACAGCTCAAGACATCCTAGTATTTCCTCACATCCACGAAGCACAATATAACCTTTGTCAATATTTTTCTTCACTCATGCCACCCTCGGCTCAATTCCTACAATCAGAATTGATCCGCCAGCATACCTAGAAATGGAACAACATAGCACATAACCGTGCAATAAGCTAATCAACAATAACCTCCCTAACTGGGCTTGAAGCCATATATCAGGACACACTCAATAACCCATAATACCTTTACTCTAATGATGACACAATATTATAGTGAGATTAAACACAAATCATCTACCAGTTCGTGAATCCATAGATCATCTCGTACTGTAATCCTCTATTCTTCTCGCATCCATCTCTACATCAATTGAGTCCACTCTCTTAAGCGAACCCAGATTCTCAAATTTCAACACGTACCCTTCAATTGCACATGAGACCTTCTAAACATATGCATAAGGATCATACCAATTAAGAAAACCCAGCAAGAGATAACCCACCTGCTTCACCTCAATTTAGTACTTCGGCATAGCTTCCACCATCATATACGTTACACAGTCATTAGTCTTCCTGATTCTGAACTCATACCGCCACATGTAATGTACTTCACTTCCCAACTAGGAGTTACAAAAATATTCTTCACGCGCCCATAATTCGGGGCTACACAACATATCACAATAGGAAACGAATCACTTAATAGTTCATCTATTATCCAACATACTTCTTTGCCACTACAAAGTCATATAGATACATTTCGCAGTACTAATATACTCATAACATGACTACCAAACCGCCATTCCGGCTAATAAGGGATATACATAACATACATGTTAAGAATACTTGCTCAGACAATCAGTACCTCGGTGCTCAAGCCATAGACAAAGATCTGGCCTCAAGTCCTCCAGACTGTCCCAACATACTCGCGAAAATCAGATCTCGCCCCTTGATCGGGGAATCACAAGCCATCAAGACACATATAAGACTAAGTGATCATGTGCAACATACAGACGTATGGAGGGAATTTCAAGAGCTATATCTCAAGCTAAATCAAGTAGGCACGATAAGAATTCCAAGAAGGTGAGGTTTTTCCTAAAGGTTCTATAGCTTTTTGAGTATAAATACAGACGTATCCGTACCGATCCGTGAGACTCTACTAAACCTGCTCGTGACCGGTCAGACCTAGTCACCTAGGCTCTGATACCAACTTGTCATGACCCAGTTCCCCAAACTAGTTTTGATGACGCCTCCCGTGAAGGCAAGGCCAACCAACTAACCAATTAGACCCCTTCCAAATAACTAAACATAAACGAAAAGCAAAATACTAACTAATGACACTATTTAACTAAATTTAACACTCAACGCAGCCCGACCAGGGTGTCACAAGTCACGAGCACCTTTGAAGATTTTTGATACAACTACACGATCTAAATTACATGGATATAATCCGAAATCAAAAGGGAAGAAATCCGGTGCCGCGAACGCTGGCGGTCACCTTGCTCAGCTAAGATGGCAAATCCTCAACCAACTCTACTCGCTACCAGGTAAATCAGTACCTGCATCTGCACGCAAGGTGCAGGGAGTAAAGTGAGTACTCCAACTCAGTGAGTAATAAAGGTAAATAATAACTGAGCATAAAAAAATAACGTAAAGTAAGTCATCATGCTATATAGTACAGTGTAACCCTTTGAGAAAATAGTGAAAATGTGAAAATCCTTTAGAAAATATCTCGACTCAGTTTAAAACCTCTTTTGAAAATATCTTTTTCCAATAATTAAGAAAATGAATGCGGAACAGGTAGTGCAAGTCAGCACAAAAGTCAGCCCCTCAGGCACAACACTCCATTAGCAAATAACACTAGGTATCAGGTACACAGTGCAAGAAATAACATTAAAGTCAATAAAATGCGAGGGATGGAATGTCATGATAACTAATAAAAATAGGAAAAAATGCATGAGTGCAATTCAATGCATATGGCAGTAAGCTCTGGTACCCGCGGCGACGTGCAGCCCAATCTATTTAACGTCGACGACGTTCACTGGAGGTGTGTATTGAGTCTGGAGGGGCTCCTACAGCCTAATTGCAATATCAAGCCATCTCGTGGCATCAACCAGACCCTCGACCTCAAAATCAATATAACACCACTACGGCGTGCAGCCCGATCCATGCTCAGTCTAGAAATGCACATGTAACACTGTTGCGGTGCGCAGCCTGATCCATGCTCAGTCCTGGAATGCACATAAGCCACTTGGGCAATTAACATGATAGTCCTTAGCTCAAAATGTCAATAAAATATTGTTTAAGTTTTCAGATCATAGAACAATGGCTGAGTTTGCAAAACAATATTAAAACCTTGTGCTGAGATCAAATAATATGCAAAGTAATGCCAAAATAGTGATATCAATCCCTTGAAGGATTCACATAGTTGGCACGAAGCGCAAACATGGCAATCAGCCCAAATTATGATGATAACAAGTACTTTCAATCAAATACGCAGTAAATATCAACAACCAGGACGGACCAAGTCACAATCTCCAACGGTGCTCTACCTCACGCTTATATTCGGCGTGCAAGTCACCTCCATATAGCACTATAATGTGAAAATCCGGGGTTTCAAACCCTCAGTATATCATTTATAAGTATTACTCACCTCAAACCGGTGAAACCTCTAGCTCGCAACGCCTTTGACCCTCAAATCGTCCTCCACGCGCGTCGTATCTAATAAAAATCAGAGTGAATGCATCACAATATGCTAAAGAAACAATACCAAATTGAAAACAATCGAGAAATAGCAAAGATCTCGAAACTAGCAAAAATTGAGCCTCGGGCCCGCTTCTAAAAAATTTACAAAACTCACATTACCGGATTCCTCGTCTCTCCACGAGTTCATACATACCAAGAACTCCTAAATCCGAGCTCAAATGACCTATGAAATCACAATCTGAAATATCAAAAACTCAAGCCCTAGCTTTACCCCTTTTGAATAATTTCAACCAATTTCAATGTTGGATTTATCATAATCTCATTTATTTAGCCAAGGAACTTACCTCCAATAAAAATCCCCCTTCAATTCCGTCCAATAGCTCTCGAACTTGCTAAATAATGGTGGAAAGAATTTAAGAACCGCGGAACAAAAATGAATATAAACCCTTCTGGCATCAAGGGTTTCTGCTTCTGCGGTCCCCATGCCCGCTTCCGCACAACTGCTTCTGCGGGTTTTGTCCGATTTATGTGGAATTTCATTAAAACTCAAGCGCGCTTCTGCGACACATATTTTCGCTTCTGCAGAACCTCACCTCATGGCCAAACCCGCTTTTGCGACCGCATGTCCGCTTCTCCGGACTCGCTTGAGAGAAATGTGTTCCGCTTCTGTGGAACTACCCAACTCAGCTCCAGACTGACTTTGCGACCAAGATTATGGTTCTGCGGAACCACGTATGTGGTCCATTTACACTGAAACAACCATACCAGATACCAGCAAAATCTGCCATTCCTCAACTCAAACTTCACCCCTGATAGCCATCCGAAATCACCCCGAGTCCCCTGAGACCTCAACCAAAAGCATATACATGTTCCAATACCCTATTCAAACTTGTTCCAATCCTAAAAACACACTCATAACACAAAAATCCTCAATTCTCATCAATTTTAAGCCTAAGTTCTTTAATTTCTTCTGAAACTCGTATTCGATTAATAACCAAACCAAACAACGTTCGAATGACCTGAAATTTTGCATGCACATCACAAATCACATATCAAACCTATAACAACTCTTGGAATTCCATTCCAACCCTCGGGAACAAAATCTCACCTATCAACCGAAATTCACCAATATACTAAATTCGCCAATTCAAGCCTAATTCTACACCGGTCCTTCAAAATCAATTCCGATCACACTCCTAAGTCACAAATCACTTCCTGAAGCTAAAAAATAACCGAAAATCACATACGAACCTTCTAACTCATAAGTTAACGTCCGGTTGACTTTTCCAAATAAGCCTTCCTTAAATAGACTAAGTGTCATATTTTCTACCAACGTCAACCCAAATCAACTCTAACACACCAAACACTGATAATGAAACATGAAAAAGCATAAAATGAGGAAAATAGAGGGGTAACTCATGAGACAATGGGTCAGGTCGTTACATTATAGCAACCTTCAAAGAAAATATGCTGAGTATTTTTCCCAGCCGATACATACAACAAAATGAGCAAATTTGAATACATATATACATCTGAATACATAAATTATATTAATTAAAAAAAATATATGAATACATTCATGGAATTCAACGAGACAGTGAATACAACTAAATATGAGGAATACAACAAGATACACTTAAATACAATAACAAAGACAATGAGTACTACGAAACATATGAAAATATAGCGAGATACATTTTAATATATTAACAAAAAATTTAAGTTGCTCAACCCCAATCTCCGTCATATTTATTCAAGAAAAACCCTAATGTCGTATCGTCGAGAGGGCCACGATTTTGGCTCAAAACGCCATTGTTCCTGTTATCATAATACCCTCACTTGCGCTACAAAAAACCTATTCTTTACAATTGAATTTCAATGGAACTGTGCATTGGGAGCAAAACCCATATTGGGCAGAACCCTAGAATGCCAAAAAGAAGAGGAATATGGAGATTTATATAGATTTTTGTTTCTCAATTTACCACCGCAATCGCAACGCCACCAACATCTGTCAAATACTTTCTATGCGTCGCCATAGTGTTGTTGCTGCTACACGTGGACTCGACAATTTTGTGATAGAGACTTTTCCCACTTTTACCTACGCTGAAGTAAAGGATCATCATATCAATAAAGGAGCTTTGGAATTTGTTGTATGTTTGAACGAGTTTGAAAATGACAAAATGTTGCATTTGATCCCAAAGTGTGATCACTTCTCCACCCTGAATGTATTCCAGATTGAGAGTCAAAGCTGCTCGTTTCGATATGTATTTGGGAGAATTGTGGCTGTATTCATGGAGGAAGACTGGAGTTTAGAGAGAGAGGGTGGAGAAAACTCTGAAAGAATGACAGAGAAAAATAATATCGAGGGGTATTTTATGGCTTAAGAGTAGGAGGTGACCATAAATAGACATTTGGCTATAAAATCAAAAGGTAGCTATGGAATATAATTTTTTAAAAGACTATTTATTTAAAATAAATAAGCTATCAACCTTTGCTATAAGAGGTAAAAATTCCATTAAAAATAGATAGATTTACAAGTGGTAATTAAAAAATAGCCACAGATTCAAAAGTAATCGAAATTTAGCCACTTTTCATGTAAAGATAAATTCGAACAAAAACACCGATCAAAATTCGGAAAATATTCCAGCATAATATACTGGAGATATTGTATAATATATTGGAACCGCGGGGAAGGAAAAACGAGCAGTTTATGCTTTAGTAGCTACTGTTTCACTGGCTCTAGTATTCACATGCTTTCAAGGAATGGAATATTATCAAGCACCCTTCACTATTTCGGATAGCATTTATTCTGCCCATGGTAACCAATGTTCTCATTCCTTTGGAATAATTTCATCATAATATACTGTACTTCTAGCATAATATATTTGAGTTCCAGTATAATATACTGGTCCAACATAATATGTTAGAAGTTCATATACAGGTAATCCAATCTCCAGTATATTATGTTGGAACTTTTCATGTATTAGAGTTCCAGCATAATATGCTGAAAGTTCATACAGAAGTGCACCGATTTCCAGTATATTATGCTGGAACTTTCCGTGTTGCAGCAAAATAATGACTATTTTTTAATAATTTTGCAAACGTTGGCTATTTTTCAATTACTAGTTTAAAAACTCGCTTGCCCGTGGTATTCTCAGCCTGGCCTAACATAACCCACGCGGGCTTTGGAATTTGAGGAGTTGGGCTGGGCCGACCCAATGTTTTGATGAGCCTTAAAATGGTAAGCCCAACCCAGTCTTAATTGGGTCACGGGTCCCCACGGGTCGGCCCACCATTTTTAAAATTATTTTCTTATTTCTTAAAATTTAAGTTTTAACCTAAAATGAAATATATACTCTACATATTAACAAGTCAAAAACATACTTGTTGGATAAAAAGCTTCTTTGGAATTGTTCTAATAAATTTGAAGGTTCTCATGGCTTATCCAACACCAATAGATCACCTTCATGAAAGACATTTGTATCCTCTTGTGAAAGAATAATGCCTTAATATCTTTATCTTCATCTAAATATATAATTATATGCAATGTTTATTAGCTAAACATTAAGAAATAACAAATATTTTAAGAGCAAAAACTATTTATATTCGCATAAACAATTATCAATTTGAGATTAGAATACTCTTATAGTTAATTTTTAGTATCCTATATTTTTTAATATTTAAAGTTAAATACGTTATCAAGCCCATGGGCCGGTCAGACCAGCCTTTTGTCAAGTCTCAAGGCCACAAGCTTATTTGGACTAGGCTTAAAAGCCTCGTTTTAAATGACTGCCAAATATATTAGTAGAAATATCATGGGATAACTACTTTCTAACATGATATTTAATTTATTCAGTATTTTTAATGCCGAGGAAAAATAGCCACTACTCTATTAAAATTAACACGAGAAGATGTTTTTACCCTTTCTTCGTGAGTGCTGTATAAATATTAAGGATATGGCGTCCTTAACATTTGTAGTGTAAAATGAAGTCAATAATGTCATGTCCTTAACATTTACGATGCACATATGAAGTTAATGACATGTGTGATGACCCGATCAGTCCTCTACGTTTCCCCCATTTTTGCTTCTTGATGCCTCGTTATCCTTAATGTATGTGGTCAAGTTGATTAGTTTGTATTCGGAGTGAATTTGGTAAGAAATGAGACACTTGGTCTATTTTAAGAAGGTTTAAGTTGGAAAAGTCAATCGGGTGTTGTCATATGTGTTAGAGGGCTCAGATGTGTTCTGGTGGCCCGGTTAGCTTTGATAGGTAGTTTATGACTTAGGAGTGTGATCAGAGTTGGTTCTTGAGGTCCGGTGTAGAATTAGGCTTGAATTGGCGAAGTTAGTATTATGGCTATTTCCGGTTGGTAGGTGATATTTTGATCTGGAGGTTGGAATGGAATTTCAAGAGTTAGGGTAGCTTATTTTCGTCATTTTGAATGTGTGCGGAAAATTTCAGGTCATTCGGACATGGTTTGGTTGGGTTTTGATCAAAAGCGAGTTTCGGAAGATTTTAGAAACTTAGGCTTGAATTCGATGAGTTTTGAGTAATGTGATATTAGTTGAGGTGTTTTAATGGTTGGAATAAGTTTCAATAAGGTATTGGGTCATGTTTGTGATTTTGGTTGAGGTCCCAGGAGCCTCGGGGTGATTTCGGATGGTCAACGAAACGATTTCAGACTTAAGGGGTTTCAGAAAATTTGTCATTCTGGTGTTTCTGCACCTGCGGCTTGGGTAGCTGTCTGGCCAAGTAAAGATTAAGTTTTGAAGATTGAAAATGGAACTCAGGATGAACCAGGTCCATCCTAGTTTCCCATCCCTCGGGTTCATAAAACGGGCAGATTCAAGCATGTGGGATGCACGTGAATGAGATAAGCTTATCTTGCTGTATTTAATATCTTCTGATAAAAAAGGTTGCATAATTGATAAGGAGAAGGAATCCTTAATCAAAGAGAACAATATCCAAGATATGGAAGTAGTTTGAAGTTGAAATCAACTAGAACACTTCCACCAAGGAAGAGTTGCATCAGAACTCTAGTTATTTCTCCATCTACTAACTTTATAAACTGCAGGATGTTCTCACATTAAAAAAGTTGCGCAAAAACGCAGAAGTTAAATGTGAATTGAGAGCAAAATAGCAAGGCTTTTTGCAAGCATTTTGTGTATGATTCAAGTGTGCATACCTAAAGCTACATGAACCAGATTAAAGAACCAGCTCCATGAAGAGTTTATGTGTCTTTCTTTATTACTAGTTCAATTGTAGTAGATGTTTTTATATTGTACCTTTCAGCTTATTTAGAACCAATTGTAATAGGTACTTTGAGTATTCAAGTTAGAGTTAACTTGAAGTTGTCACAATAGTTAGAGGCTGGTTGCTACAACAGGATTAGAGGTAATCCTTAGGTTTACAAAGAGTTTTTGTAAATCCTGTATTGGTTAAGTGATTTTAGTGGAAGTTTGGAAAAATCCTACTGAGTAGTAGGTCGTGGTTTTTTCACCTTTTGAGCCGGGTGTTATCCACGTAAAATCTCTATGTTATTTATTTGCTGTATTTATTATTCCGCAACAGCAGTAGTTGGAACACATAGAAGAACCAGGTCCTTCATAAGCAGTTTAAGGAAAAAATTAGGTACCGCACAAATCACTCCACCCCCTCTTGTGTGGTATTGACGTATAAAATATCAATTAGTATTAGAGCAGGTTATCCTTGAAGAGCCTAACACCTTATAAATAGATCAAGATGAGCACACTATCTGGAAACTGGGAAGGGCAATCCACTTATAGGTCTCCACTCATTAATGGCCACTACTATTGTGGAAAAATAGAATGCGAGATCACATCATCGGAGAAGACTATGAGCTATGGAACATTGACACTGATGGTCCCCTAACTACCATGAAGAAGAATGCTGAAGGAGTAGATGTTCCAAAAACAAGAGCTTACTGGAATGCAGAGGACTTGGGAAAATGGGAAAAGAATGATAAGGCCAAAGAATGGCTTGTGTGTGGACTTGGTCTAGACGAGTACATCAGAATTCAAAGTTGTACCATTGCCAAGGAAATATGGGACACTATAGAAGTGGCTAATGAAGGAACTCCTCAAGTAAAGAGATCAAGAGGAACATTGCTATATTCTCAATATGAGAATTTCACCACGGAGGAAGGGGAAACCATCCAGGAGATGTATACAAGGTTCACCACACTGACAAATGAACTTAAGTCTCTTGGAAGGGTTATTCTTGAAGAGGACAAAGTTGAGAAAATTTTGACAAGGGTTCTGCTAGTCACTTGGGAAAGAAAAATCACTGCCATTCAAGAATCAAAGAACATTGCCACTCTTAAGTAGGACGAGCTAATTTTAAATCTCACAACCTATGAACTTAGAAGGCAAACCATGAAGATGGATGCACCCAAGAAGGAAAGGAGCATGGCATTCAGATTCACTGAAGGTGCTGATATAGAGGAGGATGAAATGACCATGATCACACAGGAATTCAAGAATTACATAAAGAGAGGAAATGGTGCTTCAAGAAGTGGAAGCTACAGCAAACCAAGGGTTCCTGAAAAACAAACCAATGAGGGGTGTTACAAGTGTGGGAAGAGTGATCACTACATTAGAAACTGCCCTCAATGGGAATTTGAATGGAAGAAGGAAAGAACTGAACGAAGGAACATGAAGAAAGGACATGTTCAACTCAAGAAGAACAAAGGATCAACAAAGGAAATGGTTGCTGCCTGGGGAGACATCTCAGATGAGGACTCAGAGGGTGAAGATGGAGATGAAGAAGCACTTATGAAAATTTGAGAATCTGATGAGAAATCCGAGGTAAGTATAAATCATCTCAAAGACAAGATTAAATTTTT
Organism: Nicotiana benthamiana; assembly: GCA_034376525.1. Classification (NCBI taxonomy): domain Eukaryota; kingdom Viridiplantae; phylum Streptophyta; class Magnoliopsida; order Solanales; family Solanaceae; genus Nicotiana; species Nicotiana benthamiana. Next base: position 77,089,336 of record CM067328.1, on the reverse strand, counting down.
GTCTAAAGAAAGGTTATCTGAGTTACTCCTGGATTTCATTGATAAATATGAGGATCTAAACAACAAAAAAGAACAGTTGTCTAAGGAGTGTGTGATTTTGAAAGCTAAATGCAAAAATCTGGAACTTAGAGCTAGTGAAAGAGATAGTAAAAATGCTGAGTTAAAGAACCAGGTTCATGAACTGGACACCACTAACCTAGAGCTTAGATCTGGAAATTTAAAATTGAAATTAGGAACTGGTAAAAAGAAAGTTGATCAAACACAACTCACTTTAGAAGAAAAATTAGGAAAAATGAAAGATGAGTTGTACAAAATAGATGAGCAGATAAGAGTCCTTAAGGAGGATTTAAAAAAGGTTAAGCAGGAGCTAGACAGACCTCTAAATGGAATAGGTCCTCCAATGCACTTTCATGGCTACATGAATACCATAGTAGAAATAAGAGAGGACTTGGCTACGGGACCCCAACAGCTAAGTGGGATCCCAAAAGCAAGTACCTCACACTTCCTGAGAATATAATTTGCACACATTGTGGTAAAATTGTCACTATAAATCTGAATGTATTGCAAAAAGAAAGGCTAGTCAAAAGAATAAATAATTTATTCAAGGGAATAATAGGTTGCCAGGTTGGGATAAAAAGAATCTTATTCACCATTTTTCCTATAGAAATGTACCCAAACTAGTTTGGGTTCCTAAGACTAACCCTTAATTTCCTTTTGTGGGTCCAATTGAAGGGGAGCAGCCAAATATGGTACGTGGATAATGGCTGATCAAAGCATATGACAGGAAGTAAGAACCAGTTTCTTTCACTAGAGGACCTCAAAGGAGGTGATGTCTCCTTTGGAAATGGGAAGAAATGTGAGATCATTGGGGTTTGAAAGTTAGGTAAGGCTGATTCTCACTATATTGAGAATGTTTACCTGATAGATGGCCTAAAATAGTGCCTAATAAGACAATCACAATGGTGTGATAAAGGTAAGTTGATAACATTCACCTCTACAAAACGTTTTGTGATTAATATTACCACTAACAAGATTATTTTGTAGGGAAAAAGAGTAAGCAATAAATATATTGTAGATTTTTCCACACTTTCAGAAAGTGCACTCACTTGCCTAAGTGTGTTGGACAATGATCCTCTCCTATGGCACAAGAGAATTTGACATGCCAGTCTAAGTCAACTCAACAAACTAGTTTCCAAGGATTTGGTGATAAAAATGCCTAACCTTATGTTCAAGGAAGATAAAATTTGTGAGGCTTGTGCAAGGGGGAAGCAAGTAAGATCCTTTGTCAAAAGCAAGAAAAAGGTAAGCACCACCAGATTGATGGAACTGGTCCATGTGGATCTCTGTGGTCCAATGAGAACATTAAGCAGAGGTTTTAAAATATATGTGATGGTCTTTGTTGATGATTACTATAGGTTTACTTGGACACTATTTTTAACATCTAAAGTTGAAGCATTTGACATGTTTGCTTCTTGTGTTTAAAAAACAAAAATTAAAAAATCAGAAACAACTAGGTAATTAACTTGCATCAATTAGGTCTGATCGTTGAACTAAATTTGAAAATGCTAAGTTTGCTGAATTCTTGCATGCTACATAATAAATATTTGTATGACTAGACCTCTTGTTAAGAATATTCCCTACGAGTCACTTAAAGGGAGAAACTAAATATATCCCATATTTGGGCATTTAGATGCAAGTACTTTGTGCACAATAATGGCAAAGACTCCTTATGTAAAGTATGATTCCAATAGTGATGAGGCAGTATTCCTAGGATACTTTTCACATAGTAAAGCTTATAAGATATATACAATAAAAGAACTATGTCTGTAAAAAATGTATATGTTATTTTACTGAAAAACTAACATTCTTTCTAAGAGGCAGGAACAAGATAGTGAAGAGATTGGGTGATAAGAAATTCAAATGTTGAAACCACAATCGATCCTGAATATGCATCATAGGAAGGAACATGTGATGGAACAGGTCCTTCCACCCAGGGCAACATGACATGGGAAACTAACTAGAGAGGAACTGATCCTCAAACCTCAAGGGAACCTTCCAGGAACCTATTCCTCAGTATCAAAACCAAGAAGAAACATCCAACGAAATTGACACGCCTATTGCAACATCCAAGAAATTGGATATAGATGAACCTGGTTCTTCTATTGATCAACAGTTGTATAGGGGAATGATTTGTTCTCTTTTATATCTCACTACTAGCAGACGTGACCTTGTGTGGAGTGTAGGTCTTTGTGCTCGATTTCAGGCAAATCCAAAGGAATCCCACTTGGCTGTTGTCAAGAGAATATTGAGATACTTGAAAGGCACGACTGACCTTTGCCTTTGGTATCCAAAAGGTAGTAATTTTAACCTAGTTGGATATGATGATGTTGATTATGCATGTTTCTTAGTGGATAGAGAGAGCGCCTCAGGTATGACACACTTCCTTGGTTCATGTCTTGTGTTATGGGCTACTAAACAGCAAGTTCAGTGGCCTAATCTACTACTGAAGCTGAGTATGTTGTTGCTACTTCATGATTATGCTCAATATTTGTAAATCAAGCAACAGTTGATGGATTTTGGTATTGAAGTTGGTTGAATCCTTATTTTTTGTGATAACACTAGTGCTATTAGTATGACTAAGAATCTTGTTCATCGTAATAGAACTAAGTACATACATTTTAGTGTAAGGCCACGTGAAAGTGAGTGCTCAAATGTTAGCAGCTCATAGAGTCGAGTCTACCTATGTGGATCAGACCCTTTTTACTGTTTTGCACTTAAAATGTGAAATCAAAATTTTTCCAGAAAATTGTCAAAATGCGGTCTCAGATCAGTTATGCGGACCGCATTCCCACATAAGAGTGAATAAGAGAGCAACCCATTTTCTATGTTAAAAATGCAGTCAGATCTGCGGTCGCATAATCAATATGCAGATCGCAGATTGTCGCATATGTTCCCTGAAAAAATTCGAAGGTCAGTTCTGTGGTGCATTCTACGATCGCAAAACAGTAATGCATACCGCATATCTATCGCATTCCCAACCCAAGAGGTTCGAAACTTGAACCATTTCTGCAGTCCATTCTGTGGATCACATGTCAGTTCTGAGACCGCAGATTTGCGTCGCAGATCATGCTCGCCTGGTATATTTCTAATATTTTAGACCCGATCCACCTTTTATTAAAACACCTTCTCCCTCATTTTAACACATTTATAATCAGAGAGGGTTCTTGAGAGAGAAAGTAAATTCTTCATCATCTAGTCTTTCAAAACCATTGGAGCTCGGAAAATTCTTGGTGCATTGTCTTCTCTATTGATTTATCAGGTAAAATTCCTAACCCATTTCCCCCGAATTTAAAAATTTAAGCTTGGGAGGGGAACCCCATACACTTGTTTTGAAATTCTTCATAAAACTCTCATGCATGTTCCTAAAACCCTAGAATCTAGCTAAACTAGGAATTGGGTAATAACTACAAGTTTAATTTCAAAAACCTAAATGTTGCTCTTGGACTAGATTGACTTCTTTCTTGCTTGGCGAATTGGACTAGAGATTTAAAGGGGATAATAACCTCCAGGTATGTATGGCTAACTGTGATCCTTGTGAAATCGCCCTGTGTTAGTTTGTGAAATTGTTTGATAATTGATATTCATGTGGTGATGTTTGTGAAACTCCTGTGATGTATACTTGTGTGGTAACACCTTGTGGTGGAAGTTGAGAAACTGGTAATTGAAAGAGTTTGGAAATGGTGGAAATGGAAATATTGTGGAACAACATGTATGATTGGTTGTGAACAACTGTTGTGGTAATCCAAATTGTGTACAAATTGATGAACACGAGGAAATTATTGTTGCTAGTTATGGAAAATACATTACCCTTGTTGTGGTTCTATCTTAACAATGCACTATAGTTGGTTTCTTGTATTTGTTGCTGTGTTGTATGTTGTTTGTGAAATAAAACTGTCAGGCGGGTTCGGGTTGCGCGCGTAACACGGTGAAATAAGGTGTGGGTTGGGGAAATAAGGGTGGCCGAGGTAATAAGGGTGGACGAGGCAATAAGGGTGTTAAATGTGATCCAATATCACTATTGATATGAATATAAATCATGAAATGATAAATGTGGAATTGTGAAAGGAGACAGTAGAAGAGTTTGTAACCTGTAGGGCACTGATTACCCCTTTGTTTGACTAATTGTACCATTTGCTGTGAATTGTTTGGTTGTTTCCCCATGGTTGTACTATTGTTCTACAGTTTTATACTTGTATATGCATTTTGGCTTGAGTTTACTTGGGACAGAGTTTGTTCATACATGCCAGTACAATTCAAATGTACTGACGTCCCTTTTGCCGGGGGCGCCACATTTGTGTTATAATTGTAGGTGGATCCGTAGCAGGCACTTCAGTCCACCGTCTGTAGCTCCTCCTCCTTTCTATCAGCTGTGTACAAGTTGGTGAGCCCCTCTCCTTCTGGGGCCCTGCGTGGTTCAGGCCACCTCTGTTGTTTTAATAGTAGTTTTGTGATGTCATAGCATAGGTATAGTCAGGGACTTGTCGCCGGCAAAGTGTTGTATTATCTTTCTCTTAGAGGCTCCATAGACAGTGGTATGTGGGTTAGAACTTATGTATATAGGTGTATGTTTTGGGCGTTGAAGTTTGTACACCATGTTCCCTGTTAATCATAATGTGGGTTTTGTAAAAGATGTTCCCTGTTAATCATAATGTGTGCTTATAAAAGAGAATTCCTATTAATTTCAATTGCAGTTTGGTATCTTTTTTCTAATCAACAAGGAATAATGTGGGGTAACGTGTGGGGAATAGGAAAGGCACCCAAGTCCGCTCGACCGCGGATACCCGGTTAAGTGCCGGTCATGTCCCTCGGGTTTGGGGCGTGACAAACTTGGTATTAGAGCCTACGGTTTTAAAGAGTCCTAGGATGTCACGGAGCCGTGCCTAGGAGAGCCCTTCTTATCGGTGTGTTGTCGACCACATCTATAAGTTGGGGGCTACACGTGAATTTAGGAAAAACTACCCAATTTTTTGTTATTCCAAGTTCGTGCGGTGAAGTCAGGTTTTGTCTAATTCGTGCTTTATTTCGAATTTTCAGTAATGGCACCCCTGGAGAAAGGTAGACTCGGCCTAGGGGCCAACGATACTTCCAGTGCTGTTGTGGATCATGTGCCGACTGTCGTGGGTGGGAGTGATTCCCCAGTTCTAAATTTGCCTGCTCCATCTATTCCTGATCCAAGCAATCATGTTCCAGCGGCGGTTGAGGGTGCCACTATCCCTCCTGCCAATGTTCCTAATCCTGATGTTGCTCCAGCTTCCGAACCCGGGATTTTTGATGGAGACCTTAGGGAAGCTATCCGTATGTTGACCCAGTTAGTGGCCGCCCAGGCCCATAGATCTCATGATGCCCCTGTGTACTCCAGTGGATAGGGAGATTCTTCCAGCTCCAGAGTTCATCAGTTTCCGCGATTGTCCCCTCCAGAGTTCTCAGGCACAGAAGAGGCCGATCCGCATGACGTCCTTGATGAGATGTACAAGACCCTTCGAGTGATGAAGGCTACAGAGATAGAAGGGGTAGAATTGGCTTCATACAGGTTGAAGGGAGTTGCGCGTTCATGGTTTGAGAAGTGGGAGGATTCCCGTGAGGAGGGGAGAACTTCAGCTAGAGGGGATGAGTTCCTAGATGCCTTCATGGTCCATTTCTTGCCTGCCGAGACCATGGCAGCCCATGCCACCAAGTTTGAGGTTCTTAAGCAAGGTAGCGTGAGTGTTTGGGAGTATCATATGGAGTTCGTGAGGTTGTCCAAGTATGCTCCACAGTTGGTGTGACTATGGAGGCTAGAGTTCGGCGATTCGTTCAGGCTCTCAGCCCTTTGGTGGTAAATGAAGCTGCTACAGCGGCTTTGCATTCTGACATGAACTATGGGAAGATTGTGGGTTTTGCTCAAGCCGCAAAGGCCAGGAAGTTGAAGATTCGGGCAGACAGGGAGAGTAGCAGCAGGGCTCGGTCTATGGGTCACTCAGGGAGGTTAGCTCCAGGGAGAGGGCCATCAGGGCCATCTTAGTCTTATGCTCAGTCCTCAGCTAGTGCACCACCATCTGTGCACCATTACCTGCAGAGTAGCCCTTGGGGGCCAGGTTCAGACAACAGGAGGTCCCGCCAGTTCAGTCATTTGGGAATGAAACCTCGGCAACAAGGAGGTATATGTCCCAAGTGCCGGAGGTTTCATACAGAGGCTTGTTACTTGGATGCTCCAGTGTGCTACAATTGTGGGGTGAGAGGTCAAATACAGTGGGATGGTCGTGCGCCCAGGCACCACGCGAGTGGGGGACATGCTCAGCCATTGGTGACGTTCAAATCCACCGCTAAAAAGCAATAGATACAGTCGCAGCAATATAATTACCCAACTATGAGTCGGGGTTGAATCCCACAAAGAACAATGTGTAGGCGATTAGGAATGTAAGAGAATGATCAACGGCTACAAGTATGAAAGTGCCAAACAATCCAATGTATTTCACGATTTTACAAGAATTTTTGTTTAAAGTGCCAAACGGCTACAAGAATGATCATTATCGCCAGTCGCGTAGTGCCAAATAATAAGAAATTTGGGTTGAAAATTGGTTTTACAAGTATGAAAGCATCGGGCGTTACACTTCAAGTAACGATCCAATGTATTTCATGATTTTACATATATGAGCGAGTTTATGTTAATTAGCCCCGGATAACAATTCTTAATTAGCTTCTTCCGAAGACAAACAAGACTTCCTAATTGAATTATCCCTAATCACAATTAGAAGATTAAGCACACCCGGAAGGTTACAAGTAATTCAATCCTATCCCTAGGTAGAATCTATAAAATGAGGGTTAACGCCTTAGGTTCTTGTTAATTAATCTTTCCCAACCCCAAACTATTTTTCCCAAAATTAATCGGAGTTAATGGGTGAGTCCTAGGGTTAGCTAATACCATTGGAAACAATAAAGAACAAGAATAATTAAAGAAACAATAACTCACTTCATAAATATAGAAAAATCATTCAATACATAAGCACAACAAGGTATAAAATCCACACTTTAATTATGAATATTCCCATAACCAAGATTAAAGTGTTGGATAAAATACTACACTTAAATATTCAATACAAAGCAAAGGAAATGAAGAAACAAACACAAATGGGTAAGAAAACCTTAACCAAAAGCTTAAAATCAAGAAAACCCAAGTGTGTTTGTGCAAAGCCCTAGCTTCCAACTTGTTCTTCCTAGTCTAAGAAGACTGAATTACGCCAAAGATCCCCCAAAGATGTATTCTTGGACGAGCATAAAAATCATTTGGGGTGAGAATATGTGAAATGCCAAATCTTCCCCAGGCCATGTGCTCGACTTCTACTTCTGCGGTAAAGTGACCACTGATGCGGTTCCGCAGAAGCGGAAAACCAACCGCAAAAGTGGATTCCTTCAAGTACAGCAGAGGTCGCAAAAGTGGAGAGCTGACCGCTTCTGTGGTCACACAGAAGCGAGTTTCCAACCACAGAAGTGGTTCCTTCCTGTTCCTCCAGTTCCGCGTAGGCGATCAATAATTCGCATAAACGGAGGTCGCTCCTACGACCAAGGATCCGCAGAAGCGGAAATGGCTGGGGACTTTTGCATGGTTTCAACTCATTTTGCTAAATTCCACTTCACTTCATTGCAAACCACTACATAGCTTCATGTACCTGAAAATCTCACAATACCCACTGTAAACAACCTCATTTCATACTTAAAACGACATAAAAGATAAGGTAAAGAGGCTAAAAAGAGTGGTAAAATCACCCTACATCAACACCCCCAACTTAAAGCTTTTGCTTGTCCTCAAGCAAATCAAAACCAAAACTTCAATGAGGATTCAACACTTCAAGCACAAGTGGTGTTGCCATTACTTTCATCACACATTCTCCAATTTAAAAACCATACTAATGGATTTGATTGGTACTAACAATTAGGCTCAAGTATGCTGGATTTGATTGGTACTAACAATTAGGCTCAAGTATGCACCTCTTTTCCGAATACTCCCTCATAAAGATAAACAACTTCAAAAATGTGCAAAGGATTTCCAAAAATAATTAAGTGATCAACATATGCCTCAAGAAGTAACTCAAAATCACTAGTTCGCTAAAAATGTTCACTTTACTCAATTTTACCAATCTTTCCTAATTCATGTGCCCAAACAAAAAGAGAAAGTCCCAAAACTCACAATATTTATAATACAACACAAGGGACAAAATTTTCAAGAACACTCATTCTCACAAAGAATGTCAAGTGTTACAACATTTCATACCATAGGTGTGCCCTTATTTTAATTCATCGCTTATTCAAAAATGATCAGTTGGAGGTCTCATAAAGACTTTTTGAGCTTGTAATGTAGGTTTAGGGATGGGTTGGATAGACATTTGGGTATAAGTGACTTCACCCTCCTTGAACACTACTCACACTCTTTTCATTCTTTTGCACTTCGCTTCTTTTTAAATACCCATAGCCTCATTTTCATCTAGTTCCCAATATAGGACCACCTCACACAAATCTTCTAATTTTATTCAAGATTCCATACTTTATATATATACGAATATTTTCTTTCTCTTTTATAATTCCATACTTTATATATATACAAATATTTTCTTTCTCTTTTATTTTCTTTTTTCTTTTGGAGCTTGAATATTTTAAACAAACTTTTTTTAGGCGTGAGGTCCTAAACTCAACATACAACCTTGCCACTTTTTATCTTCGATCACACCCCCAACTTAGGCTTTTTGCCTCATTCTTAATGTTCAAGGAGGGACGGGTTCAAAAGAGGGAATTATTTTTTAAATGGGAAAAGGTTTGTAATGAGTTGGCCAAAGAGAAGGTTTAAAGGCTCAAATTGAGCACTAGTGATATTATTTGCACAAGGGTAGGCTTGAAAGGCTAAAGAAAGTTTTACAAATCAAAGCAAAGAATGCCTAAGATCATTCCTCCAACCAATCAAAGTGTCATTAGCATGAAAAACCAACCAAGTAAGTTCTAGATGATAGAAGTAAACACAAGATTTATTTGAACAAACACTAACACACACGGAACATGAACTAATCAAGATGGATCAATTTTGATTTCTAATAAAAGATTCAAGAGCAATATCAAACTAGTGAGAAAAAGAGTCACTAAAAGAGCCAAAATCGTATCACAAGATCAAATTTTCACCATGCAACTTGTTTAAATTCAAACCAAATTTTCGGAGGGGTATTCTCAATTCACAACTTATATACAAGAGACTAATATTATTAGTACCAATTAATCCAAGAGCCTCATCCTAGCAAAACAAGACTAATTCGCTTAAGAAAGTTGTCAATATATCCATCATCGGAAAAAGTCAACAAAAACCTTTTACAATTACCCGGTTCACTTCAAAAGTGTTCCTTGGGAAAGAAAAGTAGCATGAAGAAAACCCAAGGAAATTTTATTTACAGAATTGAAAATAACTACAAAGAAAACTACTACAAAAGTAACTAAAATAAAAGAATCTACTACTACAAAGAAAATAATAAGCTATACTAAGAAAATAAATGACGAAAGAAATACTAAAAACACAAAAATATGAATACTCAACACCAAGCCCGGCAAGGGCACACCATATATCACAAGCCCGGCAAGGTCACAGAATATCCATACATAAAGATAAACACAACAAGGGCACATAATATATCAAAATATTAATACAGTGCTACAATTGCCACCCCCAACTAAAAGCATTGCAGTGTCCTAACTGCACAAAGTCTAATATAAAGCATAAAGCCTTTGAGGGTCTCCCTGAGGTCTGTGTCAGACTAGTAGACTGTGGGAGGACAGCTGATAACTGCTGGGTTGTACTCTTGTCTCCATCACCCTCGACCTCATCATCATACTCATCATCATCGCCATCATCATCAGCATACTCTGAAATGAAGGAGTACTCCTCGCTATCATCTTTGTCCGCTACTGGAATCTTCATTCCAGGTTTTCCCCATTAAAAGATGGCTTTGATGCCTCTCCACATCTTGACCATGAACTTATTCTTCTTATTGTTCTTCTCCTTCTCTTTCTGAAAATTGTCCTAAAGCTCGGAATGGGCCTTGGCCAAAGTGCCATAGGCCCCCTCCAAATTGGCCACGGAGGCTGCCATTTCCTTCACAGAATCATCCATTGTCTTTATCGAATCCTGCTGGCGTTTCTGGGTCTCCAAGTAGCTGTGCATCTCCTCTCTGGAGAAGTAAGAAGGGTCAGGCTGGGAGGGGGGAGGCCCACACGGAAACTATGATACTAACTTCTTAATTGACTGAATCTTGGAGTTAAGTATCCCGAATAGCCCCTGAGATGTGGACTCTGAACCTGTGGCTGTGGAGACAACTTTTCTCTTCTTGCTCTTGACAGCGGTGCCCTCTCCTGTCACTCTCAAAGGGTGGAGAGGCTTGTCAGCTGGAAGCCAACAGTCAGTGGGGCGGTCTGCAACCTCTGCTCTGGTGCATAGAATTGTAACCAGTGAGGGAAACATCAACACTGCATCCTTCTCTCTAGCGTACTCCCTCAAGTACTGCCTCATCTCCTGAAGGATGTAGTGCCCCAAATTAACCTGAAATCCATCCAAGATGCATGCTACGATCAGTGCCCGAGTGTAGGAAACATCTGTGACATTCCCACACAGGCATACTCTACTGCTCACTATATGCAACCACCTCTTTGCCTCTGCCGTGAAGTCCGTTGATTTTAGCCCTTTTCTTTTGGTTCCCCATTTCTATCTCATGTGTGGAGGGTAGAGTTCGGATACAAGCCACTCTCCATTGTCACAATAATTCTTCTCGTTTGCCGGCTCCATGGGATAGATGGGGATTCCAAGAGTGTCATTGATGTATTCAACCCCAAACCTCACCATTTGCCTCCTTATTATGATAACTGGATCATCAAAGTTTGTACGCCGAAGATTGGCATAAAACTCGCGAACCCACATCTCGTTAGCTTTGCAGGGTATGGCAATGAAACAGTTCCATCCGGAAGAATAGATCCTGGTGTGGAAGTCTGGAAGCTTCTCGGCCAATTTCTCCTTATTTATCCCCCTTTCAAGCAAGATCTTTTTATGGACCAAAACGTCCAAATATTGGCGCTCCGCTGAAGCAAACATGAAGCGCGTATCATAAAGGGCTCATTACCCGCTTCTTCAATATTCGGGTGCGATCCGCTCGCGTTTGGGTCAATTTTTGAATTAAAGCACCTACAAAAAAAATCACAAAATTAGTCTGACAATTGAATCATGTTAAGAATTTCAAAACATTGCATTTGAGCCAAAAATTTAGGTTGAACGGGCCTAGGAAGCCTCGGTTTCAAACACACCGACTCTACCATTTCTGGGCAGTTTCCGCTTCGACGGGACTTGGGCAGAGGAGGAAGTTCCGCTTCTGCGGGCATTCGACCGCTTCTGCGGTTTTTGTTTTTATTTTTTTCGATTTTTTTGCTTATGCGGACTTCTTACCGCGAAAGCGATTCCGCTTCAGCGGAGAAATTCCTCTTCTGAGGTGTTTGCCTTCTTCTTCTTCAGTGAAACACTGCCCAGCTCCCAATTTTTTTTCGTTTTCGATTTCAACAAAATTTTGGCACCCAAAATATAAAATTTATGCAATTTAATAGCATGTGATTCCATTAGGACAAAATTTGTGCCACATCGCACAAGATTTTCACTCACACGTTGTTCGAACACGTTGCGCGTGAGTGAAGGTGAACTTTCTTTCACAACAATGGGTTACTCAAGACTTCCCCCAATTTCATTCAGTTAACTTAGCACACACACGTCTACACACAACCAAATTCTCATTTTCTAAAGAAAACACCCAGAATTCAAAACAAAAAGAAGAAGTAGAGAAGAAAACCTCAAATAAAATAAAATAAAATAAAAATTCTTAGGCGAATGTGGATTACCACCCATGTGAGGAGAGAGTAGAAGATTGAGAAGAGAGTTTAGAAAAAAATACCTGCACTTGGGCAAGAGAAGAATTTAGCACGCTTGATGAGTTTTTGATGATTCTTACGTTTTGGGGGAGTTAGGGTTGTGGGAGCAGAGGGTTTTTTTTTTTTATTTTGGGCCAATGACCCGTTTAACTTCCTTTTCTCTTTCAAATCTAGGTGTTTTCCGCTTTCGTGACTTTTTAGCCGCTTCTCGGTTCCGCGTACGCGACAGGTGAGCTGCTTTTGCGATGGGAGCCGCGTTTGCGATGAACTTTCCGCTTCTCCAGTACCACAAATGTGGTCAAAATGTCGTAGAAGCGGTTTTAGCAGGGATTGCCTGCACAGTTCCAACAACTACTGGATTTTGCCATCCGGGTCATCTCGACCTGCTCAAATTAACTCCACAAATTCTAAAAATTGCTAGATTAGTCAAAAATAATATTCTAAGCTATTCTAAAAAAGAAAATTTAATCAATTATGAAATATTTTGAAAAATGATGGGTTGCCTCCCACCAAGGGGCGCATTTAACGTCGTGGCACGACGCAAATAATATTACCCCTTTTCTCGCCACTTGGATGATAAGAATTGGGCACCTTGCTTGGAATCAAGCTTTTGACCTCGAGCGATGGGGTGGAAATTTGACGTTTGAGCCATTGCTTAGAATCTTTATTTTGCACTTCTTGGATTTCAAGTGAGGGATGTCGTTTTGATTTCTTGCTTCCTCAAACTCTAAAGTGAATGACCTGAATTTCTCCTCCTCGCACTCCATCATGATTCTTGCAGTTCAACTTCCGTGTCACCACACAATTCCAACGTTGAAAAATTCTTGGAATGTGACTTGAAGCCTTCACTTTGCAATTTTTCTAGCTTGACATCCTCTACCCCCCCCCCCCCCCGGATTAGAGTCAACATCGACCAATATTGCATTTTTACCGGTTGACTCCAATACCATATTTTTGTCGGCATCAATAACACTCATTGAGTCGGTTGGAGGATGTTCAATTCTTGACTCCTCAAAGCAAAGCTCACGTTCTTCCTCAGAATTTGGCTCCACTTGGCTTTCTTCCACACATTCAAGTTATTGGGCATAGTGAGCCTCAACCAATTATTGTATATGTTTTTCCAAGGTGTGAATGTGTTGATCATTGTACGCCAAGCTTTGTTTCAAGTCCTTGAGTGCAAAGTTATGCTTCTCCTCATTTTCAAGAATGGTCTCCAACATGAGCATTATTTTCTCATCTTGAGCATTTGGGAGTTCTTTTTGGTTTTGATCAAGTGCCAAGAAAAGGTTCCCACTTTCAATCTTCGAGGAAGGATTTTGGTCTTCATTCACTTCCAAGGCTCTTTGAACCCTTGAGGCTTCGATCATTTCCTCCATTTGTGCGTGCAATCGTTGGAGTGCTAAATCATTTTGGAGACTAGTCTCCAAAAGATGTTCCAAGGCATTTTGCTCTTTGTTTCCCTCTTCAAGTAGACACTCCAACATGAGATTGAACTCTCCATTTGGGCCATGCTCACTTTCTTCCATTTTCGTAGCCCTATATTTTTCATCACACGAAGCAAACTCATAATAGTAGGGGCTTGGGGAAGGGAAGGTCAAATATGCACAATAATCCCAATGACCATTTTGGCAACCACACTTATAAAAAATACTCAAACCTTGGGGTTGAGATTGTGCAAACAATCAACCCTCGGGAGAATTTAAATAATGTTGCCATGAGTGTGGACCACCACAATAAGGACAAAAAGTCATCAAAATATGAACAACTCTCATCCGACCAATTATCATTATATGATGCCATTTTTTTATGAATGATAAAATAAACAAGAAAAATAGACCCAAGGTAAGAAAAATAATAACACAAGTATTCACAAGTTTTGATCAAAGCACTTTCACTTATTTCTCAAACAACCTAAATAACGCCAAATTGTTCCCCGGCAACGGTTCCAATTTTGGTGACGTCCTAATCCAACGCTTAATATCAATAGATACGTTCGCAGCAATATAATTATCCAACTATGAGTCGGGGTCGAATCCCACAGAGAACAATGTGTAAGCAATTAGGAATGAAAGAGAATTATCGCTAGTCGCACAGTGCCAAACAATAAGAAATTTGGGTTGAAAATTGGTTTTATATCTAAAATGCGGAAATATAAACTAACCTAGAAAGCAAGTAAAATGATCAATGGCTACAAGTATGAAAGCATCGGGAATTACTCTTCAAGTAACAATCCAATGTATTTCACGATTTTGCAAATATAAGCGAGTTTGTGTTAATTAGCCCCGGATAACAATTCTTAAGTAGCTTCTTGCGAAGACTAACAAGACTTCCTAGTTGAATTATCCATAATAACAATTAAAAAATTAAGCACACCCGGAAGGCTACAAGTAATTCAATCCTATCCCTATGTAGAATTATAAAAAGAGGGTTAAAGCCTCAAGTTCTTATTAATTAATCTTTGTCAACCCCAAACTATTTTTCCCAAAATTAATTCGGAGTTAACGAGCGAGTCCTAGGGTTAGTTAATACCTTTGGAAACATTAAAGAACAAGAATAATTAAAGAAACAATAATTCACTTCATAAATATAGAAAACGCATTAAATACATAAGCACAACAAGGTATAAAATCCACACTTTAATTATGAATATTCCCATAAACAAGATTCAAGTGTTGGATAAAATACTACACACTTAAATATTCAAGACAAAGCAAGGAAATGAAGAAAAAAAACATACATGGGTAAGAAAACCTTAACCAAAAGCTTGAAATCAACAAAACCCAAGTGTGTGTGCAAGACCCTAGCTTCCAACTTGTTCTTCCTAGTCTAAGAAGACTGAAAATAATCTAAAGATCCCTCAAAGATGTCTGCTTGGACGAGTATAAAAATCATTTGGGGTGAGAATATGTGAAATGCCAAATCTGCCCCAGGCCATGTGCTCGACTTCCGCTTCTGCGGTAAGGTGACCGCTGATGCGGTTCCACAGAAGCGGAAAACCAACCGCAAAAGCGGATTCCTTCAAGTACAACAGAGGTTGGAAAAGCGGAGAGCCGACCGCTTCTGCGGTCCCACAGAAGCAAGTTTCCAACCGCAGAAGCGGTTCCTTCCTGTTCCTCCAGTTCCGTGTAGGCGATCAATAATCCGCATGAGTGGAGGTCGCTCCTGTGACCAAGGATCCGCAGAAGCGGAAATGACTGGGGATTTTTTCATGGTTTCAACTCATTTTTGCTCAATTGCACTTCACTTCAATGTAAACCACTTCATAGCATCATGTACCTGGAAATCTCACAATAACCACTATAAACAACCTTATTTCATACTTAAAACGACATAAAATCTAAGGTAAAGAGGCTAAAAAGAGTGGTAAAATCACCCCACATCAGCCATCCAGTTCATCAGTTGCTACGTCATCAGTGCGCCCTCCAGCCCCGGCAGGGCGTGGTGCAGCTAGAGGTGGAACTTGTGGAAGGGGCGGACCCACCAGGTTTTATGCATTTAGTGGCCGTCAGAGTGCTGAGGCTTCCCAGATGTTGTCACAGGTATCCTATCTGGTCTTACCATTGATTGCTATGCACTTATTGATCTTGGATCTTCTGTGTCCTATGTCACTCCATTTGTTGCTTCGAGTTTTGGGATTGAACCCGAACAGCTTCTTGAGCCATTCTGTGTGTCGACTCCGGTTGGTGATTCTATTATAGCCGCGCTGGTCAATTGGAATTGTGTTGTTATGGTAGGTGGTTGCATTACCACGGCCGACCTTATCGAGCTTGGGATGGTGGATTTTGATGTAATCATGGGGATGGATTGGCTCTACTCATGCTTTGCTAAACTTGATTTCCGGATGAGAGTCATGAGACTCGAGATCCCTAATGAGCCGGTTATTGAATGGAAGTGAAATGGCATTGTGCCGAGGGGTAGGTTTATTTCTTACCTCATGGCTTCAAAAACGATCAGAAAGGGGTGCGTGTATCATTTAGTCTGCGTAGCGGACACTACTCCAAAGTTACCTGCCCTCGAGTCTGTGCCTGTTGTGAATGAGTTTTTTGAGGTATTTCTAGATGAGCTTCCAGGAATTCCGCCAGATAGGGAGATTGATTTCGGAATTGATGTATTGCTAGATACCCAGCCAATATCTATTCCACCGTACAGAATGATTCCAGTAGAGTTGCGGGAGTTAAAAGAGCAGTTGAAGGATCTATTAGAGAAGGGGTTTATCATGCCAAGTGTATCGCTGTGGGGGGCTCCGGTTCTTTTTTTCAGAAAGAAGGATGGGTCGCTTCGGATGTGCATCGACTATAGGAAGCTTAATAAAGTCACCATCAATAATAAGTACCCTTGATCAATTGCAGGGTGCAAGGTTCTTCTCCAAAATTGATTTGCGGTCTGGGTACCACCAAATGAAGATCAGGGAGCAGGATATTCCTAAGACCGCTTTCAGAACTTGTTATAGCCACTTTGAATTCTTGGTCATGTCCTTTGGGCTAACCAACGCCCTGGCAGCTTTTATGTATCTTATGAATCGGGTCTTCAAGTCACTCTTAGACTCATTCGTGATTCTTTTCATTGACGACATCCTCGTATATTCACGGAGCAGGGAGGATCATGCCAGCCACCTCAGAGCAGTTTTGCAGACTCTACATCAGTACCAATTGTATGCCAAGTTTTCCAAATGTAAATTTTGGTTGGAATCCGTCGCTTTTCTGGTTCATGTTGTTTCCAGTAAGGGGATTCAGGTGGACCCCCAAAAGATTGCAGCAGTGAAGGATTGGCCTAGACCCATGACCCCGACGGAGATCCGTAGCTTTTTGGGGTTAACAGGGTATTATCGGAGGTTTGTAGAGGGATTCTCCACCCTCGCCACCCCATTGACCTAATTAACGCAAAAATCAGCCAAGTTGCAGTGGTCAGATGCTTGTGAGAAAAGTTTTCAAGAATTGAAGACAAGGTTGACTTCGGCACCAGTATTGTCCTTTCCAGAAGGCACATAGGGGTTTGCAGTTTATTGTGAAGCCTCCAGGGTTGGTTTAGGGTGTGTTCTGATGCAGCACGGGAAGGTCATAGCATATGCTTCCAGGCAACTCAAGAATCATGAGAAGAATTATCCGACGAATGATTTGGAGCTTGCGGCAGTTTTGTTCGCCTTGAAAATATGGCGGCATTATCTTTTTGGGGTTCATATAGATGTGTTTTCAGATCACAAGAGTCTTCAATATTTGTTCAAGCGGAAGGAGCTGAATTTGAGGTAGCGGCGGTGGTTAGAACTGCTTAAGGATTATGAAATGGACATCTTGTACCATCCAGGGAAGGCTAACATGGTGGCCAACGGCCTTAGTCCGAAATCCATGAGTAGCTTGGCTCACTTGAGAGCAGATTAGAGGCTCCTAGCTCGGGAGGTACATCAGTTGGCCAGCCTTGGGGTTTGTATCTCGGCCTCGAATGAGGAGGAACTTATGGTGCATAATACAGCAGAATCATCGCTCGTGGCAGAGGTTAAAGAAAAGAAGTTCATTGATCCAGCATTGGCACAGTGGAAGGAGGAAACTCTAAGTAACAAAGTTTTAGCATTTTCACTAGGCAACAATGATGGTGTGCTACGGTGCAACAACAGGTTATGTGTTCTGGATGTGGATAATCTTACGGACAGGGTAATGGCGGAGGCTCATCATTCCAGGTATTCAGTGCACCCAGGCTCTACAAAGATGTATCACGATCTCAAGGATATCTATAAGTGGAGTGGTATGAAGAAGCGTGTAGCGGACGTCGTCTCTAAGTATCCGAATTGCCAGAAAGTGAAGGCCGAGCATCAGCGGTCGGGAGGGTTGACTTAGCTTATAGAAATACCGATGTGGAAATGGGAAATGATCAATATGTACTTCGTGACAGGACTACCTCGTACTCATCACAAGTTCGACTCGATTTGGGTGATAGTGGATCGACTCACCAAATCAGCTCACTTTTTGCCAGTCAAGTCCACCGATACTATGGAGCAATATGCTCGATTGTATATCAACAAAATAGTAAGGCTTCATGGTACGCCTCTTTTTATTATTTCGGATCGAGGAGCTCAGTTCACAACTAATTTCTGCAGGAAACTTTAGCAAGGTTGGGTACTCAAGTGAATCTTAGCACAGCTTTTCATCCGCAAACCGATGGCCAAGAGGAGCGGACTATTAGGATGCTCGAGGATATGTTGTGGGTATGTGCCTTGGATTTCAAAGTTAATTAGGATGATCACCTGCCCCTTATAGAGTTTGCTTATAACAACAGCTTCCATGCTAGCATATAGATGGCCCCATGCGAAGCATTGTACGGAAGAAGGTGTAGGTCCCCGATCGGGTGGTTCGAGGTTGGTGAAGCAGAACTCGTGCATCAGGCCATGGAGAAGGTAAGATTCATTCAGGAGAGGATGAAGACTCCTCAAAGTCGCCAAAAATCCTATGCGGACGTGCGTCGAAGAGAATTGAAGTTTTAAGAGGGAGATTGGATATTCTTGAGGGTATCCCTTAGGAAGTCATGCGCTTTGGGAAGAAGGGAAAACTAAGTCCTAGGTACGTCGGGCCTTATCAAGTCACTCAAAGGATCGGTCAAGTTGCGTATAAGTTGGAATTGCCCCCTGAAATGTCCATGGTGCACCCGGTGTTTCATGTATCCATGTTGAGGAAAGTTGTGGGTGCGTCTAAAATTGTGCTAGTTGAAGACATCAAGGTTACAGAAGAGTTATCATATGAGGAGATTCCGGTTGCTATTCTATATAGGCAGGTCAAAAAGTTGCGGAACAAGGAGATTGCTTCAGCTAAGGTGCTATGGCGAAACCAACAAGTCAAGGAAGCCACGTGGGAAGCGGAAGAGGAGATGAAGATAAGTTACCCCCATCTATTTGAGAAAGTCTAGGAATGATCGTGCTAATTTTGTCCCTAGGAGAACTAGTGTTGTGTCCCATTAGGTGTAAGAAACCTTCATTCTCTTTCCAAATGCCTTACTATCGTACTTTCTCCAAGTTGTGCCAACAAAAAAATTATGTGTTGAAACTATTTGAGCAATGTGCGGTCCTTTTTGGTAGTATAAGTTTTGTGCTCCCATGGTAAGGTGATGTATAGAAGTAATAATTAATTTTGCATGGAGACGGTGTATCAGAGTGTTCTAATTGCATAATGATAAGTTTTGCATGGAAGAATGGTATTGAAATGAATAACTGTGCGGTACCCTTGTGATAGGTAAATGGCTGTAATAGTGTAGAAAATTAATGCTTAATTTGATTACATGTAGTGTGCCAAAATGGTTAAAAAGTGTATCGAGAGGTTGAATATGTGCAACTATGAAGATCGTGCATTTTTGTACTATTGTAAAGGTAGAAAGTTTGTGGAATATTGCTTGGAAATATGTTTTGAGGATTCTTTGACAGGTGGTTATGTCCATATTACAAAGGAGACTCTGGCAAAATTTTTCTAAAACAAACTTGAAAGTTAATAAAAGTGTAGGAACTTGCATATCATGTTTTCAAACTCATTTGGTTCCCAAGACCTCATTCGAGGACGAATGATCTTAACTGGGGAAGTTGTAAGGCCCCGTGAAAGTGAGTGCTCAAATGTTAGCAGCTCATAGAGTCGAGTCTACGTGGATCGGATCCTTTTTACTGTTTTGCACTTAAAAATGTGAAATCGAAATTTTTCCAGAAAATTGTCAAAATGCGATCCAGAATGCGGTCGCAGATCAGCTATGCGGACCGTGTTGTTAGAATATACGCTTAACGCTAGAGGGGGGGTGAATAGCGTTATATTAAAAAAAATGTAAATTTGCGGAATTAAAAATTGCAGGAATAACGTAAGTGCAGTAATTAAAAAGATAAGGAGAGAACACACCGAATTTTATCCTGGTTCACCATAACACGTGGTCAGTCCAGTCCCCGAGAGACTCTCTCGAGTTTTACACTAACTTCGTTAAGCTTACGGGTGCCTAACAAACCATTACACTTGCTCGTAGATATACACTCTACAAGACTTCAACCTGCTCGAGGATGCCGCACCTCAAGACTTCAAACCAAGGAACTACTTTTCCTTCTTACGACAAGGGATTAGAATATCCCTTCAAGTGTGTACAAACACTTAGCACTCAAGACAAGACTCTCTTTGTAGAGTAGATATGAGTAAAAACAATACGCTCAAGAACACAACAACTTCGTCAAGAGTTTGGCTCTCGAAAACTTATGAAATGAATATAAAATGATTGCAAAGAGAGTATGTAAGCTTTAGCAAGAATGTAATCAGTTGTTGTGCTTAGAAGAGTGAATTTGAGTTGTATTTATAGTGCTCAAAACACCCAAAACCGTTGCTTAATTGCCAATCACAAATTGCTGATTTTGTGCTAGGATAATCGATTATCTGATTCTGCATAATCGATTATCTGCCAATCGTTTAAAAATCATTCCCAGATTTTAAGCAGAATAATCGATTATCCAAATCGTATAATCGATTACCTGACAACGTTCAAAAATCAATCCCCGATTTTATGCTTAACATAATCGATTGTCTGATTGTACATAATCGATTATCTTTCAGTGTTTGAAAATTCTTTGGCAACGGTCTTTAATATAATCGATTACCAGAAAAGCTATAATCGATTATTTTGCTACTTTGTAAAATCTGATGCTCACTGTCTCAACATAATCGATTAGTCTAAGGCACATAATCGATTATCTTGTAGCTTTGAAAAATCTGGTGAACACTGCCTTAACATAATCAATTATCATAAGGTACATAATCGATTATCTTGCAGCTTTGTAAAATCTGGTGTACACTGCCTTAACATAATCGATTATCATAAGGTACATAATCGATTATCTTACAGCTTTGTAAAATCTGGTGTACACTGCTTCAACATAATCGATTATCATTAAGTACATAATCGATTTTGTTTGTCCAGATCTGAAAGACATGTTTAGAATTCATTTTGGTTAAAATGAAATATTTGAAAATCATTTTGCTTTAAATTAAAGATGCATGGTTTGATAAAAATGATTTTACGAGAGAAGCCAAGTCTTGATCAATTGTCGGATCAAGATCACAATTATAGAACGACTCATGTATAACTTTGTTGCTTTACTTAATCTTGATCTTTGTTTCTCTTGTGCTTGGACTTCGGCATATGTCAATGTTCCGTTCACGTCGGTTTGTCATTTATCAAAACCTACAAATATGAACACACGTTTAGTTTAGCGACTTGAGAACGTGTTTCAACAATTTCCCCCTTTTTGATAATGGCAAACCAATATCAGGATATGCATATTAATTAATTCATAATGACGATCCAAGACAAGTATATAGATATGCAACGAGTTCCCCCTCAAGTTATGCCAATATGTATTAGTGTGCATAGCCCATATCTTCCCCCTTTTGACATTAGCAAAAAAAAATAACTAACTCTTTATTGATTAAACAATATTGCAAATACATAAAAATAAAAGACAGAATATTATGCAAACTAGAAAAACAAAGAGACAAGACATTATTCATTATCATCATTGACTTTCCCGTCTCGACATCCGGTACATCTTCCCGAAGGACAATTTGGGCATACGGATAATTGACGTGATCAAAATATCCATGGAGCTCGTGAGTCAATCGATTGACATTCATATCAATACGATTTATGGATGTGGACATGGAGGCAAGTTGCTCGGAAATAGATTTGAGGGTTGCATCGGACGGGGCCGGATGACGACGTCTTTGAGGTGGAGGAGGAGGCGGATGCTCACCGATATTGGGAAATGAAGATTCTTGAATTTCCCAATGTTTTGTTGCCTTTTTGTGAGGACCGACGGAGGTGTCGATACCGGAAGCAACAAGAATGGTCATAACGACAAAAGCATAGGGGAGTGGCTTATCTTCCTCAATTGCATCATATAAGTGATTCATGACGAACTTGCACCAATTGATGCGAGCCCCGGTGATAATGGCATGCATGAGTTTTGAATCCTCATGAGAGATAGTTGTGTGATTGAATTTTTGCGGTTTTAGAACGCGGGTGATGAAATAAAAAATTAGACGATATTCCGGGAGCATGTTTGTAATGGTTGGACGACGATGGTCCGGAGTTACAATAAATTCACCGATGCCAATTTGGGTGAAGAGAAGTTGTTCATCAAATAACGCGCCTTCTTCCCTAGTATAGAGAGAAATGTCTTCCCCATTGCGCGGGAGTTTAGTGATGGCTTGAATATTTGCCTCAGATAGAGAAATTGAAATTCCATTGACGTTCGAGACAAATTCACCATCTTCGTCCTTCTCGAGATTTGAATAGAAGGCCCGAATTAGAGGAGGGTGAATGTAAGGAGTGTGAAGATATAGGAATTCAAGGAGTTGGCTTTGCATAAGCATATTTGCTGTGGATGGAGGGGCGCTTTGATTAAGGAAACGATCCGTGGAAAATCGATGAGGAAGAATTTCTCGATTTTCAAATTTTTCAATGAAGCGCATAAGTTCGGCTTCACTATTGAATCGTAAATAAGAACCATCTTTATAACAATGAACTAGTGGACGAGTGACGGAAGAGGAGGCAACATTTTTGCCGGAACAAGCTCGTTTGGAAGTTTTTCCCGTCATTTTGAATAAATAGTAATAGCCTTTGAAGAGTTTTGAGAGATTTTAGAGAGTTTGGGAGCTAAGATTGATGTTTGAGTGAAGACATTGAAGCTATAATGCACCTATTTATAATGTGAAGAATGAAATTGCATTAAAGTTAAGAAATCTGCAAAAATTTAAGGAGCAAACGGTCAGAAACGGTAACTATTTTGAAATACTGACTGAGAATAATCGATTATGGAACTATGGTAACCGATTATTCTGACACAGTGTGCCCAGTGATTTTCTGACTCGGGGAATAATCGATTGTGCTTTTGAGATAATTGATTATTTCAGGAAATGTAGTAACGGACATCCAAGACGGTAATAGGAAAATCGATTATACTGTTTTAAATAATCGATTATTGTCACACAGTGACTTAACACCTGAAAATAAATGTCAACATAATCGATTAGGATATGTGATAATCGATTTTTATATTTAACAGCTAAAATCCTGCAAAGCCAAAACTGTTAGATAATCGATTGTAGTGTTGTGTAATCGATTATGTCAATTTTCCAGCATAATAAACATAAAACGTAAATGGGGAATAATCGATTATTGACATTAGAGAAATCGATTATTCTGCACCGGTGTCTGATAATTCCCCCTGTCTTTGGGGCGATACCTGCAAAAAAGAATTAGGGGCCTCCGACGCTCAAGTTAGTAATTATTAAAAACAAATGCAATGCATGAATTAGATCATCGTGGAGTCAAGAATTCCGAGTTCACTACGAATGCGGAAAAAGGACTCTTTCTCTAGAGGCTTTGTGAAGATGTCGGCCAATTGATTTTTGGTTTCAACAAATTCAATTTAGACATCGCCCTTGAGAACGTGATCTCTTATAAAGTGATGTCTAATTTCTATGTGTTTCGTTCTTGAGTGAAGAACAGGGTTCTTCGTCAAGCTAATGGCGCTAGTATTATCACATCGAAGAGGGATATGATCGATACTAAGGCCATAGTCCGAGAGTTGTTGTTTCATCCAAAGGATTTGAGCGCAACAACTCCCCGCGGCTACATATTCAGCCTCGGTTGTGGACAACGCAACACTTACCCGTTTCTTGCTAAACCAAGAAACTAAGGAGCTACCGAGCAAATGGCAAGTGCCACTAGTGCTCTTGCGGTCGAATTTGCAACCCGCAAAATCGGAATCGGAATAGCCAACAAGTTGGCATGAAGAATCTTTGGGATACCATAGTCCCACATTTATTGTTCCAACAAGATACTTCATAATCCGTTTTACCGCAATTAAGTGTGACTCCTTCGGACATGATTGATATCGAGCGCATAAACACACGCTAAACATGATGTCCTGTCTACTAGCAGTAAGATAGAGAAGAGATCCGATCATACCTCGATACTTCTTGGTGTCTACTTCCTTACCTTTCTCATCTTTGTCAAGATGGTCGGATGTACTCATTGGGGTGGCCATTGCTTTGGCGTTGCTCATTTCAAAGCGATTTAGCAACTCCTTGCAATATTTGGATTGGCAAATAAAAGTTCCCTCTTTCATTTGTTTTACTTGCAGCCCCAAGAAGAAGTTTAGCTCACCCATCATTGACATTTCGAATTCGCTAGTCATTAACTTAGAGAATTCCTCGCATAGAAAATCATTAGTAGCACCAAAAATAATATCATCGACATAAATTTGAACTAATAGAATGTCATTGTTTTTATTATTGATAAAAAGTGTGGTGTCAACTTTCCCCCTTCCAAACTCATTGTCTAAGAGAAATTTACTTAGACGTTCATACCAAGCTCGAGGAGCTTGTTTAAGACCATATAAAGCTTTCTTAAGCTTGAAGACATGGTCGGGAGATGTAAAATCTTCAAAGCCCGGGGGTTGTTCAACATACACTTCCTCTTGAATAAACCCATTGAGGAAGGCACTTTTGACATCCATTTGAAATAATTTGAAATTCATAGATGATGAAAAAGCAAGTAATAAACGAATGGCTTCTAGGCGTGCAACGGGTGCATAGGTTTCTTCATAATCAATGCCTTCTTCTTGATTATATCCCTTAGCAACTGTCCTAGCTTTGTTTCTAGTGCTCCATTTTCATCTAATTTATTCCGAAAAACCCATTTCGTACCAATTATGGTGTGATTATCGGGTCTTGGCACCAATTCCCAAACATCATTACGTTTGAATTGGTTAAGCTCCTCTTGCATTGCCAAGGTCCAATGCTCATCCCCAATTGCTTCAGAAATGGTTTTAGGTTCTATTTGTGAACAAAAGCCATCTGTCCTACAGTATCTTTAAGAAGGTTTCGTGTACTTACCCCTTTCTCGATGTTGCCAATTACCTTGTCAAGAGGATGGTCTTTAGACGTCCTCCAAGCCTTAGGCATCATCGATTCTTCTTCTTGTGGTGGTACTTCTTCCGAAGGTTGTTCCATGACTTCATCTTGAACTTCCTTTGGATCCTCCTTTTGTACCTCTTCTTGAAGATTGATTTTCTTTAAAGCATCTGCAAGATCTACACAAGAATCCTTTCTCGCCAAGCGAGCATCATTTTCACAAAATACTACATGAGGAGATTCCTCAACAGTTTTGGTTCGATTATTAAACACTCTATATGCTTTGCTACGTGATGAGTAACCAAGAAAAATTCCTTCATCAGATTTCGCATCAAATTTTCCCAAGTTATCTTTTCCGTTGTTGTGAATAAAACATTTACAACCGAAGACTCTAAGATGGGAAAGATTTGGTTTCCTTCCCTTATAGAGTTCATAGGGAGTTTTCATGAGTATCGGTCTAATGATAGCTCTGTTTAAAACATAGCTTGCGGTACTCACGGCATCCGCCCAAAAATATTTGGGAATATCGGCCTCTTCGAGCATGGTTCTAGCCATCTCTTCGAGACATCGATTTTTACGTTCTACCGCTCCATTTTGTTGTGGTGTACGTGGAGCCGAAAAGGTATGTTCAATACCGAGTTCGTCACAAAAGTCCGCGAAGAGATTGTGATCGAACTCTCCCCCATGATCACTTCTTATGGAAGTGACGGTTGTGTTCTTTTCATTTTGAACACGTTTAAGAAAACTTTTAAAAGCTTGAAAGGCATTACTTTTATGAGCAAGAAATAACGTCCATGTAAATCTAGAATAGTCATCAACAATAACAAAAGCATAAAGATTACCACCATGACTTTTAATTCTAGAAGGTCCGAAAAGGTCCATGTGTAGAAGTTGTAAAGGTCTAGTGGTTGAAACAACATTTTTGGATTTAAAAGAAGCCTTTGTTTGTTTCCCTTTTTGACATGAATCACAAATAGAGTCTTTTTCAAATTTCATGTTTGGAAGACCAAGTACTAAATCTTGTGAAACTAGTTTGTTTAAAAGATTCATTTTTACATGAGCTACTCTACGATGCCATAACCACATGTCGTCTTCTTTACTCAAAAGACAATTCACATAACTTGATGAAGAATTTTCAAGATCAACCATATAGATATTATCCATTCTAATACCACGAAGAATAATTTAAAAATCACTACGATGGATAACTAAGCATTCTTCGGAGTCAAACAATACAAGATTTCCCTTGTCACATAATTGACTTATGCTCAAGAGATTATGTTTATGACCTTTAACTAGCAAAATATGCTTAATGGAGTAGGATTCGTCCTTACCGACCGATCCAATACCGATAATCTTTCCTTTGTTATTGTCTCCAAAAAAACATTTCCTCCTTCCGTGGGTTTTAGTTGAAAGAATTTTGATGCATCCCCGGTCATATGTTTGGAGCATCCACTATCAAGGTACAATAGTACACTGATCCCTTCAAACACACCTACAAAACAAATTAATGAGATTTTGGTACCCAAGCCATTTTGGGTCCTTGTGCGTTAGGTGCAACATATTGGTGTGATTGTCCTGCAGTGAAATGTCTATGTCTAGTGAAGCATGCGGGAGCAATATGTCCAATTTTATTGCAATAATGACAAATGACATTCGGATTGTGCATTCTTCTAGGATGATAATAATTTAGAGGTCTAAATTTATTCACTCTATTTTTAGGAAAATAGTTTTGATGTAGTTTTCGAAAATCTTGTCTAGGTGGTCTATACATGCCAATATTTCTTCTAGTATTTACTCTATTGTTAGGAATATAGTTTTGATGTGGTTTTTGAAAATCTTGTCTAGGTGGTCTATACATGCCACTATTTCTTCTAGCATTTGTTCTAGGATGAGTTGCAATTCTAGGATTAAAATTTTTTTTCTAGGTTGAGTGTTGACATTTATTTTATTTTGCCTAAGTTGAGTCTTAGGTGGTTTAGGAATGGACTCAACTTTTTCTTTTGGCTCGTGTTTAAAGCCTATACCGTGCTTAGTGGATTTCAAATTTACAAGCACTTCATTGAGATTTTTGTGTGAAGAATTGAATTTGTGCAAAGTGCTTCTAAGACTTTCTACTTCTTCCTTTAGAGATTTGCAAGAGTACAATCCTTATTTGAGCTTTCGGGTTTATCGGCGCTTCTTTTGCCATATAACTTGTTTTCCTCTTTTAATTTCTCATTTTCAAGAGTAAGTTTTTCAAAATCCTTTTCTTTTGAAGAAAATTGTTTTCTTAAATCTTTTATAGATTTAGAAGCGCTAATAAACACTTTATAAAACTCATCAAATGCATCTTGCATTTCTTCTAAAGTGAAGTAGTTCTTAGAAGAAGTACATACCTCATTTTGAGTTTCTTCGTGTGCCATAAGACACAAGTTTGCGGTCTCGTTTCCTTCTCCATCACTTGATTCGTCTCCGGAGTCGCCTCCCCAAGAGATGTATGCTCTTTGTTTCTTGACGAGTTTCTTCTCCTTTTTGGTATTTGGACAATTTGATTTTATGTGCCCGATTTCTCCGCATCCATAGCACTTTAATTGGTCTCCTTGTCTCTTACCTTTTCGTTCAAACTCCTTTCGCATGAACTTGTGGAATTTCCTAATAACGAGTCCGAACTTGTTATCTTCGTCGCTTGAATCCTCATCATTTTGAGGTTGAGCCGTGCTTGCCTTGAGGGCGATTTTTCGCTTCCTTTGATCATCCAAAGGAGGGTTAAGAATAGTAGATTCATAGGTTTTGAGATTACCTCTAAGCCCGTCGATTGTGACATTTGTGATGCCGATTGACTCTTGAATAGCGTCGGCTTTGGAGCGCCATTCCGAAGTGAGACTTCGAAAAATTTTACGGACAAGCTCCCTATCCGTGAAAGTCTTCTTGAGAGCATGAAGATCATTAACGATTTTTGAAAATCGTTCAAACATATCGTCTATCTTCTCGCTTTCCTTCATATGAAAAAGTTCATATTCGTGGGTTAGAAAATCTATTTTAGCTTCTCTTACCTGGTCCGTACCTTCGTAGGTGATCTCCAATTTATCCCACATTTGCTTAGCCGTGGTTCAACATGAGATTTTCCGATAGTCATCGGGATTTACAGCACAAAATAGCATGTTGATGGCCTTTGCATTATATTCCACCTTTCTGATATCGTCCATATCGTATTCGTCTTCCGACTTCGGGATGAGTTCATCTCCAACCTTTTTAGTTGGAAGTTGTTCTCCATTCTTTATGATTTTCCACAATTGGAAGTTGTTTCATTGAATAAAAATCCTCATCCTCTCCTTCCAGTAGGTATAATTTGTGCCATCAAAGAGTGGTGGCCTTGTGAAGCATTGTCCTTCACCTAGTCCTGCATTAATATTACGAGTAGAAGCCATGGATTGTTTCTCTCAAACCGTTAAGTCTTTCAGAGAGTTAGGCTCTGATACCAATTGTTAGAATATACGCTTAACGCTAGAGGGGGGGTGAATAGCGTTATAATAAAAAACAATGTAAATTTGCGGAATTAAAAATTGCAGGAATAACGTAAGTGCAGTAATTAAAAAGATAAGGAGAACACCCCGAATTTTATCCTGGTTCACCATAACACGTGGTTAGTCCAGTCCCCGAGAGACTCTCTCGAGTTTTACATTAACTTCGTTAAGCTTACGGGTGCCTAACAAACCATTACACTTGCTCGTAGATATACACTCTACAAGACTTCAACCTGCTCGAGGATACCGCACCTCAAGACTTCAAACCAAGGAACTACTTTTCCTTCTTACGACAAGGGATTAGAATATCCCTTCAAGTGTGTACAAACACTTAGCACTCAAGACAAGACTCTCTTATAGAGTAGATATGAGTAAAAACAATACGCTCAAGAACACAACAACTTCGTCAAGAGTTTGGCTCTCAAAAACTTATGAAATGAATATAAAATGATTGCAAAGAGAGTATGTAAGCTTTAGCAAGAATGTAATCAGTTGTTGTGCTTAGAAGAGTGAATTTGAGTTGTATTTATAGTGCTCAAAACACCCAAAACCGTTGCTTAATTGCCAATCACAAATTGCTGATTTTGTGCTAGGATAATCGATTATCTGATTCTGCATAATCGATTATCTGCCAATCGTTTAAATATCATTCCCAGATTTTAAGCAGAATAATCGATTATCCAAATCGTATAATCGATTACCTGACAACGTTCAAAAATCAATCCCCGATTTTATGCTTAACATAATCGATTGTCTGATTGTACATAATCGATTATCTTTCAGTGTTTGAAAATTCTTTGGCAACGGTCTTTAATATAATCGATTACCAGAAAAGCCATAATCGACTATTTTGCTACTTTGTAAAATCTGATGCTCACTGTCTCAACATAATCGATTAGTCTAAGGCACATAATCGATTATCTTGTAGCTTTGAAAAATTTGGTGAACACTGCCTTAACATAATCGATTATCATAAGGTACATAATCGATTATCTTGCAGCTTTGTAAAATCTGGTGTACACTGCCTTAACATAATCGATTATCATAAGGTACATAATCGATTATCTTACAGCTTTGTAAAATCTGGTGTACACTGCTTCAACATAATCGATTATCATAAAGTACATAATCGATTTTGTTTGTCCAGATTTGAAAGACATGTTTAGAATTCATTTTGGTTAAAATGAAATGTTTGAAAATCATTTTGCTTTAAATTAAAGATGCATGGTGATAAAAATGATTTTACGAGAGAAGCCAAGTCTTGAATCAATTGTCGGATCAAGATCACAATTATAGAACGACTCATGTATAACTTTGTTGCTTTACTTAATCTTGATCTTTGTTTCTCTTGTGCTTGGACTTCGGCATATGTCAATGTTCCGTTCACGTCGGTTTGTCATTTATCAAAACCTACATATATGAACACACTTTTAGTTTAGCGATTTGAGAACGTGTTTCAACACGTATTCCCACTACAAACTGAATCATAGAGCAACCAATTTTCGATGTTAAAAATGCGGTCAGATATGTGGTCGCATAAGAAATATGCGGACCGCAGATTGATCGCATATGGTCCCTGAAGAAATTCGAAGGTCAGTTCTGCGGTGCATTATGCGACCGCAGAACAGGAATGCGGATCGCATATCTACTGGATTCCCAACCCGAGATGTCCGAAACTTGAGCCATTTCTACGGTCCATTCTGCGGACTGCATGTCAGTTCTGCGACCGCAGATTTGCGTCGCAGATCGTGCTCGCCTGATATTTTTCTGAAATTTTAGACCTGACCCACCTTTTATTAAAATACCTTCTCCCTTATTTTTAACACATTTCTGATCAAAATAAGATAGAGGGAGAGAGGGTTCTTGAGAGAGAAAGTAAATTCTTCATCATCTAGTCATTCAAAACCATTGGAGCTCGGAAATTTCTTGGTGCATTGTCTTCTCTATTGATTTATCAGGTAAAATTCCTAACCCATTTCCCCGAATTTCAAAATTTAAGCTTGGGAGGGGAACCCCATACACTTGTTTTGAAATTCTTCATAAAACTATCATGCATGTTCCTAAAACCCTAGAATCTAGCTAAACAATGAATTGGGTAATAACTACGAGTTCAATTTCTAAAACCTAAATGTTTCTCAAGGGCTAGATGGACTTCTTGATTGCTTGGAGAATTGGACTAGAGGTTTAAAGGGGATAATAAACTCCAGGTATGTATGTCTAACTGTGATCCTTGTGAAATCGCCCTTTGTTAGTTTGTGAAATTTGATAATTGATATTCATGTGGGGATCTTTGTGAAACTCTTGTGATGTATACTTGTGTGGTAACACCTTGTGGTGGAAGTTGAGAAACTGGTAATTGAAAGAGTTTGGAAATGGTGGAAATGGAAATATTGTGGAATAACGTGTGTGATTGGTTGTGAACAATTGTTGTGGTAAACCAAATTGTGTA
This sequence comes from Nicotiana benthamiana, assembly GCA_034376525.1. Lineage (NCBI taxonomy): Eukaryota > Viridiplantae > Streptophyta > Magnoliopsida > Solanales > Solanaceae > Nicotiana > Nicotiana benthamiana. Next base: position 77,058,485 of record CM067328.1, on the reverse strand, counting down.
CAAAATTATGAACATGAGGAAATTATTGTTGCTAGTTGTGAAAAATACATTACCCTTGTTGTGGTTCTATATTAACAATGTGCTATAGTTGGTTTCTTGTATTTGTTGTTGTGTTGTATGTTGTTTGTGAACGGAAACTGTCGTGCGGGGTCGGGTTGCGCGTCGCAACAAGGTGAAATAAGGTGTGGGTTGGGGCGATAAGGGTCGCCGAGGTAATAAGGCACGACGAGGCAATAAGGGTGGAAAATGTGAACCAATATCACTATTGATATGAATATAAATCATGAAATGATAAATGTGTAATTGTGAAAGGAGACAGCAGGAGAGTTTGTAACCTGTGGGGCACTGATTGCCCCTTTGTTTGACCAATTGTATCATTTGATGTGAAATGTTTGGTTGTTCCCCATGGTTGTACAATTGTTGTTCAGTTTTATACTTGTATATGCATTTTGGCTTGAGTTTAGTTGGGACGGAGTTTGTTCATACATGCCAGTACAATTCAAATGTACTAACGTCCCTTTTGTCGGGGCGCTACATTCGTGCTATGATTGTTGGTGGATCCGTAGCAGGCACTCCAGTCCACCGTCCATTGCTCCTCCTCCTTTCTATCAGCTGTGTACATGTTGGTGAGCCCCTCTCCTTTTGGGGCCCTGCGTGGTTTAGGCCACCTCTGTTGTAATAGTAAGTTTGTGATGTCATTGCAAAGGTATAGCCGGAGCCTTGTCGCCAGCAAAGTGTTGTATTATCTTTATCTTAGAAGCTCCTTAGATAGTGGTATGTGGGATAGAACTTATGTATATAGGTATATGTTTTGGACGCTGAAGTTTGTACACCATGTTCCCTGTTAATCATAATGTGGGTTTGTAAAATATGTTCCCTGTTAATCATAATGTGTGCTTATACAAGATAATTCCTATTACTTTCAATTGCAATTTGGTATCTTTTGGCTAATTAACAAGGCATAATGTAGGGTAACGCGTGGGGAATAGGAAAGGCACCCAGGTCCGTTCGATCGGGGATACCTGGTTGAGTGCCGGTCATGTCCCTCGGGTTTGGGGCGTGACAGTTAGACACCATCCTTTTGAGGGACAACTATGAGAATGCTTAATCACTGTGGAGTTTTGTGCTACTGACAAGCAAATTGTTGATATCTTCACAAAAGGCTTAAGTAGAGATCACTTTGAGAGGAACATGTTGGAATTACGGATGATTAAGATCAACTAAAAGGTCCAGTTCAAGGTTAAACGAAATAAATGATAAAACAATTTTAAAAAAATTATATTTGGTTAGAAAGTCTGTAAATTGTGTATAATTAGATTACATCTTGCTCAATCACATACATTCTATAGTATACTCTTTTGCCATGTGTTAAAATAACTCATTAATCTCTAATGATATTTTCTCTATTTTGGCAAATTTAGACTTACACAAGAGAATTATCAGTGAAGAACCTGGTTCATCAAGAAAACGCGGTATGTTTTCTACACTCTGCATAATTTGAAATAACTATATTTGGATCATAAGCAGAGTCCTACCAAATACAAAATTCCTTTTGGACTTATCCGTTACAAGTGAACCAGTCCCATTCAAAAGAGTCCCAACCAAATGGAAGTATCTATATTCTAGGGATACACTTCAACGTCTCTTCAAAATTGAATTTCAGTTTAATTAAACTTTGAAGAGTCTGAAAAGTTGCAGTTACCCCAACAATTATTCCTTACTTCATCTCTCTCAAGCCATCAAAAACTCTCATTCTTCTATCATATTTCAAACACAATCTAATTCTCTTCTCTTCCATACCCTATCCCAGATATGTCAAACACCTCTGGAAATCCTTCATCACGACCACAGAAAAATACTTGCACACCTTCTACCACTCATTCAATCACACCAATCTCTAAGAAAAGTAGAGTACAGATGAGGACTTGTAAAAGTGTCGCTGAAGGAGAGCAGATCAATAAAATAAACAAGCAATTGAAAGCAGGTTGGGAAGAAGAATTCCAAAAATCTGAAGATTCATTTAAGTGTGCTACTAAGGGGGAAGAAAGTAGGTCTTCCGAAACTGAACAAGTATCTTCTGATTCTAAAGTTACTCTAGAGACCATTTCTTAAGTTGTTACAAATTTGGCGAATGGATTTGTGCTGGTAGGATCTAGAGTAGGTGTTGAGACTAAAGAATATGAAGAATTTGGTGGTAAAAATAAAAAGGGAAACAAAAAAGAGAGAAAGGGTGCTAGGAGTACTATGAGGGGAACGGGTACAAGAGTGGTTGATTATTCACCCATTCCTCTTGGTCTAAAAAAACTGGTGCAATGGTTGTTTGGGGAGAGGCATTTACTGAAATAGAAGAGAGTGTGAGCAAAATAGGGGGAAGTGGGTCTGGCAAAGCTGTTGAGGGGTTTGTTCAACTTTGGAAAAATATGGATGAACCCGTTCCATCCGAATAGGAAATCCTCGCGGACCTATTGATAGAGGTATCAATGGCACCGAAACTCATGCCATTCCCTATGATTTCATTCTCACAACTGTGCTTGCATATTTCAAGGTAACTATGAAGAAGTGGGGTTAATACTCTACTTGTTTGCAATTATGAGGTTAATGCCATCCCAATGAACCTGGTTCATCTAAAAGGACACCTATCAATAGAAGGTCAGAGCTCTATTACAAGAGAGTGAGGAAAAGGATGCTGGGATAGCAAGGCTGAAGACATGATTGGTTGAGGTACAATCTGAGAGAGATCTTCTTAGAGTTGAAATTGCAAGGGAAAAGGAGAAGAATGATGGAATTCTTCAAGACATGCTGAAACTTCTCCAAGAAAATAACCCAGACCCTACCTTTTCCAAGCCTTAAATCCTAGCCTACTGTAGATCAACCAGTGACCCAGTTCGGGATGTTTTGTTTCTTTTGCTCATGTTGTCAGTATTTTTATTTCTTGTACGCTTTATGGCAGAATATTATCAATCATCAATGAAACTCACTATTTTTTCTCTAACTGTTTGTTTATATTTCTTTATGGTTAAAATGCTTAGCTTGATTTATGATGATTAATCCATAATTGCATTTGAAGTAGCCCCAGTGGCCATGAGTAAGTTTTAAAATCTGGTTATCTAACATTTTTATGCAACTTTTCGATGATGCCAAAAGGGGGAAAAAGTTGTACTTTAAACAAGTGATGTTTACACTTTGAAGAGTGATGTTTATAACCTGATGTACGTGGTTTCTTGATGATAAGTGATAAAAAGGAAAAATGTTTCTATCGTTGTGTTGATGTTGAGCTAAGCTAAAACAAGGCCTAAGCTTATGCAAAGCACAGAGTTTGTCATCATCAAAAAAGGGGAATTTGTTGGCCCAAGTAAAGGTTAAGTTTTGAAGATTGACAAATGAACTCAGGATGAACTAGGTCCATCCCAGTGGTCCATCCCTCAGGTTGATAACATGGGCAGATTCAAGCATGTGAGATGCAAATGAAGGAGATAAGCTTAACTTGTTGTATTTAATATCTCCTGATCGAAAAGGTTGCATAATTGATAAGGAGAAGGACTCCTTGATCAAAGAGAACACTATCCAAGATAGGGAAGAGTTATAAGTAGAAATCAACTAGAACCCTTCCACTAAGGAAGAGTTGCATCAGAACTCTAGTTATTTCTTCATCTACTAACTCTATAAATTGCAAGATGTTCTCACATTAAAAGAGCTGCACAAAAATGCAGAAGTTAAACGTGAATTGAGAGCAAAATAGCAAGGCTTTTTGCAAGCATTTCGTGTATGATTCAAGTGTGCAGACCTTAAGCTACATGAACCAGATTGAAGAACCAGCTCCATGAAGAGTTTTATGTGTCTTTCTTTATTTCTAGTTCAATTGTAGTAGGTGTTTTTATATTGTACCTTTCAGCTTATTTAGAAGCAATTGTAATAGGTACTTTGAGTATTCAAGTTAGAGTTAACTTGAAGTTGTCGCAATAGTTAGAGGCTGGTTGCTACAAAAGGATTAGAGGTAATCCTTAGGTTTACAAAGAGTTTTTGTAAATGCTGTTTTGGATAAGTGATTTTATTGGAAGTTTGGGAAAATCCTACTGAGTAGTAGATCTTGGTTTTTTCACCTTTTGAGTCGGGTTTTTTCCACGTAAAATCTCTATGTTCTTTATTTTCTATATTTATTATTCTGCAATAGCAGTAGTTTGAACACATAAAAGAACCAGGTCCTTCATAAGTAGTTTAAGCAAAAAATTGGGTACAACACAAATCACCCCCTCTTGTGTGATATTGACGTATAAAATATTAGAAGCGCAAGTGTGGCATCGCACATGCGAGGGAAGGGGCCGCAGAAGCGAGGGTAGGCTTGGTGAGCAGTTTCCGCAGGAGAGGTCAAGGTGGCTGCATCTACGAAGCCGTAGATGCAGAAATCTCCATCACATATGCGATTTTTGCTAGTAAGTGAGTGACTGTAGAAGTGGTTGTTTGGGCAGCATATGCGGTACCGCAGAAGCGGTTTCAGACTACAGACGCGGAAAGGCATGGGCAGAAGGTATATATTTCATCCTTCGTGATTTTTGAAAGGTTTCATCATTTATAACTTTGTATTGAGGGATTTTGAGAGATTTTGAAAAGAAATTTCAAAAGAACTTCGATAAGATAAGGATTTTGGGCTTAAAACAAATTTATATGGTAATATCTCATGGATTGGGACTGAAATTTAAGGAACTAAAGGACTAAATGGTGGTTTAAGGCTTGAGTTTAAGAGAGCTTAAACTGAGAATTTGAGGGATCAATTGAACTCTGATTCTTCTATTTTGATAAGTATGAACTCGTAGGGATATGGGGAATCAAAATATATAAAAATTTGTGAGTTTCGAGATGGGGGCCCGAGGCTCGGGTTTTGATAATTTCGGGATTTTTGATATTTTTTATTGTTTTCGCTTGGGCTTTGTTCCCTTAGCATATTATAACACAATCGTTCTGGTTTTGGATAGATTCAACATGCGTTGAGGCTAATTCGAGGGGCAAAGGCATCGCGAGCTAGAGTTTTAGCCGGTTAGAGGTGAGTAATTATTTAAAATGCTATCCTAAGGGTTTGAAACCCTAGACTGTACATCGTAGTGCTATATTAAGGTGAGACACACACTTGATGATGAGCGTTGTGTCATTTACTATTGGGTATTGTGACTTGGTATATCCCGATTGATGATTTTACCGCGTATTGACTGAATACTTATTTGTTATCATCATGATTTGGACTGAATGTCATATTTGGGCTTCGTGCAACTATTTGAACCCTTTGAGGATTTTTATCACTATTTTCTCACTGTGTTTACTTATTACTTAAACTGAGTCATATTGTTTGCTACTGTTTTGCAACTCAGCCACTTTTACTTGGTTTTGAAACTTAAATAATATTTTAAATGATGTTTTGGGTTGAGAACTACTGTTTTACCAATACCCGAGGACATTATGTGATTTTTAGACTAAGTATGGCCGAGGGCCAGATGTGAGGATACAGTAATTTGATATGTGACCAAGGTCCTAAGATACATATATACGCCACGAGCTGGCTTGATTGATATGAAGCCGATGTACTAGATTTGATACTATGAGATGACTTGATATAGCGCTTGGGCTGTAAGGGCCCCCTCCGTAGTCTGCACGCCCCCAGCGGGTGCGGGTACCCGTTGTGATCTGAGAGTGAGCCCGGGGGCTGAGGTTGTTCTGAGAGTGAGCCCGAGGGGCTGGTATTTTTCAATGCGTTTACTTTCTTTATATGTCTATTAATTAACTACTTATCTATTGTATAAGTATCTCATTCTGTTTTTCATTGGTTACTGCTTTCATATTACTTATTTAACTACTACATTATGGAGTACCTTCTGTATACGTGTTTCTTATTCTCATTCGTTATTAATGGTTATTACTCATTGGGTCGGAATACTCATACTACTCCCTGCACCTTGTGTGCAGGTCCATGTGTTCTAGAGGCTAAGTGAGAGCTTTCTCATTGATCAGCATTTGACGGGGTTATCAAGGTAGTTGTATGGCCACCGCATCGCTGATTTCTCCTTTCTATTCTATTGTCTTCTGCACTTTCTAGACTGTCTATGTAATAGGATGTTGAACTTGTATTAGAGGCTCTTGACTTGTGACACCAGATCAGTGTAGGCTTTGTAGTAGTATTATCTCTTTAACTTTCACATATTTAACTTGCTATTTTAGACATATTTTTGTTAAATTGGTAATTAAACCGTGTTAGCTGACAATGAATTTTTATAAGAAAATGGGTTGTGGTTGATAGTTGGTCTGGCTTGCCTAGCAATGTGTTGGGCGCTATCACGACCAAGGTTTGGGGTCGTGACAAGTTGGTATCAGAGCCTAGGTTTCATAGGTCTCGCGAGTCATGAGCTGGCTTAGTAGAGTCTCGCGGATCGGTACAGAGACATCTGTATTTATCCTCGAGAGGCTGCAGAACCTTTAGGAAAAACTTCATATTCTTGAACTTCTTGTCGTGCGAACTTGTTGATCCGAGTACTAAAATTTTGTTATTCTATTCACTTACAGATGGTGAGGACGCGATCTATCGGACGAGATGGACGACCACTAGTGCCACCCACCGAGACCACCCGTGGCCATGGATGTGGTCATGGCCGTGGCAGAGGCAGATCTAGGAGAGCAACACCAGTTGATCCACCAGTGCCACAGCACAGGATCAGGCTCTAGCTATGGATGCTCCGGCAGCTCCAGTTCAGGCACCAATTGTGCCCATCGTGATCTCGGGTCTTCAGGAGTTCTTGGCACACATCTTATCGGTTTGCACTGGCCTGGTTCAGGCAGTTTGAGCCACTACCACAGCAGCTACTTCACAGGCTGGAGGAGGCAATTAAATCCCCGCTGCTCGGAGTAAGTAGTGCAGGGACTAAAGACACTGGGGGCATCTCCAGCCCAGCGGGTTGCACCAGCTTAGGAGTTCATTGTACCAGTTGTGCTGGATGATAATCAGCATCATCTTGAGACTTTTGGTAGACTCCAACCTCTGTCATTCTTGGTGCTGAGGGCGAGGATGCCTAGGGTTTTCTGGATAAGTGTCAGCGCATGCTCTATACAGTAGGGATTCTTGAGTCTAGTGGTGTTGAATTTATTACCTTTCAGTTCTCGAGGGCTTCCTACACTTGGTGGGAGGATTATAAGTGGCGTAGGACTGTCAGTGCAAAACCCCTTTCTTGGCAGCAGTTCTCCATTATCTTCTTGGAGTAGTAGCCCCAGTCTCACAAAAAGGAGATACGTATACAGTTCGAGTGTTTGAAGCAGGGGGATAGGACCCTGTCCTAGTATGAGAGGAGGTTTTCTAAGTTGGATCGTCATGCCATTTGGATGATTATGTCAGATCGTGAGAGGATCAGGATATTTGTGGATGGCCTTAACTATCATCTCCTTATTCTTATGACTAGAGAGATGGTGACGGGTGCCACCTTAGAGGAGGTCGTTAATATCGCCCGTGATATTGAGATAGTTCGCCGACAGGATCAAGAGGAGTGGGAGGCCAAGAGGCCTTGAGGGTCGGGCAGTTATAGTGGTGCTCCTTCGAGGGGCCAGTTTCAACATGGTAGAGGTCATTCTTTTAGGCCTGCTCAGTCAGCCCGCCCAGATTATTGTGGGGCATCTTCAGGTCATGGTTATTATAGGGCTCAGTAGGGCTAGTCATCACTCAGCGCTCTCCCAACTCAGAGTTCATCTCGTGCCCCATCAGCTCAGGGTTCTTCTCCGCCTAATGCATATGCTAGTCACTCCAGTGCGAGGGGTTCCCTTTAGTCCCCTTCTCCAGCACCTGGGAGTTTTTTGAGTGCAGAGAGTTAGGACATATGTGGAGGCACTGTCCTCATCGTGTTGCTAGCTCATCTCACCAGAGGGCTCATCCCTCGACTTGTGCTCCAGTTACTTCACCACTCGCCCACCCAGCTAGGGGTGGAGGACAGGAAGCCAGGGGTCGCCCCAGAGGGGAGGTCGATCAGGCGGTGGCTAGGCTCGTTTCCATGCTATTCTAGGTAGAACGGATGATATTGCTTCAGATGTTGTCATTACATGTATTGTTTTAGTCTTCCACAAAGATGCCTCTATATTATTTGATCCCGGTTCTACCTATTCTTATGTGTCCTCATATTTTACTCATTTTTCAGGTATGCCCCGAGAGTCTCTTGCTTTACATGTCCATGAATCTACCCCCGGTGGGCGACACTACTATTGTAGACCATGTATATAGGTCATGTATAGTGATTATTGGGGGTCTGGAGACCCGAGTGGATCTGTTGCTATTGGGAATGGTGGATTTTGATGTCATTTTGGTCATGGATTGGTTATCTCTATATCATGCTATTCTAGAATGTCATGCTAAGACAGTCATTTTGGCTATGCCGCGTGGATCAAGTGGCATGGTGTGACTAATTATGTTCTTAGCAGAGTGATCTCTATCTTGAAGGCCTAGCATATGGTTGGGAATGGTTGCCTTTCATATCTAGTGTTTGTGAGAAATGTTGGAGCTAAGACTCCTAGTATTTATTATGTTCCAGTGGTGAGGGATTTTCTCGATATTTTTCCTGCAGACCTGTCGGGCATGCCACCAGATAGGAATATTGATTTTGTTATTGTCCTAGTGCCGATCACTCAGCCCATTTCCACTCCGCTGTATTGTATGGCACTAGCAGAGCTAAAAGAATTGAAGGAGCAGCTTCAGGAACTCCTAGATAAGGGGTTCATCCGGCCTAGTGTTTCACCTTGAGGTGCACCGGTTCTATTGTTTAATAATAAGGATGGCACAATGAGAATGTGCATTGATTATAGGCAATTGAACAAGGTAACAATTTAACAACAAGTATCCTTTTCCTCGCATTGATAATTTATTTGACCAGCTTCAGGGAGCGAGGGTGTTCTCTAAGATTGATCTCCGTTTGTGTTATCACCAGTTGAAGATCAGGGATTTAAATATTCTTAAGACTGCTTTCAGGACCAGATATGGTCATTATGAGTTTCTTGTTATGTCATTCGGGCTGACAAATTCCCCAACAATGTTCATGCATTTGATGAATAGTCTATTTCAGCCTTATTTTGATTCGTTTGTTATAGTATCCATTGATGATATTCTCGTGTACTCGCGTAGTCAAAAGGAGCAGGGGGAGCATTTGAGGGTTGTATTGCAGAGATTGAGATAGGAGAAACTTTATGCAAAATTCTCCAAGTGTGAGTTTGTCTCAGCTTAGTGGCTTTCTTGGGGCACGTAGTGTCCCGCGAGGGCATTAAGGTTTATCCGAAGAAGATAGAGGCGGTTCAGATTTTGCCTAGACCGTCCTCAGCCGTAGAAATTTGTAGATTTCTTGGGTTGGTAGGCTATTATCGCTCGTTTGTTTAGGGATTCTCCTATATTTCATCGACCTTGACCAAGTTGACTCAGAAGGGTGTTTCATTGGTATGGTTGGACGAGTGCGAGGAGAGCTTTCAGTAGCTCAAGATAGCTTTGACTACAACTTCAATATTGGTTTTGCCATCAGCTCTAGGTTCATATACCATGTATTGTGATGCTTCGAGAGTTGGAATTAGTTGTGTATTGATGTAGGAGGGTAGAGTTATTGCTTATGCTTCTTGTCAGTTAAAGCCCCAAGAGTAGAACTACCCCATTCATGATTTGGAGTTGGCTGCCATAGTTCATGCATTAAAGATTTGGAGGCACTACTTGTACGACGTATCTTGTGAGGTATTCACTGATCATCGCAGTCTACAACATTTGTTCAAGCAAAAGGATCTTAATTTGAGACAGCAGAGATGGTTGGAGTTGCTTAAGATTATGATATTACCATATTGTACCATCCGGGAAAGGCCAATGTGGTGGCCAATGCTTTGAGTCTAAAGGCACTGAGTATGGGGAGTTTGGCGAATATTCCAGTTAGGGAGAGACCTCTTGCAGTTGATGTTCAAGGCCGTGCCAATCGGTTCATGAGCTTTGATATTTCGAAGCCTAGTCGGGTTTTGGCGTGTGTGGTTTCTCGGTCATTCTTGTATGATTGCATTAGAGAGCGCCAATATGATGATCCATATTTTCTTGTCCATAAGGATAGAGTTCAGCATGATGAGGCCAGAGATGTGACCATCGGTGTGATGGGGTGTTGAGGATACAAGGCTGGATTTGTGTGCTCAATGTGGATGGTCTTAGAGAGTTGATTGTGGATGAGGCCCATATCTCACGGTATTCCATTCATCCGGGTTACGCAAAGATGCATTAGGATTTGAGGTGGCATTATCGGTGGAGAAGAATGAAGAAAGATATTGTGGGATCTGTAGCTTAGTGTCTCAATTATCAGCAGGTGAAATATGAGCATCAGAGACCGGGGGGCTTACTTCACCAGATGGTTATTCCCAAGTGAAAGTGGGAGAGGATTAGAATGGAATTTTTTAATGGGCTTCCACGGACTTTGAAGAAGTTCGATGCTATTTGGGTGATTGTGAATAGGCATACCAAGTCTGCGCACTTCATTCCTGTGTGTACTACCTTTTCTTCAGAGCGGTTGGCAGGGATTTATATCTAGGAGATTGTTTGGTTGCATGGTGTTCCGGTTTCCATCATCTCATATAGAGGTACTCAGTTTACTTTGCAGTTTTGGAGAGCCGTTCATAGAGAGTTGGGTACTCAGGTGGAGTTGGGCACATCGTTTTATTCTCAGATGGACGGGCAGTACAAGCGTACTATTCAGATATTGGAGGACATGTTGCATGCTTGTGTTATTAATTTAAGAGGTTCATGGGATGAGTTTCTACCTCTTGTGGAGTATAGTTACAACAATAACAACTAGTTGAGTATTCAGATGGCTCCGTATGAGGTTTTGTGTGGGAGGCGTTGTAGATCTCCATTTGGTTGGTTCGACCCCCGTGAGGCTAGGCTAGGCCATTGGGGACAGATTTGGTTCAAGATGCTTTGGAGAAGGTGAAGGTGATTAAAGAGAGGCTTCGTATAGTGCAGTCGCGATGGAAGTGTTATGCAGACTAGAATGTTCGAGATGTGTCCTACATAGCTGGTGAGAAGCTCTTGCTCAAGGTTTCACCCATGAAGGGTGTCATGAGGTTTGGAAAGAAAGGGAAGTTGAGTCCGCATTTTATTGGGCCTTTTGAGGTGCTTCAGAGGATTGGGGAGGTGGCTTATATGTTTTCTTTGCCACCCAGATTGTCTAGCTTGCATCCGGTATTTCATATTTCTATGCTCCGGAAGTATATTGGGGATCCGCCTCATGTTTTGGACTTCAGCACGGTTCAGCTATATGATGATTTGACCTTTGATGTGGAGCTAGTAGCTATTTTGGGTCGTCAGGTTCGAAACTTGTGGTCAAAGGAAATAGCTTCAATGAAGGTGCAGTGGAGAGGTTGGCCCATAGAGAAGGCTACCTGGGAGACTAAGTGGGAGATGCGGAGCAGATATCCTCACCTATTTGAGGCTTCAAGTATGTTTCTTGACTCGTTCGAGGGCGAATGTTTGTTTAAGTTGGGGAGGATGTGACCACCCGGCAAGTCATCTCATGATTTATCGCTCTGTTTATCCCATTTATGCTTCTTTATGCCTCGTTATCCATGTTGTATGTGGTCGAGTTGATTAGTTTATGTTCGTAGTGGATTTGGTAAGAAATGAGACACTTAGTTTCTTTTAAGAAGGTTTAAGTTGGAAAAGTCAAACAAATGTTGACTTATGTGTTAGAGGGATCGGATGTGAGTTCCGTTGGTTCGGTTAGCTTAGTGAGGGGATTTATGACTTAGTAGTGTGATCAGAGTTGGTTGGAGGTCCGGTGTAGAATTAGGCTTGAATTGGCGAAGTTAGTATTTTTGCGATTTTCGGTTGGTAGGTGAGATTTTGATCCGGGGGTCGAAATAGAATTCCAAGAGTTGCAGTAGCTTTATTATGTCATTTGGGATATGTGTGCAAAATTTCAAGTCATTCGGACGTGGTTTGGTTGGGTTTTTGATCAAAAGAGAGTTTCAGAAGATTTTAGAAACTTAGGCTTGAATCTGATGAGTTGTGAGTAATTTGATGTTTATTGAGGTGTTTTATGATTGGAACAAGTTTGAATAAGGTATTAGGTCATGCTTGTGCTTTTTGATAGAGGTCCCGAGGCGTCGGGGTGATTTCAGATGGTTAACGGAAAGATTTTGGACTTAAGAGGGTTCAGAAAATTTGCTGCTTCTGGTGTTTCCACGCCTGCGGCTTAGGAACCACAGGTGCGGTGTCGTACGTTCGAGGAAATGGGCCATAGATGCGAGAGTGGGCTTGGTGAGCATTTTCCGCATAGCGGTCAAGGTGGCCTCATCTGTGAAGCCGCAAATGCGGAATTCTCCATCGCAAATGCAATTTTGACTAGTAAGTGAGTGACCACAGAAGCGGTTTTTTGGGCCGCATATGTGGTACTGCAGAATCGGGTTTTGGACCGCAGATGCGAAAAGGCCTGGGCAGAAGGTATGTATTTCATCCTTCGCGATTTTAGAAGGGTTTCATCATTTTTAACTTCGGATCCAGGGCTTTTGAGCGATTTTGAAGGGAGATTTCAAGAGAACTTCAGTAAGGTAAGGATTTTAGGCTTAAAACACATTTCTGTGGTAATACTTCATGGATTGGGACTGAAGTTTAAGGAATTAAAGGACTAAATGGTTGTTTAGGGCTTAAGTTTAAGATAGCTTAAATTGAGAACTTGAGGGGTCAATTGAACTCCGATTCTTCTGTTTTTGATATGTATGTACTCGTGGGGAGATGAGGAATCTAAAGATGTAAAACATTTTGAGTTTCGATAAGTGGGAATGGGGCTCGGGTTTTTCTAATTTCGGAATTTTTGATATTTTTTGATTATTTTTGCTTGGGCTTTGTTCCCTTAGCATATTGTGACGTATTCGTTATGGTTTTGGATAGATTTGACGCGCATGAAGGCTGCTTCGAGGGGCAAAGGCATCGCGAGCTAGAGTTTTAGCCGGTTCGAGGTGAGTAATAATTTTTAATGATGTACTGAGGGTTTGAAATCCCGGAGTGCACATCGTAGTGCTATATTGAAGTGAGACACGCGTTTGATGATGAGCGTGTGGTCATTTACTATTAGGAATTATGACTTTGCCCGTCCCAATTGATGATTTTACCATGTATTGACTAAAAACTTGTTTGTTATCATTACGATTTGCACTGATTGTCAAATTTGGGCTTCGTGCCAAATATTTGAGCCCTTCGAGAATTTTTATCACTATTTCCTCACTGTGTTGACTTATTACTTAAACTCAGTCATGCTATTTTTCACTGTTTTGCAACACAACCACTTTTACTTGGTTTTGAAACTTAAATGATATTTTAATTGATGTTTTGGGCTGGGAGCTACTGTTTTCCCAATGGCCGAGGAGCTTATATGATTTTTGGACTGAGTATGGCCGAGGGCTAGATGTGAGGACACAATGATACTGATATGTGGCCGAGGGCCTGAGATACATATATACACCACGAGGTGGCTCGACTGATATGAGGCCGATGACCTAGATTTGATGACACGAGATGGCTTGATATAGCGCTTAGGCCATAAGTGGCCCCTCCGAAGTCTACACACTGCCCTAGTGAGCGCGGGTACCCATTGTGATCTGAGAGTGAGCCCGAGGGGCTGCAACTGTTTATGTGTTTACTATCTTTATCTATCTGTCAATTAACTGCTTATCTGTTGTAGAAGTATCTCATTCTGTTCTTCATTGGTTACTGCTTTCATATTACTTGTTTAATTGATGCATTATAGATTACCTTGCGTATACGTGTTTTCTTATTCTCTATCGTTATTTATGCTTATTACTCACTAGTCGGAGTACTCACATTACTCCCTGCACCTTGCGTGCAGATCCAGGTGTTCCAGAGGCTGAGTGAGAGCTTTTCCGTTGATCAGCACTTGCCGGGGTTATCGAGGTAGTTGCATGGCGTCCACATCCCTGATTTCTCCTTTCTATTCTGTTGTCTTCTGCACTTCCTAGACTGTCTATGTAACAGGATGTTGAACTTCTATTAGAGGCTTTTGACTAGTGACACGAGATCAATGTGGGCTGTGTAGTAGTATTATCTCTTTGACTTCCGCATATTTTAACTTGTTGTTTTAGCAATATTTTTGTTAAATTGGTAATTAAACTATGTTAGCTGATAATGGACTTTTATAAGAAAATGGGTTGTGATTGATAGTTGGTCCGGCTTGTCTAGCAATGTGTTGGGCGCCATCATGATCGGGGTTTGGGGTCGTGACAACTTGATGTCTTAAAGTTAAACAACGGAAGGTGCAAATACATAAAACGTTGTCCTTAATATTTATATAACATTCATGAAGTTAAGGACACCATGTCCATAATATTTATACAACATCCATGTCTAGCCCAAGGGTATTTTCGTCTGGGCGGGCAAAAATTTATTAAGTACTGGCTAAAAAGTAAATACATTTAAAATAGTGGCTAAAAAATAAATATATTTCTAATTAGTGGCTAACTGTGCACTCCCCAAAATATTAACCTAGCTCTATTAAATCACGGATTAGGTTGGGCCGGCCAAGCGGGCCACAAAGATTGAACTATGGTAAATCTCATTTAAATGTTTACTAGCAATTCTTTCTTCATAATTCATAGCTCTTACCTCAGTTTTTAGAAACTCTTTCATGTTTCAAGTACTCCAACTCCATGTTAAGAAAATTTTCCTATCAAAATTAAGCTTAATTGGTAGTATCCGCAATAAAAAGGGATAAATTCAAAAATAGCCAGATTTACAATTGGTCTTATAAAAATAGCTCAGTTTCAAAAGTAATCAAAATTTAGCCACTTTTCATGAAAAGATAAATTTGAGTGAAAACACTATTCAAAATTCGGAAAATACGGCTGCATATTATACGGGAGTTCCAGCATAAGTATGCTGGAACTGCTACATATTATACGGAAGTTCCGGGATAACTATGCTGGAACTCCCGTATAATATGCTGGAACTCCCACATAATATATTGGAGTTGCAGCAAGTATAAATGTCTAGTATAATGCACTGGAGTTTTGAGCACCGGTACTCCAGTCTCCCGTATATTATACAGGAATACAAAGTATATCGGTCCAACATATTATGTTGAAGTTCGTATATAAATGTATCGAACTCCTATATATTATACGGGACCGGTCTTTGTTGCAGCAAAATAGTGGCTATTTTTGATTGACTTGGTAAACGTTGACTATTTTTTATTGACAAGTGCGAAAACTAGCTATACCGTGCTATTTTTACCAATAAAAAGGGAAAACAAATGAAAATTTTTGAAATAAATTCGAATGCAACCAATTTTCAGAAAGCCCGCCATTTGGTTATATGACCGTTTATGTTGGTTCAAGAAATACAATTATAGAAAGGAAATTTTAGAGAAAATATTTGCCCCCAATTTTCAGAAAGACCGTAAATCTGTAGATTCTCTTTCCCGTCGACCATTCTTTTGCCGTTAAATCTCGCCGTCGTTGGAATAGAATCTCTGAGTCAGTTCATCCTAATTGCCAGGTTTCTTCTGCTCTGTTTCTCCACTTTCTTCTTTCTGTTTGTGAAATTGTGAAAACTGAGAACTTTGTCGAAATTATTGAGCATTTAACCAAATCTCATCATTTTATTATCTGGGTTTGCAATCTACTGAGGTCTTGATTTGCCGATGGGTGTTACTTGCGTTTTTTGATTTTTTTTTTAAACTTGTGCTGATTTGCGTGGATAATATATTTTGATTAAATCTTGTTTATTCGTCAATTTTTCAATTTTCCGGGCATAATGATTTGGGTTCCACAAGAAAATCACGATAATAAATTCCTTTATTTCTTGGATTAATATAATTGTTTAAGCTATAGAAGAAGAAGGAAATAGTACAAATTTTATGGTAAACCATTGAACATTTCATACTAATTTTTTTTTATTCGAATTCAGTGAATTTAGAGATATTCTAAATTATACTTCCAATCATTGATACGGACAAAAGATTTATTTCAAGAAAAAAAAAATTACCCTCATAAATTGAATTGGAAATTTAGTACCACTTCATAAGTAATGTGGGATTTATACTGGGTGATTGTTGTTGTTGAGAAGTAATATGGAAAAACTTTTTCCTAATTCCTATAGGATCTCAAAACATGTCAGGAGAATTGCACGTCTAATTTCAATTTTACTTTTATGTTAAGTGCCGAGTCAAACTCCATTATACTTTTATGTTTTAGTGCCGAGTCAAACTAGGACAATAAATATACTGACACAGGTTCTGTTTCATAGCATAATTTAGAAGGTTAGCTATTGTAACCTTAAAAAGGAAAGGTATTCATATTCCATGTTGGTTAGGATTCAAGAGTCTTACTTCCCAAAACAAGGAATTTTTCTTGTGGGATTTGCACTTACTTTCATACCATATAAGTATCTCATAATCTTTTGTTTTCTGCAATGCATATTGTTAACTTGTCTTCTTTCCCCCATTGGTTTCTTTTCCTCTTTGTCCAATAAGCCTGTAGGACAGATTTAGCTCATATATTATAGTAGTAGTTGGAATTTATCCTTTCTTCTCTGATTTTTGTTACCGTCTTTTCACCAGAACTAACCATGACGCCCAACAAGCTAAACGCGAAAAGGCGCAGACTTGAAGATCCAGCTGAAAGTGCAAGCTCAAGCACCAACCCTCATAACAAAATTGAAGTACGAAGTCCAACAGCTCAAGATCGAATGTGTGGGGTTTCACGCAGTAAAACTCAAGAAGGACCTCAGTTATTTGGTAATAGTGACTTGGTGCGACTAAATCAAGACCACCCGGTGTATAAAGTTGTAACAGACAAGTTTGTATCTGGTTTAGGTGCACTGGGCTCATCACTTCAAGTTGAGGCAATTCATATGAATTTTCATTCCAGCCTTGTTTCGCAAACAAGGTTTCAATCTTTCCTTCTAGTTGCAAAAGCCATGGAGAAAAAGTACAATGGGCATGCTAGTAAGAAGCTTGGTTGGTTGGGAACTTCCAAGGAAAAAATTATTGACATAATTTCTAATGGTTTTGTTCAATCAAGTTATCGCCATGGAGTTCAATTTTGTGCTCGTGATTACCCTCTTGATTGTCTTCAAACTGCTATTCAAGACAAAGATGGGCTAAGACATTTATTGCTTTGCAAATTGGTATTGGGAAGATCGGAACTAGTAATTCCTGGTTCAGGACAATTTCAACCAAGTTCTGAGGATATTGATTTCGGGGTTGACAGTTTCACATCTCCAAGAACGTATATAGTTTGGAGTAGTCGCCTAAGTACACACGTCTTCCCTGAAGTCATAGTCAGTTTCAGAGTTTTTGATCGTCCAACTCTTTCAAAGAATGTAAATTTAATGATTCCCTTTGATGCTTTGATCACTAGATTATCAAGGATCTTGCCTTCTCATGCTATCAAGTTGATGAAAGAATATTACAATGATCGTCAAAAGGGGAAGACCACTACGCAAGAATTTGTAAGGCAAGTGAGCCAAGTAGCAGGAAACAGTTTGTTGATTTCGATCATAAAGTCTATATCTGCTCAGGTAAATCATCACAGCCTCTTCACTGAAGCAATCATTAGTCGTTGTCCTGTACTACTAAAAACTCGCGGTCCTTGGGATATTTGTCCCTCAAAAGTCATAGTAGTATCAACAGGTTACTAACTTTTATACTCTTCATTCTGCAGAGAAATTTAGCTCAACCAAGGCCGAAAGAGAAATAATGATACAAGGAATATCCTGTCTTACAGTGGACTGCTGACTTCACATATTATTTTTAATAGATCTCCTTTTTTGCTTTTCTATGGCCCATTGAAAGTAGTCACTATTATAGCAGTTTTTAGTTGTTGTAAGAGTTATATTGTCGTTGACAGTTTAAAGTTCTCCCATGGGTTGTCCTTGTATAAAAGGTGGTGACGTTCTTCGATCACTAGCACTGCTACTCTAACATTGATATCTTTGACTTCGATTACTATTTTCCGGTGTATATTCTTGAATTGCTCTTGCAACAAATGTTTGCACATCCCTAAAATCTGATCTCACTATAAGAGTGATTGTATGGATCTGCACCAGAATTAGGAGAGGGTTCTTGCGTCAAGACTGAACTATCTTCATCTCGAGATTGTATTTTTTGATGTCCTGTCCAAAGATGGAAAGGTAATTTGAGCTCTTGGCCAGATGACAATAACAGGCCAAAAGGAAAAAATGTCAAAGGAAATTGGCCTGCATGCCAGCGTAGAATACTCTATTTTTTCTCTGTATCTGCGTAAAAGTACGGATTGTGGGGCATTTACGAATTGCTAAAAGCTGTTATATTGAGTTTCCATTATGAAATACAACAACAACAACAACAACTACCCAGTATACTCCCACCAGGTGGGGTCTGGGGAGGGTAATATGTAGGCAGTCTTACCCCTACCCAAAAGGGCAGAGAGGCTGCTTCCATGCGACCCTCGGCGCATAGGACAGAATGAAAAGCTGCATTGGAAAACAAAGACAAAATTAGTAACCAAGGCAAGACAAAACAAAATAACAAAACAAAGCATAAGTAATCCTGCAGAAATAACGTAAATGGTTATGTAAACATAAAGAACATAAATACCGTCGCAACCAAGAGGGGACCTAGGCTAAAACACTAGACATCGGTGGGTAACCCTACTATCCCACACCCAACCCCGGGTGAGGCGAACGAAGGACTCTAAGAGCCCCTATCCTGCAACCCTGATTCTAGACCTCCAGACTCCCCTATGAGTTTCCATTATGAAATAATCAGGTGAAAATAGCACGGGTTAGCTACTAAAAATGGCCACCGCTGCAAAATCATTAGAAAGTAGTTATTATTTTGTTATGACACGAAAAATTCTAGCATGATATATTAGAGATTAGTGCACTGTATATGACTTCCAGCATATTATGTTGGAACTCCAGCACACAAAAAATTTCAACATAATCTATTGGAAATTAGACCACATGTGTATGAACTTCCAGCATATTATGCTGGAACTCCAGTATATTATGCTGGAAATTCTCATGTAAAAAATTTAAACTCCTGTATATTATGCTGGAATATTTTCCAGATTTTAAATAATGTTTTCGTTCAAATTTATCTTTGCATAAAAAGTGGATAAATTTCGATTACTTTTAAAACTGTGACTGTTTTTTAATTATCACTTGTAAATCTAGCTATTTTTGAATTTATGTGATAATCAGTCAAGCATAACCCAAGCCTAACCAGTTTGTGATCTGGTTCGACTCACGCCATATGGTGGTGTTTGTAGTAATATCGGAATTCACCATACTGTAAAGCTGTGTTGTAAAGAATATAAGAATATCCCTACCCTCGAGTACTAAATGGTAGCTTCAAATTCACGAGAAATATACAGCTTTACACACCTGCAAACTTAGACATGGGGAGAAAAAGAGGGAGGTTTAATACTGATTGCAGTATCCGATAGTACGGATCCTTCAGTTCAAGTTTGCCAAATGATGTTTGGAGCATATTACCAATACTAGCTATTAAAATTGATAATGACATCTTAGAATTAGCCATCATCCTGATTGGACAGGAGAAGCGATAAACATTCAGATGTTAAACGATGGCATAGTATAGGCCTATCTGACAATGTTAAGTACGTGGCTAACTCTCACCCTTATGACACATGAATAAATGGTGCTTAATACAATACCTGAAAGAGGTGGGAGGGGAGTGAAATGTCGATTTTTTTTTATAGTTAAGTAGTTGACTAATTTGCTAATTAGTCGACTATAAGTAGAAGCGAGGTAAATATTAAAGATAGTAAAGTACAGAAATTAAATGACACCAAGTATTTTTATATTGTGTCGGATTCAATGTGAATACTACTTCAGTCCCCTTGGTTTCTATTTCACTCGTTGTAACTTTAATACAATGTCATACTTAGGGGTGTGCATTCGAATCGGTTTATCGATAAATCGAATCGATTATTTGTTATCGGTTTATCGATTTATCGATTTCGATTTCGACATTTTCCTTATCGATATTTCGATTTCGATTTTATCCTCTTCGGTTTATCGATTTTGTCCTCTTCGGTTTCTCTCTCTTTCTTCTCTCTGCTAGTTACATAGTAGATCTCACTCAGATTACAATACTTGCTTAGAGTAGCGCAATAAATATGACTCATCTTTGCCGTTTTGTACTATATAAAAATTAACATATCGTCCTCCTTTGCTTCTGGAATAGACCAACAAATAAAGATATGTTAATTTTTATCAATGAAATTTGGATCTAATAATCTTCCCCTTTTATGATGATCAAATTACAGATAAAAGCAATTTACTTCCCTGTTCATATTAAACGACTCTTCTTTTGCGGTAGTCGACTCCCACTAAACTAGACATCTTCATTGTGGTCGTGAGATAGTTGAATCCCTCTCAACTTGGCAGAAGTTCAAAAAGCTGTACCTACTCTTGTTCTCCCGCCTTGGCATCAACAAAAGGCATTGTACTGGTAAAGTTCGTTTTTAACTATCCAAAGAAACGAAGCTAAACTAAATTACAGATTTTTGGGGCCATATCACATCTAATTCATCTAAAAACACAGATCATTTTTACCATATCTTAAAATGAAAATTCACAAAAACAAATTATAACATTTAAAAACAACAAGAATCGATTCATTCACCATTTCTATAACTAGGATAAGGCAAAAGAGACCCATATAGTTGTGACGACCCCAAACCAGTCCGGTCGTGATGGGCCCTCTCGTGAAGACAAGGTCAGTCGACACAACACTCACATTAACCCTTAAGTATTTAGAGTTATTTTTAAGTCTTTAATTAAATAGTATTTTATAATAAACTTCTAACATAGCAGTGAAGAAGAAAAATACAAGCCCGACATCGGGGTGTCACTAGTCATGAGCAACAATCAAGGTCTAGATACAACAAAAGTCTAGAAATATACTGACTACAGAAATAAAAATGAGATGAAAGAAGCAGTGCTGCGAACGTCGTGCAGACACCTTGCTAACTCTGATGAATCCGCGTCTGTAATGACCTGACCTGTCGTCATGTGAATTTACCACCCCGATTTCCCCGTTTTATGCTGTTATATGTTTCATTATATGTGTTTGGAGAATTTGAAGTAATTCGGATAGAGTTTGGTTAGAAATGAGATAATTAGTCTCTTTATGAGAAGGTTAGTTTGGAAAAGTCAACCAAATGTTGACTTATGGGTTAGAGGGTTCAGAATGGATTTTTGATGACTCGACCAATTTCGGGTGATGACTTATGACTTATGAGAGCATTCAGAACTGAATTTGGAGGCACTGTGTAGAATTAAGCTTGAATTGACTAAGTTAGAATTTTGGAGAAGTCCGGTTGATATGTGAGATTTTGATCCGGGGGTCGGAATGGAATTCCAACAGTTGCAGTAGCTCCGTTAGGTGATTTTGGATATGCGTGCAAATTTTCAGATCATTCATAGGTGTTTAGGTGGGGTTTTGGATCAAATGCAAGTTTCGGAAGTTTTAATTTAACTTAGGCTTGAATCTATGGTAATTTGATGATTTTGATGTTCATGATAGTTTTTTTCATGTTACGAGCAAGTTTGAATGAATAAATAGGTCATATATGTGCTTTTGGTTGAGGTCCCGAGGGCCTCGGGTGATTTCGGATGGCTAACGGGGATTTTTGAAGTGAAAAGTGCAGCAGAAATTGCTCTCTGCGATCGCGAGCCTGGGGCTGCGATCGCATAGAAGGTTCCGAAGGGGGTGCCAATTTGGTCTCTGCGATCGCGTAGGTTAGCCTGCGATCGCTTAGGCTTGAGTGGTTGGTCAGTGCGATCGCGTAGGAGCACGTGCGATCGCGTAGGAGCACGTGCGATCGCGTAGGAGCACGTGCGATCGCGTAGAGTCATTGGTCTGGGTTCTGCGATCGCGTGGTCTCACCTGCAATCGCGTAAGAGGAAAAGCTAGGCCCTGGAATTTGTTCTCCGCGATTGCGTGCCTTGGGCCGCAATTGCATAGAAGGGAAGTGTTGGGCAGATAAGGGTTTTTAATAACATTTCATCCGCGAAACAAACATAATTTCCTCCATTGTTAATCAACCAAGAGAGCTTTTTGAACGATTTGATGCGTGTCTTCATCGGGCATTGATTGTAGGTAAGTCTCTTGACTTAAAAACACCATTTTTAGGAAGAATAACCCTTAATTCCATGAAATTGTATAGAAATTATGAAGAACTAGCGCTTAGTTTTTAGAATTTTTTTTTTGGATTTGAAAGGTCATTCGAGCCCCGTTTTAGATAAACTTTATATGTATGGACTCGTGGCGAGACGAGGAATCCAAAGATGTGATTTTCAGATTTTTTTCGAGAAGTGGTCCTGGGGCTCGGGTTTTACCAACTTCATGATTTTTAGCATTTTTTGAATAATTTCAATTGGGTTATGTTTATTTAGCCTTTAATGATATATTTGTTGTGGTTTTGACTAGATTCGACGGGCGTAGACGGGGATTCAAAGGGAAAAGGCATCGCGGACTAGTCTACGACCGGTTAGGGGTGAGTAGTTTGTATAGATGATGGCCTGAGGGTTTGAAACCCCAGTTTAAAAAGTGATCAATGTTATAAATAGAATTCTATTTATGGTGAATGTCCATATTTGGAGAGATTCTAGGGTTTTTTACTTGGTGGCTAAGTCGATCTTTCCCTATAAATAGAGGGTTATACTCCATTGTAATTCATCTCAAAATCAATAAGAGTTCTCTCTCCCAACTTTTCTCTGCAATACTCTTCTTTTCCTTTTATTATTTCACAACACGTTATCAGCACGAGACTCTAACCAATTGAGTAGAAGCTTTGGAATTGAGAATAATGATTGTCCATTATTCTATGATCTTCCTTCATGATTAAATTCTGGATTTAAGGTAAGTATTTTACTTTTCTCTTTCAAATTCTTGATATTCTATAATTTGATTTTAAATACAATCAAAGACGATAAATTTTGATTGCAACTCTAATGGAGTTTGAACGATATTATAACCAACCAACGTGGCAAAATTTCTATGCCTTGCCAAAATGATCAAAATCGGGTATGATTGTGGACAAAGAATTAAAAACTCATCCCATTGAATTTGCTCCATTCTCATTCCCTTTAGAGAATGTGATAGCAGTATGTGATAAGTCTGAAAAAAGATAAAATTATTACCGTGAAGGTATCAATGGATGTGGACGTGGCAATAAACGAAATTATAATCGTCATTATTGTGGTAATGAGAACAATAAGGGTTCTCAAAATAATCATTCACTCTGTGAAAGTAATATCTGTCATCGATTTGATATGAGATTCTATATAGCACATATAGATGATTATGGTGCATTCATGATGGGAATGTGACAACATATGATTTATGAAGACATATTCATTTTTGGAAGAATATGAATGCGCTATTAGTATTGAATATACCACACTCACCTCTAGAAGGGGGTTTAAGATGAAAAAAATAAATAATGTCATTATTATGGAATGAATGGTCATTGTTCACGTACCTATTGTACGCCAAATATTTTGGCAATATGATTATTAAAGGACAACAATAATGCGAGAAACATATCTTGCATATAATTTTGACCATACCATAATGGTATAACTTTCTCTTTAAAAGAAATATTCACCATATGGGTGTTGATGAATATGTGGTAGTACCAAATTAATTAAGAACTTTGCAAGAGCCAATTATACTATTTTGAAAATATACAATAGATTACCAATAAGGTATTGTGTTGTAGTAAGTCTCAAAGAAACTTATTCAGTTTCCAAAGTATACGCGAAATCGGTTGATTATATTGAGACTATAAATAAAGAAAAGATTTAATATCTTCTATTACTACAACTTGTAGCGGGGTATGTGAAAAGTTACCCGCTTTATTCTTCAGTTGTACTACACAAATAAACAAATACCACAATGAAGTACATGTTTATTGATATAAAAACTCATATCATAATAAACTTGGAGTTTATTGATAATTGCACATGTCATGGTGTATATCTAAACTTTATCACCATTGATAATTTATTCAGTTAGCATTTGGGTTAGCCATATCAATTTAAGTATGATGTGCAAAAATAATAGAGAATTCACATGGGTAAATATTAAAGAACTAGAAAGTTCTTTACGAATTCTCTCACATTGCTTGTTCTCATTAATTAAGAGACCAAAAAACATTGAGATTGAATCACATGAATGCTGGAAATATCAATGGTGAACATGGGCCCATTCACCTACCGTATATACCACATAAGATGCATCTATGATATGGTTACATATGCAATTATTATTAACCCGCAACTTGGTATTTGCGAGGTAATTTGCTCAATAATTTAACTTAGAGAATAATTTTCTGTCCAAGATAGTTTATCTTGATAAGTTGGTTTACGTCACAACTGGTTTAGCAAAATAATTTATTGAGTGCCTCCACTTAATAGCTATACTATTGCTTATGAGAACAAAGTTATCTACATCAGTTTTATATAGTTTATATACGAAAGTATATTACATTCTCCCCTCACAAGTGGTTCAGTGTCAGGAACCAAATAATTCAATCTCAATATTATTGATGTGCGGTGTATATTTTGATTAACACCATAAAGCATAAAGATGGGTTCTCAAAGTTAAGGAAATAAGTTAGTTTTTCTAACATGAGGCGGAGACATGATAAACAGTTGAGAAAAAGTTACGTGGAATGAATTATCATTTGTATATCTATATCCTCAATTACGATAATATGAACTTGAAGTTCATAAAAAGATAATTCGTTTGCAATATATTGCAAAGCATGCCATAAGCATTGCTGACCCAAAGAAAGTAACTATATTCTTATTGCATATGCTCATATTAAGTCCTAGAAGGACAAAGTCTATGGTACGCTTAAACCATATAGACAAATCGGTTTCAAATAAACTTCTTGATAAAGAAGATGAGCAAATGATCAAAGTAATCATAATAAAGGAGGCAAGTGATCTAGAAGATCACATGACATAACACTTCATAAAATCTCATGAGAGATTCAGGTACCTGAATATATGAATGAAGAGATCTCTATGTTATGTCTTTATGCAAAAATATTAGAACCGATATAAAATGTTGGTCGACGACATCTATCTTAGCTCTAAGTATAGATGGGGAACTTAAGTCTATCGAATATAGACATAAAATTATTGACCAAATGGAAGAGACACAATTTAAGTAGAATTGATTCTATATAGAAGACATGTAGTTTTGGACATGTAGTTCTAACACTTGAAAGTATAAAGTCAATGGTATGTGCAATCAGTTTTCGATATCTTATATGTCTAGCATGACATGAAAACTTGATATACATCTAAAGTCTATTATATGGCTTATATGACTTAACTTATATGATAATCCATGAAGGATTTAAGTTACTTGAAGCATATACAATTCTTGGTCTTGAAGTACCACTTCCTCAGTGCAATTTGTGCACAAATGTATCTTGCTATAACTATAAGCATGATAATCTGATAGCAAGAATACATCTATGGAGATATTGAAAAGGTCATTCTACGGTAGTTTATGAAGATATTACATCTCTATCAAGTATGATGGTTTCAAGGTGCAACATATTTATTCAAGTTAATATGGCTGATTTGTTTATCAAGTCTCTACCAAAGATCTTTTGAAGATGGTGCACAAGATTGGAATGCAAATGCTTAAAGATGTGAATTGATTCTCTCATCAGGGGGCATTAATACGCGTTGTACTCTTTTTCCCTTACAAGGTTTTGTCCCACTGGGTTTACCTTGCAATGTTTTTAACGAGGCAACCAAAAGGCGTACTATTAGATATGTGTACTCTTTTTCCTTCTCTAGAATTTTTTTCCCACTGGGTTTTATTTTAGTTAAGGTTTTAACGAGGCACATTATCTGTTGAAAAGACGTTCAGGGGGAGTGTTATAAATAGAATTTTATTTATGGTGAATGTTCATATTTGGAGAGATTCTAGGGTTTGTCACTTGGCGGCTAAGTCAGTCTCTCCTTATGAATAAAGGGTTATACTCCATTGTAATTCATTCCAAAATCAATAAGAGTTCTCTCTCTCTACTTTTTTCTGCAATACCCTTCTTTTTCTTTTATTGTATTATAACAATCAATAGTTTTTTTTACGCATTTTTGTATCTTATGTCCCAAAATGCATCATTTTGGTTCCGGACTCTATAAAAACGCCATTGTGTCAGTTATTCTTTTTTTGGCATTCGCTTTTTGAGGTACCATTTCAATTCTTCCTTACTAGTTCGATACTTCGATTTCAACCTTTCGTATCCTAGATTTGATACGTTCTCCTTAGCCCTTCACAGTGGCGTAGGAAGAATCTCAAGGAAAGGGGTTCAAAAAACTTTTTTTGTAGCTAGTGGGAATTGAACCTATGACCTTATGAATATTTTGAACCACTTGAACACTAAACTACATTTCAGTGTTGTGTTAATGGGTTTAAAACTTAATATACAGGCAAAAAACAAAATTTTACCTCATATATATAGTGTAATTTTTCGGCGAAGGGGGTTCGGATGAACCCTTCCATCCCCTGCCTCCGCCAGTGGCCCTTCACCTTCTTTCGGTTCAACTAGATTGGGGCTGTGAGTCTGTGACGATTCAACTAGCTTTACAGATTCAAATAAAAACCCTATATATATACGCTAAACCCTAAAACAGTCCCCTTCAAGCCAAATCCCCAACCATGACGATGAGTAGTGTTGAGATACTACCCCCAAGAGATCATATTTGACATAATTACCCGGCTGCCTGCAGAGTCCGTAGGTCAATTAAGGTGCAGCACTGGTGCAATTTTCCTTCACACCCACAATTCATCAAAGCTCACCTCAATTTTCATGCCCACAAACATGAAGAAAAACTCATTTGTATTCCTGGTTCTCAGGCTCTTCATGCTATCACTTTTAACCACGACCCCCAAAATAGAATCGATGTCATTTCAAGAAATCTTAATTTTTAGGGGATCTCTTACAACCGGAAAAGAGTTGTTGGCACATGTATTGGCTTGGTCTTGATGCTGAATGAGGAAGATATTCTATTTTTAATCAATCCCACAACCTTAGAGTATTAAAATATAATTGTGTGTATCTTTTTATTATTGGTAGAATATTCTCTCATTATTGTACAGTCCTATAGTTGGTAGGATTTGATTTCCTTCATTATTGTACAGTCCTATAGTTGGTAAAATTTGATATCTCTGTACTCTATATATACTTTTGTGAGCAATATGAGAACTTACTTCTCCCAAAACTCTCTACATGGTATCATACGCCAGTGGCTTATCGCCAAAGAAACCCTAATCCTACCCTACCCGCGCCGCCGCCGCCGCCGCCGACGCTGCTCTTATCGGCAGCCCGTCGCCGCTGATGCTGCTCTTATAGGCCGCCCGTCGCCGCCGCCGCTGCACTAATCGGCAGCCCTCTCTCTCTCGACGTCGATCAGCGCTTCCTCTCCTTTGCCTTGCGCTTCATGGCCGCTATGACGTCAAACGAGATTCTCCAGCCGATTGCCATTAATGCATCGGCTTAGATCCCACTCAAATTGGATTCCACTAATGACCTGGTGTGGAAATTCCAATTTCGAACCCTTCTTACGGGTTACGACCTCCCCGGCTTCTTGGACGGATCGAAGCCGTGCCCACCAGCCACCATCATCGACAAGGAGGTGACTTCCCCCAATCAACATATCCTTACTGGATTTGCCAGGACAATCTTATTCTCAGTGCCATCATATCGTCGATCACACCGACGATCATCTCCTTTATTGCCGCTGTGGAAACCTCCAAAGAGGCCTAGGACATCCTCGCGCGCACATACGGCACTGCTTCTCGTGGTCGTATCATGGCTCTTAAACAACAGCTCCATAATCCGGTAAAAGGTTCTAAATCTGTTACTGATTTTATGCACGGTATTCGCGTGATTGTGGATGAATTATCTCTCCTGGGTGTTACTATTGATTCTAGGATCTTGTCATTAAGGTTCTAAATGGTTTTGATGATCCGTATATGGAACTCTCTCATGCCATCCAAGCCCGCGAATCTCCTATCTCTTTTTTTGAATTACATGACAAGCTATTAAGCATGGAGGCTCAGATTACTGCTCGTGTGTCGGCCACCTCTGCCGCTTCTGATTTGGCTCCGTCGGCTGCCTTCGTCGCTGGACAGCAGTCAGGCCGTCACCGCTTCAGTAGCCGCGGGCGCAGCTGTAGCAGCCGCGGTTCAGCCTCCAGCCGCGGTGGTTACTCCATCAATGGCCAATCTCGCGGGTACAATGGGAAGTGCCAGCTCTGCAGTGAATTTGGCCACTCCGCGCGCCGTTGTCCATCCTATCCCATCTCCGGCGCCAATCAGCCCCCCTACGGTGGACCACTGCCGCGGCCAGCTTAAGCTTCGCCGCCTTATCCGGCTGCTCACACAGCCCATCACTCTCCGACGATTACATCTGCATCCGATTGGATCCTGGACTCTGGTGCCTCCCATCACATCACCTCTGATCTTGCCAACATGTCTCTTCACAGTCCTTACACTGGTTTCGACAATGTGGTCATTGGTAATGGTGAACGTTTGACAATTACACACACTGGACAACTTAACAGTTATTCCTCTCTTTTATTACCTAGGGCTCTCTGTGTTCCATATATGCGTAAAAATTTGATCTCTGTTGCCCAATTATGTCGTCATAATAATGTTAATGTTATTCTTTCTGATACTGATTTTCAGATGAAGGATCGTCGCACGTGGGCAACGCTCGTTCGCGGCCCGCTTAGGGGCAACACCTACTACTGGCCGGCGGCTCCCAGTCTCTCGTCCGCCCTCATGGGGGTGAATTCCTCGCTTTACGCTCTTTTCTTGCCTCCAACGGCATCTCACATCTCACTTCACCTCCTCATACACCTCAGCACAATGGCTATGTTGAACGCCGTCACCGTCAAATTGTCGATACTGGTCTCACTCTCCTCCATCATGCCTTTGTACCTCTCATTTACTGGCCTTATGCCTTTGCTACAGCAGTCTATCTCATTAATCGTCTTCCAAAGACAAATCTCTCGATGCTCTCCTCCTTTGAGTCTCTCTTCCATAAGCGCCCCAACCTTGCCAAACTACGTGTCTTCGGCAGTCAATGCTTCCCTTGGCTTCGGCCCTACAGCTCACACAAAATGGAACCCGAATCTCGTGCATGTGTCCTCTTCGGCTACTCTACTACTCAAAGCGCCTATCTATGCTTTGATCCCTCAACATCTAAAATCTTCGTCTCCCGTCATGTCACCTTCCATGAAGATGTCTTCCCGTCCTCTAAATTGTCTAACCCCGAGTCTCCCCCTGTACCCATTCCGGTCTCCCTAGAAGTCCTTCCGCTGCCGCCACCAGTACCTGCTGCCGCTCCCACTGGCGATCCTTCACCGGACGCACTGTCGGCGCCAACGCCCGCGCCACCAGCGCCCCTTCTGACACCGCCAGCAGCCCCTGCCGCCGCTACACCCATTATGCCGCCACCTACATCCTCTCAGGGTGGTCATCATATGCAAACTCGCAGCAAAAATAACATCTTTACGCCCAACAAGAAGATTGGTATGTCTGATGTCACCTCTCCTGCTGTTACTGAACCTCAGACTTTGTCTAGTGCTATGTCTGATGAGTGCTGGCGGCTGCTATGTCATCAGAGTTTGATGCTCTGCTACGGAATGGCACCTGGGATCTTGTTCCGCCTGATTCTTCACAGAATGTTGTGGGTTGCAAGTGGGTTTATCGTATCAAACGAAAGCTTGATGGTACTGTGGATAAGTTCAAAGCCCGGCTTGTTGCGAAGGGCTTTCACCAGCGTCCATGTGTAGACTTCCAGGAGACTTTCAGTCCGGTTATTAAGCCGGCAACTGTGCGTTTGGTTCTCAGTCTAGCTGTACCCAAGGGCTGGCCTCTTCATCAAATGGATGTGAACAATACCTTTCTCCACGGGAGGCTTACAGAGGATGTTTATATGGCACAACCACCGGGTTTTGTTGACAAAGCCTATCCATCTTATGTCTGTAAGTTACAGAAAGCTATTTATGGTCTCAAACAGGCACCCCGGGCATGGTACAGTGCGCTCCGCCAATGCCTTCTGACCATGGGTTTCGTCAACACTACCTCTGACACTTCGCTCTTCGTCTTTAAGCACTCTGGTATTACGGCCTATTTTCTGGTATATGTTGATGATCTCATATTGATTGGTAATGATTCTGCTTTCTTGAACCGTGTGATTGACTCTCTTGGGACTCGATTTTCTCTTAAAGACATGGGTGATCTAAGCTACTTTCTTGGTGTTGAAGTTCTGCGCAGCTCCAAGGGGTGTTTTCTTTCTCAGCGTAAATATGTTGTTGATTTTTTGACTCGTCATAATATGCTAGAATCCAACCCTGTTCAGACGCCAACAGCGGCGTCAACCCACCTTCATCTGGCCGACGGCTCGGCTCCCAAAACTCTCTACATAGAGTATTGTAGAATTCCAGCCTCTCCTCTGGCTCTTCCTAAGTCTGGTACCTCTAGCACGTATGCTGTAGGCTATGATTCTGTTAGTAACGATTATTTTACTCTGTGAGAATGGGTTTATGGAGGCGACTTGAGAGCTTATGTACTGATGGTGCAATTGCTAGTCACGGTTTTGCGATTTTGGTAAATGGGGCTTTGCATTGGTTGGCTGGCAAATCTTTTGCATCGTCAATTGTTGCTTTTGATTTTAGTGATGAGAAATTCTTTGAGGTGCCAATGACTATTGATGACAATCATTATCCGTGTCATGATTTTGTGTGTCTTAGAGGGTAGGGTGCCTTTGTCAGGTGGCTAATGTTAAACTAGTACTCTCTCCCTTCCAATTTAGGTGAAACAAAATTTTTGGAATTTGTAGTCTTAAACAACTTAAAAGGGGGTTTAGAGTATTTGTGTGATTGAAAAGGTTCTCGTTAATGGCAGAAGTGTAAATTTAAACTAAATTTTTACCAAATTTAGAAAGAGGTCATTCTTTTTGAAACGGACCAAAAAGGAAATAGATTCACCTAAACTGAAACAGAGAACACCAAACAAAGTCGATGTTTGGATCATGAAAGAATATGGGGTTGTAAAGTCTTGGACCAAATTTAGTGTTACAAGACGAAATGTACCTTAGACGCCCTTGTGCTTACTAAGTGATGATGATATTGTATTTGATGTGTGTGGAGAAGAGAAGTTGATTGTCTGCAATAAGAAAGAGGAACTGTGGAGAGATTTGAATGTTGATGGAATAATTGCTAAGTTTGGAAGGATTAGTACTTTCACGGAGAGTCTTGTCTCTCTTATGTTTGGCCTTGATGCAATATTCTGAGATGATGTTATACTCAGGCATTAAATCATATTTTCATAATTTCTTATTCATTTTTAGTTTATGTTTTTTTATTAGGTCCTCATATTTGCTTCAATAAAATAAACTCATATTTTATGAAAGGTAATTCTTTTGTTCTCATAGAATTGTGTGATCGCTAATTCTCTCGTCCTCATAGAGTTTGGTGCTGGTAATTCTTTAATACTGAAGAAGATATATTGCATTTCATGAAAAGGAAAAACTTGGATTCGTCGCTTGCATTATTTCAACATCATAAAATGCAGTGCTTCAAGGGAAAAATAGTTACATTTTGGGCATACACTGTGTTGAAAAGAATAGTTTGTAGACCTTTTGACTCTTCTTTGACTCGTGACAATGGTGCTTTTGAATTGTTGGATTGATTAGCGCACTAATAATAAATAGTGAATGTCCAAATGTTCCTAGTTAGAAAGAAATAAAAAAAAATAGAATAATTAATTCCAATCCATTATATTTTACATTTCTTACATAACATTATTGGCATAATACCTTGTAAATTGACACACTAACATTGCAAAAGTCAAGGATTGATTTATCATTTTTCATTCTTTCAAGAATTTTACCATCATTATCAACAAATTCTTCCATAAGGTAACAATAATAAATTACATCAACTTATTTATATAGAACATCACATTAACATTTTTGTATGAAAGCTTGTGCAAGTGTAATTTACCTCTAATTTATAACTTTTACTCCTTCATTTTAATTTTAATAACAGATTTATTATTTGCAGATTATAAAGATTATAAGTGATGAGTAATTCGTGAAGGTGAGAAGGCAAGTAAAATCAAAGAAAATGAATTTTGTCGAAATTTGACATTTTGGGATAAAATACGACCCGAGCTAAAATATTCAGTATTTTATAGAAGTAAAGTTCTTTTCTCATATCTTGAAAAATGAATGCCTACTTATAGTTATTAACAATAACACGTACACAGTTGCGCATAATGGATATAAAAGACGCTACTGACATGAATAAAAAGAAACCTATTTTCTACAAGCATTTGTATACTATTTAGCATATTATATGTTAACTGATAAAGAAAAGAATGATAATTATCGATGATCAATAAATTATTATTAGTGATGAATTCTATGTGAATATATTTAATTATAAAGCTGATTATGCCATTATTCGATATACACAGTTGGCGTGATTGGCTAAGTCCTTTCCATCAATATTTGCACTTTGAAAATAAACATATAAAAGAACTTTAACTTAAATTACATCATCTAATGATCTAACAATTGCACACACAAGTATTATATAGATGTTTAAAGTTTTGACATTAATATTTGAGAACTTTCTTTGACTTTTTTCGATGCCTTCTAATCACCCTAAAGGAAGGCCTTTAAATTCTAAAATGTTGATTGTGTAATTGTCAGAATCTATGATTACAAAGACTCAAGGTCAATGTTGGCTAGAACTATATCTTAAGAAGCAGAAACCTGCTAGTTAATAATTTAGCATATTTTCTATCTTAACTAAGATAACTAAATCGCTCTTTTTAAAAGCTCTTGATGCATACATATGTTGAACAATTTTCTGGTTCATTTATCACCTATGATAGGATGGTTTATCACTGATTGTCTTGTTTTTCCTGTAAATTGTTCAAAAGCCACTCTGTTTTGTTTGCATAGCAAAAAACTGTTGTCCCAATCTTCACAAATAATGGTTTCAACAGTATTATGAAGGCTACACCTTTAGCCAAATCCGTTACTTATAATGAATGTTGCTGGTTTTCATATTTATTCTTCTGAGGTTGCTATCTACAGACGTGTTGAGGGTATGATGATAGGCTATAATAACTTATGTTAATCGATGAGGCATATTGCGCATTGTCTAATAAAATGAACATAACTTTTTGCTCAGAACTCCATTTGGGCTCCATAATATATAGTTGAAACGATACCTTTAAAGGGCTACAACTTTCATCTTTTACATTTTTTTAAATTCCAAACATAACAGGTGAATAACTGAGGTTTTACCGCGACCACGGCAAAACAGCGGCAGAAGGCAGTCGTGGGACGAATGAAGTATCTGAGAGGGTGTTTGTCCACGGTTTGACCACGACCGCGGTAGAACCGCAGCCATCCAAGCATAAAACATGTCCTTTTTCACGTAGGAGAAGATATAAGTATTTGGGCCCGACCCTACTTGCTATATATACATGGAAGCGTTTTCATGTATATATAGCCTTTGTTTTCAAGGGCCTATTTTAAGGGCTTTAGGCCCTTTTCCCCCTTTTTTTTTAATTTTTTTAATTGTTTTTTAACTTAAGTAGTATTAACATATATATTTTTTTAATATTTAATAATAACAAAATTATTAACATTCTGCTAATTGTACATCCAACTACTCAAGTGTGTATATATATATATATATATATATATATATATATATATATATATATATTCACTACATGCAAAATAATAATAATAATTTAATTCTATAAATAGCGTGTCTCGAAACTTTTACAAATTTGAGGAGTGTTACAACTGGGATTGACCAACTCGCTAGTTTTACTATTTCATGGAAAAAAGGGTATGATCCTATTACTGATGATTACAAGAATTACATGCTTTCGTATGAAATATACAACGAATCCATTGATATTACTCTTCAAAAATGGATTCTTGGAGTTGGTTTGAGGGTTCTTGATATGATCATGTTGGTATCTATAGTTCTGGAGCAATACAACACAGCTCAAGAGCTTCAATGGCAGCTCAGGGATAATGCAGAAACTAAGCAACAAGCCTGTGACAAATGAACAAAACATAGGATATGGTATATATTGAAATTCGACTGTAAAGAGTAACACTTTCTTATTCATACAATTGAAACTCACCTAACTGCTGCTATTGTAAGCTTCTTATATGCACCCCTGGTCCCAGAGACCAGTCCCCACATTTGTGCTACATTCTCGTGTAACTTGCATGCCAGGATACCCCTTGAAATCTACCAAATAGGACCATAAACTTCTTTCTAAGCCAAGTGGATAGTTATTCTCTCATCAAAATAGACTGTAATTTATGTGAACCAACTATGATATAGTGGAAAAAGATTCTCAACTCACTAACATTACATAAATGAAATAGAAATCATGATAATACTTTCAGAACCTAGAGGTCAAAATTAGATAACATGTTATCTATGTGCAACTAACAAAGTGGAACAGAGCTCATCGCTGTGCTTCTATTACTTCCCCAAAGAAATGGTAGGGCCTGAGTTCTGTTAGCTCGATGAAACCACCAATCAATCAATTACATGCACCTTAATCCAGAGTTCTAGACTAAGAGTTCCAGACTAGCTGGACTATATGAACTCTCTGTATCCAGTCCACCCTGTTTGCACGGTTTCACCCGTTTCTCAAGCTCAATAAAACTATACAAGAACAAAAAGCAAAAGGCTAAAACTAAAAAATAAAAAAAACATGGCATCTTCTTCTTATAAGTGTACAAGATAGCTACTACACCAACACAAATCTTTTGAATAATACTATCCAACAACAACAACAACCCAGTATAATCCCACTTAGTGGGGTCTGGGGAGGTTAGTGTGTACGCAGACCTTACCCCTACTCTGGGGTAGAGAGGCTGTTTCCAAATAGACCCCCGACATACTTCCCTCCAAGAACTTCCCACCTTGCTCTTGGGGAGACTCGAACTCACAACCTCTCGGTTGGAAATGGGGGTTGCTTACTATCAGAGCAACCCCTCTTGTCATGAATAATACTATTCAAATATAGGTAAATATTCTCATAGCAAGATTTCAAATACCATCCAGTAGGCTATTATAGATTAGCAGCATATGAGGCACTCATTAACTAAATTTGGACAGAATAGTGTTACCAAGGGACAGATCTGATTCTTTGATATGGATGCTTAACAACAACCACCCCCAGTAAAATCCCACTAATGGGACAATAGCAACAACAACAACAACTACCCAGTAATGTCCCACAAAGTGGGGTCTGGGGAGGGTAATATGTAGACGAGCCTTACCCCTACCCGAAACGGTAGATAAGCTGTTTCCAATCGACCCTCGGCTCGGTGAAGTAGAGGAAAAACAAAATCAAAAACAAAAACAAAAACAAAAACAAAAGAGCATTAGTAAGTTTAGCAGAAATAACATAAATAATTATCTAAACATAAAAACCATAAATAGCATGCAATAATATCAGACAGTAACTACCATAAATAACTATCATAAATAACTATCATAAGGGAGACACAATCCAATACACAAATCATCTAAGGATAGCCCTGTCAAGCCTCATCCAACCCCGGGTGAGGGGTACGAAAAACTCTAGGGGCCCCTATCCTACAACCCTGATACTAGACCTCCAGACTTTCCTATCAAGGGCCATGTCCTCAGAAACCCGCATTCTAGCCATGTCATACCTAATCACCTCTCCCCAATACCTCTTAGACCTCCCTCTGCCTCGCCATGCGCCGACCATCGCCAGTCGCTCACAACTCCTCACCGGGGCATCAGGACTTCTCCTCCGTACATGCCCGAACCACCTCAGCCTCGCTTCTCGCATCTTCTCATCAACCGGGGCCACCCCCACCTTCTCTCGAATAACTTCATTCTTAATCTTATCTATCCTGGTGAGCCCGCACATCCACCTGAGCATCCTCATCTCCGCAACCTTCATCCTCTGAACATGAGAGTTCTTCACTGGCCAGCACTCCGCCCCATACAACATGGCCGGTCTAACCACAGCTCTATAAAATTTCCCCTTTGAGTTTCTGTGGAACTTTCTTGTCACACAGGACTCCTAATGCAAGCCTCCATTTTGACCACCCCGCTCATATACGATGAGTGACGTCCCCGTCAATCTCTCCGTCCCCCTGAATCACCGATCCAAGATATCTGACACTGTCCCTCTTGGCAATGACCTGAGATCCAATCATCACGTCCCTGCCTACTTCGCTCGGCTCGGCGCTAAACTTGCACTCCAGGTATTCTGTCTTAGATCTGCTTATTTTGAAACCGTTAAACTCGAGAGCCTGTCTCCATACCTCTAACTTCTCATTAACACCGACCCTCGTCTCGTCTATCAAGACTATGTCATCCGCAAATAACATACACCAAGGCACATCCCCTTGAATATGTCGGGTAAAAGCATCCATCACCAAGGCAAACAAGAGAGGACTAAGCGCCGATCCTTGATGGAGCCCCATAACCACTGGAAAATGGTCTGAGTCGCCACCCACCGTCCTAACCCTAGTCATAGCTCCATCGTACATGTCCCTAATGACTCTGATGTAGGCTTCTGGCACGCTCTTCGCCTCCAAGCACCTCCATAGCACCTCCCTTGGGACCTTGTCATACGCCTTCTCCAAGTCGATAAGCACCATGTGCAGGTCCTTCTTTTCCCTGAACTGCTCCACCAGCCTCCTGACAAGGTGAATAGCTTCTGTAGTTGAGCGACCCGGCATGAAACCGAATTGGTTCACAGATATAGATGTCATCTCCCTCACCCTCGCCTCGATCACCCGCTCCCGGACCTTCATGGTATGAATTATTAATTTGATACCCCTATAGTTGTTGCAGCACTGGATGTCACCTTTGTTCTTGTACAAGGGCACCACTGTACTCCACCTCCACTCCTCCGGCATCTTTTTGGTCCTGAAGATCGCATTGAACAACCTGGAGAGCCACTCCACTCCTGACCTACCCATGCATTTCCAGAACTCTACCGGGATCTCGTCAGGCCCGGTCGCTCTACCCCTACTATGTTGCTCTGAATGCCCCAACTCCCCTAGCTCTATGTTACGATCCCCCACATCGTTAAGTAAGTCTCGAAAGTATGTTTGCCACATCTGCTTGACTTGAGACTCCCCCATCAGAACTCTACCATCATCGCCTTTGATGCACCTAACTTGGTCAAGATCACGTGCCTTCCTTTCCCTTTCTTTAGCTAACCGGAATAACTTCATGTCCCGCCTTTCTCCCCTAATTCCTCGTACATGCGACCAAACGCCGCTTTTTTGGCTTCCGTAACCGCCATCTTTGCCTCTTTCCTCGCCGTCTTGTAGATCTTCCTGTTCGCTCTCCGTTCTTCCTCGCTTGTGCTCCCTGCCATCTTAGCAAACGCCGCCTTCTTCACCTCCACTCTTCCTTGGACTACATCGTTCCACCACCAGTCACCCTGATGTCTTCCTGAATAGCCCTTTGCTACCCCGAGCACATCCCGTGCTACTTCCCTAACCAAATTCGCCGTCTCTGACCACATAGCATCCGCTTCCCCAGAACTTCTCCAAGCTCCGCCCTCAGCTAACCTCCTCTCCACTCCTGTGCTTTCTCCTTATTCAAAGCACCCCATCTAATCCGCGGTTGTCCCCGAGCACCCCTCCTCTTCCTCTTCACCCAGAGACCGACATCCATCACTAGGAGTCTATGAAGAGTCGAAAGGGACTCTCCCGGAATAACCTTGCAGTCCTTGCACATACCCCTATCGCTCCTTCTGAGGAGGAGGTCATCAATCTGAGTCCTTGCCGCCGAACTCTTGAAGGTGACCAAATGCTCCTCCCTCTTCTGAAATGTCGAGTTCGCAATCAAAAGCTCGGAAGCCCTGGCGAAATCAAGCAGTGACGTGCCTCCTCCGTTCCTAACCCCAAAGCCGAAGCCATCGTGCACCTCACCATAACCACCAGCATCAGCCCCAATATGACAATTAAAGTCCCCTCCAATAACTAACTTCTCGTATTGGGGAATACTACTCACCATATCATCCAAGTCCTCCCAAAAGCGCCTCTTAACCTCCTCGTCTAAGCCCGATTGCGGCGCGTAAGCGCTGATGACGTTGAGGACGCAACCCTCAATAACCAACTTAATAGACATTAACCTATCATTCACTCGCCTAACCTCGACCACGGACTCTCTTAGATCCCTATCAACCAAGATGCCCACTCCATTCTTACCTCTCACGATCCTAGAATACCACAATTTAAACTCGTCTGCATTCCTCGCCTTCGACCCTTTCCACCTAGTCTCCTGGACACAGGCTATGTTAACCCTCCTCTTCTGAAGAACCTTCGCCAACTCAATGGACTTACCCGTCAGAGTGCCTACGTTCCACGACCCGATCCTTAATCTATGAGCGTCCGCTACCCTCTTCCCACCCTTGCCTCCGGCCCTACCCGCAGAACCGCTCCCAACCCCCTGTTTGCCCCTGCCCCCACCTCTGCCCCCCGAGGACATGACCTTACTCTACCATCACCTGCAGCGGCCACTATCCCCAACCGATTACGGAAAACAGTGATGCACCCACGTACTACAACGGTGAACTCGAAATGATGCAAGCTAGGAATCGACAAAGTAAACTACACATAGGGTGCTTAGATAGAAAACGTAAAAGGGTGTACAGAGTAAAAAAAAAGGGGGTCGGGAGGTACCAACTCCCGATGGAAAAACCTGGAAGTATGCTTTGATTCGCCCGAGATCAAATACCGCTAGCTCTTGCACACTTCGTCCGGTGCTGCTTTGCTCTTCGCGTCCAAATGCCGTAAGTTCTCCTTGTCCGCCGCGGCTTGTACCTGAAAATCACGCACAAAAAAAAACGAGGGGGACTGCCTAGCTCGGGAAAGGGGGAGGGGTTGCCTCACTGGGGTTCACCGGAGAAGAGGGGTCGCCGGAGTTAGGGTTGGCAGGGGGTAGGGGTGGGGGTAGGTGGGTGAGGGCTGGGTAGTGGAGATAGAGGAGAGAGAGAGAGGAGAGAGACAGAAGAGAGAGAACTTACTTAGGGGATCGCCGGAGAAGGGTCGCCGGAGGGGGAGGGGGGGTCGCCGGAGGGAGGGGTCGCCGGAAGGGGTAAGGGGAGAGGGAGAGAGGGGGGCTGGGAGCTGGGGAGGGGTTGGTTGCTGGAGCAGAACGTTGGAGAGCAGAGAAACGTTGGAGAACGTCGGAGTGGTGCTCGCAAGATGGACTGGATACCACTGTTGTCAAATAAAGAAAAAAGCCACTAGTCTGTTCAGGTTGATCAAGGAGGTGGATGTGGAATTCCAAAATATGCAGTACCAACAAAGGGATTGCATTGAATTGCCAAGTACACAGGCGAGAAATGTTATTATTGTTACGCCGACCACCAGGTCGTGAGGCTTTCCCAATAAATGTTTTCTATTAGAAAGAGCGGCTAAACGATCGGACCTGACAGGATAGCTTGACCACCTTGCCTGTGTTTGAAACACAAGCGAGAGACATATCGGCCTATATTCCCACCAATGTGATCCCCGAACAGATCCACACTAACCCACTTGAAATAAGGTAAAAGCCTTCTTTCCAACCCTTTATATGAGACTTTTAGCTGATTAGCTATCTAAAGCAGTAGAGGAAGGAAGCAATAATGGTCCTGGAAGATGTTGTGAACTTATCCCCCAAAAAAGTGGCTATGTTTGGATGGCTAGCAATTAATGGATCTTGCCTTACACAACAAAATCTTTAGAGGAGGGGAATGCAGTGTGATATTTTTGCAAAGAAAATTGGGAGATTACCAATCACCTTCTTCTACATTGCAGATTTATATGGCAGATCTAGTGCATGTTCCTCAATCTATTTGGAGTAGTAAGGGTGATTCTAGGAAATTTGAAAGAAGCAGTTCAAAGCTGGTGGTCAGAAGATTGGGGGGGAGGGGGGAGGTAGGAGGTTGGGGGGGAGGGGGAGGGAAGCAGAATACTCTATGGATAAGATACCTCCATGCATATTTTGTACAGCTTGAATAGAAGGAAGTTATAGGAATTTTGAGGATAGGTTCCAGTCCTTATTTTTATGAACTCTATTTGTATACAGAGTTTAAATTCTTGGTGTAAAAGGAAACCTGTATAGGAAATAGAAGATATATTGGAATTCATGAATTCCTTATGTACTTGAGGGGATGAATACATAACACTTTTGGTAACATGATAGGTACCTACTTGGTCCTATTGACATCAATAAATTTACTTTTCACCAAAAAAAAAAAAAATATCTCCAGTACTGCCTTCACTCTTCTTAGAAACACATTTTGGTTTAATGTTACAGTGTTAGAAACTTAATGTGGTAGTATTAATAATTAACAAAGAATGCATAGCAAGAACTATGTGCAGCAATAAGAATCAACCATTCAGCAGTGTCCAGTAAAAAATGAGAATAGCAAAGATTATAACCTCAAAGAAGGAAGAATGCACGAAACCAGATGCCTCCAAATCACAACGGCAACCAAAAATGAACAAGGAGAACATACAATATGAATTCAATTATGCCTCCCGTTGAAATTTATATAACTTAAAAAGATTATGTCACAAGAACACTATGACAAATGAAGGAATACAATAACCAGTGTTCTAACACAGGTGTAAATAACAAGTACATCGTGGCACATATCGTGAATAAGTGGTACAAAAATTTAAGGTAAAAGGGCATCCTAATCTCGACTTTAATGCATCCCTTTCGTGTGCACTCAAGAAGATGACGGTACCTTGACAGCTTTAAACGGTGGGTGAAGTAAACCAAGCTCATCGTTCACTTCAAGAGGATTGCTTGTTTCGTTCCGTGTTCTCTTCACTCTCCTACTACCAAGAGATTTATGAGTGAATCCATACATCTGAAGGATCTGGTTGTCGCCAAAGTTGAATGCACGATCCATTTGCTTCAAACACCTCTCTACCGAATAATCTCCAAACTTTGCACAAGGCTTGCAACCCACGAAGTGAGTAACAAGGGGCCACCTATGGTCACCAAGACCGGGGTGGTAATTCTCAATCATCTCTTCATATTTATCCACCAAAATACCCCAGTAACCGTGCAAGTAATAAGCACTCTCGAGATATACCTTATCACCCCATTTCTCCTTCTGAGTAGCCAATATATATACCATTGCAGACTGATCATCAGCTTCGAAAACTGGCCTACCTTTAAGCTCCCGAGTAAGAACCGCCCCGGCTTCATCCCTAATCTTTCCCTTTGGTCCCATAGGTGCCAAAGTATCAAGCAAATCTAACGCCCATTGAGTATTCCTCAACAAGAAACTACCGGTATTCAAACCAATCCAATTCTTCTCATTATAAACCATATCATTCCATCCATGCATAACAAGATCAACATCTTTATACCTTTCCCAAGGCAGCTCAAAAGCCATATCAGTAAACATAGCATCACTATCCATCCACCAAATAAACTCAACCTCAGGATGTGAAAGCAAAAGCTTCCTAAGCAAAGGCAATTTAGCCCAAAAACCAGACATTTCAGCATCAAGCAAAGCCATATTGTAAAAAATCTCAATCCCATGAAGCCTACAGTAATCAATCTTGTTCTTTATTGACTTCAACAAGTAATGATCACCAATTGGATTTTCACATGGTTTAGGTGATGAACCAGTAACCAACAAAACCCTAGGCTTATTAGGTCCTACAAAATTAGGAAAATTAAGATTCTTTTTCAACCACTCAGCTCTTTGCTCATCCCAATCTGATATTTTGGGACCAAGATTATAAGGTTCATTTGGATCTCTCTTAAACTCAGGCTCACCATCATCTTCATCAACTAAAATTTTCTTTAAATCAAAAGTAGCATAATTATTACTTTCTGATGATGTAGCAGTAGCACCACCACCACCCTCAGTTGCAGTATCTACCTGTTGTGCTTCCTCAAGAACGCGTCTGGGCTCCACGCGCTTTCGAACATAGCTAAATGTGTCGCGAATTTCCTTCAAATCTTGACCAGGTGTACCAAATTTTCCAGCACCCAAATTGCCTCTAAGGACAACAATGGTAAGAAACAAACATAAAAATGTAAGCTTTCCATTTCTTACAATTCTCCTTACTTGCCATGCTCTACGAGCACTCAAGAACCGATCTAACATTTTATTTTTCTTAAATACCCAGAAGCTGAAATGGAATAAATATCAAATCTTGATGGTGAAAAAGGGATAAAAATCAAATCTTGGAAATTTTTTACAAGGAAATTGATACATAAATGGAAAGTTTGGTTCTTGATTTCATTTGGTTAATGAAATTTTGGGAAATTGGGTGTTTAAAAATGGAGATTTAGACAAGATCTGAGGTGGGTTTATGAGGAAAAGAAGGTGTCGGTGGATGTAAGAAAAATAGAGATGGAGATGAAAAAAATGAGAGGAAAGAATGTATTGTATGCTTTATGATTCCGACAAGATTTAAAATATTTTATTTAAGTTAAGATTATTTTAATCATTTAATGAAATGATTTTTTAATTAATTACAGTCTGGATGATACTACGTGTAGTGGGAGAGTAGTGCTGTGTTGTTTCCTTTTTTCCATTTTATTTTCAATTTTATTCTTCGGCGGGTAGACAGCAAGTTCTAGTGAACGGTCCACATATACATGTGTACATAATAATATATTTTACTTTCCAAGCTTATGACATATTGCCATTATAAACTCTGCATTAATACTATTGTTTGTGAAGATTATTTTATCAAAACATAGTTTTATATCGAACATTGAATAAGTAAAACAATCTTGTATATAGAGATTAATAAGTTTTGATTCCAAACTAAATGACCTTCACTTTTTTAGCTTATAGAAATGCATGTCTAAACTGTTTAGATTATACACTTATTACGTATAACACGGTCTAATTATACAGTTAAGAGCATTACGGGCTAGGAAAAATTTAAATGCTTTAGATTTGTAAAAATAAATTAAAGGTTCATATAATTAGTTTCTTACTTTTTTATTAATTTTGAGAAATTATACGAGAATTACTTATTAATATGCATATAATCTTTTTCGGGTATATTGTAGTGAATCTGTCTTGATTTTATTGGTAAATTTTTATGATATCATTTACGTATCTTGTTGAAGAGTATCGTAAGGTGCTTCTTAGTAATTTTTCTAAGTTAGTTTAATTTGCACCATGCATGTATAATATTTTAATCAGTAGAGATTGTGATTTCTTTTTTTACTTTTTATGTTCTTATGAAAGGTTGCTAGTCATAATCTTAATAATTTTTATTTCCATTAATGCTTTACCTGAATTTTATTTTAGTAAGTTGGAGTTTGACTTATTATATGATTCCCGGTCTACAAATTATTCCTAGTCTGTCTAAAGTATTATTTTTTGTAGTGGTAAGAGCTTTTCACATCTTTATACTGACATAAGATTAAACAACAATTATTGTTTGTTGGATCATAAAGCAAATGTACATAACATTGATATATGAGGAGCTTGTTGATTGTAAAAAGTTAACTCGTACCGAGTATTTTATACTAAATTATATCAAACTTATTATAATTAAGTATATAGTAAAGTAAAAATATATTCTAACTAATTATGATTAAGTAAAAAGTATATGTTCACACACACGTTATACATGGCCCACGAATTAGGGGAGACCCACATGGATTAGACTTGATTCGGGTAATCGGATCAAGTGGATCTACGCCGTCTGTTATATTACACATGCATCACAGCCATGTTAACATGACACCGTCTACCGAATATTCTAAAGATTCGGGGCAGCATTAGTAATTTTGCAAATTTGCAAAATTGAATGAATATTAGTAGCACTAGCAATAAAGAATTATTTAAAGGGTTAAAGTGCAAGAAAAGCTGTAGAAGATGATGAATTCCTCCACCGTCTAACTTGACATTTGGAGGGCCATCTTTACTTGTTTATCTTCTTCTTATTTGTTTCTTTTGTTATTTTGTTTGTTGGTTAAAATAGGTTCCGAATATTTTAACTCCACTAGTAAACTATATTAAAAACTAGATGAAAAAAAGGTCATAATCGTACCTATACTTTAAATAATTAGTCTCCGTTTTTATTTTTCGTTTAAAATTATCCTTATTGTTAACATAATAATTAAAACTATCCTTGACCCTAATAGATATTCAACATGGCACCTAAGACCTCATAATTATTTGCCAACTAAGCGAATATAAACCCATTTTTAGAAATCGG
Organism: Nicotiana benthamiana; assembly: GCA_034376525.1. Classification (NCBI taxonomy): domain Eukaryota; kingdom Viridiplantae; phylum Streptophyta; class Magnoliopsida; order Solanales; family Solanaceae; genus Nicotiana; species Nicotiana benthamiana. The sequence continues at coordinate 77,014,133 of CM067328.1, read as the reverse complement.
TCCGATCCTATTGGATTAAAATAGAACGCGTTAATTGGTCTTCTTCTTCATCGATTAAAGAAGATCAATAATCAGCTAGAAGCGAGTAAATGGCCAAAGTCCTTCAGGTCTAGGTACCTGAAATAGAAAAGAAAAATAATAAGAGAAATAACCCATCTCGGAAACTTCAACTGTGAAGCGTTAAACTGTGGAGCGTTCTCCCGTTGCAGTGTTGGCCAGATCACAAGCAGATGGCTGGAAAGATGCATATCTTCTTCTTTCTCTTTGGTTTACTTTTAACTTATACTGAATTTATAAAGAATGAAGCTAATAAGTTTGTTCTTAACCTTCATCATTACTACTTTACAAACTTGAGAGAACAAAAGATAGAAAATGGATAAATTGAAAACTCTTAAGATTATGACTGATTTATGATTTTCGTTCTGACAAAAGGAGCAGCTGGTTGTAATATCTTTCTATATACGAATAGGTGAAGCAGAGACAACTTCAGCCAAGCAAACAAAGTGAACAAATTTGACAAGTATAGGATAAAGACTAGATAGCCTATCCGTAAGGTTTGGCTAAAATCGGACGTCATTTGACGTATTTCGGACTAAAAATGAAAAATTTGAAAGTTTTGAACTTTGAAATTTATGAGTTTTGGAGGTTGATTTTTTGATTTTTTATGTTATTTTCGCGATTTGATCGCTCGAGCAAGTTCGTATGATGTTTTTGAGTCAATATACATGTTTGGTTTGGAGCCCCGAGGGCTCGGGTGAGTTTTGGATAGGTGTCGGAGTGATTTTTGCCTTAGAAATGCGGCAAAAATTACGGTCTGTTGTGCCCAGTAATTTCCTTCTATGCGATCGCATAGAGCAAAGTCTAGAGGTCCCAGAATCCTTCTATGCGATCGCATTAGGTGTCCTGCGATCGCATAGCTTACCAGTACCCTTCTACGCGATCGCATAGCTTTTCATGCGATCGCATTGAGCAAATTGTCCAGCCCCTCTTCTCCTTCTATGCGAATACAACTTGCCTTCCGTGATCGCGTTGACCAGTTTCCCTTACTGTATGCGATCGCATCCTTAGCTCTGCGATTGCATAGAGCATTTTCGCCCAGTAATTTTAAAAGCCTAAAAACAGAATAGTGACGGGATTTTCACACACTTCACTTACGAACCTTTCTTCTTCACCCTCCATTAAAGAGCATCAAGCTCCCTTTCATCCATAACTCTTTGGATAAGTATTCTTAACATTGTTTTCTCACTATTTCATCATCCAATCACTTAAATCCTAGCCAAAAAAAAATGAGATCATGGTAGAAATTAGGGCTTTTGGGTAGAGTTAGGTTTTTGAGAATTTTGGGCGATTCAACCTCATAGGGTCGAATCTTAAAACAAATCATATATTTGGACTCGTGGGGTTATGGGTAATCAGAATTTGGTCCGATCCTCGAGTATGGACCATTTGGGCCCGGTGTTGGATTTTGATATTTTGGAAGAAAGTTAGGAAATGCATTTTTAAGATAGGGAATTATATCCTTGTGCTATTATTGATAATATTGAATCGATTTGTGTTAGACATCATTGGTTCGGGGTCGAATTCTAGAGGAAAGGCGATTGTTGAGCTTTGAGTTGCTATTTTCGGATTCGAGGTAAGTGTTTGATCTAACTTTGGCTTGAAGGAATATGATTAGAATAATATTTGTTATGTGTTATGTGGAGTCGGTGTATAGGTATGGTGACGGTTACCTATGCGCCCGAGTCTAGCATGACTGTGAGTCATAACTGCTATTAAAATTTCGAAAGAAGTGATAATTGTGATAATTACTTGTTAAATGCACTATGAAGTGATGGTTGAGAAGAAAATAAGCTAAATAAGGAATTTTGGTATTTCTCCCTTGCCGGGATTTATTGTTGAGCTGTTTTCCCTTGCCGGGACTTATTGTTGAGCTATTTTCCCTTGCCGGGACTTATTGTTGAGTTGTTCTCCCTTGCCGGGATATTTTATCTTGTTGTATATTCCTTTCCCATTTGGTTGTGACCATTGATTGGGTAAGGAAGAGAGAGATTTTGCACGAAGGGTCCTTCCGTGCCATATTTCTTGATTATTTGAGCACGAAGGGTAATTCCGTGCCTTGATATGAGAGTTATGTGAGGAAAGCACGAAGGGTGATGCCGTGCACTATGTATTTAGAGTAAAAGCACAAAGGGTAATGCCGTGCACTGTGTATTGAGAGTAAAAACACGAAGGGTGATGTCGTGTATTATATTTGACAGTTTTTGTGAGAAACGAGAGTAAAAGCACGAAGGGTGGTGCCGTGCAGTTGTTGATTCTCTGGCTTTTCTCTATTTAATGTAATATATTCAGTTCCATTTCTTGTTCGTTGGACTTATAATTGAATTGTTACACCCCTGCATGTCCCCTCCCAATTATCTGTACAATTTCGTTATCTTTTTGTTATTGCACATATATCTGTAAAGGTTGATTGTGGTAGGTCTGATTTAGCCTCGTGACTACCTCGCCGGGGTTAGGCCGGCCACTTACCAGCACATGGGGTCGGTTGTGCTTATACTATACTTCTGTGCCTTTTTGTGCACAGGTCAGGACACAGCGTTCGGACCGCAGCAGTAGGTAGGGAGGGATCCTTCAGTCAAGAGACTCCGAGGTAGTTCGCTGGCTTCGCGGGCCCTGAGTCTCATCTATCTCTTTCTGTTTGTTTTTTTATATCTAAACAGACTTGTTATACATTTCTTTCAGACTGATATTTGTAGAACTCTGTTAGTAGTCCGTGAGTAGTGACATCAGATGCTGGGTAGTGTTATGCCATAGTCTTCCGCACTTTATTAATATTTCTGTTAAAAGTCTTCCCGCATTTTATTTAATTATTTCGGTTATTATAATTGTTTAGATTAAAGTTTTATGGAATATTTTAAAAGGGTTGGCTTGCCTAGCTCCTACAGTAGGCGCCATCACGACTCCCGATGGTGTAAAAGAATTGGGTCGTGACACCTACCGTCTCTTTAACCATTTAGACAACCTTTCAAGTATCTTACTCTTAGATTAATTTAGCATCTTATTAGCTTAATATTAGAAGTAATCAAAAGACCAACTATGATTGGAAGTGCAATTAAGAACACTACTTATCTCTAGTTTAGATAGAAATCCAATTCTCACTTTTAGCTCCCTATGGATTCGATCCCGACTATCTCGGGTAAAAGATGCTTCGTCCACTCTCGCTACTTTGTGGTGGTATAGGGTTGTCTTCGATCAATAAGCCCTAAATTGGGATCTTTGGCCGATCGGAAATAGTCCCTTTTTGGACTCTTATTTAAACAAGTAGGTGACACATCTACTTGATACCTAGCAGTCTGACAGTCTCTATTTAAATATTGTATTGACAAATGGTTTAATGCGTTAGAAAATAGACTCACAAATTTTCAATTTTATAGGTGGAATACCCATTAACACTAAGTATATTGAGAGAAAAACGTAGTTACATTTGACCCAAATTTTAGTAAAACTTATGAATGTAACTTATATGACTTTCATCAACTTTTGTTCCACAACTCATCTGACCTCAAAGCATAACACACGACTATCATACGACTAACATAACCTTGTTTTCATGTTAGGAACTCTAGTCTCACCCCAAAGGTACGAGGTATAACATTCCCAACTTGTCGACTTTCGACGAAACATTATTTTCTTCAATTTCTCAGCTTCTAAACCTTCCAACCCTCTTTGTATTTGTCATTTATGATCTTAACTATATGTAACATCCGAGGTAATATGATAACTTACGTTATATACTTCCAAGGATGATCTCATTTTTTTATATTAGTTTACTTACGACGTACTTTTACGTATAAAAATATGAGGTGTAACAAAAGGGAAGAATCTCTATTGTGAAATAGTAAGAAAAATGACTACTACATAGTAAAAGTAATGGGGCTCAGACGACCAATTCCAATCTTGTATACTAGCTTCTCAAATATTGAGTTTGGCGATGCCTTAGTGAACATATTCAGCAAATTATCACTTGAACGAACTTGTTGAACATCTATTTCACCATTCTTTTGAAGATTACGAGTGAAAAATAATTTTGATGAAATGTGTTTTGCTCTATCTCATTTGATGTATCTTCCTTTCAATTGAGTTATACATGCAATACTACCTTCATAATATTGTTGGAATATTTCCTTTCGAAGAAAGACCGCTTGTTTCCTGAATATGTTGAGTTATCAACCTCAACCAAACACATTCTCAACTTGCTTCGTGAATGACTATTCTCTCTGCATGAATTGAAGAAGTAGCAGCATAGTTTTTTTCATTGAATGCCATAATGTGGTTGTACCTCTACTTGTAAATAAATAGACTGTCTGAGATCGATTTTTGTGTAGATCAAATAAAATATCCTGCATCTGCATAACCAATCAATGATGATTTATATTCATTTGAATACAATAAACCCATATCAATGAATCCTTAGAGGTATTTGAATATATGCTAAATACTATTAAGTGTCTTTGTGTTAGGGAAGAACTAAATCTTGCCAGTAAGCTTGTTGAGAAAATTATATTTGGTCGGAAATTATTGGCAAGATATACTAATGCTGCACTAACATATGATACTTCGACACTAAGAAGAAGAAGAAGAAAGAGGAGAAAAAGTCCTAAGTTATTTAAACTTTGGGTACAAATAATATTTTTTTTAAAAAAAAGTGGGTATAGAATAAATGAGGCCGACCAAACACCCCTTTGCAATTTGGGAGAAATTCAAAAATAGCCAGATTTACAAGTGATCATTCAAAAATAATCATAGTTTCAAAAGTCATCGAAATTTAGCCACTTTTTATGTAAATAAATCTGAACGAAAATACTAATCAAAATCTGAAAAATACTCCAACATAATATACTAAAATTCCAGTATAATATACTAGAACTCCAATGTAATATACTACAGTTCCAGTATATTTTACTGGAGTTGCAGCAAAGTATACTGGAGCTCCAGCAAATTATATTGGAGTTTGGAGTTCCATTATACTTTGCTGGAACTCCAGTATATTATATCGGAGCTCCAGCAAGGTATACTGAAACTCTATTATATTATACTAGAGCCAGCAAAATATACTGGTCCAACATAATATGCTGGAAGTTCCTACACAGGTGCACCGAACTTCAGTATATTATGCTGGACCGGTCTCTATGATAGTAAAATAATGGCTATTTTCAATGACTTGGTAAACGTTGACTATTTTTGAATGACCAGTCCGAAAACTGGCTAGCCCGTGCTATTTTAACCTGCAAGGGAGAAATTCAAAAAATAGCCATATTTATAAGTGGTCATTCAAAAATAGCCACAATTTCAAAAGTAATCGAAATTTAGTCACTTTTCATGTAAAGATAAATCTGAACGAAAATATTGTTCAAAATCCGGAAAAATACTCAACCATAATATACTGGAGTTCTATTATATTATAGTGAAACTCCAGTCAAATATAGTGGATTTTTAGTATTATATACCGGTCCAGCATAATATACTGGAGTTTGGAGCACCGGTGCTCCAGTCTCCGGTATAATTGGAGCCAGCAAAGTATATTGTTCCAACATAGTATACTCGAAGTTCATACGCAAATGCACCGAACTCTAGTATATTATGCTGGATCGTTCTTTTTTATAGTAAATTAATAACTATTTTTTATTAATTTGATAAACGCTAACTATTTTTGAATGACCCGTTCGAAAATTGGCTAGATCGTGCTATTTTACACCTTCACGTGAAATTGGGTTGGGGCCCAATCCCACTTTGGTCATTTCAAATTTCAAATTATATGGTTTCAAAATTTAGACCGTCTCCTCGCAATTTCGCCATTTTTGTGTTCACAATTTCTTTTCTCTGCTCGAAAGCGATTAACCAAGCTTCTCTCTCGCCGAACACATGGTAAAAACTTATTTCTATATCACTTCAAATCTTCAATCTCTACTAAAGCAAACTCACAATTTTGCATATCTAGCTCATTTTAGGGTTTATATATGAATCGATCTGTGAAATTTTGGGATTTCTGCTTTATATTTCGCATTTGATCTACTACTGGAATGTTATCAATTTTTAGATAAAATTCTCAATGTTTAGTTTTCTTTATTTCTGTGCTTTATTTCTATCCACTAAACATACTACTTTATCAAATGTCTGATCTTCAATTTTGCATATCTAGCTCATATCGGCTACGAGAATGAACCGGGCAAATTTTAAACATTTTAAGATGAAATGTTCAATGTTCAATTTTGCATACTCATTTCAGTGTACGAGAATGAAACGGACTAATTTCTGTGTCCATTTTGTTTCGTATTTATTCTATAATTTTTAAGAATAAATTTTACATAATTAGAAACTAACTAAATAAGTTACTGTATAACAAACTTTTATAATTAAATATTTTTATGAAATCTGTGAAAACTTTTTAATCGGGAAAAAATGTTTGAAATCCCAAATAGTGGTAATGCTAGATAAAACAAAGGAGAGGGAGAATTCTTTAAGAGAAGAGGGGGGGGGGGGGTTTACTTGAATTGAAGTGACTTTGTAGATATTGTCCTGTGCTATAGAGTAAAATCAGGTGTTTTATATCTTCTCTTTTGGATTATATGGATGTTAATAACCCTACTAGAATGTTTTACCAGTGTATAATGGCTGCGACGCATGCATTGCTTAGCTAATACAAATAAAAGCTACTCTACTGTTCTATAGCGTTTGGCTTATAGTTATACAGTTATGTGAAACAAGTGATGACCTTCGTTAAGTGGGGACATCGTGCAAGAGGTAGTGGGAAAGAATACACTTAGGGAGAGGGATGTGATAGTTTTCGTTGTGCGGACGAAATATGGTTACTTGCTTTTGTTGAAGGAACTTGCAAAAGAAAAAGGCACCTTTGTTGTGGTGATAGCTTGTTGTTTGGGGTCTACAATCTACTTCCTTCTTTTATGTCCTTATTTTGCATCCTTGCCAATTCAACTTGGATTTTTGTGAGTTCACTCATAAGCTCAAGCTTTCTGCACTTTGAAAACAAGTATCATGGCAAACTTTTTAGTGCGACCATTATTCTGAATTAAACTGAGTTAAGTTGAAGAACTAAACTGCGTAAGTAGTGCGACCATTAATCTGAATATACAATTCATTGCTGCTTAGTGCATTACAAATAGTACTACAATCGGCATAAACAACATGGTTTGTCAAGAGCTGCCTATAACCAAATTTTGATTTACTTATGAAAGGGTTTCTAGAATAGCTATTCTGTAGACATCATTAAGAGCTATATAAAGTACAGTTTTGTGTGAAAACAGTTACAAGAACCCATATTGCTAATTGTTTTTTCCTTTTCATTTCTGTTAGACGTAAGACAATTCCGAGCTCTCCTATTAAACTTCCTAATACTACCAAATTATTATGCCTTCATCAGCATTATCTGTCGGAAATTGAAATTACTAATTCTTCACTGTACATCTTTGGTCTCTGAGCCGAGGGTCTCTCGGAAACACCCTCCCTACCCCGGAAGGTAAGGTATGCGTACACTCTTCCCTCCCCAGACCTCACTGGTGGGATTTTACTGGATTGTTGTTGTTGTTGTTGTCGTCACCCTACATCTTTGTATGTTAGCGTGTTAAAAAATCTGATTGATTACTTAAGAATGGGAGAGTTAAGGTATATTGTGTTCCGAGAACTTCTGAGCTAGTCATTGTGGAAATATAAGAGATACAGATTCCTGAATTTTGAAAGGACTTTGCGATATGGAGGTTGCAAATTCAATTAATTTATACCTTTCTGCTTTTCTTCTGCTCCCTTCTGACCCGTAGTTTCTGGGTCGTTTTGCAGGATGGGCATGATGCAGATAATACGAAACAAAGCACTGCTGATATGACTGTATTTGTAAGTTTTTATGATGAATACTTCTCTGGATTTTTTCAGTTGATGTAAACACTGAATCTCCACACCATTTACTTAAGTGGTATTTTGGAAAGGTTTCTAGTCCATCTCAGTATGCTAACGGCTGAGTTACTGAAGCGTGATTCCTTGTAAAAGTTAGATTTCAAGGATTCATTTGGTTCCAATGTGATATTTTTTGTGAATGTGATCTTTTCATCATCAATGTAATTCTAACATGCTAGGATGTCCCTTAAAGAACTATCTAAAATAAATGTGGTTCCGTGATGTCAGGACCATGACATCTAAGGCAAATTATTTTATGACTGAGGAAACCTTTTTGTTATATGCCCTATACCCACCCAATTTCCTATGTACACAATGAGGATCATAATTATTTATGTCTGGATACCAAGCTACCTTATCAAGACATATTGATGCAATTCTTGCTGGCTGACATATGAGACACTAGGTACCTGCCATTTCCTTATTGGCCTTATATAGCTGTGTGTTTCTTCGTTTTGTTTTTGAGATGGTAACATTATATAGCGTTGGGCTGTTAGAACTAACTTCATATGTGACATCACAAATAATGACATCCATTTTGCTGGCTACCTTTTCCTTACCTGCTTTCTGCTCTTGCAGGTCCAGAATCTTCTTCAGCAAATGGTGAGCCTGCTCTCTCTGAACCAGTAGGATTCTTCCATAGTTTTTATTAGATTTATCTTCTAACTGATATTGTTTTCTCTTTGCAGCAAACCAGGTTTCAGACAATGTCTGAATCAATCATCTCAAAAAATATCCTTTTCCTATTTGTTGTTCATTGTTATCCAGTAACTAATTTGATTCTTGGTCTTAGTCTACATTAATCAGTCGCTGCACAGGTGTCATCTAACTAGTGAAGCAGGTTGTATTAGCATGTCATATAGCTCTTGATTTCAAGAATCCATAAATGTGCGTAGTTGTGAGGCTCAAGGGGGTCAACATTTTATACTCCAGCTCCATTTCTCCTAATTTTTAAAGCTAGTATTGCCTCTGGTTATCAAAAATGAATTTAGCCTTCTTTATAGTTAAAGGAAATTTATGACAGGGATATTGATCTAGTAACATCAAGATTTAGTTGTATGACTTCTGGTAATCAACCAGAATTTAACCTTCTTCAGTTTCATGAAATTCTATGAAAAGAGATATTGCACAGTAACATCAAGATTTGGTTGTATGACATCGGGTAATCCTTAACCAGAATTTAGCCTTCTTTAGTTTCATGAAATTTATGATAGAGATATTTCCCTAGATACATCAAGATAGGGTTGAAATAATTTCAATGTCTTATGGCATAAAAGGCAGGTTATGTGTATCAGTGTATAGATTTATTTATTTTTATCACTTTTGGTTTCGGTCATCTATTTTGTTTTGGTGAATGTTTCCACTTGGGATGGTGCCCAAATGTGTCTGTTTATCTTTGTTATCACTAGTATATTATACATAGCATCTATATTTTGTGAGATCAACTTGGAGAAAGTCTGTTTAGTCCTTGACTATGCTGCACTTGATGAGATGGGGAACCGGATTGATGAATTGGAGCAGAGCATCAACGATTTGAGAACTGAAATGGGCCAAGAAGGTTCTCCATCGCCTTCGGCCGCACTGAAGTCAAAAGATGAACCAAAATCTGCTGAGGATTCTACATAAAGCAACTAACGATACATTGAGGTGGTTTAATAGAGGCAAGTTGGCCGTGTTTGTAACAACTTTTTAACTTTAAAAGAGTTCTATCCTTTTCTGGATGTTATTCCTTTTGGTTTTTGGTAGCTGTATTCTGTATCTGGGTTCTCTGGTTCTCGAAAGAGAGAGACATGTGCTATTGGTCATTGATTTGGTTATCAAAATATGCTTTTATGTAAGGGTGTATCACGAAGGGTTATATTGTTGAGATTTTAGGCCTTATTCAGACGAGAGCCAGTTTTCTTGTCAAACCCCTCTTTTGCTTTAACCTACTGATTATTATCTCTAATAGTTATATCGCCGATGCTTTACAAACGTAGAGAAGTTATTATTCTTCCGTGAAGTAGCTGTCTTTCTTTGTCAACTTCTTCAATATTGCCTCTTTCCCTTTTATGATGTGAATGTGGGTTGATTAGAGAAAGGTAGAAAGTAGAGTGAATATGTATCTTATTAGTACTAATAGTTTTGGTGGGATTATATTAATGCGTTTTAGTTGCTGTGAATATATATAGTATTTTAGAGTAAAATACACCTTGCCCCCTTAACCTTTAATGGTTTGGAAATGATACCCCTCACATTTTGAATGGGAAAGGAAACCCCATTGTGCAATAGAATTTTTTTTCTTTTGAATAAATAAATTTTAGAATAACTGAGTTCGTTCATTACAGCCAAAAGCTCTTCATATGACAACAATTAGGATCTATATAATTTTCGAGGTGCCCCTTTAGCCTCTTTCTATATAGTTTAAGTTCTGATGTGATGCAAAAACGCCTCCCTAATGAATTTTTAAATGTGACCTTGTCAAATATAATTTTTGTTTAATAAAGATATTTTCGAAATAACTGAAGTTCAATAATTGCTTTAGCATAGTAATTTTAATATTTAAAAAATACATTAATAAATTAATACTTATAGCACCAATTCTTTCATGTAGTTGACTAATTCAATATATTTTTTCCCGTCTGATTGAAATGCTAAAGCATCCATGGTGGATGTGCGTTCAACATATTTCTTGAATTTTGTACAAAAAATTTTTTATTGAAGAAATTTTAACAATTACTTCAACATAACATAAATATAATAAACATATTTTAAATTTTGCAAGGAAGGAAAACGAAACTTAAGCTTTTGTTTGGATGAAAAATATTATACTTCACTTTTGAAAGGATAGAGAAAGAAAAAAGATTCTTTAGTCAAAAAAGGAAATTCTCACAAGAAAATAATTACATAAGGGGTTTTCTTTTCCATTCAAAACATAAGGGGTATTGTTTTCGAACCCTTAAATGTTAAGGGAGTAAAATGAATTTTACTCAGGATTTTAGTTCTTAACTATTGACATCAAAAGGAAAAAATAATGGTAGTTAGACAGAAATATGAGAGTAAAATATGAGTGCGAAATCGCTATCTTTGTTGACAATATTGGGCCACACCACCTTAGCATTTGATTTGAAGACATACCCGACCTATTTGTATAGCGACTAGTCTAGTTGTATTAAGTGATCCAACTCTATATTCATTTTGATATATTACACATGTAACTAGAAGTTTTTAATAATAATAAACAAAAAGAGAATTCATTTCTTTCTTCAGATATTTGTACGCTTCTCTTTTCTCTCTCTTTCTCCCAGATTAGGTTTCATATTTCTCTCACTTCTTTATCGATTATGGGTTAATCTGTCCACATCAACATGGTATCAGAGCCTAGATCGATCAATTGTAGCTTTGCTCTGTTGATTGAGGTAAAATTGTTGGTGGTTCTAGATCTGCATTCTCTGGTGGTCCGAGGTCTACCAATTGAATGTATGTTGCTGTGTTTTTTGGGTTAATTTCAAGGCCTTACTTCTTTAGGTTGCAAAGAAGGACAATAATCTCTTTTATTAACCTTTGTTCACGCTCAGTGTTGACAAATTTTGTTTAGTTGTTTACACTTTGTGAGATATACCTAAGTAGGGTTCTTTACCATAAGTAGTCCTGATGTTAGCTCAACCACTACTGCTGATGGGTTTGATGACTTTACTGTTCCCGATTCCCACCCATTTTATGTTCATCCCTTGGATAGTCCAGGTACTCACTTGGTATCCCACCTTTTGATTGTAGTGATTTCGCTATTTGGCGTAAAAATATGCTGACTACATTATCTGCTAAAAATAAGTTAGGTCTTAAAACTGGTAGAGTCCCAAAGCCCCAATTTCATTCCCCATATTATGAGTTCTGGGAACGATGTAATGACATGGTCATTGCATGGTCTCAAATTCATTGTCTAGAGATATAGCCAATTGTATGATGTGTTTTGATAATACCAAGGATATGTGAGCTGATATTAATGAAATGTTTGGCACCTCAAATGGCTGCAAACTAATTCAGAGGGAAGTTACTGCTACATCTCAAGGGTAATGTCACTTATTTCACCAAACGAAAGGATCTTTGGGATGAATTTAGAGCTGCATATGTAGGACCAGTTTGTTCTGTAGAGCTTTGCCTAAATTCATTGAAGAATATAAAACCTATCAATTTCTTAGTGGGTTAAACGAGTCCTATTCTACATGCAAAAGAAATATTCTAATGATGTCATCTCTCCCTTCTTTGAGCAAAGCCTATTCCATGCTTCAACATGATGAGAAACAAAAAGAAACTTTTGCTCCTCTTCCCAGCTTCTCTAATGATTCTGCTTCTTTCAATGTTTCAACTGGGCATATGAATAATCATAGGGCTTTCCATCAAGGGTACAATTTGACTCATAAAGAGGTTCTACTTCACCTCAAATCTTTCTTGTAAGTATTGTAAGAAGACTGAACACACTATTGATAAGTTCTACAAGCTCCATGGATTTTTCCCTGACTTTAAATTTACCAAGAATAAAAGGTTTGTTGCATGTGTTCAGTCTGAGGCTCTTCTTCCAAATTCTGTCCCTTCCAGCTATGGTTCTTCTGAAGTTCCTAGTCATGGGTTCAGTAAAGAACAGTATCAACACCTTATGAATTTATTCCAGCAAGTTCACACCTCTCATGTCTTCCACCATGAGAATAATGATGTTGACAATATTGGTTTTGCAAATTTTGCATGTGTGTACGATTATCCTGAAGTACATTCTAGTTCTTTTCATGCGTGTGTTGTTTCAATTTTAGGTTTAAACCATTGGATCATAAATTCTGGCGCCACCAATCACATGACACCATATAAACATCTTTTACACAATCTCCAGCCATTAGTTTCTCCTTTTTTGATAACTTTACCAAATGGATATAAAGTTAAAGTTATATCTACTGGATCTTTAGTCCTTAGAACAGATATGATATTATATAATGTTCTTTTAGTTCCTTCTTTTCTTTTTCAACTTGATTTCTGTGCACAAATTGCTTCTTCAGTTTCAAGATCTTGTAGTCTTTAGCACTTCTACTTGTATTTTACAGGGCCTTTCTCTAAGTAGGCCTCTGGAAATTGGTAAGGCTACAAATGGACTGTATGTCTTGCATTCAGCTGATCCATAACTCTCTACTCATGTTCCTTGTTGTGTTTATAATTCTGCTCATAGTAATATTTCTGCTCCTGTTTTCAATTCTTCTGAACCTTTTGTAATTCATAGTTCCACTTGTAATCCACCTATTTGCTAATAAAAGTGATTTATTTTGGCATCAAAAGTTGGGTCATATTCCTTTTTCTAGAACGAAATCTATTTCTTTCTTGTATGATAAAATTTCATCAAAGCAACCATTCTTATCCATTGTTTGTCCTATGGCTAGACAACATAGATTACCATTTAATGATAGTACTATCTATTCATCTGTTCCTTTTTAACTTGTTCATATTGATATTTGGGATCCCTATAATACCTTGATGGCTTTAGATATTTTCTGACTCTAGTTGATGATTTTACTAGAGTGACTTGGACCCATATCTTATCTAGTAAAAGTAATGTTATTTCAATCCTTAAATCTTTTCTCCAACTAGTCAAATTGCAATTCAAGTCTACTATTCAATGCATCATAGTACTGCCTTTCAACAATTCTTCATTGATTTCCTTGTTGTGTTTCTAATTCTGCTCATAGTAATGTTTCTGCTCCTGGTTTCAATTATTCTGAACCTTCTATAATTCATAGTTTCACATATAATCCACCTATTGTTGCTAATAAAAGTAATTTATTTTGGCATCAAAAGTTGGGTCATATTCATTTTGCTAGAATGAAATCTATTTCTTTCTTGTCTGATGAAATTTCATCTAAGCAACCATTCTTATGCATTGTTTGTCCTATGGCTAGACAATAGAGATTACCATTTCATGATAGTACTATCCATTCATCTGTTCCTTTTCATCTTGTTCACATTGATATTTGGGGTCCCTACAATACCTCCACTTACGATGGCTTTATATATTTTCTGACTCTAGTTGATGAGAGTGACTTGGACCCATCTCTTATCTAGTAAAACTAATGTTATATCAATTCTTAAAGCTTTTCTCCAACTGGTCAAAGTACAATTTAAGTCTACTATTCAATGCTTTATAATACTGTCTTTCAACAATTCTTCACTTATAATGGGATTCTTCACCAAACTACAATTCCACACGCTCCACAATAAAATGGGGTAGTTGAAAGAAAATATAAAAACGTATTAGAAGTGTCTAGACCCCTCCTTTTTCAGTCCAAGCTTCCCCTCAAGTTTTGGGGTGAGTATGTTCTTACTGCCGCATACCTTATCAATAAGATCCCTTCAGTTGTTCTACACAATATTTCTCCCTTTGAAAAATTATATGGTATTGTTCTTACTTATGACCACTTAAAATCTATTGGCTGCCTTGTTATGCTGTCTCCCCTAGACTTGGTAGAGATAAACTTCAGTCCAGGTCCATTTTTGCTGTATTCTTGGGATATCCTTGTGGTAAAAAAGGTTAAAATTATTAAATTTGTCTAATCATTCTGTTTTCTTCTCTTGGGATGTGGTCTTTTAGAGCACATATTCCCTTACCATTCTTCTTCTTCCCCTACTTTTCCTCATCCACCCAATTTTGTTGACCTTCTTCCTCCCTTTAATGTGAAAACTTATTCACTTATTCCTTTTGATCCTACACTTTCCCCCTACTTTCATCACTTCTGTTTTTCCTCCTTCTCCTTTCACCACTTCATCTCAGTCTCCTCATTCATGCCCTCTAGTTCCTGAAGGAAGTCTAGCAGAACTGTTATTCCTCCAGCTTACCTTAAGGATTATGTTTGCAACTTTGTCGTCCCTTCTCATATTCCTGGTCCTTTAACCACCAAGGTGTCTACTATTTAGTTGCATATGCATGAACCTCAATGTTACCAACAAGTTCTCTCTAATCCTACTTTGCGGGAGGCTATGACTAAACAATTTTAGGCCCTTGATCCAAACCAAACTTAGGATATTGTTCCTCTTCCTCCTCATAAGAAACCAATACCTTGTAAATGGGTGTATAACATAAAATAAAAGTCTGATGGCACTATTGAAAGATATAAAACAAGATTAGTGATTAAGGGAGATACTCAAAAAGAAGGGATAAACTATATTGAGAATTTTTCACATGTTGTCAAACTTACCACAATTAGATGCTTACTTACCTTGGCTATTAACAAAGGCTAGATTCTTTTCCAAATGGATATTAATAATGCATTTTTGCATGGTGATCTCCATGAGGATGTTTACATGAAGATCCCTTATGGTCTTGTGGTTTCTACACCTTCCTCTTCCTCTCCCTTAGTTTTCAAGCTAAAAATAATCACTTTATGGACTCAAGCAAGCATCCTGACAATGTTTGCCAAATTATCTGAGTCTTTGCTCTCTAGAGGATATACTTCTAGTAATAATGACTATTCTCTTTTCTTTAAGTCTTCTGGTTCCACCTTGGTGGTGATTGTTGTCTATATGAATGATATTTTACTAACTAGTGATGATGTGGGTGAATTAAATTCTCTAATGTCCTTCCTCGATGACACTTTCAAGATAAAGGAACTTGGGAATGTTCATTACTTCCTGGGTTTAAAAATTATTCCTCATCCAGTGCTATCTTATGTGCCAACACAAGTACAGTTCTGACCTCCTAGCAGAATTCCATCGTGAAAATTTCACTCTTGTTTCCACCCCTTTGTATCCTAGTGTGAAATTGGTTGATGATATAGGAGATCCCATTTTTGATCATAACACCTATAGGAGATTGGTTGGTAAGCTAAATTTTGTTCAACACACCAAGCCCGACATTTCTTTTTCTGTCCAACATCTCAGTCAATTGTTACAAGCTCCACATGTTGCCCATATGTTTGCAGCTCTTCACGTGTTGTGATATCTAATGAATGCCCCTGACCAGGGTATTCTCTATCTGCCAGTTCTGATTTATCCCTTTTAGCATACTTAGATTCAGAGTGGGCTGCTTGTGCTATCTCTCGAAGATTTGTATCAGGTTTATACATCACTCTTGGGGGTAGTCCTATTTCCTAGAAAAGTAAGAAGCAGCCTACTATTGCACTTTATTCAGCTGAAGCTAAATATAAGGGTGTATTGTGGGCCGGGCCCAGCCCAGCCAGGACCGGCCCGAGACCGCGTGCCAAATTGGCCAAACGGGATCAGTCTCTAGTGGTCCAAAAGCCCACAGTGGGCTGGTCGTTACCAAAAAGCCCGCGAGTCCGGGACTAGCAGGGCGGGCTTGGGCCGATTCAATCGGGCCCAACGGCTATTTTGTTAAAACGGGCCAACTGTCAAAATTTTAAAATGTAGCTGTTGGCCTGCATTTTTTTGCCGTTTGACACTTTTAAAAATAGCCATTTGGCCTCCAAAATTTATTTTAACAAACTTTTTATAATTATACTTTTAACCTATTCTAAACTATAAATACTCCCTCATTCTTTCATTTTTACTCTCAAATTCATCAGTCTTTCTCAATCTCTGTCTAATTTTTTGTAATTGCTTGCTTTATTATTGCAATTTCGTGAAAAATTGCAAAGTTGGTGAATTAAAATATTCAAGTGTTCAATGATTAATTTTTAAGTAGTTGTTTGTCAATTCGGTAAACTTATTCCAACTCTTACGTTTTAGTATTATAGTTTTGTTTGTTTTATTTAGTATAATTATAACTCATTTGTACTTCTCTTTGAAACAAAATATTTGGTGGTAAGGGTAAGAGAAAATCTAAAATTGGTGAATCTAGTCGCCAAGCTACTACTCTTCCCCCGGCTCCCCGGCCCAGGCCCTTTACCTGTCCTCCTCCACCTGTGTTCTTTATAGTGATAACCCTTGTTTTCAATTTTTCGATAGTCAATTTTACTATGATGTTTCACCAGGTCAACAATTAAATGAAGAAGTTATGAATGCTCTTTATCCTAATCAAACTATATTTGAAAATGTAGAGAAAAATGATGATTTAGATGAAACGCAACCGGATTTAGTTGGTCAACCTACCAATCATGTTAATAACCCAACTGATGCCCCGCCTAACCCTCATGTAGTAACCCTACTTTTAATAGAAAGTCTTTTAAACGGCCCGAAACATCACTTGTTTTTAACTTTTTTTCTCAATTAAGAGAACAGAATAAGGCTAAGTATAAAACTTGTGGGTCTTTGATGGTTCATAAATATACTGGAGACCGTAGTGGTACGGGTACTTTGACTAGACATATATTGAAACACCCTAGATATAAAGCTATATATTTACAAATGAAAGCTACGCAAGAGGGGACAAATGTATATACTATGGTTAACCCT
The DNA here is from genome assembly GCA_034376525.1 of Nicotiana benthamiana. Classification (NCBI taxonomy): domain Eukaryota; kingdom Viridiplantae; phylum Streptophyta; class Magnoliopsida; order Solanales; family Solanaceae; genus Nicotiana; species Nicotiana benthamiana. The sequence goes on along the minus strand of CM067328.1, from coordinate 76,996,808 downwards.
AGTACATGGTCAGATCTATTTCAACCGGGAATTAACACTATTACCAATAACATTTTATATTATGATCCAAATAAAGATCGTGAAGAATTGGCAAAAATGGTTACTGTTATGTGCTTACCCTGTAGTTTTCCTTCTAACCCTCACTTTGTGCATTATATTAGAAGAGTTTTTAATCATACTTATAAAGGATGGCCTCGCGCAACCGTAAAGGGCGATATTTATAAATATAAACATGAATATGAATACTATTTGTGCTATTTATTTACTCATATAGATTGCCGCATTGCTATTACTACTGATATTAGTAGAAGTGGTAGTGCATGTGATTATCTAACTGTTATAAGTCATTGGATAGATGAGGATTGGATGATGCAAAAGTGAATTAGTGCTTATAGAATAATTAATTCACGCCACACAGGTAAGTTTATTGCTAACACAGTTGCAGATATTTGTAGATATTTTTGCACTAGAGATAAAATAATGTCGGTTTCAATGGATAATACTTCTAGCAACACTAATTCTGTAAGCTTGCTTACAACTACACTAAATCATGCATTTAGTAATATTTTTCATGTTAGATTTATTTGTCATATTTACCATTTAATCGTCGGTGATGGTATTAAAGTTTTAAATATAGAAATTGAAAAGGTTAAAATGGCTCTTAATTGATTTTTTTTATTCAAACCATAGAGTAGACTTAGAGACTATTTTAAAAAAATGTGATGAATTTGGCCATAGAGAAAGAAAGGTTCCTAAACCTTGTCCGACTAGATGGAATTACTTATATAAAAGTTTAGTTGTTGCATATGAATATAGGAACCCAATAAGCGCAATGTATAATACTCGTGGTGGTGATGATGATGATGATGATGATGATGATGATGAGCACTGTCACGACCTCACTTCACCCACTATGAACATGTCGTGCGACACCTAGCCCTTATGACTAGGTAAGCCTAATAATGCAAAAAAAAAAAAAAAACAAATTAAACTTGCGGGAAATAAATAATCAAGCTTGAACAACTATAAGATAAACTGTGTATAAGTGCCGCTCGGCATATACAATTCAATCATCACGTAAAATCTGTAACAACATCCCAAAACCTGGAAACTCATGGGAAACACAAGCTAATAGAAGAGTAATACACTACTCTAACTCTAGAATGTATAAACAACTGAAAGAAAGGAAATACTATCTACTAAAGCTGGAATAAGATAGAGACTCCTGGTCTGCAGACACGACAGAAGTACCTCAAAGTCTTAGCTAGATCTCTCCGCCTCGAGAGTGATACGCCTAGGTGGAGGTACCTGGATCTACATATGAAAAACATGCACAGAAGGGACATTAGTACACCACAACGGTACTCAGTAAGTGCCAAGCTTAACCTCGGTCGGATAGTGACGAGGAAGGTCAAGTCCCTACTGAGATAAAACATAATAAATGATAGGATAAGGAAAATATTATAGATATAAGTCTAGAGCGACAATCTAAATACTATAAATATTGAACGCAGTAATAGAAAGCAGAAACAAAACAATATAATGGATACTGCTCACAACAGGAAATAATATCCAGGGATCTCTTGGTATCACGAGGAACTCTTGGTATTCTCATCTTATACACAAGAGATATCTTGGTATCCAGATGATCTCTTGGTATCCTCAATACTTATATATTCACGTTCCAGTTGATCTCTTGGTATCCCAGACCCTCAATCCATAACATATCAAATGTAGGAGGATCTCTCGGATGCTGTTCCGTAGTACCAAATTTAAAACACACAATAACAACTCAACCATTAGGAGAAATTCTAAACTCAGAATAAGTAATAGTAAATTCTAACCTAACATGCTTCATGGAATGCAAACAAGACAGTTTAAGAAAATAGACAAGTAAGTCAACTAAACATGTGTTGGACCAAGTTTAGTTGAAGTTTTGAAGATTGACAAATGAACTCAAGGATGGACCTGGTCCGTCTTGGGAGATACAATTGTTATAACCATTGCACATGGGAGGCACATGAGAAAGATATGCAATGAAGATCACGCAACAAATATCTTCTGAACTGATCAAAAAGATTGCATTAAGGATAAGGAGGACAATCTCCTTATGAGAAGAGAATACAATTTCTAGCTAGGATAAGGGTTGGAGTTTGTATTGGTTAAGGACTCAAATCGACTAAGGATAAGCATTGGAGTCTCGATCAAACTCTAATTGCTACTCTATTAAATAAACAAGTTGTTCTCTTTTACAAGTGATGCACATACACAGAAGTAAAGCATAATTGAGAACAAAAGAGCAAGTCTGTTTTGCGAGCAATATATGTGAGATATAAGTGTGCACGCCTGAAGCTACTTGAACGAGATAGAAGAACCAGCTCCATTGTGTTTATTCTTATTCTAGTTAAATTATAGTAGGTGTTTCATATTGTACCTTTCAGCTTATTTAGAAGCAATTGTATTAGGTACTTTGAGTATTCAAGTTAGAGTTAACTTGAAGGTGTCGCAACTGTTGAGGCTGTGTGCCACACTGGGATTAAAGTTAATCCGGTTTACAAAGAGTTTTGTAAATGCTGTTTTTGGCTCAATGATTTTAGTGGAGTTTGGGAAAATCCTACTGAGTAGTAGGTCGTGGTTTTTTCACCTTTTGAGCCAGGTGTTTTCCCCGTAAAAATCTCTGTGCACTTTACTTTCGGTATTTATTATTCCGCAATGTGCTGTAGTTAGAACACTTAGAAGAACCTGGTACTTCTAAAGCAAAAATTAGGTACCACACAAATGATCCCCTCTCTTGTGTGGTATTGACGTATATAACATCAATTGGTATCAGAGCAGATTATACTTGAAGAGGTTAGCACCTTAGGAAAGATTAAAGTGAGTGCACCACCTGGTAACTAGGAAGGACAATCCACTGCTAGGTATCCACTTTTCAATGGTCTCTACTACTCCTGGTGGAAGAATAGAATGAGAGACCACATCATGGGTGAAACTACGAGCTTTGGGACATCATCACTGATGGTCCTTTAGCCGCAACAAATAAGACTGCTAAAGGGTTTGATGTTCCAAAGATAAGAACTGATTGCACTAATGAAGACTTAAAGAAATGGGAAAAGAATGCAAAGGCAAAGAAATTGCTAGTACGTGGACTTGGCCCCGATGATTACGGCAGGATTCAAAGCTGTAACACTGGCAAGGAATTTCGGATACATTACAAGTGTCCCATGAGGGAACACCTCAAGTGAAGAGATCAAGGGAACATTGCTATATTCTCAATTTGAGAATTTCACTATGAAGGATGGAGAAACCATCCAAGAAATGTACACTAGGTTCACTACACTGGCAAATGAACTTGAATCTCTTAGAATGATTATTCTAGAAGAAGACGAGGTTGAGAAGATCTTAACTAGAGTTCTACCAGTTGTCTGGGAAAGAAAAAGCACATCTAATCAAATCCAAGAATACTGCTACCCTAAAATTGGATGAAGTGATTGGAAATCTTACTTCCTATGAATTGAGAAAGCATACTATGAAGATGGATGCTCCAAAGAAAGAAAGAATTTTGGATCTTAGAATCTTAGAAGGATCAGATCTGGAAGATGATGAAATGGCTTTGATTACCAAAGATTTCAAATATATCTTATGATAGGAAAGGGTCCTTCAAGAGGAACAACCTTCAACAAACCTAGGGCTCCTGGGAAGAAGACAAATGATGGTTGCTACAAGTGTGGTAAGATAGACCACATGATCAAGTACTGCCCTCAATGGGAGATTGAGTGGAAGAAAGAAAAGGCTGAACAGAGAAACAGGAAGAAGTAACAGGTCCAACCAAGAAGAAACAAAAGGTTTAACTAAAGCCATGGTTACTGCATGGGGAGAAACCTCAGATGTGGACTCAGAAGATGAAGCTAATATTGAGAAAGAACTTATGTCCATTGGAGAATCAGAGGATGAACAGGAGGTAAGTATCCTACATCTTAAAGAAAAGATTAAATTTTTGTCTAAAAAAAGGTTGGTTGAGTTACTATTGAACTTCATTGATGAGTCTAAAATAATAAACAGTGAGAAGAATGTTCTGTCTAGGGAATGTGTCATCCTAGAAGCAAAATGCAAAAGGTTAGAGTCTAGGGCTGATGAAAGTGACGACATAAATACTGAGATGAAGAACCAGGTTCTTCAACTTGAAAATAATGTCCTAGAACATAGATCTAAAAATATTAAACTGAAATTAGGGACAGGAAAGAAAAAGGCCGATCAATCATTTCTCACCCTATAAGAAAATTTAGGAAAAATGAAAGATGAAATGTAAAAGAAAGATGAATTGATTAAGATCCTAAAAGAAGATCTAGGAAAGGTGAAGCATGAACTAGACAAAACATGCAAATGGAACAAGGCTTCTGATGCACTCTCCTGGCTACAAGAACATCACATCAGCAATTAGAGAGGATTGGATTTGGGAAACAATCTCCAAAATGGGATCCCAAAAACAAGTACCTCACACTTCCTGAAATAATATCTGCACACATTGTGGTAAGACTGGCCATTACAAAAATGAATGCAATGCAAAAGAGAAGGACAGTCAAAAGAATAAAGCCTTTGTTCAAGAAAAACACAAACTGCCTGGTTGGGCAAAGAAAAATTTAATTCATCCTTTTGCCCATAGAAAGGGACCCTAACTAGTTTGGGTTCCTAAGACTAACCCACGATTTTATTTTGCAGGTCCAAGTGAAGGGGAGTAGCCAAATATGGTACATGGATAGTGGCTGCTCAAAACATATGACTGGGAGCAAGGACCATTTCCTTTCACTTGAGAACCTAAAAGGAGGTAATGTCTCCTTTGGAAATTGAAATAAAGGTGGGATCATTGGAGTTGGAAAGGTAGGAAAGTCAGAATTTCATTCCATTGAGAATGTCTATTTGATAGATGGCTTGAAATATATCCTTATAAGTGTGTCACAACTGAGTGACAGAGGTAATCTTGTGGATTTCACTTTCACAAAGTGTTTTGGGATTAGCCTTATTACTGACAAGATTGTTTTGCATGTAAAGAGAGTTAACAATATTTACATTGTAGATTTGTCTACTCTCTCTGAAAATGAACTCACTTGCTTAAGTGTGTTAACTAATGATCCCCTCCTTTGGCACAAAAGACTTGGCCATGCTAGTATAAATCAAATGAACAAATTAGTCTCCACAGACTTGGTGATAGGGTTACTGTCGCACTCCTTTTGGCCCGCGCGAGGGTGTAGAAGGAGTTTTTCCAATTAAAGGACAATCAAAACAGGATTATTTATTAATTTCAGAGTCGCCACTTGGGAGATTTATGGTGTCCCAATTCACCGGTTGAATCCTGAATTGAGGAAAATATTGACTCTGTATTACAGTCCAGGAATCAGAAATCCGAATAAGGAATTCTGTTAACACGGGAGAAGGTGTTAGGCATTCCCGAGTTTCGTGGTTCTAGCACGGTCGTCCAACTGTCATATTCGACTTATTTATCTGATTTTAATACATGTTGTAACTTATGCAAATTCTAATTTTTATCCTCTTTTAGCATTATTATAATTATTTTACAGAGAATTTCAACGTCATTGAAATGCATATCGAATCACGTTACAACCAGTGTACACGTGGTCGTCGGCACATTTCGACTCCGTTGAGATTTAGATTTGGGTCACATAAATGTGCACCCAAGTTTAGGGAGATCAAATATTCTTAAAGTACGCGCCTATAGAGTCTAGCTCGTTATTAGTTTTTTGAGAATGCCGTGAAATTTTCTAAGACGACATGTCCCGAAGTCTATACAATTGTTATATCCAATTATCGAGGGCCCCGCATCTTGTGCGTTTTATTTGGCGAGGCTCATCTTGTTTATTTTAAAAGGATAATCCTAAAGTAGCTGGATTTTTTTTAAATTCATCTCTAATTTAAAGAGACAAATTCTAGTTAATTACATACTTGAAAAGGGTCATCAATTATTGGTTAACAACTTATCTACAGTTGAAATTGCGCATAGAAAAATCATTTCACGCCTTTATTCTATAAGCCAATATTCCTAAGACTTGAAAATAGATAAATTACGGGATTTACAAATAATATTCTCAAAATAAACTAATTATTATTTAATTAAATCAAACCCACATGGTTATAAGAATTGTACCGTTAGAATTACCTGTTTACAACTATTAGAGATAAAAAACCAACCTTAATTACCAAAGCTTGCAAAAGTTTGTTGAAAAACTTAATCGACACTTGGAAAAATCTATTATAATTAAAGGATCTCTAACCCGCCTTGTTCAAACTCAACTTGCCTATTTTTTATGAATCATAATATACCAGTTATTAACTAGAACAACTTGACTACTGTTTAGTTAAATTGAAACCTGATATACATTTGAATGTGCTATGACTGAAATGAATTGGAGATGGCATGATATGCATACTACATCGTTGGTTCTTTTCTAACTAGTATTCGTAGGAACGAGTTTGCAAAAAAACTTAAACTACTACAGATCAATACTTATTTATACATTAAAACTATTACATGCTTCTAATGAATTAATACGTAACATAAGACTCAGAATATAAATTACAACTAAATGACTTCCAACCTTAAGGCTGCTCTTTTTTTATTCATGCTTCAAATATTCCAACTTACATTGCGTAACAGTATAGTAGTTATGTACCTGGTATTTTGACACAGAAAAGAGAGGAAGAATTAGTAATGCCATAGTACAAACACAGCAACACCAATATAGCAGGTTCAGCAGCAATTAGAACAACCAGTAAACCAAGCAAGAACAACCTAGGGATGGAGTTGAAACCAGACAGAAAACCAAATCCAAATCCAATAACAACTTCAGGATATTTCAAACAGAAAGCCAACTGAAAGACACCAAGGAACACTAAGCAATGCTTGAAACCCAACTAAAGAAGCTCAGTAATACCAGTTGAATACCAATGGTATCAGAAGCAAATAAAACCAAAGCAGAAATGGGCAATAGCTTTTGGTTTCAATCACTCAAGAAGAAAGCAAACTGAAGCTATTTTGTGTGAGCTTAGCCTTACAATTAAATATTGGACACACATAAAATTAAGGCTATTTTATTTCTCTCTATATTTTTTTTACTTAACAGATTTTTTCTCTCCAAATCTCTGAAATTCTGGTCAACCCATTGTCCCCTTTCTAAGTTTCAAATGACTCTTATTTATATCTAAAACAAGACCCTCTTCCCCTCCCCTTTAATTATTATTACTATCCTTTTTTTATTATTACCCTTCCAATTACCCTTCATTTCCTTTAATTTTCAGCCTCCCAAATATTCTCTTCTATGTCTCTTTTTTAAACCTTTTATCATTACTTATACTATTCCTAATTCCAATTAAGCAAATAATCTCATTACTTAATGGTCCCCCTCTACTAATTAGTTCAAATTAAAGTTTTTAGGGGCCCTACTGGGTAGACTATTCAGTCAAACAAGATTTTCTTATTCTTCTATTCCTAAAACACTCCTGAAATCCCCTAACTATTACTATATTACCATAAACTGAAGTTACATCTATGTAAATTCAAATTTGAAACTAATTTTGGTTAAACACCTAAACTACTACAGCTATATCCAACCTTTCTGCCAATTGAATGACAACGGTCAAATTAATTGAAACAAATGAATTGAATTTAAATCAAAGCCAACACAAAACTCAACAGAATCATTGAAACTGAAGCTGAAATTGAATCAAAATCAACATGGATGCAGGATTAAACTAACACGATTGTAACTCGAATCTATTCAAGAATGCAGGATCATTGTCAGTATATTGACAATACCCTGAAGGTAAGTGCCCAAAAATCAATACATACAACCTCCGACCCCAAACCATTTGACGACATTGATGAAATCGACTATACAAATTATATCACATAATAATTAACAACAGACAAATAGAACAAAAATAAACTAACAAGTGATTCGAATTATTTTTTTTGACAGAAAACAGGGAATTTAAGGAAGCTAATTAATCGATGAATCTACTTAAACGATTGCATATAACAACTGAAAACAAGCAACCAAAAACAGACAATCAAGCAATTCAAGTAGCATTTAACATAATAGGGAATTGTAATACAATTTAACTACTTGACAAAATGGGTTGAATTGATTACATAATCTATACTGTATACTCAACAAATGAGCAGAAAAAAATTTGATCAAATAAACGGTCAGATGGAGGAGAAATAGAACAATTGAAAAAATAATAAAAACAATAATACAATAAAACTAAACAACTAACTAAACAAAAAAATAGAAACAAAAGAAAAAGGAAAACTACCTCAGAAAGATCAGAAATCAGACGGACTTGACTAATCTTGGACTTGAAAATTTTTGAGGTCAAACAGACCTTAATCGAGTGTTTTCAATCGAAAACACTTCGACTAAGGTCCCTTGAACACCCAAAGCCTTCAATTTGGGCAGAAATCCGGCTTGAGTTTTTCTAGGGTTCTTGGGCTCAGATTTGGGGCTTGAATGTTTCTGGGCAGATTTGAACGGAACCAATGTTTTTTAGGGTATGGAGGAGGTTAGGGGTGTGTGTGGCATGAGTTTGGCATGGATTGGGGTAGGTTTAAGTTCTACTCAAATCTTCATACAAAGATTCGAGAAGTTCCTGGTCGATTCAAGCTAAACGGTTCATGGATTTGGATATGGGGGTGGTTAGATGGTCTAAGGGTGTTAATTTTGTCGCCATTGGAGATGGTGAACTTTTCAGGCCAACCTTCAATTTAAGATTCGACTATGTTGGGGCCTGATTCGAGGGGAGCTATGGGTGGATTTGGCTTGGGGGCGATCATGAGGTATATGGGTGTTAATTTGGGGGTCACCCGAGCAAGGGCCGGCGAATTTGAGGCTAAGGGAAAGGGTGGCGCCGCTAGGGTTTTGTTCATGTTCGTCTCTGATTGAGAGAGACGATGAATAGGAGATTAGGGGGGGGGGTGTTTGGTTTGGGGAGATGGGGTAGGAGATTTGGATTATATAGTGGGGGGTTAGATGAATCCTGAATCATTGATGATCAATGACCTGGATCAGTTCACTTAAGTAAACGGTGTCGTTTGGTTTATGTATGAGATTGGGTCGATCTTTGTATGGGAATAGGTCGGGTTGAGAGGAGCCTTGGAGCCGTTGTATTAAAAGAGATGAACGTCTCAGATTGACCCACATGAAACGACGTTGTTTCAACTTAATAGGGGCTGAACTCGACCGTTTGATTGAAACAAATCAACGGCCCAGATGAAATGCTCAAACGACGTCGTTTGAGACGTCTGATAGATCAGGGGACATGGACCGGGTTGCTTAAATGTTTTGGGACCTAATTTGGATTGGCTCAGTCAGAGTTTTCTTTATTTGTTCAACTTTATTTTTTCTTCTTTTAATTAATAAATAAAAAAATTCTAAAAAAAAAACTGTAAAAATGAATTTAATTTAAAAAGAACACTAATTAACCCTTAGTAACAATTAACACACAAAAAATAAAATCACATAATGCCATACTTTAAATGACAAGATAGACTAAACACATATTTTTTGTGATTTTCTCCTTTTAAAACCAAATTATGGTTAAATTAATTCATAATTTTATAAAAATAAAATCCTAAGTGCTTATGCAACATATTTTTTTGGTATTTTAATTAATCAAGGCAAAATAAACATACAAAGCTAAAAATATACATAATTATCCTACATTGTCATGCAGGAATTCTAAAAATTATATGCCAATGAAATTTATTTTATTTTTTCACTTCTTTTGGAGTAGTTTTCGTGAAGAAAAATCACGTGCTCATAGTTACCTAATATCAAGTTTAAGGAAGACAAAGTTTGTGAGGCATGTCCAAGGGGGAAGCAGGTAAGGTCATCCTTCAAACCCAAGAAAATGGTAAGTATGTCCAAGACGTTGGAATTGGTTCATATGGATCTTTGTGGTCCAATGAGGACCATTAGCAGAGGTGGGAAAAGATATGTAATGGTTCTTGTTGATGATTATTCTAGATTTACCTGGGTGTTGTTTCTAACCTCTAAAGATGAAGCATTTGAAATGTTCACTGATTTTGTTAGAAAAACCCAAAAATAGTAAGGAAATCAACTTGCATCCATTAGGTTTGATCATGGAACTGAATTTGAAAATGCAATGTTTGGTGAATTCTGTGATGAAAATAGAATAGATCATAATTTCTCTACTCCTAGGACCCCTTAGCAAAATGGGGTAGTTGAAAGGAAGAACATGACCCTTGAGGATATGGCAATGACCATGCTTCTTTCCGGTAAACTACCTTACAGCTATTGGGCAGAGGCTATAAACACTGCATGTTATAGAATAAATAGATGCATGACTAGACCTCTTGTAGAGAAAACTCCATGTGAGTTACTTAAAGGGAGAAAACCAAACATATCCCATCTTAGGGCTTTTGGTTGCAAGTGCTATGTGCACAATAATGGCAAAGACTCTCTAGGTAAGATTGATCCCAGAAGTGATGAGGGACTGTTCTTGGGATATTCTTCACATGACAAAGCATATAAAGTATTTAATAAAAGAACTTTGTGTATAGAAAAAAGTGTACATATTGTATTTGAGGAATCTAACATTCTTTTTGAGAGACAAGAAGATGAAGATGAAGCCATCGGACCAATGAGACAATTGACTGAAGCCACATCACAAGTCAAGGTGGAATCAAAGGAAGGAACATGTCCTTCCACCTAGGGCAACCTGACGGGGGAACCAATCTAAGAGAAACTGAACAAAGTTTTCTAAAGGAACATGTACCTGAACCTGTTCCTCTGCAGCATAACAATGAAGAAGCATATAGCAGGGACCAGCTGCTGGGGAAATCTTACAAGTACCTGAGTTCTCATCCCATTGAGAACATCATCAATGATCCAACAACCTGGAGTCAAAACTAGATCTCAACTGAAGAATCTGTGTGTATTTGATGCCTTTCTTTCCATCATTGAACCCAAAAATATTGTCGGGGATTTGCAGGATGCACATTGGGTCAATGCTATGCAGGATGAACTAAATCAATTTGAGAGAAGTCAAGCCTGGGACATGGTCCCAAGACCCAAGGACAAATCGTTTATTAGAACAAAATGGGTCTTTAGGAACAAACAAGATGAACATGGAATAGTTACAAGAAACAAGGCAAGGTTGGTGGTCCAAGGTTACAGTCAAGAGGAAGGAATGGACTATGATCGTACTTTTACTCCAGTTTCTAGACTTGAAGAAATTAGAGTTCTCATAGCCTTTGTAGCACATACAGAATTCATTCTTGATCAGATGGATGTCAAAAGTGCCTTCCTAAATGGCTACCTCAAGGAAGAAGTGTTTGTTAAAGAACCTCCAAGATTTGAAAGCAATGAGTGTCCTGAACATGTGTACAAGATAGATAAAGATCTATATGGTCTCAAGCAGGCCCCTAGAGCTTGGTATGAAAGATTGTCAAAATTCCTAATGGAGCATGGGTACAAAAGAGGTAAAATTTACAGCACTTTGTTCCTAAGGGAAAAAGGTAAAGATTTTCTTGTTGTACAAATATATGTTGATGACATAATATTTTGGGCCACTATAGATAGGTTGAGTAAGGACTTTGCACAACTAATGAGAAGTGAGTTTAAAATGAGTATAATGGGTGAAATCAATTTCTTCCTAGGATTGCAAATCAAACTAAGTCCAAATGGAACTATGATCCATCAGCAAAAGTACACAAAGAACTAATCAAAAAGTTTAAAATGGAAGAATCCAAACAAATAGATACTACTATTGCCATAACCACTAAATTAGATATCGATGAACTTGGTTCATCAGTTGATCAGTTGTATAGAGGTATGATTGGTTCACCTTTTTATCTTAATGCCAGCAGACCTGACATTGTTTTCAGTGGAGGGATTTGTTCTCGTTTCTAGGCGAATCCAGAGGAGTCACAGTTGACAGCTATTAAAAGGATATTGAGATATTTGAAAGGCACCACTGATTTGTGTGTTTTGTATCCCAAAGGTAGTAATTCTGATTTAATTGGATACGCTGATGCTGATTATACAGGTTTCCTAGTGGATAGGAAGAGTACCTCAGGTATGGTACACTTCCTAGGTTCTTGTCTTGTATCATGGGTTACAAAAAGCAGAATTTAATAGCTCTCTCTACTGCTAATGCTGAATATGTTGTTGATGCTTCTTGTTGTGCTCAATTGATGTGGATTAAGCAACAACTGGTAGATTTTGGAATTGAAGTATGATGCATACCAATATTCTTTGATAACACTAGTGCTATAAGTATGACAAAGAACAATGTTCATCATAAAAGGACTAAGCATATAGATGTTAGACACCACTTCTTAAGAGATAACTATGAGAAAAGGTTCTCCATAAAATTTTATGCCACTGACTAACAAATAGCTGATATCTTCATTAAGGCACTAAGTAGAGAAAACTGTGAAAGGAGCAGGTTGGAATTAGGGATGATTAAGATCACCTAAAAGGTCCAGTTCAGATTGCACAATGAAAAAAATTTGAAAAAAATACATTTTTTTAGTTAGGAGTTCTTAATTCATGTAAATATTTAGATTAATTCTTACTCAGACTCATACTTTATCTAGTATACTCTTGTGACATGTATTTATATAACTCATTGATCTCTTACAAAGTTTCTATCTGACATTTGAGGAATAATCAAGAGAAGTTTTACTTGAAGAACCTGGTTCATCAATATATGCACATGAGAAAGTTCAGGTATGTTTCTATACTTTACACAATTAGAAAAATTAAATTACCAATCAGGAGCAAGAGTCCTAGATATACCAAACGTCCAAAAATTCTATTAGTTGGGCAAATTGAACCAGTTTCATTGAAACTAGAAGTCTAAATATAATGGAACTCCTCCCTAAATATTAGCGATCATTATCAATCACTAAGGAGACCGGAACTCTCAACTGATTATGCTTCTAAAAGACCACTGAAAAGATGCCTTTACTGATCTAATCATGACTCCTCTTTAAAAACCCCAAAATAAGTCATAATTGTCATTCTATTCTCCATACTTCTGATCGTCACTTTCCTGCTCCAAAATTCTCCAAAGATTTCCAGAAGTTCGTCACCATGACCAATCCCCAAGACAACCCTGGAACTCCACCACCCGTCTCATCCAACACTACCTCATCTTCCTCACTTCCTATAGAAACCCCAAAACCTAGATTCCGTCGCCAGAAAATGTTAGCAAGAAAAACGGTAGCTACTAGTTCCCTGAGGATGGCTTTAAATAAAAAATTACAGGCCAGTCATAGAAGAGAAGTCCCAGCCAAAGAAACTGAAGAGAAGTCCCAGCCAAAGAAACTGACTCTAGCTCTGAGTCCGATCAATATATCTCTGCAAGTGAGGGAGATGAACTTGGGTCTTCTGAAAATTCCAAAGCTCAAGAAACCCAAGAAGAGGTAAGCACATGTTTTGCATTTTCTGATGTAGTTAGAAGGAGGAAAATAGGTTTTTTCTGATAGGGGTTGCTAAGGATGTTGATGGGGCTCAGTTTGGTGAAATGAAAACAAAAAAGAAGAAGGAGGTGTTAGCTATATGTGGTAGTGGGTAGAGGGAGGCTTGAAGTCAGGGGGAAGTGGGCCAGGAGAAGTTGAAGAGGGATTAGTTAACTTGAGTGAACAACCTGATGAACCTGGTTCATCTGCAGAAGAAACTTTGGTGGATATGCTGAAGAGCGTTGGGGCTAGTTATGGCCCAAAGAAACGCAAGGCATCCTTACAAAGTACCCCTGCTGCGTCGAAACCAACCAAGAAAAGCAAAACTTCATCACCCAAGTCCGCTCCTAGGGTTAGAACCACAAGAAGTCAAGTTCGGGAGAGTGAAGCAGAATTGCAGAAAGCTCTAGAGGAGAGTAAGAAAAAGAGGAAATAAAGGGGGAAAGCAAAAATAGGTGAACGTTCTGAGGCTGTTATTGAAGAGGAGGAGGAATACATGGAACTGGTCCATAAAGATAGTGGTACTACTGTGGAATTTCCCACTGCTAAATCAAAGGGAACCATGTCTTCTGCCAAGAAGCCTTCCAAATCTGTACCTACTGAAGCCTCTCTAGCCAAGAGAACTAGGTCAGCTAAAAAGGGTAAAAAAAGTGAAGATAACTGAAGAAGAGGATGATGAGTGGAATGGGGAAGAAGGAAAATATGAGCCTGAACAGGAACAAGATAGGTATGACATGTTTGGCAAGAGAAAAATTCTGAAGGGAGGGTTGCTCAAAGGCCTCAGGAGCCAGGCATGATGAGATTGTTGACTGCATTGGAGGCACAAGGATGGAAGGACATGGTCCTTTAGATGGATGGTATATTGGCCAAAAATGAGCTCATTGAATTTATGGTCAATGGAACTGTGAAAAATGGACTGGTAACTAGCATAGTGAAGGGGGTGAAGGTGAAGTTTGATGCACCCAAGCTGGGAAAAATTCTGGATATTCCTAGTGAGGGATATGATGATTATACAAGGAAAAGATTGCCTTGTCTGGATGGATTGCCTACAGATCTTCAAATCACTAGGAACTTCTGTGACACCCAAGGTGATGAGGAGGTGCCTGAAGCAAGGGCTGTACAAAAGAGTGAAATGAGGCCTGAGCATAAAGTGCTCTTTTAATTTGTGAACAAATGCCTAATGCCTAGACAGGAGAGGAGGCATACAACAAACTATATGGGCATGGTCCTTATGCAGTGCTTGGTGGAAGGAAAGCAGATTAACTGGCCTGCGTTTATTGTAAAGCTGCTAGACAGTGTGCTAAATGGCTCAAAAGCTCATGCCATTCCTTATGGATCTATTCTCACTGCTGTGCTGGCCAAGCTGAAAGTTCCCCTGAAGAAATGGGAAAATGCTTCCCGTAAAGAGCACTTTGGTATCAAGACCCTCCAAGCATGTGATTATCTTCTTAGTTTAGGCCAAGTTGAACCTGGTTCATCAGTGAATACTCCTGTGAATAGCAAGGTCAGAGCCTTGGTTCAGGAGGTTGGGACAAAGGATGCTGAGATTGCAAGGCTTTAGGCTCGAGTTACCGAATTAGAGGAAGAAAGAAATGAGTTGAGAGCTGAACTTGTAAAAGAAAAAGAGAAGAATGAAGCAAATGCTAAATCTGCTACAAATCCAACCCTCCAGCTCCTCAAAGCCTTAGATTTCCTTGTCCTGTA
Organism: Nicotiana benthamiana; assembly: GCA_034376525.1. NCBI lineage: Eukaryota > Viridiplantae > Streptophyta > Magnoliopsida > Solanales > Solanaceae > Nicotiana > Nicotiana benthamiana. The sequence goes on along the minus strand of CM067328.1, from coordinate 76,981,603 downwards.
GTGAACCAGTCTTGAACCCTCCCTAGTGACCCATATTAGGGGCTTTTATCTGTTCTGCCTTTTTTGGTTTTTGCTCATGGTCGGTAGTTTTGTTTTTTCTTCTTGTGGACTGCTATGTATAAGCATCATTGTTCAATGGATATATGCAGCTCTCTTGCTTTTTGTTAATTATGATCTTAATAGTTCTTTTTGATAAGTTAATTTTTTATTAAGTAAAAGCATGCTTTCACTTGCAGTTGACCTAGTGGCCATGAGTACTAATCAATTATCTGGGATTCATATTATTTATGCAACTTTTTATTGATGCCAAAAGGGGGAAGCCATTGTGCTTAACTCTATTATCTGAACATGTATTGTTTATGACCTAATTAAATTTGGACCTTAATGATAAGTTAAAAATTTTAAGTGTTGATATTTCAGCTGAGTTCCACGGGTTCTATGATCAGTAAAAGCACAAAGTTTGTCATCATCAAAAAGGGAAAATTTGTTGGTCCAAGTTCAGTTGAAGTTTTGAAGATTGATAAATGAACTTAGGGATGGACCTGGTCCATATTGGGAGACACAATTGTTATAACTATTGCATATGGGAGGCACATGAGGAAGATATGCATTGAAGATTACACAACAAATATCTTCTAAACTGATCAAAAAGATTGCATTAAGGATAAGGAGGACGATTTCCTTATGAGAAGAGAACACAATCTCAAGCTAGGATAAGGGTTGGAGTTAGAATTGGTTAAGGACTCAAATCGACTAAGGATAAGCATTGGAGTTTCGATCAAACTCTAGTTGCTAATCTATTAAATAACCAAATTATTCTCTTTTACAGATAATGCACATACGCAGAAGTAAAGCATAATTAAGAGAAAAAGAGCAAGTCTGTTTTGCGAGCAATATATGTGAGATATAAGTGTGCACGCATGAAGCTACTTGAACGAGATAGAAGAATCAGTTCCATTGTGTGTATTCTTCTTATAGTTCAATTGTAGTAGGTGTTTCATATTGTACATTTCAGCTTATCTAGAAGCAATTATATTAGATACTTTGAGTACTCAAGTTAGAGTTAACTTGAAGGTGTCGCAACAGTTGAGGCTGTGTGCCACACTGAGATTAGAGTTAATCCTTAGGTTTACAAAGAGTTTTTGGCTCAGTAATTTTAGTGGAGTTTGGGAAAATCCTACTGAGTGATAGGTCGTGGTTTTTTCACCTTTTGAGCCAGGTATTTTTCATGTAAAAATCTCTGTGCACTTTACTTTTAGTATTTATTATTCCGCAAACTGCTGTAGTTAGAACACTTAGAAGAACCTGGTTCTTGTAAAGTGAAAATTAGGTACCACAAAAATCACCCCTCCTCCCCCCTCTTGTGTGGTATTGATGTTTATAACATCAACATGCTTCTCTTAACTAATACAAGTAAAACTTGCAATTAGAATAAACAAGTAAGCAAGAAAACTCAATTTAAATACTTCAAGTAAAAATGGATTTTCAAAATTAGCTCAAGTACGTGCTCGTTACCTCACGTACGAGGCATTAAAATATCACATATCATGTCCTAAGAGGAAAGGTCCCCCACACAAGGTTATACAAGCCACTTACCTTGAACCGACACAAATATTAACTAGAAACCATGCCTTTTCCACGAGTATCTAACTCCAAATGGCCCACATCTATTCAATTCAATTACATATTGTAAATAACATCGCAAGCAACTGATTCTACTACTTAATTCAAAGCTAAGGCGAAAAATCAAGTAAAATAACCAAAATGCCCCTAAGGCCAACATCTCGGAATCAGATAATTTTTTTTAATTTCATAGCCCTCCTACTCTCACGAGTCTAATCATATAAAAATCTCTCAAATCAGAGGTCAAACACCCACTCAAAACTCAATAGTTTGACCTATGAAGTTTTCCCATTTTTCATTCAAACATCCGAAATTAAGGATGAATTTGTGATTAGATTAGTGGGTTTTAAGCATAAAGGAGTAGAGAATCGTTACCCGGTAGTTTCCCTCGAAAAACCTTTGAAATTTCTCCCAAATCCGAGCTCCCAAGATTGTAATTTGATAAAAATGGCTAATTCTCAGTTTTGAATGGTTTAATACTATCCATACATTTAATGCATCGTGGAAGCGGATGTGAGCTCGCGTTCGCGGAGAAGAAAAGAAGAAGTTGCCAAAAATGCCCTTCACGGTAGCGAGGGGGAGAACATGAACGCGAAGGCCCGGGATCACGAAGCTATGTGAACGTGATGTCTAGAACGCGAACGCGATAAAGAAAATAGCGAGGTCCAGAAGTCACCCTATGCAAATGCATGAGAGCGTTCGCGAAGGCGAAGGACGGGCTAGCGTAGGTACGCGAACGCGTGACAGCTTACGCGAACGTGATGGGGAAGTAAGCGGGTCTTCGCAAACGCGGGAGGGATTATGCGAACGCGAAGAGGAAAATTCCAGGAGGTCAAAATAAGCCTTCGCGAACGCGAAGGGCAGCTCGTGAACGCGATTCAGGCATACCAAAAGCAGCAAAAACAGTTCAAAAATAGGAGGAAATATTAGCATCTGAAACACACCTGAGGTCCCCGGGACCTCAACAAAACCTATGGACATGCCCCATAACATCATTCAAACTTGTACCAATCCTTAAACCATCTAAAACAACGCTGTAAACTGGATTTAATCAAGGATTTGAGCCTAAGAACTTCAAATTTCATCAAAATACGCTTTCGATAAAAAACCTAACCAAAACACGTCTGAATGACCTGAAATTTTACACACATCCCAAACGACATGACGGACCTACTACAACTTTCAGAATTCTATTCCAACCCTCGGATCAAAAACTCACTATCAGACCGGAAACTTCAAAAATTCAAACTTCGGTATTTCAAGCTTAAATGATCTACAGACTTCCAAAATGCATTTCGAACATGCTCCCAACCCCAAAATCATTTAATGGAGCTAGCAGGACTATCATATTCCTATTCCGAGACCGTCTTCACACTAGTCCGACTACGGAAGACTTTCCAACACTTAAGTTCTCATTTAAGGACTAAGTATCCCAAAACTCTCCGAAACCCAACACCGAACAACCCGACAAATAAAAATAGCAGAAATGAACTTAGGGAAAGCAGTTAATAGGGGATCAAGGCGTAAATTCTACAAAAGGACTGGCCAGATAGTTACAAGCATCTTATAAATCAAGATTGGACTAATGTTAAAATGCTTGTAGACTTTTTAGAACAATTTCATGTTGCTACAAATGAATTATCTGGGCAATATTATCTTACTATTTCTAACTGTTTAGTTTATATTGCAGCACTTGAAGATTTGTTTACTCAATTTTTAGAGGGGTGGGGTAATTTATCAACTTGCTATTGATTCTATAAAGGCTAAGTTTAAAATATATTTTTTCGCTATCCCCCTATTTTTGGTATTGCTGCAGTGTTAAATCCTACAGTGAAATTAGGAGGTCCTCACTTTTGGTACTCAAAATTTTATAACGCTTTATCACTTTCAGTTGAGGAATTTGCTACACTTGAAAATGAAAAAGCCTAAATAAAAATAAATGCTCAAACAATTTATAATGCTTATCAACTTGCCTTAGGTCATGCTAGACCAAATGTTCCATCTCCTACTTCGTCTAGTTCGCAATCATCTAAAAGATCTGCGGGCCTAAAGCCCTTAGTTCTTGGACGAAGTTCAAGGGTTCTCAAGATGATAATATTGGTGATAGTTCACAACTAAATGAGCTTCAAGTTTATTTGTCGCAGGGACTTGAATCAGTGAATTCCGACGGCTCCTTCAATGTTTTGGAATGGTGGAAGGACAAACGAAAACACTATCCAATTCTTTCAAGGATGACTCAAGATATTTTAAGTGTTCAAGCTTCAACAGTGGTATCAGAGAGCGCTTTCAGTCAAGTAGGACTTCAAATCGGTGGTCATAGAGCGTCTATGAGGGAGAGCTTGGAAAAATCAGTACTCTTCAGAGATTGGATCCGTTCGGAAAGAACAAATTTTGGACTTGTAGAATCACAACCGGAGATAGACGAAGCTTATGAAGAAATGCTAGCGGAACTTGCGCAGGATGTTTCTTTGCCCGGAAGCGGTGACGAACAAGCTTCTTTTACATCACCACCAACGAAAATTCCTCCGAACCTTGAAGGATTTATGAGATTTGTTAGAGATAATACATAGACTAATATGTAACTTGTATTTTAGCACATCTTCCTTAGTTTTTTAATGGTGGTATTAGTACCTTGTTGTGTTCATTTCATGAGGGAGGAAGACTAAGAAAAATATTTCCATTTTTTGTATGTCGTAATAATAAAAATTATAAGACATTCCCTTGAATATTTCTTTGCAATTTATTTTGTCTTTATATATATATATATATAGTTAGCCTGTATTGAAAAAGCCCGTTTAGGCCCGACCCATTTAACCTGGGACCATGTGAGCTTAGGACCACAGTGGGTCGGTTCCACTCATTTGGAGCGTTAGGCCCGGGACCGCCAAAGCCTGGGACCGTTTGGTCCGACCCATTTAAGCCAGGGCCCAGACCACAATACATCCTTAGCCGAATATATGACATTGAGAATGTAACTGAGATTTCTTGCTGGTGCAATTACCTGGTGATCTTGGGTTACATATTTCTGGGTTTGTTTATCTTTTATGTGATAACGAGGCAGCTTTACATGTTGCCAAAAACCTTGTATTTCATGAACGCACGAAACATACTGAAGTTGATTGTCACTTTGTCCGTGATAGTCTACATTCAGGACTAATTTCCTTGCTTTTTGTCTACAGTTTTGCTCGGCTTGCAGATATGTTGGCCAAGCATCTCCTTGGTCCTGTACATCATCACTTCCTGTACAAGCTTGGAGTGTCTACATCCTTCAGCGTGGGGGAGGGAGGGGAATGGTTGATTATATTGGGCCTCAGTTACCTTAGCATTTAATTTGAAGATATACCCGGCCTATTTATATAGTGGCTAGCCCGGTTATATTAGGTGATCCGGCTCTATTTTTATTTTGATATATTAGAAATATGTAACTAGAAGTTTTCAATAATAAAAAAAAAGAAAAGAAAAGAGAATTCATTTCTTTCTTTAGATATTTTTGCGCTTCTCTTTTCTCTCTTTCTCTCAAATTAGGTTTTATATTTTTCTCACTTCTTTCTCTATTATGGGTTAATGTGTCCACAATAACAATCTTCTTGTTCCTTTGTATAGTTTCTCGCAACATAAAGCAAATTAGTGCTACCCCGAGGCCTTGAATAGTTCGTGAACGTCTAAAGGGGTGAATTTGGGCAGAGAAAAGTAGTAAAATAGGGTGAAGAAAGGGATGAATTTGGCAGAGAAAAGTAGTTAAATAGAGTGAAGAAAGGGGTGGATTGTGCTCGTTTCTCCTAGTTAGGTACTGCATTTCTATTAAAATTATTCTCTTTTCTTTCTAATTTTTAACTATACTTGGTACTAGTATTATATAATAATATTTGAATAAAATTTGAAAATTGCAGAGATGGTTGACAAGTGTAGAGAAAACGATGTACGAATAAAGGAAGATGCCAAATGGGTTGGATCCAAGTTGTAAATAGGTAAATAAAAGATGACAATGACAGGATTCACTTGTGTATGTCTTGTCTGTGCTAGGTAGGGGGAAAAAAAGAGTAACTCGTGAGTCGTTGAAGTTTGAAATTTTGATAAGGATGTGATTACAACACTTGTCGTCTTGTCCCTACAATCAAATTAGGACTATAATCTCTTTTCTTTTTCCTTCTCTTTTTATACAATTAGCTATTGTTAATGCCTGCCTATGCATTGATGCAGAATTGCATCATTTATGTTCGTTGAATTATTACTGTGTAGTGTAGGATACGATTCCGCTGAAAACGGAAAATTGATAATTGTGTTGTGGTTGGCTTAAATATGTTAATTATTTCTAGAGTTTAGTCACGAATATATACACAATTTTTGCACTTAAGAAAATAGTTTCATTTAAGTTTTATTTAAAGAGACATAAGACTCGATGATTATTTGCTGATGATAGACTCAATGAATTATTTGCTGATGATAGACTCGATGAATATAATAGACTCAATAAATTATTTGTTGATGATATAGTTCTAATTGACGAGACGAGCACCGGTGATAACAAGAGATTGGAGGTTTGGAGACAGACTCTCGAGTCTAAGGGTTTCAAATTGAGCAGGTCTAAGACAGAGTACCTGGAGTGTAAGTCTAGCGCTGAGTCGAGGGAAGTAGGCGGGGATGTGAAAATTGGATCACCGGTCATCCCAAGAGATAGCTTCAAGTACCTTGGGTTGATGATTCAGGGGGACGGAGAGATCGACGGGGACGTCATTCACCACATAGGGGCGGGCTGGATGAAATGGAGGCTTGCATATGGAGTCTTGTGTGACAAGAAAGTGCCACTGATTCTCAAAGGTAAGTTTTATAGAGTTGTGGTTAGGCTGACCATAAAAAATTGTATGGGGCAAAGTTTTGGGCGATTAAGAATTCCTATATCTGGAGTATAAAAGTAGCAGAGATGCAGATGCTGAGGTGGATGTATGAGCACACTAGGACAGACAAGATTACGAATGAAGACATTCAGAAGAAGGTGGGCGTCGCCAATTTGGGTGATAAGATGGGGAAGCGAGGCTCACATGGTTCGGGCACGTGCAGAGGGGAAGCCTTGATGCACCAGTGGTGAGATGTGAGCGATTGGCCGTAGTGGGTACGAGAAGAGGTAGAAGGAGACTTAAGAAGTATTGAGGAGAGGTGATCAGGCAGGATATGGTACGACTGCAGATTTTCGAAAACATATATCAAGGGCATGGAGGTCAAGCCTTAGGGTTATAGAATAGAGGTAGTAGTTCCTTACTTCATACCGGGGGTGAGGCGGGACTGGATTAGGGTTGATCTTAGAAGACTTGCAGTTTATGTTGAACCCACACTATTCTCGCTATTTATCTTAGCCCCGGTCCTTAGACTCTGGTTACTATTATTGCATGTCATTCATCGTTTGATTTTTATGGTTCTATTATTATTATTACGGTTTCTACTGGAGTAACTAACGAATTCTCTTTTCTTGTTTTTTTCTTGCTTTTTTATTATTTCCAAATTTCTGAATCGGGGATCTATCGACAACAACATCTCTGTCCTATCGGGGCATGGGTAAAATCTGCGTATACATTATCTTCTCCAAACTTTACTTTTTAGGATTTTACTAGATAGTTGCTGTGGTTGTATAAGGCTATAATGAAATATGAATTCAACAGTCAACATTATGACATTTTAACTCTCTTTCTTTTTGCAATCTTGCTGTATTTTGAAGTCATTCTTTTTCCTGCAAGTAAGGGAAAGTTCTTGGATAGAATTACAAAATTTGAGTAACTTAAGTTTCAGAAAGTAACTAAATACAACAACAACAACTACCCAGTATACTCCCACCAGGTGGGGTCTGGGGAGGGTAATATGTAGACAAGCCTTACCCCTACCTGAAAGGGCAGAGAGGCTGTTTCCAATCGACCCCCAGCTCATAGGATAAAAGAAAAAACAGCAATAAAACAAAAACAAAGACAAAAGCAGAAACAATAAAGCATTAGTAACTCCAACAGAAATAGCGTAAATAATTATCTAAACATACGAAACATAAATACAATCGCATGCAATAATATCATACAGTAACTACCATAACTAACAGCCATAGGGGGGACATAAGCTAAAACACAAATCATCTATGGGTAACCCTGCTGACCCACACCCAACCCCGGATGAGGCGTACGATAAACTCTAGGAGCCCCTATCCTACAACCCTGATTCTAGACCTCCAGACTTTCCTATCAAGGGTCATGTCCTCGGAAACCTGCATTCTAGTCATGTCATGCCTAATCACCTCTCCCCAATACTTCTTAGGCCTCCCTCTGCCTCGCCGATCGCCAACAATCTCCAGCCGCTCGCAGCTCCTCACCGTGGCATCGGGACTTCTTCTCCGCACATGCCCGAACCACCTCAGCCTCGCTTCTCGCATCTTCTCATCCACCGGAGCCACCCCCACCTTCTCTCGAATAACTTCATTCTTAATCTTATCTAGCCTGGTGTGTCCGCACATCCACCTAAGCATCCTCATCTCCGCAACCCTCATTCTCTGAACATGCGAGTTCTTTACGGGCCAGCACTCCGCCCCATACAACATCGCAGGTCTAACCACGGCTCTATAGAATTTCCCCTTGAGTTTGTGTGGAACTTTCTTGTCACACAGGACTCCTGATGCAAGCCTCCACTTTGACCACCCCGCTCCTATACGATGAGTGACGTCCCCGTCGATCTCTCCGTCCCCCTGAATCACAGACCCAAAATATCGGACACTTTCCCTCTTGGCAATGGCCTGAGAACCAATCATCACGACCCTGCCTACTTCGTTCGACTCGGCGCTAAAAGAAAGTAACTAAATACAGTTTGGTGAATTTAGGAATGCAAATTTCGATTCTCAAAAGTAATTTCCCTAATCTTTCTCATATTACGAGCTCCTTAACCTCTCAAAATCTTAAAATGAACATAAAATAGTTAGTACTAGTATCAAAACATAAGTTAAGTACCAAATTGGCATTAGCCACATATTGTGATATACATTCATCTAAGCTCAAGCTTCCACTTCAACATATATATATATATATATATATATATATATATATATATATATATATATATAACACAATATAGTACTTCCCTCTACCCAATTTATGGACAAAGACTTTTGAAACTAGATGAATATTTGGGAAAGAGACTATAAAGAAAAGTATGATTTCATAAACGGAGACAGGTAATGAACTAGGTAATTTTAAGTAAGCCGATTATTTAGAGAAATAAATGGAAACAGCAGAGCTATTAGTTGTATATTGCAGAGCTATTAGTTGTATATTGCACATAACACATGTACTGTTCTCACATAACCTCAAAAGAGTCCAAACCTAAATGCAAGGCACATTTTGGAACGAGACAGGAATCTTCCAGTAGGTAGAAAAAGTACATTAAAATTTACTTCAAAAAGCACTTACGAAGACAAATAATTTGAACTTAATCATCCACAAAAAAAAATGAATACCAAGTGCAAACACATTATTTCAAATAAATGTATTAAGTGGAATGATAAATTAATATTACATCATCATACAAAAACTACAAGAATGTTCTCTACCATAATTTCCAAATACAACTAACAACATAACTTACTTTATGCCATAAACCACCCTCGATAACAGATCACAATAGTACAAACCTCAAAAAGTATTTTAACTTTTACGAGTGCGGGTAAAAAATATATTAAATACAGTAAATTTTACTGTTTTTTTAACGGCGGCAGCGCGTGATGGCACTGCATCCACGTCGGTAAGGATTCGCCTGAGCTCCGGGACGGCAATTGTAGTACGAAGCACCTCTTCTCGAACACGGAACTCTGTTCCTGCTCAGCGCACCGTAGCTAATGTACCTCCTTCGATACGCTAAAATGCGCCGGGTGCTCTCAGACTCCATTGAGTACTCCTCGTCACTTCCATTTTCAGCCAACAACTCACCGATCGAACCTTCATAGATCGATGAAGCCGATGACGTCATGGACAGCGTCATTGGATAAAAGCCGAGCTCGTGGGCCCCAGTAGCTGCTGCCGCTGCCGCTCCGATGAGGAAAATCGAAGAGATCAACAGAATGATGAAAGGGTTCACTTTCACCATCGCCATTTTGTGGGTTTTGGGATTTCTGAGAAAATGAGGAATTTTCTGGAGAAAATTTTGTTTTTTTGATGGAAAGTTGGGGAGAAAAATATATAAAGAAGTAATGAGTTGAAAAAGAGAAAAAAAGGAGTGGAGTATATTTATAAGCGGGGATAAGGATTTTTAAAAAAGGACCTTTCAGATGAGAAGTAATAACGAGAGTGCCATGTGATTTTTGTCATTTTGCTTCTAAATAATGCAAAGGCGAAATTTAGTGTAGGAGGAATAATAATGATTTAGTGGAAGACTTAGAGGTGTTAAACGGGCCGGATTAGCCCGTTTTCGAACTGCCTAGACGTGTTAGAACCCGGAACTGGTCCGGATCGGTAAGGAGGGTTGGGCTGGGTTGGGGGGTTGGGCTGAGTTTGAACGGTTTAAATTTTTGAAACGGGTTATCCGGTCCGATAAAACCCATTAGATGAACAGTGCCATTAAACCAGTTAACTGGCCCTGCCCGGAAAGTGAATATACCGTGAATATACCATAAATATATTATAAATATACCATGAATATACCAATTATTGTATACTCCCTTCGTTTCATATTGTTTGAGGTACTTTCCTTTTTAGTCTGTTCCAAAATAAATGACACGTTTCTAAATATGGTAATAATTCAACTTTAAACTCTTCATTTTACCCTTTTTGCCCTTAGTGAGAAGCTTTTATACCCACACAAATGGTATGGCCCCACAAACCTTTTACCCCTTAGTCTTTTAAGATCACGAATTTTAAATGTCTTCTTCTTTTTTCTTTAATTCCGTGCCGAGTCAAACTAGCTCAAATAATATAAAATGGAGGGAGTACTAATAATTTAAAATTATTGAAATTTAACATGTAGTGTATATATTTAGGGTATAAAACTATAAATTCTCAAATCATAGAATATGATGGTAACGTATTATTTTTAAAATATGCTATGTATGTGTTATTTTAAGATTTTAAGACAATTTATATTATTTTAAAATTATGAGACATATTTATACTTAATGTTTTAGTTTGTTAGAATAATTTAGATTATTATTAATTTATTATGCATGAAAATTTAGTTTTACTATTTTTTTGTTAATTTACTTTTTAAATGCAAACTTTAATTTTAAATTTTAAAATAAATGTAGTACTTGCAATTCATAAGTGTAATTTTTTTCCAACTTCCTTGTATTCTTTAAATTAATACAAAGTATTAATATAACTTACAATAGTTATATAAAATTTTTAAAAATAATTAAAAATACACTAAACCCGGCCCGACCCGGCCCCATCAACCCCTAATCCTTATGATTCAATTTTTATTCGGATTAATCCAAACCCGTTAAACTCGTTAAAACCCAACCCGTAACCAGCCAGAAATCGAACCCGTACGGGTCAAAAAAATCCAGGCCCGGCCCGGCCCGATCCACCCGTTAGACACCTTTGGTGAAAGTTATGATGGTATAAGGACGACCATAAAACTAAGTTTTTCTTCTTCTCCTTTTTTTTGTTTTTAGTTTGGATTCTTTCCTAAGGGTGTTATGTGGTTGGCATATGTACAACAACATAGATATTCTTATAATTGTATTAATCAAAATAAAACTATATATAATTGATATGAGTTGTAAAATAAACTAATATGGTAGTAGTTGTTATATTGACATTGTTGGTATATAAGTTCACGAGTTCGAGCCATGGAAACAACCTCTAGTAGAAATATAAGGTAAGGTCACGTACAATAAACCCTTGTGATCTGACCCTTTCTCAGATCCCACACATCACGGGAGTTTAATGCACCGAGCAACCCTTTTTCTTTTTTATTATGTGTCTCGGTAGTATCAAATGAATATGTGTTATACACATATTATTCATATCCGACAATGAATAATTATCATCGTTGATAAAAACTTAAAGATCGAATATGGTCTATACTTACCCCAAACTCGTAAATACATGACATGTGTTTGTACATTAATTACCCTAAAAACTGGATAAACATTAAACTTGTAATGTGATTTTAAGGATACATGATTTCACCTTATACCTGTTGATTAACTTATAGATAAGTGATGGGAATTGACAAGAATGTAAAACAAACCAATGCCTGGACGATTCCCTCGAACAACCCTCAAGCTTAGTAAAGTAAGAAAAATTAAAGAGCAACAAATTGATAAACCAGAGAAAAAGAAAAATATTATATTGCTTTGATATGTATGAATGTAAGGTGTTTACAAATGATGGGGACACCTTTTATATACTAGAGGAATCCTAATTATGGTATAATTCTAATTATAAAAGTAAATCCCATGATTAACACAAATAACCTCCCCTTGATTTGATATGTTTCGAGATTTTTGCCGTGATCTTCGATCGATTACAGATATTCTGCCTTTCTGTTATTGCGCTTCGCTCGAAGTCGATCATGTTAAGCCTCGATTGCTGATGGCCTCAATCTCGATGGGCACTTTGATTCTTGAACTCAATACCTTGTCTTCGTGCTCTAGCCTGATTCATTACGGGGCTAATCCTCGACGTTATTCCTTGGTCTCTATTTAATGGCAAAATCGGGCAAACCTGATTTCAACCGTATACAGATAGTCCCCTCATTTCTTGAGAGTGTAATGAGAATAAATGAACCGAGCCTTCAATTTTTTACCCCGACCAATTATGACGTCACCCTCGTGACATAAGCGATGAAAGTGACTAAAGCGTCACGTCTGTACAGTTCCCAAAATTAATGATCGTCAGTCAATGGTCGACCACTAGCATTTTCAAACCGTCATAGCAAGTATTATAAATAGATCATCTTCATAATTTTCTCAAACTTTACTTTTAAAATTTATCCTAATCTTCAAAACACTTCTTCTCCCTTCAAGTTTTTCAATTCTTCACATCCTGTTTGCCAACCCTCTTATCAAACAACAAGTTTTATCTTCTTCTTTCTATGAACTCATATAACAATGGCAAAAACATAAAAAATTGTTCCTTAAAAGGAAAAAACCTTTTCATCGCGGCCGACCGGTGATAAGACGCCGGTGGAGTCACGTATTGAAGAGTGCGTTCCCGGATCATGCGATCTTACCTCCGATTTCAAAGTTGAGAAACCCTCGTCCGTCCCTGGCCGATGCGAGCCAATGTCAAGATACATATGCTGATAACCGATGGCGATATTAAGTAGGTGAAAAAAGATTTCCATTGGGAAAACAAAGAGGTGGTGATTCCTACCCTTGAGAAGGACATTACCACTTATGTGAAAGGGCTTTTAAGTGTCTACACTTACCCTTTTATGTTGGGTCCTATCGATCCCGTTATTATCGACTTCTGCCACCAATACTGTATAACCCTAGGCCAAATAGACCCTTCTTTTTGGCGCATCACTATTTTGCTCTGCTTCTTTGTGAGCAAGGTCGAATAAATGTATTTCACCCTCGACCATCTTATTAGACTATATAGCCCCCATCTCTATCGAGGTGGATTAATAACGCTTCAGTGCCGGGCCACAAATGTTTTGCTCTCGAGCAGTAAGGACAAAGATTGAGTATGGATGGGCCAGTTTGTCCGAGTGAGGACATCCTACATAATCTCGTCCGAGAAGATGTCATTCCCCGAAGAATGGAACATGAAGCGTAAGTACAAATCCACCAATAGATTCTATTGATCATTTTGCTTCCTTTACCTTTTCTCATCAGCATTTTTTCTTATGGAGCAACGCTCTTTTGGGTGCCTGGTGTAATTTTGAACCTTGAGGGCTGGGTTCAGAAACTGGTATCAACCTCTTCATATACTGAGTGCTATTGGCGTGATTTTGCAAGGGACCGATGGGATTCCAAAAACTAAAGTAAGTTTCTTTGTTATGCGACTGACGTTCTTCTACGAAATGTCTCTTTTTATTTCTATATGGTTTCCTTTCATACAGGTCTCGGGAAAATCACTATCATGAGGCCTCCCCTACCAAGGGAAGAGGAGAAGGCCCCGAAATCGGCCAAGGATAAGAAGAGAAAAAGGTTTTCGCTCTCCGGTACTTCGAAGCCTAAGAAAAGTACGACTCATAGGTCAAAGAAAGATATCGCTGCCCTGCCTGCGGATGTAGTTCAAAAGCTATGAGATGAGGAAGACAAAAAAATGACGCTGAATACGAGTTGGCGGCTCGAAAGAGGAGCGTTGAGGTCTCGAAGGTTGTTGAAAGGTGACAGTCGATGAAGTTCAGCTTCATGCCGAGGGGATTTTGGAGGATGGACCGAGCAAAGTCACCGAGTCATCGGAGGACAAGTCATCATAGGCCAAAGATGTCTCCCGATATGATGGTCGATCGATTGACGTACCTGAAAGGGCCAGTTCTGAGGCCCTTAAAATGAAGAGAGTGCCACAAGTGTTCCGCTTGGAGCGATAAATGTTGATGATTCACCTTCTCTCCCTTCATTTTCCGAGGGACAAACTCATGAAGCCTAGGACAGTTGGACCCCCGATATATAAAAGATCGGCGAAGGGAAAGAATTTTTTCATGGCGTACTTCACGGGGGTGAAAGAGACTTCCAATCTAGGTGATGCATCGAGTATCTTCGATGAAGCCCATCGACTTCTGAGTTAGGTAAGTCTTAGCTCATCGGGTGATGCAGTATAATATTTTTGTCTTTATTTCTTCTTGTTTGATTTCCTTTCTTCCTCTATAGGCTTTGAAGCTTTATTGAAAATCATTTTCTAAATCCCGGGATGAGATGGACCGGTGTGAGGCTGACCTCAAAAAGCTTACGGAGGAGAGGGATGCCCTAAAACTCCTTATTGAGCAAAAGGAAGACGAGGTCAAGGGCCTTAGAGCTGAATTGACAATAGATCATAAAGCGGAAACTAACTTGATTGAGCATTTCATTAATTTCGATAGCTCATTTTATTTACCTGAGGTCGAAGACTAACACTTCAATCTTACAGGTCTAGCAAAAGGCCAAAAGATCGAGCAACTTCCCGAGGAGGCCAAGATGAAGGAGGCAGAGACCTTGGGGTGGAAACAAAACATGGACCGCCTTGCCTCGGAGAAAGACACTGCTCGAACCCATCTATCTTCAGCCGAACGTCAACTCTAAAGCATGTAGTAGGAGAGCTTGGACCGAGCCAAGTAAATTGAGGAGCTCGAGGCCTGGTTGGCTGCTGAGCTTGCGAAAGTCGCATCTAAAGCAGAAAGAATAAAGGCCGATGTAGAGGCGGTCATGGCCATCTATCGAGCTGATGCTGAAGTTGCTCATGCTTGAGGAAAGGAAATTTATGATGTTTCTCAGGTTCGATCATTCTGCTTTGCTGAGCATACCAAGTCCTAGTCTCGGAGAGAGACTCTCGAAGAAATTCATGCTCGTGATTTTAACCTCACTACCGATATCGAAAACACGAAAGTGCTCGCTGAAGCCAAAATTTTTCTCTCTGATGATGATGATTACGGGAGCAGAAGTGGATCCGAGAGCAGAGAAGATGAAGTTGAAGCTCTCGGGGAAGATTAGGCACTTTAGAGTTTTTTCTTCTTTTTTGGATTTTTGTGTAAGACCCTGAGTGGTCTTTGTAAATACTTTTGCATATATGAAAGATCCTTTTTCTTTCCGATTTGTCTCTGGTTTCTATTTCGTGAAAATTCTCTTTTGCTTTTTCCTTTATGATAATTTTGATATACTTTAGATCTTGTGATAACTTTGACTCAATTCGTTTCCTTGTGAAAATTTTGTTGGAATTGAATTTCTATAGTTTCTACAATCGAGTGAGTATTTGTTCGAACTCGGAGTAGAAAAAACCCTTTGGTTTTGGTTATGCGAGAGTGGGTTCTCGAGATCAACAATGTGATGGCCCTTAGGCTCTTGAATCGGGCCGATATGGCCTCAAAAGAGTGGTTTTCCCTTTTTTCGGCTTAAAAGTTTAATCATATACACATTTGCTATGCCTTATAATGATATAAATCTGTACCCATTAGGATTCAATATTATCAAAAAATCTTTCTTATGCCTTAGCATAAGTTTGTTCAAGGTTCAAACAATTTGGTCCTCTTAAGGTTTTCGAGGGTTGATGTTATCGAATCCTATGTAAATTTGCCGAGGGTAGCCCTTTGTTTAACTGGTTTTATGAAAATATTTGAAGGGCTATTTGATTAATGAATTTGGACGTCTCCGAACCGTGTTAGTTTGACCGTAGCCTTTAACTTGTTATTTGCCAATTGGGCTTGTTTCTCTATAATACTTCAAACTTGTTCGAAGTATCAGTCCTCAAGTGGGAAGGTCGTGGCCTATAAAATCGAGGATTACCTTTTTAGGGTCTTAATATTTCAAAGTTAAATAATTAGAGCATGTTGATTTCAGATGACAGTCCTCGAGTACGAGGTTAATTGCTCGAGCCTTTGTTGCGATTGGCTCTTGAGCCAGTTTTCGCAATATATCGTAAGTATGAAATTGTAAAGTACAAATTTCACTAAGGCAGAGAATATTTGATAAGGAAAAATTACTTATTTAAATAGATCATCCGTGCGTACATATTTTGTCAACGGAGCTCGATGAGTAATCTACAAGGACACAGTTCATTCGACCGTTTGGCACTTTACAAACTTTTACTTATCGAGACTTGTTGATACGAAATACATTTTTTTAGAACATAACATCTGAGGGTGATGACCCCTAATATTTGAGGTTGATTGTAAAAAAGCTTTTGATACTATTAAATTGTCTCGAGTTAAAAACCTTGCCAGAAAAATCCATTTGGGATAAAAACCGACCTAAGGGGAAACGAGTGCAATGCGTGCTTTAAAACCTAAGGTCTTCGTGTTGAAGGATTTCTCGACGTCTTCGATCGAACATCCATAACAAATTAGTATCAAACACAAATGAAAAGGGGGGAAGTCTTACATAGAAATATTATCGTTTAAGGAGTGATAAGTTTCAATTATTTGGCAATTGTTCGCCGTCCATTGTGCCAATGTTGTAGGATCCCTTTACGATGACAGCGAGGAACTAATATGGACCTTCCCAATTCAGGCCGAGTTTCCCCTCGTTTGGATCTCGTGTATTGAGGGTGACTTTCCTTAGAACTAAGTCCCATATTTTGAAGTGTTGAAGATTGGCTCTTCGATTATAATATCTTTCAATTTGTTGTTTCTGGGAGGCCATTCGAATGAGTGCGGCTTCCTATTTTTATGTCTAGCAATTTGAGGCTTGTGTTCGTAGCCTCGTGATTTGATTCCTCCGGTGTGTATCGAAACCTAACGCTGGGTTCCCTGACCTCGACTGGGATTAAAGCTTCGGCTCCATATACTAAGGAGAACGATGTTGTCCCCGTACTAGATTTTGATGTCGTTCAATATGCTCAAAGGACTTTGAGCAATATTTCCCTCCATTTTCCCTTAGCGCCGTTCAACCTTTTCTTTAGGTTTTGAATGATGGTCTTGTTTGTTGATTCGGCCTGTCCGTTCCCACTAGGATGATACAACATTAATACTATCCTTTTTATTTGTTGTTCTTCAAGGAACTTCGTTATTTTGCTGCCGATAAATTGCTTTCCATCTTCACATGCTATCTCGGGGGGTATTCTGAATCGACATATGATGTGATCCCAGATGAAGTCTATAACTTCTTTTATTTCTGACTTCCTCGAAACCTATGCTTCAACCCACTTAGAGAAATAGTCATTCATAAATAAAATAAATTTATCTTTACATGGAGCCGATGGCAGAGGACCAACGATGTCTATCCCGAATTTCATGAATGGCCATGGGGATTGAACCGATTGAAGTTGCTCTCTGGGTTGTGGATCATCGGTGCATGCCTTTGGCATTTGTCACATTTTCGAACGAATTCCTTAGTGTCTTTTTCCATATCGATCTAATAGAATCCCGCTCTGATGACTTTGTGAAGATTCGATGCCGGAATGTTTTTCTCAAGTACCTTCATGAATTTCTCTTAGAACGTAATCCGTGTCTCCAGGGCCTAAACATACTTCCAATGGCCTATCAAGCATCTTGTTGTATAATGTTCCATCTTCGGCCAATGTGAATCCTGCAGCCTTTGTTCGAAGGTCCTTGATTCCTTATGATCCGATGGAAGCTACCTGCTTTTCAGATACTCGATATATTTATTCCTCCAATCCCAAGTTAGGGTTGTGGAGTTTATTTATGCATGGCCCTCTTCGATCACTAACCTCAAAAGTTGCACAATAGTCCCCGAGCTCTGTTCATTATCTTCGATCGACTACCTTAAATTTGCGAGGGCATCAACCTCGCTATTCTGTTCTCCAGGTAAGTGTTGTAGCGTCCATTCTTTAAATAGATGTAGAGACACTTGTAACTTGGCTAAGTAACTCTGCATCCAATCTTCCCGAACCTCAAAAGTTCTGTTGACCTGATTTACCACAAGTTGGGAGTCATGCTTGGCCTTGATGACATTAGCTCCCAAGCGTTTCGCTAGCTTGAGACCTGCAATTATGGCCTCATACTCGGCCTCATTGTTCATCAATTTTGAAGTTTCGATAGACTGGGTAATCGTATTGCATGTGGGTTGCTTCAAAACAATGCCTAGCCGGAACCCCTTCACATTTGAAGTAGTGAAAAGAGTCCACACCCCCGAGGATGTACCCGATTTTAGCAATAGTTCCTTTTTGACCTCGGGTACGAGGGCTGGTGTGAAGTTGGCCACAAAGTCTGCTAAGATTTTAGACTTGATGGCCGTTCGAGGTTGTTACTTTATATTGTACACACCGATTTCGACGACTCATTTGGCCAGTCAGCCCGAGAGTTCGGGCTTTTGAAAAATGTTACGAAGGGGGTAGGTGGTTACAACAAAGATATGATGACATTGAAAATAATGTTTTAATTTCCTAATGGCACTTATTAGGGCAAGTGCTAATTTTTCTAAGTGTGGGTACCGGGTTTCAGCCTCACCTTAAGTTCGGCTAACATAATAAACAGGAAGTTGCGTACCTTGCTCTTCTAGAACTAGGACACCACTTACTGTGACCTCCGAGACCGCAAAATATAAGTAGACTGCTCGTTAGTTTTCGGTGTATGAAGCAATGATGGGCTTGAAAGATACCGCTTTAATTCTTCCAATGCCTGTTGGCACTCCGGGGACCAGGTAAAGTTGCTCTTGTTTTTAGAAGTGAGAAGAACCTGTGGCTTCAATCTGAAGACCTTGAGATGAACTAGCCTAAAGAGGTTATCCACTCTATTAATCTTTGTACGACCTTAACGTTGTCCACAACTGCGATGTCTTCGATTGCCTTGATTTTGTCGGGGTTGATCTCGATTCCCTGATTTGACATCATAAAGCCGAGGAACTTGCTTGAACTGACCCTAAATGGACTTTTTTCAGGGTTGAGCTTCATGTTGTATTTTCTCAATATGTCGAAGGTTTCTTGTAAATGTGTCAAATGGCCCTTTTACACGCAGGGACTTAACTAGCATGTCATCAATATAAACCTCCATTGATTTACCTATTTGTTCTTCGAACATTCGGTTTACTAGGCGTTGATAGGTAACACCAACATTATTTAGCCCAAACGACATTACATTATAGCAGTAAGTAATGTACTTAGTGATAAATAAAGCCTTTTCCTGGAAGGTTTCTTGTAAATGTGTCAAATGGTCCTTTACACGCAGGGACTTAACTAGCATGTCATCGATATAAACCTCTATTGATTTACCTATTTGTTCTTCGAACATTCGGTTTACTAGGCGTTGATATGTAACACCAACATTATTTAGCCCAAACGACATTACATTATAGCAGTAAGTACCGTACTTAGTGATAAATAAAGTCTTTTCCAGGTCCTCCGAGTTCATTTATATTTAATTGTACCCGGAGTAGGAATCGAGAAAGATGAGGGTCTCGTGCTGGCCGTGACATCGATCATGCAATTGATATTCAACAAAGGAAAAGAATCTTTAGGTCATTGTTTGTTTACGTCTTTATAGTCTATGCACATTGAGTTTATTCCTTTTCGTAGGGACTACGACTACATTTGCTAGCCTTTCAGGATACTTTACTTCCCGAATGGACCCTATTTTGAGAAGTTTGGTTTCTTCATCCTTGATGAATGTATGCTTAACCTCGGATTGTGGCCTTTTATTTTACTTTACCGGTCTGAACATTGGGTCCAGGCTCAATCGATGAGTGGTAATCTCCAGCGAGATCCATGTCATGTCAAGGTGGGACCAAGAAAAATGATCTATATTTTTTAATAAGGAATTTAATGAGTTTTCCCCTAATATCGGGAGTTAAGCCCATGCCCAAGTATACTTTTCGATCGGACAAGTGCTCGATCAGTATGACTTGTTCCAGCTCTTCACCCGGCGACTTTATGGCATCGAAATCATCAGGGATTAAGAAGGTCCGAGGTATCATATAATCATCATCCTCGATGGTTTCCTGCTATTCCAATATGTTCAAGGCGGCGACTATCGTTTCTATTTGACTTCTTGCTTTTCCTTCAATCTTGTTCCCTTTGTCATTCCGGTGTTGGGAACTTCAACACTTGATGAAGCATTGTTGTTACCACTCTCATATTATGGATCCAAGGTCTCCCGAGCAGTGCGTTGTATCTCATATCACCTTCTATTACATGAAACTTTATTTCCTGGATAGTTTTGACCACGTTCACGGGAAACATGATTTCCCCTTTGGAGGTTTCACTTGCCATATTGAAATCATTGAGTACTCGAGATACAGGAACGATTCGATCTTAAAAGCCTAGTTGCTATACAACCCTCGATTGAAGAATGTTTGCCGAGCTACCCGGATCAAACAACACCAGTTTAACTTGAATTTTATTCATAAGGATAGATATTACCAGTGCGTCATCATGAGGCTGTTCGATTCCTTATGCATCCTTATTGTTGCGAGATGGTATCCTCTAGTAAGTAATCCCGAGTACTTTCTTCCTTGTGATTGTCGCTTTGGTGAGTTTGAATATCGAACCTTACGGAACATCGACCCTACCGACAATCATATGAATCATGTGCTACGATTCTTCCTGTTCGTTTTCCTATTTGCGACCCTGTCTTTGAAGTGATTTTTAGCTCGATCACATATGAACTCTCGAAGGTGACCCTTGTTGAATAAATGAGCTACCACATCCCTTAACTATCTACAATCTTCGATGCTGTGACCATGGGTTCCATGGTACTTGCACATTTGTTGGATTCCTTTGATTTGGATTAGTTAATAGGGTTCTGGGCCAACTAGTCTTGATTCGTCCAATGGCTGACACAATACCTAAAACATCGATGTTGAAGTTGTACTCCGATAATCGTGGCATTTCTTTAGGCTCGACATATTTATCGAAGCCACTCTTACTCGTGAGCCCTCGGGAATTTTGACCTCGGGAATTTTGACCTCAATCATTCCTTAGATCTTTTTTGATGGGATTATGTCCCGATCCGTTGTTCCTATGATCTGTGCTATATGGTTGGTACCGATCACTATTCGATTGGGAATCTATATCAATGTCTCTTTGAATCCCGCCTTCGGATCTATTTGGGTAAACAGAATCGGACGGGGCTCCCAACTGATCGTCCTCGACTCTGATCTTTCACTGGTACTGATTATGCATGTCGGCCCAAGTCACCACTGGATATTCAATCAGACTCTGCTTTAGTTGACGTGATGTATCAAAACTCTGATCGTTCAAAGCCTAAGTAAATGCTTGGACAACCCAATCATCGATAATCGAGGGTAGGTCCATGCGTTCCATCTGAAATCGAGATACGAATTTCCTTAGCATTTCATTATCCTTTTGTCTCACTTTGAAGAGGTCCGACTTCCTGGTCTTTACCTTTATTGATCCGGCGTGTGCATTTACAAACAGATCGACGGGCATGGTGAAATAATCAATGGAATTGGGCGGTAAATTATGGTACCATATCGTTGCCCCCTTTGATAAAGCTTTTCAAATTTTATTCAGCAAAACGAATTCAATCTCATCATCTTCTAAGTCATTTTCCTTTATTCCGCATGTGTACGAAGTGATGTGTTCATTAGGATCAGTGGTCCTTTTGTACTTGGGGATGTACGACATACGGAACTTCTTAGGAATGGGCTTCGGCGCCCAACTTTGAGGAAAAGGATTCTGCACGAACTTCTTCTAATCCAAACCCATTAGGATCGGGGGTGGCCCTGGTATTTGGTCAACTCGTGAGTTGTACGTTTCTACCTTTTTATCATTAGCCTCGATTTTTCTTTCACTTAATCTATTCGTTTAGTCGATTTTTCTTTCACTTAATCTATTCGTTTAGTGGCTCTTCGAGCATCTTCATGATGGGGGTGGGGGGAGGATCAGCCCCCGATCCATTATCATTTAATTTCTCTTGTATAGGTTTGACCCTATGAACAACTTCCTGTAGTGTATCGCGTTTTATTTTGCTTGGTGCCCGATTTTGGAGTTGCGCTATTACATCCTGCTGAGTTTGTAATATTTCAAATATCATTCGAAAGTTAATCCTGTCTTCTTGACCGCTCTGTGCATTTTGATCGGCTGCTCGGGCATCTCTACGGATGCTATTTTTAGGGTCGGCGCCTAAATTTTCATGAATCGCAAAACGAGAATTGACATCAATTGGATTTAAGGCCTATGTCTATTGAGATTGATTAGAGGCTCTCCGTTTCTCGGGGCGACTATGTTCTCGTTCTCGCCGTGAAGACCAAGTCCAGTTTCTGTGTGAGTGGGCACTGTTTGTGAGTTTGAAATGTTGATTCCTGAAATCAAAGGCACTTACAAGAACAAGTGTAAAAGCAGTGTATGTTATGAGGATTAGTACTAGGCAATCACTATTATCCTTAGCCCCATGGTGGGGCCAAACTGTTTACCCTAAAAACTGGATAATAATTAAACGTGTAATGTGGTTTTAAGGACACGTGATTTCACATAATACCAGTTTATTAACTTAAAGATAAGTGATGGGAACAGATAAGAATGTAATCTAAACCAATGTTTGGACGGTGCCCTCGAGCTGATGAACCTTCGAGCTTAGTAAAGTAAGACAATTAAAGAACAACAAGTTGATAAACCAGAGAAAAAGAGAAATATTATATTGCTTTGATCTGTATGAATGCAAGTTATTTACAAACGATGGGATCCCCCTTTATATATAGAGGAATCCTAATTATGGTATAATTCTAATTACGAAAGTAAATCCCATGATTGGTACAAGTAACCTCCCTTGATTTGATCTATTTCGAGATTTTCATCGTGATCTTCGATCGGCCATGGATATTCCTCCTTTCCGTTATTGCGTTTCGCTCGAAGTCGATCATCTTAGGTCTCGATCGCTGATGGCCTCGATCTCGATGGGCACTTTGATTCTTGACTCGATACCTTGCCTTCGTGCTCTGGCTTGATCTATTACGGGGCTGATCCTCGATGTTATTCCTTGGTGTTTATTTAATGGAAAATTCGGGCAAACCGGATTTTAACCGTATACAAAATATAATAGAGCTTTAGAACTTAATCATAATTAAGTAAGATACACCTTATTAATCACTTAACTATAGATGAATTTATATAGTATAAATTCACGATGCGCGTAAATATTTACTTGTAATCCACTGCCCCATAGTTATGGCTAGACAATATAAGGAGTGGAAACATAATAATAACGATAATAATTCAGTATAATTCCACGTGAAGTAAAGTTTGGGTAGGATAGAGTGAATACAAGCTTTACTCTTACACTGTGAAGATAAAGATATTATTTTCGATAGACTTTCGGTTAAAAAAAAAAAATACAAAATCAAGCAGTGACAACATCAAAATAATAAGGTGATAGAATAATTGAAAGAGCCGCAATACGATAACAACAATGGAAAGAAGTGAAAAATTTAGGAGGAAGGAGGACATATATAGAGCAACATCGAGGGGGATATAAACATTCCTGCACAAATATAACAATGCACGGGTCAAACAGCTTATCCTCGGGAGGAAGAAGTGAATTTTTTTGGAAAAGGCGAAATAGCTTTGTGGCCACTTAAATTTGTATCCGTTTGTAAAGCCGATACATAAACTTATCGTTTTTCCATTTGAACATTCCAACTTGACAGAATGAGTACTAATAAATACATCCAGTAGAGCATGTATAATAATTGAGCTGACATGCACAACACATCGTATGTGAGATTACTTATTACTTGACATGTGTTATTTGTAGGTCTCATTTTCAAATACTAAATCTAAAACTCACAAATTAAAAACAAAAAAAAAATGAGAAAAAAGACCTAACACGTCCTTCTTCTCCATTCACCCACCTCCATTTCTTACCTTATTCTTATTCTTTCTTCTCCTTTCTCTTTTGACTTATTGTTTTTTCTCTCTTATTCTGAATCAATTTCACAACTCAACTATGGCTATGATTAGACCAAGGAAAAATTAAATTTTGGAAATTTTAGAAATTCAATAGGAATCCATTATTTTGAAACAATGGAAGCCACTGAATACCATTGCAAATATCTACCCCTTTTTTGCTATTGTTTTGGAAAGAGATTGATGATAGGGTTTTCTTCAGACCACTAATGGTTTAGGGTAGTGTGTACTTTTGATCTCCATAAAACTTAAATGGATGCCACCTCTACTTCACTGACAACCAGTCATAATCTCATCTTTTCTAAAACTCCAAAACCGTAAGATATAAGTAAAAATACACAATCTTCATACCGATTTTTGGCCGTAATTAAACTTTCTGATGTTCTCTCTTCTTGCTTAACTTGAAGAGAAGAAAGAGAGCGGAAATGAGTATTGACAGGCTAGGGGTAATTTTTTTTCTTTTCTTTTTTTTTAATTTTTTTCTATTTATTATAGTATTTTCTTTAATCAAATTATTGTATTCACGTGCATTTTCTGTGTGATTGATACGCATTTTGTCCACATCAACTATGTTACTATCACATAAGCATAGTCAATGGTTAAAGTGGTTTATTAGTACTCGTTCTGTCAAGTTGGAGCGTTCAAATGGAAAAAATTACAAATTTATGTATCGGCTTTACAAATGGCTACAAATTTAAGTGGCCACGAGGCCATTTCGCCTTTGGAAAAATCTTCCCAAACAGGCACTTAATGTGTATATTTTTCATTTCAAACAATTGATTTCTCAAAATATATTGCCAACTTCAGCGTAAGAATTGTCAAAATATACAAATTTTGTGAAAATTCTATATTTGTATTGCTTCTGGCCTGCATTTGAAAAATAAATTTTGGTTTTTTGCTCGAAAGAAAAATAATAATCTAAGGCGTGTTGATTTTGATTTTGGAAGTGGGGCATCATTACATTTAAATGGAAGAAGATGGTACAACATGATGAGCTGTAGTTACTGATTGATGAAGCAATTGTAGGTACACGTGTCACTTCCTCAATGGATTGATTCTTTTTCCATTTTGTATTTTTAATTTCTAAAATATGTACAAATATATTCGCCGCTTCGTCTTTTATTCGTCTATGGAGGAGTTAATTTCGGCTTTATTTCCGGCGTTATATATATATATATATATATATATATATATATATATATATATATATATATTATATATCTTTGTACTTTTATTTTCCATCAAATATATATTAACAAGATATCAAAGTTTGTAAAAAAAAAAAATTAGAAGTCACGACTAGCTGTATTTGCATAAACACAAGATTTATAAGTCTATAATCCATTCATGAAATTGAATCTAATTTAGTTCTGACTTTTTTCCTTTTCGTATGACTTGTCATCATTATTATTACTTTAATATTACATAGATTTCTTCTCGTCCTATCTCAAAATTATTAAGGATGACAATCCATATTCAGCCAAATATATTCACAAATAACTTTTAGAAAGAAAAGGGATAGGGGTGGCGAGAGTAAATTTATAGGATTCAAATCGATATGAACAAAGCGAGGTTATGGAGTTTTGGAAATGAATTAGGTGATGATTTTTGTTACACTATATTTATTTTGGCAAATTGTATAAATGGTCATTAAATATCTTCTTTTTCACCCAAGTAACATAACATTATTTTGTCACACAAAAAATACAATATTCTCACCAAATAAGAGAAAACTCACAACGTCTAAAAATATAAATAAATAGGTATATCCAAAATGAATTAGAGTAATCATGTGAAAGTATAAGAAGGGGTATGAACTGTAAAAATTCTTTTAGTATTGATCAAGTTACTTCTTAGTCAACAGAGATTATCATGCTAGCAATAGTTAGAACAATAAATATATAAATGTTATAAGATAGGAAATGAAAGTCAAATGAGGAAGTGAAATTTATATTTGTTCATATATTGATGTAGCGCTTTCATCCAGCTCCCTTGCGTCACAAGGTATCTTTTAGATCTTTAATCGAAATGAGTTACAGGTAAGTGTGTGATTTTCTTTTATTCACCACCAACGAGTTACAGTAGCTTTTCTTGATACAATCTTTCATATGTTTTTTTTCTCTCTATATTTTGAGACACTAGTAGGAATAGAAAAGCAGTGTTTTTGTTAAGAATAGAAAGACCGAAAATTATATGAAAGTTGTACGGTGATCTTCAAGTCTTGCTGCTCTTTATATACTCGCCAATGTTTGTGATGTGTTCTATATTCCTTGTGCTGAGAGATCAAAAAACTCAAATCTCTTTGATTGTATTTTTCCATTTGAGGCAGTTATACTCTAAGAGCAGGAGGGATACTTCTTGAATCCAGTATAGAGAATGTGGCTGGATTCATTAAATCAATTTGCTCGTCAGATCCTCTTTGATAACGACAATATTGATCTTCACAATTTTTTTTCTTGGCAATCTTCCTCAATGCATATAAAGGCAGATTTGAAGCTATTGATTGATCTCATATCTGTCAATGGGCCATATTGTAACGACCCGACATGTTATTTTGAGTTTTTAATATTTTGTACGGTAATTTGAAGTCTTGAATAGTTTCATATTATGTATTATGATTTGTGTGTATAGTCGATTTTAATTTTCGAGCGATTCGAGATTGATTTGGAAGAACGATTCTCATTTTTAGAAGCTTAAAGTTGGAAGAGTTGATAAAGTTTGATTTTTGCGTATTCAATTTCGGATCGAAGTTTTGATAGTTCTGTTAGACCCGGATGGTGATTTTAAACTTAGGCGTATGTCCGGAATCGGATTCAGATTCAGAGGTTCCTAGGTTGATTTAATACTTTTGGTGAAAGTTGGCAATTTGAAGATTTATAATTTTTCTTAAGTTTGACCATATGTTGACTTTATTTCATCCGGGTTTAAATTTTGATTTCGGAATTGGAACAAGTCTATTCTTTCATTTGGAACTTGCCAGCAAACTTTGGTGTCATTCCACATTGGTTTGATAGGAATCTGACGGATAGTTGTGTTTTTAGCAATTCTTGAGTTTCATTGTCATTTTCATATATTTTGGAGTCAGATTCTTGGTTCTGGATGTTATCTTGGTATTTTGATCGCGCGAGCGAATTCTTATGTGTTTATGTACTTGTGGGATATTTGGTATGAAGCGCTAGGGGCTTGGCTGAGTTTCGGACGTATTTCAGAATATTTTCGGGCTGTTTCAGTTTTGCTAATTCTTTGCTGGTGCCTCATGTCTTGCAAATGCAAGACATTGTTTGCATTTACGGACCTCATATTTGCGAGGTGGGAACTGCATTTTCAAGGTTTGCTGGAACTGGGTGATTCGCATTTGCAGATATTTGGTTCGCTTTCACGATGGGAGGCTTGGACTGGGTGAGTCGCAATTGCGATGGGTCTGTCATTGTTACACCCCATATTTTTGTACGTGAAAGTATGCCATAAGCGAATTGATGTAATTCTGGAAATGAGATGTCACATTCTGTATTTTCGTAAGTTAAAGTTTCGTCATAAGTAATCGACGCAGACTCGGGAATGAGATTATTTTTGAGGTTATAAATATTATGCTATTTCAAACAAGTGATATGTAAATTTATGAAGGTGAGAGGTAAGCGAATCAAAGAAAATGAGTTTCGTCGAAGTTTGACATTTTGGGATAACATACAGTCTGAGATATAATACCCAGTGTTTATGGACTAATGCCATATAAGGTACCACACGACCATGATAGCAAAGTGTATAAAGTGTGTTAAAAGTAAGTAATATTTAATTAATTTGAGATAATTCTTAATTATGTAATTAATTAATTAATTATTAGATTAATGGAGTATTAGTAAGTTAATTAAAAAAAAGGGTGAATTATTTGGATAGGCATGATAAGCTCATAACGTGGCAGCCCAAGGGGTCTTAAGCCCAAATAAGTGACTCTTAAATCACGTTAAAATATCATGGTATAGCCAGTTTTTACACTGGTCAATAAAAAATAGCCAGCGTTTATCAAGTCAATGAAAAATAACCACTATTTTGCTGCAACAGAGACCGATCCAGTATAATATACGGAAGTTCTGGTGCATTTGTGTACGAACTCCAGCATATTATACTGGACCGGTATACTTTGTTAACTCCTATAAAATTTATGGGAGGTTGGAGCACCAGTGCTCCATACTCCAGTATATTATACTGGGCAATTATACTTGCTGGAACTCCCATAAAATTTACGGGAGTTCCAGCATAATTATGCTTGAACTCACGTAAAATTTGCAAGAGTTCCAGCATAGTTATCCTGGAACTCCCGTAAAATTTACGGGAGTTCAAGCATACTTATGTTGGAACTCCCGTAAAATTTGCGTGCGTATTTTTTCAGATTTTGACAGTGTTTTTGCTCAGATTTAAAGTGGCTAAATTTCGATGACTTTTAAAAATTGGATATTTTTCAACTACCAGTAATAAATTTGGCTATTTTTTAAATTTCTCGCTTAAATCACATTTCAAGGTGGCAAAGTTAGTTTAGTGGCTTAGTCATCACAATGAAATGGGGCCCACAACCCATAATATTAAAAGTTTTTCCTACATTATGAAGTGAGATAGATTGGCTTGCTAAGTAACGAGTGGGATTCTCAAACAAGATTTCATATAAATCCTTTACAAAGTGAGATACATTGGCAACATGATTTTGCTTCAATAAATTTCATACGAAGTTATATTGTGTAATAGCAATGAAATTTGCAATTCTAAGAGAATATGGTATAATTTTTTTTTAAGAATATCATACTGAATTTTTCCTACTTCGTCATCGTTACGTGTTTTCACAAAAGACATGTGTTAGAGGGATTGTCAAGAGAATCAGTTTAGGTATGTTAAGTTTATCCCTTCTTTCCTATTGGTATGATCCATACGATACAAACGAAATGAGCAAATGCACAACTTTCTTAAATATCTCTATTCATAGGTACCTACGTTCTTGATTTCCCCATGTGTCTTAATATACTATCATCTGTTCATGGGTCTCAAAAAATACGTAAGTTGATGAAGTTTATTTCATGATATTACTAAAAAACATAATGATCTTATGACGTTCCGAGAGATTTTATTGACGTACTTTTCATGCATTGCATTCATTTATACAAGTACATTAATACTAGATGGCGTTATGTATGCATATATATATGTATATGAGATATGGAAAAAGGTTACGCCGCTATATACGCAACGCCACCTGATCAACTAGTATACGTTAATGATTTTGCCCACGGTGGCCGAGATGATATAATGGGATGCCCTTGGTGACGTCCAAATCCATCGCTAAAAAGCAATAGATACGGTCACATCAATATAATTACCCAACTATATGTCAGGGTCGAATCCCACAAAGAACAATGTGTAGGCGATTAGGAATGTAACAGAATTATCGCGCGTCGCGCAGTGCCAAACAATTAGAATTTTGGTTGATTTTTTTTATATCTAAGATGCGAAAATGTAAACTAACCTACAAAGCAAGTAAAATGATCAATGGCTACAAGTATGAAAGCATCGGGAATTACACTCAAATAACGATTCAATGTATTTCACGATTTTCCAAATATGAGCGAGTTTATGTTAATTAGTCACGCATAATAATTCTTAATTAGCTTCTTCCGAAGACTAACAAGACTTCCTAATTTAATTATCCCTAATCATAATTAGAAGATTAAGCACACCAGCAAGGTTACAAGTAGTTCAATTCTATCCCTAGGTAGAATCTATAAAATGAGGGTTAACGCCTCAAGTTGTTGTTAATTAATCTTTCCCAACCCCAAACTATTTTTCCCAAAATTAATTCAGAGTTAATGGGCGCGTCTTAGGTTTAGCTAATCCCTTTGGAAACATTAAAGAACAAGAATAATTAAAGAAACAATAACTCACTTCATAAATGTAGAAAAATCATTCAATACATAAGCACAATAAAGTATAAAATCCACACTTTAATTATGAATATTCCCATAAACAAAATTCAAGTGTTGGATAAAATACTACAAACTTAAATATTCAATACAAAGCAAGAAATTGAAGAAACAAACATAAATGTGTAAGAAAACCTTAACCAAAAGCTTGAAATCAACAAAACCCAAGTGTGTTTGTGCAAAACCCTAGCCTTCAACTTATTTTTTCTAGTCTAAGAGACTGAAAATAAGCCAAAGATGTTCCAAAAGTTTGTTGGGACGAGTTTAAAAATTATTTGGGGTGAGAAAATGTGAAATGCCAAAATTGCCCAGAGCTATCCCAGGTACGAAGCTTCACGATCGCGTGTCTTTGCCTGCGATCGCGTAGAGTGACTGCTGAAGCTTCTGCGATCGCCTGGATGTACCTGCGATAGCGTAGGTTTACTTGTTCAAGCTCTGCGATCACGTGCACACTTCTGCGATCGCGTGGAATTAATGTTTTCACTTCTGCTATCGCGTGTGTACTTCTGCGATCGCGTAGAGTAATCTGCCCAGTAGTCATTTTTTCACTTCAGTTTCATTCAAAACACCTAAATTCCATTCAAACCACCTCATAGCATCATGTACCTGAAAATCTCACAATAACCTCTGTAAACAACATCATTGTATACTTAAAACGACATAAAATCTAAGGAAAAAATGCTAAAATGAGTGGTAAAATCACCCCACATTAACACCCCGAACTTAAAGCTTTTGCTTTTCCTCAAGCAAATCAAAATAAAAACTTCAATGAGGATTCACCATTTCAAAACAAGTGGTATTGCCATTACTTTCATAATACATTCTCCAATTTAAACACCATACTAATGGATTTGGTTGGTACTAACAATTAGGTTCAAGTATGCACATCTTTTCCGAATAACTCCCCCATAAAGAAAAACACTTCAAAAATATGCAAAGGATTTCAAAAGTAATCAAGCGGTCAACATAAGCCTCAATAAGTGACTCAAAAGCACTAGTTCGCCTAAAAATGCTCACTTTACTCAATTTCACCAATCTTTCCTAATTCATATGCCCTCACACAAAGAGAAAGTCCCAAAACTCATAATATTTACAATACAACACACGGGACAAATTTTTCAAGAACACTCACTCTCACAAAGAACTTCAAGTGTTACAACATTTCACACCATAGGCTTGCCCTTATTTTAATTCATCGCTTATTCAAAAATGATCGGTTGGAGGTATCATAAGGACTTTAGAGCATGTAATGTAGGTTTAGGGACGGGTTGGATAGACATTTGGGTACAAATGACTTCACCCTTCTTGAACACTATCCACACTTTTTATTCATTTGCACTTTGCTTTTTTTTATACCTCCCATAGCCACATTTACATCTGGTTCCCAACATAAGACCACCTCACACCTCTTCTAATTTTTATTCAAGACTCCATTCTCTTTTTTTTAATTTATTTTGGAGCTTGAATCATTTAAACAAATAATTTTTAGGCATGAGTTCCTAAGCTCAACATACAACCCTGCCACCTTTTTTCTTCGATAACACCCATAACTTAGGCTTTTAGCCTCATTCTCAATGTTCAAGGAGGGACAGGTTCAAAAGAGGAGATTATTTTTTTTTAAAATGGGGAAAAGTTTGTAATGAGTTGGCCAAGGAAAATGTTTTAAGGCTCAAATTGGGTACTAGTGATATTATTTACATAAAGGGAGGCTTGAAAGGCTAAAGAGGTTTTACAAATCAAAGCAAAGAATGCCTAAGATCATTTCTCCAACCAAACAAAGTATCATTAGCGTGAAAAACCAACCGGACAAGTTCTAGATGATAGAAGTAAATACAAGATTTATTTGAACAAATACTAACACACATGGCACATGAACTAATCAAGATGGATCAATTTTATTTTCTACTAAAAACTTCAAGAGCAGTATCAAACTAGTGAGCAAAAAGAGTCATCAAAAGAGCCCAAATTGTATCACAAGATCAAATTTGCACCATGCAACTTGTTTAAATTCAAACCGAGTTTTCGAAGGGGTATTCTCAATTCATAACTTACACACAAGAGGCTAATATTATCAGTACCAAATAATCCAAAAGACTCATCCTAGCAAACACGACTAATTCCCTTAAGAAAGTTGTCAATCTATCCATCACCGGAAAAGTCAAAAAAAACTTTTTGCAATTACCCGGTTCACTTTAAAAGTGTTCCTTGGGAAAGAACCGTAGCATGAAGAAAACCCAAGGAAATTTTATTTTAAGGAAATGAAAATAAAAGAAAAGAAAACTACTACAAAGATACTAAAATAAAAAAAGCTACTAATATTAAAAAGAAAAAATCAACAAGAAAAATAGAAACTAATATTGTCTAATAACATAATAACCTTATCAATATACACAAGTTCAACTTCACAATCATCCATAAACAACTGCAAATTCCACACATGATATCATATAGAGAAGAACCACCCCAACCGAAAATATTGCAATGTCCCCAATGCAATTATGCAATTCAAGCAAAATGAAGGAGGTGCTCCCTAAATGGTATCACTCTCCACTGGAGGAACTAGGAGGCTCAAGCTCAAATTCTTCATCCTCGGTCTCATCCGGTCCACAGAATTCGCACAGAGTTCTCATGATCTTGTTGAGGAACTTGCTCTTTCTCTTTTCGTGCTCCATGTGTTTCCGTTGCCTTCTTTCAATTTTCCCCAGCTTGGCTTTGATGGTCTGTTGCTCCTTATCAAGGTCGGACATCGTGGGGAGCCTTCCTGTACCAGATGAACTTGCAGAAGTGCTCTCTCCGGATGGTCCAGAAGGAAGGCCAGCTACGAGCTGTCGTACCTGAGTGTCCATGCCATAAACATGTCGAGAGATGTACCTGAGAGTGAGAGGTCCCTCCTCAAGTGGGGTGATGGCTGTGGGAAGTACTGGAGGCATCTGCAGGAGCATCTTGAATCTCAGTTTCGGTGAACTGGCCAAAGCTGGGAGAAGCTACATCAATTCGTCTCTTCTTTGGTGCCGCTCCTGCTCTTGACCTCAATAAGGGATAAATGAGCTTTTCTTGTTGCTTTTCCTTTTCTGTAGGCTTAGGCTGCACCCCTGCCTCATAGCATAGATGGGTGATCAATGATGGGAAGAATAAGCTCTTGGTCCTCTCAGCCACCACCTCTGCTATCTCATCAACAATGAGTCGCCCCACATTCACCGGCAAACCCTCCTGAATAGCACAAATCACTATTGCCTTTTCAACTGCCACTTCTGTCTCATTCTTCGAAGGCATGATGCGAACATAGATAATAGAGAGCCAAGTCTTGGCCTCTGTGGTGAATCCTGAAGACTTGATCCTTGTGTGGTTTTGTATCCATTTTGGCACCTGTCCATCATGCAAGTGAGTGACGAACCATTGGGTACCCAACTCTTGCGCCTTGTCCCTGTACACATGACTTTCAACATTGGCAAGATTGTAATGGGCATTGATCCGCTCTGGACTAAAACACACTTCACAACCTCTGACAGTAGCCACCAACTCATTTTTGAAGTCTGTCTCTACAACATTTGCATAAAACTATCTGATGACCTCATAGTTGACTGGCTTGGGCTCTTCGGCGAAGCATATCCATCCACTAGTGAGCAATCTCCCATGGAACTCAGGCCATCGGTCTTCCAGGTCGACCAACTGTATGCCTCTTTCCCTTATCATGCTTTTGGAGAGTTGTTGTCATAATGTTTAGAGCACCTGCGTGAAGAGAATATGGTAGCATCATAATATTCCTCCGCGGTAACTTGTTCGGCATATTGATGCACATTTTCCTCAGTTGCCGAATCCATTTTGTAGCTCAAAATACCTACACACACAGTATACATGTCAAACAACCATATGGTGATTTTGTGCATTGCATATAGAGGTAATTAGGACAAAGAAATAGGTTAGAAAGGTTTTGGGGCAGAATGCGCGAAGCTACTGGTTTGTAGACTGGCAGCATTGAATCGCGAGCGCAGACAATGCCATGCGATCGCAGAGAAGAAGGTGATGGAGACCTACGCGATCGCAAATAGGTGGACGCGATTGTAGAGAAGAACGTGCAGGCAACCCACGGGATCACAGAAGGATTCATGCGATCTCGATTAATGAATTTTCTGTACAACCAGATTTAGACCTACACGATCGCGGAAATGGACATCGTGATCGCAAGGGTCTTCTTCCTCGCCGAGAACCAGTGCCTTTGGGGAATTTCTTTGAACAAGTGGTGTGCTTCATTGTTTATTGCCATTTTACACCACTAACACATACATTGTTGCCCCAAAATGTGCATAAGAAAACTCTCTTTCCCTCAACCAATCACTCACAGCAAGCAAACATAACAAGAGACCCAACAATGGCTTCTCACACCATAAACAATTTTCAAGCCCTAACCTTTGAAAATAGGGCAGCCTACACCTTAACTCACCATTATAGTTGCAATTAAACCAAGCTTTAGGGTGGGAGAGTACATACCTGAGAGATGATGGAAGATTTATGCGATGGATTTCAAGCCTACTTGATTTCTTTGTGGTGTTTTTCAGAGGAAAATGGGAGCATGGGTCCGTTATAAATTTTGTTTAGATATGGGCGTGCTTTGGGCTTCCCAGTGCATTTCAAGATTGAGACTGCCACAGTCTTACGCGATCGCGTGGCAATCACTGTGATTGCAATGATCAATTTTTCACAACTCATGCGATCGCTTGGCTGCCTCTGAGATCGCGTAGAGATAGACAAAATCTCACTCATCACAAACGCATGAGATTTTCTGCGATCACGATTCGCTGCAATTTTCGGCAGTATTCTGCAACTACTGGTTTGTGGCTGCTCGGGTACCCCCAATAATGCTCAAATCAACTCCAAAAATTCTCAAACTTGGCAGATTAGTCAAAAATAATATTCTAAGCTATTCTAAAAAAAAATTTCAAAAATGATGAAATTTTTTGAAAAACGATAGGTTGCCTCCCACCAAGTGCCGCATTTACTATCGTGGCATGACACAAACAACATTACCACTTTTCTCACCACTTGGATGATATGAATTGGGCACCTAGATTGGAATCAAGCTTGTGACCACGAGCGATGGGGGGTAGTAATTTGATGTTCGAGCCAATGCTTAAAATCTTCATTTTGCACTTCTTGGCTTTCAAGTGAGGAATGTCGTTTTGATTTCTTGCTTCCTCAAATTGTAAATGTACGGTCTGAGTTTTTCCTCCTCGCACTCCTTAATTGATTCATGTGGTTCAACTTTCATGTCACCACACAATTGCAACGTTTAAAAGTGCTTGGAATGTGACTTCAAGCCTTCACTTTGCAATTTTTCTAGCTTGACATCCTCTCTTTCCCCCGGATTATAGTCAACATCAACCAATATTTTTACTGGTTGACTCCAATTCCATATTTTTGTCAGCATCAATAACACTCAGTGAGTCGGTTGGTGGATTTCAATTCTTGACTTCTCAAAGTAAAATCACTTTCTTCCTCGAAGTTAGACTCTTCTTGGCTCTTTTCCACACACTCAAGTTGTTGGGCATAGTGAGCCTCAACCAATTTTTGCATTTGATCCTCCAAAGTGTTGATGTGTTCATAATTGTATGCCAAGCTTTGTTTCAAGTCCTCGAGTGCAAAGTTGTGCTTCTCCTCATTTTCAAGAATGATCTCCAACATGAGCATTATTTTCTCATCTTGAGCATTTGCGAGTTCTTCTTGGTTTTGATCAAGTGCCAAGAAAAGGTTCCCACTTTCAATCTCCAAGGAAGGATTTTGGTCTTCATTCACTTCCCCGTCTCTTTAAGGCTTCGATTATTTCCTCCATTACTGAGTGCAATCGTTGGAGTGCTAAATCATTTTGGAGACTAGTCTCCAAAAGATGTTCCAAGGCATTTTGTTCTTTGTTTCCTTCATCAAGTAGACACTACAACATGAGTTTGAACTCTCCATTTTGGCCATGCTCACTTTCTTCAATTTTCATAGCCCTGTAGCTTTCATCACAAGAAGCAAACTCATCATAGTAGGGGCTTGAGGAAGGGAAGGTCAAGTATGCACAATAATTCCAATGACCATTTTGGCAACCACACTTATCAAAAATACTCCTACCATGGGGTTGAGATTGTGCGCACAATCCACCCCCAGGAGAATTTAAATAATTTTGCCATGAGTGTGGACCACCACAATAAGGTCAAGGGTCGTCAAAATATGAACAACTCCCATCCGACCAATTATCATTATATGATGCCATTTTTTCAAGAATGATAAAATAAACAAGAAACTAACAAGAAAAATAGACTCAAAGTAAGAAAAATAATTACACAAGTATTAACAAGATTGGATCAAAGCACTTTCACTTATTTCTCAAACAACCTAAATTACGCAAAATTTTTCCCCGGCCACGGCGCCAATTTTGGTGACGTCCAAATCCACCGCTAAAAAGCAATAGATATGGTCTGAGAAATATAATTACCCAACTATGAGTCAGGTTCGAATCCCGCAGAGAACAATGTGTCCGCGATTAGGAATGTAAGAGAATTATCGCTAGTCGCGCAGTGCCAAACAATAAGATTTTTTGTTGAAAATTATTTTTTATATCTAAGATGCGAAAATGTAAACTAACCTAGAAAGAAAGTAAAACGATCAATGGCTACAAGTACCTCGGGTCCAGAACGAGCCTATCGGTCCAATCCCTATTCCCCTTCTATTATTCAATGAAAGCATCAGGAATTACACTCAAGTAATGATCCAATGTATTTCACGATTTTCCAAATATGAGCGAGTTTATGTTAATTAGCCACGGATAATAATTCTTAATTAGCTTCTTCTGAAGACTAACAAGACTTCCTAATTGAATTATCCCTAATCACAATTAGAAGATTAAGCACACCCGCAAGGCTACGAGTAGTTCAATCCTATCCCTAGGTAGAATCTATAAAATGAGGGTTAACGCCTCAAGTTCTTGTTAATTAATCTTTCTCAACCCCAAACTATTTTTTCCAAAATTAATTCGGAGTTAGTGGCGCGTCCTAGGGTTAGCTAATCCCTTTGGAAACATTAAAGAACAAGAATAATTAAAGAAACAACAACTCACTTCATAAATGTAGAAAAATCATTCAATACATAAGCACAACAAGGTATAAAATCGACACTTTAATTATGAATATTCCCATAAACAAGATTCAAGTGTTGGATAAAATACTACACACTTAAATATTCAATACAAAGCAAGGAATTTAAGAAACAAACATAAATGGGTAAGAAAACCTTAACCAAAAGATTGGAATCAACAAAACCCAAGTGTGTTTGTGCAAAACCCTAGCCTCCAACTTGTTCTTTCTAGTCTAAGAGACTGAAAATAAGCCAAAGATGTTCTAAAAGTTTGATTGGACGAGTGTAATAATGATTTAGGGTGAGAAAATGTGAAATGCCAAAATTGCCCAGAACTGTCCCAGGTACGAAGCTTCGCGATCGCGTGTCGTTGCCTGCGATCGCGTAGAGTGGCGTCTAAAGCTTCTGCGATCACGTGGATGTACCTGCGATCGCGTGGAATTAATGTTTGCACTTGTGCGATTGCGTGCGTACTTCTGCGATCGCATGTGTACTTCTGCGGTCGCATAGAGTAATCTGCCCAGCAGTCATTTTTCCACTTCAATTTCATTCAAACCACCTAAATTCCATTCAAACCACCTCATAGCATCACATACCTGAAAATGGCACAATAGCCACTGTAAACAACCTCATTGTATACTTAAAACGACATAAAAGTTAAGGAAAAGAGGTTATAATGAATGGTAAAATCACCACACATCAGCCTTCAGAGGCTTGATGATGTTATGTATGCATAAAGATATACATGGTATAACATTTATACGCATATGCATGGAATTATAAATATTAATAATTTACATAGTTAATCAGACTTACATATAAAGTCTTTTATGCCATGTTTCTCTCATGTCTATTGTTTACCGATTTTTATTCCTTACACACTCGGTACATTATTTGTACTGACGTTTCTTTTTCTTGGGGACACCGAGTTTCATGCCCGCAGATCCTGATAGACAGGTTGAGAGTTTTCCAAGTAGGCTATTAGCTTAGGGGAAGATATTGGTGTGCTCCATTTGCTCCGGAGTTGCTTATTTTGTCAGTATGATTTGGACATGTATTGATTAGTATGGCGGGGCCTTGTCCCGACCTTTATGGTATTTATCTACTCTTAGAGGCTTGTGGAAATATGTCATGTATGTGAAAGATTGTATGACCTGTCGGCCTATGTTCAGTGTACGAGTTATCATTTTTGCCTTATAGTCTCGTACGTCAAATGTATAAGTCAGCATATCATGCTGGGTCATCCTATATTGAGTATTCCCTCATGCTTTATTCTAGTTATCTCATGACATCATTTTTGGTTCACTTATGATAATATGATACGAAAGATACGTTACGTTGGTACTCGGTTGATTAAGACACGAGATGTCCATTGCTGTTTATTGGTTTGGGTCGTGGTAAAAGTGGTATAAGAGCAGCTCTGTCCCATGGAATCTTCAAGCCGTGTCTAGTAGAGTCTCATTTATGATTGTGTTGTGCACCACACTTATAAGCAAGAATCAACATGGCATTTAGGACAGTCACTCTTTTTTCTTACTTTATATCATGTGGTAGAGCTCACTTGTAAGAATTCAAACTCTTAAACACTATTTTATTCATAATACAATGATACCAACATCCGAAAAGATAGTTGGTAAGAGATTGCAAGTGGATGTGGAGGAGTTGAGTTAGAGCAACTCAATTTTTCATGATGCTTATGATGAGTAAATGTAAGGTATTCAACATATCATGTGTGTACTAAGACTTGTACGCTTAGTATCCCTACGACACGAATATCTATCCACTCATATGGTAAAAATAACGAGAGGATCAAAAGGTACAAGTTTCAACAAGTAAAAGAAGCAAGGTGAAGAAGGGTACGAGGTACCCAGTTGGTAAACATATTCATTATCTATAATTCAGGAAGAGAGATATAAGCATTTTGGGTTACCTTCAACAGTAACAGAGGTATGTACAATTGGCCACCCTATCTTAGTTATGCCATATGGGAGCTAAAAGATACGGTTTAAGAGAAGTACATGATATCAGGATCCGACTGGGGTTAGAGTAACCTTAAATGGTGGATGGATTGTTTGCATTAGTTAACATTTTCAAAGGGTATCGCAAATGTGCCAATGAATCTCCTTGTGAGACACCCAAATGATGCACTCTAGAATAGTACATCTA
Organism: Nicotiana benthamiana; assembly: GCA_034376525.1. Taxonomy (NCBI): domain Eukaryota; kingdom Viridiplantae; phylum Streptophyta; class Magnoliopsida; order Solanales; family Solanaceae; genus Nicotiana; species Nicotiana benthamiana. The sequence goes on along the minus strand of CM067328.1, from coordinate 76,942,323 downwards.
TATATGAATACTAGAGTGTTCAAACAAAATTATTACAAAGACAGGAACTGGAATCCTGAATGGGATAAATATTACAGTAGTATGGCTCCTGTCCCTAGTAGATAGAGAATGTTAGGCCACTCGAAGAGCCAGTGGATTGAGCAAGGGGATCTAAAAGCAAAAGAATATCCTCGCAAAGTGATTATTCCCCTTTTTAGCCAGTCGTTGCAAATGCAATGCCTCCTTTGCATTTCCCATTTTGCAAACATAGCAGAATTTGCAAATCCCGATTGTAATTTCCCATACCTGCAACCTGCAATTTTATAACTTAGCCAAACATCTCCCATTTTTCACACTCTTACAAAACCAAAACACTCTTAGGCGATTTTTCAAGAACAACTCTTCCTCCAAATCAATTGTAAGTCAATTTTAACTCATTTCTTTCAATCGTAACATTTTTTCACATGATTTCATCTCAAAATCAATGATTTCCATGGGGGAAATTAGGTGTTTGGGTAGAAACTAGATTTTCCAAAAATTGGGAATTTGGATCTCGATTTGAGGTCCGATTTCAAAACAAATTATATATTTGGGTTTGAGGGGGAATGGGTAATCAGGTTTAGGTTCGAACCTCGGGTTTTGACCATGTTGGCCCGGGGCAATTTTTGAATTTTGGATAAAACTTTAGAAAATTTATTTTCATGGAGTTTTTCAGAATAAAGTGATAGACATAAATGTTAGCAGGGAAATAAGAACATAGTTGATAAAGCATTGTGAGTAAGATGTAATACATGGATGCCAATGGTAGATAAAAGAAAATAATAGTATTATAGAGTCTATTGTAAAGGGAAGAAAAAGACGAGAGGTGACAGGCCCTGAGACAACAAAAGAGTATAGGCCATAAAGTCATAACCTCATTTCAAAAAATAATTTTGTGACTCTAACGTAATTGCCAAAAGGAAAAGTTATACCCGTGAGTAATAGAAACCAGTATGGACAGATGAATAAGATAAACTAAACATGAATTAGGTATTGAGTGATTTGGGAATAGTCGACATCATGAGAATCTTAGAGATTGCATTCCAGCAAAATGGACGATAGAAGAATAACCTTTAAAAGTCATTCAGGAAGACGCTTCCCTAAAGCAAGCAATATGAGCAAAGTTAAGCTTAAGGGACTATGTGTGCCAGTTACACTAGGTATCGCCCTCGTGTGTAAGGAATTTTGTTATCCTTGATGCAAAAGGATTACCGCAAGGTGAGTAAAGGTCATCGATGATTTGAAAAGATGATAAAGATAGAGAGGTAAAACATCTATAGGTAGATCGTCGTAGTGCCAAATCTTAGTAGTCCCTTAAAGGGGAAATATAGAGTTATGTGGCATTAAGTTAGAATTAAGTGGTTCTAGCAATTATGGAATGGTAAAAGATGAATCGATAATAATGAGATTGTACTTATCAAAATCCTACAGATATGCTACGATTCAAGAACATTATGCAAGCACAATATCAAGAAAATAATGTAAGGGTTTGTGACCGGGATGTTTTTGATAAATAAGGAGCCAGTGTGAGAGGTAAGTTAAGACAAAGGAAACAACCCAAGAAAGATTATGCGAAATATTGATTTGAGAACGGGACAATGAGTAGTTAGTAATTGATTCAGGAAGAGCCTCTTTATGGCTAGATAAGAGGATATAGATAATCAATAGATTGTACAAAATAAACAGAGTTGAACCCCAACATGGGTATTTCAGTCTCGCAGATATGACATCGTGATCCTTGAGAAATATTCAGATATGAGTTGGAGCAGTTAAAGGTACCGTATGAGTATTACAGAAATAAAAGAGAATGCCACTGAGAAGACAGTCAATATCAGTTCAAAAGCAATCCTACAAGCACAAGGGCGTGGAGGTAACTAACTACAAATAATTATAGGCGAAGAAGGACACAAAAAAATCCGTTAAATATATGATGTAATAAGCTCACAGCTTTACAAAAGTCTGAGGATTCTCCCTAAGTATTAAAATAAGAGACTAGCTGAGGAAATAATGAAGAAGGCTTGAACCTAAATATGGTATAGACTATAAAACAGTCTCACTATAAAATTGTATACACTCCAAAAGAAAGTGGCACTTACCATGGCTAATAAATGGGAAGTAAAAATCAAAATTAATATTCGAGACCATATGAGTTGCACAAAAATTATGGCATGCATGGGAACAAAGACAAGCTAAGTATGCACACAACAAGGGGGCAGAAGGACTAGAAAAAGTAATTTCTGACGTTTAAAGAAAAATGAGATGGAGCGAAATGAACTATTTGATTAATGATCCAGATTAAATTACGTTATAAATGCTCTTAAGATTTTGGATTAATATCCATCCAGCATATATGTTGACATTCATACAGCCGTATAAGACTCCTGTATATATTAAAATAAAGATTTGAGTCCAGGTCATAGACAAAGGATGGAATTGTTAGAAATTGTATCATGGATATTCTATAGCACCCATGAAAGGCTAAAATAATAACTAATACCATGAGCCGAAAATCGGAATATAGCTTACGACTACATAGAGGTCTATCATAGGGAAGAGGAAACTAAGGAGTTTAATCAACTAAGTAAATCAGGAGTCAGATTACTGGACTCGAAAAATAATAGGAATCGTGATTTGAGAACATAGCAGAATCACTCTTAACATCAGAGGTACAAGAGACATAATACAACAATCATATTCTATAACATCTGTACGATAAAGCCAGTTAGAAGAGTACTAGCTTTATAAAAAGTCAGTATGAAGCTCCCACCGGATGTGTATGCACCAAAGGTGCAAGTGTTATAATAGAGCTTCAAGTTGTGGATGTGAATTATAACTACATGGAAGGGAGTTCATGAAAGAGATAGACGATGTGATACAAGATTTTAAGGTAAGTAAGGTAAAGGTAAACAACATATTGTATTCTCAAATACAGAAGGTTATGAATAGCCCATACTCTGGATAGAAGGCTAGAAGCGCTGTGATTCAGTGTCCAAGAATGATAGCGTCGTCACCAGTGGCACATCTTCCAACCTATGGTTTCTAGATATCGAGAGGTCTAGTTAAGAGAGTCAAGAAGAGTTAGAGGCAATGTGATTTCTCGCTTGATGTTCCAGAATAACATAAGGAAATATAAGGTGCAAGTAAGTTGAAGGAAGGTTGCAAGTAGTATAAATAGAAATGTGTAGGTCGCAAGCTAAAATATGGTAAAGTGATAAGGTTTTAGGAAAATAGGAGTATGGATAAGAAAGGGTGAGTGACAAGGTGACAAGAATGGATAAGTCATCAGGATTAAGCCCTTGAAAACAAGAGAGGTGATGGTTTCTCTAAGTTATGGAAAGCTCATTATAGCATGAATGAACTTTGAAGAGTCTAATATTCGTTGCACTTAGAAGAGACAGAATGCTGCCCTGGCAGTAAAATGAGAGTGTAATTGTGATAGATAAAGGATGATATTTGGGCTGCAATTGAGTGATGATTTGAAGAAAAAAAAAGAGAATTTCATGAATTGTACAGGATTAAATACCCACGTAAGGAGAATCACATTGGAATACTATGAAATATGGTTATGGAAGCATAGTATCTCCCATGGGTGGATCGGTCTAATCACTTTAGATGTTCCCTGATGAGACATGAACCCTAGTGGCAGTGTTACATAAGAGGTCAAGTTATCAGTTGTACATTATAGATCAACATTAAGGTGAATCAACAATAGATGGATAAATTTCAACAATATGAGATGAGATCAGGCTGTCATTCTTGAGATAAACTGTAACGAGGGAGAATTAAAGGATTTATATATATATATATATATATATATATATATATATATATATATATATATATATATAATAAGCATCGAGAGAGTAACCTAGAGTTTGGTAGCATACCTCGATAATACTAAAATCGAAGTAAGAGTTATGGTATAGTATGACCTACCCGGATGCAGTAAAGTCACACAGATGGATAATCGGGTCTATGAAATAATATATAAGCATATTCATAAGTTCAACAAAGTATCGAACGAAGAACTTCAGTATGCCTATAGATGCCCAGAGGGACATCTTATAAGCTATGTATATGTTCACAAAGTAAGGCCTACAGATTAGCTAAAAGTTGGAGGAAAGAGGAGAGAAGAGTTGTATAGGCGCACATAAAAGGACAAAGACACACATACATCATGATAGAAAGAAGCAATAGCTACGAGATCAAAAGAATTTTGAACACAAGTCATGGTTTGAGAAAGAGTCCTAAAGGAGGGAATTCCCTGGCCTTTGGATTTATTCATCGAACAATATCCTAGATGGCAAGAAGAGTACTAAAGTATTTGCAAGAACTATAGGATATGATAATGATAAGTGCATTAGTGAACATTCAAGGAAGAATATTCCAAATGGGGGAATTGTGTTACGCCCCATGTTTTTGTACGTGAAAGTACGCCATAAGTGAATTGATGTAATCTCGGAAATGAGATGTTACATCCAGCGTTTTTGTACGTTAATATTTCATCATAAGTAATCAACATAGACTCAGGAATAACATTATTTTTGAGGTTATAAGTATTATTCTATTCCCAACAAGTGATAAGTAATATTCTATTCCAAACAAGTGATAAGTAAATTCGTGAAGGTGAAAGGGTAAGCAAATCGAAGAAAATGAGTTTCGTCGAAGTTTGACATTTTGGGATAAAATATGATCCGAGCAATAATACCATATATTATAGACTAATTCCATATAAGGTACCACATGATCCTAATAGTAAGGTGTATAAAGTATGTTAAAAGTAAGTAATATTTTAAGTAATTTGAGATAATTCTTAATTATATAGGTAATTGGTTAATTATTAAATTAGTGAAGGATTAATAAGTTAATTACGGAAATGAGTGAATTTTTTTGGATAAACTTGCTAAGCTCATAACGTGGAAGCCTAAGGGGTATTGATTAAAGCCCAAATAAGTGAGTCTTAGGTCACATTTCAAGGTGGAAAAGTTAGTGAGTTTAGTGGCGTAGTTATCACAAAGAAGTGGGTCCACAACTCATAGTCTTAAAAGATTTTCCTATACTATGAAGTGAGATAGATTGTCTTTCTAAGTAGAGGGTGTGGATTCTCAAACAAGATTTCATATGAATCCTTTACCAAGTGAGATAGATTGGAAACGTGATTTTGCTTCAACAAAATTTCATACGAAGTAATACTGCGTAATAGCAATGAGATTTACAATTCTAGGAGAGCACAATGCAATGTTCCTCAAAAATATCATACATATTTTTTCTTACTCCGATCTCCCATTACGTATTGTTGCAAAAGACATGTGTTCGAGAGATTGTCAAGAGAATCGGTTCAGGTATGTTAATGTAAGAACCCGACCTGTCATTTTGAGCTATTTCACTTGATCGCTAGTTCTCTGGAATGACTTTTCCCGTGTGATGTATTATTACTGATGTAGATCGTTGGTTTTGGTTTTCAGGAAAATCAGAATGAATTTGAAAGGAGAGTCTCAGTTGAAAGCTTTGAATTTGAGAGGTTTGACCACGTGACTTATTTGTATATGATCTCGGATCGTAATTTTTATTATTCTTTTATCTTTTTTTGATGATTTATGACTTAGGAGCATGATCAGAATTGGTTTGGAGGTCCGGTGTAGAATTAGGCTTGAATTGGCGAAGCTAGTATTTTGGAGATTTTTGGTTGGTAGGTGAGATTTTAATCCGGGGGTCGAAATAGAATTCTGAGAGTTTTTGTACTTCGTTAGGTGATTTGAAATATGTGTGCAAAATTCAGGTTATTTTGACGTGGCTTGGTTGCGTTTTTGATCAAATGCGTGTTTCAGAAGTTTTTGGAAAAGTTAGTATTGAATTCAATGTGAATTGATGGTTTTGGTGTTGTTTGAGGTGTTTTTATGATTAGAACATGTTTGGATGATGTGCTAGGATGTGTTAGCGCTTTTGTTTGAGGTCTCGGGGGCCTCAGGGTAATTTCGGATGGCTAACGGGAAGTTTTGAACATGGGAGAATTGCAGAAAATGCAGCAGTGGATATAGGCAGATTTTGGCCTTCGCGATCGCGAGAAGGCCGTCGCGTTCGCGTTGAAGGTGTTTGGGTGGCCCTGAGTTTTGTGCTTCGTGTTTGCGTCTGGTGTCTCGCGTTCGCGGAGGGTAAGCTCTTTGTATTTCGCGTTCGCAGTTGATTGGTCCCATTCGCATAGGAGGAACTTGGGTCCCATATATTTGGTTCTTCGCATTCGCAGCTAAGGGATCCATTCACATAGTTGTGGAAGTGGAATCAGCGCATTTGCGGGGGCGGTGCTGCGTTCGCGTAAGGTTATTTTAGTAACAATCCGGTCTGTCATTTTAGGAATTTACACCCCGATTCCCCATTAACTACTTTGCCAAAGTTCATTTCTACTATTTTTGTTTCCCGGGACGTTTGGTATTGGGTTTCAGAGAGTTTTGGGACACTTAGTCCCTAAATAATAGCTTAAGTGTTAGGAAGTGGTCTGTAGTCGAAATAGTGTGAAGACGACTTTGGAATAGAAAATCGATGGTTCCGTTAGCTCTGTCAGGTGATTTAGGGGTTGGGAGCGTGTCCGGAATGTATTTTAAAGTCCGTAGCTCATTTAGGCTTGAAATGCCAAAGTTTGAATTTTTGATGTTTCTGGAACGATAGTGAGTTTTTGATCCGAGGGTCGGAATGGGATTCCAGAAGTTGCAGTAACTTTTTCATGTCATTTGGGATGTGTTTGAAAAATTTCAGGTCATTCAGACGTGTTTTGGTTAGGTTTTTGATCGAAAGAGTGTTTTGATGAAACTTGAAGTTCTTTGGCTCAAATTCTTGCTTAATTTAAGGCTTTCGGTGTTGTGTATGGTGTTTTATGGATTGATACAATTTTGAATAGGGTATCAGGTGTTATTGGTGCTTTCAGTTTAGGTCCTGGGGGCCTCAGGGTGGTTTCAGATAGGTGACGGAAGAATTTTAGAAGTTGGGAGGTAGTAGTTCTGCTGCTTGTGTGGCTCGGGAACCGCAGAAGCGGAGCCGCATAAGTGGCCTTGGCATCATAGAAGCATGATTTGGCTTATCCTTCATGAACCGTAGAAGCTCCGCTTCTTGATTCTCATCTCGGGAGAGTGCGATTCTAAGTGGATTTCAAAAAGAAGATCATTGGGCAACGTTTTCTTAATCCTTTTTAGTGATATTCCATCAATATATATAGTTAAGTCTATCATCTAATTTCAAATTTAGGATCAAAATTTGGGGAAAAATTCTTAGACCAAACTATTGAGTATTGAGTGGGCATTTAACCTCCGATTTGGGAGATTTTTATATGGTTAGACTCATGAGAGTACGAGGGTTTTGAAAATGTAAAAATTGACTGATTTTGAGACGTTGGATTAAGGGGAATTTTGGTCATTTTGCCTATTTTCACGCCTTAGCTTTGAATTGAATAGTAGAATTAGTTGCTTGCGATGTTATTTACGATATGCAGTTGACTGAGTAAGTCCGAGTGCCTGTGTGGGAGGATACTCTTGGATCAGGCTTTACGCTGCAGCAGTGTTATACTGATACTGATGTGAGGCCGATGGCCTAGACTTGATGCCATGAGATGGCTTGATATTGCGCTTGGGCCTTAACGGGCCCCTCCTGGAGTCTAGACACCTCTTGTTAGTGTCATCGATGATAAATAGATCGGGTTGCACGTCGCAGCGATATGTGTATTGGGCTGCACACACAGCGGTACTGGTACTGTTTTATGTGTTTAGTTTATTTCTTTTGTCTGCCATTATCTCTTGTCTGTGCTACTTCATGCAATATCTACCTGCTTTCCTAGCATTATCTAATAATTGAGTATTGTGCCCAAGGGGAAAAATTTAATGCTTATCTACACTATTTACTTTGCATTCACTTGCATAACGCTGAAAAAGTCATTTTCAAATGAGGTTTAAACTGAGCTAAGACGTTTCTCTAAATATTTCACAGCTTTGCTGTTTTTCTCAAAAGTGTTTTACTCTAGTTCAATACAGCATGATGATTTGTTATATGTGATTTCTTACTGCTCAGTTTTTATTTACCTTTATTACTCACTGGGTTAGAGTACTGACTTTACTCACTGCACCTCGTGTACAAATGCAGGTATTTGTTCAACCGCTAGTGGTTTAGAGCTAATTGGAGACTAAGTTATCAGAGTTGAGCGAGGTGACCGCCAGCGTTCGCGGCACCACATTTCTTCCTTTTGTTTATAAATCCTATTTGGTATAATTCAGGACTTGTAGTTATATTTAGACTATTATAAATTCTCGTGACTTGTGACACCCCGATTAGGACTGTGTTGGGTTGTACTTCCGCTAATTATTATTGTTAAATCATATGTTAAGTGCTTATGAACTGTTTAATTACTTAAAAGAGGTATTCGGTAATGGTCTGGCTGGTCTTGTCTTCACGAGAAGCGCCATCACGACTGGAGTGGGGTTTGAGTCGTGACAAGTTGGTATTAGAGCCTAGGTTACGTAGGTCTCACGAGTCATGAGCAGGTTTAGTAGAGTCTCGGGGATCAATACAAATATGTATATGTTTATCCTCGAGAGGCTACAGATCTTTAGGAAAACTTAACATTCTTGAAATCTTATCGTGCCTTCTTGATTTAGCTCAGAAAGAAACTCTTGGAATTCCTTCCAAGCATTCGTATACGCGGATGAGCGCTCAGTACTAGATGTGCCTTGATGGTTTGTGATTCCCCGGTCGAGGGGCGAGATGTGATATCTGTGCGTTGATGTTGGGCTAGTCTGAAGGACTCGAGGTCAGATCATTGCGTATGGCTTGAGCACCGAGGTGCTGATTGTGTGAGCAAGTAATTTAAATTTATATGTTTGGTATTGTCCCTATTAATGGAAGTGCCGTCTGGATAGCTACGTGACCAGTATGTTAGTATTGGGATATATATATATCTATATGACTTGAAAGTGATGAGGGAGGACTGCTGGATGATAGATGAACTATTAAGTAATTGATTTCCATTGTGACTGGATGTGTAGCCCCGAATTATGGGCGCGTGAAGAATCTTTTTATGTATCCTAGTTGGGAGTGAAGTAAATTTCATTTGCGGTACGAGGTCAGACTCACGAAGACTGAGTGACTGTGTAATGTGTATGACAATGAAAGGTATACAGAAATGTTATATTGAGGCGAAGTATGTGGGTTATCTCATGCAGAGTGTTCTGAAGTGGTGTGATCCCTATGTGTGTGTTAGAAGATCTCATGCGTAATTGAATAGTACGCGTTGAAATTTGAAATTTGGGGTCGCTTAAGAGAGTGGTATTAACTGTTGCGGGGATGAATGCGAGATTTGCAGAGGATTTACAGTACTAGATGATATGTTTTTTCAATCACTTATAAGTGATTTGAGTTTAATCTCACTATGATATTGTGGCATCAATAGAGTAAAAATGTTATGAGTAATTGAGTGTATTTTGATCTATGACTTCGAGCCAAGCGGGGGGGGGGGGGGGGTCTGCTGTGAGCAGTTGATTGCACAGTTAGGTGCTATGTTGGTTCCAGTTTGGGGCGTGCGAGTTAATTAGCTATGGCTAGAGTGAAGGAAAATTTTGACAAAGGTTATATGATGCTTCATAGGGTATGAGAATCACGGAATGTATAGAGTTGCTGTTGGTAAAGAATGCTCGGTGCATAGAGTAGGAAGTGGATTGGTTGTATTGGGATGAGGATTTAATTCTGCAGTATCTGAGTGCCAATGAGGCACGGGCGGTTCTGTTCGTTAGGTCAGGTAAATTTTGGTTTGAATATGAGTGAACGACTTGCGAGGATGGATCTAATCTTTACAGAGAACAATCAGGTATTTAAAAGCTACATGTGTGGTTTGAAACTGTATTTTTATTGGAAGAGGTCCAGATTTGTGGTGTTTCTATGATAATTATAGGATTTTATGTATCAGTATCAGAAAAGTAAAGGTAACAGATTTAGATTCATAGGAAGTTCTATAGAGTAATGTATTCTGGAATGTGGTATTTCGGGGAATATTTAAGGGAGTATTAAGCAGTTTATGGGTTTCAGACAGTGTGGTTTTATGCTTGGGTTCATGTGGTAATCCTGGGTTGAGGAATTGTGGTGCTACATCAAGGAAAAATATCAAGTTAAAGATGAATCAGAAGAAATTTAGATAGATGGAGTAGCTTGATAGTATACCGGATCGAAATGGTAAGGATATGATTTATTCTTTGTGCGTGATCAAAGTAATGAGTTCATACAAGTATTTTTGAAGCAATGCTCTTGGATTTTGACGACTTGCTTAGCTTGGTCTAGTTAGAAGAATTTAGTCCTAGCAGTTTAACTTTGTGCAAATGGAATTGGGAGAGTTTTTCTTGATTTCTACCGTGGTTGGAAAGTTGCATTTTCTGTGAATGTGAGAGGTATGTGATGTGTAATAATTTTTCTTCTAGATGGGATCAATGGAGGTTTTTGGCTAGATAAGTTACAGTTCAATTCTCAAAGGGAGTTCATAAAACTCTCAAGGAGCGAGTAGCCTCAGATAGTTAAGTGAATGATATTTCTAATTAGAAATGATTTGGCGATATTATATGTTCAAAAAAAGGTAATGTGATTAAGTTGATGGCACTTCGGTAGTATTGCTACACTTTCTTGTTAGATCGACTGGTGATATTCGAGTTTGCTTGGTGGCAAAAGGAAATTTTAGAGTGTCTATTGTGGAATGATGGGGTATTTGAGGTGTGGTTTGCTTTCGGACAGCAAAATTAGGATTAGGTACGATGATTCATGTGCTATATGAAGTTGGAGATTGGGAGTTCTCATGTGGAGGCTATGTTGTGGTTGTGGATCGTATGTATCGGCACCGTTTAGCAGCTAAATTAAGAGGCTTGAGTGGATCTTTCTTCGCTGGTATGTTAGTTTTTGGATGTGATGTTGGAGTTCAAAGTGGTTGTCTCAGTGTTGGGTTATTCTGGACTATTACGCCATGGGCTATGCCGGAAACGCCATGGGTTGAGTGTCTAGGTGCATTGAATTATGTTCTAGTAGAGTGGGTTATATTTCAAAGACCCGGTGGATGGCTCGGAAGGACTTTTTTTCTTAATTCGGCCTTCGTTATGGATGTCAGTGCAGAAGTTTCTACCATTGATTCAGTTCCAGTGTTGAAGGACCTTCGGATGTTTTTCTTGTGGCGAGGAATATCGCCGGGCGAGGTTGTTGATTTCGGTATTGATTTGGTGCTGGGCACTATATCGTATTGCTCTAGCAGGAGTTACAGTAGTGGAAGGAGCAGGTTCAAACTTCCTTGTTAAAGAGTTCATTGGAAGGCCAGTGTGGATGTGTGTTCAAGCTTGAGTTGCTTGGTTGGCCACGAATTATCTTATTGAGGGATCGGTAGATTTGACCGTTATGGAGCTTATCAGTGATCTGGAGAGATCTATGAGTTACTTTTTGTGTTGCGAGACGTTATGATTTGTTGGTTATGGGCACATGTGGTGCGGTTCTATCAAGGTTTATAGCGAAAGTTGATCGGGAAGAGTAATTGGGCGTCGCTCGGTGAAGGATGTATCAGTTATTTTCTATTGGGTTACCATGGTATGTGTTACTTTTTTCAGTGCGCGTGCTATGATTTGCTTTGGTTCGCGACATTAAATAGAGCGCGATTGTCACCTTCAAGCATAGTGACCTGAGGTGTTTCATATGGAGAAGTGTTTGGATCGGACGGGGGATTGGCGCCAAGTGATGTGGAGATATGATCTTGCAGGTTATATTTGTGTGTTCTATCCTATGATGTAAGATGGGTTCTAAGCCTTCTATTGTGGTGGTACCGGCGAGCTCTAGGTACATCTCTTTCAATTGAGTCATTTTCATGATTTGAGTATGTTCGAACAATTACTTATTGGTGCGCGTGGTTATGGAAGTTGTGGTTTAGGCCCATATGATGTGTCATGTCACCAGGGTGGTGTTTTGGTCAGAAGAGATCATTGGGATCATTAATGAACGCAAACATATTAGATTTCAACATGTTTGATGAGTAAATATCGAGGTTCAGTTCAAAAATTTTCTATGGTAATTGCTAGAGGAGGAATGGCCTCATGAATAGTTGATCTGGGAAATGGTTATGATTTATTGCGTGTTTCATTTATCGTTTGCAGTATACGAAAGTGTTGGAATGAGACATTAAATGATAAGTTTTCTATCGGTATTCGCTTGTTGTGGGTAGCTGCTGTGAATGGAAGTCATTGCTCCATATGATTGAGTTATGTGATATATCGCATAGTTGCACTTGAGTTTGCAGGCATGGGCTATTACAGCTGGTTCGGGCTTATTCGGAGTATCGGTGTGAGGTTAGACCGTATTTCTCGGTTCAGAAGTGAGAGTGTGGTTCTATGATTCAAGCGCTAGATTGGGTTGTGTAATTTTAGTTTTTATGTGTTATCGGACCTATGTGAGATAGGGTGACGTGGGATCACCCCCGGGTATATGGATGGCAAGGTTATTCAACGATTGTTTGACATTTGGAACAACTCTATGTACGTTCAAGGACGAATGTGTGTTTAAGTTGGGGAGGATGTAACAATCCGACCGGTCCTTTTGAGCTTTTGCACTTGACCGCCAGTTCTCGGGCATGGCCCACCCATGTGATGTATTATGACTGATGTAGATCATTGGTTTTGGTTTTCAAGAAAATCGGAGTAAATTATAAAGAAGAGTCTTAGTTAAAAGCTTTGAATTTGAGAGGTTTGGCCAAGATTGACTTATTTGTATGTAAGCTAGGATTAAAATTTGTATGATTTGGTTAGCTTCGTTGGATGATTTATGACTTAGAAGCGTGATCGGAATGGATTTTGGAGGTCCAGTGTAGAATTAGGCTTGAATTGGCGAAGTTAGTATTTTGCCGATTTTCCGATTGATAGGTGAGATTTTGATTTGGGGGTCGGAATGGAATTAAAAGAGTTGCTGTAGTTTTGTTACGTGATTTGGGATATGTGTGCAAAATTTCAAGTCATTTGGACGTGGTTTGGTTTTGGATGATGTTTTAGGATGTGTTGGTGCTTTTCTTTGAGGTCCCTAGGGCCTCGAGGTGATTTCGGATGGCTAACGGGGAGTTTTGAACTTGGGAGAATTGAATAAAATGCAAAAGTAGGTGTTGGTAGATTTTGACCTTCGCGATCGCGAGAAGGCTCTTGCGTTCGCGTAGAAGGAGTCTGGGTGGCCCTGAGTTTTGTGCTTCGCGTTCGCGTCTGGTGACTCGCGTTCCCGGTTGATAGTTTGCGTTCGCATAGAAGGAGTTGGGGTCCCGTATATTTTGTTCTTTGCGTTCGCTTCCAAGGGCTCGCGTTCGCGTAGTTGTGGCAATGAAATCATCCCGTTCGCGGGGGTGGTGCCGCATTTGCATAAGGTTTTTTTGTCTAGGAAAAATTGGGCATCGCGAACGCGGGGGTATAATGAACCAACCAGTCGTTTGAGGTCCGGCGGGTCATTCAATAGTCTGAGGCCATGAGCAGCTTCATTTCAGGTATATTGACTTGTGTGTATGGTCAGAATTAAAATTCATGAAGTTTGGAGTGAAATCTAAATGAACATTCTCATTTGAGAAACTTAAAATTGAAGAAAAGAACTGAGATTGGAATTTTGAGTAAACGACCTCGGAATTGGGATCTGAAAGTTCCAGCAGGTTCATATGATGATTTCGAATTTGGGCGTATGCCCGGATCAGGTTTTGGATAACCCGAGTGCGTTTTGGCGCATATTATGGAAGATAGCATTTTAGAAGTAGTCGCATCAGTTTGGCTTAAAATGCATTTCACTGTTATTGATGTCCATTTGGGAATCCGAGACTGGGAGTAGCTCCGTATGGTGATTCTAGATTTGGGAACACGATCGAAAGTGAATTCGGTGGTCCATAAGTCATTTTGGAACTGTTTGGCTAAATATTGAAATTTGAAGGTTTTTGAGAAATTCGACCAGAAGTGGAAATTTTGATATTGGGGTCAGAATACGATTCCGAAAGTTGGGGCAAGTCCGTAATGTCGAATGTGACTTGCGTGCAAAATTTGAAGTCATTCCTGATTGATTTTGGTAAGGTTTGAAACACTTAATCTCTTTTAAGGAAGCTTAAGTTGGAAAAGTTAACCAGATATTGACGTATGTGTTAGAGCTCTCAAAATAAGAATTCTATGGTTCAGATAGATTCGTTAGGTGATTTGGGACTTAGGATTGTGTCCGGAATATTTTTGTCATGACCGGTGTAGAATTAAGCTTGAATCGGCAAAGTTAGTATTTTGGCAAATTCCGTTTGATAGGTAAGATTTTGATCGGAGGCTCGGAATGGAATTCCGAAAGTTTTTGTAGCTTCATTATGGCATTTTGGACTTTTCTGAAAAGTTTGAGGTCATTCGGACTAGTTTGGACGTGTTTCGACATCGGATGGGGAAGTTAGAAGTTTCAAAGTTCATAGGCTTGAATCGAATGCGCATTTGGTGTTGTGATGTTGTTTTGAGCGTGCCGAAGGTTGTAACAAGTTTGAATGATGTTATGGAATATGTTGGAATGTCTGATTGATCTCCCAGTGGCCTCGGGTGAGTTTTAGGTGGTTAAACGGACTATTTCATCTTTAAAAATTAATTGCTGATTTTTTTTTACTTCAGCAGTGCACCAGATTTCTGGTGCGAGAAGTTCAACTCGGAAGCTCATATCTTATAATATATAAGGAATCATAAATAGTGCGAAAAACGAAAGTTGTAGCTCTTCATGTCTAGTTTCGATATAACTAAAGAAATTGTAATTTGGACATCTATAGAGAAAGGTATGATCGATCGAAAATGACTGATGGAGCAATTTTCTCCAAAATTTTCTGATTTCAGTGGCCTACTTTAGAAGCTCATATCTCGGGATATATAGAGAGCTATATGGTGTAAAACCTATCAAATTAAAGATCTTCGAGTCTAATTTCTAAATCTTCAAACCATTTATCATTTGGATATTAATACTAGACGTTATGGATATTTAAACAGAAGGTGTCCGACAAGGAACAATTTTAATAGGATGCACAACTTGTATAACACAAGTGCAAGGTACAACTTGACGAAGCAGGGGCAGATTCTTTTAAACACGAATTTGGTTCATTTCTTTCATTTGGTTTGGATTATTTTGGAGATAATTTCAAGGGGAATTTTATCAAGCATCAAAGGTGAGTTGTTTCTTCTTATTTCGAAGTTAAATACATGGATTAGAACTGAAAACTCAAATAATTTATGGACAAAAATGGTGGTTTAGGGCTTGAAACTTAAGAGAATTAAATGGAGAATTGAGGGGTCATTTGAACTCTGATTTTGGTAAACTTTATATGTTCGAACTCGTGGCGAGACGAGGAATCCGATGGTGTGATTTTTGGATTTTTCGAGAAGTGGGCCCGGGGCTCAGGTTTTAACAACTTCGTGATTTTTAGCATTTTTTGAATAATTTCTATTAGGTTATATTTATTCAGCCTATAATGATGTATTTGTTGTGGTTTGACTAGATTCGACGCGCGTAGACGAAGATTCAAAGGGAAAAGGCATTGCGGACCAGTCTACGACCGATTAGAGTTTAGTAGTTTGTATAGATGATGGACTGAGGGTTTAAAACCCCGGTTTATCACATTCTGACGCTATGTTTGGGCGTGACTCACACCCCATGGCAGGTGCGGGATTCTGAATGATTGGGGATCGTGACCTTGTCCATCCCGAGAACTAAGTAAAACTATTGGCGGCTAATACACACCCTGTAATGAATATATCTGGGCTTATTGTCATGTTTGGGGCCATGTGCCTATCTGTAACATCCGTCTAGGATGAATATATGTGTGATAACATGATTTGCATAATCATTAATCTCAGTCTTGTGCTTAATCACTATTATTAAATGCAAAGTCACCTTATTACTGAATTTAACTAATTAAATTATATTCACCTTAATAATTAGAAACTGGGAAAGAATTAGACTGAATCTGTTATGTGACTTACATGCATATTGTGGACTGAGTATGGGCCGGGATGCACACCGCAGCAGTGATATGATGATATTGCGCTTGGGCTAAAGGAACCCTCCGGAGTCTGTACACATTCCCTGTGAGCGCCGTCGACGTTAAATGGATCGGGCTGTACACCACAGCGGATTCATGTACATTGCATTGCATCTTTGCATAATACTTTGCTATTATATTTGATATTGCTCTGCTGTTAGTTCTTCGTTAAGGTATCAGACTGTTAGTTTTAGCTTTTCTTTGTGGCATTTCGTAGATTTCTCATCTTCAGACATTTTATATGCTTATTACTCACTGAGTCGGTAGTACTCACCCCTACTCGTTGCACCTTGTGTGCAGATTCAGGCACACCAGAGGCTTAGCTGAGCACTCGTAGTCTCCAGATATTTTCAGAGTCGTTGAGGTGGCTGTTTGGCATTCGCAAGACCTGACTACTCTTCATATTTCTGTTATTATTATTATTATTATTATATACATTTCCAAACTTTAATATTTTTAATTAGATACTATTATCTAGTTTTGTTTAGTGGCTCTAGACTCTCGACCTAGATATTTTGGGAGTGATTATTCCGATTTCGTATTATCTTCGTATTATTCTATTAATATTACTGGATTTTATTCGAAAATTATTATATTTTTCCTTAAATTGTTGGTTTGAGATTTATTGATGAATGGAGAGCGAGTGATGATCAGACTTGCCTAGCTTTAGGGTTGGGCACCATTACGACTGGGTTTGGGTCGTAACAAGTAGGTATCAGAGCCTAGGTTACTAGGCCTCGCGAGTCATGAGTTGGTTTAGTAGAGTCTCGCGGATCGGTACATAGACGTCTGCATATATCCCCGAGAGGCTACAGAATCATTAGGAAACACCCACTTTCTTGAAATCTTATCGTGCGTCCTTGATTCAGCTTGAAAGAGTAACTCTTGAAATTCTATCCTCACGCCTTTATGCTCACATGAGCACTCAGTATTATATATGCTTCGATGGCTTGCGATTCCCCGATCGAGGGCGAGAAGTAATCTTCGAGAGCTTGATTTTGGTCGAGTCTGGAGGACCTAAGGCCGGATATTGCCTAGGGCTTGAGCACTAAGGTGCTGATCGTGTGAGCTAAGTGTTTTAAACTTTGATGTTTGGTATTGATGCTATTAGCCAGAATGGCAGTTTGGTATTCATGTGATTGAGTATGTTAATGCTACGAGATGCAATTATATGACCTGGTCGACGAAGGAGTCTGTTGGATAATAGACAAATTGTTAACTGATTCGTTCCCTATTGTGGGACGATGTGTAGCCCGAATATTAGCGCATGAAGAATCCTTTCAAGGCTCCTAGTGGGAGTGAAGTAAATTGCACGATATGATATGAGTTTAGACTCAAGAAGACTAAGCTACTGTGTAATGTGTATGATGGTAGAAGGTATAAGAAATGTTATATTGAGGCGAAGCAGGTGGGTTATCTCCTGCAGAGTGATCTGAAGTGATGCAACTCTTATATGTGTATGTTAGAAGATCTTATGTGTAATTGGAAGGTATTTTTCTATGTGTTATGATTTGAATGGGACACATGCCCATATATAAATTTTTGATAATATAATACATGCAGTATTGAGATTAATGTTGTTGATATACATTCTGATGCTTTGTCGAGTTGTGGACATGTTGTTAAGATGGTTTTGGTGATTCTATGGCAGGTGGATAGGCTCAATTACAAAGGACACTATGTTGAAATGTTCAAAAATTTGTGACTTAAAAAAAAATTTGGTCGCCTAGAGAGTGGGCTTCACTGTTGTGTGAGTAAATGAAAGAATTGCAGAAGAGTTAAAATTCCAGATGACTCGTGTTTCCACGAGCTTATGATGGAGTGATTTTAATCTCACCATGATATTACGAAAATAATAGAGTATATGTGTTGTGCCCTATGGCTTCGAGCCAAGTTGGGGAGCTTGTTGTTGATTAGCTGATTGCACGGTTTATTACATGCGTGAACTCTGGTTATTGACGTATTGGTGGATTATTGCAACTATGGAAGAGGACGATGAGTGGTAATTTGAGTAAATGAATTGTTGGATGCATGTTATGGTTTTCCTTATTGGCTCATGTCCAGGTTTGAGGGAAGATTCATGATTTATGCCTCGTATAGGTGCAGGCTTCGGGGAAGTGATTCCGTTGGGTACTTTACCGAGATGGTATTCATATGTTATAAAATTCAGTAGAGTTGGTTGCATTCGGGACCATTTTAGAGCTGGGTGGGTCTCAATTGCGATCCTAGTTAATTCAAGAGGTAAAGTGTGGTGCCTAATGATTTTGAGTCTATAAGTACGGTTAAGAGTCAACCTTTTGAAGCGGCTTATGAAGAAAGGCACAGAATGTTCTATGATGGTTTGACTTGCGGTGTAGCATTTGAGAGACATGAAATGGTCATGGTATTTGAGACAACATGGTCTCGTGATTTAAGGTCAGTTGGGGTGAGTGCGGTTGAAATAAGTTAGATGTTAAAGGGAGATATTATTATGCTAAGGCAATCAAGGATAAATTGGAAGGAAGTAGATTGATTAGCCATAGTTGAGTTGGCATATTGGTGTTAGTGATCAGTTCATTCAACGTGATCGAGTTATGCATGTGATTGTGTCGGAGCATGTGAGGCTTGCCGACCGCAGTAATTGATGTTATTCTGAAGCATTCTTTTGTTAGGGTCTATTATGAGTAGGAGATTCCCAAAAGTATTATGGTGGCTTGGAAAACTACTTAGAAATTTGGATATTTGAAGATTATAAGAATTCGCCTGTATGCTGCTATAGCTCCCCTGAAGTGAGTTAAATGGAAAGTCTTATGTGATGAAGTATTAGCCTATCAGCGGTTCCAAGAGTTGTGATGGAAATCACGTCTATCGTATATTGGCACGTGAGGTGCAGTGAGTGGTGTGGAAATTGAAGTAGGGACCAAGGTTGCAGTTTGGTCAATGACTATGATGTCACGGTCTCGAATGAGCAGGATATGAGTTTAAGTGTTTTGAGTAAGATGGGTATTGGAGTCAGTATCACCTGAGATCAGTATTATGTGAGAAAGGCTTTGCGTCCTGGTTAGGTATTCTTGATCGCTTTTCAGCGTTAGTGCAGCCAGTAGTTTGAATGTGCAGACCCGTTAATTATTTCGGAAGATGGTAGGAGCTTGTCCCACAGGAATATTGAATAAGTGTGACATGTAGTCATTTGATTAATTAGAAATTTAAACCAAGTATGAGGATTTTGGTAATATCATCCATTTGAGAATTTATGATTGGAGGACACTCTGCTTAATGGGTTATGAACCAGTGATATATTATTGGCCTAGCTTGGAACGATCAGGATCGACTTGAGGTCGGTGGATAGATTTAAATGTGGAAGTGAGCATTACATCAGGCCAGATGTGTTTATTTCAGCTGGCCTAGCTTGGAACGATCAGGATCGACTTGAGGTCGGTGGATAGATTTAAATGTGGAAGTGAGCATTACATCAGGCCAGATGTGTTTATTTCAGCAATGCGCTCTTTATGAACGAATAGTCACGATCTTATTTCGTGGTCAGCTAATTTATGTAAAGATATATTGCGCCGTGTGAGTTGTGATACGGCTTGGTAAATTCCTTATGTGTTGAGGTTCCGCTCAGCGGTGATATTTATATGAGCAGGATGGCTCTTGAGACTTAGATCATGTATCTCACCTTAGTTGTTCTTGAGTTTTTAGTCTATAGAGCTATATGTTTCCTTGGGAATGGTATTATGCACCTTAGTCTTGTTATGACCAATATCCGATGTTTTTTGATGTGATGAGCTTTTCAGCTCGACGTATATCTCCTTATGTGAGTTCTATATGTTGATCGGGTGGCATGCCGTGGGTAAGTTGTTTGGATTGGGTTGCGCACCACAATAGTATGATGTTCAGTACAGTCCCCCATATTTACTTTTATGTGTTATGTCTCTCATTTTTCTCAGAATTCTAGTTCTAGTTGTGAACTATTACATATGTATGATTCGCGAGCGGGGTAATTAGATCTCCTTTTCATATTTAGGCTTCCTTTTTGTGTCGCATTTGAATGGTAGCCTATTGTCACATTGTGGAATCATATGTGACTTTTTTTATTATGTCCGAGGTGGCTTATTGCTTGAGCGGTTCGTATTAGGTGAAACCAGATGACTGGATTTAGGACCAGTGCAATCTGATTATATGTAGTATATTAAAGAGCAAGTATCGTTCTTTGGTTCGGGATGAGGTATGGATCATGTCAGGGGATAGACCCAGTGATTTGTTGATTTATCAGCTGGTCATGAATTTCGGCACGTCTCTTCTGTCGTATTGGTGTTGTAAAAACTAGAACAAGACCTATGTAGGTCATGAGATGCAATGGGAGCATCAGATTTGTGGAATTTTGACTATTACGTTTAAAGAATATCATTGTGGTCCCATGAGTAAAGTGATGCAATGTGTGAATTGAGCAAAGTTATGCAGTCATGTTTGGGTACAACGTGTGAAGATTGATATGGTTGTCGTATGAACAAGCTTGGCAGGAAATTTTCGATATTGGAATTGGGCCTAATGGCTTATTTGCTTGAATAAAAGAGTATATCTACAAAGTAATCAAGCAAATGTGCTCAACTAAGTTCTGGAGTCACATGAAGGTGCATGAGGTGTTAAATAAGTGATTTCAGACTACTTCAGTGTAGTTCTCAGCACGTTCGAGGATGAACATATCTTTAAGTGAGGTAGATTGTAACGACCTAACCGGTCATTTTCAGCTCCGGTAAGTCATTCAATAGTCTGAGGCCATGAGCAGCTTGATTTAAGGTATATTGACTTGTGTGTATGGTCAGAATTAAAATTCAGGAAGTTTGGAGTCAAATCTAAATGAAAATTCTCATTTGAGAAGCTTAAAATTGAAGAAATGAACTGAGATTGGAACTTTGAGTAAACGACCTCGGAATTGGGATCCAAAAGTTCCAGCAGGTTCATATGATGATTTCCGAATTGAAGCATATTATGGAAGACAACATTTTAGTAGTAATTGCATCGGTTTGGCTTAAAATACATTTTAGTGTTATTGATGTCCATTTTGGATTCCGAGACTGAGAGTAGCTCCGTTTGGTGATTCTGTATTTGGGAACGCGATTGGAAGTGAATTCGGAGGTCCATAGGTCATTTTGGAAACGTTTGGCTAAATATAGAAATTTGAAGGTTCTGAGAAAATTCGACCGGAAGTGGAAAATTTGATATCGGGGTTTGTGATTTTGAAAGTTGGGGCAAGTCCGTAATGTCTAATGTGACTTGTGTGCAAAATTTGAAGTCCTTCCTGAATGATTTTGGTAAGGTTTGAGACACTAAGTCTCTTTTAAGGAAGTTTAAGTTGGAAAAATCAATTGGATATTGACTTATGTGTTAGAGCGTTCGAAATGTAAATTTTATGGTTGGGATAGCTTTGTTAGGTGATTTGGACTTAGGAGTGTGTCCGGAATATTTTTGTGATGACTGGTGTAGAATTGAACTTGAATCAGAAAAGTTAGTATTTTGGCAAATTCCGATTGATAGGTAAGATTTTGATCCGAGGCTCGGAATAGAATTCCAAAAGTTGTTGTAGCTTCGTTATGTCATTTTAGACTTATCTGCAAAATTTAAGTTCATTCAGACTAGTTTTGACGTGTTTCGGCATTGGATGTGGAAGTTAGAAGTTTCAAAGTTCGTAGGCTTGAATCCGATGCAAATTGGTGTTGTGACATTGTTTTGAGCGTTCCGAATGTTGGGACAAGTTTGAATGATGTTATGGAATATGTTGGCATGTTTGGTTGAGGTCCCAGTGGCCTCAAATGAGTTTTGGGTGGTTAAACGGAGTATTTCATCTTTAAAAGAATTGCAGATTATTCTTTTTTTGCTTCAGCTGTGCACCGAATTTCTGGTGCGAGAAGTCCAATCCAGATGTTATGGGTATTTAAACAGAAGATGTCCGACAAGGAACAACTTTAATAGGATGTACAACTTGTATAGCACAAGTACAAGGTACAACTCGACGAAGCACGGGCAGATTCTTTTAAACACGAATTTGGTTCATTTCTTTCATTTCGTTTGGATTATTTTGGAGAGAATTTAAAGGGGGATTTCATCAAGCATCAAAGGTGAGTTGTGTCTACTTATTTTCGAGTTAAATACATGGATTAGAACTAAAAACTCAAATAATTTATGGACAAAAATGGTGGTTTAGGGCTTGAATCTTATGAGAATTAAATAGAGATTTGAGGGGTCATTTGAACTCCAATTTTGGTAAACTTTAATACTCTTGGCGAGACGTGGAATCTAATGCTGTAATTTTTGGAATTTTTTGAGAAGTGGGTCCGGGGCTCGGATTTTACCAACTTCGTGTTTTTAGCGTTTTTCGAATAATTTCAATTGGGTTATGTTTATTTAGCCTATAATGACATATTCGTTGTGGTTTTGACTAGATTTGTTGCGCGTAGATAGAAATCAAAGGGAAAAGGCATTGCAAACCAGTCTATGACCGGTTAGAGGTGAGTGGTTTGTTTAGATGATAGCCTGATGGTTTGAAACCCCGCTTTATCACAATGTGACGCTATGTTCAAGCGTGACTCGCACCCCATGGCAGGTGCGGGATTGTAAATTATTGGGGATCGTGACTTGGTCTATCGCGAGAGCTAATAAAAGTTACTGGCGGCTAATACGCACCCTATAATGAATATATCTGGGCTTATTGCCATGTTTGAGGCCTTGATGGTCTGTAGCATCAATGTAGGATGAATATTTGTGTGATAACATGATTTGCTCAATCATTGATTTCAGTCTTGTGCTTAATCACTGTTATTAAATGCTAAGTCACCTTATTATTGAAATTAACTAATTAAATTATATTCACCTTAATAATTGGAAACTAGGAAAGAATTAGATTGAATCGTTATGTGACTTACATGCATACTGTGGACTGAGTATGGGTCGGGCTGCACGCAGCAATACTGATATGATGATATTGCGCTTAGGCTAAAGGAGCCCCTTAAGAGTCTGTACACACGCCCAATGAGCGCCGTTGACGTTAAACAGATCGGGATGTACGCCACACTGGATTCATGTGCATTGCATTGCATCTTTGCATGATACTTGACTGTTATATTTAATACTGCTTTGTTGTTAGTTCGTAGTTAAGGTATCACACTGTTAGTTTTAGCTTTGCTTTGTGGCATTTCGTGGATTTCTTATCTTCAGACAGTTTATATGCTTATTACTCACTGAGTCGGTAGTACTCACCGCTACTCCCAGCACCTTGTGTGCAGATTCAGGTACACCGGAGGCCTAGCTGAGCACTCGTAGTCTCCAGATATTTTCAGAGTCGTTGAGGTAGCTACTTGGCATTCGCAGGACCTGGCTACTCTTCATATTTTAGTTTATTATTATTATTATTATATACATTTATAGACTTTTATATTTTTATTCAGATACTATTATCCAGTTTTTTAGAGGCTCTAGACTCATGACCTAGATCTTTTGGGAGTGATTATTTTGATTTCGTATTATCTTTGTATTATTCTATTAATATTACTTGATTTTTAATCAAAAATTATTATATTTTTCCTTAAATTGTTGGTTTGAGATTTAATGACGAATGGAGAGCGGGTGATAGTCAGGCTTGCCTAGCCTTAGGGTTGGGCGCCATCACGACCGGGTTTGGGTCGTGACAGGGGGTTTGACCAAGTTCGTAGATGGGATTCTAGAAGCTTGGCAGAATATTTTTAAACATTTCATATGCGAGCTTAAGTCATTTTTCCATTATTGTTGAGTATTTTGGGAGCTCTTTGGGTGAAATTGAAGAGGGATTCGTGGAGGATTGACTGGAGGTAAGTTCTATGAACCAAAAACGAGATTATATAGTGAAATTAACCTAAATATTCATGGAAATTTAACTAAAAATAGAAGAACTAGTGCTTGAGATTTTGAGATTTTAAATCAGGATTTAAAGGGCCACTTGTTGTTGGATTTGAGAGTTTTTTCCATGTATGGACTCGTGGAAGGATAAGGAAGCTGTTGATGTGAAAATTCCTGAGTTTCGAGAAGTGGGCGCGGGGCTCGGGTTTTCTACTTTCGGGATTTTTGAAGTTTTTCGATTATTTTCACTTGGGCTTTGTTCCCTTAGCCCATTTTAACTTATTCATTTTGATTTTGGATAGATTCGACGCGCATGGAGACTGATTTGAGGGGCAAAGGCGTCGCAAGCTAGAGAATTCGTCGGTTCGAGAAGAGTAATGATTGTAAATGATTTCATGAGGGTTTGAAACCCCTGGTTGCACACCGTAGTGCTATATTGAGGTGAGACACGCGCTTGATGATGAGTGGGGTCGTTTTCAACTGGGGATTGTGACTTGGTCCGTCCCGATTGATTATTTTACCGCATATTTGACTGAAACTTAATTGCTATCTTCATGATTTGGGTTGATTGCCATATTTGGGCTTCGTACCAATTATTTGAACCCCATTCCAGGTTGGTCAGTGATATTTCCTTACTGTTTTAATTTTATACTAGAACTTAGTCATGTGTTTTCCACTGTTTTCAGAACTGAGGCAAGTTTATTTTTCTTTAAAACTTGAAACAATATTTCCAATAATATTTTTGGTCTAAGAAGCATGTTTTACTATTGCCCAAGGGGCTTATGTGATTTTTGACTGAGTAAGGCTAAGGGACTGTGTGTGAGGATACTCTTGGATCGGGCTGCACCTTGATGTAATGTTACACTAATACTGATGTGAGGCTGAGGGCCTAGACTTGATGCCACTAGATGGTTTGATATTCTGCTCGGGCCGTAAGGTGCCCCTTCTGGAGTCTGCACACCCCCAGTGAGTGCCGTCGATGATAAATGGATCGGACTGCATGCCGCAACAATATGTGGATCGGGCTGCATGCTGCAGCAGTACCGGTACTGTTTTATATGTTTACTTTATTTCATTTGTCTACCAATATCTGTTATCTGTGCTACTTCATGCAATATCTACCTGCTTTCCTAGCATTATCTGATAACCTAGTGTTGTGCTCGAGGGGTGGAATTCTGTGCTTATCTGCACTGTTTGTTTTTCATTCATTTGTGTAACTGTTGAAAGAGTCATTTTCAAAAGAGGTTTAAACTGAGCTAAGATGCTTCTTTAAAGATTTCACAGTTTCACTGTTTTTCTCAAAACGGTTTTACACTGTTTTTATACAGCATGATGATTTGTTATATGTGATTTCTTACTGCTCAGGTGTTATTTACCTTTATTACTTACTGAGTCTGAGTACTCATTTTACTCCCTGCACCTCATGTGCAGATGCAGGTATTTGTTCACCCGGTAGCGGGTTTTGAGCTGATTGGAGACTAAGTTATAGGAGTTGAGCGAGCTGACCGCCAGCGTTCACGGCACCACATTTCTTCCTTTTCTTTATATATCCTATTTTGTATAATTCAGGTCTTGTAGTTCTATTTAGACTATTATAGAGGCTCATGGCTTGTGACACTCCGATTAGGGCTGTATTGGGTTGTACTTCCGCTAATTAATATCATTAAATCATATTTGAACTGCTTATGAACTGTTTACCTGCTTAAAAGAGGTGTTCGGTAATGGTCTGGCTGGCCTTGGCTTCACAAGAGGCTCCGTCACGACCGAAGTGGGGTTTGGGTTGTGACAGTTAAGGCTATCCCTTCTTTCCTTTTGGCATTGATCCATACGATACAAACGAAACGAGCAAATGCATAACTTTCATAAATAACTCTATTAATAAAAATACTAGAGGAAGCTACATAGTTGATTTCTCCACGTGTCTTATTATTCTATCATCTGCTCATGTGTCTCAGAAAAACGTGTTGATGAAGTTTATTTCATGATATTTATCAAAGGCATAATGGTCTTATGACGTTCTGAGAAGTTTTATTGACGTACTTCTCATGCATTACGTTCATTTATACATGTACATTAACCCATGAATAGATGATGTCACATACATGTATATATGGATATGAGATATGGAAAAAGGTTACGACGTTATATATGCACCGCCACCTGATAAACTGATATATGTTGATGATTTTGCCCACAGTAGCCGAGATGATATAATGCGATGTTCTCAAAGGCTTGATGATGTTATGTACGCATATACCTATGAATGATATGGAATTTATACGCATATGGATGGAATTATAAATATTAATGATTTATAGAGTTATTCAGACTTACATTTTGAGTCTTTTACACCACGTTTCTCTCATGCCTATTGTTTACTGATTTTCATTTCTTACATACTCGGTACATAATTTGTACTGATGTTCCTTTTTCCTGGAGACGCTACGTTTTATGCCCGTAGGTCCCGATAGTCAGGTTCAGAGTCATCCAAGTAGGCTATCAGCTTAGTGGAAGATGTTGGTGCGCTCCATTTGCTCCGGAGTTGCTTATTTTGTCAGTATGATTTGGACATATATTGATTAGTATTGTGGAGCCTTGTACCGACCTTTATGGTACTTATCTACTCCTAGAGGCTTGTAGAAATATTTCATGTACGTTAAAGATTGTATGGCCTTGTCGACCTACGTTCAGTGTACGAGTGATCATTTTGGCCGTATTGGCCCGTACGTTATATGTATAAGTTGGCATATCATGCCGGGTTATCCTATGTTGAGTGTTCCCTCTTTATTCTAGTTATCTCATGAAAGCCTTTCTCATTCACTTACTTATGATAATAAGATACAAAAAATATATTATGTTGGTACTCGGTTGAGTATGTCACCGGGTGGCCGTCATGGCCAATCAGTTTGGGTCGTGACAGTCGATTTTGCGATGGATCCGGCTTTGCTACTGTAAATTTATTGTCACATTTGCGATATTGACAAGGGGACGACATGGTTCACTTTTGCGATCTATGTATCGCATTTGCGAATCCCATGAAACAAATGCAACGTCGGCACCTGATTATATGTAGTTTATTTCAGGAGCTAGCTTCATTTATCAAATATTTAGCCCTAGACTTGGTGGGAGAAATTTTGAGGAGGGATTTTCATACACAATTATTGGGTAAGCGATTTTAACTCAATTTTGATTATAACATGATTATTTATGAGATTTAGCATCTAAATCATTAGATTTCGACAGAGTTTTGGGGATTTTTACTGTGTTTTGAAAGATAAAATTTGAGATTTGAGAGTCGAATTGGACTCGAATTTAAAACCAAACACATATTAGGGACTCATGGAGCTATGGATAGTCAAGATCTGCCTTTCGACCGGCCAAGCTTGGGATTGACTTTTGTTAACTTTTGGAGAATTATGTAAAGCTCTTAACTTTACTCATTGAAATTTGAGCCGAGCAGAGGTGCATTTTAGAGTATTGATTGAGGGCTTTTGGAGTAAGTATCTTTCCTAAGTTCGTGTGGAGGAAAGTACCCCATAGGATTTGGATAACTGCACTATTTGAACTATGGGAAAGACATGTACATAAGGTGACGAGTGTGTACACGAGCTTATATGTAAAAATTGACCGGTTTAGTCTCTTAGGTTTTTAATATGCTTTTAAGTGAAGTTGCTATGACATGGAATATCTTTTATTGTGGAGTTTATTCTTCCATTTTATTGTGTTCTTGTTGAGACTCTTGTATACATTGTTGTTGAGCCGTGGGCTATGCATTGTTGTGATATTGGTATTGTTTTTATGGAAATATTGTGTCATATGAGCATGTGTGGTGCGAGTTGATATATTGTGTTGTTGCAATTTTGGCACATGTGGACTTTTTGAGAGGATTGTCAGGGTGTTTGCACGAGGTTCTACTTGTTGATGTTCATTAATCATGTACATGTATTCTTGTATATATGATATCTTTATGATATGGTCGGATTAGTAGATCGTGACCATGCCATGCGATTTAGGATATTGAACATGTGACTATGCCTTGTGATATTGAGCTTGTGATCACATTGGACGTATTGTAATATTGGCATATGAGTTTTCCGTGCAGCATGTAAGTTGTCTGTACTGTGTTGGGACAAGGTTCCATGTGTATATGATTCGTGAATTTGGGCTCGTGATTTGTGATTATGAAATATGGTACCTCGGGGTGATTCTCGTTGTAAATCTTGTGTCGGAACAGTTGATGATTAGAACTGTCTTTATTTCCCTTAATTGCTTCCATTTGTATCTTATATGTGCTTTGATTATTTTGTTGTCTCATCATATGATTACCCTTCGTTAAAATTGATTTACTTTGCTTTTCCATTTTAGCTTTATATTGATATTATGCACAAGTTATTTGATTAGTAAGTATCTTGATATGAACCTCGTCATTACTCCACCGAGGTTAGTCTTGATACTCATTGGATACCGTTATGATATACTCATACTGCTCTTCTGCATATTTTTGTCCAGATCCAGATGCTTCAGAATGAGTTGGACATTAGCAAGTCGTTTATAAGAGTTGCTGTGGATACTTCAAGGTATACCTGCATGTCTGCTCACAACCTTGGAATCACCTTCCACTGTTCTTTTTCTATTGTTTACTTTATTTCCAAACAATATTGTATTTAGTGATTTCTAGTGTACTCTTAGTAGAGCTTATGAATCCGTACTGCCAGTTTTGGAATGTAAAACTATTGTTCATTTTCAGTTACTTTGTGTCATTGACTAGTTATGTTCAATAGTTAAATGGTATAAATCTGTTAATAGCTCAGTATGTATTAGGCTTACTTAGTCCTATGAGCTAGGTTCTATCACGATCCTTATGGTGGAATTTTTTGTCATGACGAATTGGTATCAAAGCTTTAGGTTTATAGGTATTACAGATCTTAAGAAAGTTAATAGAGTCTTGCATATCGGTACATATACGTATGTTCTTATCTTCGAGAGGCTCGAAAACTATTAGAAAATTTCACTTTTCATACCTAGCGTGTAGATTTAACCATTTAAAGAGTTTGAGCCATTTTCCTTCTATTCCCTCACAGATGGTGAGGACGCAAGGTGTAGTTACTAATGATGCTGCCCACATAGCCGGTGTTGCTAGAGGTAGAGGCCAAGGAGGAGAACATGCTATAGCTAGAGCATTTTCCAGAGCACTAGTCGATGAGCCACTAGTAGCTCTGGTTAGGGGACAGGAACCGGAGGTGCTTGTTGCTACCACTCGAAATTTGGAGACCAACATTCTTGAGCATGTTTGGTACATTAGATTAGGAGGGATTAATGCTGGCTGCACTTGCTACTTCTCAGGCTGGGGGATGGGTCCAGACTCCCGCTACACATACTTCATAGCAACATGCTTATTGGTCAGGTTGCGGTTGCTATGCTGTAAAGACAACAACATTAGAAGTGGAATAGAAGAGGTTAGAGAGGTTTAAAAAAATATGATTCTTCTACTTTCAGGGGCGCAACTTCGGAGGACACATAATGTTTTCTGGATCAGTACCGCTGTATTTTGATCAAGGTCATAGTTGATGCGAAAGGGTTTTAACTTTCTACTTTCCCAGTGACGGGGTGGGCAATGAGATGGTTGAAATATATGGTGGTAGGATTATAAGGAGAGTAGGCCAGCTGGAGCAATGCCACTTACTTGGACTCAGTTCTTCGATTTTGTTTGAGGGAATTCGTTCCATCGACCCTCAGAGATGCGTGGTGCACCAGATTGAGTAGTTTAGATATGGGAATATGACTGTGTCCGAGTATGCTATGAGGTTTAGTGAGATATCTCGCCATGTACTTGCTTTGGTTTCTATTATTAGAGAGAGGGTGCACAAATTTATTGGCGGCTCAGTTTATGGTCTCAGATTAGGGATGACACATGAGTTGGAGATTGATACTTCATTTTAGAAGGATGTGGATATCACCAGAAGGATGGAGCGCATCCGCGGTCTAGAAAGGGAAAATAGGCAGGCTAAGAAGTTCATGGAATGGAGGATCTAATGATCCCTAGTTTTGGGGAAAGGCGCGTCATGGTAGAGATTTTGTGGGTCGGCCAGTATAATATACATTTCAGGTTTCACAAGGTGCTTCAGTTATCCATGGATCCCAGAGCACTTGTTCCATATAGCTCCCACAACTGTTACAATAGAGAGGTTTCTTTGAGTATGGAGTTAGGCACATAGTGAGATATTGTCCAAAACTCTCGGCGAGTGTACCTCAGCGCGGATACTCAGTCTATGGATTTCGCTCTAGTTGCTACTACACCTGTACAACTGGCTATAGATGGGGGACAGGCAGGTAGTGGGTGTCTTAGAGGGGGAGACTTGACCCATTGTTATGCTTTCGCTGATAAGGATGAGGTTTCCGCACTAGATGATGTCGCTACAAGTATGGTTTCAGATTGTGATATTGTCTCGTGCATTGTCCGTGTAGCACGTGAGTTGTCTGTATGATTTTGATTGATAATGTGGCACCAAGTTCCATATATATATGATTTGTGATTTGGGACTCGTGATTTGTCATTATGAGGTGTGGTGCATGGGGGTTATTCTTGTTGTAAATCTTGTGCCCTAACAGTTGGTTAGAAGTGTCGTTATTTCCTTTAATTGCTTCCACTAGTATTTTATTTGTGTACTGATTACATTTCTGTTTCATCACATGATTACACTTTTTTGCCATTGTTTACTTTGCTTTTTTACATTGTTAGCTTTATATAGATATTCTGCACAAGTTATTTGATTAGTATGTGTCTTCACTTGAACCTCGTCACTACTCTACCGAGGTTAGTCTTGATACTTACTTGGTATCGCTGTGGTGTACACATGCTATGCTTCTGTATATGTTTGTGCAGATCAAGGTACTTCAGAGCGAGCTGGGCATTAGCGAGCTAATTATCAGAGTTGTTATGGAGAATTCAAGGTAAACTTGCATGTCCGCTCACATGCCTCAGAGTCAGCTTCCATTGTTTTTGCTATTGTCTACTTTATTTCCAAACACTGTTGTATTTTTTGATAGTGTATGCTCAGTAGAGCTTATGGATTCGTACTACCAGTTTGGGAATGTAAAACTATTATTTATTTTTACCTATGTTATGTCATTTTCTAGTTATATTTAATAGTCAAATAGTTTAAATTTGTTAATAGCTCAGCACGTGTTAAACTTACCTAGTTCTAGGGGCTAGGTGCCATCACGATCCTTACAATGGGATTTTGGTTCATGACACGTAGTTCATGGAATGTTGATTGATTCTTTTTCCTTCTCTTATACACTGATTTGCACTTTGATAAATGATCTTTATTTAGCCGTTATCCAATAAATAGTTGGCTTCTTTGTCATTCTTTTTCATCATTGTTTAGATGACTTGCACATGTATGTCCTTCATTAATAGTTGGCACTTGATTCTTTTTTTGGTCATTATTAAAATTAGAAATCTAACAATATCCACTTTTTGATGATTACAATAAACAAAGAGTTAAAGATATTAAGTTATACTTCCCTTCCGTTGCCACTGCTCCCCCTGTCTTTAAACTTTTCCCATCTTCCCCTTTGACATCAGTCAAAATGAAGGAAAGAAACAAATAGCAAAGACATAGAAGTATGCAACAAATAGAGATATATAGATGCAACAAATAAATACAAACATCATCCAAGCATACACAGTTATAGGTGGCCCACAGTCGACCACAGTACAAAGAACCAAAAAAGAAGGAGTTTTACGAAATCAAACAAAAATATATAGTTTTAACAACCCATAAGAATTAGTTTCTTCCAAGAAAATACTTCAGGTTATTGATCACTTTGGTGCAGAAGCTATCATAAGAGGTCTCAATATCCTTAGAGAATTTATGAAGTCGCTCATTAATATTCTGAAATAGCCTTGATCCGCTGCCGCTTTATGGTTTGAAGGGTGAGGCGCAGTCCGACCACATATGCTCTAGTTTTCTTAGTCATATCTCAAATTTATTCAATTTTGTTAATGCCTTCGGTTCCCTATTGAATTTGCAATAACTGGTCTGAGAAAGTTGGTTTGGCCGTCATCAGGATTGGATCCGCCATCACTCTGATGAGTTGGGGTGAAGTATCTACGACTTTGTCTTTCTTAGCCAAAGTTCCATCAATCAGGGTGTATCCTATCGTAGCAAACACAATTTTGTAATATGTGCTAGAGATGATTTTGAGAGGAAAAGGGGATAGGTGAAATTTCGTAACTTGTAGAATGTGAGACATTAGTAGATTATAAGGCATCCTATTTGTAGAGGAAGATACTTTCAATTGTGCATTTACGTATCCAAACAAACTAGTCAATTATTGTTCCATTCACAAGACAATACACGACAAACACATCTCTGGTAGACAAAGTGCCAAGGGATCTAGTACGAGGGAGAACGGTGGTAGCAAGTATATGATCCAACATACGATGCTTAGGCTTCATAATTTTAGGACCTATATCATGGGAGTTTTCAGATAAAACACTTCTTGCTTCTCTTAAGATACTTTGAAATCATCTGGAAGAATATTGCCCAAAATTACTTGTGGGTGGACTATTTGAGATTTGGCTCCATCGAAAGTTTCTGTCCCTTTTTGGGTTTGTGGGATTCTCCTCAGGAGAATCGTTGTCTTCATCTTCAATATCATGGTGTTTTAAGACCTCAGACGATTTGATATCTAAAGGCTTTTTTGATTTTTGGACCTGCTTGAATTAATAACTTTTCAGAGGGATGGAGGATGAAAGATATGGTTTGGATTTTGCCATATCCAATAAGGGTTTTCAATGGGTAATATTTAAATGATGAGTGTAAAGCCCCAGAAAATTTGTTAAGTAATCTAAGATTTTGTGGTGCAAAGTTAGCTAATTATTTTATTTTGTGCGCAAATGAGGATTCAAGACATAGTGGATATCAATTGGATATGTTAATAATCGAAGAAGTCATATTATAGCTGATTTGGGGTCTAAGGGGAAGTCTAAGTCTAAGCCAAGTTGGAAAATTATATAATAGAATAAAGTTGTTAGTACGCACAAGACCTCACTTTAGATAAGCATATATACATTTATTTAAGGTGTTGTGTGATGCACAACCTATCAAATTAAAATTGAATCTAGTTTCCGACACATCAAACCGTTTGTCATTTGAAGGTGTATATAAAAAGTTATAACCATTTTACTGGGCACGTGTCATATGCGCTCCCAGGTGCGCGGCGGAAGAGCAACCATGCATATCGAGAAATATTCTGCCTCGCAAGCATGAACTTAGCGCGATCGTGCTATTAGAAGACCTCTAAATACACCTAAGAACGGGAAATGAGAGGATTTAAGTGATTTTTCAAGACTAGGGCATCCTCTCCATCCCCAATTCGGCCAAGGCATCCTATTCCACACCTAAGGTGAGTTTTTAAGTGTGTTTTTATGGTGATTTTACTTCTCAATCACTAGTTAAAACACTATTTTGATTGGATTTCATAGGATTGCTTCAAAATCTCAAGAACATCCCAAAAGTTGTCTTTCAAGATTTGGTCTACAAGAGGTAATCGTTTACTCTTAAACATACATATATGGAGTTATTATGGAAGTATGATTATGAATTAAGTATGATAACTCATGGGATGGTTATTGGACGCCATAGGTGCCTAACCTAGGTTGTGTTAGTGTTGTATAGATTTTGATATGGGTTATTGAGGTATGATTCTTGGGTGTAATGGTATTATGTATACATGCGTGTACAAATTAGGTTTGTGGGAATATTATTGAACATAAATAAGTAAAGATCAGGTTGAGGAATGAAGGACATCTTGTAAAATAGATTTGAAATCAAGATGTTCAACTAGTGTTTGATAAAATGCTCAAATGAGATGAAACCATGAATACCTTCCTAATTTGTGTTCAATTTTGTTATGTCTCAAGTGGATTGGAATTGCTAGAATTTCCGTAATGTTGTAGTAACTTAAGGAAAGTTTAAACAAGGTATGTATGGCTAAAATCATGTCTTTTAGCAATTGATATTTATTGGTGTTGTGTGAATACTGTGAGATTAAAATTGAGTTATTGTATTGATTGTTATTTCACCTGAATTGGTGTTGCAATCTTATATGCTTAGAAAGTGTGTCTCAATATGACAAATATGCTATTTTTGATAACATGAAAAGGATCAAGGACTATGAATCATGAATTGAAATGCTTAGACCTTTAATTGAAATTGAAGCTACATTTGTTGTGCCATCTATGTGAAGTCTCCTCTATGCCTTCAACTTTAATTGCTCTTGTGTGCACTTATTATCCTAAATTACAAGTCCAACATTGAAATTTGGAATGCTGTGAAATGTGGCCTAGTGTCAAATATATGACGTGATAGTTGTGGCCCCAAGTGCCTATGAGATGACATATGTGAGACAAAGATTGAATTGAGATAATTGATGGAAATGGGAACCGCCTTGGTAAGGCGGCCTTTTTGATCGGGCCAAGATCGGATGCACGCACGGTGGAAATATGTTGATATTGAACAATGGATAACAAGGAAAGTGAGATTGTGATTGAGGTGTATGTCTCAATTGAGGCAACCTAGTCGATCGGGTCAAGATCGGATTTCACTCAATCTAGCAATGGTATAGCGAACAAGGATGAATAGTATGAAATGCCCCAAACTAAAAGCTATGGAAATATAATGTGAAACAAATTACATGATTCTTCTACATTGATAATGTTGTGATCGTTTAAAGCTATGGAGTTATACTTGTGATTTCTTTATGTTTGGTATGAAACATTTTTCTTACTTGACGGTATTTAGTTATACATACTAGTACTATTCCATGTTAGTAACGTCCCTTTTGTCGGGGGCGCTACATTTTTAAATGAATGTAGGTGGCTCCATTGCATATAATGTCGATCGTCCGTAGCGGAGTACCTTCTTCCCAAAGTCTTGGTGAGCCCCTTTCTCATTCAAGGGGTTATATTGCACATCTTTTGTTGTTCTGGACTTCCACTTTTGAGGTATAGCCGAGGCATTGTCGCCAACATTATCTTACTTGTCTTTTATATCCTTAGAGGCTCCGTAGACATATATGTGGGTTATGTACGGGAGTTGGATGGGTCTACAAACTATGCTGTATTTCTAACTCTTGCTTATCTAAAGTGAAATTGTGTGGAATCTTGGAAACTTAACAACGGTTTAATGTTGTGATATAAAATGAACTAACAATGTTGAACATGTTATCTTTCCTTATCTAAGTAAATGAAAGTATGGTTTCCTTATTCATATTGAGTTGCGTAGGAAGTGTTGATAAGACTTGCTCAGTTGGGTTCACTCGATTGAGTATCGGTTGCGCCTCTCGAGGTTGGGGCATGACAATAAGATAAAGAGTTGTATCTAAGAAGAAAATGGGTGTCTGAAGGGTCCTTTATATTTAATGAGAAATGTGAAAGGCAACTGATGGGTTTCTTCCTGGAAGGGTGCAATGGTAGTTGTAATGACCCGGCTGGTCGTTTTGAGTATTGTAGCCCATCCCATTTTATTGCCTCCTTTATATTATGTTGTGGTTATGTGACTTGTCGAGATAGTTGATTTAAATTCGGGTGAGGTTCGGAGTGAACAGGACACTTAGTGCCAAAGTTGGAAGCTTAAGTAGAAAGAGTTGATCGAAGATTGACTTTTGTGTAGAGAACTTTGGACTAGGGTTTTGATGATTTTGTTAGCTTCGTATGGTAATTTTGGAATTAGGAGTGTGTTCGGATATTTATTTGGAGGTCCGTAGGTCATTTTTGGCAGGAATTGGCGAAAGTTCAAAAGTTAAAGGTTTGGAAGATTGAAAAGTTTGACTAATAGTTGACTTTATTGATATCGGGGTCGGATCTTTGGAAGTTGGAATAGGTGTGTTGTGTCATTTATGACTTGAGTGAAAATTTTGAGGTCAATTTGAGTTAGATTTCAATTCATAGAATTAATGATGTTTGATGTGATTTTAGGCCTCGAGTAGGTTCGTTATGTGTTTTGGAACTTGATGGTATGTTCGTACGGGGTCCCGAATGTGAATCGGGTTGAAATCTGGTTCCTTTTTTACTTACTTGATTGCTGAAGAACTGAAGTTTTGGTATCATCGTACCTGCAATGGGATTGGCCGCAGGTGCGGACACGCAGGTTCGATTGGATTATCGCAAAAACGAAAATGGCTAGCCAGGGGAAAGGTCGCTAGTGCGGACACTTGGGCGCATATGCGTCGATGTTTTGCAGAAGCGAACCTTGAATGGATTGTGTTCGACCGCAAGTGTGGTCAAGATTCTGCAAAAGTGGGCTCACAGAAGTGAGCCATGGTTTGCAAAAGCGTGACCGCAGAAGCGAAAAGAGCTTGGCTTAAATGTAAGTCGCACCTGTGATGGACTTTCCGCAGATGCAGAGCTACGTAAATGGCTGTTGGTACGCATGTAGTATCACTGGGCTAAAAAGGGGCAGATAGAGGATCTGTTCTCATTTTTCATCTTTTGAGTTAGAGACCTCGTTTTGGGCAACTTTTTGTGATATTTTAAAAGAGTTGATCGGGGAAGTGATTTTAACTCAGATTTGACTATTATATATTAATCCATATTTTCTTTTATGATTTAATTGGTGTTTTGAGTTGGAAAAAAGGGGAAGTTTTTTTAATACTTCCTAAGCTATAACTTGAGGATTTGAGGTCAGAATTGAATAATTTTAATATGGTTGGACTCATTATTAAATAGGTGAGATTTTGTAAGTTTGATCAGGTTTTAAGATGCGGGCTCGGGGTTGAATTTTTGATTTTCTTTAAATATTGCAACTTTATTATTTGAAATAGTTTCCTATGGTTTATATTTTTGGAATAAAGTTATTATGGATATATTCAAGCCATTCAGAGTTTGATATTCACAAAAAAGTCTTACTAGTGGATTGAGTTAGCTTGTGTGAGGTAAGTATCTGTCACGTCTCGAACCTGAACCAAGACCTAACACGGAACCCGGTGCCTAACTACTATGGCCGAGCGAACCAACTGGCTGGCTGAGTTAACATATGATTATAATATATTGAATGCGGAAGATAAACTAACACATGTTGATACACTGAAACTCTAAATGATATAAGTCAAATGCGAAAACACTAATATAAGTTTGTGAATTATCTGTAGCAACATTGCTTAATATGAAAAGCATGTAACTCTGTCCAACTGTTACTCTAGTCTATGAAGCCTCTAATGAAGTACTGAAAATACGAACTATCTAAAAATACCGAAGTCTGTAAGATAATGGTAATGCCGTGAAAGAACTAGGGTCACCAAATAGCTGGTACGAGAATCATAACACTCTGAATCGTCATCCTGTAAACCATTACATGCATCATGAGATGCAGTCCCCGTGTAAAAGGGATGTCAGTACAATTGTATTGCACTGATATGTGAAGCAATCGAAAGAAAGAACTATAAATATTAAAATTGATATAAAGCTGATAAATGAGAATTGATAATTGATGACTGAAATGATAACCGTTGAAGCTAAAACTGAAATGATATCTGATAACTGAAATAATAACTGATAAGTGAAATAATAATTGATAACTGATTACTGAACTAAACAAAGGAAGTAAAGATATGAATACTCCGTCTTCTGAATGATGAACAACCTGTTTATCTAAATAAACTACGACCTCAAGCCCAATATATATGTGCACAAACTATAGTCTCAGGCCTAAGTATACATATACATAACTACAACCTCATGCCCAAACATTCATAAAGCATCAACTATGGCCTCAGGATCAAACATGCATAAAGCATAAACTACTACCTCATGCCCAATTATGAATAAAGCATATAAACTATAGCCTCATGCCCAAATACATGTGTTCAACATTCAAGAATTTAAATTTAGGAAAAGATAATCATACTACAATATATGATGCTAAAATACTGAATCATATTAAGTTACATGATATTGGAATACTGAATAGGACGAGATTGAGACATGTATTCTTGAACTGATTATGAAAACTCAAACTTCAATTGTTTATGACATGCTGAGTAATATAGATAGATAATCATGGGAATCAAACCCAAGTCTATACTGATTATGCACTAAGATCACAACATTCGGAATTAAATTCATGAATGAGTTATGAAGCTAGATAATAGAAGTCTGCAACTATTCATGGAACTAGGTTTCACTATATTTCTAAGGCAATTGGTAACGACGTAAAAGAAATGTAGTGTAGGGAGAATCATTAATATTCCCAAAAACATGGAGAGTTAGCCTCACATACCTTAATTTCCTTCTTTTGAGCATAATACAATATATGCCAACCCTTTCAACTTTAATCTATATTGATACAAGTCAAAGGGGGTCCATATTAGCAATAATGCTCATGTTTTGATCATGTAGGCATTTTATCAAATACATTTTGGACGTAATGCTTCATAGCCCTTATTAGTGGTGTTTCTACACCCAACAATCCATTCTCTTGTTCCTAGATAATTTAAAAATCTCAAATTGCTACAATCAATACCATTTTTCATCACCCATAAGATAAACAATACCCTTAATCAATAATATATAATCAACAACTAAACATATAATCCTTCATGCTTTTCTATCATATCTCATGAACTTAGAGTCTATAATAAATAATTCAAAGCTATAGTCAATCAGAGGGTGAAGATATTACCTTTTTGAAGTTCAATCCTCTTGAATTCGAATTCTGGGGCTTCATTTCTCAACCATGACGTCCCCAATCGAGTATCTGATGATTTGGAGGGTTTACCCATTTTAATAAGTTGTTGGAATTGAAATTATCAGCATTAGAACTTATCTTGGATTGTGGGGGGACTTTTGTGGAGTTAGGTTACTGAGAGCTTCCCTTTCTAGAGCAAATTTTTGTGTTTTGTTGTGTAGAGGATGAAGCAGGGCTTTAAAAATGACTCCTCGGGTGCGCTATCGTGTACCTGAAGGCCCAACCGCGCACCTGGACATGCATCAGGGTAGTAGCATTACCTCATTTGTGCAGCCGGCTGGCCGCGCACGAGATCATCCAGGCGCGCATACTACGTATTGTCCAGTAAAACACACATAACCCTTTTGCTTAGAAATCCATTCGGGCTAGATAATATATCATTGGAAATCTATTTCAAAAGGCTAAAACTCTCATATTTTTTATATTTTCCCAAATTTCCAACTAATGTTTGTGAAATCCTTCTCGAATACAAACCTTCCATAAACTTAGTTGATTTTATGGAATCTTATACACATCACTCTCCGTCTTGATTCCAAAACAACTCTTTTCACCCATATTTGTCCCATAGGACTTCATATGTCCATGATGTCACATTAATATTCATTTAATATTTCTACACTTGGTTTAAATTTACGGAGTGTTACATTATCTCCCCTTTGGGATCATTCGTCCTCGAATGATTATTCTGACTATCACTACTGCTAACTTTGGAACTTAAACGGGTCTGGTAGAAACATGTACTTCAATGGACACTTGCATACTAAACTGAATGAATACATGATTACTGTATTGCTGAGATTCTGAACTGAATGACCACTGCATTGAATGAATATCGAAGAATGTGGTGATTATAATATAAGGTCTGAATTAAAAGGTTAGTTACCTTCAACATTTTTCTAAAAGTCTCGCCAGCTATGAGAGTATAACACAAGTCTCACAGGGCATCTTAAAGCGCATAGCACGAAATATATACGTGAATACTGGTCTGCCATGGATACTTGAATACTGAACTAACATGGATATATGAATATTGAACTGTCACAAATATTTTAATATTTAACTGACATCAATATCTGATTACTAAGCTGGTATGAATATCGGAGTACTAGACTGGCATGAGTATTGAACTAACATAAGTATTTGAGTACTAGAAACATGAATGTTATAACATGATACCTGAAATACTGGCTGTACATCCGTGAATTCTGGTGACAACTCTAACTCATAAACTATTTGCCAGATCCTTCATAAGATTATATATGGCCTGATCTATCTAGGACTGATATTTCTATTCTTCCCAAATCTAATAATACCTTTCATAGGGGAAACTTTTAGAAACACCCAATCATCAACTTGAAACTCTAGGTCTCAACACTACATGCCTGAATAGGACTTTTTGTGGCTTTGAGCCGTCTTCAAATTCTCTTGAATCAACTTGACCTTCTCCATAGCTTGATAGACTAAATGTTTTGCCAATGGGTTGCTATGCCAACTTAGAACTAACTAATTTACGATCTACACCTCTGCCCATACAGTGCTTCGCACAGTGCCATCTTGATACTAGAATGGTATGTGGTATTATAAGAAAACTCAATGAGAGGTATGTGATCATGTCAATTACCTTTAAAATCTGGGATATCCTCAAGTGTCTGAATAGTGCGCTTTGCCTGGCCACCTTTCTTTAGATGAAAAACTATGATGAGGTTTACTCTTATGCCTAATCTTTTCTAAAAGGAATTCTAAAATTTCATAGTAAAACGAGCACCACGGTCCAAAATGATTGACAATGGAGTCCCATGCAATAAGATGATTTCCTGAATGTACAACTGTTACACCCCGTAAATTTAACAATCCTAATACTGTTAGTTGATCGATGCAGACTCAATCCTAAGAAAGATTGGGCGCGACTACATAAAACCCAATAGTGGTATCGGGGTTGATTTTTCCATAGAGAACTTCAAATTGGAGTTGAGTATTTGCTAAGCCTAGAAATGCAGTTTAGCTTCTATTTGATCTTCTATCATTTTTTATTTTTCTTTCGTTTAACAACTAAATTTATCAACTACTAGTGTAAACTAAATTATGCTAAGTAATGATGCTAGTTGTATGCAATAAGAGAAAAGCACTAGGGTCGTGATACTCACCTAGGTGGTTAATTAACAGGTATAAAATTCTAACACAAGGATGATAATTAAGGGAAATATGGATAACCGTTGCACTTTAGTACTCACTCTCACACCTCTCGATAGAAAGAGTAATTTTACCCAATTGACTCTCCCGAGACTAATTGGGTAGGCTAATTTGCCCAACCAACTTTACGGTTCAAGTTGGGTAATTACTCTCTCGAGGTTTAACCCGTTACTTGGGACTACTCATGGGTCCACCCCAAATCCTTGTTTGGTTAATTGTGACATGATAGACTCTCTTTCTCAAGAAGAGTCAAGACCCACTAAGCTAGACTTAGTGTTTGGAACCACCAAATATAAGTGAAAACATATAATCAACCCAAGTACAAAATACCCAACATTGTCCAAGCATCCAACAAAAACATCCATTAATTACCCACATTAGGGTTGAGCCACAACCCTAGCTAATGGGTTTAGCTAGACATGGAAGAAGTAGAAATAGAAGAAATACTAGAAGAAATTAACATAAAGTAGGCTAATACGAAGTATGTTGTGCTCAGCTGCTAAAATATATTGCCAAACGTAACCTAAAAAAGTAAAGTATTCTATTTATACTACACAGGAAAAATCGGACAAAAATATCCGTGAGTGTCTGGCGCGGACCGTATAGAAATGTTATACGGCCGACTAGGGCATGGGGTCTTAAGATCTGTGCTTCTGGACTCTGAGATGCGGACCACATAGAAATGACATGCGGCCGCATGGAAATGGAGCGCAGCCACACAGGTTGAATCAAGCGGACCGCGTGGAAATCGTGCGCGGCCGCACAGTAGAACTCGTCCAATTGTTGACTCTCTTAACCTTTACCCAGGCGGACCGCACTCCTTTGGTGTGTGGCTGCGTGGGGCTTTGCCTTGAATTGCTGAGCCCCTGATCTCTCATAAGTGCGGACCGCGTGAAATGGATGCGGTCTACATGGATCTTCTTCACTTTTGGTGGCTCTCTAAATTTTTCTGCGCGGCCGCGTGGCAAAGCAGTGCGAACCGCACAGGCCAGGCTTGAACTTGGTAGCTTTCAGAACTTTCCTGTGCGGCCGCGTGGCAAAGCTGTGCGGACCACGCAGGTCAGTCTTGAACTTGGTAGCTTTCAAAACTTTCTTGTGCGACCGCACATCAAAACAGTGCGGTACGCGCAGGTCATCTATTTCCCACTTTCAATCATCTTTTGACGCTTGGCGGGTTTCACTCCTTTTTTTGAATCGATTTGTGATATTTATCATCTAGTCGCTTAAACTTGCAATCAACCGCAACTTTTAAGCCATTCAGGACTAATCTAGAGCAATTTATGCACAAAGATCAAGTAATAAGTGATAACAAACATGTATAATTCACAGTTATCAGATATTTTCTTTTAAGTAAAGTATTTTAGTAAAAGCTTTAGAAGTATAATTTTAGATAATTACCATTATTAGTAATCATTGATATGGTATATATTTTGCGTGGAACATTTATTGTAGAATTTTTTAAAAAAATTATAAAGTTTTATAGTTACCAATATTACTACTTTCGAAAATGCTTTAAATTATACATATATAATATGAAAGTTTATGAGATTTTTTTATTGTAAAGATAGAAATTATTTTCTCACAGGAAAAAAGAAGTTATCTTTTTACAATTATAAGCATTAAGTGTACGAAAATTTATGAGAGAAAGAAAATTATAAGTTGAGAAAATATATGTGTTTTTACATCGATATTTTAATGAAATAACTGTTTATGAGTTTATTTTATATGGTACCACATCACCGTAATAGTACAGAGTATAAAATGTATTAAAAATGAGTAATATTTTAATTAAATTGAGATTGTGTTATAAATAGAACTCTATTTAAGGTGAATGTCTATATTTAGAGAGATTCTAGGGTTTACTACTTGGTGGCTAAGTCACCACCTCCCTATAAATATAGGGCTTCTATTCCATTGTAAACCATCCCAAGTATCAATAAGAATACTCCTCTCCCTATTCTCTCTATATTGTTCTTGTCTTTTATATTATTTCATAACACGTTATCAACACGAGTCTCTAACCAATTGAAATTTTCGATTGCCTTAACTTTTGTTTGTGTAGGGTTTCACATGAGGTTCTGCCGCAACCAAATCCCAAAATTTTCTATACGGAAAATAGAAGAAAAACGTTGAAAAGAAAACAGAAGGAACGAAAGAAGAAAAACATTGAAAACAAAGAAGAGACAGAAACAAAGGGGGAAACGTTGAGAAAACAAGAAGAGAAAACATTGAAAATATAATTGGTATACCTTAAAGGTAAGTAATTTACTTTTCCCTTTCAAATTCTTGAAATTCTACGATTTGATTTTATATACAAACAAAGACAATAAAGTTTGATTATAACTCTAATGGAGTTTGTAAGAAATTATAACCACGTGAAGTGGTAAAATCTCTATGTCCTGCCATGATTAAATTCATGTATGATTGTGGGCAAAGAATTGAAAATCCGTCCCATTGAATTTGCTCCATTCCCTTTAGAGAATGTGGAAGCAGTATATGATAAGTCTGAAAGAAGAAAAAATTATTACCATGAAGGTATCAATGAATGTGGACGTGGCAAAGAATTCCGTCCAATTGAATTTGCTCCATTCCCTTTAGAGAATGTGGTAGCAGTATGTGATAAGTCTGAAAGAAGACAAAATTATTACCGTAAAGGTATCAATGGATGTGGACGTGGCAATAGACGAAATTATAATCGTCATTATTGTGATAATGAGAATAATAAAGATTCTCAAAATAATCTTTCACTTTATGAAAGTAATATTTGACATGAGATTGTGTAAAGCACATGATTATGATCCATTCCCTG
The DNA here is from genome assembly GCA_034376525.1 of Nicotiana benthamiana. Taxonomy (NCBI): domain Eukaryota; kingdom Viridiplantae; phylum Streptophyta; class Magnoliopsida; order Solanales; family Solanaceae; genus Nicotiana; species Nicotiana benthamiana. The sequence continues at coordinate 76,898,645 of CM067328.1, read as the reverse complement.
AAGTGAATGTGATAATTGTAATAGAGCCCGTAAGTATGAACACGCTCTTGATGTAATTTTGTTTTATGTCTGACATTATGAAAAGAAAGTTCGTTGCCCTTGAAATTTCGGGCAAGAACTATATGACATGGGTGTTGAATGCTGGAATCCATTTGGATGCAATGGGTCCCGGAGACGCCATTAAAGACAGAAATAATGCATCCACCCAAGACTATTCTAAGGCCTCATTTTTCTTGCGCCATCACCTTAATGAAGGTTTGAAACTGTGCCAATGGCCTTGATTCTCTTGCACCATCACCTTGATGAAAGGAGATAGAGTTGTTTGATTTTATTTCACTTATTTGTAATAGTTAGTGAATAAACTAATAGTCATTAGTATCAGCTCGTATTAGTTAGTTTATGATATAATGTTAGTATTAGTTCTTTAGAATGTTTCAATATGCTCAGATTTCAATAATATTTTTATTTTCCAGTAGAGGTAATCGACTAACCTAACAGTTAGTCGATTATCTAATATTTCGCATTAAAACTGCAAAACAATCGATTGTCAATGTTCAACAATCGATTGTCAATGTTCAACAATCGATTGTCTATGTTTAACAATCGATTGTCGTAAGACTGATCTAAAGTTTTTCAAAATAGTCAACAATCGATTGTCTATGCTTAACAATCGATTCTCGTAAGACTGATCTGAAGTTTTTCAAAATCGTCAACAATCGATTGTCTATGTTTAACAATCGATTGTCTTAAGACTGATCTGAAGTTTTTCAAAATAGCAAATAATCGATTGTGTGTTTAACAATCGATTGTCAATGTTCAACAATCGATTGTGTGTGTTTAACAATCGATTGTTTTAAGAAAATGCTTAAACTGAAATTTTCAAACTGCAAAGTAATCGATTATGGAAAACATATAATCGACTATCTGATTTAGTTAGTCGAATAACCTCAGCAGATTTCGAAAATATTGTTTAAGTATGAAACAAACGGACTGAATTTGTTTATTCTCATGTTCGTATATTTTCTTTTGTATGGCAAACTATGGGAATTAAATTGATTGAAGGCTCCTGAAGAGCAACTATAACTCTGCCTAAAGGAACGATATTTTAGAGAATGCAATGTTCTCCTCCAAGTCTAAGAAAGAACTTGTTGAGTTTTAATGATATCAGTCAAAATGTTCTCCTCCAAGTCTAAAAGGAACTTGTTGAGTTTTAAAGATATCATTCAAAATGGATATCAGATTGAGACAATACATGAGTATAATCTTGAATACCTCATTTACTCATGAAAACGAGGCTGCCCACTTCGGCTTGGGGTCACGCCATTTTGCATGCAGCAATGCTTGTTCGTCTCTGACTGACGAATTGACACAAATATTCCCCGTTGCAATTGATTTTGGGTCATGAACCTAATATATCCCATTTAAGAATCTTTGGATGCGCAGTATATGTGCCTATAGAACCCTCATCCCGTACCAAAATGGGTCCGCAAAGAAGGTTAGGAATATATGTTGAGTTTGAATCATCCTCCATTATTCGCTACCTCGAAACATTGACAGGGGATTTGTACACTGCACGATTTGCAGGCTGTCAATTTGATAAGACACTTTTCCCAAAATTAGGGGGAGAAGTTGGTGAAGCCAAACGGGAAATTTTGTGGAAAAATGCATCATTATCTCATCATGATCCACATACCTCTATTTGTGAAAAAGAGGCGCAAAATATTATCCATTTGCAAAGAATAGCAAATCGAATGCCAGACGCATTTACAGATTTGAAAAGGATAACGAAATCCCACATCCCCGCGGAAAATGTCCCAATCCGTATTGATGTCCCTGTTGGACAATCATCTAGTGTCATATCCAATGAGTCAAATGCACGCCTGAAGCGTGGCAGACCATTAGGTTCTAAAGATCGAAATCCTTGAAAGAGGAAAGCAAATGATCAAAGTGACACTACGAAAGAATCTCATGAGGAAATTCATGATTTAACAAATTCTGAGATTCATGAAGAATCCATTGAGCCCGAGGCTCTGGAAAATACGGAACTATCCATAAATCCAATCAATATTGAGGAAAATATTAATCGAGTGGATATAGTGGTGGATAATGTCTTTGCTTATAATGTCGCATCTAGCATTATGCAAGAATGTGAGGATCTCGAACCTCAATCTGTTGAAGAATGTCGAAAAAGACATGATTGGCCAAAGTGGCAAGAAGCAATTCAATCAGAATTGAATTCGCTGGCAAAACGTGAAGTTTTTGGCCCTATAGTTGAAACACCTAATGGTGTTAAGCCTGTTGGCTATATATATGGCATGAATGATCGTTGGTCATGTACCTATTGTACGCCAAAGTATTTTGGAAATATGACTATTAAAGGACAACGATAATGCAAGAAACATATCTTGCACATAAGTTTGACATGACCATAATGGTATTTCTCTTTAAGAAAGATATTCACCACATGGATGTTGATGAATCTGTGGTAGTACAAAATTAATTGAGAGCTCTAGAAGAGCCAATTATTACTATGTTGGAGAAACACAATTGAGTATTGTGCTATAGTAAGTCTCAAAGAAACTTATTTAGTTTCCAAAGTACACGCGAAAGCGATTGATTATATTGAGACTATAAATGAAGGAAGGATTTGATATCTCCTATTACTACAACTTGTAGCGGGGTAATTTGTATATGAAAAGCTACCCGCTTTGTTCTCCAGTTTGTACTACACAAGCGAAAGAATGCCACAATAAAGTGGATATCTATTGGTATAAAAACCCATGTCATAATAAACCTGAAGTTTATTGATAAGTGCACATGTCATGGTGTAAATTTGAAGTTTACCAATATTGATAATTTATTCAGTTGGCATTCGTGTTAGCCATCTCATTTTAAGTATGATGTGCAAATTCACATAGGTGAATATTAAAGAACTAGAAAGTTCTTTATGAATTCTCTTGTATCACTTGTTTTCATTAATGAACTGACCAACTAAAGAGTTCGGGTTGAAGCCCATAAATTCTGAAAATATCAAAGGTGAATATGGGCCCATTCACCTGCCATGTATACCACATATGATGCATCTATGAAATGGTTACATGCGCAATTGTTATTAACCCGCAGCCTTGGCCGGTAATTGCGAGGTAAATTGCTCAGTAATCTAACTTCGAGCATAATTTCCAGATTTTCTACTCAAGATAGTTCATCTTGATAAGTTGGTTTATATCAAAGTTGGTTTAGCAAGATAATTATTGAGTGCCTCCACTTAATAGCTAAACTGTTTCTTATGAGAACAAAGTTATATATATCAGTTTGATATACGTTGTATACGAGAGTATATTCTCCCCTCACAAGTGGTTCAGGGTCAGGAACCAAATATTTTCATCTTATTATTAATGTGCTGTGTATATTGACATGATAATGCACAAAGATGATTTCCCAAAGTTGAGGAAACAAGTTAGCTTTTCTAACATGAGGGGGAGACATGATAAACACTTGAGAAAAGGTTACATGGGATGAATTATCATTTGTATATGTAAATCCCCGAATATCATGAACCTGAAGTTCATAAAATGGATAATTCAATTGCAACATATTGCAAAGCATGCTATACGCATTTGCTGACCCAAAGAAAGTAACTATATTCTCACTACAAATACTCATATTAAGTCCCAGAAGGACAAAGTCTTTGATACGCTTAAAGCGTATAGACAAATACTTGATTCCATATGAAAGACATGTAGATTTGGACATATAGTTCAAATACTTGAAAGCATAAAGTCAAAGCATGATGGCATTGAGAATACATCTATGAAGATATTGAAGAGTCATTCCACGATATTATACGAAGATGTTCATATCTATCAAGAATGATGATTTCAAGGTGCGGAATATTTATTCAAGTCAATATGGTTGATTTATTTATCAAACATCTACCAAAGATTGTTTTGAAGATGGTGCACAAGATTGGAATGCAAATGCTCAAGGATATAAATTGATGTTTTTATCAGGGGGAGTTAATGCGCGTTGCACTCTTTTTCCCTTACAAGGTTTTGTCCCAACTGGGTTTTCCTTGCGAGGTTTTTAACGAGGCAACCAATAGGCGCATATTCAAACATGTGTACTCTTTTTCCTTCTCTTTAATTTTTCCCATTGGGTTTTGGTTTTAAGGTTTTAACGAGGCACATTGTTGAATAGACATTCAAGGGGGAGTGTTATAAATAGAACTCTATTTAAGGTGAATGTCTATATTTAGAGAGATTCTAGGGTTTACTACTTGGTGGCTAAGTCACCACCTCCCTATAAATATAGGGCTTCTATTCCATTGTAAACCATCCCAAGTATCAATAAGAATACTCCTCTCCCTATTCTCTCTATATTGTTCTTGCCTTTTATATTATTTCATAACAGATTGTTTTTAATTAAGCGGGTATTTGATAATTTTCAAAAACTTTCGGATAAGCCTAAGAGGCTTTAATGTGGCCACCAACTTACACAATTTGGTTGACTCTTAAATTCATTAGGTGGCAACGTCTAAAAAAATGAGTCCTTTTCAGTTGGATGACTTCACTATTTTCACTCAAAATTTTAGGTAATTTTGAAATAATGATTTGATCTTTATCTGATTTTTGCACTTGTATTAAGATTCTTGATTAAGAATTCAAGATTACACCAAAAAAATGGGGTGCGAGAAAAATAATAAAGCAAGTTCATTCTCTCATGTTTTACAAATCCCAAGAGAAGATACATCCCTTTTAGTCAAAAATTAACACATATCGTCACCATCCAAAAACTTTTGCTAATATATTTATAGCTATAGTTGGAGCAGGAGTTCTTGGCCTTCCATATATCTTTAAAAGAATAGGATGGATAGTTTGTGCTATTATGCTATTTTCAGTAGCGTTTTTACTTACCATAGTATGATGCTTCTTGTATTTTTAAGAAGAAAAATTGAATCCCATCTTAAAATTTCAGAAATCTCATCTTTTGGTGATTTGGATTTGCTGTTTGTGGACCTATTGGTCGGTTTGCTGTAGATGCTATGATCGTGTTATCACAAGCTGATTTTTGTATCAGTTACATGATTTTCATAGATAATACTTTAGCATATTGTTTTAATAACTCCAAATCAAATCCATGTCCTAAAATCTTGGGGTTGCCACCTAACACAGTGTATATTTGGAGTTGTTTTCCATTTCAGTTGGGGTTGGATTCAATTCCTAGCCTTATGCTTTTAGCCCCTTTTGAGTATTTTTTGCTGATATTGTTGAATTAGGATCTATGGGCGTAGTTATGGTTGAAGATGTGATGGTTTATCTCAAAAATATTCATGTTCTTGAAGCTTTTGGGTCCCCTTCCTAATGTAGAGACATTTAAGTCACAAACATCATTTGTTCAAAACTATTTGACAACTTAGGCCACCACATGGTCATCATCCGATATGAAGAGGTTCCATGTGACAGGTATGTTAAGGCTAAATCCTTTTTTCATTTTAACATGATCTCATCGTTACACAAGTTCGATAATGAGTCACAAATAAATTCATATCCCGGAATTTACGTATATTTTTATAGTTTTGTAAGTCACGGTATTCTCCTTATAAGGACTCATATTCAATTGAGTATTTTTTTCTTCCAGTGAAGAGAGTAGATTATGTATAAAGTATTACATTATTTTCATTACCATCGAGCTATAATTGATGGGCAAGCTCCTATTAGGCAACCTCTGATCAGATGGTAAGTTATATACCGAGCCTGCTGTGGCCGAGCGCTTATGAGCGAGTGGTCGAAATATAGAGCCTATTATGACCAAGCCTACTATGGCAGAGCAATTATATATATACCGATTCTACTATGGCCAAGCGCTTATAAGCGAGCCCAGTTGGTCGAGATACAAAGCCTAGTATGACCAAGCGCCTATGAGCGAGCTTACTACGGCAGAGCAGTTATATATATACCGAGCCTATTGTGGCCGAGCACTTATGAGCGAGCCCAGTTGGTCGAGATACAGAGCCTAGTATGACCGAGTGCCTATAAGCGAGCCTACTACGGCAAACCAGTTATATATATACCGAGCCTTATAGGGCCGGACAACTATTTTACTTGTTATCCGTACCCCTAATAAATCTCCTTAAGACCATGATACATCTTTGTGGAACATGAGTAATGGAATACTTGAAATTCTGGGCTTCATACATAGTTTGCTCTTTGAGCCCATCTATGTCTGGAACACATAGTCTTCCTTGGTACCTCAAAGTACCATTATCTCCCCTTGTTCAAATGCCATCGTCATATGCTTGTGTATCGCCTCTTTCAACTGCGACAAGTAGGGATCATCAAACTATTTCTCCTTCACTTCGACTATTGAGGAGGAACACGTACTGTTCTGGACAACAACTCCACCATATTCATATCCCGAAAGTCGAACTCATAGCTTGGCTAAGTGGTGAAGTTCTTTCAGTATAGTTCTCTTGTCTTCCTCAATCATGAGCTATATTTATCATACTTGATTTTCTTTTCAAGTTACTTCCTGAAAACGTTTAAAGCATGGCCTAAGTCTTTGACCACTGCTCCGAAGATTAGAGTCTCGTGTAATGACACTACCCTCTCGATACATAACTGAGCATGATTTTATATTTTTTATATAGGTTTCAAATCTCCATCCGGACTTATTGATAATTTTCACATCTCCCCCTTAGATCAAAGGTTAGGATCTTGTACTTGCAGATCCTTCTTTTTTATTGGAATCCGAACAACTTTCCTTATCTTCTATAATCTTTTGCACTTTACGTCAATGGAGATTCCTCTTTCGACTTACTTATGACCAAGCTTCCTTCCCAGGAAAAGCTAGATTACTTACACAAACAGAAAGCTAATATATTCACAACTATTATATACAATCTTAATGATTTAACTCTGCTCACTCTATAAATCTTAGGAGACCTTTTTGATTACTCTCAAAAGCTATTCTTCTTTAGTTTGCTCTCCCACTGCCTTGCTGACTTTTCCCACCGTCACTGTACTTCGGATTTAACTTAAACTCTTTGGGTTCTAACATGTATTAGGCATTTCAAACTATCATCCACTCACTAAAGTTAACCTAGATAAGTGAATCAAATCTCACATATACTAGCTCTATTGAAATTGCTAATTCACTATATCTACTAAAAAATTACTTAGTATTCTTTTACTAAACACCTGCTAGCATCATGTTTTCTTCTTCTGCTTTGAATAATTAATGTGAAGCATAAGGCAATTCCTAAATTCACTCACCAACCGACTCTATTCGACGGTCACATACTATCTTTTCTTTTAAAACTCTGTATATGGATCACACTTACGAAATTCATAAATCTTGAACGAAATTGGAATATCCGATCCCAAACTTTCTATAAACTTCAAAATTATATCATACTATAAACATCCGGGAAGAAGTGTCATATCTTTTGTCTCATATAATAGGTTATTCTTATAATAACTTACTAATGTGATACTTTGTAGTACTAATTTGAATTAATTTGAAAAACTTAAAATCATTCCATGAATTCAATATCGGCTGCTCTTGGTTCTCATTATGTACATCATATCATCTTACTCATATGCATGCGTCGTGCGAAAAATACTTTTTTTGTAATAAAAACATTTTTGACTCCTAGGTGCTTTGCCCTTATGCTCTTTTTTGTTCAAAACTATAGTGATATTTGGTGCCCGCTGCAGTTAAATCCTTAACCGATTACACCATGGGGTCTGACATCTAAAGTATCATCATCCAACATGTGTCTCCATTTCCAAAAAACAAATAAAGTTGTTTTGGGTGGTAAAATATATACAAATACACTACCATGCACAAACGTATCCTTCATAGTATACCATCATCTGATAAATCACTTCATGCATCGTCTTGTGAGTGTTGGGTCTTAATCTGGACCTAAACTATGCGAAGATTTTGATATAATCTTTGTTACTTACATTTTGTACCATTCAAATGCAATACTGCGTACTCAAAAGTCACCATAATTTGGATACACTGAAAATTGGAGATCTGGTAACTAAATAATTGAAAACTAATGTACGGAATAACTATAAACCTGTTAACTGAAAGATTGTATAACTAGTAACTGAGGTAAATGGATAACCATATAAATATGATGACTGCTTTTGTACTTTCTGATAAGGTTATGCTCTAATCTATACTAATATCCATTACATCCTTTCAAGTCTCATTTGTTACCAACATGTACTCCATAATTGTACCACAATGGGAAATCATTCCTTCTATGACCTTGGGATTTTCTTGCCTGTCGCTTGGACATTTGATATGTCTAGATTCGATAGGATGAGAATGTTAGCTAGTGCTCTAAGCTTTATGGTACGATCTAGAGTTGAAATAAATGAGACAATCCTTAATGTGTTGGTACTTAACTATTTATATGAGTGGCAGACACATATAATGAAAACTCCACTGGACACGGCTTTATAGACTCCCTAGGACTCTTGAACCTAGTGCTCTGATACAAAGCTTTGTCACGCCCCGAACTTGGGCCTGGACGTAACACGACACCTGGTGCCCGATAATTGTGATGAAGAAAACTAACTGGCTGGCCTAATTAACGTGTAATATCATAACATGCTAAATGCGGAAGATAAACTAACATATACTGATACACTGAAAGTATGAATGATATAAATCAAGTGCGGAAATACTAATATAAGTGTGAGAAATATCTGTAGCAACATTGCTTAACATGAAAAGCCTATGACGCTGTATAACTATTACTCTAGTCTATGAAGCCTCTAATAAAGTACTGACAGCACAAACTTTCTAAAAATACTGAAGACTATAAGATAATAATAATGCCTCAAAAAAGGTGGGCCACCAAATAGCTGGAACGAGAATTCTAGCACTCAGAATCGTCGACCTCTAAATTATTACCTACATCATGAGATGCAAACCTGGGGAAAAAAGGACGTCATTACATTTGAATTGCACTGGTATGTTAAGCAACTGAAAAAAAAAGAATTATATATGCTGAAACTGATATTCAATTGATAACTGAAAATTGATAATTGATAACTGAAATGATAAATTTTGAGGTTAAAACTGAAATGATAACTAAAAGCTCATAAATGAAAACCGATAACTGAAATGATAACTAATAACTAATAACTGATAACCAAAATGATAAATTATAACTGAATTAAAATGATAACCGATAAATGAACCAAACAAAGGAAGTACGGATATGAATACTCCCTCTTCTGAATGATGAACAACCTATTCATCTAAATAAACTACAGCCTCGGGCCCAATATATATGTGCACATGCTACAGTCTCAGACCCAAGTATACGTATACATAACTACAACCTCAGGCCAAAAAATACATAAAGCATCTACTATGGCCTCAGGCCCAAACATGCATACAGCATAAATTATGGCCTTAGGCCCAATTATGCATAAAACATATAAACTACAACCTCTGCACCAAATACAGGTGTTCAACATTCAAGAATTTAACTTTAGGAACTAATAATCTTACTGCAATATATGATGCTTAAATACTTAATCATATTGAGTTACATGGAAGTGTATACTGAATGGGACATGATTGAGACATGTATTCATCATTTTGAACTGATTATGAAAAAAAAACTTCAATTGTTTATGACATGCTGGTAATCTAGAATGAGACTCATGGGCATCAAACTCAAGTCTATATTGATTACGCAGTAAGCTCACAACGTTTAGAATGAAAGTCATGAACGCGTTATGAACATGGATAATTGAAGTTCTGCAACTATTCAAGGAACTAGGCTTAACTATATTTCTGGGGCAATTGGTATCATCGTAAAAGAAACGTAGTGTAGGGAGAATTATCAATATTAACAAGCATAGAGAGTTAGCCTCACATAGCTTAACTTCCTGCTCTTGAGCGTAATACAACATCTGCCAACCTTTTCAACTTAAATCTATATCAATACAACTCTAAAGGATTCCATATTAGCAATAATACTCATGATTTGCTTAGGCATTTTATCAAACACTTTATGGGACTAAAGTCTCATAGCCCTTGTTAGTGGTGTTTCTAAACCCAACAACACATTCTCTTGCTCATAGATAATTCAAAAATCTCAAATTAATCAATACCATTCTTCATCACCTATAAGATAAACAATACCCTTAATCAATAATCAACAATCAATAACCCTAACCTATAACTGTTCACACTTTTTATCAAATTCATCAACTCATATCTCATGAACTTAGAATCTATAATATTAATCTAAAGCTATAATCAATTAGAGGGTGAAGATATTACATGTTTGAAGATCAATCCTCTTGAATTCGAGTTCTACGGTTTCTTTTCTCAACCATGATGTCCCAACCGAGAATCTAATGATTTGGAGGTTTTATCCATGTTATAAGGTGTTGGGGAGTTGAAATTAACTTAAAATCATCACTAAAACTTACCTTTTATGGTGGAGGGACCTTTGAGGAGTTAGGTTCTTGAGAGCTTCCCTTTCTAGAGAAAATATTTTTGTTTTGGGATGTGGTGGACAAAGTAGGTCTTTAAAAATGACTCCCCGAGTGAGTTCCAATGCACTTGAAGTCCCAACTATGCACCTGGATACGCATCAGGCAGTAACACTACCATCTGGGCGTGCATATTGCGCATTGTCAAGCAAAATGCATATAACCTTTTCTTCGAAAATCTGTTCGGGCTCCACATATACTGTTGGAAAGATTTTTCAAAGGGATACAATGTTCTTGTTTAACATTTTCCCAAATTACCAATGGATATTTACAAAATCCTTCTAAAAGACAAACCTTCCATAAACTAAGTTGATTTTATCGAATCTTGTACATCCCCCTCTCTATCTTGATTCCAAAACAACTCTATTCATCAATACTTATCTTAATAGGACTTCATATGTCAAAAATTTTACATTAATACTCATCTAACATGTGCACACCTAGTCCAAATTTACGGATTGTTACAATATCTTACCAAATTTTGTGTGGGAAATTACCCTTTAGGATTGGAGTTGTTTTATGTTATTTGTAATACATGAAAGTTGTGTACGCAAGATGATGAGTGGGTAAGAAATTTATATGTGATATTTCACTGGCTTAGGCTATGCATATTCTTTTCATGCGTTTAATTGGCATAACATGTTATAACTTTCATCGTTAACCTATTCTTACATGTTTTATTTGATATTGTTTATGCTTGTCCCATCTCTTACTTGATATTTTCCGTCACTTTCTTTGTTGATGTTATTGTTTCCTTATTGCTTTTTTAATTATTTAAGTGTAGAGTTACCTTACTCAGTGTTGTTACTTCTTGAAATATTATATTGTTGAGATTTGGTGTTGAAGTTGTAAAATCCATTTTTACATAAGGCTGAGTTGTTAATTTTTGAGATATAATTCTTGTTAAGCTATTTACCATTTATTTTGTTATTGTCGAGATTCTTGTTGATAAATAATGAAAGATACATGTTTTTGAGTATGTTGCATATTATTATTAATGTGAGTTGCAGGTAATTACATGTTTATAAACATATAATATATTCATTACATGTTTATTGTTTGTAGGAATGAATTTTGATGAAAATTGGCAAGAATTGGATTATTTGATGCTAAAAGAATAGAGATGCAAGACCTGGGAGCGTTCCATTATTGCTACATTTTATGAATGTAGGCTCAAAATGGCATTGGAGATGAACAAAAAAACAGTAAAGTATGGAGGGTGGAACTGGATCGGCACGTGAAAGAACAAAGAAGAAGAAAAATATCTGGGAGCGTGCTAGAAGTGTGCGTTGCACCAACTCTAGCACGCAACTCAGTGTATTCTTTCTGAATTATGAGTAATCAAGGATGCCCCGAATCAACCCTAATTGATTTATACATCATAAAATGTCCTTTTGAAGTGAGAGATACTACTTTATGGTTAGACAACATCCAAGGAGGAAAGAATACGCTAGGAGCAAGGAGGAAAATTTAACCACAAATTTTTCCTTTAATCTTCCTATTTCGCGTTGTTTGATATGACTTTTAGTATTGTGGTGTTACATCTTATTATGTATAGCTACTTCCTGTCATGTTTTAATACAAATTAACTTTTGAATTTAACTACATGCTTATTTTAGTTGATTGAATGATCATCGGTTGACTGTGTGTATTTATTATATATTCATGACGACCCGGCCGGTCGTCTTAAGAATTTATGCCCCGATACCTTATTAACTGCTTTCCCAAGTTTATTTCTGCTATTTTGGTTTGCCGGGACGTTCAGTTTTGAGTTTCGGAGAGTTTTGGGATACTTTATCCCTAAATGAAAGCTTAACTATCGGAAAGTGGTTCGTAGTCGGAATGGTATGAAGACAACATCGGAATGGAAACCAATAGTTCCGTTAGCTTCGTTTTATAATTTGGGGTTGAGAGCATATTCGGATTGTGTTTTGGAGGTCCGTAGCTAATTTATGCTTGAAATACCAAAGTTTGAATTTTGGAAGTTTCTGGTTCAATTGTGAGATTTTGATCCGTGGGTCGCAATGGAATTCTGGAATTTATAGTAGTTCGTCATGTCATATGGAAAGTGTGTGTAAAAATTCGGGTAACAGGACAAGGTTTGGTTGACGTTATGATAAATAATGTGTTTTTAGAGTTTTTGAAATTCATAAGCTTGAATTTGATAAAAAAAATAGGTATTCTGGTATTGTTTGTGGCATTCCGAAGGTTGAAATAAGTTTTAATGCTGTTATGGGATATGTTCGTAGGTTTGATTGGGGTCTTGGGGCCTCGGGTGTGTTTCGGATGCTCAACATGTCATTTTGAGTTGTTAAAAGTTGCAGAAATTCAGGTTCCGGTGTTGCAAACATTTCTTCATCGCGATCACAACTTCCTTCTCGCATTCGCATAGAGTAATTCCAGAAGGGTCCCATTTCCTTATTCGCGATCGCGTACCACTGCCCCTTCCTCTTTCGCGTTCACAGTCACCTTCGAGATCGCTTAGTAGAAACTGAGCCTTCAGACGCGATCACGTAAGGTCATGTCCTTCTCTTTTGTGATCGTGTGCCTACTCTCGTGTTCGAATAGGCTATTTCTCGGAGCCTTCATATTTACTCTTTACAATCGCAGGCCTTCTTTCGCGATCGCGACTCACAATGCACCTGGGCAGATAATAAGATTTCAAGATTGAGGGTTTATCCATTTTTATCAAATCTTAAGCTTGGGAGCTCGGATTTGAGCGATATTTTGAAGGATTTTTAGAGATATCATTTCGGTAACGATTCTGAACTCCTTTTTTCTTTTAACCCACTAATCTAAGGATACATTCCTCTTTTAATTTTGGATTTTTAATGAAATTTGATAAAACCTTATATGATGAATTACTGGGTTTTGATTGGATTTTTGACATCCCATTTGAGAGATTTTTATATGTTTAGACTAGTGTGAGTGTGAGAATTCTGGAAATATAAATTTTACCTAATTTTGAGATGTTGGCCTGAGGGGCATTTTGGTTATTTTATATAATTTCATTCTTTAGCTACGAATTTAATTGTAGAATCAACTTCTTAAAGTATTATTTATATTATAAAATGGAATTGTATAGATTTGGGCCATTTGGATTCGTTTACTCATGGCAAAAGTGTGGTTTTGAGTTGATTTTGAGTCGGTTCGAGGTAAATGACTTGTCTAACATTGGGTGGGGGACCTTCCCCTTAGGATTAGCATGTTTGGTAGCTAAATTTCCTTGTACGTGTGGTGATTAGCGCGTACTTGTGAAAATTGTTGGAACTCTAATTTTCTTAAAGTATTTATTAGCATGTTTCTTTTCCTGCTTCATTATACCTGCAAAATTTAGCCTGTTGTTAGTTAGACACGCATGTTTTAGTTGACTTAAATTTTCTATTTGATTAAATTGCCTTGATTGCACTACGTGAAGCATGCTAGAATAGAATTACTTATTTCCTTGATATGAAATTTTATTTCAGTATATCTTTTTGTTTTTGTTGCGTATTTTCATTGGGACTACAAATGTGGTATTCTGGTAGCCCCCTTATTTTTACTTTGAGACTATGGGTTAGATTTTCGGTAGATCTCCCTGCACAGTTATATGGAACTACGGGAATGCACCTGGTAGATTCCTCCAGTACTAGGTATTTCCATCTGAGACTATGGATCGGGGTTCTGGTAGATCCCAGCACATTGATAATTGGACTATGGGCTGGTATCCTGGGAGATACATTGGGAAGTTTATGAAAAGGACTACAGGATGGTATCCTGAGAGATCCTCGTCGTTGCCATTGGTATTGAGCTGTTCTTATTTCTGTGTTTACTCCATTTTTATATATTTGTTGTTACCTTGTATAACCGGTCTTATATCACTTTTGTACTCATTTATATTGTCTATTTCATACTTTCGAAACTTTATATTATGTTTAACCTCATAAAGGCCCTGACCTTCCTCATCACTACCTGATCGAGGTTAGGCTTGGCACTTTCTGAGTACCGCTGTGGTGTACTCATGGCCTTTTTGCATATGTTTTTCATGTGCAGATCCAAGTACCTCTATACAGGCTTACCATCCTTGAGACAGGGAGTACTATTGGAGACTTTGAGGTATATCTGCCGCGTTCGCAGACCGAAGAGTCTCCTTCTTTACTCTATCATGTAGTGTTAGCCCTTCATTCGCACTATTGATGCAGACATTTGTGGAGATTAGAGAACTTTACTGTATTCCTTCTAGCTTGTGTTCTCATGAGTTTTCGGGTTTTGAGATAGTATTGTAGGATGCTGTGATGTTGAGTTCTATGTGCCGAGCGACATTTTATATACTATTTTTCTTCCACTTGTTCAATTTTGATTATTTATTTTTCAAGTTAGGTAATTTACGCATTGTTAGGCTTATCTAGTCGTAGAGACTAGGTGACATCAAGACATGTTCACGGAGGGCGAATTGGGTACTGACAATATTTCTTGAGAAAGGATACATATTTAGGTGGTTGTTCGACCATGTAATTCTTTAGGTATATGAGATATCAATTCAGCGGGTTTAAAAGCGGGGTTAGAGATAAGAAGCTTTGACACGATCATAGTGAGCAGTGAAAAAGTGCGAACTAACATAATTCGAGAGAGAGAATTACAATAAGTCAAGTGCTCATGATCAGTAGATAATAACTAGGTGAAATTACAAAAAATATAGCACGAAAGATTCTGACAATTGGGGAAATTATAACTCTAGGCCTCTTTAATTTTGTCTCCAATCCATAGTTTCTTTAGTTGATAAATTTCTATTTTTTTTATAATCATTAGTTAACTAGTTTAGATAACTTAGAAGTTATTCGAGCTTGCCCTTTTGGTGATATTGAACAGTTATAAATAAACCTTAGTACTCTTTGGGATTCGACTCCGGACTTTTAGACCAGATTATTTTTGTAACAACCGCTTATCCTATTTAGGAATAGATTTTGCGTGATCAAATTTTGGCATCGTTGCAAGAGAATTAATGGCGTAGTGTAGCCCTAAATATTGCTAGTTTCAAGTTTGAGCTTTTATTTTATTTTTATGCTTTATTTAAGAAACATGGCATCTTGGAATTATGGGAGTATAGGTGTTGGTTGTTCTACTTTTGTTCCTTATACATATTGTGAAGGAAACCACTCATTGTAGAATTATCAAAATGTTCATGAGAGTGAGTTATATGAACCAATACAATCTTATGTGTAGAATGTGTGTGATATGTGTGATGGTCAAGATGGTCATTTTTATGGTTGTGCTTATATTTTTTTTCCTCCCCTACCCCTTGCGAAGTTAATGGAAACAAAGAACCTGGGGATGCTGATCTAAAGGAGATCAAGGATATTTTGAGTCGCATTGTAAAACAAAATAATGACAGACAATTATGGATACAAAGGCAAGAGGTAACTATTCACAACTTCAAGGATCAAATGAGTCAGATGGTAGAAGATTTGAAGGTTCAACAAGACAATATGGTAGATAATAGCCAAAAACAATATGAATTAGAGTCAATTGTTGACACTATGATGGAGGCTGTTAGAATAGAATACCAACAACCTACCTAAGTAGAATTTGAGGATGCCGATAATGAAGACGTGATACTAGAGTCAACAAGGATAATGAGGATAAATATTTTGTTGAAAGTCTTGAAGTTCATGTATTTGAGCACGTTGGACCTCATTCTAAATACTTCTCTACATTGTGTTCATATGGTGAAAAGGGAATGGATCTTTAATTGCATAAAACGGAGTCCATGGAAGAGGTAGACGATCCTTATATTATGATATTTTCAAGATCGTCTAAGCAGAATGACACTCCTCATTTGAAAGCCAAAATGTGCATAACGGAATATTTGATTTTTAGCTCGTAAGAATTTACTCCACCACCCACAGAGCATAGTAAAACACATGAAGCATTGGGGGTCCAATTCATAAGTGCAAGGTTGAGGCAGAAAGTGATTGATGCCGTGCCACGATGTTAAACAAGATATTTGTTGAAAGGAAACCTGATTTTACAATTTTTTTATTTTTTTTTAAGTTTTTTAATGTGTTTATTATATTATTTTTGTATTATAATTTTTAATTTTCTAGGAGTAGAGGAAGCAAAGCCAATGAAAGGAAGCAAAAACAAGCGAGAAGGTTAGAACTAAGTCTGTTGTGCCCTCACAAAGAACTAAGTTTCAGAGAAGGGTACCCCCTGAGCTATTATTGCTTCCGCTTTTATCCTACCATGGAGGTTCTTTTACCCTCATGTATTTATGTGTGTGCATTCGGAAAAATGCATATAATCAAATATGGGATAAAGATACTTTTCGGGTTATTTGCTATGCTATTTTAGTTGTATTATTTTATGTATATTGAAAAATAATAAAAAATAAAAATAATTAGGTAAAAATAATCTCTCTTGGTTTTTCATATGGTCACAGTTCTTTTTCAAGAGATAAATCTTTGAACCGGGTAATAGTTTTTATTTATGTAGATTTCAAAAACTATTGGATTTTTTTTCTGTGATGGACTTTTTAGACACCTTTCTTGAGGGTTAAAGTCTAAAGAAAAATGAAAAAATATTTTTATTCTTTTTTTTTACAATTGATAATGGAATGGGAAGAATTTGAGTATCTACTTTTTTTACATGTTTTATGTTGGAGCTTAGAGGTGGAGCATTTATGCTAAGTACTTTCTTCTTTATTCTTGTGACCATATACCTTGTGAATATATATGGCTTTCTTTTGACACTTCGGTTCGTCTATTGAATCCTGTTGTTACTTCCTAGTGTTTAAATTTATGATGACTATGCCAGTTTGTTTAACTTGAGAGTTGGGTCTGAACTACCTCGAGTAAGTCATGTGCATTGTGTGAGATGATATTTTGATTGTACTATTTGCCACCCTTGTTAGTCTAAAACATGTCCCCTGTGTGAGTCGAAGCGGAATGATAAGTCTTGTGAGTATAGAAAATGATATAGGCATTTTTTATTGACCATTGAGTCTATTCACCTATCAGTGATAATGCTATTCATAGTCAGCCCTGTTGAGCCCGTAGACCTTTTTCTTTGACACCCACAGTACGATCCAACTCTTATCTTATTCTAAATCGTATCTTGTTTACCTTTTACCTCCGAAAAACACTTAAGTTGAAAGAGTAGAGAAAGAGATTAGGTAGCTTTTGAGTGGAACCATAAAAAGGTCGGCAAGGTGCATCTATGGGTAAAAGTCTTACCAGCCTGAAATACAAAATTAAGAAGAGTGAAAAAAACACACAAAAAAATAGATAAAAAATTAATGGCACCTCCCATACCTTTTTTTTGGCTAGTGAGTATCTATATATTGATATGCTTAATAAAGAAAGACTTAATTGTATATGGTTTAACAGCCAAACATTGAATTGTACATGACAATATGCTTGAATGTAATGATCCGATCAGTCATTTTGAGCATTAGAAATTCGCTTGGTTGTTGAGGGTTTGAGTAGATCCGTATGATTTATTATGACTTATATGAATTGTCGATTTTGTTTTTCAGGTTATTCGGAATTGATTTGGAAGAATGATTCTCAACTCGAATCTTTTAATTTTAAATGTGTGACCAAATTCTACTTTTTAGTATTTGACCTTAGATTGGATTTTTGGTGGCTCCATTAGCTCCCTTAGGTAATTTTGGACTTAGGAGCGTGTCCGAATTGTAATTTAGAGGTTCATAGTAGAATTTGGCTTGAAATGGCAAAAGTTGGAATATTGAAAAGTTTGACCGGGGTGGAATTTTTATATCGGAGTCAGATTCCAATTTCGGAAGTTGGAACAGGTCCACAATGTTAAATGTGACTTGTGTGCAAAATTTGAAGTCAATCAAACGTGATTTGATAAGTTTCGACATTGAATATGGAAGTTTGACGCTCGTTTTTTTAATTTCGACGTCGTTTCTTCAATCACGAGTGATATCATATGAAGAAAATGAGCTCCAATTTCTGTTTTAATTGAATCATTAGATTTGTATCGTAATTACGGATCCATAGAAAAATTTATCGTCAAATCTGGACGTCATATGAGGGAGTTATGCTCATTTTAGTATTAGCGAAGTGAGCTAGTGCCGGTATTTCGCATATGCACAAAATGGTCCGCAAAAGCGAAAATGATAGCTGTAAATGAGCATGTGCGGAGTTTTTATTACAAAAGAGAAAATCCCTATCGTTTTTAGCAATTAAGCTCCATTCAGCAGCATAAGGTCTGGAGCAGCTTCGGAACATGATTATCGACTTGCGTGCATGGTGGAATTCTATTTTCGGATGGTTTAGAGTCAATTCTAGAGAAGAAATCTTTTTTTGGAAGTTAGAACGGTGAAACTTTGACCAGAACTAGACTCTTGGGTAAACGACCCCGGAGTGATTTTTTATTTAGGCGTGCGTTCGGATTCAGATTTGCCCTAGGGGTACTTTGATAGTGTTAGGTTATGCTGTCAGATTCAAAGAGTTGTCCAGACATGCATCTGCCTTTGTTTCAACAGTCAAAAAACGAGTCTGTCGGTTTATCGAGGGGCTGAACTATTGTATTAGATTCAGCATGGCTCGAGAGTTGAATATTGATACCCAATATAAGCAAGTGGGGTAGATCATATGGATATTGGAGGGTATCCAGGGTCGTGAGGACAGGGAGGCCAAAAGGCCTCGAGGTACTGGTAGATTTAGTGGTGGCCACGCTGTAACTATAGTCTTTCATGGTATGGAATATGTGAACCACCCAGTTCATCCTGCGCTTCCACCTTCTGGTGGTGCTCTAGCTACTTCAAAGTTTACTGCCGCTGTCTAGTGCACCTCCTACACGGGGTTCCTTTAGCGGTCAGTGCTGCAGACCAGGCACAAGATAGTTTTAACATCCACGCCCATCGTGATCTTGTTTTGAGTTTGTTGATACACTTCATATGGTGAGGGGCTACCCCAGACTTAGGAGAGGTACACCTCAACCGGCTGTTGAAGCTCCACATATTCTACAGGGTACCCATGTTTCTCATGTCATGATTAATACTCTATTTTTCGCTCCACCTGTACAACCAACTAGGGGTGAAGGTCAGGAGGGTAGGGGTCTCCCTAGAGGGGAAGTCTAGGCCCGATGCTATGCTTTTTTGGGTAGGACAGAGGCGGTTACATCAAATGCAGTTATCACTAGTAATATTCCGATTTTTCATAGAGATGCATTAGTCTTATTTGATTCAAGCTGGACTTACTCATATGTATCATCTTACTTTACTTTGTATTTGGCTATATCTCATGATTCTTTGAGTTCCCATATGTATCTGTCCATGCATGTGGCAGATTCTATTATTGTGGACTACGTGTATCGATCGTGTTAAGTTGTTATTGGTGGTTTTGGGACCAGAGTTGATCTATTGTTGCTCAGTATTATAGATTTTGATGTTACCTTGGGCGTGTACTAGTTGTCGTCATATCATACTATTCTGGATTGTCACGCCTAGATGGTAACATTGACTATGCCATGTTACCGCAGTTGGAGTGGAAGGGTACTTAGGATTATTTTCCTAGCAGGGTTGTATCCTTCCGTAAGGCACGATAGATGGTTGAGAAAAGGGTGTGATGCATACCTAGCCTTTTGTGATAGATGTTAGTGTTGATAATCCTATCGTTGAGTCAGTTCCGGTAGTGAGAGATTATCCGTATGTATTTCTGGTAGATCTCCATGCATGCCATCAGATAGAGATATCAATTTTGGTATTGAATTACTACCAGGTGCTTATCCCATTTTTATTCCACCATACTGTGTGGCCCCAAGGAAGTTGAAGAAGTTAAAAGAGCAGTAGCAAGAGTTGCTTGATAAGGGCTTCATTCAGCCTTCTGTGTCGCCTTGGGGTGCTCCTGTTCTGTTTGTAAAGAAGAAGGGTGGTTCTATACGCATGTGTATTGACTATGTGTAGTTGAACAAGGTTACATCGAATAACAAGTACCCATTGTCGTGCATTGATGACTTATTTGATCAACTACATTGTGTAGAGTGTTCTCAAAGATTGATTTGCATCCAGGGTATCATCAGCTGAAGATTTCGGATCAGGATACCTCGTAGACTGCTATCAGAACTCGGTATGGTCATAAAGTGCTCCTTGTGATGTCATTTGGGCTGACCAACACCCTAGAAATATATATTCACCATATGAACACTTGTATTCAAGCCATATATTTATTCATTCGTCATTGGGTTTATTGACGACATCTTGGTGTATTCCCGCGGTCAAAGGATCATGAGAAATATTTGAGGATTGAACTAAATGAATGGTGGATTCTAGCCATACCTTGATTCATTCGTCATTGGGTTTATTGATGACATCTTGGTGCATTCCCACAGTCGGGAGGATCATGAGCAATATTTGAGGATTGTACTTCAGAACTTGAGAGAAAAGAAACTTAATGAAAAATTCTCAATTTGTGAATTCTAGCTTGATTTAGTGGCATTTTCGGGTCATGTGATATCGATTACTGGAATCTAGGTAGATCCGAAAAAGATTGAAGCATTGCAAAGTTGGACTAGACCATCTTTAGCTACTGAGATTTGGAGTTTCCATGGTGATATTATCGTTGTTTCATAGAGGGTTTCTTATCCATTTCTGCACCCATGACGAGATTGACCAAGAATGGTGCTCCTTTCACATGGTTTGAGGAGTGTGAGGAGAGCTTTCAAAATCTCAAGACTGCCTTGACTGCAACCCTAGCTTTGGTATTGCCTACGAGTTTGGGGTCTTACATTGTGTATTATGATGTGTCATGGTATGGTGTTGATGCAAGATGGTAGGGTGATTGCCTATGTATCTCGGTAGTTTAAGGTTCATGAAAAGAATTATCCAGTCCACGACATGGATATGGCAGCTATTATTCGTGCATTGAATATCTTGTGGCACTATTTGTACGGTGCCGCATGTGAGGTCTATGCCGACTACCAGAGTCTCCAGCATCTATTCAAACAGAAGTATCTTAATTTGTAGCAGCAGAGGTGGCTAAAGTTGCTTATAGACTATGATATTTTATTCTATACAATCTCAGGAAGGCCAATATGGTGGCCGATGCCTTGAGTTAAAAGGCGTAGAGTACAGGTAGTTTGGCATATCTACTAGCAGTAGGGAGTCCACTGGCTATTGATGTTCAGGCCTTAGCAATCAGTTTTTTAGATTGGATGTTTCGGAGCTCAGTCGAGTCCTTGCTTGCATGGTTCTCGTTATCTTTATATGAGTGCATTTGAGAGTGTTAGTATAACAAACCCCCATTTGCTTGTCCTTATGAACACAGTACAACACGACAATGCCAAGGAGGTTTCTATCGTAGATGATTGTGTGTTGCGTATGCAGGGCAAGTTATGTTTACCCAATGTGGGTGGGTTATGTGAGTTGGTTCTTCAGGAGGCCCACAATTTGCAGTATTTGATGTCGCCCAAACTCACACCACAAATATTGGTTGAGAGGCGGTCGAAGCAATAAAAAAACTAACACAAGTAAGGGTCGTATCCACATGGAGTTAGATTTTGGATTAGGTATACACCTGGTGTGACTATATGATGTGCCCCAAATTACACTTCCACATTTCAATTGCTGTTTGTACTTCTACTTTTAAGCTATTGATTGTAATTGTAGAGCTAAGAGACAATATTTTTTGTTTTGGTTATTTTTCAAGTTATGAAAGATCTAGGGTTGCGACTTCCGCCTAGTTGGTTACCTAGTAGATTTTGAGCTTTAGGGCATATTTGGTTGAGCGGGACACAATATAGCAATGACGCACAGTTACTCACTCTATACCTCTCCTCAGTTTGAGTGATTTTGCCCACTTTTGCTTTCTCAAGTCCAAACGGTATTCCACAAGCAAGTGATGAATGCTCCAGTCGGGTCTTACTATCTCTAAGTTTGACCATTTAATTCGGGCTATCAAATTTTTGAGTTCATCCCAATTCCCAGTTAGTCAAATTTTCCTAGACTTAGTCTCTCTTTCTCTAATGGAGACTAAGTCAAATGGGCATGAATCAATGTTTGCAGCCATCAATTCTAAAATTCAAGAAAGAACTAAGCTAGATATCAAAAACACAATGATAAATAATCCCTAAATCAGTTACCCATTTAGTACCTATACTAGGGTTGGGTCACAAACCTTGCTAAGGGTTTAGTTACTCTTGAAAAATGATGAAATTAATAAGAAACTAATATATAACTCATAATACTTGATTAAGGAATGAAAGTCTAATGTTTAAAAGCTAACATAGTACAATGTTACCTAATATAGTAAATAAATACGGTTCAGGTGCTCCCAAGTTACAAAGCTTGACCTCAGAATGAAAAAACTTCTGTTTATACTAAGCTGAAAATACATGATAAAATTGTCCTTGCGGAGGTTGTGTGGCCACACAATTCTATGCGCGGTCAGCATGTTGAGGTTGACTAGTCAATTGGGCTTTCTGCGGTCGCATAAAATTGGTATGCGTATGCACTTCATTTAATTGTACGGACCGCACATTTCTGAGTGCGGCCGCACACTTGAACTTGACAGGAGCTGGACTTCACTATGCGGATTACACATTTATAACTGCGGCCAAATATATTCAATCTTCCAAAAATATGGCTCTCTACTTCTCCTTTTCTGCATACCACACAATTATGACTGCAGCCACACAATAATAGAGCGGTCCACACATCTTCAATCTCCCAATATGCAAGTTCTCTGAATCCTTTTTGTTGTGGCCGCAAAATAAGTGTGTGGTCCGCACTTTGTGAGGAAATTCCATCAGTTCTCCTTCAGAGATTGCAGCCGCACGCAATATAGTGCGGTCCGCACTGTGGCCCTTTTTGCCTTGTTTTGGTCCTTGTCAAATTTTTTCTCCTTTTTGAGTTAATTTTCACTTCTTTGGCTCGTTTCCTAATATTTTGACAAAAAACTACATTCCATTAGTTCTCGAGAATACGTTTAAGTATTTTTTGATCTAAAACGCAAGTTAAAGATAGCAAATAAGCAGTCAAAGTCCTCACTTATCAACTCCCTCAAACTTAAGATTTTGCTTGTCCTCAAGCAATTATGGCAATTCGCACCTCCACTAGAACAGAGTTATATTAACAGGCCTAAGGTGAATCAATCACACATCAATTGGGACCAACAATTACCCACAACACATATGAATTATCAACAATGAAATTATTTGTCTTCTTGAGTACAATAGTTTTAATGTGACACTATTGTATCAAGGGTTGACTTATTCATCATGGAAGCTCACTCTTTCACGTAGGCCATTGTGGATCCCAATCTCCTCCCCTTCTACTCTTCGTTAGCATATAGCACTTTAGAATGTAACACCCAGTTCAAGGATTGTGAAATGTTCGCTCATCTCTTTTAAAAGAATGTCACACAAGTACGGCTCTAAGTACCATGTGATTTCCCCTCATATAAATAACCACTAATGTAAGCTCACTCAATTGGAAATCAAATAGGGCTTTTCGGGATGTAATGAAGGATCTTGGATCACGATAGGCCTTGCTGGGATAGATTCATCTTTCCTTAAGCACTTCATTTTCTCTTTTTGGCTCATACTATGTCGACTCTTTTTGAGTCAATTTCTTTTTCCTCGGGGGAATTAGAGGGACTTAGAATCGCTCTTTCTTGGTAATGATACTCATTTACTCCTTCTTCTTTTACTCAATGCCTTTCATCTTTATTTTTCTTTGAATCCCTTCAATTCTTTACATTATTCACTTTTTTGGCATATTCTTTTGTTCTTTCTTTCTTTTCTTTGTTTTCCCGCTTCTTCATTTCTTTCCTCTTCTTTGTACCTTTATATCACTTTCAAACTCCTCGTCTCTCCCCCCAAACTTATATTTATGCCAAATTTTTCTCACGAATGCTAATGAAAGATCGGGTACCAAAAGAGACTCCTTACGAAATAGGTAAAGGCTTATAATGTGGTTATTGAAATAAATAGGGCATAGGCTAAATTGGGCTGACTAGGGATATCACATTGGTAGACTATGGAAGATTTCAAAATTCAACTTGGATCAAGGACAACCTAAAATCATTTCTCAAGCCAAGTATGCTTAGAAATTTTCCTAGTAAAACTTTTGGGCAAAGTTCTAGACTTTTAGCGCGGGTACTTGGAGTTGCAACTAAATATCTCACCTCTCACCCCACTGGATTGCTAAAGATAATGGAGTCGAGGTCCCACAACAACCCTAGTTAAGATTGAGAATTACAAGTGGCTCGATTGAACCACTCGATTACTGCTTAAGTCAACACAAGATTCAAAAGGTCAGAACTAAAGCTTTTTTCTACCAACAACTTTGTTTTTAATCATAAGGTCGTAGGTAAATGTGTTGGTGCCATGTGAAGAATTCTTGTGACCCTTTTATCCATTACAACTATTTTTTTCTAAACATAAAAGAAAATAGAATCAATTCCTTAAGAAGGTTGTCACGCTATGGGAAGAGCTACACGGTTCACAGAAAACCCATATTTGGAAAGAACCATTGCATTAAGAAACCAAAGGTTTATTGCTCACTCAAACGAAAAAAGGATCTAACAAGTAAAAAAATCTACTAAAGTAAATAAGAAGTTATACTACTAAGAAAGACAAACTAAATAAGATATGAAATAAACTACAGAAAGTAAGACAAATGAATATACAAACTAAAGATAAATGAATATGTACATAAGGGAAATGAATATATACATCAAATGAAAGGGAAGAATATATACATAACAAAAGAGAAAATCAAGATAAAAGAAAATAGTATAGAAGTTATCATAGGACAATGTCAATGTCAAATCAATAAAAATAGACCACCTCCCTGAATATACATAAGAACAAGGAAGGGTAGAGAGCTAAGAGAACTCCCTATGGGTCTCACTCAGCATGTCATCCTCAGTATCCTCGGTCTCTTCTTACTGTATCTTATCATCACCTGGCCAAGGGATAACTCGATTGCTGAGCATCTAAAGCATCTCCTCAGCGGTGTGGGCAGTAAGGTCCGACTCCTCAGACTAGCCGGCTACTGCCTCTGATGCCTCGGGTTATGTTGATGCTATTATAGATACTGGTGTTGTATCCATAAGAAGAACAAGAGGGATATCTACAAATGATGCAAACTTGGTTACCTATTTTCTCAATCCACCCACTGGCTTCTTTAACGCCTGAGATTTCCTCATCTTCTTAACATGTTTTCACAAATCATCAATCGCTTTCCCGTGTGCCACCACTGTAGCCATATTAGTCTTCTGGTTGTCCAGAATCTTCTTCAATGTTTCCTCCACCATCGGAGGTACCTGTGGTGCTGCTGGGGCATAAGACTATGCTGCAACAACACTGAATATGTCAGACAACTTTGAAGTAGCGACCTGCATCCAGTTTTTGAGACTCGCCAATGTACGAGAGACTCGCAGTGCAGTCTGTGGATAAATGGATGAGGCTGGCAGTGATAATGAGGTTAATAGTTTAGAAGAAGAAGGTGGTGGCATGTATGATGTCCCGGTGGAAGGACCGGCTGATGTGGAAGCACAACAGCTAAATAAGTTACTACTACCGTTGGCTCATCAAACCTAGTAGAGGTAGTTGCTTACCCTTGAACTTTGGGTTGTTATCACCCCGCAGGTGGTACCATGAAAAAGGCTTCTTGGCCTTTACCTTCGTATATATTACCTCGGCTCCACCTTTTGATCATTGAAATACTCTGTGAGGAAGTTTGGGTTACGGTAGGATCTCTCATCTTTCTGGAATACTAATGTGATATTGGTTGAAATTATGGCACCCACATTGATCGGGTACCCAACAATAATATAAGCCACCAGAACTGCTCAAGGAAGTGGGGGATTTTCCTCATTTAGACACGGGTTAATACAACAACACATAAAAGTCTTAGCTTCAAAGTATAGGGTGGCTCAAACTATGAAAACCCATGCTGTGAGCCACGAGGGTTGTGGTCCTCGAGCAGCCAGAGTCTCAGCTAGCCACGGGCAAGCGCATCACCCATAGCAAGATTTTCCAAATATTGGACTGCCTCTACTTCTTCAAATCCCGCATATGTGTTCAAAGAGTAGGCATCAAATTGGACTTTCAGATTTCGCACTTTTGTAATCTTTGTACCCTTTTATATGTGAGTCGCATTGGTATAAGATTCTTTAACCAAGTGCTCATTTGCATCGATAAAACCGTGGTGAACCATTTCAATCCCTTTGGCTCCCTGAATTGTTTTAGGACATTTGGATTGTGAATATCCAAATCCTTTATCAAGAACTGTCGCTCAAGAGTAACATGATATCTAGGGCCACCACTCTTTGATTTTGTAAAGGAAGTTAAGCTAACAAATATGTATTCCCACATGTCTTTCCTCCTTAACCTCTCAAGGCCACCAACTCAATATCACCTTCACTCCAATCATCTGGGACATCATCATCATTATCTAAATCAATTGAAGCGGTAGGAGTGTGGTACATCCACATTTTATACGTTAATGTTTTGTCGTAAGTTAATCGACATAGACTCGGAGATGAGATTATCTTGAGGTTATAAGAATTTATTCTATTTAAAACAAGAAATAAGTAAGTGTTGTGAAGGTTAAAGGGTAAATAAATCAAAGAAAATGAGTTTCATTGAATGTTGTCAATCTAGAATACAATACGAACACACATTGATATGGGAAATCCCAATCAGTGATTTGTAGGCCCTCCTATAGGCCCAAAGAGCATCATCATGTTTTCTTGACTAATTCGTCTGGTCGGCATTCACGGTCTTTGTCAAAATACCCTTGATCTGCCAGTTGGAGACTTGAACTGGTCCGGTTTCTTGGGGATGGTAGGGGGTTGATACTTTGTGTGTGACACCATACTTTGTGAGTAAGGTATCCAAATCCATGTTGCAAAAATGTGAACCCCATCACTAATAGTGATCCTAGAAGTACCGAATCTTGTAAAGATGTTCTTCTTCAAAAATGCCACCACACTTTGAGATTCTTCGTTGTTGGTTAATGCCACGGCTTTATTCCATTTTGACACACAGTCCATAACTATCAAAATGTAATTATTCCCGTAAGAGCTCACGAATGGTCCTAAGAAATCAATACCCCAAACATCAAAGATATCAATTTCCATGATGGTGGTGAGGAGTATCTCATTCTTTTTATAAATCCCACCAGCCCTTTGACAATCATCACAACGCTTGAAAATCTCACTAGCATCCTTGTAAAAAAGAGGCCAATAGAATCCACAACTCAACATTTTTGCCGTCGTTCTTGCTCCAACGTGGTGACTACTATACAGTGAAGAGTGGAAAGCCTCATGAATTCCCACATGTTCTTCCTCCGGAACACATCTCGTATCACACCATCGGTATATATTCGAAAAAGGTACAACTCATCCCAATAATAGTCAAGGCAATCCCGTTTGAGCTTCTTCCTTTGGTTTGAAGGCAATCCCGTTTGAGCTTCTTCCTTTGGTTTGAAGAGAACTCATTCGGTACAATCCTGCTCATAATATAATTGTCTTAAGCGGCAAACCATGACATCTTGGTCATTTAAATAGCTAGAAATTTCTCATCGGGGAAGGAATCATTGATCTCAAGATCGTCATGTGGCCTCCCCTACTCCTCCAAACAAGACAAGTGGTCAACCACTTGGTGTTCACCACCCTTGCGGTCTTTAATCTCTAGATCAAACTCTTGCAATTGAAACACCCTCCGCATTAACCTTACCTTAGAATCTTTCTTGCTCATCAAATATCAAAGTGTTGCATGGTTGGTTTGAACAATCACCTTTGTACCCATCAAGTATGGGAGGAACTTATCCATAGCAAAGATAATAGTAACTCTTTTTCGGCACTATACAGATGACTTGGGCATCATTCATGGTCTTGCTAGCATAGTAGACCAGATGAAAGATTTTATTAATTTTTTTCCCCAAAACTGCACCAACTGCCACATCACTGGCGTCACATATGATCTTAAACAATAAGCTTCAGTCTGTGCAGTAATAGTAGGAGTAGTAGTCAACTTGAACTTAAGCAATTCAGATACCTTCATACCATCTTCGCTAAAATGGAATTTAAAATCCTTTTCCAAAAGTTTTCACAAAGGGTTTACCACTTTGGAAAAATCCATGATGAATCAGCGATAGAACCTCGCATCACCCAAAAAGCTCCTCTCTCCCTTCACAAATATAGTGGGATGGAGATTGGAGATCACCTCAATTTTGACCTTGTCGACATCAATACCATGCTTTAAAATTTTATGGCCGAGGACAATGCCTTACTCGACCAAAAATGTGACATTTCTCCCAATTCAACACCAAATTTGTCTCCTCACATCTAGCCAAGACCCTATCCAAATTGTTCAAGCAATCCTTTAAAGAATTCCCAACCATGGAGAAATCATCCATGAAGACCCCAAGAATATCATCTACTGTGTCGGTGAAAATAACTATCGTGCACCGTTGAAAAGTCGTTGGTACATTAAACAAACCAAATAGCATCCGCGAGAATGCAAAAGTACCATAGGAACAAGTGAAAGTAGTCTTCTCTTGGTCCTCGGGAGAAATAAGAATTTGATTGTAGGTGAATCATCCATCAAGGAAGCAATAGAAAGCACGCCTGGCCAACCTATCAAGCATTTGATCAAGAAATGGAAGCAGAAAATGATTTTTTCGAGTGAATTTGTTTAGTTTCCTATAGTACATGCACACTCTCCACCCGGTGACAGTTCTTGTGGTGATCAATTCATTCTTGTCATTTGTTGTCACAATCATGCCCCTATCTTTGGGACACATTGCACCGGAGAGGTCCACGAGCTATCATAAATGGGGTAAACAACCCAGCATCTAACCACTCAATTATCTCCTTCTTGACATCCTCTTACATGGATTCCTTTTAGCCTCTTTTGATGTTCAAATGAGGGTTTGGCACCCTCTTCCAAAATAATCTTGTGCATGCAAAAGGCTGGTTTATGCCTCGAATATCTACCAGCGTCCATCAGATTGCTCTTTTCCTCTTTTGTAGCTCCTTCAATGTGGACTGTATCTACGTGTTAGTCAAATAAGAAGAAAGAATAACCGGTAAAGTAAACAAAGGGCCAAGGAATTCACACCTGAGATGTGAAGGCGAAGACTATAACTCGAAAGTGGGAGGCTCCTCGATCGAGGGATTTGTTGGAGGATTCTTCAAATTTTCAATATCGAAGGATAGCTTGTAGGGTTGATAAGTGTGCAACTCCATTCCTTGTAATACATTCAAACACGCCACATAACCATCTTTCTCCTCATCATCATCAAGGTTGAGAAAAATGGCTCCAACTTATCCTCAACATTCATTGTGGAACTAGCATCATCAATAATCACGTCGGTGACCAAATCCATGAACAAACAAACTTCATTACTATTTTGTTGCCTCATAGATTTGCACACATGGAAATCACATTTTTTCGCCCACCCGGAAAGTGAGCTCACGGGCTTCCATATCAACAAGAGCCTTTCCTTTAGCAAGGAAAGGACTACCCAAAATAATAGGCACCTCATAGTCCACTTAACGATCAAGAATAAAAAATTCCACCAGGAGGATGAACTTGTCAACACGAACCAACACGTCATCAATAATACTCAAAGGTCTCTTCATTATACGATTCTCCATTTGCAACTGTCACGATCCAAACCAATGACCGTGATGAGCACCTGGTGCCCTGAACCGAGTACCCACGTAACATATCTTTCTTATCGTACTATTATTGTAACTGGGCTAACATGGTCACAACTCGTAATGTATAACTATAAGTGAGAATGCACTATATCAATGAACCATCTTTCTTAAAACATGAATACATATGGATCGTCAAGGCCTCTAAAGTACTATACAAATTGAACCTCTGTCTACAAATACTATAAGTTTATTTGACATCAAATGGGACAGAGTACCGACCTGCCCATAAGTCTGTTGCAAAATTCTTACACGGTGACTCACAAAGTCGGCTGCACTCCGAATGAGGTGGAGTCTTACCGATCATTCGCTGAATGTTGACCTCGTCTACTTTGATGGATCATCAAATTAATTATCTATACTTGAAGGCATGAATGTAGCGTCCCAAAAAAAGGACGTCAGTACAAGTAATGTATCGAGTATGTAAGGCATATAAATAAGTATATAAAAGATATGGAAGAAACATGGAGTAAGTGACTCTTCCTGTAAGTCTGGATAACTCTATAAATCATGAAATACTTATAGTGTCATGCATATGCGTATGAATGTCATGTCGTGCACAGGAACATGTGTTCATAGCATCATCAAGACCCTGAGGGCATCCCATCATATCATCTCGGCCATTGTGGGCAAAATCATCAATATATACCAGTTGATTAGGTGGTGGTGCATATATAATGCTGTAACCTTTTACCATATCCCACACACAGATATATATATATATATATATATATATATATATATATATATATATATTGTATGTATGTCTATATACGCATATATAATGTCATCTGGTCATGGATCAATGTACATGTATAAATAAAGGCAATGCATGAGAAGTATGTCAATAAAATCTTTTGGAGTATCATAAGACCATTACGACTCTAATTAATATCATGAAATAGACTTTATCAACTTATGTATTTTGTGAGACCCATGAACAGGCGGTAGATAATAAGACTTATGATAAAATAAGAATATATGCATCTCCAGCATTTATACGAATAGAGCCATTTATGGAAGTTGTGTATTTGCTTGTTTTATTTGTATCGTATAGATCATGCCAAAAAAAGAAGGGATAGCTTTGACATACCTGATCTGATTCTCTTGACAATTCTTCTAACACACGTCAATTGCGATAGTACGTAATGATGGATTAAAGTAGGAAAAAAACTTATGATGTTCTTGAAAAATATTGTAATGTGCTTTCTTAAAATTACAAATCACGTAATCTTGTATGAATTTTGCTAAGAAAATCACGTTTCCATTGAACTCCATCTGATATCTCTCTTTGTGAATTTGATCACAATTTTGTATGACTTTGTTGAAGCTTCATCCGTATATTTGTAGTTTCCATTTTGTGACTTAAAGAGAGGCTCCATCTTAGAATATAACATCATCTCAAGTAAGAAAACCTCTTATATTTTTGGGTTTGTGGGCCTCACTTGCATAATGACTAAGCCACAAAAATACTCTATTAATGCCACCTTATTTTATAGATTTAAGAGTCACACTTTCTTAAAGCCTCGGCTGCCACATGAGGGTGGCTTTTAAGCATATCCATAATCTTAACTAATTATCTAGCAATATCTTAATGAACTAGTTAATTTTCTATTACAAATAATTAACTAATTATTCACATAATTAAGAATTATCTCAAATTATTTAAAATATTACTTACTTTTAAGTCACTTTATACACATATTATCATGGTCATATGGTACCTTGTATGGCACTAGTCCATAAATATGGGTTATTATAGC
This sequence comes from Nicotiana benthamiana, assembly GCA_034376525.1. Taxonomy (NCBI): domain Eukaryota; kingdom Viridiplantae; phylum Streptophyta; class Magnoliopsida; order Solanales; family Solanaceae; genus Nicotiana; species Nicotiana benthamiana. Next base: position 76,866,668 of record CM067328.1, on the reverse strand, counting down.
CTAGATCATATTTTATCAAAATATCAAACTTCGACGAAATTTATTTTCTTCAATTGCTTATCCTCTGGCCTTCACGAATTTACTCATTGCTTATTTGAAATAGCATAATGCTTATAATCACAAAATAATCTCATTCCCAAATTTACGTCGATTAACTTACGACAGAACATCAACGTACTAAAATACGGGATGTAACATCTCATTTTCGAGCTTATATCAATTTACTTATGGTGTACTTCTGTATACGAAAACATGGGGTGTAATAGCAACCTCATGGATGTGGTTCTTGGTTGCCCAATCCCAAAAGTTTTGAACATCGCGTAGGGCATCAAGGTTATACTCGCCCCAAGATTACATAGAGCTTTGGCAAAATCGACATTTCCAGTAGTGCAAGGGATTGTTAAAGCGCCAGATCTTTCTCTTCCAATTTCGGAGCCATTGAGTAATAACACTCACTTTATGTTTCAACTTTATAACCTCACAATTCATTGATCTTTTATTAGTCAGCAAGTCCTTCATGAACTTTGCATAACTGGCATTTGCTCTACAACGTCAACCAATGGCACATTGATAGACAAACTCTTCATTATATCAATAAACTTTTTGAATTAATTCTTGTTATTTTGCTTGGCAAGCCTTTGAGGGTATGGAGGAGAAGGACTATTGATGCCTTAGCCTTTGGATATACTGGTTATGACGTGTCAGTTACGTGATCCCTAGACAGGTTCACTTCTTCTTGTGTATCCTCCATATTTTCACCTATGACAATTCTCACATCTTCATTAGCTTGAACCACATTACTTGGAATTTCATCTTCTTGAACCACTACATCATCATCCACAACTCTTGTTTGATTGAGGTAGTTGCATCTCCACCTTTTCAACTTCTTATAGTCATGTCCATAGCATGTCCCATGTTGTTTTCGCCCTTTGGTTTTAGCACCGTATGACTTGGTAGTTCCCCCTTAGGATGAGTATTCAAATCTTGTGAGATCTGGCCTAATTGAACTTCCAAATTGTGAATAGAAGTGTTGTGAGCATCGGAGTCGACATTTTTCCATCGTTTGTTTATACAAGTTCTCAATTCTACCTATTACATTGTTAGAAGATCTCAAACCTTGAGAAGTGTAGGGAGGTGGATTGCTGTTGTTGGTCTACCCTTCTTGGTTGTTGGATTGCTGTTGTGAATAGAAGTGTTGGAACATCAGGGGCCATTGATAACCTGACCCCCGATTGTTGTTGTTGGTCTACCCTTCTTGGTTGTTGCCTCCCAAATTGCTTTGATTGTTGCAACCCCAATTGCCTTAGATATTTCCTCCCCAATTGCCTTGGTTACCTTGACTATTACAGTTGCCTTTATTACTATTACAACCACTCCAATTGCTTTTGTGTCCTTGGTTGATCCAATTTCTTTGATTTCCTTGTGACCGCCATTGTTGTTGATTTTGCCCTTGAGAATTATTTCTTTTGCCTTGATAATTGTTGACATGTTGCACTTCTTCTTCTTTCTAATTGAACGAATCCTCCTGGTCATACCCACTATCATCTTGCATGAATTGTTCCGGACGGCTTTGCATTTGTTGACATTTTTTTCATCTCTTGTTCATCGTTATATTCAGAAATTCCGTCGCATTCACGTTTTTGGCCCTTTAACTTGTTGAAGCTAAGCTTTGGCCAATTGATTCATTGTGGTTGTCAACTCGGAAATTGCTTGCCCATGATCATTTAGTTCCTTGTGTAGGTGAATGACATTTGGGTCACTTTAAGCAACATTGGCTCTATTTTGCCATGCCAATGAGGTATCCGCCATCTCATTAAAAATTTCACAAGCTTTGGCATAAGGAATGTTCATGAAGTTTCTACTGGCGAGTTGATTTACCACAAATTGATTTGTTGAGTTGATACCTCTGTAGAAAGTTTGTTGGATCTTGGCCTCGTTCATATTATTTTTTGGGCACTCTTTTACCATGGTCTGATATCTTTCCCAAATCTCGTGCAATAACTCATTGGGTTCTTGCTTGAACGCAAGAATCTCATCCCGAAGTGTAGCCATATCCCCCGTAGAGTAGAATTTAGCAATAAATTTTTCCGCCAACTCATCCTATGTATGGATGGAGTGATTGGGTAATCTCTCTAACCATTCTAATGCCTTTCCTCGTAGGGAAAAGGGAAATATCCTTAACTGCAGTGCATCCTCGAAAATATTGGTTTGCTTGCTCCGCAACAAGTATCGACGAACCATTTGATATGCTTGTAAGCATTTTGACTTGGAGACTAGTGAAGAATCCCCGTTGCTCAAGTAGTGTAGGCATCAAATTGGTGATTTGAACGTTATACGCCTTAATGCGGGGTGGGAGTATTGCACTTGCATAAACCTCGCTCGGCAACACTCGGTGCGCTGCCACTCTTGGTTGACACTGAAAATAAGGCCTTAATTTTCTAGATGCCATTATGAGAGCTAATGCTAACTTTTCTAATTGCGGGTACTTTGTCTCAGTGTCCACTAAAGTTTTACTTACATAATAAATAGGAGATTGCTTACCTTGGTCCTCATGAACTAAAACAGCACTTACCGCTACTTCTGAAACTGCCAAATAAATGAGTAGATTTTCACCTTCCTAAGGTTTTTCCAGTAGAGGAGGGTTCAACAAGTATGCTTTTAAATTTTTAAGTGCTTGTTGACAATCTTCATTCCACTCAAAATGATCTTGTTTTTTGAGTGTAGACAAAAATTTGAATCACTTTTCTGAATATTTGGAAATAAATCTCCCTAAGGCCGCGATTCTCCCTGTCAATATTTGAACCTCTTTTTACTGGTAAGAGAATCCGGTATTTCTTCAATTGCTTTAATCTGAGAAGGACTTAGCTCAATGCCACGGTTAGGAACAAGAAAACCTAAAAATTTACCTGAAGCAACTCCAAATGCACATTTTTCAGGGTTAAGATTCATATTGAATTTCCATAAAATTTCAAAGGTAATTATTAAATGAGAGATATGATCATGAGAGCGTAAGGTTTTGACGAGCATGTAGTCTATATACACCTCAATAGTTTTTCCTAGATGTTCTTCAAACATTTTAGTGACTAACCTTTGATAGGTTGCACTTGCATTTTTTAGACCAAAGGCATTACTTTATAATAGTAAGTCCCTCGATCTGTGATGAAAGAAGTCTTTTTCTCATCACCGGGGTCCATTTTAATTTGATTGTACCCCGAGTATGCATCTAAAAAACTTAAAAGTTCATGACCTGCAGTTGTATCAATCAACTGATCTATATGGGGTAAAGAAAATGAATCTTTTAGACAGGCTTTGTTTAGATCAGTATAATCTACATAAACTCGCCACTTACCGTTCTTTTTAGGTACGACCATCGTGTTAGCTAACCAATCAGGGTAATTTACCTCGCGAATTAACCCGATTTTCAACAATTTTTGGACCTCATCCTGGATTACTTGATTTTTGAAAGCCCTTGCTTTCTTTTCTTTTGCTTCATTGGAATAAAAGATGGGTCTTTATTAAGTTTATGAGTCATCACATCCGGTGGAATACCTGTCATATCAGCGTGGGACCAGACAAAATAGTCTACGTTAGTTTTTCAAAATTCAATTAATATACCTCGCATATCGGGATTTATATTGGCTCCTACGTAAACTTTTCTCTCCATCCATTGTTCAAATAACACCACAGCCTCGAGTTCCTCTATTGTCTTTTTGATGTTCTCATTTTCTTCAGGTTCTTGAATTACATCAGGTCTTGAATCTAAATCTTTTTTTCTCAGTTGAAGTTTGGTAGCTGACGCCTTCAACTGCTTCCTGTAATTGCTATTTCTCTTTACTCGTGGTATTTGTATCTGTTACTACGTTTATACTCTTGGCTGTTTGTTGATCCCCTCGAATTTGACATATTCCCCAGGATGATGGAAATTTGATAACTTAATGTAAGGTTGATGGAACAACATCCATATCATGGATCCACAGTCTCCTCATAATTATATTGTAGGCCATTTCCATATTAACTACCCGAAATTTAGATTCTTTAATAACACCTGCATCATAAGTCATTAGAGTTACCTCGCCTTTTGTTACCATGCTTGAATTGTCGAAGACTGACAAAGCATGCACCTTAGGTATCATTTTATCTTCAGCTTGCATTTAGCACTCTTAGTAGAATGTTATTCACATAACTTCCTGGATCAATTAAAACTCGTTTAACATTAGTATCATGTATAAGTAAGGATATTACCAGTGCATCATTGTGAGAAGTAATCACTCATTCTGTATATGCATCATCGAAGTTTATGCTCTCATGATCTAAGGTTTGTTGCACTCGTTTGCCATGTATAATTATCATCTTAGAAACCTTATTTGAAGCCGTATATGTTACTTCGTAAATATCCTGTCATCCATTTATTACATTCACTATTCTCTTAGGTGAGGGTGGTTTTGGTGGCTCCTGCCTATTTTTCATGTAAGCTTGATTTCCCTTCTCACTAAATAACTCTGTGAGATATCCTTGCTTCAATAAATGATCTACTTCACTTTGAGGGAATCTGCATTCTGATGTTTTATGTCCGTGATCATTATGAATTCACGTCAATGGTCTGGATTACGTCTGTTTAGATTTGACCGCATCTCCTTTGGCCACCGTCCCTTATCTCCCATACTCCTTACAACATCTACGAGCTTAGAATTAGTTACATTGAATCTATGACCAGAAAATCGTGCCATTAAATTCATATCATCATCTCGTGGCTCTTGGTTGTTTTGATCACCTCTGAACCTGGATGAAGACCCGATTCCCTTGTCTCTTGACCTTTGGTCGTAGTGCTGGTTGTTCTGTCTAGATCGCGAATCCATTCCTGCAGGTCCTATATATGGATCGTACCTATTCTTACCTGATCTTTTTTCTGTTTCAGATCTTCTAGATCCGCTTCTTTCTTCCTTGTGAGGTTGAGACACGGTATCTTCCTCAATTCTGAGCTTCGTACTATACCTGTTATAAACATCGTTCCAAGTAGTAGCGGGAAACTCACGAAGGCTTTCTTTAAGCCTTCTCGTGGCTTCTGAACTTTTTTCATTCAAATTACTTGCGAAAGTTATCGCTACCCAATTATCCGGTACACGGGGTATCATCATTCTCTCACGTTGGAATCTATCAACAAAATCTCTGAGCAATTCAGAGTTCCCTTTCTTGATTTTAAAGATATCCTCCATTCTTTTTTCAACTTTCTGAGCTCTCGAGGCGCTTTAATAAAAGAATCCGCAAGCTCAGCAAAAGAATTTATAGAATTTTCAGGTAAAAGAGAATATCAGGTTAATGCACCATTGGTGAGTGTCTCCCCAAATTGTTTTACCAATACTGATTCAATTTCTTATTTAGTCAAATCATTGCCTTTCACTCCTGTGGTAAATGCAGCTACGTGGTCACGTTGGTCCGTTCTTCCTTCATATTTTGGGATGTCAGGCATTTTTAATTTCTTTGGAATTGGTAGGGGAGCGGTACTTGGTTTCCAAGGTTACTGCGAGTATTTATCCAGTTCAACTCTTTTTATCACAGGTGGAACTCCAGGGATTTGCTTGATACGCTCATTTTGCTCCTTGAGTTGTTTCCGCTAGGTTAGTACTAAATTTTGAAGATGGGAATTACCTGGTTATCCTTCTTGTGAGTCATTAGGAGTTGCTCCATTGCCAGAATTAACTAGAACAGAGTGGGAGTTTTCCAATGTGCTGTTATTAGGCATTGTTGGTCAGCAGGCAATCGATTAACTAAAGCTTCCAAAGCTTTGTCACTTCGTGCGTCAATTATCTTTTTTAAAATTTCATCTCTTGTTTCAGCTCCTCCGTCAACATGTTCAGACATATCATTATGGGTTCCTTCTCGAGATCCACGTGGAGAAGCTTGAGGGATAACGTTATTGAGTTCATCATCATCCACTTGATGGATCTGATTTTCCTGGTTGTTGTTGTCATTGTTGTTTGAAACTTTGGCAATAGGTAGAATTTGTTTTTTTTAAAAGAATGGATTATCAGATTCCCAGTAACGGAATCAATTTGTTTAACCAAAAAATATAATTTGCTCAAAGCGTGAATTTTGAGAAAAGAAGTTGGGTTACTAATAATCAAAGAGACTAAAATATAATAGCCTTTCAAAGAATAAGAATAAATCAATAAGAAGTTCGTATTTCACTATGATGTAGATAATATTTCGTGTCCTTAGAAATGATGAAACCTCCTCTTTTTATAGCTAATAAGGAGTAACGGATTAATCTAAATAATAAAGACCATTATTGAGACGTTACACAATCATTGCTATTAAATGTTGATTCTTTAACGTATCAGGTACTTAATAATGAACTTAGACTACTTTTTGTCATCAGATTCTTGTCTTCAGTGCCCTTTTTATCCGTTGGCATTAAATGACTTGAATTGGTACGGAACTAGTATCTAAATTCCTTTTCGTGTCTGTTTTCATTCCTCTTCCCGTATTCGTCATTTCCCGTGCCTTTCACTGGATTATTACACTTTGACTATTTGACCAAACAACGTGCCATGCCACGTCATCTTTAATTCAAATTCAGTTTTTCCCAATATAGGTTTATGGAAAGGTGATCCATTGTCTCCGTATCTATTCCTTGTAGTAGCGGAAGGGCTCCCTGCGTTGCGTAGAACTTATGATCGATGAGGTTTACTTCATGGCATCAATGTGACTCCTCGGGCACCATCTATTTCACACCTATTTTTTGCGGACGACGCCTTGTACTTTTTTCAAGCAGAGATTGGCAAGGAAAATATCATTAAACACTGCCTTGATAGCTATCAGAAGGCTTCTGGTCAACAGGTCAACTTGCAAAAATCTGATTTATACTTTAGTCGGAATACATCGGAAGATATGAAGACTGCGGTAAAACATGTGCTTGGAGTGAAAGAGATTGCTACCCCGGGCAAATATCTCGGATTACCATCCATTGTGGGTAGAAAAAAGAAGGATATCTTCCAGTATGTATTAGATAAGGTTTGGGAAACATTGCAAAGTTGGAAGCAAAAATACCTCTCTAGAGCTGGTAAGGAAATCCTACTGAAGACAGTAGTGCAAGCTATCCCAAATTATGATGCTATTTCTTCTCCCAAAAAGCACAAGTGACTCAATCGAGAAAGCAATGAATGGATTCTGGGGGAGTGGAAAAGGTGGTAACACTGGGGGAATGAGATGGATGGCATGGAAAGGGCTATGTAAACAAAAAGAAGACGGGGGATTGGGATTTGGAGAGGTGTAGAAATTTTAATTTGGCTATGCTAGCAAAAACAGCATGGAGTTTGTTGACACGACCAGTGGCATTAGTGAGCCGAATATATAAAGCTCGATACTTCCCTACAGGAGATATGCTTTCAGCAATAGTGGGAAATAATCCCAGTTATGTTTGGCGCTCATTATGCGCGGGGTTACAGGTCTTACAAGGGGGCTGTGTTAGGCGTATAGGAGATGGACGTACAACAAAAATATTCCATACTCCATGGCTACCATCCGAGAAATTGCAAGTTATTCAAAGTGTGTGCAATAATGGCATGGAGGAAATGGTCGTAGCAGAATTAATATGCGAGGAGACTCGAACCTGGAGCAAAGTGAAGCCGGAGACAATGTTTAATGCAGGAGATTGAATTAATAAAAAAAATACCACTAAGGTCGACCTCACAACCAGATAAATGGATATGGTTGTTTGATCCAAGTGGGATCTATACAGTCCGTGGAGGCTACATGAGACTTTATGATCAAGTCGGACATGAAATTGAGGCAAGTTTCCGACGACTTTGGCAATCATTGTGGCAGCTGCGAATCCCACCAAAGTTAAAAAACTTTATGTGGAGAATGCTGAACAACGTTCTCCCAACATGTGATAACTTGACCAAACGACATGTGATGAATAATGCCACTTGTCCGTTGTGCTGGCAGCACTCCGAAACCATCGAACACTGCCTTCTTAATTGCACCATGGCTAAGGCATACTGGCTACAATCTCACGTGGGGTGGACAGAAATAGTAGGGAATATGGAGCAGTGCTTTAACAAGCTTAATTATACATTGAATAAGAAGGAAATTGAAGAAGCAATCATGATATGCTGGGAGATTTGGAACTATAGAAATGATGTAATTTGGAACCAAAGAACGAGTACGGTGGATCGCATACTAGATAAAGCTATTAGCTTTATCAATGAATGGCGCCAAATACGCACACCATATGGTTCACTTGGACAGGATAACGAGGAGAATCGAAAGCGGAAACTCCCAGATGATTTTGCCCTCAAATGCAATTTGATGCATCCTTTGCAACTGGTGATGTTGGAACATGGATGGTTGTTCGGGGTAGGCACGGTGAGTTTTTTAGAGGTAGATCAATATATATAGGGGCAACATTCAATCCGATTATGGCAGAGGCATTGGCGGTAAAGGAAGCTCTTAGTTGGCTGAAGATTCACTATGAAGACACCAAGATAGAGTTCGAGATGGATAGTTTATTTGTGAAGAATGCATTGGAGAAGGCCAAAGATATTTACTCGTAATTATCTGACGTGATTTCTGATTGTAAAAACCTCCTAAAAGATTTTCAGTTTTTGTCTTTGTTTGTTGTTCGAAGGTCTGCGACTCAAGTTGCTCACGCATTAGCACGAGTGGATGATTCTACGTCAGGCTCAGTGGAGTGGAATGCTAGCCCTCCACCCTTTATAGTAGATGCTTTAAATTTTGATTTGAATAATTAAGATGATGGTTCTTTCAAAGTAATAATAATAATAATAGTATACTCGGCAGATCCTCTTTGATAGCGAGAGTCTTGATCTTCACAGTTTCTTTTTCTTGGCGATCTTCTCTATACAGATAAAGGCTGATTTGAAGGCTTCCATAGCTCTTGCAATGTTGATTGCTACCCTTTCCTTCTCCACTACCCTGATTTGCGTCTTGATAGATTGTTTTTATACAGTCGTTATCCAGTAACAAGTTGGCTTGTTGCATCGTTCTTCATCTTGTATCTCTTGCATTAGTAATATGCATTTGAATCAAGTTTGTCATCATTAAAATTAGAAACCTAACATCATCGTCCAATACAATTATTTTATGTACTTCAATTTGCATTGAATTTCTAAATCAAACACATAGTATGTATTTGACCTAATTTTAGCTCAAGGTTTTTCTTTTCGTGCATATTCATAGATTGATATCTTGACAAAACACTTACATATCGCTACATGATTTCAAGCCTTTAGCACCCAACACGCCTATGAATTTATTTCAAAACTCATTTTTTTTAAAATCTTACGTTATCCGTTAATGTTTCTTTTCTTAACTCATATGTTCTTTGTTTTCGAATATTTTGAAAATACATTATATTAATTATATTACCGTTGAAACTTATTTACATTACTATCCTTGGGTACGCACGATGTGCGTGAATTATGTCTTAATGAGTATAAATTTATTTAAAAAATAGTATTGAGTTATTAAATAAAAGAGTAAGTTCCTAAAGATGACCATGAATATTAATTGTGTATAACTGACTCAATAATTATAGAAACTATAAAACCTCAATCATCAATAATTCAACTTAAAATTTGCTCCAAGTTTATAATTTCATAATTTCAATTCCATGGACAAGAACCTTGAAAATATAAATAACCTTGAATGATACAACTTGTAACATATAAGCAGACAACTAATGAACTAAAACATTAAATAACACAAAATCAAGGTGCAATAATAAAGAAAAAAAGGCATTATCAGAAAAAAGCAAGCTAATAAGAGAATCTACAATTAAAAGCTAGCTGATAAATTCACTGTCACTATCAAAAATTTAACCATGTCGTGATGGCGCCTATCGTATTAAAAGGCAAGTATATTTTCCAAAATATTACTACTAAATCGATTATAAGAAATTACTAAAATATTTTAACATTTAAATTTTTTTCATAAACTAAACCAACTCTGAATATAATATAGAAAAATACGGAAAACGATCCCCAAACAGGGTGTCACTAAGTCATGAACTTCTAAAACTATAAACTAAGTGCCACGACCCTAAAATTAAACCGGTCGTGAAGGCACCTATCGTGAAACCCAGTGGCGGATGCAGCACTTAAACTACGGGTTCAACTGAACCCATAACTTTCGATGCGGAGTAAAAATTTATATGTAAAGATTCATTAAAATTGTAAAAATATTATATATGAACCAATAAATTTAAAAATACAATGGGTTCAATGTCAAAGCCTTAAAATTGAACCTATAAGATTTAAATCATGGATCCGCCTCTGGTGAAATTAGGCCAGCCGACACAATTTCTAAATCAATCCATTATTCAATAAATGTCATTTTTAAGCCATTAATGAACAAGAAATCTCATAATATGAGTCTAAATAACCAGTACAAAAATATAACACAAGCCCGATATCGAGGTGTCATAAGTCATGATCATCTGCTATAACTGTCTGACAAACTCAAGACCAACATGGTCGGAAAAATCACAGAATACACTAAGGGAGAAAAAGAAGAGAGAAAAGTAGGACTGCGATTGCCAAACAACTACCTTGCTAACTTCGATAAACCTGCCACTGAGCTCAGAAATACATGAATCTGCACACAAGGTGCACAGAGCAATGTGAGTACAATAACTCAGTAAGTAATAAAAATAAATAAAGACTGAGCAGTAGAAAATGATAAATCCACATCATGATAAATTCATTAAGCACGACAAGCTTTTCAAATAAAAATATAAGTCAATCTCATTTAAAATCCATCTTTTGGTAAAAAAATATTTGAAGATGCTCTCCAACAGTTTCAATAGAAGTTCAATATATGTTATAGTAAAAGTGATAAAAATCATAATCGTCCCCTCGGGCAAAACATAGTTCGTATGCAACCCCTCGGGCAAACATAGATCGTACACATCTCATAACATAAAAATCTCACTGGAAATAACAAAGCCAAATCAGTGTTTAAATTCTGAACGTCTCATAAAAACTCCAATTTCAATGAAAGTTTTTTAAAAGTATTTGTTCGACATTTTAATAGAGGCTCAGTATAAAGAGGAGTGAATATAGTAATTTCATAAAAACAAGCCTCTCGGGCAAAGAATCACTTATATATGTGTGTGTGTGTCTATATATATATGTATATAGAGAGAGCGAGAGAGAGGGAGGGAGGGAGGGAGGGATAGAGAGAGACCCTCAGGCAAGCCTCTCAATCGCTCGACACTCAACTCTCATCAATCAACGCTCACACTCAGCAATCACTCTCAGCAGGTACCTTGTAATAACTACTGTGGTGTGCAGCCCAATCCATAAAAATATATAGTTGACTACGCTCATTGAGGGTGTTCAAACTCGGTAGGGCTCCTACAGCCTAAATCGTTGTGGTGTGCATCCCGAACTATAACTATATAATCCTCACAACTAGCCCCTTGGCCTCTCTCTCAGTCATCAATCTCATAATCAGTCTCCCGACCTCTCTCAGTCATCAACCACACAATCAGGCCCTCGTCCTCTCTCATCCATCAACCTCACAAGCCACTCGGACTATCAGTAAAACAGGGTGTTCCGCCCAAAATATCATTTATAGCATCAAAATTGGGTAAATAAGGTTCAGTTATAAAATTAGTAAAATACAACTTGACTTAGTACATATATTAAGTCAAAATAGTGAGAAATAGTTGTAAAAAGCCCATAAGATTCCAAACAGTTGGCACGAGGCCCAAATATGGCATTCAGCTCAAAACATAATAATACTTTCCAAAGTACAATAGTATCCAATTTACTCTATGCGAACGCAGCACTCACTATGCGTTCTCAAAGAACAACCTCACCAAACAATGCGATCGCATGCCAAATGGACAGCCTCCTCAAACCCTCCTATGCGATTGCACCTACGCGATCACAGAGAACAAAGTCCTACAACACCTGAGCAGATTTTTTCTGCAATCTCTTAACTCCAAAAACGATCCGATTGACCCCTCAAAACTCATCCAAGGCACCCGGGACCTCAACCAAAGGCTCAAACACATCCTAAAATGTTATTCAAACTTGTTCTAAAAATCAAAATACCTCAGGTAAAATCAAATTACCCAAAACACATTGGATTCAAGCCTAAGTTTCTAAAATCTTCCAAAATACGCTTTTGATCAAAAACTCAACCAAACCACGTTCGAATGACCTGAAATTTTACACATACATCCCAAATAATACAACGAAGCTACTTCAATTCTCAAAATTCTATTCCAAGCCTTATATCAAAATTTCTCCTATCAACTAGAAGTCGCTAAAATATCAACTTCGCAAATTCAAGCCTAATTCTACTCCAGACCTCCAAAACTCATTCCGATCATCCTCCTAATTCATAAATCACCTCCCGAAACTAACCGAACCATTGGAACTCACATCTGAGGCCTCTAACGCATAAGTCAACATCTAGTTTACTTTTCTAACTTAAACATTTGTAAAAAAGACTAAGTGTCTCAAACTTCACCAAACTCCTTCCGGACACAATCCGACCAATTCGATACCACAAAACACAGATAACGAAGCATAAAGAAGCAAAAATGGGGAAAACATAGCGATAAATCATGAGACGATTGGTCAGGTCGTCACAACCGAGCCTGTTGAAGCCACCATGGTAATCTCTGATGTTGACACTCATGTGGTAGTGTTTTTTCTCGTGGGTTTGATAGTGACAATTTGGGTTTAGTTTCTGATGAAATACCCCTTACCTCATTTACCATGCTTGTCCTGTGATGTCTTCTTTACCAGTTATAACTGTGTCATTGTTGCTCTGGCCCAAGCTGTTTTGAGTTCTTCCACAGTTCCCCCTATTATTGTCCTTGATATTGAGGTTGGTTCCTCAAGTGGAAGTGGAGTTATGAAGCAAATTATCATCGAGGTTCCTGCCGATGGTAACCTTTTGAGTAAATCATGTTGGGATGACGTGTGGTTGAAAACTCTAATCGGTCCAGTTGGTAGATCCAAGCTTGAGAGCCACAACTCTTTGACTTGGATGAATGACATAATGCAGTCATCATTAAAGGTATTTGTTTCTTTTCATAGCTTATTACATCCTTCTTTTATTAAGGTTCTTACCCCTTTTACAGATCAATCTTGTTGGCATATAGATGATGAAGAGGGTTTCCCCAGCGGAGTAGTTAATGCATGATTATCAAATTGAAGCGGACAACTACAAAAAACAATATGATAGCCTTCAAATTGATATAGAAGTGTTAGAAGAAAGAAAGTTCACCTTAGAGCAATAATTAAAGGATTTAACTTCAAAGTTAGCAGTTGAGAAGGTTTCCTCGAATCAAGATAGCAAGAATAAAAATCTCCTCGAGACATTGTTTTCTGAGCAACTCTCCAAATCCGGTAAAGAGATTAGAAAATTGATGTCTTTGCTGAACGAAAAAGAAGTTTACATCAGTGACCTTGTTCAATCACTTACTCGGACCCAAGAAGATCTCCGTGAGTCTTCTAATAAGGTTACTTTTTAAGAAAGTTCACTTGCTCCTCTACAAGCTTCTTATGATTCGGCCTTGGCTGAGAATTAAAAGCTCAAAAATGAGATTGATAAATGGGAGAAAGATTATAATATTCTTGAGGACAAAAATGCCATTGAAGTGAGTTGGGCAATTTTAAACACAGGCCACATTACCCTTGTGGAGGCTAGCCAAAAGGGTTTCAACTTGGATGCTGAGTTAGCCAAGATAAAGGAGACTATTGAAAAAATTCAACAAGGCCAAGACTTTCATTCTCCTATGGCTGATATTTCTGAGCATGTTGAAGATGATATCGGTACGGTGAATGCCCCAACTCCTCAAACCAACTCGAACCTTCTGCTGCTAGTTACACTGGTTTGGATATTTTTTCATCCCCTCAGTGAAAACATATGAAGTGTGACTTCTTCTTTTTTTTTTCTTACTTTATTAGAAACAGCCTCTCTGCCCTTTCGGGTAGGGGTAAGGCTCGTCTACATATTACCCTCCCCAGACCCCACCTGGTGGGAGTATACTGGGTAGTTGTTGTTGTTGTTGTTTGGTGGAATGTGGTTGTAAGCCTCGGTCCCACTTGAGGGTTTAATTTTTTGGAAATGACAAGTCCCCGGACCTTTTTGGGGCATTTTGTATAAATGAAAAATAGTTTACAACGAGTTTCATACTTAGTTTGAACTTTAATAATTAAGAAATTTTTATTTTAACTTAATTGTCTTGAGTTTCTATTTTGCTCGTTCTTGTCTTTATACTCAAGGACTTGTTAGTTAATTCGTGAGTTTACGCTTTACCATTTTTGTATTTTTGTTTTATAAAATGCTTTATTGACTTCATAGATTTCTAAATCAAATATGAATTTTATAAAAGAGGGCCTTTTATACTCGACACTTAATGAAGAAGACGTCTCAACTTCATAACGGTGTAGATATACGAAAAAGAAATAGGAACATACATGTTTCTTGAAATAATTTTGATAAAGTTTTCATCGGAACTTTGTCAAATTTAAGTAACACCTTACATGTATTTAAATATCGTCCATAACTTTTCGTAACTGTTTTTATTACAACAGATCTGCAAATAAAGGAAATAAAATCCAAGGGTCTTTTTAACTAATGACTAAATATTGCCTTTAACTTATAAGATTTTGACTCGCTTGTGTTATTGGCTCGTGACTTTGCTTTGCACTTAATATATTTGATGAGTAGACTTTTGGGCTTGACTTGAATTTAACTTGTATTCAATCTTCTTTCCCTTCTTTATACATATATCATATGTATATTATATTGTCCCCCAAGTGTTTGAGATTTGATGTATGAAATCTCGAGAATTTGATTACTCCTACCATGCGATTCTTTTTCTAAAAAACATATGGGACTCAGAGGTACAATTTTAGATGAAGACTGCTTAACCCGTTTAAATTTCTGTCAGAATAGTTGTAACCATAGACGGAAATTTATATTTGTTCACGTGTCTTGCATGTCGTGATTCATCACTTAGTACGAGTTAGCTTTTCGCCTATTTGTCACGACCCCAACCCCGTTCATGATGGAACCCAACACATTGCTAGACAAGCCCGACCATTCACAAGATTATCCCATTTCTTATATAGATTATGATTAAATAACACTGGAAATTTACTAAGGCATTATACTAGAAGTCTAGAAATGACGAAAGTTCAATTAAAATACTGCAACATAGACCAATGGAATTTGGTGTCACGAGTTTGAGGCTCTAATATAGAATATCCACCTTCTAGAAGTCTGTCTAGGAAGTAAGAAATAAAAGATAGAGATAAAGGGGAGAAACCAAGGTAGCGAACGCCATGCAGCTACCTCGATACTCCCGGATACTACCCTGCTCAGCTGGACAATCCTCACTTAGCCTGTGATGTACCTGGATCTGCATGGAAGATGCAGGGAGTAATGTGAATACTCCGACCCAGTGAGTAATAAACATAATAAAGGCTGAGAATAAGAAATCATGAAAAGATGCAAAGTAATCTATAATTGGCAGTTTAGAACAATTAATAAGGAAGCAGTAAACCAATGAGACAGAAATATAGAATTACAATGACAGGTAAATAGATAATGAACAAATGAATAAGGAAAACGCAACACATCGAATGGAACACTCTAGTAGCCATTGCGGCGTGCAGTCCGATCCATTTATCGTCGATGATGCTCACTGGGGATGTGCACACTCCGAAAGGGGCCCCTTACGACCCAAGCGCATTATCAAGCCATCTCGTAGGATCAACTAGGCCATCGGCCTCAATATCAATATAATACTTCTGCAGCGCACAGTCCGATCCCATACTCAGTCCAGAAATTCACATAAGCCCCTCGGGCAATAATCAAATAGTAGTTCTCAGCTCAAAAACATTAATAAAATAATGTTTATGTTTCAAATCTTAGTAAAAACTGATGAGTTTTGCAAAATAAAACAGTATTTAAACCTTAGGACTGAGATCAGACAATATGTCAAATAATGTGGAAATAGTGATAACAATCCCTGAAGGATTCAAATAATTGGCACGAAGCCCAAATATAACAACTAATCTAAGAAAATGATATCAAATAAGTTTCCAAACAAATACACGCTGAGAACATCACTCGGGATGGACCAAGCCACAATACCCAATAGTAAACGACCCCGCACTCATCATAGAGCGCGTGTCTCTCCTGAATATAGTGTTACGATGTGAAATTCCAGGGATTCAAACTCTGAGGACCTCATTTACATTCATTACTCACCTCAAGCCAGCCAAAACTCTAGCTCTCTATGCCCTTGCCTCTCGAATCGATCTCCTCGCGCGTCGAATCTAAACAAAACCACAACGAATCTGTCACAATATGCCAAAGGTACAAAATCCAATCAAAATAATCGAAAAACATCAAGAATTTTAGAAATTAGCAATACCCGAGCCCCGGGCCCATTTCTTGAAACTCAAAAATTTTCACATCAACGGATTCCTTATCTCACCAAGAGTTCATAAATATAAAAATCACGAGAATTGGAGTACCATTTGACCCATTCTCTCTTAAGTTCAAGCCCTACACCACAATTTTTAACCTTTAATTCCTTGATTTTTCAGTCTTAATTCATGTATTTGCGCCACAAAATCGTGTTATGAGTCCAAGAATCCTTAACTTATCGAAGCCCTTGAAAACCCTCTTCAAAGTCTCCTAAAAATACTCCAAGTTCGAAGTTAGAATGAGACTCTTTTCAAAAATTCGCGAAGATGACATAATATTTTTGCGCAGGCGAAACCGCATCTACGATCATAATCTCACTTCTGCGACTTCCGCTTTTGCGGTCCAATGTCCGCTTATGCGGGAATTTCACTTAACGGCCAAACCGCTTCTGCGGTCCGTTTTCTCATCTGCGGCTTCCGCTTTTGCAGAACCATCTCCACTGCTGCGGAAATTTCCTCAAAGCCCAACTTCGCACCTGCGAACTCCCTCCCACATCTGCGAGACCGCTTCTGCAGTCCCAAATGCGCAGAAGCAAAAAAACACTAGAAGCAACAGTGAAATGCACAACACAAGTTCAAATCTTCCCGCTTAGCCACCCGAACTCACCCCGAGACCCCCAGGACCTCAACCAAAAATACTAATACATCCTAAAATGTTATTCAAAATTGCTCCAATTACCAAAACACCTCAAACAATATCGAATTACATCGAATTCAAGCCTGAGTTCTTCTAAAACTTCTGAAATGCGTAGTCGATCAAAAACCCCAACCAAACCACTTCCGAATAGCCTGACGTTTTGCACGCACCTCCTAATTCACCTAACAAAGCCACTGCAACTCTCGGAATTCCATTCCGACCTTCCGATAAAAATCTCACCTACCAACCGGAATTCACCAAAATACTAACTTTGCTAAAACAAGCTAACTTCTACTCCGAAGCTCCAAAACTTCTTCTAATCACGCATCTAAGTCACAAATCATCCCCCGAAGCCAATCGAATCACCAAAAATCACATCCGAGCCTTCTAACTCATAAGTCAAAAACCGGTTGACTTTTCCAAACCAAACCTTCTTTAAAGAGACTAAGTGTCTCATTTCCTACCAAGACCAATCCGAATTAACCTAAACACACCAAATACCGATAAAAAATATGAAGAAGTATGAAATGGGGGAATCGAGGCAGTAACTCATGAGACGACGGTCCGGGTCGTCATATTCTCCCCAACTAATACAAACGCTTGTCCTCGAGCGAGTTAAGAAACATACATGAAGTATCAAATAGGTTAGGGTATCTGCTCCACAACTCCTGCTCGGTCTCCTAAATAGCCTCTTCGACGGGCCGATCTCTCCATTGCACATTCACCGAAGCTATATCCTATGACCTCAATTTTCGAACCTAACAACCCAAAAGAGCCATTGGCTCCACATCATAGGTCAATTCATCATCCAACTCCACCGTGCTGAAGTCCAATACATGAGACGGGTCCCCAATATACTTCTAGAGCATAGAAACATGGAACAGCGGATGCGGACTCGACAAGTTGGGTGGCAATGAAAGCATATAAGCCACCTCCCCAATTCTCCGAAGCACCTCAAAAGGTCCAATGAACCACGGACTCAACTTTCCCTTCTTTTCACACCTCATAACACCCTTCATGGGCGAAACCTTTAGTAGGACCTTCTCACCCACCATGTAAGACATATCTCAAACCTTCCGCTCCACATAACTCTTCTGATGTGACAGCGCCATACAAAGCCTATCCCGTATCGCCTTCACCTTCTCTAAGGCACCCTAGAACAAATCTATTCCCAACAACCTAGCCTCACCGGGCTAGAACCATCCAACTGGAGATCTACAATGCCTCTCATAGAAGGCCTCATAAGGTGTAATCTGAATACTGGACTGATAATTGTTGTTGTAGGCAAACTTTGCAAGCGGTAGAAACTCATCCCAAGAACCTCCAAAATCAATCACACAGGTACGCAACATGTCCTTCAATATCTGAATAGTACGCTTGGACTGCTTGTCCGTCTGAGGATGAAATGTTGTGCTTGCTCCACCTGTGTACCCAACTCTCGCTGAAAAGTCCTCAAAAACTGGGAAGTGAACTGAGTGCCCCTATCTGGGATAATAGAAACTAGAACCTCATGCAACCGAACAATCTCCCGGATGAAGATCCCTGGAAGCCGCTCTGAAGAATAGGTCGTACACAGCAGAATGAAGTGCGCGGACTTGGTCAGCTGATCCAGAATCACCCAAATTAAATCAAACTTCTTCGAGGTCCAAGGAATACCGCTCACAAAATCCATAGTGACTCTCTACTGCTTCCACTCGGGAATAACCATATGCTAAAGTAAACCACCCGGTCTCTGATGCTCATATTTCACTTGCTGATAATTGAGACACCGAGCTACATAACCCACAATATCTTTATTTATTCTCCTCCACTAATAGTGCTGCCCCAAATCTTGATACATCTACACGGCACCCAGATGGATGGAATACCGCGAGCTGTGAGCCTCCTCAAGAATCAACTCTCTAAGCCCATCCATATTGGGCACACAAATCCGGCCCTGCATCCTCAATACCCCATCATCACCAATGGTCACATCCCTGGCATCACCATGCTGAATTCTGTCCTTGAGGAAAAGCAAATGCGCATAATCATACTGGTGCTCTTTGATGCAATTATATAAGAAAGACCAAGAAACCATGCACGTTAATACCTGACTAGGCTCTAAAATGTCTAATCTCACAAACGGATTGGCCAAAGCCTGAACACCAACTGCAAAGGGTCTCTCCCTAACTGGAATGCATGCCAAACTCCCCATACTGACTGTCTTTTGGCTCAAAACATTGGCCACTACATTGGCCTTCACCGGATGAGACAAAATAGTAATATTATAATCTTTAAGCAACTCAAGCCACCTCCGCTGCCTCAAATTAAGATATTTTTGCTTGAAAAAATGCTGAAGACTGTGATGATCGGTGAATACTTCAAAAGACACGCCATACAAATAGAGCCTCTAAATCTTCAATGCATGAACTATGACAGCCAAGTCCAAGTCATGAATAGAGTAGTTCTTCTCGTAGGGTTCAACTAATGAGAAGCATAAATAATCACTCTACACTCCTATATCAATACACAACCAATTCTGACTGTCGAAGCATCACAATAGATGGTGTAGGAACCCAAAACTGATGGCAAAACCAATACTGAAGTTGTGGTCAAAGCTGTCTTGAGCTTCTGAAAGCTCTCCTCGCATTTGTCTAACCATACAAATAGAGCACCCTTATGAGTCAACTTGGTCAAGGGCGAGGCAATAGATGAAAAACCTGAACAAACCGCCGATAATAGCCCACAAAACCGAGGAAGCTACAAATCTCTATGGCAGAGGACGGTCTAGTCCGACTCTGAACTACCTCTATATTCTTTGGATCAACCTGAATACCATCGCTGGACACCACGTGCCCCAAGAAAGCCACTGAGCTGAGGCAAAACTCACACTTGAAGAACTTTGAATAAATCTTCTCCTCCCTCAATCTATGCAGTACAACTCGCAAATGCTCCACTTGTTCCTCTTGGCTATGCGAGTACACCAGAATATCATCAATGAACACAATAATAAAAGAATCCAGATAATTCCGAAATACATTGTTTATCCAATGCATGAATGTTGTTGGGGCATTGTTCAGCCCGAAATAAATAACAAGAAACTCATAGTGATCAAATCTAGACTTGAAAGCAGTCTTAAGAATATTTGAATCCCTGATCTTCAACCAGTGATAACCCGAACGGAGATCAATCTTGGAGAACACCCTCGCTCCCTGAAGCTGGTCGAATAAATCATCAATACGAGGTAGGGGATACTTGATCTTCACTATTATTTTGTTCAATTTCATGTACTCAATGCACATTCTCATTTTGCCATACTTCTTATTCTTCACAAATGGAACAAGTGCACCACACAGCGACACACTCGGCCAAATAAAAATCCTTTTCTAGGAGTTCCTGAAGTTGCTCCTTCAATTCTTTCAACTCTGTTGGTACCATGTGATGCGGAAGAACGGAAATGGGCTGAGTGCCTGGCGTCGGGTCAATGCTAAAATCAATATACCTATTCGGTGGCATGCCCGATAGTTCTGCAGGAAATACATCAGGAAAATACCTCAACGGGGATAGAATCAATGCTAGGAGTCTCAGCTCCCACATCTCTTACAAACGCCAAATACGAAAGGCAAACCTTCCCAACCATATGTTGGGCATTCAAGAAGGAAATAACTCTACTAGGAACATAGTCAGTCAACCCATGCCACTCGATCCGCGGTGCACCTGGCATAGCCAACGTGACTGTCTTAGCATGACAGTCTCGAATAGCATGACACAGAGATAGCCAATCCATACCCAAAATAACATCAAAGTCTACAATGCTCAATAGCAATAGATGAACTCTGGTCTCCAGACCCCCAATAATCACAACACATGACTTGTACACACGATCCACAACAACAGTATTGCACACAAGGGTAGACACATGAATAGGTAAAGCAAGAGACTCCCAGGGCATACTTAAATAATGAGCAAAATATGAAGACACATATGAATAGGTAGAATAGGGATCAAATAAGACGGAGGCATCTTTGTGGCAGACTGAGATAATACATGTGATAACAACATCAGACGCTACATCATCTCTCTTGGAATAGCATAAAATTGAGCCTGGCCACCGCCTGATCGGCCTCTACCTCTAGGTGACCCATGGCTGCCTGGCCTCCACCCTTAGCTGGATGGGTGGATGAGGAAGTAACTAGTGCAGAAGTCGAGCGCAGATCACTCTGCTGAAACTAATTACCACAAAGTCGAGGACACTACCTCCTCATATGACGAAACTCTCCACACTTGAAGCAACTACCAAGTGCTGGAGAAGGGGACTGAAGGGAACCCCTCGCACTCGAATGACTAGTTGATGCACTTAGCATCGAAGAACCCTAAGTTGAAGGGGCATAATATGAACTTTGAACTGGGAGGGCGCTAAGTGAATACTGGACCTGATGAAACCCTTGATGACCACGTCCTAAAGATGCCCCACTATACTCTGGATGGGCCGACTGAGAAGGCCTGAAGGAATGACATCTACCACGCTGGAACTGGCCCCTAGACGGAGTGCCACTAAAACTGCCCAAACCTCGAGGCCTCTTGGCCTCCCTCTCCTCTTCTCCCTACGGCGAACCGTCTCAATATCATGAGCGATATTAACCACCTCATCGAACGAAGCACCCAATACTCTCTCTAGTCATCAAAATGCATAGATGGTAGTTAAGGCCATACACAAATCTCCTGATCCTCTCACGATCTGTTGGAATCATCCAAGAAACATGACGGGACAACCACGAAAACCTTATCTCGTATTGGATCACGGTCATATCCCTCTGAGTCAACAACTCAAATTGCCTACACAGCTCCTCTATGCGGGACTGCAGGACATACTTCTCCAAGAAGAGAGTGGAGAACTGCTGCCAAGAAAGGGGTGCTGCACCGATGGACCTACGCCTCTCAACGTCCTCCCACCATGTAAAATCATCCCTCGAGAACTGAAAGGTGGCAAAAGCCACACCACTCAACTCCAGAATCCTTGTTGTGTGAAGCATACGCTGACACTTGTTAAGAAAACCCTGGGCATCCTCGCCCTCAGCACTACTGAATGTCGGAGGTTGGAGCCTACCAAACCTCGCGAGACGAGGCTGCTCATCGCCTGGTATAACTGGAACCACAAAGTCCTGAGCTGGTGCAATCGGCTTAGTTAGAGCTGCTCCCGGTGTCTTTAATCCCAACACTACCTATTCAGGGGTGCGAGCAGCGGGGGTTTGATTGCCTCCCCCGGCCTGTGAAGCCACTGGTGCAGTAGTGGCACAACTACCTGAGCCAGGCCAGTGCAAATTGATAAGATCTAAGCCATGGCCTCCCGAAGACCTGGAATCATAATGGGCACAGTTGGTGCCTGAACAGGTGCTGTTGGAGTATCTACAACTAGAGTCTAGTCCTGAGCTAGGGCAACTGGTGGATCAATAGGTGTTGCCCTCACTACTCTGCCTCTACCACGACCGCATCCACGGCCTCTGGTGGCCTCAGCGGGTGGTACTGGCACCATGTAAGATAGTGCAAGTCCTCGCCATCTGCAAGAGAATAGAATACAGAAGATTAGTTCTTGGATCAACAAAGTCGCATGGCAAGAATTTCTAGAATATAAAGTTTTTCATATAGGTTCTGAAAAATCTCGGGGATAAATACAGACGTCTCCGTACCGATCCGCGAGACTATACTAAACCGGCTCATGACTCGCGAGTCTAAGTAACCTAGGCTCTAATACCAACTTGTCATGACTCCAACCTCAGTCATGATGGCGCGCAACACACTGCTAGGCAGCCCGACCATTCCCAACATTATCCTATATCTTATACAAATTATGATTAAATAACACTGGAAATTTACTAAGGCATTATGCTAGAAGTCTAGAAATAACAATAAAATACGTGAAAGTTCAATTAAAATACTGCAAACATAGCCCAATGGAATCCGGTGTCACGGGTTTGAGCCTCTAATATAGAATATCCACATACTACAAGTCTGTCTTGGAAGTACGAAATAAAAGATAGAGATAGAGGGGAGAAATCAAGGCTGGGAACGCCATGCGGCTACCTCGATACTCCCGGATACTGCTTTGCTTAGCTACATAATCCTCACTCCGACTATGATGTACCTGGATCTGCACGCAAGGTGCAGGGAGTAATGTGAATACTCCAACCCAGTGAGTCACAAACATAAGTAAAGGCTGAGAATAAGAAATCATGGAAAGATGCAAAGTAATCTATAATTGGCAGTTTAGAACAATTAATAAGAAGCATTAAACCAATGATATAGAAGTATAGAATTACTATGACAAGTAAACAGATAAAGAACAAATTAATAAGGAAAATGCAACACATAGAATAGTACACTCTAGTATCCGTTGTGGCGTGTAACCCGATC
Organism: Nicotiana benthamiana; assembly: GCA_034376525.1. NCBI lineage: Eukaryota > Viridiplantae > Streptophyta > Magnoliopsida > Solanales > Solanaceae > Nicotiana > Nicotiana benthamiana. The sequence goes on along the minus strand of CM067328.1, from coordinate 76,843,154 downwards.
CATTTACTTATCGTCGACGGCACTCACTAGGGGTGAGAAGACTTCAAGAGAAGCCCCATACGGCCCAAGCGCAATATCAAGCCATCTTGTGGCATCAGCTAGGCCCTCGACCTCAATATCAATATAATACTGTTATGGCACGCATCCCAATTCCATGCTCAACCCAAAATTCACATAAACCCCTCAGGCAATAATAAAGTAATAGTTCTCACCTCAAAATGTTGATAAAATATTGTTTAAAATTCAAATCTTAGTAAAAATATATGAGTTTGCAAAAAGAAATAGTATTTAAACCTTAGGACTGCGATCAGACAATATGTCAAATAATGTGGAAACAGTGATAACAATCCTTGAAGGATTTAAATATTGGCAGGTAGCCCAAATATAATAATTAATCTAAGAAAATGATCTCAAATAAGTTTCCAATCAAATACACGATGAGAATATCACTCGAGACAGACCAAGTCACAATCCCCAATAGTAACCGACCGCGCACTCGTCATAGAGCGTGTGTCTCACCTCAATATAGCATTACGATGTGAAATTTCATGGTTTCAAACCCTCAAGAAATAATATAGATTAATTACTCACCTCAAGCCGGCCAAAAGTCTAGCTCGCTATGCCCTTGCCTCTCGAATCGACCTCTTCGCATATCGAATCTGACCAAAACCACAGTGAATGCATCATAATATACCAAGGGAACAAAACCCAATTAAAGTAATCGAAAAACATCAAGAATTCCCAAAATTAGTAAAACTCGAACCCCGAGACCACTTGTCGAAACTCAAAAAATTGTACATGAATAGATTCCTTATCTCTTAACGAGTTCATACATATAAAAATCACGAGAATCGGAGTCTAATTGACCCCTCAAATCCCTAGTTCATTCTCTCTTAAGTTCAAGCCCTAAACCACCATTTTAACCTTTAATTTCTTGATTTTTCAGTCTTACTTCATGTATTTGCCTCATAAAATCGCTTTATGAGTCCAAGAATCCTTACCTTATCAAGGCCCTTGAAAACCCACTTCAAAGTTCCCAAAAATACTCCAAATCTGAAGTTAGAATGAGACTCTTTTCAAAACTTTGCGAAGATGACATGATATTTCTACCCAGGCGAAACTGCATATATGGTAACAATCTCGCTTCTGCGACTTCCGCTTTTGCGGTCCAATGTTCACTAATGAGGAATTTCACTTAAGGGCCAAACCACTTCTACAATCCGTTTCCGCATCTGCGGCCTCTGCTTTTGGGGACCCATCTATGCTTCTGCGGAAATTTCCCCAAGGCCCAACTTTGCACCTGCAGCCTCCCTCCCGCATCTGCGAGACCACTTATGCGGTCCCAAATCCACAGAAGCGGAAAAACACTAGAAGCAGCAGTGATCCAAATCATCCCGTTTAGCCACCCGAACTCACCCCAAGGCCCTCGGGACCTCAAAAAAAATATCAATACATCCTAAAATATTATTCAAATTTGTTCCAATTATAAAAACGCCTCAAGCAACACCAAAACCATCAAATTACATCGAATCAAGCCTAAGTTCTTCTAAAACTTTTGAAACAGGCATTCGATCAAAAACCCTATCAAACCACCTCTGCATAGCCTGAAATTTTGCACACACATCCCAAATCACCTAGCAAAGCCATTACAACTCTTGAAATTCCATTTCGACCCCCGGATCAAAATCTCACCTACCAATTGGAATTCGCTAAAATACTAACTTCGCCAAAAGAAGCAAACTTCTACTCCGAACATCCCAAACTGCTTCCAATCACGCTCCTAAGTCACAAATCATCACCTAATGTTAACTGAATCACTAGAAACAACATCTGATCCTTCTAACTCATATGTCAATATCCGGTTGACTTTTCCAAACCAAACCTTTCTTAAAGAGACTAAGTGTCTCATTTCATACCAAAACCAATCCGAATTAACTCAAACATACCAACTACCGATAACAAAATATGAAGAAGCATAAAATAGGGGAAACGGGGTGGTAATTCATCAGACAACAGGCAGAGTCATCACTCTATTATCTAAAATAGTTAGTAAAATTTTAACAATTCAAAAATAAATTTAAAATGAGGGTACCTACCCTTGGCTATTTACTTTACTTAGAAATAGTATCTCTTCAGATGAAAAACATTCTAATGTGAAGGTAGAATCTTTCCATCCATTATTTCCAGCTCGTATGGCTCCTTTTTCCTGCGATACCATGAATCTTATAAGGTCCTTTCCTGGTTGGACTTAACGTTCCCACATTAGCTGCTCTCGTGGATTAGAAAACCTTCTTGATTACGAAGTTCCCAATTTTGAAGTATCTTAGACGAGCTTTCCGATTATAGTATCGTTCCATAACTTGTTTTTGCACTGCGATTCTTATTAGTGCAACTTCCCTTATTTATTCAAGTAAATCTAGGTTTATTCGCATTTCTTATTCATTAGACTCCTCAGTTGCTTGTGTATATCTCGTGCTTGGCTCCCCTATCTCGACTGGGATCAAGGCTTCAGCTCCATCTACAAGTGAGAACGGTGTTTCACTTCTTATTGTTGTTGTGCGGTAAACCCACAAAACACCAGGTAACACCTCTGGCCAATTGCCTTTGGATTCCTACAATATTTTCTTTAAATTGTTGATAATTACTTTATTCATCCATTTAGATTGTCCGTTACCCACTGGACGGTAAGGTGTTGAAGTAATCCTTTTAATTTTCCAACTTTGAAAAAATTCCGTAATTTGTGCGCATATAAATTGTGGGCCGTTATCACATACGATTTCCTTTGGTGCGCCGAATAGGCATATGATATTCTGCCAAATGAAATCTATGACCTCTTTTTCTCGTACCTGTGTAAAAGCACCTTCTTCTACCCACTTAGTAAAGTAATCAGTGAGTACTAGCAAAATAATACCTTGCCTTTAGCTTGTGGTAGTGGACCCACAGTATCCACCTCGCACTTCATAAAAGGCCACGGTGCAACGATTGGATGTAATAATTCTGCAGGTCTATGAATATTGTTACCATATCTTTGGCACTTGTCACATTTAGCCACAAAATTTTCCTTTTTCTTCTTCCATTTTGGGCCAATAATAACCTACTCTAATCATAGTTTTCACTAAGGATCTTCCTCCCGCGTGATTTCCACAATTCCCCTCGTGTATTTCTCTCATCACTAATCTGTTTGAGAAGGTCTGAGACATCTTTCTAGGGGACGACCGAGCATTTTACAATAAAGATTGCCTTGCTTTAAACAGTACCAAGCAGCTTTTTTTGCGAACTGCTTGAGCCTTTTTCTTATATTAGGGGACAATTCTATATTGCAAAAAAAGTGACAATCTCGTTCCTCCAATCCCAACAACAACAACAACAACAACAACTACCCAGTATAGTCCCACGAAGTGGGGTCTGGGGAGGGTAATATGTAGACAGGCCTTACCCCTACCCGAAAGGGCAGAGAGGCTGTCCTCCAATCCCAAGTTAAATTATCTAAATTTCCCTCATTTTTATCCAGATCGAGTACTGAATGTAATAGATGAATTATAGAAGCATATTTATCATTTGTCACTTCCGCTGCAGAGGCAAGATTATCTAAGGCGTCTACCTCGACATTTTCTTCTCTTGGTATCTGCACAACTTTCCAGGTTTGGAATTGCCTAACTAGATCACGTGCCTTTTCCAAGTATTCCTGCATTCTTGCCTCTCTAGCTGTGTAAGTCCTCAACATTTGGTTAACTAAAAGTTGTGAATCTCTTTTGATTATGACTTGTTCTACGCAAGCTCTCGTTCCAGTTCTAAACATTGGTCTTCACGAACCAAAATAACAGTCATCGGTACTTCTGAAATAGCAAGGTAGATAAATAATTTTTCCCCATCTTTTGGTTTTGCGAGCAATGGTAAATTTGTTAAGTATACTTTCAAATTATTGAATGCTTGCTGACATTCCTTGGGCCATTCGAACTGATCCTGCTTTTTTAGAGCTGAAAAGAACTTAAAGTATTTTTCTGATGATTTGGAAATAAATTTCCCAAGGCTACAATTCTTCTCGTCAGTCTTTGTACCTTTTTTACACGTAAGTGTATAAGTAATTTCCTCAATAGCTTTAATCTGTGCGGGATTTACTTCAATGCCACGATTAGAAACAAGAAATCCCAAAAGCTTACCTGATAAAATGCCAAATGCATATTTCTTGGGATTTAGCTTCATTTTAAATTTACGGAGAATCTAAAATGTATCAGACATGTGCTGAATATGATCCCCTGCATGTTGATATTTGACCAGCATATCATCTATGTTGACTTCCATGGTTTTCCCTAAATGTTCTTGGAACATTTCGGTCTCCAATCTTTGATATGTTGCCCCAGTATTTTTGAGGCCAAATGGCATTACTTTGTACAGTAAGTCCCCCTTTCTGTTATAAATAAAGTTTTTTCCTCATCTATGAGATCCATTTTGATTTGATTATACCCTGAATATGCATCTAAAAAGGATAACAATTCATGTCTCATAATAGTATCAATTAGTTGATCTATATGCGGTAACGGAAAAGAATCTTTAGGACAAGCTTTGTTTAGGTCTGTGTAATCTACACAAACTCGCCATTTACCATTCTTTTTTGGTACAACTACAGTATTAGATAGCTAATTTGGATACTTTACCTTGCGGATAGACCCAATTAAAAAAAAAATTGCACCTTATTTTGAATCACCTGATTTTTGAAAGATCCCTTCTTTCTTTTCTTTTGTTTGACAGGTGGATATGATGGATCTTCATTAACTTGTGAGTCATTTCTTCCGGAGGTATTCATGTCATATTAGAATGGGATTAGGCAAAACAATCCACGTTAGTTTTTAAATATTCAGTCAACTTACCTTTCATTTCCTAGCATAAGTTGAACCCAATGTAGACTTTCCTTTTAGGCCATTGTATTAATGGTTCTACAGCCTCTAACACTTCAATCATCGTTTTGATACTTTCATTTTCTTCCGGTTCTTGGATGGAATCTGGCCTCGAGTCTACACCTGTCCGCCCGTGTTCAGTTGAGGCTTGTGTTGCAGCATCCTCAACTAAATTCTGTGATTGCTATTTTTCTTTATTTTTTGTTCTTAAATCTGCTATGGAGTTGATTCTCCTAGATGCTTGTTGATCATCACAGACTTGATGTATTTCCCTTAGTGAAAGGAATTTAATAACTTGATGTAGAGTAGACGGTACAACATCCATTTCGTGAATCCATGGTCTACCAATAATCATATTATAAGCCATATCCATCTCTACCACATGAAATTTCATATCTTTAACAACTCCCTCTGCGAATTTCGTGAGTATTACCTCCCTTTTTGTTATGACCCTTGAATTGTCAAAGCCAGATAAATTATGCACCTTAGGTACCAGCTTATCTTCATCTTGCATTTTGTTAAATACTCTCAGAAAAATGATGTTCACGGAGCTACCTAGATCAATCAAAACTTGTTTCACATTAGTTTCATGTACAAGTAGAGATAACACCAGTACATCCTTGTGTGGAGTTAGTACGCCATCTACTTCTGCATTATCAAATGATATACTTTCTTCTTCCAAAACATGTCGAACCCACTTCCCGTGTGTGATTGTAACCTTTAAACATTCTTGGCTACCATATATGTCACACCGTTAATTTTTTTCTCCCCCGATTATAACGTTAACAATCCTTTTTAGAGAAGGAGGTTTAGGGGACTTCTGCCTATTCTTCATGTATGCTTGTTTACCTTTTTCACTAAACAATTTGTAAGATATCCTTGATATATTAAATGGTCAACTTCACCTTGCAGTAATCTACAATCTGCTGTTTTGTGACCATGATCATTATGAAACTAGCACTAGAAATCATGATTTCGCCTATTCAGATTTGATCACATTTCCTTTGGCCACCGCACCTTATCACTCATGCTTCTTAATATTGCTACTAATTCTAATGTTCTAACATTGAAATTGTAACAGCTGAATTTTGCCTTCAAGTATCTATCACCTTCTCGTGTCTCTCGTGCGTTTCGCTCTTTCCTAAACCTTGACGTTGAGTCCGACTCTCTATCTCACGATCTATGATCGTACCTTGTATTGTCCTGCTTTGAACGCGAGTCTTTTCCTGTTGGTCCCATGTAAGGCTTGTATCTATTTTTACTGGACCTTTTTTCAATTTCACCAGGCCTCAAAATTACCCTCTCCTCTTTTTGAGATCGAGAGATGGTATCTTCTTCTATCCTAAACTTCGTGTTGTATCTGTTGTAAAGATCATTCCAAGTTGTTGCTGGAAATTCACGTAGACTTTCCTTGAGTCGACTCGTGGCTTCTAAACTTTTCTTATTTAAATTGTTGGCAAAATCCATAGCTACCTAGTTATCATGTACGTGAGGTAACATCATCCTTTCACACTAGAATCAGTCTACGAATTATCTAAGCAGCTCCGAATCTCCTTGCTTTATTTTGACAATATCCTCTATTCTTTTTTCAACTTTTTTAGCTCCCAATTGTGCTTTGATAAATGAATATGCAAGCTCAACAAAAGAATTTATAGAGTTTTTAGGTAAAAGAGAATACCATGTTAATGCTCTCTTGGTGAGAGTTTCACTGAATATTTTGACCAATACCGATTCCATTTCTTGTTTGGTCAAGTCGTTTCCCTTTACACCAGTAATGAATGAAGTCACGTGGTCTCATGCATCAGTTGTGCCATCGTATTTTTGAATATCAAGCATCTGAATTTCTTCGGAATCGGTAGAAGAGCATCACTAGGCTTCCAAGGTTGTTGTAAATATTCATCCATATCTATTCTCTTAATTATAGTCGGTAGTCCAGATATTTTTTCTATGCAATCGCTTTGCTCCTTGAGCTGTTTCTGCAAACTTAATACTAAATTTTGTAAATCAGAATTGACTATGTTACCTGGTTCTCCATCACAAGACTCGCTGGGAGTTCCACCACTGCCTGAATTAACGAGTCTAGAACGTGGGATTTCCAAATTGTTATTATTCGGAGTTGGTGTTGGGGTGCAACCGACAACTTACTAGTAAAAGCCTGTAGAGTGCTATTGACCTGTTGAGCAAGTAATTTGTTAAGAGCGTCATCGAGTGCTTGTTCACACAACTCTATCATTCTGATTTTCTTTAGATCCATCTGGAGTCCCCTCTTGTGACTATCGCTGAGAATGTTGTGGAAAAGGAGGTGGGGTTCTGTCATCTGCATCGTTCACTTGGTGTTGGGGATCTTGAGGTGGTAAATTGTGTTGGTTGTCGTTGTTGACACTCGACATGATTGTTTTTGATAAAAGAATCGATTTGGAAAGCATGCGATTATCAGAGTCCCAGCAACAAAATCAATTTATTTAACCAAAAACAGGGATTTCGATCAAAGCTTTTTTTAGAAGAATTCGGGTTACTGATAATCAAATAGAAATAGGAATACCTGATGTAAATAATGACTGAATATAAAGCAAAGTAAATCATTATATTCTAATAGTATTTTGTGTCCTTACAAATTTCAGTCTTCCCCTTTTATAGTTATTTCCAAGTGATATGTTTTTCTCCTTTCATAATGGAGTCAATATGGACAATTAATAGTATGTAATGCAACATTATAATTGGTAATTATAACTGATTTAATACGGATTCCATAACGTTTTCGATAATTAGTTCCTATTAATTACCAATAATATGTATCTATACCCCTTTTGCTATTTAGGTTCATTCTTCTGATGCGACTCCTGAATATCAAGAGTTTCGAGCACCTATCCTTTCTGATTTCCTTGGATCTCTACCCGTGCCTGCTGAAGCTCGTGCCTCTTCAACTATTTTTTTTCAACTGTCATTCTTTTACCAGTCCACGTGTCATAAAATGTCACCTCATAATTAATTCTATACATGAACTTAATTCTTCCCAATACACTGATTAGTAGTGACGAGCTAAGCAAAACAGTCCAACAATTGCTTTTACAATTTATAATAAACATGAATAAATAGATAAATTCCATAAGCCAACAAATGCCACAAAGAAATTAATAGGTAAATGCAGCAACACCAAAAGTAAATGCAACCTTACAGCAATGTCACTCTATCACTCATCACTCACACTCACCACTCAACACTCAACACTCAATACACTCAAAACCTTGCGCTTACTAGGTGTGTACATACTTCGGAGGGGATTCCAAAGCCCAAGCACTAAGCACAGACAACTCACATGACATCATATCAATACCTGGATCTGTACGGTCAACTCACGTGCTACACGGACAACTCACACGCTACGGTATCAATACCTGGACCCGCACGGTCAGCTCACGTGCTACGCGGACAGCTCACGCATTATGGTGTTAATATCCTCACACCTAGACACTTGGCCTCACTCAATCATGCCATCATATCAATATTTGGTTCCGCACGGTCAACTCACATGCTACGTGGAAAACTCACGGGCTATGGTATTAATACCTGGACACGCACGGTCAACGCATGTGCTACACGGACAAGTCATGCGCTATGGTAATAATATCCTCACAACCAGGCCCTCAGCCTCACTCAATCGTGCCATCATATCAATACTGGATCCACACGGTCAACTCATGTGTTACGCAGACAACTCACTCGCTATGGTATTAATACCTTGACTCGCATAGTCTGCTGACATGCTACGTGGACATCTCACACGGTATGGTATTAATATTCTCACAACCAGGACCTCAGCCTCACTCAATCATGTACCTCACTAGCTTCACCATCATCAACAAATAAGGGAACACAGCTCACATAAAGTATCACGACATATTAGAAAATAATAGAGACTGAGGTAAACATGTACAATAATTTCTATGACTGAGTAAAAATAATGTGAGCTTCAATAAAGCCTAAATATGATCTCTAATGTGAAGGCAAACAAGTTTAACAACAAGTAAACACATAGCCATAGATAATAGCCATTAGGCCTCACTAGAGAGACCAAGTCTCAATTAATCGCGATATACACCCACACGCATGTCACCTAGCGTGGCATCACCACCAAATAATCATACAATATCAATTTCTCTAGATTTATACCCTCAAAGCCAGAGTTAAAATTGTTACTTACCTCAACATCATAAAATCCTACTCTGAATGCCCTCATCTTTGGACTCGGTCTCCAAAAGCTTCGAATCTAACTAAAATCAGAGTAACACTATCAACATGAGCTAAAGAACTGAATTCAAATAGAAAAACTACATAAATAGGCGAAAAATTTGAAATTGGCCAAAACTCGGCCCCCGGGACCACAACTCTAAAATGACAGAATAATAATCCCCATCCTCTCCCGAGTCTAAGCATATTAAATTTGTCAAATTCAGACTCCGTTTGATCCCTCAAACCCTCACTTAAAAATCTCCAAAACTCAAACCTAACTCCCTCAATTTAACTTTGAAATCATCAATCAAATCCCAAAGCAAAAATGGATTCATGAGATACAGAGTAGAGAACACTTACCCCAATCCATATGATGAAAATAGCCTCCAAAATATTCCAAATCCGAGCTCCCCAACTCAAAATATAACCGAATGAACAAACCCTTATTTTATATATTTTCTGCTAGTTATTCTACCTCATTTCTCGTGAAAAACGATCTCGAAACTCACTTTTTATGCCTCCAATGGATTCCTTGTGCAATTTCAGTCAAGTTAAACTTGTGAGTCACTCAATTTGACCTTATAATGAAGGAGATATGCTGGTTTCAATATTTGCAAATAGTGCAGATTTTTAATTACGCCGTCAGTGGTAATTTCGTAATTAATCCGAAATATTTGGCAACCTAATTCTTAGTAAAATGACCCTAAAATCCTCATATGATGTCCAAATTACGATACAAAACTATTGCTTTAATAAAAAAATCGGAGTTCATTGGTTCAATATGATATCATTTATGCTTGAAGAAACATCGTTGAAACATAACAAAAACGAGTGCAACACAACTCAAACCTATCTGAAACTCACCCGAGGCCCTCGATACCTGAACAATTAATTCTAAAAGGTCATATATCACTACCCAAACATAGTCAAACCTTCACAATACCCAAAATAATACCAAATCGGATTCAAGCCTAAGAAATTCTAAACTTCTAACTTTCGCTATTTCAAACCTAATTCTACCACGGACCTCCAAATTACATTCTCAATACACTCTTAAGTGTATAATCACCCAACAAAGCTAACTAAATCATAAAAATCCAAATTCGAATTTGATTGCCCACAATTCAACTTCTGGTTGATCTTTCTAACTCAACTTTCTAACTAAGAGACTAAGTGATCAGTTCACTCCAAAACTACTTCGAACCCAACCCTACCGGCTCGATACAACTCAAAACAGTTGAACAACACATAAAGAAACAAAAATGGAGAAACGAGGCTATATCTCTCAGAACGATTGACCGGGTCATTACACCCACTCATATTTAACTAAATATATCGTGGATTAAAAATTAAAGAGTCTCATAAATTATCTAATTAATTTGTATATTTAAAACTTTTAAAACTTAAAAGTATAATATTGAATAATATTATTGGTGCATAGTCTTGTATATTTTTAAAAAGTGAACTACCCATGTTATTATCCAAAAACTCTTACCTTTTATTTCATAAATATTTTTTGTTCTTCTTTATCTATTTTTTAATTTTATATATAATTTATGTGTAAGACCTCTACAAAGTGAAATTTTAGTAATTCTCTAAATATTGTAACTTTCTACGTGGTTCGAATAAGAAAACAAATGAATAAGAAAAATTTTAATTAATTTTTAAACTATTAAATAGTAAAATAGTAAATAAATAACTATTTTTTTGGTAATTAAACTTTGTATTACCCGGGAAAAATATTTACAAGTAAATCAAACCCTTACAATAAAGCCCTCTATCCTATACTTCATCCCCTCCCCTTGTATAAATAAATAACTACTAAATAAGTGTTTCTTATCATATTTAACATAAAGTTTGAAGGACTTCAGAACATATATTTTTTTGGTGATAAAGATTGAGTTTGAAATGTAAAGAAAAAGCATTACTTTTAAATTTTTTAGTATTTTCTTTTGCATAAATATTATTTCATTAATAATACTTTATTAGATGGTAATACTTACATTTTCTTATTCAATTAATATGTTATGGTGAAAGCTAAAATTTAGGACTTCTTACTTAGTTTTTATTATTATTTTTGTTTGATAAAACTAACATTTTATTTCATCAAAAAAATTGTCATTACATAACCAGATTAATGTTGACCATTAATCTCCTATTTCTATTAACATATAAATACTGGAAGTTTTGGGATCAAGGTTATAGCTGTACAGTTCCATGCTGGCTTCATCTTGCCTATTTGAAAGAAGAATTCACAGCATCATATATATCTTGTCTGACTATCGGCCAATGATTTGTGAAGAATTCTATTGGAAATCCATCAACTCCAGGGGCCTTATCGTTTGGCATGTCCTTGACTACTTCATCTATTTCTACACATGTGATTTCCTGAATAGATCTTGTTATTATTGCATTGAGAGGCACTCTTCTTCTTTGATGACTTTGGTATTTTGGCTTGGCTTTAGACCGGTCTCTTTCCCCATAAGTTGTTTGAAGAAACAAATGAATTCCTTCTCTACAGCTTTAGGGTCAGTGATTTTAGCTCCCATTTCGTTGTATACAAAACTAATAGTGTTATTTCTTGCTCTGATCTTCGCATGTGCATAGAAGTATTTGGGATTTGAGTCTCTATAGTCAATCCAATTCACTCAGCCTTCTGTCGTAATATTCTTTCCTCTATGATACTCCACTTCTCTAGATCCTAAAGAGTTTTCTTTTCCTGATCTATCCAAACTTGGTTGAAAGGATCTAATATCATATTGGCCTGTGTACACTTCAACTTCTGTCTGATTTGGATCAATCTCTGTGAGTAGCTTGTCATCCCCTTGTTCAAACTTCTAGTCTCACCTTTCAGTTTTGTAATTTCAGCCAAATACAGACATAGGATCATTTCCCATCTTCCGTTTCCAAATCCTTTCCACAATAGGTTTAAATTCGATATGCTCCATTATTACCATGTACAACTTGAATGGTTTGGGGTGTATACTCCTTCTTTTCCATATTTGGATCATAATATGTGAGCGATAAGATACACCAAGCTCTAAACAATCAGCTTCCACATGCTCATACACTTTGGTCCATTCAAAATTGTCAAAAATCCAATCTATCTTGCTATATACTCTATCATCTACACTTTTCTTATTACACCAAGTGAAGAAACAAACCTTTGTTCTCAGTGGAGTCATTTGCATATTGTCTATACACTCCTTGAACTCCTGCACTTAATTCATAATGACTGGTTGTCCTAACCTATCATCAGTGGTTAGGACATTGTTGAAGTCACCACTTATGAGCCATGACATTTGTGTCTGTCCACCTAGCTGCTGTAAACTATTTCATAGTTTATCCCTTTCATGTAGTTTGTTCCTGGCATACACTACAGTCAACAAAATCCTATAGCCAGTCACATGGTTAATCACTAGGTAGTGAATGAATTGTTCATGGACTTGAATTATGTTAACTGTCAAATGTGTTCTCCAAACTAGCCATATTCTTCCATTCTCAGCTTTTGTATAGTGATAGCAGTATCCCCGGTCCTTTGCTACCTCATAAAAAATATATTTTGACTTTTTTTCTTTGTTTCTATACATCCAAGGATATTTATCTTATTCTTCTGCAGAAAGATTCTTAGTTCCTTCTGCTTATGGGGCTTGTTCCGCCCCCTTATGTTCCAGGTACAGATTATCATGGTGGTTTGTGTATAGGATCAAAGCTATTCACCCCTCCCTATACACCACATTCTTCCAAAATTAAAAATCAGTTGGAGGTGCTAGCTTCATCATTTCTCACCTGTTGACCTGCAATAGTTTGTCTTTCAGTTTTCTCCTTTCTTTGTATCATCATACTTCCTTGTTTAGGCTCCTCTTCTGAAATCTGTCTATATTAGTCAGGTGGAGGTTGTGTTTCATTTTCCTCTCAATTCCCCTCATCATGTCCCTGCTGTGGTTCAGGCTTCCATTCCTGAATGACATTCCTTCCCCTGCCTCTATTTCTTCTTTTCAGAACCTTGAAATCTGCATCTTCATTCTGTTTAGTTGAGTTCCAGCATTCAATACTATCATGACTAATGTGTAGGCAATCATTGCAGAACTTTGGCCTCCATTCATACACTATTTCTTGTTGTCTGGTTCCAGTGTGAGTAGCAATCTCAATATCCTCCACTAATGGCTTTGTTATGCCAACCATGACCAACACTCAAGCATAGGAAATTTTGTTCAATTCTGCTGTGAATTTATCAATATACAATGGAAATCAACTGCACTTGCCACCTTGCTTTGTGCATCAGTAGTCTGACATCCAGCTCATAGACTAGGTAAATGAATCCAAAAAGGGATATCAATAATGCATTTGGGATCAAAGTGGAAATCCCTCTCCCAGTTCTATAGGATAAACGGCTTATTGTGATATGAATAAGGTCCAGCCTACATAATTGCATCTCTATCCTCCATTGTTGTGAATCGAAATACATAATATTCATCTTGGTGATACAAGATTTGAGGTTTAGTGACAAAATCCCAAACTGATTCAACATAAATCTCCATAGATTTCTCATATGGAGTATCCCCCAGTACATATCCAATTAAAGCAGTCGCCCAATGTACCTTTAACTTATTTACATCTTCTTCATCAATTTGAATGACAATTTTACCATCTCTATGGCTTGGCGGAATGTACTCCAGCTTCTATTCCCATTTGCGAGTTTCGATTTTTCTTTCTTAGCTCCTTTGCATGCGTGGCTATCTTTATCTCTTTCTTGTCTGTTAGATATGGATCTAGATCTGGAGATGGTTGTGAAGATCCTGCCTCAGAGAATTGAAGTCATTTTGGGCTGGTTGGTAATTGTTCTTTGGATTTCTGAGCTTTCTTTGCAGTAACAACAATTTTACTGTTCTATTGAATACAGTTTCTTTCTTCATCCTAACTTAGCTCCTTTTCCTCTTGAATTGGTTGGAATTTAGGAGGTAAGAAACTTCCAAATGTTAACGGAGTGAAATTTTGCACTGTTGAGATCACCAGAGTTCTATTCTCAATCGCCGACGTTATTGGTTTGCATCTCCTTGCCATCGGTGGTGCACGTTAGCCTCCCTTGGCTTATCATGCGCCGAGAGCATTTAAATCATGTCTAAATATGAGGATTCACATATTAGTTTCCTTACTTAGTTAGATAAGGAAATATTTAAATACCAAAAATTTTTGTGATTTAAATGCCCTAAATATTATGATAGTAATTTAAATTAAAATTATATCCAATGTGAAATTTATTTTTAGATGATAAAAAAACGAATGACAATTTGCTAAGGGACTTTGTGCTTTTAGTATAGTATAGATTAGGGGTGTTCATTAAAATTATGGTTGGATTTGCATTTAGTGAAACAGAAAAGTAAACATATTAATGATTTCTTTTAGCTTTTTGGAATCAATAAGCTAACTAGTATTAATTAGAAGCGAGTAGATTGAATTTAAAATCTTGTTAATCCACTAAAAATTCTATTAATCCATTAAAGTGTTTCGAAGCGTTGAATAAAAAAATCAATCTTTGTAAAACTACTATTTATTTGGGTTGTGTGTTATTGCAAATCATTGAGAATATTTTTTGGAGTTTATATCTCAATTCTGAGAGAATTTGGTCAAGATTCAAGGTGGTTTTGGTTGGAATTTCATTTTGAAACTCAAAAAGAAAAAAATATTATTCTTCTTTTATAAATTTAGGATTTCAGGTGGAGAAACAACACACAAAATATATACAACTTATATAATTGTATACAAATTATACATAAACTATATGTAAATTGTAATTCTTGACCTGATAAGTGGAGTTAAGTTGTTGATAAATTATAAATTTTGACCGCATTTATAAATTTTTTGTAAAAAAAAAATTAGTTACTTTCCATAAATAGAAAAACTTAGATAAATCGGGTAAATAAGTTTAAATTTTTGTATATATAGAAAAAATTTCCCTACAATGTATCACACCAGATTGGCCCCTTTACATGGCACCTTTATGGTAAAAATTGCACGGGGTACCATTTGGTCGCCCCCATTTAATTTATACCCATTTTTTAAAATTTTTTTAACTTGTACCCACTTTTTAAGTAACTTCAGCCTGATTTCTCCTCATCCTTCCCCTCTTTCGTCGTCATCATCATCATCATCTGCTGCTGCTATTTTCTATCTAGCCTACTAGTTTAATACCCTAGAAAAAGATGATCTGCTGGTGCTCTATATATATATATATATATGCTAAAAGGTGCAATAGGTTGACTTTGCTTACAAAATCTCATGCTTATATGATTTTCATGTGACATTGTGTGATTGCCACCGTTTGTGAAGGCGAGATATTGCACTAGAAGTTTGTTTTCTATCTAGCTTTTACTCCCGGAGATAATATGTCATATGCCCCATACGTGAATTCGACCCTTGCTGGAAAATCTCTCAACTTTTATCCTCTTTTTAAGGTTGATGCTGACGGCAGTATTCATGGGTATCAAGAGACCAAGTTTGTCCCTCCATCGT
Source organism: Nicotiana benthamiana (assembly GCA_034376525.1). Classification (NCBI taxonomy): domain Eukaryota; kingdom Viridiplantae; phylum Streptophyta; class Magnoliopsida; order Solanales; family Solanaceae; genus Nicotiana; species Nicotiana benthamiana. The sequence continues at coordinate 76,827,516 of CM067328.1, read as the reverse complement.
ACAATCACAAAGCAAGAGATCCAATCCAAAGATGTAAATATTTTGCCTGAACAAAACGTATCAGTGCGTCTTTACCTTCCCAAAATCAGTGGAAAAAACCAAAAAATTCCTCTCCTTTTATACATCCACGGCGGTGGCTTCTGTGTTCAGTCAGCATTTTCTCCTATGTATGATAGTTATCTCGGCAAGCTAACGGCTGAGGCCAATGTAGACATGAACTAAGTAACTTCAGCTTTATAGGTGTAGTTTTTCAGTTACAAAAGTAAAAATTTTGCTAGTCACAAAATAAAAACTTTAGCTATTTCAGGTCCGGCTACTAAAATGCTCAAATTTTGCGTGATTGTATTTGCTACTTCAACTCCGTATTCTGAAGTTATACAAAAAAGCGAGTACGTCTGTAAATTTTTTACAAAATGAACACAAATTAAAACGCGACAAAAAAAAATGAGCCCCACCTTTATGGGACAATATTGGGCCGAGCAACTCACTTAAGTTTTTTGATAACAAGCCCACAGGCAAAACCTCAGCAAGAAGGGTTTCTCATCAGCTTCTGTATTCACTTTGGCACCTTGAACCTCTCTCCCTTGGACTCCGGTATCACTCTTCTCTCTCTGCTTTTAGCGAAATCTGATTTATGCCTTTGTTCATCAGTTTTTCTTGTTAGATATGCTTTTTCATTTGAGCTGAATCCCGTAATGTTGTAAAAGAACAGATTGATGCTTTATCCTTTGACACCCTAAAGATTATAACTTTGTCGGTAGGCGAATGGCACGCTTATCTCCCCTGCTTTCCTTCCATTTTTACTTTATCGGAATCCCGACTCGTTATAGTGCTTGACTTGTTTACTGCTTCTACTACGACTTTAATCGCCTGGATTTGAAAGAGGAAAGGAGAAAGGTGAAATTGAGGACTTTGTGTTACTGATCTTTCATACCTTTCTTATTGTGTTATTAATAGGGGATCCTTATTGGTTGCCCAAAGCAAATGCATTGTTTCTTCCATTGGCCACATTGGTTTTAGTAGTATCAATATTCATATGCTTGTCCAATTAGCTCAAGTATGGCCGTGATTAGACCTATTAGCAACTTCCCAAATTCTACATTGCGAAATTTGTTAATAAAGTAATCTGCTTAATTATGATGAAATTAAGAGGTGACCTTAGTTCTCCTCCTCAGTTCGGGTTCAAACCTGGTGTAACCCAGTCATCATATTCCAGCTAGTTACGACTCACGAGCTGTTGAACTTGAACCAACCCAAACTAGTGTGTCCAAGTTAGGTGATTGATCTTTGGTGTTATATAGTATCTCTCTTTTTTTTTTTTCCTTTGGTCTTCTGATGTCGCATATAGTATTTGATATCAACCTTGTCAACCAAAAAGAAATATATCAGGGTCAATTCAGTCATTCACAAGACAATTGCATCCTTGCTGGTGTACCAAGTAGTAGTTAAGCGGAGAAGGATAGAGGACGGGCATATTTGAAGCTACCGATTTCTGGGTTATGACAAAAATTAGTACAACTTTGGGTTCTTTTCCTCTGTTCACTTCATTTTGTTGTGAATATGGTTATTTAAATCTTGAACTAAGAATTTAAGAACACTAGCCAAGATGCAACATAAAGAGTGTAGAAAAACATGGATCTCTACATCCCTATGCACATTGTAGATTTATGGTCTAGTCTGAGATATTTTAATGTTCCTAGATTGTAAACTTGTCTGTCAAAAAAACTAATACCTGGCTTAGTGCCATAGAATTTCATGATCTCAATAATAAATGTTGTATGAATCAATCATCAAGAAGAGCGCACCGTAAATCATGATGATTCTCCTAAAAACGTTGAACAATGTTTCCCTTTATGCAGCTAAAACCTGTGAGAAACTCATTTCCCTTCCTTTCACCCTCTTTTTAGTTGTGTTTTTATATCTCACGTTCCAAAACTTAAGAGAAGTTAATGTTAGTTATATAAGGTCTCTGATTTTGATCAATCAGAGTTAATATTTCTTAAACTCAAGTAACAAAAATAGGGGAAATTGCAGTCTCACAATTACTGTAAAGTGGGCACGCTGTTCATTTAATGCAAAGAGGCTATATGCTGATTAAAACCTCTTTTGTAGTCAATCTTTTTTAACTAAGATATTTTCATAACCTAGTCTCCTTGGACTCCACTTGCGCGATTATGCTTGGATTTGTTGTTGTTATTACTTGTTAAGCTTATATTTTGTAGTGGTTGATTACGAAGAAGCATCCTATTTCGATTCTTATTATAGTTGTTATAGATTCTTATGACAGTGCTGTTAACAGCGACAATCCAGTAAAATCAATGAAATTCCGACCTAGGGTTCATCGTGCTTTAGAAGAGAGAAGAGAGAGTCCTTTCTTATTAGAATGTTCTTGAAAAAAATTGACTGAATCAAACTAATGTCGAATTCAATGTATAAGTGCTATATACTTGACCCGGAAGTCCAACTAAGCCCAAAACCACCAAGTGGAAAAACAGAAAGATTAAATACATATATTTGGGCTCAGCCCAGTACAAATAATATATGATTGACTAAGTAATTCCAACACCCCCTCAAGTTGGAGGGGGAGAACACCCCCAACTTGGAAAGAAGACCATGATGAGCTGCCCCAGCCAAAATCTTGGTGAAGATATCCGCGAGCTGAGTGGAGGAATAAGTATGCAACAAATGAATGAGGCCCTCAGCAAGTTTGGCTCGAACTAGATGAAAATCCAATTCAATATGTTTAATGCGCTCATGGAAAGCAATATTCTTCGCAATATGAATGGCAGCTTGGCTGTCACAAAACAATGGAACAGAAGGACAAGTGACACCCAAATCCAAAAGCAACCTATGCAGCCAAGTAATTTCCCCAACAGCTTTACTCATGGCCCTATGCTCAGCCTCAACAGAAGACATAGACAGCACGGGCTGCTTCTTAACTTCCAGCAAACCAGACTACCCCCCAATAACAGACAAAAACCAGTGACAGAGCGTCTAGTGTCAGGGCAGGCAGCCCAGCCACTATCACAATGAGCAGCCACAGAAAGATCAGAAGAGTTGTTAAACACCAAAATCATCCGTGCCCTTGAGGTATTTTAAAAGATGGAGAGCTGCCTCCAAATGGGGCAGGCAAGGAGACTGCATAAACCGAGACAAGTGTTGAACAACAAAGCATATGTCAGGCCTTGTATTAGTAAGAAAATTAAGTTTGCCCACCAAGGTCTGTAAACTTCAGGTTTAGGGAGAGGAGTGCCCCCTTTGGCTTGAAGCTTAGCATTCAAAGGAAGGGGAGAGACCACAGAAGCAACATCTGAGCAATGAAACTCCAAGAGAAGGTCAGAAACAAATTTTTTCTGATGTAAAAGAACCCCATAATTTGAATGTGATACCTCAATGCCCAAAAAATAACTGAGTGAGCCAAGATCTTTGATCTTAAATTGATCATCAAGGAAAGACTTTAAGGAAGAAATCTCAGTAGAATCAGTGCCTGTGAGTATAATATCATCCACATAAACGGCAAGCACCACAATAGAGTCCCTAGAAACCTTAGTGAAGAGAGAGTAGTCATTAAGAGAATGATGATAGCCCCTAGAAGAAAGAGCCTAGGACAGCTTGGCAAATTATTGCCTGGAGGCCTGCCTAAGCCCATAAAGGGACTTGTGAAGTTTGCAAACCAACTGTCCAGAACTTGAAAGAGGAGTAACTGAGTAACCAGGAGGCAACCTCATGAATACCTCCTCATCAAGGTCACCATGCAGAAAAACATTGTTGACATCTAGTTGGAAGAGGGCCCAATGCTTCTTGACTGCTACAACAACCACTGTCTTAATAGTGGACATTTTCACCACAGGGGAGAAGGTCTTATGGAAATCAATCCCTTCAACTTGGGTATCACCCCTGACAACCAATCTAGCCTTATACCTTTCAACAATACCATCAGCCCTATGTTTAATTTTGTACACCCACTTACAACCAATATGCTTCTTACTAGGGGGCAAGTCAATAATGGACCAAGTGCCATTTGTCTACAAGGCTGCAAATTAAGCTCTCATGGCATCCTGCCACTCAGGCACAGAGGCAGCCTGAGAATAGGAGGATGGCTCAAACTTTGGAGGAACAGATGTAGGAGGAGAAGAGGAAACAGAAAGAGAAGAAGATGAGGAAAGTGGAAGTTGGCAAACATATTCAGAGAGATAGCTAGGAAGATTATATGGTCTAGAAGATTTTCTAAGAGGGATAACATCAGGAGGAGCAGAAGCAGAAGGGGAAGAAACATGAAGATGGGGGATAGGAGAAGAAGGAGAAGGGGAGCTAGGGGAGACAGGAGAAGGAACATGGCCAAAGGACTGAAATGTGGAGCTGGGAGGAGCAGAAACACCATCATCAAAAACAGAAGAAGAAGTAAAAGTGTAAGGGGTAGGAAAGAGGGAGTAGAGAAAGGAAAGATGTGTTCATGAAAAAGGACATCCCTGAAAACAAAAGATGACTTGGATATAAGATTGTATAACTTGTAACCTTTTTTAGCAAAAGGATACCCCAGAAAAACACAAGGAACATACCTAGGAGCAAATTTGTCTCTATGGACCTTAGGATAGTGGCATAACATAAACAACCAAAGGATCTAAGGTGATAATAAGAAGAAGGCTGCACATAGAGCAATTCAAAAGGAGTTTTATTCTTCAAGAGAGAGGTGGGGAATCTGTTAATAAGATAAGTGGCAGTAAGCATGCAATCCCCCCAAAAGGAAACAAGCAACTTGGACTGAAACAACAAAGCCCTAGCAGTTTCGAGCAAGTGTCTATGTTTTCTTTCGACAACACCATTTTGCTGAGGAGTATGAGGGCAAGATGTCTGGTGAACGATCCCTTTTTCTGAAAAAAATTTAGAACCAGTGGAATTGGACCCCAATTCCCAAGCATGGTCACTCCTAACAGTTTGTACATGAGAATGGAAATGAGTTTCTACCATGGTAATGAAACTCTTGAGGAGATCAAAAGCATTGCTTTTGGCTCCCAAAAGGTGAGTCCTTGCCCGAGAGTGGTCATCCACAATGGTGAGGAAATATGTAGCACCATTAGAAGTGGCAGAATGATAGGGGCCCCAGGTATCAATGTGGATCAACTGGAAAGGAGCTGTGGAATGAATGGCACTGTTAGAGAAAGGGAGTCTAGTTTGCCTTGCTAGGGGACACACCGAGCAGGGGAAAGATTGTTTTCTAGAAAGAGAGGAACTAATAACAGATATATTCTTCATTCTAGAAAAAGGAATATGCCCAAGCCTAAAATGCCAAAGGACATCCATTTTATTAGAAATTGATTGAGCAGAATTACAATTTGGAGCAGTAGAAGTATTTGAAACATCATATGCAACAAAATTATTTGAAACATCACATGCAACAGAATTAGGGAGAGTAAGACCAACACTAGAAACACAATTTGAAGAAGTAGAAAGAGAGGAACTAATAACAGATATATTCTTCATTCTAGAAAAAGGAATATGCCCAAGCCTAAAATGCCAAAGGACATCCATTTTATTAGAAATTGATTGAGCAGAATTACAATTTGGAGCAGTAGAAGTATTTGAAACATCATATGCAACAAAATTATTTGAAACATCACATGCAACAGAATTAGGGAGAGTAAGACCAACACTAGAAACACAATTTGAAGAAGTAGACACGGGACTCTGAAGCTTGTACACGCCATTGTCCAGTTTACCAAGAGCCAATGGCTTCTTCAGAAAAGGGCCCTGTAATACACACAAAACCTTAGTAAACTGTGCAATCCCATCAAATTAACTGACCAACTGATGGACTGAAATGAGGTTAATTGAAAACTAGGGACATAAAGCACATTATGCAAAGTGAAATTGGGGAATAAGGTTAGAGAGCCACAATTGTAGACCTTAACCTTGTAGCCATTTGGAAGAGAAACAAGACAAGGAATAGCAAGGGGTTGTATATTAAAGAGAAGAGATTTAAGAGAGGTCATATGATCAGATGCACCAGAATCGATTATCCAATCAGAGAGAGTGACTTGGGAAAATAAAGCAGGTTTAAGTAAAACACGGTGAGTAGCCACCCTACAGTGTGCTGATGCCATGAGAGAGGTAGATGAATCAGGGTTGACATAAGTCTGTTGTAGAAGATCAATCAACTTGGAATATTGTGCCTTTGTCAAACCAGGAACTCCAACAGATTGTTCAGAACAATTGAGAGGATCTACACCAGTAGTTGAATCAGAAATACATTGCTGAGAGGAAGAGGAATCGACTGCCAGATGTGCTGAAGCCTTTCTGGGACCAGAATTTTTTGTGAATTTGAAACCTTGTGAAAAACCATGTAGCTTATAGCATTTCTCAATACTGTGACCAGGCTTCTTACAATATTTGCAAATAATGGATGACCGCTGGGAATCAAAGCTCACCCTAGGAGCATATGGTTGTTTGGAAAGCCCAGCATTGAAAGAGGCAGATTCTGAAGAAAAGTGGGAAGCAGCAGACACCTGCCTCTGTTTCTCATCACTCAAAAGAATACTGTACCCAGTGTCAATGGAAGGAAGAGGCTTTATCATGATTATGTTGCTCCTATCTTGCACATATGTATCATTGAGACCCATAAAAAATTGATAGACGCTCTGTTCTGCCTCAAACTTGACACTACCACCACATGTACACCTATTGTCTGCGTTAGCAGACAAGGACACAAGCTCATCCCAGAGCTGCTTTAGCTTGTTGAAGTATGCAGCAATGTTAAGAGAGCCCTGAGAGCTGTCTATTTTTTCAATTCAAACACCCTTGCACCATTAGCTTGCCATACCTAGCCTCAAGTTCCTTCCAGATGTCTGTTGCATACTCAGAGTATACAACAGTGCGGTGAATGTCCTTAGTAACAAATTGGCAAGCCATGCAACAACTAGGTCATTGCACCTTTGCCATTGGCGAAGAAGAGGAGAACCTTCAGGAGGTCTCTCAGAAGTCCCATGAATGAAATCCAACTTGTTCCTAACAGATAAGGCAACTAGGAGTGACCTACGCCAACTACCATAGCAAGAGCCATCAAAAGGCTTAGTAACTAAGGAAGATCCCAACAAATCAGATGGATGCACATATAAGGGGTGACATGGGTGTGTGTAATCATCAGTATGAAAAAGAAGACGAGAACTCGGAGTTCCATGATCAAGGGAAGGGGTGTTGTCAGAGGTAGAAGAGGTCGAGGTTCCAATTGTGATGGCCATTAATCAAAAAAAAAAAAAGCTTGAAAGAAGAACCAATCTCAAACAGATTTAGGTTTCAACCGCAAAAGTAACACAAATAAAACCCTAAATCATACAATTGATATGAAGATGAGGAAAGAGTGTACCAAATTCTTCTCAACTGGAAGAATACGACCTTGTAAACAACTCGCACAAACACTAAATCTGTTGAAGCAGTGAAGAACTCTGACAAATTATCAAAGCCTAACCGAAAATTAACGAAGAGCTTGAAATTGAAGACAAAATCATCAGAATCGAAACTCTAAAACCTCAATAGACGCCAATCAGCTGAGATAAAGAAGCTCAGGAACAACCAATTCTTCAACGCATAAAATGAACTGACGGTCGAACAAGTTGACGAAAAAGAAGAAATCTCCGGTGAAACTCGTCGAGGTTACCATCAGAGATTAGAGAATCACGAGCGTTACGAAATTCCTCGCTCTGATACCATGTTAACAGCGACAATCCAGTAGAATCAGTGAAATTTCGACCTAGGGTTCATCGTGCTTTAGAAGAGAGAAGAGAGAGTTCTTTCTTATTCGAATGTTCTGGAAAAAGATTGACTGAATCAAACTAATGTCTAATACAATGTATAAATGCTATATACTTGACCCGGAAGTCTAACTACGCCCAAAACCACTAAGTGGAAAAACAGAAAAATTAAATACATACATTTGGGCTCAGCCCAGTACAAATAAAATATGATTGACTAAGTAATTCCAACAAGTGTAGGAGCAGGAAAAGGATATCTATTCTTTAATCAGATATATGACTCATCTAAGCGTGATTATGCGAAAACGAGAAGGATAAGAAACCTTCTCAAAGGGGCTATGTTGAGTGCATTCATATAATGTACATTCTGGCAAAACTGCGTGGACTTGTCAAAAGGAAAAAAAGAATTGAAGGGTGCTTTGGTCATATAATTTCACTACTTTTTATTTTTTGAATGTGTTGGCATAATTTAATGATATATAAGTTTTTTTGGGCAGTGAGGGGGTGGATGGGTTGAGGGCTTTAGATATTACGGAATATCATGTTGAAGATGTTTGCATATGCTAAGTTGAGATGGCCCTTGTTGTATTCAAAAATAAATTGAGAAAGGAGGAGATATTGAGTTGTTAAGTACTGTATAAAAGTTAATCTTTTGAGTGAATTACTAAGATTGTCTCTATCAGGAGAAATGCTAATTTTCTGGTTTTGATGGTCAATATGATGGTAAAAGGAGATAAGTGGTAAAGCTTGAGGAACTTGAGACTTAGGTCACAGGTTTGAATCCAACATCATGCGAACTAAGCCTAGTATTTTTGTGGGGACGAGTATAAGGGTGAGCTGAATATCCCTGAGTTTCAAAGACTGGTTGTTCCCAGATGGATTTCTTGATCATAAACCATTTTCCTTCATCTTGGTAAGCAAGTATTACGCTGTGTCTTTCTACTTCTTGATAATTGATTAAAATAAGCTTGAGCCAAGTGACACGGACCGCGGCGCTTCGCGCCCGAGGCGTCCCATACCGCCCCGGACACGCCCGTCCTGCCTGTGCGCGCAGACTGGTTTCGCCCTGCCATGGGCTCATCAGGGAAGCGGCAATAGCTCCCGACCAGCTGTGCCCCTCGTATGCTTCGGCTCCCTTCATAGTCATGTCCAAGACAAGCGATATGCTCCCCAAACTTAATCGGGTCGGCATGCCTAACTCGGCCAAGCCAATACGCAACTAGGGCAGAGCGCCTTAATGGCTAGAGACGCCTCCCCTCTCTAAGGCAGTTTGATGCCAATCCGCACGCTTTACTTTGCCCCTTCTCTGAGGACGTGACAACCCTCCCCCACCTGGCTGATGCGGCGACCCGACGCATTACTTTCGCTGCTACTCCTTTCGTCTTCCACTCGGAACATTGCACCCATCATGCTAGCAATACCTCCTCGTGCTGCCTACCTCGGACTTAGGCACGAAACGATGGAGAGCTTCACACTTCGTCGGCGCGTCCACTTCGTGGTTTCTTTTAGAGTTCGCAACAATTTCATTTGCTCAAGCCCACTTTACTTTGGCGGAGAAGTAGTATGTTTGCCCCAAGGACCGTCATGCCCCACTCTGTAACTCAGCGCCCCCATCTTTGCACTTGTGCCTTCCGCTAGCTTTGTGCATTCATGAGCTTGACACCTCGCCACAGAAGTTGAAGAGCATGTTTGCTCTGATACCAACTGTCACGGACCGGATAACTCCCTAGCTATCTTCCGTGCGGCCTTAGTCACAATCCGCCCCTGCGATGTGCTAAGTCAGCCTTTCCCCGAAATATTGCCACAACAAAGCTAAGAGAAGCAAAGAGAAGCTAAGAAGAGAAGCTTGCAAGAATGGTTTGTATTAAACAAAAGAAAGCTTTATACAAGTATTGGATTGCTTGAATGTTTCTTGGATGCAAATGCCAAATGCCTCTAGCCTATTTATAGTTGCTAGAGTCCCAAATCAACGGCTAAGATCTATTCTAATCAATGGCTATGATCAAAGCTCTAGAGAGTTCTACAAATCTCTACAAATCTCTACACTTAGTAGAATATACAAGAGAAGTCTAGGTGGGTCTAGAATCTTCCATTGGAAGGATCTAGACTTAGCTAGAGAAATGCTGCCATACGTGCGCCAAATCGTTGCCTGCATGTTGCCCAGTCATCGTCCGCATGGCATAACCTCTTAGAAAATGGAGGGGCGTGACACAAGGCTCTACAAGCGATGTACATGCATTAGATGCAGTTCTTGCCGAACTCAAGACTAGCTTGAACTTTTAACCTTCCAACTTGACCAGATGAGTTATGCGCCTAGTTTTCATTTGCCTGCATATGCAGTAAAGGGTTGTTTGGTTGCCGGTTAGAGTTACACAGGTATTAGTAATGTAGGGATTAATTATGTATGAATTAGTTATATAGGTATTAGTTATGCACGATTTAATTATATTGAGATTAGTTATGCAGGGGTTAGTTATTCGAAACTTGTTATGTAGAAATTAGTTATGCAGAGATTAATTAAGTGGTAGATATAAGGATTAGTACTATAAAAATATAATGTGAGTATTATTTACTGTTAGTCTAGTTTATTCTATTAAAATTGTAGTATTTTTAAATATATTTTCTTAAACTAAAAAATACAAGTTTGAAAAGAGGGTGTTCTTGTCATATTGAGTTTTAATACAAATATTACTAATTCATTTATAAGTTAATATAGATTGCCTCATAACTTATACATGGAGTATTAGTTATGCAGAAAAGAAAATTATGAACCAAACATTCTATTAGCAATGCCTATGTTTTATGTGGAAAAGAGAAAAAACCAACCAAAACATTGTATAATATATGCTAGATTCTATGTGGAGATTATTATTATTTTTCTATTTTTGTAACCAAAACAATGTATAAATTTGTTTTGTTGTTTTGGTAAGGTTATAGGACAAAAGTTGTGGAACATTTTTTGTGCAAGTTGGGATATTTGGAATGAAAATCAATAATTTATCGACCATAAAAATTATTCTGGCCATGAACACTTAATTAGCTCCTCAAGGTGCTGCCAACCTGCTAGCCTAATCATTGTGAACTAGTGTCTGAAATTTTCTTTCAAGTTTAAATTTGTTTTTGATCGTTGTTTGGTTTTCATCTATACATATCTTTGGAAGACCAAATTTTTATATTGTGTTGTCTCTACCAGATAAGCTAATGGGTGATAAGAAGAAGGCGGGAGCTCTATTCGTGAGGCTCGTTTCAGCTGCTGGAACTGGGTTTTTCTATGTAAAGAAGAAGACCAAAAAGCTTCAAACGACTCAGACGAAACTTGAATTCAGAAAGTTTGATCCTCGTGTGAATCGTCATGTTTTGTTCAAGGAAGAAAAGATGAAGTGATACAAATACCAAACTTGTACCAAATTGTCTTTTAATATCTGGCTTTTCTTGCAGAAACCAGTTATGAAATTAGATAAAAGGACATTGCTAAACTTTGTACTAGGTTTGGTGTGTTTAGTTCTGTTTATGTTACCATCTGAATTCGTTCAGTGATCTTGTTGAGTGAAACACAGTTATAGAAGAGCGAGCTGCTGTGAACGAGATTCATCTTGTTCTCCCATTACAGGAAATTAGCTAAAACAACCTTTCAAAGGCCTGGAACTTTGAAAGCTTGTTTTTGAGTCTTTTAGTTCCAACTATGATTAGTTTTAATTACAAAAAATAAAGCGTCAAATATGAAAATTTCTGAGAAATATAATAGCTATCAACATAACCAAATATATAAGGATTAAGCGCTAACTTTAAATTCATCATCAGTTTACTCCGACTAGGTTTGATTTGATTTGATTTGGTATTGAGTGAAAAAAACCACCCGAACCAAACCAATATATTATATATATAATTTTTATATATTCTTTAAGATTTTATATAGAATTTTCTTAAAAAATGTCTAGAAATATTTGGGATTCTGTTGCGGGATATAATATTTAATAGTATATGAAGTACTCCTTATTTATTAACCTTAAATAATGAGTTGTACTATCGCTTTCTCATCAATTGTTACTCAAATGTATCATTCTCTTTGTTCTTTCATATTCATATCATATGTTAAGATCTATTAAATTGTTATATCTTTTTCGAATGTGAACTGATTATTATTATTTAGGTATCATATTGATTTTTATGTTTAATTACTAAATTCGGTTAACCTTAAAAGTGTAAATCAACGAAATATTATTGTCAGACGACTAAAAAAATAACTATTGTGTGTTACTAAGAAAATTATCTCATAAGAATATTTTAATAGATAATATGTTAGTCAATTTTTCTACACCTTTACTAAACATATATTTACTTATAAAAAATTTAACAACATAAAATTGAAATAATATTAACTAACAAAAAGATCCAAAACACCCAAAAATCCGACAAAATCGAACCAATCCAAACCGATATAGTTGGTTTGATTTGGTTTGGATAAAAATCGAACCAACCCGGTTCATGTACACTCATACCTACTAGGTGTTTGCATTAAACGAATAAATGCAAGCCATATATACTTTAATAACTTAATCACGGTTAAGTAAATAAGGTAGTAATAGCAGTGGCGGATCTAGGAATTCAAGTTTGTGGATGCTGAATTTTTTTTGTACATAAAATTAATGGGTGCTTTTGTAAATTTTTATACGTTTTCTCAAATTTTCTATATAACTATACATATTTTGCGTCGAAGTTAATGGGTGCTCGAGCACCCAAATTGCATGTGTAGATCCGCCACTGAGCAATAGTATAGACATTTGCTTTACTTTTCGCTTAATATAATATAGGACTCTGATTTTGCAAATTTTACTAACCACCCTTCCTCTTCTGCCAAATTGTACTAACCACGTGAAACTTGTTCTAAGTGAAGAGTCACTGTTGTTCGTCACAAAACAACAAGACATCACTATTGCTGTTCCATTATATATTTACTTTCCTCTTTCATACTTGTTGTCAAAGAGGAAAGAAATAACTCGCACAACAAGTTTGATGGGCCAAAATGACAACGCATCATATCAGAACTAACATTGAAGGCCACAAATCATACAACAAAAATAAAATTATACTAAAAGAGAATATTAATTAATAAAAAAATAGTATTCCCAAAAATATCGACAGAGAAAAAAAAATTCCCCAACCAATACTCTCGAAACCGTAAAGGATTACACTGCAGATACTCCTCTGTTCTTGTACGAGAATGAAAGATCTTGCATTGTATTAGTTCAAAAACTTCTTCACCAAGAAAAGATTACTCAAATATGATGGAGATCAATATTCTTTTAAGAAAAATTAAATATTAAATATGATAAACTTCTTTTTCTTCTTTTGCTTTTTTCTTTTTTTTAGGTGAAGTCCAATATGATAAGAAAATCAGTGCAAACCTTAACGACTCTCTTTAATAATTGTTCTGAAACATTGCATGAGCAGTAAAGGAAGTCAGGAATTTATACAAATGAATTCAAAAAGAAAGTTATTAGAATATCACACGTACGATTTAAACCTAAGGCCCAAGCAAATTTTGAAACTCATGTAGCACTACAAAAGAATCCTCCTTTATGTATAGGGAAAATAACACAGTATAGCAGCTCTTAAAATAGTAGTCGTTTTGTATATATATATTTTATATATATTATATAAAAATTATACAAATTTTATACTTTTTCGACTATCAAATATAATAGTTTCTATCCCGTAATTCTCTTTTTATAAGTGATAATTGTTCATATAAAAGGATTTTATAGTTTAATTTGTATGCAACAAAAGATATTCGTTTTATCCTATTTATACCGTATAATGTCCCGACGTTTTTTTTTTTGTGCTGAACCCCATCCCTCCCCCGTGTATGAGGCTAATATATGCTGCATTTACCAATAATTTAAATGAATTTTGAAGCCAATGTAAATTTGAGAATAGAATAGATGTAGATCCATAACATACATAATTAGTTATTTCCTTTTTGCCCTTTTTCTTCGGTCAATAGAAGCTACAAATTTATTGGAAGGTGAACCAAGAATACTGATATGTGGAATCGAGGTTATACTCAAGGTTGCAAGAGTAAAAATTTCTGATAAGAAAGTGTAAAATCATATATATATATATATATATATATATATATATATATATATATATATATATATATATATAATATTGATATGTGGAATCGAGGTTATACTCAAGGTTGCAAGAGTAAAAATTTCTGATAAGAAAATGTAAAATCATATATATATATATATATATATATATATATATATATATATATATATATATATATATATATATATATATATATATATATATATATATATATATATATATATATATATATATATATATATATATACTGATATGTGGAATCGAGGTTATACTCAAGGTTTCAAGAGTAAAAATTTCTGATAAGAAAATGTAAAATCATAAATGCATATATATATATATATATATATATATATATATATATATATATATACTGATATGTGGAATCGAGGTTATACTCAAGGTTTCAAGAGTAAAAATTTCTGATAAGAAAATGTAAAATCATAAATGCATATATATATATATATGGGGGCTCCATAGTGACCCTCGTGCACTTTCTCTAGTATTTGTCTTTTTTGGCAAGTTCCAAGATATTTGGCTAAGGTACCTCCAAATGTTGTAGAGGTCGTGATTTATCAGGCTGTATCGAGCGGCCTGCACTCAGAGTTTCTTGGCTTCTTCTTTGTATTGTGGAAGTCTTCCGTCATGTAAATAGGAAACAAAGAAGTTATGCCAGTCCTAGGTGAAATTCAGAGAGAGTACCTTGACGTGTCTATGGATGAATGAAGGAAGCTGACCACGTTTTCCTTGTTGATATTCTTGGTGGCCGCGGCTAGTTTTGCGAGGCCATCTGCTTCAATGTTTTGTGCCCTAGGGACCTGCTCGAAGCGACATTCATCGAACTACGACATCAGTTTATGGATCTTCGATTGATACTTCTATAGTCTCTGCTCTTTGATTTGGAAAGTCCAGGTGCCATTATTTACGATGAGTTGAGAGTCGCAGTGGAGGATGAGTCGTCGGAGCTCCGTATTTGGGAGCTAACTTCATACCTGCCATCACAGCCTCATACTTTGCCTCGTTGTTAGTCATCTCGGGGCATCGTATGGACTGGAAAATTACTTCGCCCATAGGGACTTCGAGGACGAGTCCCAGTCCCGATCCTGAGGCATTTAAAGTGCTGTCGGTGTAATGGGTCCAGAGGTCGGTATAAGTGGAGGCACAAAGCGTTTCTTATTTCTCCTCCGGCAATATTTTTGCGTTGAACTTAGCGAGCACCTGCGACTTAATGGTAGTTATAGGTGATAAGTTATGTCATGCTCACAGAGCTCTATAGCCCATTTGGTGAGTCTGCTTGAGAGCTCGGGTTTATGTAGGATTCCCCTTAGGGGGAAGGTTGTTATTACTTTTATGGGGTCACATTGTAAATACAGTCTAAGCTTTCGTAAAACTACGACTAGTGCCATAGCTAGTTTTTAAAGGTGGGGGTACCTTGTCTCGGTATCTATTAAGGTCTTGTGGATATAGTAAATAGGGGATTGAGTACATTTGTTTTCGCGGACCAGGACTACACTGACAATGACTTTGGATACTACCAGATATACGAGCAGATATTCGCCTGGGTCCGCGTTGACTAGTAGTGGTGGTGGCGATAGGTATGCTTTCAAATTCCTTAGGGCATCGATGCATTCCTCGTTCCATCGCAGCCGATGATATTTTCTTAGTACGTTGAAGAATTTATGACACCTGCCCGAGGAGTGAAATGAACCATGACAGGGAGGCTATTCGCCCCGTCAGCTTCCATACTTGTTTCTTGCTGTTGAGTACCTCAGGTATTTTGTCTATGGCTTTGATTTGAACTGGGTTGACTTCGATTCCTCATTGTGATACAAGGAAACCTAGGAATTTTTCCGAGCCGCCT
Organism: Nicotiana benthamiana; assembly: GCA_034376525.1. Taxonomy (NCBI): domain Eukaryota; kingdom Viridiplantae; phylum Streptophyta; class Magnoliopsida; order Solanales; family Solanaceae; genus Nicotiana; species Nicotiana benthamiana. The sequence goes on along the minus strand of CM067328.1, from coordinate 76,811,796 downwards.
TAATATCTTGAAGGCTTCTTTCAAATGACCAGCGTGGTCCTCTTTCTTTTTTGATTTTACTAACATATCGTTGATATAGACCTCCATTGTCTTACCGTGTTGTTCCTTGAACATATTTGTAATCAACCTCTGGTATGTGGCTCCAGCGTTCTTGAGTCCGAACGTCATCACTTTATAGCAGTAAGTCCCTCGGTGAGTGATGAAAGTTGTCTTTTCCTAATCTTCATCGGCTATTAGAATTTGGTTGTAGCCGGAGTAGGCATCCAAAAAAGTTAGCAGTTCGTGCCCCGCTATCGCGTCAATCAGCTGGTCGATATGGGGGCAACGAGAAGGAATCTCTCGGGCATGCCTTGTTCAAATCGGTGAAGTCCACACACATTTTCCATTTCTCGTTCTTCTTTTAGACCATGACCACATTGGTGACCCATTGGGGATATTACAATTCTCTGATGGAGTCATTAGCTAGAAATTTATCCACTTCTTCACTGACCGCCTCATTGATCGTGGGATTGAACTTTTTCCTCGTCTGCCGTACAGACGGATAGAGTGGGTCGATATTCAATCTATAAGTGGCAATGTATTTTGGGATCCCCGTCATATATGAGTGGGAAAAGGGAAATAGGTCGGTATTATTAGTTCAAAATTCAGGTACTTACATAGCTCAGAGAGGTTGCGCCCGTTGTAAGTCTTTTTTGTGTTGTCAGCGTCACCCAATTGGACCGGGTCGAGATTTTCAATAGTCGCCTTCCAGAATTCTATGATATCTAGGTCTTTGATGGCCTTTACTGGCGGATCTATTTTAGTTCCTGACATAGCTGATTGCTATGCCTCCGCGCTTCCTCATATCAGCTGTTTGGTATGCGTGCAATCTTGGGTGATCCGGTAGCATTCCTGGGCGGTGCGCGGCTTGTCTCAAATGCTAAATATTCCCCACGGGGTAGAAAGTTGATCACTTGATAGAAGCTTGAGGGGATGGATCACACAACATGTATCCATGGGCATCCTATGATGGCATTATAGGTTGTTTCCTGGTCCATGACGTGGAATGTGGTTCCTAACATGACTCCCCCCGCTAGGATGTGCAGCGCTATTTCTCCGGATGTTCGCTCTACTGCATTGTTAAAACCTTTTAGTGTTATGCAACACGATACTATTTTATCCTCGAGCCTCATATGTGCGAGAACTCTCAGGTGGATAGTACACGTGCCACTTCCGTCATCTATCATGATCTTTTTACATCTGTATCAGCGATGGATAATGGTATAACCAAAGCATCATAACGAGGGAAAGACAAACCATCGGCATCTGACATTTCGAAGATGATACTATCTTCGAAGTCATCATATCGTTCATGGGCGACCATTCATTTGAGCTTCTCTGTAGTGGTGAACTTCATGTGGCTGACTACCGAATCGTCACCACAATCGATGATCATTTGTATGCTACGTGCCGGAGATCGTGGCTTTAGAAGTCCTTGAGATGGGTCACGTCCTCTAGCAAAATTGGCCCTTCCTTTATCGCTGAGCAGTTCTTTTAGATACCCCTGATTCAACATCCTGACCACCTCCTGCCATAAACCTATGCATTCCTCGGTCTTGTGTCCTCTTTCCAGATGGAATTCGCAGAGGACATTGGACCTTCTAGCCCTTGGGTCTGATTTCATTTTTTGTGGCCACTACACCCTTATGCCCAACTTCTCTAGTGCGTACACTATTTTTGAAGGGGAAACACAAAAGTTATGAGCCTGATAACAATAGAGGCATACCTCTTTCATTTCAAATGGGTGCGGTATGTCGTGGCACGACGTCTGTATGCCTTGGAGGCGGATGTTCTGACATAGGGGTGATGTCTTTCTCAGTTGAAGCTTGGGAGTTGATCTCTTCGCCCGTCGTTACGTCGATTCCTCCTTTCCTCAGACTAGACCGACATTAGTCGTTAGGTTGGACCATTGAGATCGTCTTCGTCTGCTCTTACCTCAGCGCAATAAGCATTATGAATCTATTCCCATGTGGTGGGGGATACTTCATGAGTCTGTTAAGCAATTTCTTGGTTGCTTTTGACTCTTTCCTGCTTAACCTATTTTGGAAGGCCATGACCGCCATTCCTTATAACATATTTGGTAGTCCCATTCTTACCCTATTGAATCAAGCTAGGAAGTCTCGAAGTCCTTCTCCCGCCATTTTCCTGATAGCAAAGATGTCGTTGACCCTAACTTCAGCCTTCTTTGCTCCTGCATGAGCGGTGGCAAATTTGTCCGCCATCTCTTCGAATGTAGACATCGACCATGCTGGTAGCTGAGAATACCATGTTAGTGCTCCTCCTGTCAAAGTCTCATCGAACGTTTTCAACATCACGGATGACACTTGTTCTTTTGACAGGTCATTGCCCTTTACCGTGGTGATGTAATGGATTAGATGATATTCTGGATTCGTGGTCCCGTCGTATATTTTCAAGTATGGTGGCATTTTGAATGTTTTTGAGATGGGGTAAGGAGCAACATCCTCACTGTATGGTTGTTCGATAACCCTTCCCACATCGTGTTTGGGCAGCGGCTTACAGGCGCCAGTTATTTTGTCAATCCTTTCCTGGTGCTCTTTCATCTGATCACGAAGTACTTTGTTCTCATTTTCCATTTCTTCCATTTTCTTTAGGATGCTTGTAAGTGCATCATCACTTGCGTCGATGACAGTGCGGTGTTGCTCGTTCGTGTGGCGCCTGGCTCACCGGTGATAGCTGCGATTTCTACTGTTTTCGAATCTTTGGCGTTCCCTTGAAGTTTTTTTTAACATGTTGCTTAGAGCGCTCATCAACCACTCCTCTAGCAGCTTTTTGATTTCTGGTTGTGTTTCTCTTGCCGTAGACGTTGAAGCTCCTATTTCACGCAAGACCGTCAGATCCTCATGTGAAGAGAGTGAGATCTCCCTCTCCAGTGTATCTCTTGGTGTTGTATTCTCGGTATCTTCCCTACTGGCTTCCTTGAGGGAATTCAAAAGGTTACTTGAGACATTTGTTATCATTTTCAACCTCGCTTCTTTCTTTGCCATTATTAGTTTCTATGGGATGTGAAGAACAATAATAGTTGCTTTCGATATCCCAGGTGAGAACTATGATTTCAACTATGAAAGTCTCCACAGACGGCATCAAATTGTTTGACTCAAAAGATGTTAAACTCTTTCTAAGCAAATCAATAAAAAAAATGAAAGGGTTAAACCGTAGTCGAAAATAATAAACCCTAGGATAATTCTAGTAAATGGAATTACAATATAGAGAAGGTCTAATAGAGAAATAAGATTAGAGAGAGAGAGAGAATAAGCTTGTGTATCATCAGAAAATTGTCCCTCTATTACAATGCTTGAATCTCCTTTATATAACATAGGATTTTTACTTAATTACAGGAATGAAAAATGAAGAAGTATATTCTACAACGAAGCCGACGATGACGCGAGGATATCTCTCCTTTTGCCCCTGGATCGTCCCCCTATATCGACTCGTAGGTACTTAGTGGTTGGTCGTATTAACTTTGAAACGTGATGGACCAAATTCGAACCCGTACAACAACCTAGGCGGTATCACAACAAGTGTGCGATTATATGGAATCTTTTATTCCCTACGATTATAGGGAATCAAAAGGACAGGAAATGCGACGTACAATAATTATAGCTCATGGACAAATTTGTCCATAGAGTACAGTTCCTTCAAATATTTTGGATCATTCAATGTTGTAAAGCACGACATTCATGCATGCTACACAACTAAAAAAATGTTTGACAAATTCTTTCTTCCAAAATAAATTGAAGAAAGCCGTGAAAGCATAATGTACACAATTTTCTTTTAACATGGATGAGGGCACGAACGGTCGAAGGGGAGTAAAAGTTATGAGTAGTATATTTCTTGGTATTTTTCGATATCTCAATTTTAGTGTCAACAAATAAATCAAATTGATCTTAATTATTTTAACAAAGAAATTTGATAAAATCACTAACGAAAAATGCCAAATCCTAGGGCCTAAAAACAAACGTTAAATAAATAAATGCCAAATCTTAGGGCCTAAATCAGCCTCTACTTTGCGACTGAGTTGTTGACTTGTTTCTAATTAAATAAATGGCATCCACTTTCATTGATAGAAAGTTTTAACACGTTTTAATCAACACAACAAATTTCGATACTCTTTTGTTCTTTTTGAGTACAACTAATTAAACGACAAAAGTGTATATAGAAGACGTTTGCCATATATATCAGTTTAACACAAACATATATTAAGTGTGAATAAATAATTTTTTCTAAAAATTAATATGAACACTATCCACTTCCACTGTCTGTACAGATTTTGGTTTGAGAACAGTTGTTAAGACCAAAATAAAAACAAAAAGTGAAAATTGTGCTTGACCATAAAGAAGAATTGTGCGCATATATAAATTGGTTTGTGATAAAAAGAGAAGTGGAACAATTACGCAAACCTATACAAATATTTAGAATTGTAACACATCTCTCTTTTGATTTCGAATGGGAGCCTTGAGCCTTGGAACAATAGTACATTAACTCTGTATGACTTATAGCTCACGAATTCAAATCGTAAAAGTAGCTACTAATACTTGCATTATGATAGATCGTTAAATAGCATTAATTTCGTCTTCCTTTAAATCTTTTATATATATTATAATGGCAAAACTACTTATGATATAAATGAATTTGCTTTGTTACCGAAATAATTATGTCTGCTCTGGACTTTCCAATTAGATGAAATTAGCTAAAACCTTTCTTAGACGCAGCACCATGATGTTATTGATCAGTCTTCGAGTTTAATTAAGATCAATGAAAAACTGGAAATACGGAAATAATAAGGGACTTATAGTAGCTATTTACCGAACAAAATCTTTATAGATTACGCAAATACTGTCTAGCTTCACCTACCTTTATTATTGCGGTCCATTTCTTTTCTTTTTTGGATAACATGAAGGATTTTTAACACAATTTGACCGCTAGGCTAAAAACTAGTCAAATACATAAAAAAAATATCTTCTGACGAACTATGTCTAACAAATATATATTATTATACATTAATATATTAACATATATTTTTGGCTATTATTTTATAAAATAGCTATATTGTATAGATTTCCCCTAATATACGAATAATATTATGAGTAATAACTATTAAAGTTTAGTATAATACTTGACCTTCCTAAGAAATGTAATCTTTCTAAGGTCTTTAATAAAAGTTTAAGATACTAAACTCGGTAGTACAAGAGCAACATTATGTTCATAAAAGTTTCCTTCTTACATCCTTTCTTGGCCAAAACATCAGCGTATCGGACAAATTTGCTTCCCTACGTCCTCATGCTATTTATGCACATCCTTGGCATCAAGGCCGGCTCAACTAAGGTCGACCCCAATAAGTGGACGGCCTAGTTAATACGACCCAAGACGACGTCGTTTGAAGCTCTGACTCTTCCGTATACTGAAGCCACCAACTTCTGTACTTTTCTTTGATTATTTCGAGGAAGGTCCCCTAAGATATAAAGGAGACCTTCCCTTTGTAAACTCTCTCATGTGTACTTTGCTACTCAGAATATACAACTCATTCTCTCTCTCTCTCTCTCTCTCTCTTGTGCAAAGATTATTACTTGTTCCATTATTCTTGCATCTTAAGATATCTACATCTAATTATTATCACTGATTTAGCTGAATAATACTCTCTAGTTCATATTACGCTTGATTTCTATTTACCCTTTTATATTTTCGATTGTTTTTGAGCTTAACAAGTATTCAAATAACTTTTTAGCCAAACAATTTGGCGCCATCTGTGGGGATTTCGTGAATCAAAGCTGTAGTTTGCTTCTAGAGATCCTTTAAAAACCACTTTCTATAACCTAAAAAGGGTGAAAAAAACACAGGAATGAAAGCTATCGTGGATGTTAGAGCTGATCTCATAGGATCTCTCAATGTGGCTGCTGAAGGAGATGCTCTACACACAGCTCCTAGTACCCTGATAAACGTGGAAAACCCACCTTGCCCTTCTGAAGATCTGGTGGTTCCACGAGAAAAAGAGGCTTCTACATCTATAACTAAAGAAGAACCCCCAGAGGTAAAAAGGTTACAGGAAGAGTGGTTGACAAACACTCTAAGTGGTTTAGCTGAGAAGCCACCCCAAAACACTAGATGTGCACCAGCAACATACCATGTTTTAGCCGAAGATGAACCCGAGGTCACACAAATGAACAACGTGCTCGTCGATGCTCAAGCTCACGGCGGCGCACTCATAGACATCCTAAAAAAGATGGAGGAAATGGAAAATGAAAATATGTCGCTTCGCGACCAGATGAAGGAGCACCAAGAAAGAGTGGACAAGTTCCCGGGTACGCCCAAGCTGCTGCCAAAGCGAGACGTGGGGAGGTTCGTTGAACAACCCTACACAGAAGGAGCTTCACGATACCCCATCCCAAAGACCTTTAAAATGCCCCATACTTGAGGGTATATGGCGGGACCTCAGATCCTGAGGAGCATCTGATTCATTATGTCACGGCAATCAAAGGTAATGATTTATCAAAGGAGCATGTACTGTCCGTACTTCTGAAGAAGTTCGGCGAAACACTAATGGGAGGGGCCCTAATGTAGTATTCCCAGCTACCGGCCAAAAGCATGTCCACGTTCGAGGAAATGGCAGATAAATTTTTCACCGCTCACGCAGGAGCCAAGAAAGCGGAAGCACGAGTCAACGACATCTTTGCTGTTCGGCAGACCTCAGGAGAAGGGCTTAGAGAGTTCTTAGCTAGGTTCAAGAGGGTCAGAATGAGCCTACCAAATGTGTCAGAAGGAATTGCAGTCGCGGCTTTTCAAAATGGGCTCAGCAGAGACGGCTCAAGGGCAACCAAGAAACTGCTTAGCCGCCTTATGAAATATCCTCCCACCACCTTGGAAGAAATTCAAAACGCCTAATGTTCCGAGGTACGTGGAAACGACGACGACCTTAATGGACCAACCCGATAGTTAATAACGGTGCACCTAGAAATTCGAAGAGACCAATGCAATGAGGGATGACGAAAACAAATCCCATGCCTCAACAGGGAGAGGCACCAACCATACATCCGATTTTTGCATACGCCACCACCAAGGCACGCGGATACCTTACAACAGCATGTCACTCCACTACGAAACGACAGAGGTATGCCTCCTTTACTATCAGCACATAACTTTTGTGTATCTCCTTAAAAAGTAGTGTACGCACTAGAGAAGCTAGGCAACAAAGTACAATGGCTGACGAAGATGAAGTCTGACCCCGCCACCAGAAAATCAAATGCCCTATGTGAGTTCCACCAGGAACAAGGGCACAGAGCCGAAGATTGCATAGGTCTCCGACAGGAGGTGGTTCGGATGTTGAACCAAGGATTCTTGAAAGAACTACTCAGCGATAAAGGAAAATTCAACTTCGCACGTGGACGGGAACAACCTCACGGCCCGCCACGGTCGCCCTCACCAATACACACCATCAACATGATCATTGGGGATGGCAAAGACTTAGCGATCAACCATGTCAAATTCACCACCACTCACAAATTAAAGCAAACCATTTCTCCCGAACAGTATGACGACTTCGAAGATAGTATCACCTTCGATAAGTCTGATACCGACGGTTTGTCTTTCCCCATTATGATGCTTTAGTTATTAGTTTACACATGTAGATACTGACGTTAAAAGAATTATGGTCGATGATGGCAGCGGCCCATATATCATTCATCCAAGAGCCCTTGCACTAATGGGACTCAAGGATAAGATAATACCACGTTGCATAACACTGACTGGTTTTAACAATGCAGTGGAAAAAACCTCTGGGGAGGTAACGCTACCCGTGCTGGCGGGAGGAGTTACGATGGAAACCACTTTCCATGTAATGAACCAAGAAACTTCATACAACGCCATCATAGGATGTCCATGGATACATGCCATGAGGGTAGTCCCCTCCAGTTTCTACCAAGTGATAAAATTCCCTACCCCATGGGGGGTGTTCAGCAGATGGGGCGAGCCACACACCGCCCAAGAGTGTTATAAAATAGCTCAAGATTACACGCACACCAAACAACTCAAAGGAGCAAGTGTGGAAGCATAGCAATCAGCCTTGTCAAGGACTAAGCTCCACCTGATAGAGGACGACATCGAAGATCCAAACGTTGTTGAGGCTAACAAGGCCACGATCGAAGACCCCGACCCTGTCCAGCTGAGCAACAACGACTTTACAAAGAAGCCTTACATAAGCCACGACCTTTCAAATCCAAGTAAGTATCGTGAATTTCTATTTAACCATGCAGATCTATCCGCTCTTTCCCATGCAGATATGCCAGGTATTCCACGAGAAATTGCCTTCCACAAACTGAACGTCGATCCGGTACACCCTCCTGTGCGGCAGGTAAGGAGAAAATTGAATGCCGCCATCAAAAAAGAAGTAAGTGAAGAAGTAGACAAGCTATTGGCAAACAGTTCCATTAGGGAGTCCAAATATCCAGAATGGGTTGCCAACGTTGTAATGGCCAAAAAGAAAAATGGGAAGTGGCGAATGTGCGTGGATTTCATCGACCTAAACAAAGCATGTCCAAAAGATTCATTCCCACTACCCCACATCAACCAATTAATAGACGCAATGGTTGTACATGAGCTGTTAAGCTTCCTGCACACGTACTCCGGCTACAATAAAATCATGATGGCCGAGGAAGATCAGGAGAAAACAACCTTCATTACTTACCAGGGAACATACTGTTACAAGGTAATGCCCTTCGGGCTCACGAATGTTGGGGCCACATACCAAAGCCTGGTGACTATGATGTTTAAAGAAATACTCGGCAAAATGAAGGAGGTCTATATTGACGATATGCTAGTGAAGTCATCAAAGAAAGAGGACCACCTAGATCACTTGAAAGAAGCCTTCGAAATATTAAGAAGATACGGTATGAAACTAAATCCTGAGAAATGCACCTTTGGCATAGCCTCGGGAAAGTTCCTAGGGTTTCTGGTGTCACAAAGGGGCATCGAAGTCAACCCAAACTAGATCAAGGCTGTAGAAGCCATCCCAGAAACAGTAAGCAGCAAAAAACAAATGCAAAAGCTGACGGGTCGAATAGCCGCCCTCTCCAGGTTAATCCTGCGCTCCTCCGGCAGGTGCCATAAATTCTTTGGTGTATTGAATAAAGACCAAGGACTACAATGGAACGAATAATGTGTCGTGGCCTTGAAGAATTTGAAGTCATATCTATCATCGCCGCCCCAACTAGTCAAAGAAAACACAGGCAAAGTTGTTGGTGTACTTGGCCGTATCAGAAGTCCCGGTCAGCACCGTTCTAGTACGTGAAAATAAATGTACGCAATATCCAATTTATTAAAATAGAAAAACTTTAGTGGACGCCGAAACTCGGTACCCACACCTTGAGAGGTTGGCATTAGCACTCGTCGTAGCTTCATGAAAGCTACGACCCTATTTTCAGTGCCATCCCATAAGGGTAGTAACGACGTTCCCATTATGAAGCGTCTTAAACAAGCTCGAACTCTCAGGCTGGCTCGCCACATGGGCCATTGAGCTCAGCGAGCATGATATCACATACCTTGCAAGGACCGCCATCAAGTCACAAGTCCTAGCCGACTTTATTACTGACTTCAGTGCGGAAGTCCAACCAGATATGTTCGACGAATGCCAATTCGAACAAATTTCAAGAGCATGGAACATCGAAGCGGATGACCTGGAAAAGTTGGATGCAACAACCCAAAACATCAACAATGAAAGTGTGGCCACACTCTTCCACTCGGCCATTGATCATACCGAGGTACTTTCTATAAACTTAACTTGGGACTGGCATAACCAATTCATATCTTATCTACGGGACGGGACATTACCCCCCACAAAAAAGAAGAAAAGAAACTTCGCGTACAAGCCGCCCGGTATTGCATGATGGACAACGACCTCTACAAAAGGACGTTCAGTGGGACCTTGGAAAAGTTCTTACGGCCACACCAAACGAGGCCAGCACTCAAAAAAGTGCACGAAGGCCATTACGACGCCCATATTGGCAACCGCGCCCTTGTGCGATGCATCATACGTGCCGGCAACTACTGGCCCACCATGACAAAAGAGGCATCTGAATAGGTCCGCCAATGCGAACAATACCAAAAGTACGCCCCAATGATACACCAACCAGGAGAACCCCTCCATTCCGTCACTTCCCCATGTCCCTTCATCAAATAGGGAATGGATATAGTTGGTCCCCTACCCGCAGGACGAGGAAAGGTACAATCTTTACTTGTTTTAATTGACTATTTCTCCAAGTGGGTAGAAGCAGGTGCGTACGCACAAATATGCAAACAAGAAGTCATTGTCTTCATATGGAAAACATTATATGCTGCTTATAGTGGTTATTGTGAGATTTTCAGGTACATGATGCTATGAAGTGGTTATTGTGAGATTTTCAGGTACATGATGCTATGAAGTGGTTTGAATTAAAGTGAAGTAGAATTGAGCAAAAATGAGGTGAAACCATGCAAAGCCCCCATTCATTTCCGCTTCTGCGGATTATTGATCGCAGGTGTGACCTCCGCTTATGCGGATTTCTGATCGTTTATGCGAATTGGGAGGAATAGGATAGAATCGCTTTTTTGCAGTTGAAACTTCGCTTCTGCGGAACCGCATATGCAGTTGATTTTCCGCTTAGGCGACAACTGCTACTATGGAGTACGTCCGCTTTTGCGATGGAATTTCTGCCTCTGAGAACCGCTTCTGCAGTCACTATGCCGCAGAAGCGGAAGACGTGCATCATGTGCCTGTGGCAGATTTGGCATTTCATATTTTCTCACCCCAAATCCTTTTTATACAGCAGACTTTTGGAACATCTTTGGATTATTTTCAGTTTGTATAAACTAGAAAGAACAAGTTCTTGAGCTAGGGTTTGCACAAACACACTTGGGTCTTGAAGATTGAAGCTTGTGGTTAAGATTTTCTTATCCATTTATGTTTATTTCTTCATTTCCTTGCTTTGTATTGTTTATCTAAGTGTGTAGTATTTTATCCAACACTTAAATCTTGTTTATGGGAATATTCATAATTAAAGTGTGGATTTATACCTTGTTGTGCTTATGTATTGAATGATCTTTCTATATTTATGAAGTGAGTTGTTGTTTCTTTAATTATTCTTGTTCTTTAATGTTTCCAAAGGGATTAGCTAACCCTAGGACTCGCCCATTAACTCAGAATTAATTTTTGGAAATATCGTTTGGGGTTGGGAAAGATTAATTAACAAGAACTTGAGGCGTTAACCCGCATTTTATATATTTTACCTAGGGATATGATTGTACTACTTGTAGCCTTTCGGGTGTGCTTAATCCTCTAATTGTGATTAGGGATAATTCAATTAGGAAGTCTTGTTAGTCTTCGGAAGAAAGCTAATTAAGATTATTATCCGTGGCTAATTAACATAAACTCGCCCATATTTATAAAATTGTGAAATACATTGGATCGTTACTTGAGTGTGATTCCTGATGCTTTCATACTTGCAGCCATTGATCATTTTACTTGCTTTCTAGATTAGTTTACATTTCCGCATTTTAGATATAAAAGCAATTTTCAACCCAAAAATTCTTAGGGTTTGGCACTGCGGGACTAGCGATAATTTTCTTACATTCCTAATCGCCTACACATTGTTCTCTATGGATTCGACCCCGACTCATAGTTGGGTTATTATATTTCTGCGACCGTAGCTGTTTCTTTTTAATGGTGGATTTGGATGTCACCAAAATTGTCACCGTTTTCGGGGAACAATTTGGCGTAATTTAGGTTGTTTGAGAAGTAAGCAAAAGTGCTTTGATCCAAACTTGTGAATATTTGTATAATTAGTTTTCTTACATTGGGTCTACTTTTATAGTTTGTTTCTTGTTTATATTCTTATTCTTGAAAATTTTTATCATATAAGATTTATTGGTCGGATGGTAGTTGTTCATACTTTGATGACCCATGTCCTTAATATGGAGGAACACACTCGTGGAAAAATTATTTAAATTCTTCCGAGGTCGATTGTGCACACAATCTTAACCCCTTTGTTGGAGTATTTGTGATAAGTGTGGTTGCCAAAATATTCATTGGGATTATTTTGCATATTTGATCTTCCCTTCCCCAAGCCCCCACTATGATGAGTTTTATTTTTGTGATGAGAACTATAGGGCTAGGAAAATGGAAGAAAGTGAGCATGGCTAAAATGGAGAGTTCAAGCTCATGTTTGAATGCTTACTTGAAGAAGGAAACAAAGAGCAAAATGCCTTGGAACATCTTTTGGAGACTAGTCTCCAAAATGATTTAGCACTCTAACGATTGCACTCACAAATGGAGGAAATGATCGAAGCCTCAAAGGTTCAAAGAGCCTTGGAAGTGAATGAAAACCAAAGTCCTTCCTTGGAGATTGAAAGTGAAAACCCTTTCTTGGCACTTGATCAAAACCAAGAAGAACTTTCGAATGCTAAAAATGAGAAAATAATGCTCATGTTGGAGGCCATTCTTGAAAATGAGGAGAAGCACAACTTTGCACTCGAGGACTTGAAGCAAGGGTTGAATTACAATGATGAACATATCCGCACTTTGGAAGATCAACTGAAAACTTTGGTTGAGGCTCGCTATGCCCAACAACTTGACTGTGTGGAAGAGAGCCAAGAAGAGTTCAACTCCGAGGATGAAAGTGAGCTTTACTTTGAGGATTCAAGAATTCAACATCCGCCAATCGACCCAATGAGTTTTATTGATGCCGACAAAAATATGGAATTGGAGTCAACCGTTGTAAATGCAATATTCGTTGATGTTGACTCTAATCTGGGGGAAAGAGAGGATGTCAGGATAGGAAAATTGCAAAGTGAAGGCTTGAAGTCACAGTCCAAATATTTTTCAACGTTGGAATTGTGTGGTGACACGGGAGTCGAACTACATGGATCAATGAAGGATTGTAAGGAAGAAAAGCTCATTCCATTCAATTTACAATTTGAGGAAACAGGAAATAAAAATGACATTCCTCACTTGAGAGCCAACAACAACAACAACAACAACTACCCAGTATAATCCCACAGGGTGGGGTCTAGGGAGGGTAATATGTAGACGAGCTTTACCCCTACCCGAAAGGGCAGAGAGGCTGTTTCCAATCGACCCTCGGCTCAGTGATGGAAAGGAAAAACAAAACAAAACAAAACAAAATAGCATTAGTAACTCCAGCATAAATATCGTAACTAATTATGTAAACATAAGAACCATAAATAAAATAGCATGCAATAATATCAGACATTAACTATCATGAATAACTACCATAGGGAGACACAATTCAATACACAAATCATCTATGGATAGCCCTGTCAAGCCTCACCCAACCCCGGGTGAGGACTACGAAAAACTCTAGGAGCCCCTATCCTACAACCCTGATACTAGACCTCCAGACTTTCCTATCAAGGGTCATGTCCTCGGAAACTCGCATTATAGCCATGTCATGCCTAATCACCTCTCCCCAATACCTCTTAGGCCTCCCTCTGCCTCGCCGTACGCTGACCATCGCCAGCCGCTCACAACTCCTCACCGGGGCATCAGGACATCTCCTCTGCACATGCCCGAACCACCTCAGCCTCGCTTCCCGCATCTTCTCATCCACCGGGGCCACCCCCACCTTCTCTCGAATAACTTCATTCTTAATCTTATCTAACCTGGTGAGCCCGCACATCCACCTGAGCATCCTCATCTCCGCAACCTTCATTATCTGGACATGAGAGTTCTTCACTGGCCAGCACTCCGTCCCATACAACATGGCAGGTCTAACCACAGCTCTATAAAATTTCCCCTTGAGTTTCTATGGAATTTTCTTGTCACACAGAACTCCTGATGTAAGCCTCCACTTTGGCCACCCCGCTCCTATATGATGAGTGACGTCCCCGTCAATCTCTCCGTCCCCCTGAATCACCGACCCAAGATATCTGACACTGTCCCTCTTGGCGATGACCTGATATCCAATCATCACGTCCCTTCCTACTTCGCTCGGCTCGTCGCTAAACTTGCACTCCATGTATTCTGTCTTAGATCTGCATATTTTGAAACCCTTAGACTCGAGAGTCTGTCTCCATACCTCTAACCTCTCAATAACACCGACCCTCGTCTCGTCTATCAAGACTATGTCATCAACAAATAGCATACACCAAGGTACATCCCCTTGAATATGTTGGGTCAGAGCATCCAATACCAAGGCAAACAAGAGAGGGCTAAGCGCCGATCGTTGATGGAGCCCCATAACCACTGGAAAATGGTCTGAGTCGCCACCCACCGTCCTAAACCTAGTCTTAGCTCCTTCGTACATGTCCTTAATTACTCTGATGTAGGCTTTCGGCACGCTTTTCGCCTCCAGGCACCTCCATAGAACCTCCTTTGGGACCTTGTCATACGCCTTCTCCAAGTCGATAAGCACCATGTGCATGTCCTTCTTCTTATCTTTGAACTGCTCCACCAGCCTCCTGATAAGGTGGATAGCTTCTGTAGTGGAGCGACCTGGCATGAAACCAAACTGGTTCGATATAAATGTCATCTCCCTCACCCTCGCCTCGATCACCCGCTCCTAAAACTTCATGGTGTGACTTATTAATTTGATACCCCTATAGTTGTTGCAACACTCACTTGAGAGCCAAGAAGTTCAAAATGAAGATTATACGCATTGGCTCGATCATAAAATTACCACGCCCATCGCTCGTGGTCACAAGCTTGATTCAAATCTAGGTGCCCAGTTCATATCATCCAAGTGGTCAAAAATGTGGTAATGTTGTTTGCGTCGTGCTATGATGTTAAATGCGGTGCTTGGTAGGAGGCAACCCATTGTTATTCAAAATTTTTCATCATTTTTGAAATTTTCTTTTTTTAGAATAGCTTAGAATATTATTTTTGACTAATCTTCCAAGTTTCAGATTTTTTGGAGTTGATTTGAGTAGGCTGGGATGGCTCGGATGGCAAAAACCAGTAGCTGCAGAACACTGTGCAAGAAATATTCTCTAAAACCTTTTCTGCGATTTTTTGACCGCATCTACGGTCACGTAGAAGCGTAATTTTAAATGCAAAAGCGACAGGAATCGCAGAAGAGGTCCTCAAGCTGATCACGCGGAACGCAGAAGCGGCCAAAAAGTTGTAGAAGCGAAAATCGACTAGGTTTTAAAATCTAACAATGTTGAACGTTCAGTTGTTCAAAAACAAAGGGGTCACTGTTTCCCCCTGCCCTAACTCCCCAAAAGCGAAAAAATCCTCAAAAACTCATCAAGCTTGCTCATAAATTCAAATCTCTTGGACGAGTTCAGGTATTGTTTTCTAAACTCTTTTCTCAATCTTCTACTCTTTCCTCACATGGTTTGTAATCCACATTTACCACATATATGATGTTTTCTTCTATTCTTCTTCTTTTTGTTTTGAATTTTGGGTGTTTTCTTTAGAAAGTGAGGATTTAGTTGAGTGTAGACATGTGTGTGTTGAGTGAACTGAACGAAATTGGGGGAAGTCTTGAGTACCCCATTTCTGTGAAAAGAGGTTCATCCTCACTCGCTTGCAACGTGTTCGACAAAATGTGTGAGTGAAAATCTTGTGCGAAGTGGCACAAATTTGGTTCTCATTGAATCATTTGCTATTAAATTGCAGTAGTTTTGTATTTTGGTGCCAAAAATTTGGTTCAAATTTAAAAAGAAAAAAAAATTAACTAGGCAGTGTTCTCAATGAAGAAGAAGGCAAAACCGCAGAAGCGGATTGTTCTCCGCTGAAGCGATACCACTTTCACGGTAAAAAGTTCGCAGATGCAAAAAATTGGAAAAATAAAAATAAAACCACAGAAGCGTCCAACAACCGCAAACGTGATGCCATTTCTGCATCTAAAGTTCCGTAGAAGCGAAAACTGCCCAGAAATTTCAAAGGCAGTGTGTTTGCAACAAGTGCTTCCCGGACCCGTTCAACCAAATTTTTTGGCTAAAATGCATTGAATTAAATTACTTAGCATGGTTCTATGGTCAGACTAATTTTGTGATGATTCGTTATAGGTGTGTTATCGCAGAGATTGACCCAAACCCCAACGGATCGCACCCAAAATTTCAAGATGAGATAGAGGAGCTATATGATGAGTCGCGCTTCATTTATGATGCATATGAGCATCGATATCTGGGCGACCTCGTCATGAGGAAGGTCATTCTTGAAAAAGGATACATGAGGATAAATTGGCCGAAAAGCTTTCGGAATTCTATGCTCGGCTCAACTCATCAGGATGGTCTTGCTTCATCCCCACTCCTTGCAAAGCCAATGAGAAGTGTGTGCGCGAGTTTTACGAAATCCTCAAGCAAGCAAGTTTGGATAGCCCACTCATCGTCATCATAGGTAAAGCAGTGAGGTTCGGGATTAAGCAAATCAATGATGCTCAGGGTATTCCCAACTTTCCGGTGGAGCAGGTACAAGCAAAAGATAATTGTGAAAATGAATCATAGTTTGTCTCCAAGTTCTTCCCGCCACATTTGAGAGAAAAATTGGGAAACAAGAGGAAAGGGCTCAAATCAACCGACTTCATTGCCGAGGCAAAGATGTGGTTTTACATCTTGTACAACAGAGTCTCTCCATGCGTAAATGTTATAGATTCTCCTATAATCGAGCATTGATTGTTGCATGCCTATTGGACGACATTCCAGCGAATGTCAGATATTACATTCTGCGAGAGATGAGGGAGTATTTGAGAGACAAATATGCCGACATGATGTTCCCCTCCTTTATCACACCGCTGTGCCCCAGAACAAAGGTTGACGCCTGTAGCACCGATCGGTGACTACCATGGGGCAAACCTTTCCATCCTTTGAGAGTGACGAGAGAAGGAAGTGTGGTAAAAAGCAAAAGAGAAAAGTCACTTCCACAGCCATAGGTTCACAGTCTACCTCGCAGGGGCCATTCATGATACTTAACTCCGAGCTTCAATCAATTAAGGAGTTTGTATCACAGCTTCCATGTGGGCTCTCCTCCTCATAGCTTGCCCCTTCTTACTTTTCCAGGGAATACATGCAGGGTTCCTTGGATGCTCAAAAGCTACAGGAAGAGAACATAAAGAAAATGACAGCATCGGTGACCAGACTGGAGGGGGCCTACGGTACTTTGGCCAAGGCCCATGCTGACCTTCAGGCGGACTTTCAAAAGGAGAAGAAGAAGAACAAATTTATGGTCAAGATATGGAGAGGCGTCAAAGCTATCTTCAAGTGGGGATGACCAGACGGAAAGATTCCAGTGGAAGCTGAAGATTATAGTGAGGAGCATTCCTTCATTTCAGAGTCTGCTGGAGATGGTGGCAATGATGATGATGATAATGATGATGCCGATGATGGTGGAGACACAAGTGCAACTCATCACTGATCAGCCGTCCTACCACAGTCTGCTAGTGTGAAGCAGACCTCAGGGATACCCTTAAACTCTTTTTATACTTTTTATGAAATATTGTGCAGTGAGGGCACTGCAAAGCTTTTAGTTGGGGGTGTCAAATTTAGCACTCTATTTATATTTTGGCATATTATGTGCCCTTGGCGGGCTTATGTTTATGTATGGATATTCTGTGCCCTTGCCAGGCTTGTGATTGTGCTTGTTGGCATATGATGTGCCCTTGCCGGGCTTGGTGTTGATTAGTCATGTTTTTGTCTTTTTGGTCTTTCTTTCATTATTTATTTTTTTAGTGTAGCTTTTTTTATTTTAGTTACCTTTGTAGTAGTTTTCTTTTATTTTATTTTCATTTCCTAAAATAAAATTTCCCTGGGTTTTCTTCATGCTACGATTCTTTCCCAAGGAACACCTTTGAAGCGAACCAGGTGAATTTTTCCGATGATGGATAGATTGAAAACTTTCTTAAGGGAAATAGTCTTGTTTCTCAAGAATGAGGCTTTTGGATTATATGGTACTAATAATATTATTCTCTTGTGTGTAAGCTGTGAATTGAGAATACCCCTCCAAAAAATTTGGTTTGAGTTTAAACAAGTTGCATGGTGAAAATTTGATCTTGTGTTAGAATTTTGGCTCTTTTAGTGACTCTTTGCTCACTAGTTTGATTTTGCTCTTGAAATTTTTATTAGAAAATAAAATTGATCCATCTAGATTAGTTCATGTGCTATGTGTGTTAGTGCTTGTTCAAATAAATGTTGTGTTTACTTCTATCATCTAGAACTTGCCCGGTTGGTTTTTCAATGCTAATGATACTATGTTTGGTTGGAGGAATGATCTTAGGCATTCTTTGCTTTTATTTGTAAACCTTCTTTAGTCTTTCAAGCCTACCTTTGTGTAAATAATATCACAATTATCCGATTTGAGCCTTTAAACCTTTTTCTTTGGCCAACTCATTACAAATCTTTCCCCATTTAAAAAAATAATCCCCTCTTTTGAACCCATCCCTTTTTGAACATTGAGAATGAGGCTAAAAGCCTAAATTGGGGGTGTAATCAAAGAGAAAAAGTGGCAAGGTTGTATGTTGAGCTTAGGACCTCATGCCTAAAAAGTGTTGTTTTAAACTATTCAAGATAATATCAAAAAAAACTCCTGAATAAAAATTAGAAGAGATGTGAGGTGGGCCTATATTGGGAACTAGATGAAAATGAAGCTATGGGGGTTTGAAGAGAAGTAAAGTGCAAAAGAAAAATAAAAGAAAAAGAAGTGTGAGTAGTGTTCAAGGAGGGTGAATTCACTTGTACCCAAATGTCTACCCAACCCGTCCCTAAACCTACATTACAAGCTCAAAAGGTCCTTATGAGACCTCTAACCGAGCATTGTTGAATAAGAGCTGAATTAAAATAAGGGCAAGCCTATGCTATGAAATGTTGTAACACTTGAAGTTCTTTGTGAGAGTGAGTGTTCTTGAAAAATTTGTCCCTTGTGTTTTATTGTAAAAATTGTGAATTTTGGCACTTTCTCTTTTTGTAAGGGCACATGAATTAGGAAAGATTGGTGAAATTGAGTAAAGTGAGAATTTTTAGCGAACTAGTGCTTTTGAGTCATTTCTTGAGGCCTATATTGATCACTTGATCACTTTGAAATCCTTTGCACATTTTTGAAGTTGTTTTTCTTTATGCGGTAGTTATTCGGAAAAGATGTGCATACTTGAGCCTAATTATTAGTACCAACCAAATCTATTAGTATGGTGTTTAAATTGGAGAATGGGTTATGTAAGTAATAGCAATACCACTTGTGTTTGAAATGGTGAATCCTCATTGAAGTTTTGTTTTGAATAGCTTGAGGACAAGCAAAAGCTTTAAGTTGGGGGTGTTGATGAGTGACGATTTTACCACTCATTCTAGCCTCTTTTCCTTAGCTTTTATGACATTTTAATTATACAATCAGGTTGTTTATAGTGGTTATTGTGAGATTTTCAGGTACATGATGCTATGAAGTGGCTTGAATTAAACTGAAGTAGAATTGAGCATAAATGAGGTGAAACCATGCAAAACCCCCATTCATTTCCGCTTCTGCGGATTATTGGTCGCAGGTGCGACCTCCGCCTATGCGGATTTCTGTTCACTTATGCGAATTGGGAGGAGTAGGATAGAACTGCTTTTTGCAGTTGAAACTTCGCTTCTGCGGAAATGCATATGCGGTTGATTTTCCGCTTAAGCGACAATTGCTACTATGGAGTACGTCCCCTTTTGCGATGGAATTTCTGCCTCTAGGAACCGCTTCTGCAGTGACTTTGCCGCAGAAGCGGAAGTCGTGCATCATGCCTGTGGCAGATTTGCCATTTCATATTTTCTCACCCAACTACGGCAAAAAAGCACAAAGGCAATGATAAAAAATACAACAAGGTTCCAGAAAACAGAAAACGATTAACTATGGAAAATGTCATATGTCTTTATCTCTAAAACATAAAACATGGATACGACCCATGACACAAAAATAGGTATTTACAAACATACACTAAAAATCCTAAAGGCCTCCACCACTCCGCAGATCCTGCCCCGCCCGGTCTTTACGTGGCCCGTCTTCATTCCCAGGAGGGTACATCTTGGAAATCACAGAGCTGGATTCCAATTGGTTAACATCTGCGGAGTTACCTCCATGTCGGGCCGGTGATTCAGGACTATAGCCAGCCGCTTCACGGGCAACTCTAGCCAAATGGCGCTGACTCTCAACCTCCACCTCAAAAGCTTGCTTGGTCGCCAAAAATTATTCAAGTACGACCAGATGAGCCCCCGCATACACCCACATCTCATGTGCCTCACGAGACGCATCATCCTGTACAGGAGCCCCCTTTAGGACCTCAACCTCGGCCGCCTTAGCATCATGTTCCGCCGTTAAGGCCGCAACTCGAGTGCGCAATTCCACTGCCTCCTCTACCACTACACGGCAAAGCTGTAACTCTTCATCCTTAGATTGAATAAGGATCTCCATCTCCACATCCCGAGCAACAGCGGCCATGAGTTGCTCGTCAACCATTTCCAGCTCGGCCACCCTCTTCTTCAACTGCGCCTCAGACTGCACAAGGCCCTCACGGAACACCCTAAAGCTGGGGTCCTGTCTATATATGTCATCCAAGGTATGGTGAACCTCGCGCGTCTCGTTGTAATTCTGCACCAACCTATTGTATTTGGCCATCTTCTTTTTTAGGTGTTGACCCCTCTCCGAATCCAAGACAAGAGTCTGGAAAAGGCCAAAAGGTAAGTGCACGGAAAATCACCCTCCACAAATGCGGAAATAATCAAGTCAAAAGACATACCTACAAACCCGTGCCCGCTGCTCTTCGGGCCAAGTCCCTGTCACTATTCTCCGCTAAGGCCTCGCTCTCAGCACCCGCACATAAAAGTGTCATGCTTGTGGCTTCCTCCTCGCAATTTTCCAACAAGTTGTAATGATTGGGAATCACTATACGACGGGTAGACTGGCCGGCTATTATCTCCACTTGGTCCGAGGACCCGCCATCTTCGCCCACGTCCTCAATGCCGATTTCCAGGCTCGCCACATCCACATATTCACCCCCTCTCTTCGCGACCGCCCACGACCCCCTGTCTCGAGCATGTGCCAGGCTGGGACTAACAACGGCATCCCTTCGAGGAGCAGGCCTCCCTGAGCGAATGGTGTCAGCCATAAAGACCGGCCTAGACTCACGACGGGGAGACCTAACCTTCTCTATCTGTGTGACCTACGACTTGCCAGCACTAAATCGGCGTCTCTTCATCTATAACGGCTCTTCTTCTTCTAAGCTTCCCTGCGTGGGATGCAAGTTTTTCTCAGATGGAGCCACTTCGGTAGCAGGCGTCACTATGGGGGCAACCTCGGGGACGGTCTTAGGTACCGCCACAGGTACCTCCTCGGGGGTCATTTCAAGCACGACCCCAGGCACCGCCTTAGACGTTGCTTCAGGACCCGCCACTGGTGCAACCTCTTGCCTTGGGGGGGGGGGGTAGGGAAAGAAATACAACCCTTAGGCGTGCTTACAAGGAGTATATCCTCCTTGTCAGAATCATACACTGCTCTGGAAGGGCCGGCTACAGTTTTCTTCTTCTTCTGTGCTGTTTTAAGAGCATCCCGACCTACCAAAACAGGTATGATTTGAGCAAGGAAAATTAAGGGGAGGCTCTAAGCCATAACGTAAACGAAAAACAAAGCAAGCTTGTTACTTATCGGGCCATAGCCGCTGCGGAATTCGGGCCATGTGCGTCACTCCTCCGAAAACGGTATCAATGCTCTCACCCACAACCTAATGTCGTCTATTGTTCGAGGACTGCAAGATGTCACTACATAAAGGTAATAAAAATCTACGGTGACTAGGCCGACGGAATAAGATCATCGTAAAAACTGCATACAAGAATGCTTACATACTGAGTTCCATGCCTTCAGGAACCCTTCTGAGTTAGACACCAGATGTTCTGTGCGTATGAAGAAAAACTTCTTCCTAAATTGACGATTGGCCTTATCGTCAGATTGCACCACAAAACTTTTCTTACCCCGATGTACCAACTGAAGCATGGTACCTCTCATGAAGCTCACACTGAACATTTGAAAGAGGTGGTGAACGGAGACCTCCTCTTTAGCCAAAACCACAAAGGTGGTAAGAATCCTACACACCTTTAGCGCATGTGGGATATGTTTGGCCGGACACGCCTCATAGAAGCGACAAAGCTCATCCGCCAAAATATTGAGTGGGAGGCTATATCCAATTCGAAAAGCATACTCATAAAATGTGCAATATCTAGGCCTCTGCACATTGGCGTAATCCATCTTGGCGGGGACCATCTGAACGTAATCAGGAATATTGTACGATGTTCTAAGAGCAGCCAAATGAGATGACGTTATCTCGCTAAGTTCCCAAGGAGGAAGCTACATTTATTATTCCGCATAACCATGTCCAGTTTGAGTACGTTGGTCATCAGTAGAGGAACGAGGACCTTCTCAGCTTCTCCTTCCCCACCATCTGAGGATGGTGAAACCCTAGAAGGGGCATCACCCTTGGTCTTTTTGCTATCGTGGCGACGCTTTATGTCACGAACCTAATTCACCAATTGTGATCTTGTCATGATGGCACCCAGTATAGGCGACTAGGTAAGCCTTATCACATTGCGGAATTTAACAGTGCGGAAGTAAAACAGTAACAAACACTAGATAGAACGTGAAATGTATACGGTGCCACTTGGCACATATACTGCACACACCACTTCTGAAAGATAACATCCCGAAACCCGGATTCCCACGGTAAACACATGTCTAAGAGAAATGTAAATACAGATCTAATGTCTGAAATGTCTAATACAACGAAAATAATAAGGTACAGTACTGCTAACTAGGATAGAAAGGACAGAGACTCTCTGGTCTACGGACGCAGCAGTATATCTCAAGTCTTTGATAGCAAGCTCCGAACTCACATATGATATGCCTGGAAGGATGCACCTGGATCCGCACAAAAAAAGTGTGCAGAATAGTAGCATGAGTACACCACAATGGTACTCAGGAAGTGCCAAGCCTAACATCGGTGGAGTAGTGACGAGGAAGGTCCGGGCCCTATTGAGATGAACATAAGAAATATTATAGGAATAAAAGACAGTAGATAATGAAGTAAATCCCGAATATCTAGTAAGACAATAAGTAAAACGGAACTGGCTACAAATACAATCTACGAATACAAGAAAATGCACCAAAAGTCAGGATGCCATATGGAGTTCCGGGAATTGAAGGCGCAGTCCATTCTTACGAATGTCTGAGGATCTCCCGGGAATTGAACCTGTAGTTTGTCATACCATTATTAGAGGATCTCCCAGTAATTGAAACCGTAGTCCGTCATACTAATAACTGAGGATCTCCCGGGAATTAAACCCTTAGTCCGTCATACCAATAACAAAGGATCTCCTAGGAATAGAACCCGTAGTCCATCATACCAATAACAGAGGATCTCTCGGTAATTGAACCTGTAGTCCATCATATCAATAGCAGAGGATCTCCCAGGAATTGAACCCATAGTCCATCATATCAATAACAAAGGATATCCCGGGAATCGTACCCGTAGTCCATCATATCAATAGCATGGGATCTACTAGGAATCGAACCTGTAGTCCATTATATCAATAACAAGGGATCCCCCGGGAATCGAACCCGTAGTCCCAATTGTAAACACTTCACAACAATTCTATAGTTAACAGAAAGAAGCCAAGTACAGCAGCATGTAATGGTAGCCTAGCATGCTCACAAAGAAGAAAGATATTGCAATTCAATCAAATAGAACAAATAACTTACAAACATGCTTTTCTTAAGATAAAACAAGTGAAATTGTATTATTAATAGATAAAAAGGTGAAGAAACACACTCTAAGCAAGTCAAGAAAAGTATATTTTCAACAATGTAGCACAAGTACACGCCCGTCACCTCGCGCACAAGGCATTTAAATAATCAATAAAGATATCCGAAGGGGAGAGGTCCCAAACACAAAGTTAGACAAGCCACTTACC
This sequence comes from Nicotiana benthamiana, assembly GCA_034376525.1. Classification (NCBI taxonomy): domain Eukaryota; kingdom Viridiplantae; phylum Streptophyta; class Magnoliopsida; order Solanales; family Solanaceae; genus Nicotiana; species Nicotiana benthamiana. The sequence goes on along the minus strand of CM067328.1, from coordinate 76,787,844 downwards.
TCGAACTGGTACAAAACTGCTAAGAAACAATGCCCTTGCAATGAGTATATGACTCCGAGTGGCCCAAATCTATTCAAACCAATAACATATTAGAAATAATACCGCAAGTAACTAATTACACTGTTAAAATAATAGCTAAGGCACGAAAATAGGTGAAATGACTAAAACGCCCCTCGGGCCAATATCTCAGAATTGAATAATTTTTATATTTTCTGAAACCTCGTACTCTCACGAGTCTCCCATATAAAATTCTCCCAAATCGGAGGACAAATGCCACATTCAAATCATCAAAGTTAGGTCTAAGAACTTTACCCCAATTGTTTTTATCAAAATCCGATATTAAAGCTTGAATTTGAGATTAGATTAGTGGGTAATAAACATAATAGAGTAAGGAATCACTGCCCAATGTTTGCCTCTGAAAATCCCTTGTAAAATCTCCCAAAACCGATCTCTCTAGCTTGAGTTTGATAAAAATGGAAGAACCCTCGTTTCTGTAAAGTTTATATCTTCCAAAGTATTTTCTTCAGTGCGATCGCATAAGAGGGGATGTGATCGCGTAGAGTAAAAATTGACGACCTTGAAAATGGTCTATGCAAACGCACGAAAGGGCTTGCGATCGCATAAGGATTGAAGCTGGTATTATGTGATCGCATCAAGATCTATGCGATCGCGTATAAGGAAATGGAACCTGGGGACCACAACCCAGTTAACTCAGTGCAATAGCAGGGGGTTGTATGCGATCGCAGACAAAGTGGGTTCAGATACTATGTGATCGCATGAGGGACATTGCAATCTCATTGAAGGAAAAAGTCCACCCATGAAGCTTCACTACGCAATCGCATGGATGAAGACGCGAGCACAGATAGTAAATGTCTACAACACGTATAGCTGAAAATCTGCAATTGTTTTCAACACAAGAACGCCCCGTTGGGCATTCGAAACACACCCGAGGCCCCCAGGACCTCAACCGAACCCACTAACCTATCCCACAACCTCATTCAAACTTGTACCAATCCATAAATCACCAAAAACAACGCCAGAAACGTGAATTAACCAATGATTTGAAGTTAAAAATTTAAAAACATAACCGAACTCGCTTTCGATTAAAAACCTAACAAAAATACGTCCGATTGACCTGAAATTTTTCACCCACGTTTCAAATGACATGACAGTGCTACATGAAACTTCTGAAATCCCTTTCCGACCCTCGGATAAAAAATTCACTATCGGACCGGAAACTTCAAAATTCGAACTTTCGGCATTTCTAGCCTAAACGAGTTACGGACATCCAAAATACATTCCGAACATGCTCCTAAACCCAAAATCACCTAACGGAGCTAACGGAACTATCGAATTTCCATTTTGAGGCCTTCTTGACATTGTTCTAAGTATGGGCGCTCTAATTTATTGACTAAGTGTCCCAAAACACAATGAATTCTATTACCGAACATCATGGTAAACCAAAATATCAGAAATGAACTTAGGGGTAGTAGTTAATGGGAAAATAGGGCGTAAATTCTAAAGACGACCAGACCGGTCATCACATCCTCCTACACTTAAACATTCGTTTGTCGTCGGACAACCATAGAGAACATACCTGAAGTTGCAAAAAGATAAGGGAATCGGCTGCGCATATCCCGCTCGTTCTCCCAAGTCGCCTCCTTGGCTGGCTAACCCCGAAATTGAACCTTTACTGAAGCTATATCCTTTGACCTGAGCTTTCGAAACTGCCTATCCAATATTTCCACTGGCTCCTTAACATAGGACAAGTAATTGTCTAACTGGACTGAAGTGAACGCAGAAACGTGAGACAGTTCACCGTGATACCTCTGAAGCATCGAAACATGAAATACTGGATGAACCCCGCCAAAGACAGAGGTATGGCAAGCTCATAAGCAACCTTCCCAATCTGCCTCTAAATCTCAAATGGGACAATGAACCTCAGACTCAACTTCCATTTCTTTCCGAAACCTTATGATGCCTTTCATAGGCGAGACCAGAAGCAAAACCCGCTCACCAACCAAAAAGGATACATCACGAACCTTCCGATCCACATAACTCTTCTGTCTGGACTAGGACGCATGGAGCCTATCCTGAATCACCTTAACCTTCTCAACCGCATCCTGAACCAGATCAGTGCCCAATCGCCTGGCCTCTCCCGGCTCGAACCAACCCACCAGGGATCTGCATCTCCTACCATAAAAGGCCTCATAAGGTGCCATCTGAATATTGGACTGATAACTGTTGTAGTATGAGAACTCAGCCAATGGCAAGGACTGATCCCAAGACCCTCTAAACTCAAGGCACCCACGGAGCATATCCTCAAGAATCTGGATAGTGCGCTCGGACTGTCCGTCCATCTGAGGGTGAAAAGCTATACTAACGGTCACCCGGGTACCCAACTCATACTGGACGGCTCTCCAGAACCGTGATGTAAACACTGAACCAATGTCTGAGATGATGAAAATGGAATACCATGCAGACGGACAATCTCCATGATATAAATCCCTGCTAACCGCTCTGTTGAGTAAGAAGTACCCAGTGGAATGAAACGAGCGGACTTGGTCAGTCAATCCATAGCAACCCATATAGAATCAAACTTCCTCGCCGTCAGAGGGAGACCAGTCAACAAGATCATTAGTGATATTCTCCCATTCCACTTCGTATCTCCATCTGCTGGAGTAACCCTCCGAGTCTCTGGTGCTCAGCCTTTACCTGCTGACAATTGAGGAATCTAGCTACAAACTCCACTATGTCCTTCTTCATCATCCTCCACCCGTAATGCTGCCTCATATCTTGATGCATCTTCGTGGCGCCAGGATGGATGGAGTACCGCGAGCTATGGGCATCAGTCAATATCAACTCCCGAATATCATCAACATCGAGCATACAAATCCGCCCTTGCATACACAATACCCCGTCATCTGCAATTGTCACATTCTTAGCCTCTCCTTGCAGAACTGTGTCCCTAAGGACAAGCAAATGAGGGTAATCATGTTGCCGCTCCCTGATACGATCAAACAATGAGGACCGAGAAACCACACATGCTAACCGACTGGGCTCCGAAAGGTTCATTCTCACGAACTGACTGGCTAGAGCCTGAATATCCATCACCATAGGTCTGTATGAAGCTGGTAAATATGCCAAACGCCCTACACTCAGCGCCTAACGACTGAAGGCATCGGCTACCACAGTGGCCTTTCCCGAGTGATAAAGAAGAGTAATATCTTAATCCTTCAGTAGCTCCAACCATCTTCTCTAGCGCAAGTTCAGATCCTTTTTCTTGAATAAGTGCTAAAAACTCCGATGATCTGTATAAATCTCACAAGGCACTACATACAAACAACGACGCCAGATCGTCAGGGCGTGAACAATAGCAGCGAACTTAAGGTCATGGACAGGATAGTTCTTTTCATGCAACTTCAACTGTCTGGACACGTAGGCAATCACCCTACCATCCTACATCTACACCGCTGCAAGTCCAATTCGTGAGGCATCATAATAAATCGTATAGGACCCCGCACCAGTAGGGAAAATGAGAATAGGGGCTTATGTCAATGCCGTCTTGAGCTTTTGGAAGCTCGCCTCACACTCGTCTGACCACTGAAAAGGAGTACCCTTCTGGGTCAAATCTAGTCGTAAGGGGTGCAATCGACTAGAACCCCTCCACAAAACAATGGTAACTTTTCACCAAGCCAAGGAAACTGCGGATCTATGAAGCTGAGGAGGGTTTGGGCTAACTCTGCGCAGCCTGAACCTTCTTTGGATCTACCCGGATGCCCTCACTTGATACCACATGTCCTAGGAATGCCACAGAACTCAACCAGAACTCACATTTTGAGAATATTGCATATAATTTCATTTCTCTCAGGGTGTGAAGCACTATCCTCAGGTGCTGCTCATGATCTTCCCAGCTCCGAGAGTATACAAGAATATCATCTACGAAAACAATGACAAACTAGTCGAGATAGGTGAATACACTATGCATCAAATGCATAAAAACTACAGGGGCGTTGGTCAGCCCAAATGACATGACAAGGAACTCTTAATGACCATACCGAGTCCTGAAAGAGGTCTTCAGGATATCCGGCTCCCAGATCTTTAGCTGGTGATAACCTGAGTGCAAATCATGCTTAGAAAACATCTGTGCGCCCTGAAGCTGGTCAAATAGATCATCAATACGAAGCAAAGGATATCGGTTCTTCACTGTAAATTTGTTCAACTGATGATAATCGATACACATGCGCGTAGAACCATACTTTTTCTTTACAAACAAGACAGGGCACCCCATGGTGAAACACTGGGTCAAATAAAACCCTTATCAAGCAATTCCTGTAACTAATCCTTCAACTTCTTTAACTCAGGAGGAGCCATACGGTAAGGAGGAATAGATATGGGCTGAGAGCCCGACAACAAATCAACACCAAAATTGATGTCAGGATTGGGCAGCATGCCTGGAAGATCAGCTGGTAACACATAGGGGAAATCCCGTACTACTGGAACAGATTCAACAGAAGGGGTATCAACACTGACATCTCTCTCATGGGCTAAGTACGTGGCGCACCCCTCAACCATACACTGAGCTTTAAGGAAGGATATAACTCTACTGGGAGTGTGATCAAAAGTACCACTCCACTCAATATGAGGAATGCCCAGAGCGTCACGGTCTTACCGTGACAATCCAGAATAGCATAATGGGGCGAGAACCAGTCCATGCCCAAGAAAATATCAAAATCAACCATATCAAGTAATAAAAGATTCGCTCTGGTCTCAAAACAACGAATAGTAACAAAACACAACTGATATACGGGGTCCATAATAAGGGAATCTCCCACGGTAGTAGAAACATAAACAGGAGAGCTCAAGGTCTCTCGGGCTATACCCAAATGCAGAGCAAAATAAGATGACACATAACAATAAGTAGAGCGTGGGTCGAATAGAACTGATGCCTCTCTGTGACTAATTAAAATAATACATGAGATAACAGAATTGGAGGCGACAGCCTCGGCACGAACAGGAATGGCATAAAATCTGGCCTGACCCCTACCTCGAGGGTGACCTCTATCTCCTAGATCTCCACCTCAGGCTGGCTGGGCAGGTGGGGTGGCACATGGAGCTGGAACAATAGCCTGCTGACCTTGTGGAGCATGCTGAGGCTATGGAGTCTGAGAAGGCACACCCTTCCCCTATCTGGGGCACTCTCTATCAAAGTGGCGGGTATCCCCGCACTGATAACAAGCTGTGGGAGGGCGTGGTGGCTGTGACTAACTGGATCCACCCCTGCTAGACTGACCTCTGGAGGTACCCTGCGCAGGAGGCGCGTTATAATTCGGAGGTGCATAATAAGGCTCTTGAGACCTGGGAGGAGCTGGAGTACTGCCGGATGAAGGAAGATCTGAGTGAAGTGGGCGACCCTTATAACCCCTACCATGACGTCCTGCTCCTAAAGTACCGGTTTCGGAGGCTCTGGGAAAAGACTCCCTCTAAAACATGTCTGAAAGCTGAGTCCAAGTCAGGGAGGCAGCCTCGTCCGGGCTGTCTAACTCAAAGGTGCGCCACCAGTTATTGGCGGATCTCGAAGCGGGAAAGCTGCAAAGGAAACCCCACTCGAAGCAGTAATACCCATGGTGCGGAAAATGCGATGACAATCCTCCAAAAACCCCAATGCATCATCTGTATCTAGTATGCTGAAAATAGGAGGGTCATGCATCTTAAACCGGTCCAATCTACACTACTCATCCTTTGAAGCAGCTGCCCCATTCTCGGGCTGAACCGGTACCGCAGGCTGGGCAGGAATAATATCTGGAATCGGTCCCATATGCACCCTCTGCTCTGGAGTGTGGGAAGCAAGAGTCTGGGCTTCTCCCTCGGCCTGGGACGTAGCTGCAGGAGGTGGAAGCAACCCCGCCTGCAACAGCAGTGTATACATGCTCATAAACTACGCCAATGCCTCCTGATTAGCTGGAGTAGTGGTGGCTATGGGCGTCTCTGGTGTCTGAGTCCGGACTGGGTCTTTTGGTGGCACCTCGACGGCTGCTCGCGCAAGTGCTCTGGCTGCACCCCGCGCATGTACATGACCCTGCCCCAGCCCCTGCCCTTTGCTGTTGCCTGAGGGGTGCGGGTGCCTAATCATCCCGGGTCGTGCGTGTCCTCACCATCCGCGAGTGAATAGAAGATAGAAGTTTAAAATAGGTGTCAAAAACATAGCACGACAAGGAATTCAATGAAGTGAAGATTTTTCCTAAATAGTTACATATCTCTCGTAGATAAGTACAGACGTCTCTGAACCGATCAACGAGATTCTAATAAACTAGCCTGTGTCCCGTGACTCCTATGAATCTAGAGCTCTGAAAACAACTTGTCACGACCCTAGTTCACCAATTGTGAACCTGTCATGACGTCATCCAGCCTTTGCGATTAGGTAAGCCTTATCACATCGCAAAATTTAACAGTGCGGAAGTAAAACAATAACAAACACTAGATAGAACATGAAATGTATACGGTGCCACTTGGCACATACACTGCACACACCACTTCTGAAAGATAACATCCCAAAACCCGGAACCCCACGGGCCACACAGGTCTAAGAGAAACGTAAATACAACTCTAATATCTGAAAATTCTAATACAATGAAAAGTAATAAGGAACAGTACAACTAACTAGGATAGAATGGACGGAGACTCTCTGGTCTGCGGACGCAGCAGTATGCCTCAAGTCTCTGATTGCAAGCTCCAAACTCACTGATGATACGCGTGGCCAGATGTACCTGGATCTACACAACAAAGGTGTGCAGAAGAGTAGCGTGAGTACACCACTACGGTAGACAGTAAGTTCCACGCCTAACCTCGGTGAAGTAGTAATGAGGAAGGTCGAGGCCCTACTGAGGTGAACATAAGAAATGTAATAGGAATAAAACAAAGTAGATAATGAAGTAAATATCGAATATCTAGCAAGACAAAAAGTAAAACAGAACCGGCGACAAATACAATCTATGAATACAAGAAAAATCACTCAAAAGTAAGGATGCCATATGGAGCACCGAGAGTTGAACCAGCAGTCCATACTTACCAATAACTGAGGATCTCCCGGGAATTGAACCCGTAGTCTGTCATACCAATATCAGAGGATCTCCCAGGAATTGAACCCGTAGTCCTTCATACTAATAATAGAAGATCTCCCGAAAATTGAACCCGTAGTCCGTCATACCAATTAAAGAGGATATCCCGGGAATTAAACCCATAGTCCATCATACCAATAACAGAGGATCTCCCGGGAATTGAATCCATAGTCCATCATATCAGTAGGAGAGGATCACCCGGGAATTGAGCCCGTAGTGCATCAAATATAGGATCTCTCGGGAATTTAACCCGTAGTACATCATATCAATTGCAGGGGATCTACCGGGAATCGAACCCGTAGTCCATCATATCAATAACAGGGAGATCTTCCGGAAATCAAACCCGTAGTAGTCCCAATCGTAAGAACTTCACAACAATTCAATATTTAACAGAAAGAATCCAAGTACAACAACATGTATAAGTCTAGAGCCTTGCATGCTCACAAAGAGGACATATATTGCAATTTAGTCAAATAGAGCAAATAAATTACTAACATGTTGTTCCTATGTTAAAACAAGTGAAATTGCTTTTTTAATAGTTAAATAAGTGAAGAAACATAGTCTAAACAAGTCAAGCAAAGTAGATTTTCAACAACTAGCACAAGTACACGCCCGTAACCTCGCGCACAAGGAATTTAAACAATCAATAAAGATATACTAAGGGGAGAGGTCCCAAACACAAAGTTAGACAAGCCACTTACCTCGAACCCATACAAAACAACTAAGAATGAATGCCCTTGCCACGAGCATCTGACTCCGAATGGCCCAAATCTATTCAAACCAATTACATATTTCAAGTAACATCGCAAGTAACTAATTGCACTGTTAAAATAATAGCTAAGGCGCAAAAATAGGTGAAATGACTAATATTTACCTCAGGCCAACGTCTCGGAATCAAATAATTTTTACATTTTCAGAAACCTCATACTCTCACGAGTCTAACCATATAAAATTCTCCCAAATCGGCTTTCAAATTCCCCTTATAATCATCAAAGTTAGGTCTAATAACTTAACCCCAATTTTTTTATATTCAAAATCCGAAATTAAAGCTTGAATTTGAGATTAGATAGCGGGTAACAATCATAATGGAGTAAGGAACCATTACACAATGTTTGCCACTAAAAATCCGACGAAAAATTCTCCCAAAATTGAGCTCTCTAGCTTGAGTTTGAAAAATATTGAAGAACCCTCGTTTTTGAAAAGTTTATAACTGCCCAGGTATTTTCTTCAGTGCGATCGCATAAGAGGGGATGCTATCACGTAGAGTAAAAATTGAAGGCCTTGAAAACGGTCTATGCGAACACATGAAAGGGCTTGCGATCGCGTATGGATAGCAGTTGGTCTTCTACGATCGCGTCATGAGCTATGCGATCCCGTATAAGGAAAAGTAACATGGGACCCTAGCCCAGTTAACTCAGTGCGATTGCAGGGGGTTGTATGAGATCGCAGACAAGGGGGTTTAGATACTATGCTATCGCATGAGGGACATTGCGATCGCATTGAAGGAATAAGGCCACCCATGAAGCTTCACTAGGAAATCGCATGGATGAGGATGCGAGCGCAGATAGTAAATGTCTGCAACACCCATAACTGAAAATCAGCAATTGTTTTCAACACAAGAACGCCCCGTTGGGTATTCGAAACTCACCGAGGCCCCCAGGACATCAACCAAACCCACGAACCTATCCCATAACATCATTCAAACTTGTACCAATCCTTATGTCACCTAATACAATTCCAGAAAAGTGAACTAACCAATGATTTGAACTTAAAATTTCAAAACTTAACCAAACTCGCTTTCGATTAAAAACCTAACAAAATTACGTCCGATTGACCTAAAACTTTGCAAGCACGTTCCAAATGACATGACGGTGCTACAAAAACATCTAAAATCCTGTTCTGACCCTCGGATCAAAAATTCACTATCGGATCAGAAACTTCAAAATTCATACTTTTGGCATTTCAAGCCTAAGCGAGTTACGGACATCCAAAATACATTCCCAACACGCTCCCAACCCCGAAATCTCCTAACGGAGCTTACGGAACCATCAGATTTCCATTTCGAGGTAATCTTTACATTGTTCCGATTACGGACCATTTTCCAACACGTAAGCTCTCATTTAAGGACTAAGTGTCCTAAAACACTCTGAATTATATAACCGAACATCCCGGCAAACCAAAATAGCAGAAACGAACATAGGGGAAGTAGTTAATGGGGAAACAGGGCATAAATTCTAAAGATGACCAGTCGGTTCATCACATCCTCCAAAAGTTAAACTTTCGTTCGTCCTCGGACAACCATAGAGAACATACCTGAAGTAGCAAAATGATGAGGGTATCGGCTGCGCATATCCCGCTTGGTCTCCCAAGTTGCCTCCTTTGCCAGCTGACCCTAAAATCGAACCTTTACTGAAGCTATATCCTTTGACCTGAGCTTTCGAACCTGCCTGTCCAATATTGCCACAGGCTCCTCATTATAGGACAAGTCATTGTCCAACTGGACTGAAGTGAACTCCAACACGTGAGACGGATCACCGTGATACCTCTGAAGCATAGAAACATGAAATACTGGATGAACCCCAGCAAAAAAGGGAGGTAAGGCAAGCTAATAAGCAACCTTCCCAATCTGCCTCAAAATATCAAATGGGCCAATGAACCTCGGACTCAACTTCCCATTCTTTCCAAACCTTATGATGCCTTTCATAGGCGAGACCCGAAGCAAAACCCACTCAGCAACCATAAAGGATACATCACAAAACCTTCCGGTCCGCATAACTGTTCTATCTTGACTATGACGCATGGAGCCTATCCTGAATCACCTTAACCTTCTCAACCGCATCCTGAACTAAATTAGTGCCCAATAGCCTGGCCTGTCCCGGCTCGAACCAACTCACCGGGGATCAGCATCTCCAACCATAGAAGGCCTCATAAGGCGCCATCTGAATACTGGACTGATAATTGTTATTGTATGCAAACTCAGCCAACAGCAAGAACTAATCCCAAGACCCTTTAAACTCAATCACGCACGCACAGAGCATATACTCAAGAATCTGGATAGTGCGCTCGAACTGTCTTTCCATCTATGGGTGAAAAGATGTACTCACAGTCACCTGGGTACCCAACTCATGCAGGACGGCTCTCCAGAACCGTGATGTAAACACTGAACCCCTGTCTGAGATGATGAAACTGGAATACCATGCAGACGGACAATCTCCTTGATATAAATCCCTGCGAACCGCTCCGCTGAGTAAGAAGTACCCACTGAAAAATGAGGGGACTTGGTCAGTCGATCCAAAACAACCCATATAGAATCAAACTTCCTCGCCGTCAGAGGGAGACCAGTCAACAAAATCTATCGTGATATTCTACCATTCCACTCCAGAATCTCCAACTGATGGAGTAACCCTCCTAGTCTCTGGTGCTCAGCCTTTACTTGCTAACAGTTGAGGCATCTAGCTACAAACTCCACTATGTCCTTCTTCATCCTCCTCCACCAGTAATGTTGCCTCATATCCTGATAGATCTTCGTGGCACCAGGATGGATGGAGTACCGCGAGCTATAGGCCTCAGTCAATATCAACTCCCGAATATCATCAACATCGGGCATACAGATATCCGCCCTTGCATACTCAATACCCCGTCATCTCAAATAGTCACAAACTTAGCATTGCCTTGCTAAACTGTGTACCTGAGGACAAGAAAATGAGGGTCATCATATTGCCACTCCCTGATACGATCAAACAATGAGGACCGAGAAACCACACAGGCTAGAAATCGTCTGGGCTCCGAAAGGTACAATCTCACGAACTGACTGGCTAGAGCCTGAACATCCATCGCCATAGGTCTTTCTGAAGCTGGTAAATATACCAAACTCCCTAAACTCTCCGCCCGACAACTCAAGGCATCGGCTACCACATTGGCCTTTCCGGGTGATAAAGAATAGTAATATCATAATCCTTCAGTAGCTCCAACCATCTCCTCTGGTGCAAGTTCAGATCCTTTTGCTTGAATAAGTGCTACTAGCTCCGATGATATGTATAAATCTAACAAGGCACACCGTACAAATAATGACGCCAGATCTTCAAGGCGTGAACAATAGCAGCTAACTCAAGGTCATGGACAGGATAGTTCTTTTCATGTACCTTCAACTGTCTGGACGGGTAGGCAATCACCCTACCATCCTGCATCTACACCGCTCCAAGTCCAACTCGTGAGGCATCACAATAAACCATATAGCACTTCGAACCAGAATGAAAAAATCAGAATAGGGGCTTAAGTCAAAGCCGTCTTGAGCTTTTGGAAGCTCGCCTCACACTCGTCTGACAACTGAAAAGGAGTACCCTTTTGGGTGAATCTAGTCATAAGGGCTGCAATCGACGAGAACCCGTCCACAAAACAATGGAAATTCCTCACCAAGCCAAGGAAACTACAAATCTATGAAGCTGAGAAGGGCCTGGGCTAACTCTGCACGGCCTGAAACTTCTTCGAATCTACTTGAATGCCCTCACTTGATACCACATGTCCTAGGAATGCCACAGAACTAAACCAGAACACACATTTTGAGAACTTTGTGTATAATTTCTTTTCTCTCAGGGTTTGAAGCACAATCCTTAGGTGCTGATCATGATCTTCCCGGCCCCGAGAGTATACAAGAATATCATCTTTGAAAATAATGACAAATGAGTGAAGATAGGTCCTGAATACACTGTGCATCAAATGCATAAAAGCTACTGGCACGTTGGTCAGTGCAAATGACATGACAAGGAACTCGTAATGACCATACTGAGTCCTAATTGCAGTCTTCAGGATATCCGGCTCCCAGATCTTTAGCTGGTGATAGCCTGAGCACAAATCAAGCTTAGAAAACACATGTGCGCCCTAAAGCTGGTAAAATAGATCATCAATACGAGGCAAAGGATATCGGTCCTTCACTGTAACTTTGTTCAGATGTCGATATTCGATACACATGCGCGTAGAACCATACTTTTCTTTACAAACAAGACAGGAGCACCCCATGGTGAAACACTAGGTCGAATAAAACCCTTATCAAGCAATTCCTATAACGGATCCTTCAACTCCTCTAACTCAGGAGGAGCCATACGGTAAGGAGGAATAGATATGGACTGAGTGCCCGGCAACAAACCAACACTAAAATCGATGTACCGATTGGGCGGCATGCCTGGAAGATCAGCTGGTAACACAAAGGGGAAATCCCGTACTACTGGAACAGATTCAACCGAAGGGGTATCAGCACTGACATCTCTCTCATGGGCTAAATACGTGGCGCACCCCTTCTCAACCATACACTGAGCTTTAAGGAAGGATATAAATCTACTAGGAGTGTGATCAAAAGTACCACTCCACTCAATATGAGGAATACCCGAAGCGTCACGGTCTTAGCGTGACAATCCATAATTGCATAATGGGGCGACAACTAGTCCATGCCAAAGAAATATAAAAATCAACCATATCACGTAATAAAAGATCCGCTCTAGTCTAAAAACCACAAATAGTTACAAAACACAACTGATATACGCGGTCCACAATAAGGGAATGTCCCACGGTAGTAGAATAATAAATAGGAGTGGTCAAGGTCTCTCGGGAAGTACCCAAATGCAGAGCAAACTAATCTGACACATAACAATAAGTAGAGCCTGGATTGAGTAGAACTGATACCTCTCTATGACTAATTAAAATAATACTTGTGATAACAGAATTGGAGGCGACAGCCTCGGCACGATCAGGAATGGCATAAAACTGGCTCGGCCCCTATCTCGAGGGCGACCTCTATCTCCCTAATCTCCGCCTCTGGCTGGCTGGGCAGGTGGGGTGGCAGCTAAAGCTGGAAAAATGGCCTGCTGACCCTGTGGAGCATGCTGAGGCTATGGAGTCTGAGAAGGAACACCCTTCCCATGTCTGGGGCACTCTCTATCCAAGTGGCGGGTATCCCCGCACTCATAACAAGATCTCTGGGAGGGCGTGGTGGCAGTGACTGACTGGATCCACCCATTCTAAACTGACCTCTAGTGGTACCCTGCGCAGGAGGCGCGTTATAAATCGGAGGTGCATAATAAGGCTCTTGAGATCTGGGATGAGCTGGAGTACTGTTGGATGAAGGAAGAGCTGAGTGAAACGGGCGACCCGTATAGCCCCTACCATGACGTCCTACTCCAAATGTACGGGTAGCGGAGAAATGACCAGACTCTCGAGATCTTTTGGCCTCTCTCTCATGTCGCTCTCTGGCATGCACACCCTCTATCCTCCTGGCAATACTAACCACCTGCTGATAGGGTACACCCCTCTCCAACTCTCGCACCATGCCAAACCTAATGGAAGGAATAAGACCCTCGATAAACCTGCGAACCCTCTCATGAATAGTAGCCGTCAAAGCAGGCGTATGCCTGGCCAACCTAGTATAACGGATGGCATACTCAAAAAAAGTCATAGGGCCCTAGCGCAAGTGCTCAAACTCCGCACGCCATGCATCTCGGAGGCTATGGGAATAAACGCCTTCTGAAACATGTCTGAAAGTGCAGTCCAAGTCAGGGAGGCAGCCTCGTTTGGGCTGTCTATCTCAAAGGTGCGCCACCAGTCATAGGCGGCTCCCGAAGCGGGAAAGCTGCAAAGGAAACCCCACTCGAAGCAGTAATACCCATGGTGCGGAAAATGCAATGACAATGCTCAGAAAACACCAAAGCATCATCTCTATCTAGTCCGTTGACAATAGGAGGGTCACGCTTTTTAAACCGCTCCAATCTACACTGCTCATCCTACGAAGTAGGTGCCCCATTCTCGGGCTGAAGCAGTACTGCAGCCTGGGCAGGAATAATATCTGGAATCGGTCCCATATGCACCCTCTGCTTTGGAGTGTGGGTTGCGAGAGTCTGGGCTCCTCCCCGGCCTGTGACGTAGCTGCAGGAGGTGGAAGCAACCCTGCCTGCAACAATGTTGTAGACATGCTCATAACCTACGCCAATGCCTCCTGAACAGCTGGAGTAGTGGTGGCTGTGGGCGTCTCTGGTGCCTGAGTCCTGACTGGGTCCACTGGTGGCACCTCAGCGGCTGCTCGCGCAGGTGCTGTGGCTTCACCCCGCGCATGTCCATGACCCTGCCCCGGCCACTGCCCCTAACTGTTGCATGAGGGTTGCGGGTGCCTAATCATCTCGGGTCATGTGTGTCCTCACCATCTGTGAGAGAAAAGAAGATAGGAGTTTAGAATAAGTGTCAAAAACAGAGCACGACAAGGAATTCAATGAAGTGAAGATTTTTCCTAAATAGTTACATACCCTCTCGTAGATAAGTACAGACGCCTCCGCACCGATCAACTAGACTCGATTAAACTAGCCTGTGTCCCGTGACTTCTATGAACCTAGAGCTCTGATACCAAATTGTCATGACCCTAGTTCACCAATTGTGAACCTGTCATGACGGCACCCTGTCTTCGCGACTAGGTAAGGATTAACACATCGCAGTATTTAACAGTGCGGAACTAAAACAATAACAAACACTAGATAGAACATGTAATGTATACGGTGCCACTTGGCACATACACTGCACACACCACTTCTGAAAGATAACAACCCAAAACCCGGAACCCCACGGGCAATCAGGTCTAAGAGAAACGTAAATACAGCTCTTATATCTGAAAAGTCTAATACAATGAAAAGTAATAAGGAATAGTACTGCTAACTAGGATAGAAAGGACAGATACCCTCTGGTATGCGGACACAGTAGTATACCTCAAGTCTCTGATAGCAAGCTCCAAAATCACTGATGATACGCGTGTCCAGATTTGCCTGGATCTACACAACAAAAGTGTGCAGAAGAGTAGCATGAGTACACCACTACGGTACTCAGTAAGTGCCAAGCCTAACCTCGATGGAGTAGTGACGAGGAAGGTCGAGGCCCTACTGGGATGAACATAAGAAATATAATAGGAATAAAACACAGTAGATAATGAAGTAAATATCGAATACCTAGCAAGACAATAAGTAAAATGGAACCGGCAACAAATACAATCTACGAATACAAGAAAAATCACTCAACAGTAAGGATGCCATATGGAGCACCGCGAATATTCACTATCGGACCGGAAACTTCAATATTCTAACTTTCGGCATTTCTAGCCTAAGCGAGTTACGGACATCCAAAATACATTCCCAACACGCTCCCAACCCCGAAATCTCCTAACGGAGCTAACCGAACCATCGGATTTCCACTTCGAGGTCGTCTTTACATTGTTCTGATTATGGACCATTTTCCAACATGATTATTAAAGGACTAAGTGTCCCAAAACACTCTGAATTCTATTACCGAACATCCTGGCAAACCAAAATAGCAGAAATGAACTTACGGGAAGTAGTTAATGGGGGAAACAGAGCGTAAATTCTAAAGATGACCAGCCGGTTCATCATGTCCTCCTACACTTAAACATTCGTTCGTCCTCAGACAACCATAGAGAACATACCTGAATTAGAAAAAAGATGAGGGTATCGGCTGCTTATATCCCGCTCGGTCTCCCAAGTCGCCTCCTTGGCCGGCTGACCCCAAAATTGAACCTTTGCTGAAGCTATATCCTTTGAGCTGAGCTTTCAAACCTGCCTATCCAATATTGCCACTGGCTCCTCAATAAAGGACAAGTCATTGTCCAACTGGACTGAAAAGAACTCCAACACGTGAGACGGGTCACCGTGATACCTCTGAAGCATAAAACAATGAAATACTGGATCATTAGCAACCTTCCCAATCTGTCTCAAAATCTCAAATGGGCCAATGAACCTCGGACTCAACTTCCCATTCTTTCCAAACCTTATGATGCCTTTCATTGGCGAGACCCGAAGCAAAACCCACTCACCAACCATAAAGGATACATCACAAACCTTCCGGTCCGCATAACTCTTCTGTGTGGACTAGGACGCATGGAGCCTATCCTGAATCACCTTAACCTTCTCATCTGCATTCTGAACCAAATCAATGCCCAATAGCCTTGTCTCTCCCGGCTCGAACCAACCCACCGGGGATCTGCATCTCCTACCATAGAAGGCCTCACAAGGCGCCATCTTAATATTGGACTGATAACTGCCGTTGAATGCAAACTCAGCCAATGGCAAGAACTGATCCCAAAACCCCATATAATCAATCATGCATGCACGGAGCATATCCTCAAGAATCTTGATAGTGCGCTACGACTGTCCGTCCATCTAAGGGTAAAAAGCTGTATTCAGAGTCACCTGGGTACCCAACTCAAGCTGGAAGGCTCTCCAGAACTGTGATGTATACACTGAACCCCTGTCTGAGATAATGAAACTGGAATACCATGCAGACGGACAATCTCCCTGATATAAATCCATGCTAACCGCTCCATTGAGTAAGAAGTACCCACTTGAAAATGAGGGGACTTGGTCAGTCGATCCACAACAACCCATATAGAATCAAACTTCCTCGACGTCAGAGGGAGACCAATCAAGAAAATCTATAGTGATATTCTCCCATTCCACTCCAGAATCTCCATCTGCTGGAGTAACCCTCCCTTTCTCTGGTGCTCAGCCTTTACCTGCTAACAGTTGAGGCATCTAGCAACAAACTCCACTATGTCCTTCTTCATCCTACTCCACTAGTAATGCTGCCTCATATCCTGATACATCTTCGTGGCACCAGGATGGATGGAGTACCGCGTGCTATGGGCCTCAGTCAATATCAACTCCCGAATATCATCAATATCGGGCATACAGATCCGCCCTTGCATACTCAATACCCCGCCATCTCCAATAGTCACATCCTTAGCATCACCTTGCTAAATTGTGTCCTTGTGGGCAAGAAAATGAGGGTCATCATATTGCCACTCCTTGATAAGATCAAATAATGAGGACCGAGAAACCACACAGGCTAGAAACCGACTGGGATCCGAAAGGTTCAATCGCACGAACTGACTGGCTAGAGCCTGAACATCCATCGCCAAAGGTCTGTCTGAAGCTGGTAAATATGCCAAACTCCCTAAACTCTCCGCCCGACGACTCAAGGCATCGGCTACTACATTGGCCTTTCCCGGGTGATAAAGAATAGTAATATCATAATCCTTCAGTAGCTCCAACCATCTCCTCTGGCGCAAGTTCAGATCCTTTTGCTTGAACAAGTGCTACAAACTTTGAATCTCACAATGCACACCGTACAAATAATGACGCCAGATCTTCATGGCGTGAACAATAGATGCTAACTCAAGGTCATGGACATGATAGTTCTTTTCATGTACCTACAACTTTCTGGATGCGTAGGCAGTCACCCTACCATCCTACATCTACACCGCTCCAAGTCAAACTCATGAGGCATCACGATAAACCATATGAGACTTCAAACCAGTAGGCAAAAATCAAAATAGGGGCTTAAGTCAAAGCCGTCTTGAGTTGGAAGCTCTCCTCACACTCGTCTGACCACTGAAAATGAGAACCCTTCTGGGTGAATCTAATCATAAAGGTTTCAATCGACAAGAACCCCTCCACAAAACAACGCTAATTCCTCACCAAGCCAAGGAAACTGCAGATCTATGAAGCTGAAAAGGGCATGGGCTAACTCTGCGCAGCCTGAAACTTCTTCAGATCTACCCGAATGCCCTCACTTGATACCACATGTCATAGGAATGCCAGAGAACTCAACCAGAACTCACATTTTGAGAACTTTGCATATAATTTCTTTTCTCTCAAGGTCTGAAGCACTATCCTCAGCTGCTGATCATGATCCTCCCGGCTCCGAGAGTATACAAGAATATACTCTATGAAAACAATGACAAATGAGTGAAGATAGGTCCTGAATACACTGTGCATCAAATGCATAAAAGCTACTGGGGCGTTGGTCAGCCCAATGACATGACAAGGAATTCATAATGACCATACCGAGTCTTGAAAGCAGTCTTCAAGATATCCGGCTCCCAGATCTTTAGCTGGTGATAAACTGAGCGCAAATCAAGCTTAGAAAACACATGTGCGCCCTGAAGCTGGTCAAATAGATCATTAATACGAGGAAAACGATATATGTTCATCACTGTAACTTTGTTCAACTTACGATAATCGATACACATGCGCGTAGAACCATCCTTTTTCTTTACAAATAAGACAGGAGCACCCCATAGTGAAACACTGGGTCGAATAAAACCCTTATCAAGCAATTCCTATAACTGATCCTTCAACTCTTTTAACTCAGGAGGAGCCATGCGGTAAGGAGGAATAGATATGGACTGAGTGCCTGGCAACAAAAAAACACCAAAATCAATGTACCGATTGGGAGGCATGCCCGGAAGATCAGCTGGTAACACGTAGGGGAAATCCTGTACAACTGGAACAGATTCAACAAAAGGGGTATCAGCACTGATATCTATCTCATGGGCTAAATACGTGGCGCACCCCTTCTCAACCATACACTGAGCTTTAAGGAAGGATATAACTCTACTGGGAGTGTGATCAAAAGTACCACTCCACTAAATATGAGGAATACCCGGAGCGTCACGGTCTTAGCGTGACAATCCAAAATAGCATAATGGGGCGACAACAAGTCCATGCCAAAGAAAATATCAAAATCAACCATATCAAGTAATAAAAGATCCGCTCTGGTCTCAAATCCACGAATAGTAACAAATCACAACTGATATACGCGGTCCACAATAAAGGAATGTCCCAGAGTAGTAGAAACATAAACAGGAGAGCTAAAGGTCTCTCGGGCTGTACCCAAATACAGAGCAAAATAAGATGACACATAACAATAAGTAGAGCCTGGATAGAATAGAACCGATGCCTCTCTGTGACTAATTAAAATAATACATGTGATAACAGAATTGGAGGCGACAGCCTCGGCACGATCAGGAATGGCATAAAACTGGCCCCACCCCTACCTCGAGGGCGACCTCTATCTCCCTAATCTCCGCCTCTGGCTGGCTGGGCAGGTGGGGTGGCAGCTGGAGCTGGAACAATGTCCTGCTGACCCTGTGGAGCATGCTGAGGCTATGGAGTCTGAGAAGGCACACCCTTCCTATGTCTGGGGCACTCTCTATCCAAGTGGTGAGTATCCCCGCACTCATAACAAGCTCTGGGAGGGCGTGGTGGCAATTACTGACAGGATCCACCCTTGCTAGACTGACCTCTAGAGGTTGCCTGCACAGGAGGCACGTTATAAATCGGAGGTGCATAATAAGGCTCTTGAGACCTGGGAGGAGCTGGAGTACTGTTGGATGAAGGAAGAGCTGACTGAACTGGGCGACCTGTATAGCCCCTACCATGACGTCCTGCTCCTAATGTACGGGTACCGGAGAAATGACCAGACTCTCGAGACCTTTTGGCCTCTCTCTCATGTCGCTCTCTGGCATGCATACCCTCTATCCTCCTGGCTATACTCACCACCTGCTGATAGGGTATATCCATCTCCAAATCTCGCACCATGCCAGACCTAATGGAAGGAATAAGACCCTCGATAAACCTGCGAACCCTCTCACGAATAGTAGCCGCCAAAGCAGGCGCATGCCTGGACAACCTTGTATACCGGATGGCATACTCAGAAACAGCCATACGGCCCTAGAGCAAGTGTTCAAACTCCACACGCCATGCATCTCAGAGGCTCTGGGAACTAACGCCCTTTGAAACATGTCTGAAAGCTCAGTCCAAGTCAGGGAGGCACCTCGTCCCGGCTGTCTAACTCAAAGGTGCACCACCAGTCATAGGCGGCTCTCGAAGTGGGAAAGCTGCAAAGGAAACCCCACTCAAAGCAGTAATACCCATGGTGTGGAAAATGCGATGACAATGCTCAAAAAACCCCAAAGAATCATCTCTATCTAGTCCGCTGAAAATATAAGGGTCATGCTTCTTAAACCGGTCCAATCTGCACTGCTCATCCTCTGAAGTAGGTGCCCCATTATCGGGTTGAATCGGTACTGCAGCCTGGGCAGGAATAATATCTGGAATCGGTCCCATATGCACCCTGTGCTTTGGAGTGTTGGTTGCGAGAGTCTGGGATCCTCCCCCGGCATGGGACGTAGCTCCAGGAGGTAGAAGCAACCTTGCCTGCAACAGCGTTGTATACATGCTTATAACCTACGCCAATGCCTCCTGAACAACTAGACTAGTGATGGTTGTGGGCGTCTCTAGTGCCTGAGTCCTGACTGGGTCCGCTGGTGGCACCTCGGCGGCTACTCGCGCAAGTGCTGTGGCTGCACCCCATGCATGTCCATGACCCTACCCCGGCCCCTGCCCCTAGCTGTTGCTAGAGGGGTGCAGGTGAATAATCATCCCGGGTCATGCGTTTCCTCACCATATGTGAGAGAATAGAAGACATATGTTTAGAATAGGTGTCAAAAACATAGCACGACAAGGAATTCAATGAAGTGAAGATTTTTCCTAAATAGTTACATAGCCTTTCGTAGATAAGTACAGACTTCTCCGTACCGATCAACGAGACTCTAATAAACTGGCATGTGTCCCGTGACTCCTATGAACCTAGAGCTCTGATACCAACTTGTCACGACCCTAGTTCACCAATTGTGAACCTATCATGACGGCACCCAGTCTTCGGGACTAGGTAAGCCTAAACACATCGCAGTATTTAACAGTGCGGAAGTAAAACAATAACAAACACTAGTTAGAACATGAAATGTATACGGTACTAGTTAGAACATGAAATGTATACGGTGCCACTTGGAACATACACAACACACACCACTTCTGAAAGATAACATCCCAAAACCCTGAACCCAACAGGCAACACAGATCTAAGAGAAACGTAAATACAACTCTAATATCTGAAAAGTCTAATACAATGAAAAGTAATAAGGAACAGTACTGCTAACTAGGATACAAAGGACGTATACTCTCTGGTCTGTGGACACAGCAGTATACCTCAAGTATCTGATAGCAAGCTCCGAATCACTGATGATACTCGTGGCCAGATGTACCTAGATATGCTCAACAGAAGTGTGCAGAAGAGTAGCGTGAGTACACCACTACGGTACTCAGTAAGTGCCAACTCTAACCTCGGTGGAGTAGTGACGAGGAAGGTCGAGTCCCTACTAAGATAAACATAAGAAATATTATAGGAATAAAACACGGTAGATAATGAAGTAAATATCAAATATCTAGCAAGACAATAAGTAAAACGGAACCGGCGACAAATACAATCTACGAATACAAGAAAAATCACTCAAAAGAAAGGATGCCATATGGAGCACCGGGAATTGAACCCGCAGTCCATACTTACTAAATCTGAGGATCTCCCGGGAATTGAACCCGTAGTCTGTCATACAATAATCAAAGGATCTTCCAAGAATTGAACCTGTAGTCCGTCATGCCAATAATAGAGGATCTCCCGGGAATCAAACTCGTAGTCCATCATACCAATAGCAGAGGATCTCAAAGGAATTGAACCCATAGGCCATCATACCAATAATAGAGGATCTCCCGGGAATTGAATCCGTAGTCCATCATATCACTAGCAGAGGATCACTCGGGAATTGAACCAGCAGTCCATCATACCAATAATAGAGGATCTCTCGGGAATTTAATCCGTAGTACATCATATCAATAGCAATGGATCTACCGGGAATCGAACCCGTAGTCCATCATATCAATAACAGGGAGTTCTCCCGAGAATCAAACCCGTAGTCCCTATCGTAAGTACTTCACAACAATTCAATATTTAACAGAAAGAAGCCAAGTACAGCAACATGTAAAGGTCTAGAGCCTTGAATGCTCACAAGGAGGACATATATTGCAATTTAGTCAAATAGAGCAAATAAATTACTAACATGCTTTTCCAAAGTTAAAACAAGTGAAATTGCTTTTTTAATAGTTAATTGGTGAAGAAACATAGTCTAAACAAGTCAAGTAAAGTGGATTTTCAACAACTAGCGCAAGTACACGCTCGTCACATCGCGCACAAGGCATTAAGACAATCAATAAAGATACCCTAAGGGGAGAGGTCCCCAACACAAATTTAGGCAAGCCACTTACCTCGAACCGGTACGAAATCACTAAGAATCAATGCCCTTGCCATGAGTATCTGACTCCGAGTGGCCAAAATCTATTCAAACCAATTACATATTGCAAAAAACATCGCAAGTAACTAATTGCACTGTTAAAATAATGGCTAAGGCACGAAAATAGGTGAAATCACTAAAACGTCCCTCAGGCCAACGTCTCAGAATCGAATTATTTTTAGATTTTCAGAAACCTCATACTCTCACGAGTCTAACCATATAAAATTCTCCCAAATCGGAGTTCAAATTCCCCTTCAAATCATCAAAATTAGGTCTAAGAACTTTACCCCAATTTTTTTAATTCAAAAACCGAATTAGAGCTTGAATTTGAGATTAGATTAGCGGGTAACAATCATAATGGAGTAAGGAACCGTTACCCAACGTTTTCCTCTGAAAATCCCTCGAAAAATCTCCCAAAATCGAGCTCTCTAGCTTGAATTTGATAAAAATTGAAGAAACCTCGTTTTTGAAAAGTTTATAACTGCCCAGGCATTTTCTTCAGTGCGATCGCATAAGAGAGGATGCGATCACGTAGAGTAAAAATTGAAGGCCTTGAATATGGTCTATTCGAATGCAGGAAAGGGCTTGCGATCTCGTAAGGATAGAAGCTGGTCTTATGCGATCGCATCAAGAGCTATGCGATCGCGTATAAGGAAAAGTAACCTAGGGACCCCAGCCCAGTTAACTCTGTGCGATCGCAGGGGGTTGTATGTGATGGCGGGCAAGGGGTGTTCGGATACTATGTGATTGCAGGAGGAACATTGCGATCGCATTAAAGTAAAAAGGCCACCCATGAAGCTTCACTACGCGATCCCATGGATGAGGATGCGATCGCAGAGAGTAAATGTCTGCAAGACCTACAGCTGAAAATATGCAATTGTTTTCAACACAAGAATGCGCCATTGGCCATCCGAAACACAACCGAAGCCCCCGAGACCTCAACCAAAACAACGAACCTATCCCATAACATAATTCAAACTTGTACAAACCCTTAAATCACCTAAGACGACGCCAAAAACATAATTTAACCAATGTTGAACTTAAAAATTTCAAAACATAACCAAACCCACTTTCGATTAAAAACCTAACTAAAACATGTCCGATAGACCTGAAATTTCTACGCACGTCCCAAATGACATGACAGTGCTACAGCAACTTCCGGAATCCCGTTCCAACCCTTGGATGAAAAATACACATCGGAGCGAAAATTTCAAAATTCTAACTTTCGGCATTTCTAGCCTAAACGAGCTACGGACATCCAAAACACATTCTGAACACGCTCCCAACCTCAAAATCACCTAACGCGGCTAATAGAACCATCAGATTTCCATTTGGAGTTTGTCTTGAAACTGTTCTGATTACGGACCATTTTCCAACGCTTAAGCTCTAATTAAGGGACTCAATGTCCCAAAACACTGTGAATTCTTTTACCAAACATATCGGCAAACCAAAATAGTAGAAATTAGTTTAGGGGAAGTATTTAATGGGGAAACGAGGCATAAATTCCAAAGACGACCAGCTGGGTCATCACACTTTATCATGGTGAAAGTTATGAAAGAAAGATGCTGCTTCAAGGTACAGGGTTCGATTCCCAGGAACGGAATGTTTAAGTAGATCAACAAGTACCAGAAAAATACAATGATAAAATTGAGGAAATACTCTCTGAAGAGGTTTGAAAGTTGAATTCAATCCAACCTCTCCTCTATTTATAAAGAAAGGCACACGAAAATCGAAAAGGCATGATTCGAAAACTCGCGCGGGAAACCAAAACGTCACATCATGTCCTAAACCGCCTCGGGAGCAAATGCAATGATCACGCACGTGATCGATGATGTCATTCTAAAAAGAAGCCCTAAAAGGAGGTTATATGTCAATGGTGTAACACCTTCGCATACGTTCACGCCTTTTTAGACAATACCTATGGATACGACCAAATTTCTAGAAAGGTCAAGAACATATGTCTGTTCGTTGAAGACGCTTCTCGACTACGTCCCCAACAAATGGAGGGACTATCTGTATCGGGAAAATTTGGTTCCCTACGTCCTCATGCTATTTATGCACGTCCTTGGAATCAAGGTCGACCCCAGTAAGTGGACGGCCCGGTTAACACGACCCAAGACGACGTTGTTTGAATCTTTGACTCTTCCGTACACTGAAGCCACCAGCTTCTGTACTTTTCTTTGATTATTTCGAGGAAGGTCCCCTAAGATATAAAGAAGACCTTCCCTTTGTAAACTCTCTCATGTGTATTTTTCTACTAAGAATATACAACTTATTCTCTCTCTCTCTTGTGCAAAAATTATTACTTGTTCTATTATTCTTGCATCTTCAGATATCTACATCTCATTATTATCACCGATCTTAGCTCAAAAATACTCTCTATTTCACATTACGCTTGATTTCGATTTACCCTTTTATATTTTCGATTGATTCTTAGCTTAACAAGTATTCATTTAACTTTTTAGCCAAACAATCAGCTGGTTGGTTGATTTCCAAATAAACATATTGTACATATATCTTGACGTCCTAATTTTTTCAATAGAAATCTGGAGTCATCAATGATACTCATTTCGTCTTATTTTATACCACGGTATTTATCTTGACATGCATGAAATATTAATACTTTTTTTAAGCACATATCAATAGTTTTCTCAGAACTTATGAACTTAAATACGTGATGATATTTCTGTAGTAATAAAAGCACTCAAATATAAAATTTAAAGTCAAAGTATTTCATCTATATATATATAACAATTAAGTAGGCATTTGGCCATAAGTTTTGGAAAATTGTTTTGTTAGATTAAGCCGAGGGGAGAGTACAACGAATTTTGTACCTTGTTGATGCAGCAGAAACCGTTGGACTCACCACCGAAACACTTGCTCCAAATCCAACTTTGAATCACTAGGAAACAAAGTTAATCTTCCATCAATTAGATGTCCTTTCTTTTGTGTGTTTTTCGTTGAGAGAAGAAGGGAGTCAGAGAAAATTATTCCATTCTTAATGTACTATATTGTCTCCTTCAAATAAATAGGGAGAGAAATAGTTGTTGAGGAAGAAACCCACTACTCACCCACGATCAGTTTAGTGGAATGATTGGTCTTGTGGTAACTTCCCTTAACCTCTCTCCCTTATCTCTCCTAACCGGGTCAGGTCAGCCTTCATGGAGCGACCCATGACCCATAATCCAACATCTTTTACTTAGCTCATAGTGGGCTAGACCAGTGTCTTTGATACACTTTTCATACCGGCAAATAGTTGGTATGCCCTGCGACC
Source organism: Nicotiana benthamiana (assembly GCA_034376525.1). Taxonomy (NCBI): domain Eukaryota; kingdom Viridiplantae; phylum Streptophyta; class Magnoliopsida; order Solanales; family Solanaceae; genus Nicotiana; species Nicotiana benthamiana. The sequence continues at coordinate 76,762,445 of CM067328.1, read as the reverse complement.
ACAAAGAGCTATTAAATTCCAAAACCAATTAAACGTTGTAATAAAGCTCTATATAGAAATCCAATCATACATGGAAAGGATTCACTACTAGCATGAGGATATTATTACTCGCAATACCTTAGACTTCATTCTGTATTGCAATAGCTACTTATTCAATCCCTCATCCTCGAAAGGGGCAAACTCGAGTTCTCATATAAAATTGTATCCACAATTACACCCAATACCCTCATGGTAAGTGTAATGATCGATCGACATATGAATAAATGTCAAATTAATAATTTTTTTCACGGCCCAGATTTCACACCATCGGGAGTCGTGATGGTGCCTACTATAAGGAGCTAGGCAAGCCAATCTTTAAACCTTTTTAATTAACACTCGCAATAATATAGATAAAACAAAACAATTAAATAAAGCGGAAGTCTTTAAACTTATATAACTGAAAATAAAATGCGGAAGTCTGAATACACCCCTAACAGAGTCTGGTGTCACTACTCACGAACTACAATAAAGTATTAAAACAAAAGACTGAATGAAATATATCATTGTTTGTCTCGATATAAAGAAAACAAACTAATAAAAAGAAAGGGACTCCGGCCTGCGGACGTCAGCTAGGCTACCTCGCAAAGTCCCTTGACTAAAGGGTAGCTCCACGACTACAGTTGCGCTCCGTAAGCAGCTCCAGTATCTGCACATAAGTGCAGAGTGTAGCATCAGCACAAGCGGCCCCATGTGTAGGAAAGTGCCCGGCCTAACCCCAGCGAATTAGTGACGAGGCTAGACAGGACTTACAAATCAACCTGTGCAGTTCAATATATTTGTGCAATAATAGGAGAAGAATAGAAATTAAACAGTTAGAAATTCAGGTATAAGATCAACAGATAAGGAAAAAAAAGGAATTGAACTATAACATTAATTAAGGAGAACAGATAAATCATCAACTGCACGGCACCAACCTTCGTGCTTTTACTCTCATTCTCACCCAAATATAGTCAAATAAGGTGCAAGGCATTACCCTTCATTTTTTTCCTCACATAACTTTCATGTCGAGGCATAGAATGACCCTTCGTGCTCAATTAATCAAAACACGGCACGGAATGACCTTTCGTGCATAATTATCACAACATCAAACGGAATGACCCTTCGTGCATAAATATCAAAATATGGCACAGAATGACCCTTCGTGCACAATCACTCTACCTCACCAAATCAACAGTCTGAACCAATCAGGGTGAGGGAAATAAACAAGCAATATTAAACATCCCGGCAAGGGAGAGCAAACACAGTTAAGTCCCGACAACGGTACAACTAACATCTAAAATGTCCTGGCAAGGGAGAATATATATAATACATAAGTCCCGGCAGTTGAGCAACAACAATAATAATCTACAAGTCCCGGCAAGGGAGTAACTACAACACTTTCACTTTTGGTCACTTATTTCTCAATTGTCATATTCTCGTTCGAGCTAACGCTCCAATAATGTACCAATCATAATTCTTCCTCAAACGTTTTACATCATATGAAACATTTAAATTAAACAAGGAAGAGGTATCACAAAGATCCAAATAAACACAATTAAGACACACAGTCATGCTAGACTTCGGTGCATAGATACTCGTCACCATGCATATACACCTCAGTCCATATTTAACAATTAGCAAATAATATCCTAATCATATTCCCTCAAGCCAAAGCTAGAAAAAACACTTACCTCAGTCCAAAGAATAGCAATCAACCCTCATATACCGCCTTTCCTCTAAAATCTGACTCCGAAACAACAATATCTATGCATAATTCATTAAATAATATCAATAAAGACTCAATATCAAAATCCCATAGCCTAGAAATGATATCCCTAATATTCTTCCACAAATACAAAAATTTGACCCGGGCCCACATGGTCTAAACTCGAGGCTCGGACCAAAACCTGTTCACCCATTATCCCACGAGTTCAAATATATAATTATTTTTAAGATTTGACCCCGAATTGAGATTGAATCACAAAAAATCCCCAAAGCCTTAACTCTATCCAAAACCCCAATTTCTACTTTGATTTCATGAATTAGGACTAGGAATTTACTAATTGAAGAAGAAAAATGAAGGAATTAGGTGGTGAATTACTTCCCCAAGTGACCTTGAAGAAGGGGGACTTCAATGGTGTCCTAAGGCTTGAAGGAGAAAGGAGCTCGTGAAAAAAAGTGAAGGAAATCCCATGGGTACTGTATTGTTTTAACCATTAAAATCACTAGGCGTATTTACTCGATGCGATCACAAAAGGAGGCTTGCGATCGCATAGGGGAAGGAAAATTGACCACTACAACCGCAGAAGTAGTCATGCAAACGCATATAAGAAATGAGGCTGAAAATTCCAGGCTAGGTTTTGTGTTGTGCGATCGCGGGAGGGAGAGTGCATTTGCACTGAGGAAATTGGCCAAGCGATGCAATCTCGAAGAAGACTATGCAATCGCATTGAAAAAATGGGGACCCCAGGAAGCTCACACTATGTGATTGCAGGAAGCCTATGCGATCACATAGAAGGGATAACTGCGCAGCTTATTGCAGCAAATCTGCAGCATTCTCTAAGGCCAAAAATACCCTGAACCACCTTCGAAACACTTCTGAGCCCTTGGGCCCCTAACCAAACAGACATACTAACTCTATAACACCATACGAACTAACTCGAGCGATCAAATCGCCAAATTAATATCAAAATCAATAAATAAATCCTCAAAATCATCATTTTCATTTCAAAGTTCTTAAACTTCTAACATTAGATATTTAGGTTCGAAACACGTCAAGCAATATCCGATTTTGACCAAACTTCACATAGAGCGCTTAACACATATTTATGACGTGTACCGTGCGCCAGAACCAAAATACGGGCCCGATACCAATATTTCTAACCCATTTTCTTTTCAAATTTCATATCATTTTCTGAAAAACAATTTCATTCAAAATATTAATTTCTTGGGATCGGGACCTTTAATTCTGATTCCGGGAATACTCCCGAGTCCCATATTTTCATATGGACCCTCGGGAACCGTCACATTACAGGTCCGGATCTGTTTACACAAAATGTTCACAAAAGTCAACCTTAACCATATTAAAGCCACGATTTATCGAATTTCACATACTTAAACATAAAAGCTTTCCGGTTGCACGCTCGGACTACGTACACTAATCGAGGCAACTAAAAGTGAGGTTTTCAAGGCCTCGAAAGCGCAGAAGAAAGAGAAAAATAAGTGTGACCCCTTTAGGTCGTCAGATTCTCCAACTCTAAAAAACCGTTCATCCTCGAAAAAACAAAAGAAAGAAGTACCTGAGTCGAGAAATAGATGAGGATAACGGCTCCGCATATTAGACTCGGAATCCCAAGTTAATGCCTTAGGAGGCTGACCTCTCCACTGAAGACGCACTGAAAGAAAAATTTTTGAACTCAATTGTCAAACCTACCGGTCTAAAATAGTCACAGGCTCCTCTTCATAAGATAGATCCTCGTCCAATTGGATAGTCCTGAAATCTAACACGTGGTCTGGATCGCCGTGATACCTCCAAAGCATGGATACATGAAAAACTAGATGCACCGCGGACAAACTAGGATGCAAGGCAAGTTTGTAAGAAACCTCTCCCACACACTCGAGAATCTCAAATGGACCAATGAACCTTAGGGTAAGCTTTCCCTTCTTCTCGAATCTCACACGCCCTTCATAGGCGATACACGGAGCAACACTCGCTCACCAACCATGAAAGCAATATCTCAGATCTTGCGGTCTACATAACTCTTCTGCCTAGACTGAGCTATCCGAAGTCTATCCTGAATGATCTTGACCTTATCGAAGGCCTCATGAACAAGATCTGTACCCAATAACCGAGCCTCACCCGGCTCAAACCATCCCACTAGAGACTGACATCGCCTACCATATAACGCCTTATATGGATACATCTAAATGCTAGAGAGGTAGCTGTTGTTGTAGGAAAACTCTGCTAAAGACAAAAATTGGTCCCACGATCCTCCGAATTCAATAACACAGGCTCACAGCATATCCTCCAATATCTGAATCGTTCGCTCGAACTGACCGTCTGTCTGAGAATGTAATGCTACGCCAACTTGACCTGGGTGCCCAACTCCTACTGGACTGCTCTCTAGAAGCTCAAGGTAATCTGTGTACCACGATCCGAAATGATAGATACCGGCACCCCATGAAGACGAACAATCTCTCTGATGTAGAGCTCGGCTAACCTCTCCTAACAATAAGTGGCTGCCATAAGAATAAAATACGTTGACTTAGTCATCCTATCAACAATGACCCAAATCGCATCAAACTTCTTCCTAGTCATCGGAAGTCCCTAACAAAATCCATAGTAATCCTCTCTCACTTATATTCGGGAAGCTCAATCCTCTGAAATAAACCACCGGGCCTCTGATGCTCGTACTTAACGTTCTCACAATTCAAACATCGAGCCACATATGCAACAATATCTTTCTTCATTTTACGCCACAAGTAGTGCTGTCTCAGATCATGATACATCTTCGTGGCACCCAGGTAAATAGAATACCGAGAACTATGGGCCTCCTCTAGGATCAACTCTCAAATACCATCAACATTGGTCATGCACACTCGCCCCTGCAATCTCAGAACACTATCACCATCTAAGGTCACCTTCTTGGCACCTCAATGCTGCACCGTGTCTCTCAGGACAAATAAATGGGGATCATCAAACTACCGCTTGCGGATACGCTTCGACAACGACGAACGAGCGACTGTGCAAGCCAACACACTACTAGGCTCAGAAATATCCAACTTCACAAATAGATTGGCCAAGGCCTGAACATCCAAAGTAAGCGGTCTCAGGCTGACCAGAATATAGGCAAGGCTACCCATGCTGGCGGACTTCCTACTCAATGCATCGGCCAGCATATTGGCCTTCCCCGAGTGGTATAAGATAGTAACATCATATTCTTTCAACAACTCCACCCTGCTCCTCCACCCTAAATGCAACTCCTTTTACTTGAACAAGTACTGAAAGCTCTTTTGATCCGTGTACACCTCACATCTCACACCATATAGATAATGTCTCCAATTCTTCAAAGCATGACCAATGGCTACCAACTCTAGATCTTGAACTGGATAATTCTTCTCGTGGATGTTCAGCTGCCTCAAAGCATAGGCTATAACTTTGCCATTGTGCATCAATACTGCACCAAGCCCTATACGGGAAGCATCACAATAAACAGTATAAGGCCCTGATCCCATGGGCAAAACCAACACCGGTGTCATAGTCAGAGTTGTCTTGAGCCTCCGAAAGATCACCTCACACTCATCTGACCATCTGAACAGGGCACTCTTCTGGGTCAATCTGGTCATCGGGGTTGTAATAGATGAAACCCCTCCATGAACAGACGATAGTAACCTGCTAACCCTAAGACGCTCTGGATCTCAATAGTTGATGCTGCTCGAGGTCAGGTTTTGACTGCCTTAATCATCTTCGGGTCAACCTGAATACCCTCTACTGTAACAACGTGACCAAAAATGCAACCAAACTCAACCAAAACTCGCATTTTAAATACGTGGCATATAACCAACTATCCCTCAGAGTTTGAAGAACCATTCTAAGGTGCTTCTCGTGCTCTTCCTAACTACGGGAGTATATCAGAATATTGTTAGTGCAAACAATCACGAACAAATCCAAATAGGGCTTGAACACTAGGTTCATCAACCCCATAAATACGGTAGGGGCATTAGTAAACCCAAATGATATGACCAAAAACTCATAATGCCCATACCGAGTGCGGATGCTGTCTTAGGGACATCAGACACCCTAATCCTCAAATGATGGTATCTAGACCTCAAATCTATCTTTTAAAACACCCTTTCACCCTAAAGCTGGTCGAATAAATTGTCAATCCTCGGCAGTGGATACTTGTTCTTTATCACAACCTTGTTCAATTACCGGTAATAAATGCATATCCTCATCGACCCATCATTTTTCTTCACAAATAACACTGGTGCACCCAAGGCGATACATTATGTCTAATGAAACCCTTATCTAGTAATTCCTGCAACTGCTCCTTTAACTCCTTCAACTCTGGAGGGGAAATGCATTATGGTGGAATGGAAATGGGCAGAGTGCTCGGAGCCAGATCAATACAAAAATCAATATCCCTGTAAGGCGGCATACCCGATAGGTCTGAAAGGAAACCTCGAGGAACTCCCAATCAATAGGAACAAAATCAATTGATGGGACCTCTGGGCTGAAGTCACAAAAAAACTCCAAGTAAGCTAAACACCCCTTCTCGATCATGCGTCGAGCATTTACAAATGAAATAACATTGCGGGTGACATGACATGAGGTCCCTCTACACTGTTGTCGGGGCAAATCTGGCAAAGCCAAGGTCGCACTCTTGGTGTGACAATCCAAGATAACATGATACTGGGAAAACCAATACATCCCCAATATAACATTAGAGTCCACCATGTATAAGAGCAATAAATCAACACGGGTCTCAAGACCCTCAAATATTACCACACAGGAATGATGCACTCGGTCGACCACTATAGAATTACCCACTGGTGTAGATATATAAATAGTAACACTCAAGGCATCGCTAGGCATAACCAAGTATGGTGCAAAGTAGGATGAAACATGTGAATACATAGACCCAAGGTCAAATAGCACTGAAGCACCTCTATCACAGACCAAACTAATACATGTAATCACAACATCTGAACACGCAGCCTCTGGCCCGGTTGGTAAAGCATAACATCGGGGTTGGGCCCTACCTCCCTAAAATATGTCTCTAGGATGATTGGCTACTGGCTGAACCCTACATCTGGCGGTCCAAGCTCCACCTCTACGGTCTCTACCTCCGCCTCCATGATCGCTACCCCCACCTTTAGTTGGATGGGCAAGATGTGGATCACCTGGTGCCTGCATCATGGGGCAAAGACCCTGCTACTAAGAACTACCCGAGGCTCAAGGGCAAAACTGACAATGTCACTTGGGTCACCACAACTAATAACATGTCCTCGGCTGCTGAGACTCTTGGCCTTGTCAACCTGTATGTCCTCCTCTAAAGATCTGAAGTGGCAGTGCACTTATGGGAGCTGGTACTACACTAAAGGACTGCTCATCTGATAATGGTGCTGAGAACCACCATCGCTTGGAGTACCATGAGAGACCTAGAGTGCATACTGAAAGGGCCTCGATGGATGGCCTCTACCATAAGAATCCCTACCTACAGTCGAGGCATTACTTAACCTACCAGAATTACGAGGCCTCTTGTCTGACCCCTGACCAACTCCCTGTGCAAGAGCCATCTCAATTCTATGAGCTGCATTGGTTGCCTCCTGAAAAGAAATCTTGCTCCCGTATCCCAAAGCCATCTGGAGACGAATCAGCTTAATTAACCCATCAATAAACCTCCACACCTTCTCTCTCTCAGTGGGGAGTATAACAATAGCATGGCATGCCAGATCAATAAAACCGATCTCATATTGCGTGACTGTCATAGCACCATGATGGAGACTCTCAAACTACCTGCGTAAAGCTTATCTCTCAGTCGCTGGGAAAAACCTCTCCAAGAACAACTCTGCAAACTGGTCCCAAGTCAATGATGGCGACCTTGTTGGCCCGAATAAACAATAGTCCTTCCACCAAGTCTTGGCGGATCCTGCTAGCCGAAAGGTAATGAAGTCAACCCTATTGGCCTCCACAATACCCATTGTCCGGAGAACCTCATGGCAACTGAATAAGAAATCCTGGGGTTCCTATGTAAAAGAACTGCTGAATGTGGTGGTGAGTAGCTTGGTGAACGTATCAAGCCTCCACAAAGCATCCGTGGACATCGTCGCACCATTACCGGTTATAGCCGCGATACCCGTATGAGCTGCCACAACTGCCTGAACCACTAAAACCTGGACCTGAGGAGCTACCTGCTCCGAAGTACGTATAACAGAAATCTGAAATCCTCCCCCAGCCGTAGAAGTGGCTGGTTCTACGGGAAGCATACCCGCTTGAGAAACGCTCTCTATATAGTCTACAAATTGGACCAAAGCATTCTGCGGAGCTGGAGTGGCTATGAATCCCTCTGGGACCTGAGCTGGGGCCACCGGAGCTGGAACCTCCTTATCATAATCAAAATGAGGCTCCACCTCTGGGAGTGCTGCTCGGGGCTGATCTCTGCCCCGGACTCGGCCTCTGGCACAACCTCAGTCTCGCCCTCTGCCCATCGTAGGAGTTGCTGTTGGGGGCTCGAGTTGCTGTGCGGTAGAAGAAGAAGCATGCGTTCTCGCCATCTGTGAAAGAACAGAGTAGAAAGACAATCCGTATTTCATAAACAGAATCCCACGACAAGAAAGAACAAAGTTAATTTTTTCCTAACTTTATAGCCTCTAGGGTATAAACACAGATGTCTCTGTACCGATCCCTCAGACTCTACCGAGTTTGTTCGTGAGTTGTGAGACCTATGTAACCTAGTGCTCTGATACAAACTTGTCACGACCCGAATTTCCCACCATCAAGAGTCGTGATGGTGCATACTATTAGGAGATAGGCAAGACAACCATTAAACCTTTTTAATTAACACTCGCAATAACATAGATAAAACGAAACAATTAAATAAAGCGAAAGTCTTTAAACTTAAACAATTGAAAATAAAATGCGGAAGTCTGAATACTCCTCTAACAAGAGATTGGTGTCACTACTCACGAACTACTATAGAGCACTAAAACAAAAGTCTGAATGAAATACATCAGTGTTTGTATCGATACAAAGAACACAAACTAATAAAGAGAAAGGGACTCTGGCCTAGGGACGCCAGCTAGGCTACCTCACAAAGTCCCTGGACTGAAGGATAGCTCCCCGACTACTGGTTTTCTCTGTAAGCTCCTGCGGTATGTACACATAAGTGAAGAGTGTAGCATTAGGACAACCGACCCCAAGTGCTGGTAAGTGCCTAGACTAACCACAGGGAAGTAGTGACGAGTCTAGACAGGGAATACAAATCAACCTTTGCAGTTCAATATATATATATATATATATATATATATATATATATATATATATATATATATATATATATATATATATATATATATATATATATATGCAATAATAGGAAAAGTGCAGAAATTAAACAGTTAGGAGGGAGGGGAGCATGCTGTGGGGATGTAGCAATTGAGGTGTAAAATCAACAGATAAGGGAAAAAGGAACAGAACCATAACATTAATTAAGGAGAACAGATAAATCATCAATTGCACGGCACCAACCTTTGTGCTTTTACTCTCGTTCTCACCCAAAAACAGTCAAATAAGGTGCACGACATTAGCCTTCGTGCTTTTCCTCACATAACTCTCATGTTGAGGCACGAAATGAACCTTTGTGATCAATTAATCAAAACATGGAATGGAATAACCCTTCGTGCATAATTATTGCAACATGGAACATAATTACCCTTTGTGCATAAATATCAAAATATGGCACGGAATGACCTTTCATGCATAATCACTCTTACTCGCCAAATTAACAATCATAACCAATCAGGATGAGCGAAATAACCTTACAATATTAAATATCCCGGCAAGGGAGATCAAACACAGTTAAGTCCCGGCAAGGGTACAACTAACAGCTCAAATGTCCCGGCAAGGGAGAATACATATAATACTTAAATCCTGGCAAGGGAGCAACAACAATAATAATCTGCATATCCAGGCAAGGGAGTAATTACAACACTGTCTCTTTTGGTCAATTATTTCTCAATTATCATATTCTTGTTCTAGCTAATGCTCCAATAATGTACCAATCATAATTATTCCTCAAATCTTTCACATTATATGAAACTTATCAATTAAACAAGGAAGAGGTATCACAAAGATCCGAATAAACACAACTAGGACTCACGGTCATGCTAGACTCCGGTGCATAGATACTTGTCACCATGCAAATACACTGCACTCCATATTTAGCAATTCAAAAATAATATCCTAATCCTATTCCCTCAAGCCAAAGTTAAAACAAACACTTACCTCTGTCCAAACAATATCAATCAACCCTCAAATACCACCTTTTCTCTACAATCCGACTGTGAAACAATGATATATATGCATAATTATTTCAATAATATCAATAAAGACTCAATAGAAAAATCCAATAGCCTATAAATGATATCCCTAGATTTCTTCCACAAATACAAAAATTTGACCCCAGGCCCATATGGTCAAAACTCCAGTCTCGGACCAAAACGCATTCACCCATAACCCACGAGTTCAAATATATAAAATCTTACTTCAGAAAAACAATTTCTTTCAAAAAATTCATTTCTCGGGCTCGGGACCATGGATTTTGATTTTGGTAATAAGCCCGAGTCCCATATTTTCATATGGACCCCCCGGGACCGTCACATCATTGGTTCAGGTTTGTCACATCACGGGTCCGTGTCTGTTTATCCAAAATATTGACCACTGTCAACCTTATCCATTTTAAAGCCACAATTTATCAAATTTTACATATTTAAACATAAAATCTTTCTAGCTACGTTCCCGAACTGCACACGCAAATCAAGGCGACTAAAAGTGAGGTTTTCAAGGCCTCAGAAGTGCAGAAAAGAGAGAAAACAAGTGATACCCCTTTGGGTCTTCACAATTTATAGTCGTCTTCCCTTTCTACTCGAATCTTTCCATTCCAAAACAACTGCTTTCCTAGACATGCACTGCATTACCGAATCACTCATGGCTATTAGTAACCTGCTAAAGTAGCAACAGTTATTGGCAATTCCATAGACAGTAAAATGTCAAAGGGTATTTCAATAAAAGTTACTCTAACTTCTTTGGGATATCACACAATGAAGAAGTAAGGATTCATTCTGCCTTTATCCCATTGGTTGATAGCACACATGGTATGAAACACATGTTATAGTGTTCTAACCTTATATTGGCACGTATGTCTTATTATTTTAATCATCCCACACCGTACAGATCTTGGTCTAGACACCTTCAAGTATCTAACCCGAGTTTCCCACTTCAATAATCTTCTAACTATCTTCTTAGAGAAACTCCTATCTGGCTTACAAAACAAGTCATAATTGAATAGTAAAATTTGTAAGCTATCAAGAATGACCTCTACAAGTAAATACAACCCCACATTATCCAAGGTTCTATAAGATCTCATTTCTTCATGATTCTTAGCGTAAGAGGCGATTGATCATGTGAGAGAGCCAATCTCGCGACTTGTTTGACATACTTCATCAACAAAACATTCATCACATGCATATAAGATATAAGCACAAATTCAAGAGTTAAATATTGATGAGCATATTATAATACTAAAGTCATATTGCAATACATAAATATGTTCATATCCTTCGCAAACCTAGAGCCATAACATGTTCTCAAACATGTCTATAGATATCGCCTTTGAAAGAGGATTAGCTATCATGTTTTGCGTAGGAATGTACAATAAATTTATCTCTCCACTTGCTACTATGTCTCTTACAAAGTATTACTTGATATCAATGTATTTGGTCTTGCTGTGGTACTTTCGATCCTTTGTATATGCAATAGCCGCTTGACTAACACAATATAGAGTTATGGGGCCCTGAGAGTTCTTTTTAATATCCAAATGCTCAAAGAATCTCTTCAACCAAATAGCTTCTTGTACTGCAGACGCACAAGCCACAAACTCAGCTTCCATCATTGAAAGGGTCGTACAAGTTTGTTTCTTACTTTTTCATGAAATAGCACCACCATTAAGTAAGAAAGCATAACTCGACATTGATTTTATGTCATTCCGATCACCAGCCCAATCAACATATGTATATCCTCTCAAGTATGAATCATTTCCACTATAACATAGTGAATAATCTGCAGTTACCTTCAGGAATTTGAAAATTCTCTTCACAACTTTCTATTGAACTCTTCCATTATTGGATTGATACCTACTAACCAGACCTACAATGTATCAAATGTCTGGGCGATTACACATCATAACGTACATCAGGCTCTTGAAAATACTTGAATATGGAACTCGAGACATGTCTTCCTTTTCATTTTCAGTCTTGGGACACATTTCGAGGCTTAAAGTTTCATCTCGCTATAGGATTATCCATGGATTTGCAACTATTCATATGAAAACACTCCAAGATTTTCTATATATAAGTTTCTTGAGATAGACTCATTAACTTTTTGGAATGGTCTCTTTGGATATTAACTCCAAGGATATAGTATGCGTCGCCCATATATTTCATGTCAAATGACTTTGAAAGCCATGACTTGATAGTTTTCAAATACTCCAAATTATTTCCGGCCAATAAAATATCATCCACATAAAGAGAAAGGATTACAAACATCCCATTGGAGTTCTTCATATAAATTCAATGGTCATCACTTATCATGGTGAAATCATATGAGATCACCTCCTTGTGAAATCTCAAATACCATTGCCTTGAAGATTGCTTAAGACCATATATAGATATTTTCGATTTACAGATCTTCATTTCTTAACCTTTAATGATGAAGCCTACAGGTTTTTCCATGTAGATTTCTTCGTTCAGTTCTCCATTGAGAAAATCTGTCTTCATGTCTATTTGATGTAATTCCAAATCAAAACGTGCAAAAGTGGCCAAAAGTAAGCAAATTGAGGTAAACTTCACAACTGGTGAAAATGTTTCCTCATAGTCTATTCTATCTTCTTGAGTAAAGCATTTTGCCACCAATCATGACTTGTATCTTTCTATTGACCCATCCTCTTTGCGTTTAAGTTTTAGCACATATTTATTCCCAATGGTTCTATGCCAAGGCGGAAGATCAAATAGATCCCACACCTTTTAGGTTTTCATGGACTCTAATTATTCGTTCGTTGTTTTCATCCACTCATCTTTTCCAGGGCTTGATAAAGCCTCAGTTACAGACTTTGGCTCATCCATTTCTATGGGAGATACTAAGAAAATATAATCTTCAGTTACATAAGTACGTTTGGGTATATTTTCCTGGCACTCTTTCGTAGTTGAAATTCAGGTTCTTTAGAAGGATTTTGGGATTGGGAGTTCCCACTCCGACTCTGATCAGAATAAGATCTTGATCAATTTGATTATCAGTTGTGTCAGAAGACACTTGCTGACTATCCGAGTTCAACATTTCGTAAAGAGGCTCTCCATTCTTTACCGCGCCCTTCTTTGGAAAATCATTTTCCAAAATGTGAAATGTCGTGATTTAATATCAGTAACACTTCCATCCTCTAATTCAACAATGAACACATACCCTTTGGAGTGTTCTGAATATCTTATAAAGTTACATTTCTTGCCTTTTTATGATGACCCAGTCAGTCGTCTTCAGAATTTAAAACTTGTTCCCCCATTAACTGCTTCCCCTAAGTTCATTAATGCTATATTGGTTTGTCGGGATGTTCGGTGTTATAATTCGGAGTGTTTTGGGACACTTAGTCCGTAAATGAGAGCTTAAGTGTTGGAAAGTTGTCCATAGTCGGAACAATATGAAGACGACCTTAGAATGGAAATTCGATGGTTCAGTTAGCTTCGTTAGGTGATTTCGGGGTTGGGAGTGTGTTCGCAATGGATTTTGGATGTTCGTAGCTCATTTAGGTTAGAAATGTCGAAAGTTAGAATTTGGAGGTTTTCGGTCCAATAGTGAATTTTTGACCCAATGGTCAGAACGGGATTCTGGAAGATTCTATAGCACAATCATCTCATTTGCGACATGTGTGCAAAGTTTCAGGTTAATCGAATTTGGTTTGGTTAGGTTTTTGATCGAAAGAGAGTTTGGTTGAGTTTTGGAGTTATTAGGTTCAAATCATGGGTTAATTCGAGTTTTCGGCGTTGTTTTAGGTGGTTTAAGGATTGGTACAAGTTTGAATAATGATATGAGATATGTCTGTATGGTTGGTTGAGGTCTTGGGGTCCTCGGGTGTGTTTTGGATGCTCAACGGAGCATTTTTGGGACTTGAAGAGTTTCAGATTTTCTGCCTTGATGTTGCAGAGCATTTCTCTCTGCGATCGCATCACTACTCATACGATTGCATAGTGCCTTTGGTGGGGGGATGGGGGAATATTTCCTTTGATGCGATCGCAAAGCCCTTAATGTGATCGCACAACTCTGTTTCCCCCTTCTCTGCGTTCGCACATCCTCTTCCGCGTTTGCACTGAGCAATTTGAGCTAGTGGCTCAGAGGTCCAATTTCCTGTATGCGATCGCAGGACCCTTATGCGATAGCATAGTTCTGCTTGTCCCTCTTCTGCGATCGCATGACCTCTTCTGCATTCGCGTCGGCAACTTTTTGGGCCCATAAATTTTACCCTACGTGATCGCATCCCCTTTTATGCGATCACATCGAACAAAACCTATGGGCAGATATAAACATTCCAAAACGATGGTTCTTCCATTTTTAACCAAACTCAAGCTAGAGAGCTCAGATTTGAGAGATTTTTTGAGGGCTTTACAAAGGCAGTGATTGGGTAAAGATTCCCTAATCCTCTATGACTAAATCCCACTAATCTAATCTTAAATTTAACCTTTAATTTTGAATTTTTTATTAAAAAGTGTGGTAAAGTTATTAGACAAAATTGTGAGGATTTGAGGGGGCATTTGACCTCTGATTTGGGAGATCTGTACATGGTTAGACTCGTGAGAGTACGAGTAAAAATTATTAGATTTTAAGATGTTGGCCTGAGGGCAATTTTGGTCATTTTACCTATTTTCGAACCTTAGCTTAAATTATAAAAATGGAATTAGTTACCTGCAATGTTATTTACAATATGTAATTGGTTTGAATTGATTTGGGCCACTCGGAGTCGCCTACTCGTAGGAAGGGCATCGTCTTATTGATTTTTGCACCGGTTCCAGATAAGTGTCTTGTCTAACATTATGTGAGGGATTTTGTCCCTTATGATATGATATTTGGTATTTGAATGCCTGGTACGCGAGGTGACGAGCGCGTGTTTAAGCTAATTGTTGAAAAGTTGACTTTTTACTTAAAATACTTGAACTAAGTTTTCTTTCGTATTTGCTTTATTCTACTTGCTACTATAGCCCGTGCTAGTATAGAAAAGTATGCTTAGATGATCCAAAACTTGCTCATTTGATAAAATTGCCTTAATTGAAATTACAGTGAAACATGTTAGGCCAGAATTATTTGTTACCTTTTATCGTTGTACTTCAATTTCTTAATATTTCTTTGATTTTGATTGCTCATTTACATTGGGACTACATATGTGGGATTCAGGTAGCTCCCCCTTGTTTGATTACTTTGGGGCTGCTGGTTCGATTCCCGATAGACCCGCCCTGCACAGTTATATGGAACTATGACAATGCAGTCGGTAAATTTCCCCCAGTACTGGGTATTGATATGCAATGGACTACGGGTTAGGTTCCCAGGAGATCCTTTAGACATATTCATATGATGGACTACGGGTTAGCTTCCTGGGAAATCCTTCAGATATATCCATACGGTGGACTACAGAACGGTAGACTACGGGACGGTATCCCGGGAGCTCCTCGTACAGATTGAAAAAATGGACAACAGGACGGTATCCTGGAAGATCCTCATTATTGGTGCTGGTATTGAGCTGTTTACTCTGTGTTATCTTATTTTTCTGCGGGTTAATTACTGTTGTATAATCTGATTTATTTCATAGTTGTACATAATTATTTTGCTTATTTCGTTGTCAGTCTTATTATTATATTTTATCTCAGTAGGGCCCTGACCTTCCTCGTCACTACTCAACCGAGGTTAGGCTTGGCACTTACTGAGCACCGCTATGGTGTTCTCATGCCTCTTCTGCGCATGTTTTTCCAGTGCAGATCCAGGTACTTCAGGTCAAAGCGCACTATTAGTGATGCAGAAGCTATATTCAGAGACTTGAGGTACATCTGCCGCGTCCGCACACCAAAAAGTCTTATTCTACTCTACCTTGTAGTTAGTAGTTCCATTTCATGTATTCAGTTGTTGTAGATATTTCTGTATATTAAAGCCATATCTTATGTTTGTCTTAGCCTGTGTTGCCAATAGGTTTCGGGGTCTTTGGGATAGTTCCATATTGTAAAGAGTTAAACTATAAACATTATTCCATGTTATCTCCCTTTTGGGTTTTAAATTTTTTAAATATGATTACCTTCGCAATGTGTTAGGATTACCTAGTCGTGAAGACTAGATGTCGTCATGACATGTTCATAATTGGTGGACTAGGGTCGTGAAACTTTTGGACCTAATTTACCAAACTTGCTAAAAGAATCTTTTACATATGCAGCACAACCCCAAGGTCGTAAATCCGTTAATTTTGGTTTATAGCCAGTCCATAGCTTATGCGGAGTGGAAAAACTGATTTAGAACGCACTTTGTTCAATATGTGAGTTGCAGTCAATAATGCATCTCCCCAAAAGGAGATAGATACATTTGCATGCGCCATCATGGGTCTTATCATGTCCAGTAGTGTTCTATTTGTCCTTTCTGCAACACCATTTTGTCGAGGTGTGTATGGAATAATTTACTGTCTAATGATTCCCTTTTCATTGCATAATCCTTAATGTTCTTTTGAAAGATATTCACGCACTCTATCGGTTTTTAAGGTCTTAATCCTTTTGTCTAATTGATCGTCAACTTCATTCATATATTTCTTAAAGCATTCAAGTTATATAGGTTTATGAGAAATTAAATAGACATAATCAAAGCGCGTGAAATCATCAATAAACATAATGAAAAATAAAGCACCAGCCTGTCCATCACATTCATTGGACCAAAGGTGTCAGAATAAATTAATTGCAATGGAAAATCGGCTCTCTTAGCCTTTCCAAATGGTTTACGTGTAATCTTTTCGGCAAGACAATTTTTAATAGTTGACAGTTCAATTTTAGAGAAAGAATCCAAATATCCTTCCTTAGCCAATCTATTCATTCAATCCTGCTCTATTTGACCTAATCTTGCATGCCATGTAATAATATATACATCATTGTTACTTGAATAACATGCCATAACATAACGGTCAATATAATAGTTATATGTAGAAGGATTACAATATAACACAATAAAACCATCATAGCGATGTCGAAAACCACAAAAAATATTGTCTTGAGTAATTCTAAGACCACTGCGACTAAAGTTCAAGTTGAAATCTAAATCTAGAATAACAGACACAGAGACTACGTTTCGTCAAATCTCTTTTATATATATATATATATATATATATATATATATATATATATATATATATATATAATGATGCGGCGTGCAGCCCGATCCAATAATAATAGTCAACTGCGCTCACTAGGGGTATGTGCAGACTCCGGAGGGGCTCCTTCAGCCCAGGGGGGGTTTCTCAACCCCTCTCGTTCGAAATAGATTTGGCCTCACGGGCAAGCTAAGGTAATACGGGTTCCAACCCACCAGTTATTCTCATAAGGTTTTACCAATTTCTAAAGTCGAATCAATTTTTATGTGTATCAGTTAAGTACATGACTGAGGGTATGATTTCGATGAGTATAGTAAGTCAACCAGTACAAATGCCCCTAAGGGTTCTACAGATCGGCACAAGGCCCCAAACATGGAAACTAGCTCCGAATGTATTGATATTAAATAAGTCTCTATCAAAAATATAGTAGATTCATCACTCGGGATGGACCAAGTCCGAATCCCCAACAATATCAGACCCCATGCTCATAATGCTACGTGTGTTTCATCCCAACATAGTACTACGTTGTGAAAATCCAGGGTTTCAAGCCCTCAAGACATCATTTATAACCATTACTCACCTCAAGCAGGCCGAAATTCTAGCTTGCTACTCCCTTGCCTTGCAAACCAACTCCTCGAGCGCCGAATCTGATCAAAACCACAAGGAATATGTTATAATAGTCAAAGGGAATACAACACAATTGAAAAGACTTGAAAATTATCGAAAATCACGAAGT
Source organism: Nicotiana benthamiana (assembly GCA_034376525.1). Taxonomy (NCBI): domain Eukaryota; kingdom Viridiplantae; phylum Streptophyta; class Magnoliopsida; order Solanales; family Solanaceae; genus Nicotiana; species Nicotiana benthamiana. The sequence goes on along the minus strand of CM067328.1, from coordinate 76,744,538 downwards.
TGGAAAAACCCGAACCCCGGGCCCATTTCTCGAAATCCATAAAATTTTACATAAGTACAATCATATCTCGCAACAATTCTATACATATCAAATTCACTAGAATCAGAGTCCATTTGACCCCTAAAATCACTAGTTTAAACTCTCTTAAGTTTCAAGCCCTGGCCTCCATTTTTACCCTTTGGTTCCTTAAATTTTTCACCCTTAATTCATGTAATAGAACCTTAGATTTATGTTTTAGGCTCAGAATTGTTTACCCCAATGAAGTACCTTGATTCCCTCTCCAAAATCGCAAAAAAGCCTCCAAGTCCGAAGTGGAAATATTGAGTTCTTTCAAAAATTCGCGGAGATAGAATTTTAATACCTCTAAGTAGGCCTATCCGCTTCCGCGATGAAATAGTCGCTTCTGCAACACCGCTTTTGCGGATTTCCTTCCGCTTCTGCGGTTCTTCAGTTCTAGCCCAGGACCGCTTCTGCGGTCCACCACTCACACAAGCAATGCTGCTTTTGCGGTCAACATGTTTGCTTCTGCAGAAAATCCCTAGGCTTCACCTTTCGCTTTTGCGGTCTATTTCCGCAGAAGCGAAAACACCAGTTACCAGATGTGGTAGCAGTCCTTAAACTCAAAATTCCATCCCGTTAGCAATCTGAAATCACCCCGAGGCTCTTGGGACCTAAAGAAAAAGTGCCAACCCATTCTAAAACATCATCTAAACTTGCTCCAATCATCAAAGCACATCTAACAACACTAAAATCATCATTTCACTCTGGATTCAAGCCTATGTTCTTCTTAAACATCCAAAATACGCATTTGATCAAAAACCCGACCTAAGCACCTCCGAATCAATTGAAATTTCCCACACACATACCAAATCACCTAACAGAGCTACTACAACCCTCAGAATTCCATTCTGAGCCTCGGATCAAAATCTCACCTATCCACCGGATATCGCTAAAATGTTAACTTCGCCAATTCAAGCCTAATTCTACACCGGGCCTCCAAAATTAATTCCGATCACACTCTTAAGTCACACATCACACCCCAAAGCTAACTGGATAACCAGAAATCATATCCAATCCCTCTAACTCATAAGTCAACATTCAGTTGACTTTTTAAGTGTCGCATTTCCTGCCAAACTCAATCTGAACCAACTCAAACTCACCAAAGACAGATAATGAAACACGAAGAAGCACAAAGTGGGGAAAATAGGATGGTAACACATGAAACGATGAGTCGGGTCATCACATCAACTGACATAGTTAATTAATTACCTAATTATTTGCCTAAATGAGACCTATAGGCATGATATCTAACAGAGCATACTAATTTTAATGAAAGGATTACTAGTCTTATAAACAAAAGATCTGCAGATTTTAAACAATCTACTGACTAATTTTAGATTCATAGATGAAATAGACGAAGCTGATTCAATTGATTACTCCTATAGGCATGATTTCTAATCGTTATTGGTTTTAAAACGATTACATAAATGCAAGGGTCCTGTAGGCATGATATCTAGAATAAAATTGATTATTATTAAATCTATGATTGTTTTTCTAACTACATATATATGTAGAAGTGCAGAAAACCTATGATCATGATTTCTATACACACAAATGCAGAACTTTGAGATAGGATCTCTATATGCAGAAATGCAGAAACTTAGAGAAAGGATTTCTATATGCAGAAATGTAGATACTTAGAGACATGATTTCTATATGCAGAAATGCAGAACTTATAAGGAGGGTTCTTAACTGAGAATGCAGAAGTGCAGGAAAACTTATAAGTAGAATGTCTAAGATGCATAAATTTACAAGTAACCTATAGGCATGCTGTTTATGTGGATGCAAGAATCAGAAAAACTTATAGGCAAGTTATCTAACCCTTTTGCATTGTAATCCCCATCCATTTCCACTAGCCATCCCCAATAGTTATTAAAAATTATTACAGACCCGAATGAAATAGAAAAAGTGTAAAATTACATCCGAAGTTCCAGATACAACCAAACAGCATAATTCAAACGTCAATGTCTAACAATATGAGATAAAACAACTTCCTGGATCAGATTTCAAAATCCATTCTCATATGTGGGATGTGTCAAATTTCCCAAGAGGCTCAAATGTCTACGGGCAGTTCTTACACCCCGAACACATTGCTGAATTAAGATCATAGTGCAGTGTGGAAGGGCCAGCCCTCAAATGTCCAAGTTTAGGGGGAAATCAAGGTCCCAAAGTAAGGCTCATAGGAGGGGTCCAAACTTAGAGTTTAAGAGTAAGTGTAAGTGCATCGGGGCTCGGGAGCGGGAATTAGGGAAAGCCATGGTGTCACGATTTATTTCCTATTATATGCCATGATGGCGCCCGACACCATTGTCAGGCAAGCCCAAGCAGAAGTATAATTAAGTTCTCATTCTTACCTTTACCAAAATCCAAGTATAATCGATTTTTCAAAGTTAAAGCTAAAGTCAAGTGTGATAACACTGAAATACAATAGTTACATAATCCCAAAAATGAATGTCTACTAACGTGTGTGGCAGAACCTGATGTCACAAGCTATGAGCAACTAGTAGAATATATACAAAAGAATAATATAATATCCTAATATCTGAATCAGGATAAACAAAAACTAAAAATACAGAGAAAGACTTCTTCGGTCGCGGATCGGCATGAAAGAGAGATAACTCACCGTAGAAGTCCCAGATGTGCTCATTAATATGCACCAGAGTGATGTCCAGATCCACTTGCCTCAAATCCTGTACATTTAAGTACAGAAGTGTAGCATGAGTACATAAACAACATGTACCACATATGTATCCCGCCTAATCTCAAAGATGTAGAGACGAGAAGTCGACTCGATACTTACCAAGGTCAAATAATATATATAAGTATAATGTGTTCAAATTATGGAAATTACAAGTATCAACAATTTATGGCAAGTGACATAAGTCAAGTTCTTCACTACATTGTGTTTATAATTTACCATTGAGATGGTAGCAAAATATGGCAAGTATAAACTTTCTCACAATTAAACATGAGTACATAGTACCGAGGCGACCACCCGAACCAACAGAAAGAAATTGTGCACTTGTCGTGGGTCGACGGCGTGCCAATAGAGGCATCTATTCATACCGAGGTGATCGGCCCAACCTACAAATATCAGGCAATATAGAGAATACGCACAAAAGACACATTTAAAGTCAAGTATACCATACCATGTTCAACAAGTTGTGCAAGTTTCTTTTATTTTCTTTCAAGTCTCTGATACATCCTAAGTGATCTCGTTAGACAATTAGTAAGAACATTTTCATGAATAAGCATGATATGGGTCTTAAACTACCCAGACAATCAACATAGTAGTAGCTACACAGGAACTCTCATCACTAGGTGCATACGTAGCCCCCACATTTAGCAATAAATATTTTTTCAATAATCCTATGTGGACAATTACCTCTCACAAGGTTAGAAAGGAGACTCACCTTGATCCAAGTGCACTTCTAAGTTTCAAGAACGAGCCCAGTCTTTGATTCGAAGCCGAACAATCTCAAACTAATCAAAGAAAGTAAGAATTAGTCAGCAAAGGCTCACAAGTTTGAATTCTAACTATTTAAGTGATTTCCCAACCTTTCCCATAAGTTTCCTAAAGTCTGACCCCGGGCCCACGTGCCCGGATTCCGAGATTTTTTAATAGAAATTATTCTTTATAACCTAAGGCTCATTAATATGTGATTTCTAGTTCATTACATAGCTAATTATGTGGTTAAATCTTAATTTTTATGAAAACCCTAGGTATAGGTCTAACCCTTTGATTTTACTTAATTGTTAGTGTTAAATCTATCTAATGTTCATTTATTTAAACAAAGAATGGGTGTGGATTACTTACTTTGAGATGTTATGTTGAAATTCCCCCTTTGGAATAACCAAAATCGCCCAAGTAGAGAGTGAGAAGTCAAGAAAATGGCCTTGGGTTCGAATTAAATGAATCCTCTCTGCCCAGCCCTTTTCGCTTCTGCGAAGGATTTCCGCTTCTGCCGCCACTGCTTCTGCGGTCTTTGGCCGCTTCTGCGGTCCTGGCCCAGATTGGCTAGACCGCTTCCGCGGTCGATTAGCCTCCTAAGCAGGACCTCTTCTTCAGTCTCAAAAACGCTTCTATAATTTTGCCTGACCTGCCCCCATACCGCTTTGGCGGACCGCTGACTGCTTCTGTGGTACCGCTTCTGCGGTCCTAGAACTACAGACATTGTTATGGCAAAAGCAGCATCTCTTGTTTTCTTTTGAAATTCCAACTTCACTTGAACCTCGACCATTTGACATTCAGGCTCCCGAGCCTCGCCCGAGCATACCGATAAGCCTGAAATCAAAAGGCGGACCTACTCAAACCCTCGAAACACTAAAAACGATGCTAAATCAAGGAATCATCTCCAAAATCAAATGAATCAAATCATTGAATCTTAGAGTTCTACGTTTCTTTCTAACATGTCAAAATGCCCTTAAACTACTCGGATTGACACAAAATTTTGCGAGTAAGTCTTAGCTGATATTTTGACCTGTACCAAGTTTCGAAAAAAAATTTCGAGCTCGATACCTAGGAAATCAATGATTATTTAGTTTATTAAATTCCTTATAACTCTAAGTTAACAATTTCACAGAAAAATTTAGTGCTCGGGCTAGGGACCTCAAAATTCGATTTCGGACATATGCCCAAGTCCTATATATTCACACGGACTCTCTGATATCGTCAAATCACGAATATGGGTATGTTTCCCAACAAAGTTGACCGAAATCAAACTTGGCCTCTTTAGAAAAACTTAAAGAAGAAAATGGATATATTCTTGCTTAAAACTCTTCTATCTTCCGAATTGCCCATCCTCGCAAGTCATAAATTTGTCAAAGAAAGTGTGGGAAGTTTTATTTAAGGGAACGAGGTTCTAAAATATAAAACGACTAGTCGGGTCGTTACATATGGCATGCTGGTGTTCATGCCCATCAATTGGGAATGCTGGCACACCCATGACCAGCATATTAGCCAAATCTTAGGAGTTAGGATCCATTGTGGATCAGGATATGACCTGGGCAGTAATTTGGATACTGGCAGTCCAAGAACCTTGACTCAAACACATAAAAGGGAATAAGGGGTAGGGATTCACAATAGAAGCAGGTGCAAGGAAAGAACATATATAGTTTGATCACTGAACATGAACATCAAAGTAAACAAGAATGCTAAAACTATAATGTAAACACATAAGGGTGAGGCAGAAAATTAGATCAGAACATACCAGTTTCAGGGGAAAACAAGTAAAAATAGTAGTCTTGAAAAATCCAAGTTGTAAGCTAAGCAGTTCCAAAATATCTCTAGCAAAAGCAGAATGTTGAAAGTGTATTGAATTCAAAGCAGAAATTATAAGTGTGTAAGAATTGAATTGGAAGTTAAGGATTGGTAGTGTGAAGGTGTCGTTTATTGAACTCGAAGTGTCTTAAAACTGCAAAAGGATAGTCCTTTTTATAGTGCAAAGAAAAAGTAAGAAAGGCAAGGAAATATCATTGAAATCAATCTCCCTTTGGTTAAGGGATTTTGATTCCAACAAAGCCAATTAAGGAAAGAAATTTTTATTAAAAACTTTAAAAGTAGCACAAAATGGATAAATACATAGATGTTATTTAAGTGACACAATTAATCGTACAAGGTTTGTGACAAACATGGAAAGGGAATCAATCAAACAGCTAGTGAATAAAAAATTACAAGTTCAATATGAATGAACCAAGTCAGAAAAGGTAAATGAGGTTCAATCAAAGAAAATTAATGAAAATCCATCAACCTTATTAAAAGGATTTCAAAATCAATCAACTAGTTGGTAAAAATATTTTGAAAGAGGAATTTCTCATATATAAATCATACCAATCAAACAAAAGGAATCGTCAAGTTACTTAGAAGAAGACTCTTACATTGAAAGCCTTGGAGTCATAAGCAAAAAGTATTTGTGTTCAGTTACAGACTCACAGTGAGTCTGAAAGCCTAGGGTCCCAAAGTGGAACCCTAATACCACTTGCAAAAGAATCCCCGAAATCCTAGGATTTCGAATTGACTTAGACAGAGGTGAGAAAGTAAGTCACTGAAAGAGGATAAGAAGTCTCTTCCAAAGACTTTATGAGAAACAAACATATATGATAGAAAGAGTTGATTCGAGGTCGTGAGAACATGTTTAAGAAAACTCGGAGTTTAAACATATTCAGAAGAAAGAGATGATATGAGCTTAAACGAAAGTTGATGAAATATGTTTAACAAGAACATAAACAGAGTTCAGTAAAGTAAAAATTAAAGAAATCAACCATAAACACATATAGTAAAGATTAACATGTGAGCACATGAGTAACATCAAAAAATAAAAGAATCTTGCATAATAGAAAGAGAAACAAAGAGCAAACTCACGCGTAGTAGAAAAGAAAACATACGAGCCTAACATAGATAAACACACATAAAGAAAGATCAGAAAGATATTTGATGAAACTTTTCAGAAATCCTAAACTCGAAATTAAACAATTTAAAAAAAGGAAATTTGGGGGAAACCTTTTAAAAGTTCAATAGAACACAAACATGTTCCAGATCTAAGAAAATAAGCAAGTATAGAACCTCAGACAACTTTGGATTTTAGTGAAACCCCTAGAAACGAGAAAGGTCTTGAGGAAAGTCAGATCCTAAGGTCGAAAAGACTCATATTGCTCGAATATGCCGAAGTAATGGCCGGAGAAGCTGATAAGTAGGATTTTAACGTGTTTTATGCCCTTACTTGCCTATTCTTTAAGTATAATTTGCTACAAAATAGTCCCAAAATGCTTACAGATTGTGCTTGATTGCAGGTTTGAGCGACAAAGTAATGAAATGCCAAATATTGTCTCAAAACGGAGTGAAACTTGCTCAAGTATCAAAGGCCAAGAAAAGTGTTGAAATGAGAGCCTGGTGCGGATCGCACAATTATGCACGCAGCTGCACTAGGAGAGTTCAGAGAAGAGTATAATTAGGTCTTTCACCACGCGATCGCGGTTAGAATTGTGCGGCCCGCGTTCAGCTCACGCGGCCGCGCCACTATGACATGCGGCCCCCGTCACAAGGTTTAGAGAGTTGGAGATTTGGGCAATTGCAAGCCACGTGGCCACGCTACACCTTTGCGGTCCACGTCATACCCTGTCGTGGCTGTGCTACACCTTTTATGCAGTCCGTGCTAGCCACTTCAGAGAGATGGAAATTAAAGTCAAAGAGCCAGTGCGGTTGACGTCATAATTGTGCGGCCTGCACTGATGCCGCAGGGTCAATTTTATCGAGTTTCTCCAGCCCACTATAAATAGAATATTTTATCATTTTTAGGTTAAGTAGTATTTAAAAAAATTAGAAATGCACTTGTGAGGATGAAAGTATTAGCCTATATTGGCATTTTACCATTAACTTCTCTATAGATTCTTGTAGTTTCTCTTTAGTTGTTAATTAGTATGTTTCTTTCTTCTTCTTCTTCTTCTTCTTCTTCTTCTTCTTCTATTTCTTCTGTTTATTCTTCAATTATGTCAATCTAAATCCATTAGCTAGGGTTGTAGCTCAACCATTGTGTGGGAATTGATGTGTTGCTTTCTAATGATAGATTGACATTGGGTATTTATTATTTAGGTTAATTTTATGCTTTAATTAAGGATTGGTGGTTGCAAACATTGATTCTAGCTTAGTTGGTTTTGACCCTTTTTGAGAAAGAGAGTCTATGACCCAAAAATTGACCCAATAAGGAATTGGGATGGTCGCATGAGAAATGGTAGTCCCACTTAGTAGGTTAAACCTCGAGATAGTACACCCAACTTGAATCCTAGTTGCTTGATCAAATTGGCTTATCTAATTGGTCTCGAGAGAGTCAATTGGGCAAAATCACTCTCTCTACCGAAGGTGTGAGAGTAGATACAATTGTGCAACGCTTGTATCATAAATCCAAAATATGTCAATCTATTCTTAGTAGTTTCTACCCGTTAGTTAACAACCTAGGTGATGCCACGACCCTAGTGCCTTGCTCCTTATTAATTACAACCTAGCAATATCTCCTTAGCATAATTTTTTTTTATTCTTATTTTACAATAGTAGTTATAAATATACAAAAACCCAAACATGTATGAAGTGCAATTAGAAGTACAAACGCGATTCTAGGCTAAATAGACAATACAATTCCACTCCTAGCTCCCTGTGGAAGTTCGATCCCGAACCACTATTCGGGTAAAAGCTGTAGCGACCCGCTCTTCCTACATAAGTGTAGCGTTGAGTTGGCAGTGATCAGACGCCATAGATCTACAGATCTGAGAAGGATCTAAAGAGAGCCATTGAAGTCGAGCTTCAAAACTTTGAGTAGCTTAGGCATGATGGTGAGAAATAATGAGTACAGACCATCCATAGACGGATACACCATAGATTCTGGTGGAGACATGGTGAGATAAGATGGGGGACGATAAGGGTTTCGGAGAGGTTCGAGTTGATTTGAGAGACGAAGGGGTTCAAAGGCGACGTCTCAGGTGAAATGAATTAGGTCAAGGGGGTTTGAGAATTACGAAAGGAAAAGGGAAATTATGGTCGTTGATCAAAATGATCAACGACCTAGATCAAAGGGGAGTAGTGTGGCTTTTTTAATTGGGTCAGGGCTCGAGTAATTTAGGGATTGGGCTGGTCTTGTTTGGGGTTAAAATTCGGTCAATTTAAGGGTTATAATTGAAATGTAAAAGGGCTGTAATTGAAATAAAAATGGTCTAAGTGTTAAATAGCCATTTTTTTCTTTTTATTTTATATAAATAGTACTAATGATTTTAAAAGTAAAGTAAAAACATTGAGCCCAAAAAAGACTATGTAAATATTAATATAAAAATACTGGAAATAATAGTATTATTATAAAATGCTATTAATCATAAAATAGGCTATAATAGCAATTACATGAAATTTAGCTTTAAAACACAAAAAAAATTAAAATATATACAAAATTTAATATTTTTGTGTAAATATGAGAATAAAAATAATTTACTCACAAAAAGAATATTTTTTGGGAATAATTACTTATTTTTGTACTGCTAAAATTGACAATAAATTGATTTTAAAATCATTAAAAACTAGAAAAATATACCAAAACTCTTGGGCATTCTTATATATGCATGTACATCCTATATTAAAAGTGTTTTGTATATAAAAAAATGAATCAAGAAAAATTGAGTATCAGCAGACGCCACACCAGTGCATGACAGAAGATATCCTCAACATGTTCAGGAAATAACTCTCGATGATGCCGCAGAGGAACATGTCGTTGACGCGGTAAGGGTTTTGCAAGAGCAATAGGCGATCATTCTACCTTACGCGACGGGATAATGTTATGACGGAGTTGAAACATGCACCATCGGGAGCTTTAAATAATACGAATAGACGAGAGACGGTTCCTCGCACCGCTCCTACGAATCAAACAACACAAAGGGCCGACAACAATACCCTGAGAGGAGAAGTTGGCTTCGACGGGGGAGGGGGAGCAGATCTGGTCCCAATAATGAAAACAATCCTTTCAAAATGAACCCTTACGGTTCATTAGGGAAGTGTACGCCCGTATGGACCAAAATTCGGGTGCACCACATGTGCTGAAAGGACCGGACTCAATGAAATATATTCAGTTGCCATACAAACCAAGAACAACACTATAAAAAATTCCGAAGCGGTTTAAAATTCCTGATGTGCTAAAGTACGATGGCACTTCAGACCCTCTGGAGCATATTACCACATATATAACATCGGTTAAGGGAATGATTTAGCTCCTCACGAAATATAATATGTTGTACTAAAGAAATTCGGGGAGACTCTCACGAGGAGAGCTTTTACATGGTATTCATTGTTACCCGAGCATTCCATAAACTCCTTTGAGATGTTCGTGGATTCTTTCATCAAGGCTCATGCCGGTCCACAAAAGTACATGCCCAAAAGGCTGACATATTCAGGATTGCGCAAGGAGAATTTGAGTAGCTCCGAGAGTTCGTTACCCAATTATAAAAGGAGAGAATATTTCTCTCGACTATTATGGATGAATGGACGGCTAAAGCATTCACCAAGATATTGAATCCGAGAAGTTCAGATGCTTTCCGGAAATTGCATGAAAGCCTGCTTGAGTTTTAAGCAACGACTTGGCGGATTTCCACAACTGGTACGAAACAAAAATAAGGATCGAAGATGATCAGGTTGGCTTTCAATCATCGACCAATGGACGGGAGAAGGACAGAGAAAAATCAAAAGACATTTTTGACACAAATGTCACACCTCCTTTTTACCCGAAGGTGATATATAAAGTAGTTTTTCCAATATAAGTGACATAAGTCAAAATGTGCTTATTTTTTTTATTTAGAATCACCACTTGGGATATTTATTATGGTGTCCCAAGTTACCGGTTTATTTTAATAATTCCAAACAGAGGAAAATTGACTTTATTGAAAAGTCTGTGAAACCAGAAAAACAAGGTAAGAAATTTTATTAACCCGGGAGAAGGTGTTTGGCATTTTCGGATTCCGTGGTTCTAGTACAGGCGCTTAACAATTAATAATTGACCTAATTATCTGATTAATTACATATTTTAAACCTATTGTGTAATTTTAAATTTATAACCACTTTTATTTTTTTATGGATTTATTTCTAGAACAAGCCACGATTGTCGTACACTTATCGTTTTGGTACATATGACAAACCGCGTAACATGAAATGCACCCGCGATTTAAAATATGTTCATTTTTTCTTATTATTCGAAGTTGTTATGGTCGGATCACATAAAGTTTACACTCAAATTAAGATTTAAGTATTGTAACCATGCCACAAAAACCATATCCGCAATCGTAATAATTTATTAATCGCGCCTAAATCAAACTGCGACATTCATGAATTATTACTTTTCCTAAAGTTCGAGATTATTGAGGATGTCTAAACTGCAAAATAATGTTCACTAAGACTATGCAAGACTTCCAAGTGCTCAGCCATTATGAAGATGGTAAAACAGAGACATAGATATAATAGGTTCACACGAGCCACGACAAAAGGTCTGTTGATACAATATTAATATGCAAGTGTAATAGTAATATGCAAGACTCGTATAATATCTTTACTTCAACTCGAATGAGAGCTTCTAAAATACTTACCTTAAATTCAGAATTTAATCATGAAGGAAGTACATAAAATAATTGACAATCATTATACTCAATCCCAAAGCTTCTACTTCATTGGTTAGATTCTTGTGCTGATAACGTATTATTAAATAATAAAAGAAGAAGAAGAATATTGCAGAGCAAAGTAGAGAGAAAGCGAATTCTTATTTATATTTTGGGATGAATTACAATGGAATATAACCCTCTATTTATAGGGAGAGAGTGACTTAGCCACCAAGTAATAAACCCTAGAATCTCTATAAATATAGGCATTCACCATAAAGACAATTATATTTATAACACTCCCCCTTGAATGTCTATTCAATAGATAATGTTCCTCGTTAAACCCTTAAATAAAATAAAACCCGGTGGGAAAAAAATTCTAGAGAAGGAAAAGAGTACACATATCTAACAAAACCATGGAAGGAAAATCCAGTGGAACAAAACCTTGTAAAGAAAAAAGGGCACAACACGTATGAACTCCCTATGGTGAGAGCATCAATTCACATCCTCGAGCCTTCACATTCAAATCTTGTTCACTTGCTTCTTGAGGTTGATGTCGGCAGAGACTTGGTGAATAAATCAACAACATTAACTCCAATAAATATGTTTCACCTTGAAAATTCTCGTTATCATATTATCACGCTTATAGTTATAGCAAGATACATATGTGCGCAAATAGCACTAATGATATGGTAATTCAGGACCAAGAATTGTATATGCTATAAATAACATAAAACATTCATGGATTGTCATATAAGTTAAGTCATATAAGCTATATAATAGACTTTAGATGTATATTAAGTTTTTATGTCATGCTAGACATATAAGATATCGAAAATTAATTGTACATAACATTGACTTTATACTTTTAAGTATTTGAATTACATGTCTTTCAAATTAAACCAATTCTATTTGAATTATGTATCATCTATTTGGCCAATATTTTTTTATCTATCTCGACAGCCTTAAGATCCCCATCTGTACTTAGCGCTATGATAGATGTCGTCGACAAACATTTTATATCGATTCCAATATTTTTCCATAAAGACATAACGTAGAGATCTCTTCATTCATATATTCAGGTACCTGAATCTCTTATGAGCTTTTATAAAGTGTTATATCATGTGATCTTCAAGATCACTTACCTCCTTATTATGATTAGTTTCATCATTTGCTCATATTCTTTATCAAGAAGTTTCATTTGAAACCGATTTGTGTGTAAGTTGTAAGCGTACCATAGACTTTATCTTTCTAGGACTTAATATGAGCATTTGCAATGAGAATATAGTTACTTTCTTTGGGTAAGCAAATGCATATGTCATGCTTTGCAATATATTGCAAATGAATTATCTTTTTATGAACTTCAAGTTCATATTATCCTATTCGAGGATCTATATGCAAGTAATAATTCATTCAATGTAATTTTCTTCACAACTGTTGTATCTTGTCTCCCCTCATGTTAGAAAAACTAACTTGCTTCCTCAATTTTGGAAATCCATCTTTGTGCATTATGGTGTTAATGATAATATACAGCACACATCAATAATAATAAGATATAATTATTTGGTTCCTTACCCTAAACCACTTGGGAGGGGCGGAGGCAATATACTTTCGTATATAACAGATATCAAATATATATATATAACTTTGTTCTCATAAGAAATAGTTTAGCTATTAAATGGAGGCAATTAGTAAATTATTTTGCTAAACTAACTATGGTATAAACTAACTTATTGTGACGACCCAACCCGTCGCCACGTAAGTTACCGCCCCGTTTTCCCCATTTTATGCTTCTTCATATGTTATTATATGTGTTGGGTGAGTTTGAAGTATTTTGGATTGAATTTGGATAGAAATGAGATCTTTAACGAACGTTTAAGTTGGAAAAGTCAACCGAATGTTGACTTATGAGATATAGGGCTCGAAAGGGATTTCTGATGATTCGGCTAGTTTCGGAGGTGATTTATGAGTTGGGAGTGGAATCGGAATTTAATTTAAAGGTCTGGAATAGAATTTTTTGACTTGAATTGGCTAAGTTGGAATTTTGCGGATTTCGGTTGATAGGTGAGAAATTAATCCGAGGGTCGGAATAGAATTCTGACAGTTGCACTAGCTTTGTTAGGTGATTTTTGATATGTGTGCAAATTTTTAGATCATGAGGTGTTTAGTTCGGGTTTTGGATCAAATGCAAGTTTCGGAAGTTTTAGCTTAATTTAGGCTTGAATCCGTGAAAATTTGATGATTTTGATGTTTATGATAGTGTTTTTTTGCTTTGATCAAGTTTGAATGAGGTAGTAGAACATAGCTGTTCTTTTGGTTGAGGTTCCGAGGGACTCGGGGTGATTTTGGATGGTCAATCGGGCTATTTTTAGACTTAGAGGACTGCTGGTTTTCAGCTGTAGGTGTTGCAGAAGATTGTTCTTCGCGTTCGCATGGGTGTTTCGCGATCGCATAGAAGGAATTGGAGATCCTGGGATTTTGTCCTTCGCATTCGCGTAGGTCTGGGGTCCTATGACTTTCGCGTTCACGTAGCAGGCTCGCGCGGAGGGGAAATGCTGAGGGGATTGTTTTGTGCTTCACGTTTGCGTCCCTGGCACGCGTTCGCGAAGGAGAAGGGGCAGCTGTGCATCGCTTTCACGGATGGGCACCGTGTTGACGAAGAAGGAATTTTAGCCCAGTGGTTTTTGTACATCGCGAACGCGGAAGGAACTCGCGTTCGCGAAGAAGGGGTCGTCAGCTGGGTAGAATGCTTTAAGGGAAAATTTCAGTCGCGAACCCAACCATATTTCCTCCATTTTTGCACCACCTTGAGAGCTTGTTTGTAGATTTTGAAGAGGTTTTTGACGGGAAGTGATTGGAGGTAGGTCTCGTGGTCTAGAAACATCATTTATCCAAAGAATTATCCATTAATTATCTGAATATGGGTATAAATTGAAGAAGCTAGGGCTTGAGTTTTTGATATTTCAAATTGGGATTTGATAGGTCATTTGAGCTTGAATTTGGGAGTTCTTTGCATGTATGAACTCGTGGTGAGACGAGGATTCCGAAAATGTAAGTTCCATAATTTTTCGAGAAGCGGTCTCAGGGCTCGGGTTTTGCTAGTTTGGAGATTTTTGTTATATTTCGATTGTTTTTTATTGGTTGTTGTCCCATTAGCATATTGTGATATATTTGTACTGATTTTCGTTAGATTTGATGCGCATGTAGGCCAATTTGAAACCCTAGATTTGCACATCCTAGTATTGTATTGTGGTGACTTGCACGCTGGACCTGAGCGTGGGGTAGATCATCGTGGGGATTGTGACTTGGTCTGTCCCGGTTGTTGTGTTTTACCGCTAAATTAAATGTTTTGTTTTTATTATGGCTTGGTCTCATTGCCATACTTGGGGCTTATTACCGATTATTTGGAACCCTGGTATATCACATTGTGACGCTATATGAGGCGAGAAACGCACTTCATGGCTAGTGCGGGTCCATATATGTGTGAAATTGTGGCTTAGTTCAATCCGAGGGATGAAATTATACTATATTGGCGATTGCTTCGCACCCTATATTGATGTTATAAGGGATTGATGCCATGTTTTGGGCCTTGTGCCAACTTGTATAATTCTTTAGGGATTGATATTTCTTCTTTAGCATGATTTGCATTTCATGTGGCTGCAATCCAAGGTTTTAAATACTGTTTTGCAAACTCAGCCATATTTCTATGTTTTGAAAACACAAAAGATTCTTAAGTGATATTTCGGGCTGACAATCATTATCTCACTATTGTTTGGACTGTATATTATTCTTGGAACGGTGGTAACTATTGGCACCGTGCATTGAAATAGAAACGGTGGTAACTATTGGCACCGTGTGTTGAATTGGAAACGGTGGTAACTAATGACACCGTGTTTAGCAATGGAAATAGTTGTAACTATTGGCACTGTATGATATTGCGCTTGGGGTGAAGGAGACCCTCCGGAGTCTGAACCCCCACAGTGTGCGCCGTCGACATTAAATCATATGCATGGTTGGCTCGGACTGCAAGCCGCATTGTATTAATGTGCATTCATGCATTTACTCCACTTTGTACTACGTGGCACAACGTTTAACATTCATATGTAATTAGCATACATACTATTACTTGCCTTGTTGACCAGATACGTTGGTGTTATATGTTATGGAGTGTTGGGCCCAAGAGGCTGATGTTGGATATTGTGAGTTAATATTGAGCCCGAGGGGCAGGTTTCTGACTACTTCCCACCTGTTGAAATTACCTTGGAAATTGTTGAAAAAGCATATTTTCAAAAAAGATTATTGAACAAAATTTGGGATTTTCTAAAGGTATTTTTCACAGTATTTTGGTTTTTATCAAAAACGGTTGTTCTGTCTTTTATAGCAGTTTGGTGTTCTCCTACGTGTTTTCTAATCGCTCAGATATTATTCTCTCTTATTACCACTGAGTTTGAAATACTCACTTTACTCCCTGCACGTTGCGTGAACTTGCAGGTACTGTTCACCCGATAGCGGGTCATTAGCAGGATAGAAGACCATATTCTGGTAGTTGAGCAAGGTGACCGCCAGCGTTCGTGGCACCGCACTCCATCCTTGTATTCCGGTTTTACCTTGTATGTTTATACATATTGGTCCAGTAGTGTTCCTACTCATTAGATGCTCGTGACTTCTGACACCCCGGTCGGGCACTATTTGTATTTATATTAATTAATATCATAAATTTAGATTCGATCTGTTATAACTGATTAATTGCTTTAAGTGGTGTATTGAAACGGTCTGGAAGGCCTTGTCTTCACGAGAGGTGCCATCACGGCCAGATTTTTGAATTGGGTCGTGACAAGTTGGTATCAGAGCCTTGGTTACTAGGTCTCACGAGTCATGATCAGGGTTAGTAGAGTCTCGCGGATCGGTACAGAGATGTCTGTATTTATCCTCAAGAGGCTGCAGAACCTTTAGGAAAACTTACCATTCTTGGAATTCTTATCGTGCGTACTTGATTCAGCTTGAGATATAATTCTTTAAATTCCTTCAACACGTCTGTATGCGCACGTGAGTGCTCAGTAGTATATGTGCCTGGATGGCCTGTTATTCCCCGATCGAGGGGCGAGAGGTAATCTCTGTAAGTTCGTGTTCGGCCAGTCTGGAGGACTTGAAGCCGGATATTTGCCTATGGTTTGAGCACCGAGGTGCTGATTGAGTGAGAATGTGTTTCAAACTTATATGTTCAATGTTTTTCTTATTAGTCGGAATGGCGGCTGGATATCCATGTGATGAGTATGTTAGTACCGTGGGGTGTATCTATGTTATCTTGGTAGTGACAAAAGAGTCTGCTGAATAATAGATGAGTTGTCGAGTGTCCGACACCTATTGTGATTTTATGTGTAGTCCGAGTTATGGTAGCGTGAAGAATATTTCATGTCTCTTAGTTGTCAAGTAAAGTACATTCCATGTGGCAGTATGAGTATAGACTCAAAAAGACTAAATGGTTGTGTATTACGTATATGATGGTGGAAGGTATGTGTTGTATTTTGAAGTATTGGGACGCTAAAGAAAGTGGACTCAGCTGATGTGGAAATAAATGAGTGGTTTGCAGAGAATGTCAGTGCCAAATTATTTGTGTATTCACAAAATTGTAAATGACTGGAGTTTAATTCTCTCTATACTGTTGCGATTTCATTAGAGTAAAAGTATTAGGATTATTGAGCATTTCTTGGTATATGGCTTCGAGTCATGTTGGGGAGGTTGCAATGGATTAGCTTATTGCACTGTTGTATGCTATGGTTGGTTCTGTTTCAAGGTTTGTTGGCGGATCAGGTCTGGTCGTAGAAATTGAGCCGAGAATGACGCGTGTGAAGGAAACTTTTGATAAGGAACATATGGTGCTTCATAGATGTGAGGAAATACTAGGATGATTTGAACTACAGTTGATAAAGAATGATCAGTGTATATGGAAGAAAGACGGTTGTTTGTATCTGTATGAGACCATGTTCTGCGCTGTCACAGTACTAATAAGGAATGAGTGGTTCTGTCCGTTAAGGCGGGTGAATTTTATTTATTTAAGAGTGAATGGCTCTTGAGATTGGTTTTATTGTGTTCTAGATTTTTGCATGTAACAATTAGATGTCTTAAGGTTGTGTATGTGGCTAGGGACTGTGTTTTTATTAGAAGAGATCAAGACTTGTGGTATGTTATGTTAATTATGGGATACTATGTATCAATATCTAGGAAGTAATGGTAATGGATTCAGATTCGCATGAAGTTCTTCGGAGTAAAGCATTATGGAATATTGTATTTCTAGGAAGCGTTCGAGAGGGTATTCAGTGGCCTAAGGGTCTTACGTGCGAGTCTCGTGGGGTAATTTGAGTTGAGGTATCTTGGTGCTACAACAATGGAGAATATAAAACTAATGATGAATCATGAAGTAAATGAGATAAATGGAATAGCTTGATAATAAACCAAGTCGGTATGATAAGAATGTGATTAATCCTTTGTATGTTTCGAGGCAATGAGTCTTATGGGTATTGTGCAGCAAAGCTATATGTGCTGGCAGTTTGCTTACCTTGGTTTGGGTTGAAGGATTCAGTCCTAGCAATTTAGCTTGTGCAATGGAATTGGGAGAAAGATTTCTTGATGTGTTTTACCGTGATTTAAAGACGAGTATATTTCCTATGGGCATGCGAAACATGGAGTGTGTAATAATTTTTCTCCTATATTGGATCATGAAAGTTCTCGACTAGTTGGGTGCGTCGATGTCTGCGACACATGAGGGAGATATAAGTCCTCATTGTATCTTGTTGTGGTATGGTCTATGTGTTACGATGTGGAGAATTGAGATTTGCGTGTTCAAGGCCTTGGTTTAGTTCATAATGGGAAATCATTAAATTCTTGAGCATCACAAACATCTTCAGGTGAGTAAAGAACTGATCTTCAGATGATTAAGGTAATTGAAATTGATACGTCAGTAGTATTGCGAAATTTTCTTGTTGGATCTACTGCGGATATTTGAGTTTGTTGACGGCACAGGAAATTTCGAATATAATTCGTGGTATGAATGGATACTTGAGGTGTGTTATGTGTTCGTATGGCGAAGTGTGGGATCAGGCGCAGTGATTCATGCGTTATATATGTTAGAGACAAGAAGTTATCGTGATCCGACCATGCGATAGTTCTGGGTCGGGTGTACCGACATCGTCTTGCAGTTGTTTGGACAGGAGGTCCGAGTGGATTTTTCTTTGCTTGGTATGTTAAATTTGTGATATGATATTAGATTGCATACTGGTTGTCCCAATGTCAGGTTGGCTAGACTAATGTATTATGGGCTATGTCGGAAAAGGGCCACAGGTTGTGTGGTATGGTGCATCGAATTATTGTTCTAGCATAGTAGATATATTCCAAGTACCAGCGGATGGTTGGAAAGTATTGTTTTGTTAATTGGGCCTTTGCGGCGGATGTTAGTGCAGAGGTTTCTACCTTTAATTCAGTTTCGGTGTTGAGGGACTTTTCAGATGCATTTCTTGCGGCCGGGCATGAGGCTGTATGTGTTTATTGTAATAAGCATATTTGGCTCGTTTGACATCTCCTTTTGTGAGATATACATGTGGATCGAGTGGTACGCCGCCACGAATATGTTATCTGGATCAGGTTGCGCGCCGCAAGAGTGTGATATGGAGAATAGTTTTCTATATGTTGCTTTGTATGCCTTTCTTTACCATGGGGGTGATGGATTGCTTGGTTTCAGACCTCAATCTGTGTCTGGTTGTCTGGGTTGAGCATGGTGACTTGAGGTGCTTCTTGGGTAACAGTGTTTGGATAGAATCGCGCGATGTGGCAAGGCCACGTGATGTTATGACCTATCAAGGAAGATTCATGTACTCTATTTCTATGATGTGAGATGGGATCTTAGTTTTGTGTTGTGATCGTACGGAGGAATTTTAATTACAGCTCTTTCCTTTGAGTTAGTTGTCATGGTTCGAGTGTGTTCAGATTATTTCTTATTGGTGCCTGTGTTGAGCACGTTGTGGCTTAGGCCGGTGTTGAGATGTCATGTCACCAGAGTGGCGTGTTGTAGTTGAGATGATCGTTAGAGTCATTAATGAGTACGAGCATATTTGATTTCAGCTTGTTAGAAAGGTAATATCGAGGTTTGGCTCCAAAACCGATTGTAGTATCAGTCAGAAAGAAAATGGATTCATGAATGGTTGATCCGAGAGATGGGTTCACTTTATCGTGAGTCTTAGTTGCCGTTGGCAGTATATAAAGGTGTTGGGATAATACTTTAGCTAATAAAAGGGTTTTTCTATCAGTATTTGGTTATTGTGGGCAACTACTATGAATGGGAGTTATCGTTGCATGTGTTGAGTTATGTGGTATATCATATGATTGCAGCCGAGGTTGCAGGTATGGATTATTACAGCTGGTTTGGGTTTACTCTCAGCAAAATGTGAGGTTATGATCTTGTGTAAGATTTCAGGTGTATTGTATTATCGGACCTATGTGAGATAGGGTGACATGGGATCACCCCGAATATATGCTTGGTAATGTCATTCAGTTATTGGGTTGCTTCTAGTACAACTCTGGGTACGCTGGAGGACGAGCGTTTGTTTAAGTTGGGGAGAATGTGACGACCCGACCCGTCGTCACGTGAGTTACCACCCAATTTTCCCCGTTTTATCCTTCTTCATCTGTTATTATATGTGTTGGGTGAGTTTGAAGTGTTTCGTATTGAATTTGGATAGAAATGAGACAAATAGTCTCTTTAAGGAAAGTTTAAGTTGGAAAAGTCAACCGGATGTTGAGATATGAGTTATAGGGCTCGGAATGGATTTTCAACAATTCGGCTAGTTTTGGGAGGTGATTTATGACTTTGGAGTGGAATCGGAATTTAATTTGGAGGTCCGGTGTAGAATTTGGCTTGAATTGGCTACGTTTGAATTTTGGCGGATTTCGATTGATAGGTGAGAATATTATCCGAGGGTCGGAATGGAATTTCGACGGTTGCAGTAGCTCTATTAGGTGATTTTTGATATATGTGCAAATTTTCAGATGATTCGGAGGTGCTTAGGCCGGGTTTTGGATCAAAAGCAAATTTCGGAAATTTTAGTTTAACTTAGGCTTGAATCTGTGGAAATTTTATGATTTTGATGTATATGATGGTGCTTTTATGCTTCCAGCAAGTTTAATTGAGGTATTAGAACATATCTATGCTTTTGGTTGAGGTCCAGAGGGCCTCGGGGTGATTTCAGATGGTCAATCGGGCTATTTTTGGACTTAGAGGACTCCTACTTTTCAGCTGTTGGTGTTGCAGAAGATTGTTCTTCGTGTTCGCATGGGTGTGTTGCAAACGCATAGAAGGAATTGGAGAGCCTGGGATTTTGGCCTTTGCATTCGCGAATGGAGGCCGCGTTCATGTAGGTCTGGGGGCATGTGACCATCGCGTTCGCGGTGAGGAAATGCTTAGGGGATTTTTTGTGCTTCGCGTTCGCGTCCCTGGCACGCGTTCGCGAAGGAGAAGGGGCAGTTGTGCATCGCGTTCGCGGGTGGGCACCACGTTTGTAAAGAAGGAATTTTACCGCGGTGGTTTTTGTGCATCGCGAACGCGGAAGGACCTCGTGTTCACGAAGAAGGGGTCGTCAACTGGGAAGAATGTTTTAAGGGAATCGTTTACTCGCGAACCCAACCATATTTCCTCCATTTTCGCACCACCTTGAGAGCTTGTTGGTAGATTTTGAACAGGGTTTCGACGGTAAGTGATTGAAGGTAAGTCTCGTGGTCTAGAAACATCATTTAATCAAGGAATCATCCATTAATTCTCTGAATCTGGGTATAAATTGAAGAAGCTAGGGCTTGAGTTTTTGATATTTCAAATTGGGATTTGATAGGTCATTTGAGCTCGGATTTGGGAGTTCTTCGTGTGTATGAACTCGTGGCGAGACGAGGATTTCGAAAATGTAAGTTTCGTAATTTTTCGAGAAGCAGGCCCAGGGCTCAGGTTTTGCTAGTTTCGAGATTTTTGTTATATTTCAATTGTTTTAGATTAGGTGTTGTCCCATTAACATATTATGATATATTTGTTCTGATTTTGGTTAGATTTGACGCACGTGGAGGCCATTTTGAGGGGCAAAGGCGCCGCGAACGAGGAATTTCACCGATTCGAAGTGATTAATACTTCGGAATGATTTCCAAAGGGTTTGAAATCCCAGATTTGCACATCCTACTGTTGTATTGTGGTGACTTGCATGCTGGACCTAAGCGTGGGGTAGAGCACCTTTGGGGATTGTGACTTGGTCCGTCCCGGTTGTTGGTTTTTATAGGTAAATTGTAAATGTTTTGTTGTTATTATGACTTGGGCTTATTGCCGTACTTGGGGCTTATTGTCGATTATTTGGAACCCCAGTATATCACATTGTGACGCTGTATGAGGCGACACACGCACTCCATGGCTAGTGCAGGGTCATATATTTGGAACATTGTGGCTCGGCTCAATCAAAGGGATGAAATTCTACTATATTGGTGATTGCTTCGCACCCTATATTGATCTTATCTAGGCTTGATGTCATGTCTGGGGCCTTTTTCCGACTTGTAGAATCCTTTAGGGATTGATATTTCTGCTTTAGCATGATTTGCATATCATTTGGCTTCAGTCTAAGGTTTTAAATATTGTTTTGGAAACTCAGCCATAATTCTATGTTTTGAAAACACAAAGGATCCTTAAATGATATTTCGGCCAGACGATCATTATCTCACCATTTTCTGGACTGTATATTATTCTTGGAACGGTGGTAACTATTGGCACTATGTATTGAAATGGAAACAGTGGTAACTATTGGCATCGTGTGTTGAAATGGAAATGATGGTAACTATTGACATCGTGTATTATACTGCAAATAGTGGTAATTATTGGCACTATATGATATTGCGCTTGGGCTGAAGGAGCCCCTCCGGAGTCTGAATCCCCACACTGAGCGTTGTCAACGTTAAATCATATGCATGGTTGGATCGGGCTGCACGCCGCAGTGTATTCATATGCATTGCATTGCATTCATGCATTTACTCCTGTTTGTACTGTGTGGCACGACATTTAGCGCTCATATATCATTGGCATACATACTATTACTTACTTTGTTGACCAGATACCCTGGTGTTATATGTTAAGGAGTGCTGGGCCCGAGAGGCTGATGTTGGATATTGTGAGTTAATATTGAGCCTGAGGGGCAGGTTTCTTACTACTTCTCACTTGTTGAAATTACCTTGGAAATTGTTGAAAAAGCATATTTTCAAAAGGGATTTTTGAACAGAAATTGGGATTTTCTAAAGGATTTTTCACAGTATTTTGATTTTTCTCAAAAAGGGTTATTCTCTCTTTTATAGCAGTTTGGCGTGCTCATACGTGTTTTCGTATTGCTCAAATATTATTCTCTCTTATTACCACTGAGTTGGAAGTACTCACTTTACTCCATGCACCTTGCGTGCAGTTGCAGGTATTGTTCACCCGATAGCGGGTCATTAGCAGGATAGAAGACCATATTTTGGTAGTTGAGCAAGGTGACCGCCAGCGTTCGCGGCACCGCACTCCATCCTTGTATTCCGGTTTTACCTTGTATGCTTATACATTGTTGGTCCAGTAGCAGTGTTCATACTCATTAGATGCTCGTGATTTGTGACACCCCGGTCAGGCTGTAGGTTTTTATATTAATTAATGTCATAAATTTAGATTTGATCTATTATAAATGATTAATTGCTTTAAGTGGTGTAATTGAAACGGTCGGGCTGGCCTTGTCTTCACGAGAGACGCCACCACGACCGGATTTGGGAATTGGGTCGTGACACTTATCAAGATGAACTTCTTGAATGGAATATCTGAAAATTATTCTTTAATTAAATTATTAACAAAATTACCTTGCAAACACCAAGTTGCACGTTAATAATAATCGCGCATGTAACCATCTCATAGATGCATTATATGGTATACATGGCAGGTGAATTAGCTCATATTCACCTTTGATATTTCCAGCATTCATGGGATTCAATCCCAGTTTTAGTTGGTATATTAATTAATGAGAACAAACAATATAAGAGAATTCCTAAAGAACTTTCTAGTTCTTTTATATTTACCCATGTAGATTTTCTTTTATTTACACATCATACTCAAATTAATATGGCTAAACAATTTATGCCAACTGAATATATTATCAATATTGATAAACTTCATATTTAAACCATGAAATGTGCAATTATTAACAAACTCCAAGTTTATTATGATATGAGTTTTTATATCAATAAACTTCTATTTAATTGTGGCATTCTTTTGTTTGTGTTGTACAAACTGGAGAATAAAGTGGGTAGTATTTCACATACATATTATCCCGCTACAAGTTGTATTAATAGAAGATATTAAATCTTTCCTATTTGTATAGTCTCAATATAATCAACCACTTTCGCGTATAATTTAGAAACTGAATAAGTTTCTTTGAGACTTACTACGACACAATAAATTGACATGATAATCAATTATATTCATCCAAAATAGTAATAATTGGCTCTTTCAGAGCTCTCAATTAATTTTGTACTTTCACATATTCATCAACATCCATGTGATGAATATCTGGTGATGAATATCTCTTTTAAAGAAAAATTTATACCATTATGGTCATGGTCAAATTATATGCAAGATCTTTTTCTTTCATTACCATTGTCTTTTAATAATCCCAATGCCAAAATATTTTGGCGTACAATAAGTACGTGACCAATGACCATTTATGCCATAATAATGACATTATTTTTTTATGTCATCTCAAACCTCCTTCTAGATGTGAGTATGGTATATTCACAACAACTAGCACATTCATATTCTTCCAAAAATAAATATGTAATCATAAATCAGATGTTGTCATATTCACATCATGAATGGACCATAATCATCTTTATGTGCTTTATAAAATATCATGTCAAATCGATGACAAATATTACTTTCATAAAGTAAAGGATTATTTTGAGAATCTTTTTGTTCTCATTATCACAATAGTGGAGATTATTATTTCGTCTATTACCACGTCCACATCCATTGATACATTCATAGTAGTAATTTTGTCTTCTTTCAGATTTATCACATACTGCAATCACATTTTCTAAAAGGAATCAGAATGGAGCAAATTTAATGGGACGGATTTTTAATTCTTTACCCACAATCGTACATGAATTTGATCATAGCAAGTCATAGAAATTTTACCACTTTGGGTGGTTATCGTCTTTACTTGTATTTAAAGTCAAATTTTTGAATGTCAAGAATTTGATAGAGAAAAGTGAAATACTTACCTTAAATCCAAAATTTAATCATGAAGGAAGTTCATAGAACAAATGACAATCATTATACTACATCCCGACACTTCTACTCAATTGATTAGAGTCTCGTGCTGATAACGCGTAATGAAATAATAAAAGAAGAAGAAGAGTATTCCAGAGCAAAGTAGAGAAAGAGGGAATTCTTATTGATATTTTTAGGATGAATTACAATAGAATAGAACCCGCTATTTATAGGGAGAGAGTGACTTAGTCACCAAATAATAAACCCTAGAATCTCTCTAAATATAGGTATTCACCATAAATAGAATTCTATTTATAACACTATAAGATTGTTTAATTAAATGGAAGGGGAAATGGGGTCAGGCGGGTTAGGCTTCTAGAGGGGATGGGCTGGCAGATTAAAGGTTAAAACCAAATGGGCCACTTGAAATTTGGCCCAAATAGCCCCTTTTCCTTTTCTTTGTTTTCTTTTTCTTTTCTTTGATTTTAAAATCCAATTAAATTAATTAAAATCCTAAGTCAACCTATTTGTAAAAATTAAAATTCTTTATATATTTCTAACATTAAAACAACAAATTAACTTAAAACTAAAGAAAAATGCTAATTTTAAAGTCTAAAATCTAAATATATAAAAATGACCATTTCTCTGATTTTTGTTTAGCAATGCAATTAACTCAATGTAATAAATTACTAAATTCAAATTAAACCTAAGAAATCATGAATTTAATACATAACAATTTGTATGGCTTTTTTCTATGATTTAAGATATTAAAAATGAATGAAATGCAACTAATTAATGAAACTCCTAAAATTATTTTTGGTCTATTTGTAGGAGTTATTTCCATGCAGGGAAAAAATGGTGCTCTCAACGTACAGACGGCCTTTGGGAGGCTGGTTTTTGCCTTACGAAGGAACCAAAGGCCCTGCAAAGACTTTCAGACAACGAATAGGTTCGCCATCGATAGAAAGACTGATCGCTGTTGTAACAATAGATCACTACAGGATAAAGAAGTGCCACGGTCTCGGGATCCTTCCGACCCCAAGCTATCAGAATACAATTTCAATATTAGCGTAGTAGAGTTGGTATCATCCATGAGAAACATCAATGAAGAATGATTCCCGAAACCAATGAGATTTCATCCCAGCAAGAGAGATCCCTACTTGTGGTGTGAATACCACGGGACGAATGGACATCGGACTAGGGACTATAGACATCTCCGAAAAGACGTTGCAATACTGTTAAAGAATGATAATCTCAGAAAATTCTTGAGTGACCGAGATAAGAATAAATATGGTCTGAACCGGGACAATGCGGAATCCTGGAAAGCAAGAGAAGATTCCCCACACCAAACAATCAACATGACCTTCGAAGGGGACGAAATCAACGAAGTCACCATCTCGGTAGCAAAAAAGATGAAAGTATCAATAACCCATAACAAGAGGCTTAGGAAAATTGCTGAAAATGATATCACTTTCATGGAGGATGACGCAGATGGATTGCTTCTACCAAACAACGACGCACTAATAATTTCTTTAAAGGTGGTGGATTTTAAAATTAAAACGTATTCCAGTGGATCCAGAAAGTTTGGCTAACATCATACAATAGAGATTATTGGAGCAAGACAAACTCACCGGAAGCATTATTTTGGCCAAAAAACTCATCGTCGCATTCAACCTCGTAAGAACGACAAGTAGAGGAGAGATTTTGCTTCCCACAAATGCCGAAGGGGTAATGAAAACAACTCTTTTCGAAGTGGTATACAGTGATATGGGATATGAAATTATTCCGAAAAGACCATGGTTTGCACGAGATGAAAGTTGGGCCATCAATATATCCTCAATTTCTGAAGTTTCTAATGCCCGAGGGGGCTAAACATCTAAGGGGTGACCAATCGGCGGTAATGGAGATGAACGCAATTACGGTCTCCAGTAGCAAAGAAAAAAGACACGTGGCATAAAAACTACAGGAACTGGGCTAGCCCGCAGAAAGAAACATCAGAATATTATCATGTACGAAAATAGGTAAAATAGGTAAAATAACCCAAACACCTCTCAGACCAGGCTCAGAATCGAATAACGTTTGCATTTTTCAGGACCCTCGTACTCTCACGAGTCTAACCATATAAAAATCTCCCAAATCGGAGGTCAAATGCCTACTCAAAATGACATAATAAATTCTAATAAGTTTCACCCATTTTTTCCAATTTTAGACCTTGCATTTGAATTCTAATGGTCTATTTAACTAGGTAATGATGAAATATAACTAGAAAGGATTGAAGCAACATTACCCAATGATTTTCTCTTCAAAACCCACTCAAAATCGCCTTCTCCCGAGCTCTCAATTGGTTTTCCAACTATTGAAATTATGCCTCGGATAAACCCTTATCAGAATATTCATTACCGCTTTTGCGTCCCAGGGACTGATTATACGGTCCTGCTTTTGTAGAAGAACCAACTGATTTTGCGGTTTCACTAAAGTGACCAGAGTCCGCTTCTACGGACCAATAACCGCATTTGCAGTTCCCCTTATGCGTAAAGCAGACCGCCTCTGCGGTTTTCCTGGGGTGATGCCCAATTCCTCTTATGCTATGAAGAAGCCTCTTATGCGGCACCACTTCTGCAGTTCCCAAGCTGCTGAAGCGGAAATACCAGAAGATGAGAAGTTTAGCTGCTGCACACTTTAGGAATTCTACCCGTCGACCATCCGAAATTATTCGGGGGCCCCTGGGACCCCAACCAAAAACACCAATACCATCTAACGTCTTATTCGAACTTGTAACAATCCATAAAACATCTGCAACAACACCGAAAAACCGATTAAATCAAAGATTCAAGCCTAAGAACTTCAAGTTTATCCAAAATACGCTTTCGATACAAAACCTAACCAACACTCGTCCTATTGACCTAAAATTTTGACGTCCCAAATAACATGATGATGCTACAGCAACTTCTAAAATCCCGTTCTTACCCTCAGATCAAAAATTAACTATCAGACAGAAAAATGCAAAATTCAAACTTTCATCATTTGTCGCCTAAATGAGCTAAGGACATCCAAAATACATTCTGAACACACTCCCAACCCCGAAATCACCAAACAAAGCACCATCGAATTTCCATTCCGAGTTTGTCTTTACACTGTTCTAATTGTGGATCACTTTCCATCACTTAGGCTCTCATTTAGGGACTAAGTGTCCCAAAAAAACTTCGAATTCTACCACCAAACATCCCGACAAACCAAAATAAGAGAAATGAACTTAGGAAAAATAGTTAATTGGGAACGGGGCTAAATTCCAAAGACGGTCGATCGGGTCGTCACATCCTCCTACACTTAAACATTTGTTCGTCCTCGAACGAGCATAGAGAACATTCCTGAAATAGCAAATAGATGAGGGTATCGGCTGTGCAAATCCCGTTCAGTCTCCCAACCCGTCTCCTTGGCCGGCTGACCCAGCCACTGAACCTTTACTGAAGCAATATCCTTTGACCTGAGCTTTTGGACCTGCCTTTCCAATATCACCACATGCTCCTCAACATAGGAAAAGTCATTGTCCAACTGGGCAGATGTGAACTTCAACACGTTAGATGAGTCACAGTCATATCTCCGAAGCATCGAGACGTGAAATACTTGATGAACCCCAACCAAACTAGGAGTTAAGGCAAGCTCAAAAGCAACTTCCCCAACTCGCTTCAAAATCCCAAATGGGTCGATGAGACTCAGACTCAACTTCAATTTCTTCCCAAACACCATGACGCCTTTCATGGGCGAGACCTAAAGCAGAACCCGCTCACCAACCATAAATGAAACATCACGAACCTTTCGGTCCACGTAACTCTTATGTCTGGACTGGGGCGTACGAAGTCTGTCCTGAATCACCTTAACATTCTATACAACATCCTAGACCAAATCAGTGCCCAAAATTGTGGCTCACCTGGCTCAAACCAACCCACCGGGGATCTGCATCTCCTACCATATAAGGCCTCATACGACGCCATTTGAATACTTGACTGATGACTGTTGTTGTACGCAAACTCAGCAAATGGCAGAACTGATCCCAAGAACCTCTAAACTCAATCATGCACACACAGAGAATATCGTCAAGAATTTGAATAGTGCGCTCGGACTGCTCGTCTGTCTGAGGGTGAAAAGCTGTACTCATAGTCACCTGGTACCCAACTCCTGCTGGACGGCTCTCCAGAATCGTGATGTAAACACTGAACCCATGTCCGAGATGATAGAAACTGGAAAACCATGCAAACGGAAACTTTCTCTGATATTAATCCTCGCTAACTGCTCCGCTGAGTAAGTAGAACAAATTGGAATGAAATTAGCGGACTTGGTAAACCGATATACAACAACCCAAATAGAATCAAATTTCTTTGCAGTCAGCGGGAGACCAAATACAAAGTCCATAGTGATCTTCTCCCATTTCCACTGCGGAATCTCCATCTGCTGGAGTAACCCTCCCGGTCTTCGGTGCTCAGCCTTTACCTACTGACAGTTGAGGCATAGAGCTACAAATTCTTCTATGTCCTTCTTCATCCGCCTCCACTAGCAATGCTATCTCAGATCTTGATACATATTCGCAGCACCCGGATGGATTTAGTACCGCGAGCTATGGGCCTCTGACAATATCAACTCCTAATATCATCAACATCGGGTATGCAGATCTGACCTTGCATCCTCAATGCCCCGTCACCTCCAATAGTTATAACCTTTGCATTGCCATGCTGAATTTTCTCCCTGAAGAAATGCAAATGAGGGTCATCATACTGCCGCTCCCTGATATGGTCGAACAATGAAGACCGAGAAACCATACAGGCTAGAACCCGACTGGGCTTCGAAAGGTCCAATCTCACGAACTGACTGGCTAAGGCCTGAACATCTATCGCCATGGGTCTCTCTGAAGCTGGTACATATGCAAAAGTCCCCAAACTCTCCGCTCGGTGACTCAAGGCATCGTCTACTACATTGGCCTTGCCCGGGTAATAAAGAATATTAATATCGCAATCCTTCAGTAGCTCCAACCATCTCATCAGGTGCAAGTTCATATCTTTCTTCTTCAACAAGTCATGTAAACTCCGATGATCCATGTAAATCTTACAAGGCACGCCGTGCAGATAATGAAGGCATATCTTCAAGGCATGAACAATAGCAACTAACTCAAGGTCATGGACGGAGTAGTTCTCTTCATGGATCTTCAGGTATTTGGATGCGTCGGCAATCAACCTACTGTCCTGCATCAACACCGCTCCAAGTCCGACTCATGAGTCATCACAATAAACTGTATAGGACCCCAAACTAGTAGGCAATACCGGAATAGGGGCTGAAGTCAAGGCTGTCTTGAGCTTCTGTAAGCTCGCCTCACACTCATATGTCCACTGAAAGGGAGCACTATTATGGGACAATCTTGTCATAGGGGCTGCAATCAATGCGAACCTCTCCACAAAACAACGGTAATAACCCACCAGGCTAAAGAAACTATGGATCTCTATAGCTAAGGAGGGCCTGGGCCAACGCTGCACGGCCTCCACCTTCTTTGGATCCACCCGAATGCCCTCACTCTATATTGAGTGGCCTAGGAATGCCACAGAACTCAACAAAAACTCATATTTTGAGAACTTTGCATATAATTTCTTCTTTCTTAGGGTCTGAAGCACGGTCCTCAGGTGCTGCTCATGATCATCCCGACTCTGGGAGTATACAATAACATCATCAATGAAAACAATGACAAATGAGTTGAGATAATGTCTGAATACACTGTGCATCAAACGCATAAAAGCTGTTGCGGCATTAGTCTGCCTAAATGACATAACAAGGAACTTGTAGCGACCATACCGAGTCCTGAAAGCTGTCTTCGAGATATCTGGCTCCCGAATCTTTAACTGGTGATAACCTGAGCACAAATCAATCTTAGAAAACACATGTGCGCCCTGAAGCTGGTCAAATAGATCATCGATACAAGGCAAAGGATATCGACTCTTCATTGTAACCTTGTTCAATTAACGATAATTGATACACATGCACATAGAACCATCATTTTTCTTCACGAACAAGACAGGAGCACCCCCACGGTGAAACACTGGGTCGAATAAAACCCTTATCAAGAAATTCTTGTATCTAATCCTTCAACTTCTTCAATTGAGGTGGAGCCATACGGTAAGGAGGAATGGATATGGGCTGAGTTCCCGACAACAAATCAATACCAAAATCAATGTCCCAATCGGGCGGCATGCCCGGAAGATCAGCTGGGAACACATTGGGATAATCCCGTACCACTGGGAACAAATCAACAAAAGAGATATCAGCATTGGCATCTCACACATAAGCTTAATATGCAGTGCAATCATTCTCAACCATATGCTGAGCTTTAAGAAAAGATATAACTCTATTGGGAGTGTGATCAAAAGTACCACTCCACTCAATATACGGAACGCCTATCATAGCCAATGTCATGGTCTTAGCGTGACAATAAAGAATAGCATACTGTGGGGACAACCAGTCCATGCCAAAGATAATATCAAAATCAACCATATCGAGTAATAAAAGATTTTCCCTGGTCTCAAAAACATGAATAGTAACCAAATATGACCAATAAACACAGTCCATTACAAGGAATTCTCCCACAGGAGAAGAAACATAAATAGGAGAGCTCAATGACTCTCGGGCTATACCGACATGCGGAACAAAATAAGATGACACGTAAGAATAGGTAGAGCCTGAATATAATACGTATGATAATAGAATCGAAGGAAACAGCCTCGACACGAGCAGGAAGAGTATAATATCTGGCCCGAACCCTCCCTCGAGGGAGACCTCTATCTCCCCAATCTTTGCCCCTAGCTGGCTGGGCAGGTGGGGTGGCAGCTAGAGTTGGAACAATAGCCTGAGAATCCTGTTGGGCACGCTGCGGCTAAGAACGTTGTGGAGGTGCACTCCTCCCAAGCCTAGGGCAATCCCTCACTACATAGGCGGGTGTCCCTGCCCTCAATAAAAGCTTCGGGGCGTTAACTCTGACTGACTGGGCCTACCCCTGCTGGACTGACCTCTGGAAGCACCCCGCACAGGAAACCACTAGAAACTGGAGGTGCATATTAAAGATCCTGAGATCTGGGAGGAGCTGGAGTACTGATGGATGAAGGAAGAGCCGAATAAACTGGGCAACCCATGTAGCCCCTACCATGACGTCTTGCTGTTGGGTACGAGTACCAAAGTAGTGACCCGACTCTCGAGACCTCTTCGCCTCTCTCTCTCCTCTCGCTCTCTAGTGTGCATACCTTCTATCCTCGTAGCTATGCTCACTACTGCTGATAAGGTATATCACCTCCAACTCTCAAGCCATGCTAG
Source organism: Nicotiana benthamiana (assembly GCA_034376525.1). Lineage (NCBI taxonomy): Eukaryota > Viridiplantae > Streptophyta > Magnoliopsida > Solanales > Solanaceae > Nicotiana > Nicotiana benthamiana. The sequence goes on along the minus strand of CM067328.1, from coordinate 76,712,725 downwards.
ACCTGATGAGTGGAATAAGACCCTCAATCTCGGAGACAGTAGCCACCAAGGCCGGTGCATGTCTGGACAACCTAGTATAACGTATGGCATACTCAGAAATGGTCAGAGTGCCCTAGCACAAATGCTCAAACTCTGCGTGCCATGCATTCCCGAGGCTCTTGAAGAAAAAACCTCCCTTTGAAACATATCTGAAAGTTCAGTCAAAGTCAGGGAGGCAACCTCGTCCAGACTATCTAACTCAAAGGTGCTCCACCAATCATAGGCGGCTCCCCGAAGCTGGAAAGCTGCAAAGAACCCGCTTGAGGAAGTAATACCCATAGTGCAAAAGATGCAGTGACAATCCTACAAAAATCCCAAACCATCATCTGTAGCTAATCCGCTAAAAATCGGAGGGTCATACTTCTTGAACCTCTCCAGTCTACAGTGCTCATCCTCAAAAGCAGGTGCCCCATCCTCGGGCTGAACCGGTACTACAGGGTGGACAGGGATGATATCTGGAACGTGCCCCATATGCACTCTCTGCTCAAGAGCCTAGGCTGTGGGAGTTTGGGCTCTTCACCCGGCCTAGGATGTGGATGCAGGAAAGGGAGGCAACCCTGTCTGTGCAAATACCTCCTGAACAACTGGAGTGTTGGTGACTATGGACATGTTAGGTGCCTGAGCCCTGACTGGATATGTTGGGGGTGCCTTAGTGGAAGCTCGTGCAGGTGCTCTGGCTGCACCACACACACGTCCACCAACTTTGCCCCGACCCTTACCTCTAGCGGCTGCATGAGGGGGTGCGGGTGCCTGATCGTCCTGGGTAGCACGTATCCTCACCATGTGTGAGAGAATACAGGACAGAAGTTTAGAGTCGTCGTCAAAAAATATAGCATGACACAGAATTCAATAAAGTGAAATTTTTTTCCTAAACAGTTACATAGCCTCCCATAGATAAGTATAGACGTATTCGTATCGATTAGCGATACTCTAATAAACCATCATGTGTCCCGTGATTCCTATGAACCTACAGCTCTGATACCAACTTGTCACGACCCTAGTTCACCAATTGTGAACACGTCATGACGGCACCTAATCTTCACGACTAGGTAAGCCTAACACATTGCGGAAGTAACAACATTTACGAAATTTATAATCAAAAGCTAAATAACACGAGTAATGTATACAATTGTCGTCTGACACATAAAATTTAACACTTTAAATTCTGAAACTATCCTAAAGACCCGAAAGCCCACAAGCAACACTGGCTAAGAGTAGTGCATAATACTGCTATAATCATCCGAAAAAGTCTATAGCAAGGGAGAACAGAATAGGATCTAACTAATTGAAGGGGTAGAGTGAGAGGGAGACTCTCGGGTCTGCGGACGTGGCACATATACCTCATCTCAAAAATGCTCCCTGCAGGTACTGATAACGCGCTTATGTAGAGGTAGCTTGATCTGCACATGAAAAAATGTGCAGAATAGGCATGAGTACACCACAGCAGTACTCACTAAGTGCCAAGCCTAACCTCGTTCGGGTAGTGACGAGGAAAAGGTTGAGGCCCTATTGAGATAAAACATAGCAACCAATAGAATAAGGAAAGACCATATGGATATAATCTACTATGAGAATATAGCAAAATCATAAATAAGACAATAACCGAGAACTAACACAGTAAGTAAACATAAGTGCAAATCACCTTCAGATATCTATCATCGGGGATCTCCTAGTATCCTCCATTTTACACAAGGGATTTCTTAGTATCCCGAGGATCTCCTAGTATCCTCCATTTTACACAAGAGATCTCTTAGTATCCCGAGGATCTCCTGCTATCCTCCCCTTTAATAATCATATATGTGTCAGGGATGTCTTGGTATCCCGCACTCTCAGTACAGAACGAAACACATACAAAGGGAGTTATCAGGATGCTAAGTAAGAACAATTAATAGAATTTATAGTCTAGCATGCTTCACGAAGGACAAAGAATACAGTTTAAGCAATTAAGCAAGTAAATCAGCTAAACGGGCTTATCCTAAGCTAACATAGGCTAAATTGCATTTAAAATAGGCAAATTTGCAATAAAACACAGTTAGATATTCTAAGTAAACCGGATTTTCAACAACAGCACTAGTATACGCTGATCACCTCTCGTACCGAACATTTAAAATAACGAGTAATAGATACCAAGGGGAGAGGTCCCCCAAACAAAGTTAGACAAGCCACTTATCTCGAACCGGTGCAAAACCAACTAAGGAACGATGCCTTTGCCACGAGTATCTGACTCTGAATGGCCCAATTCTATTCAATCCAATTACGTAACTTAAATAATATCGAAAACAACTAATTTCTTTATTGAAATTAAAGCTAGGGCGCGAAAATAGGTAAAATGACAAACTTTCCCCTTAGGACAACGACTCGGAATCGATTAACCTTTGCATTTTCAGAACCCTCGTACTCTCACGAGTCTAACCATATAAAAATCTCCCAAATCGGAGGTCAAATTCCCACTTAAGTCTAAGAAGTTTTCACCCATTTTTCCCAATTTTAGACCTTTAATTTGAATTCTAATAGTTGATTTAACTAGGCAATGATGAAATATAACTAGAAAGGATTGAAGCAACATTACCCAATGATCTTCTCTTCAAAGCCCACTCAAACTCGCTCTTCCGAGCTCTCAATTGATTTTTCAAATTTTGAAATTAAGCGTCAGATAAACCCTTGTGTGGTCCCGCTTTTCTAGAAGAACCAAGCGCTTTTGCAGTTCCACTAAAGTGACTAGAGTCCCCTTCTGCGGACCATTAACCGCATTTGCGATTCCACTTATGCGGAAAGGAGACCGCGTCTATGGTTTTCCTGAGGTGTAATTCCGCTTATGCGATGAAGAAGACTCGTATGCGGAGCCGCTTCTGTGGTTCCCAAACCACAGAAGTGGAAATAACAGAAGATGAGAAGTTCAGGTGCTGCACACTTTAGGAATTCTGCCCGTCGACCATCCGAAATTATCCCGACGCCCACGGGACCCCAACCAAAAATGCCAAGACCATATAACATCTTATTTGAACTTGTACCAATCCTTAAAACATAGAAAACAACACCTGAAACCTCATTAAATCAAAGATTCAAGCCTAAGAACTTTAAGTTCATCCAAAATATGCTTTCGATCCAAAACCTAACCAACACTCATCCGATTGACCTGAAATTTTGCATGTACGTCCCAAATGACATGATGGTGCTACAGCAACTTCAAAAATCATATTCTGACCCTCGAATCTAAAATTCACTACCATACCGGAAACTAACCCAAAACTCACACTTGGAGAACTTGGCATACAACTTCTCCTCCCTCAATCTCTGCAATACCAAAAATGCTCTGTGTGCTCCTCCTGGCTATGCGAGTATACCAGAATACCATCAATGAATACAATAACAAACTAATCCAGATACGGTCGAAATACATTGTTCATTAGCTGCATGAACGTTGCTGGGGCATTGGTCAGCCTGAAAGACATAACCATAAACTCATAGTGACTATATCTAGTCCTGAAGGCAGTCTTAAGAATATCTGACTCCTTGATCTTCAACTGGTGATAACATAACGGAGATCAATCTTAGAAAACACCCTCGCTTCCTGAAGCTAGTCGAATAAATCATCAATGCGAGGCAGGGGATACTTGTTCTTCATTATTACTTTGTTCAACTGCCTAAAGTCAATGCAAATTCTCATTGTCCAATCTTTCTTCTTCACAAATAACACAGGTGCACCCCACGGTGACACACTCGGCCGAATAAACCCCTTTTCTAGGAGTTCTTGAAGCTGATTATTCAATTTTTTTAACTCCGCTGGTGCAATACGATACGGAGGAATTGAAATGGGTTTGGTGCCCGCCACCAGGTCAATACCAAAATCAATGTCCCTGTTCGGGGTCATACCGAATAGGTCTGCGGGAAATACATCAGGGATGTCCCTCACAACGTGAGCAGAATCTATACTGGGAGTAAGGGTGCAAAGTGGCCTGGGCCCGGGCCTATATTGGCTTCGTGGGCCAGGATTCGCGATCCCGGGCTCTGGCGGTCGCCGTCTTCGTGGGCTCATTGGGAGAGACCAGCCCGTGGCGGGCCTAAGCCCATGTGGTCTGGGCTTAGCGGGCCGGGCCTGGCGGGCTTTTTTTGTAATTTTTTTAAGGCAATATCTTGTATAGTAGTTATTAGTATAATATATAATATACTAGTATAGAGTATATTTATGTAGTATACTAGTTATTAGTATAGTATATAATATATATATTTCATTGTATATTGCATTGTAGTAATTAGTATATTGTATATTATGTATATCCTTATATATTTTCTTGTATGTTATGTATATATATTCTCTTATATATTTTCGTGTAGTATGTATATTGTATCTTATGTATATATATAATAACTCATATAGTTATATATTTTGTTGTAGTATATATATTGTCTCTTATGTATAATGTATATTTCTTCTCCTATATATATTGTATCTTATGTATATATGTTATTACTTATATATTTTCTTGTAGTTTAGGTTGTATGTTATGTATATATTTTTTTGTAGTATATATATATATATATATATATATATATATATATATATATATATATATATATATATATATATATATATATATATATATATATATATATATATATGTGTGTGTGTGTGTGTGTGTGTGTGTGTGTGTGTATGTGTGTGTGTGTATATATTGTAGCTTATAAATAATTCGAAGTAAAGATAAAGAAATATTAAGAAAAACGATATTCAACGGTATGTCTTATAATTTTTATTACCCAAAATGGCATATCTTTCTTAGTCTTCCTTCCCCCAATGGAATGAGCACAACAAAGTACTAATACCACAATTAAAAGAAAAAAAACTAAAAGAAGATGTGCCAAAGTACATGTTACATCATAATCTACATTGTAGCTCTAACAAATCTGATAAATCTGTCAAGATTGGGAGGAGGTTGTGTTGGTGGTGATGGAAACGAAGCTTGTTCATCACCACTTCCGGGCGAAGCCGAATCCTCCGAAAGTTCCGCTATCATTTCTTCATAAGCTTCATCTATCGCCGGTTGTGAATCTGCAATTCAAAAGTTTCTTATTTCTGCGCGGATCCAATCTTTAAAAAGTACCGATTTTTTCCAAGTCATCCCTCATCGTCGCTATATGATCACCTATTTGCAGTCTTGCTTGACTGAAAGCGCTCTCCGATGCAACAGTTGAAGCTTGAATTGATAAAATATCCCGAGCCATCCTTGGAAGAACCGAAAAATGTTTTTCCCTTGACTTCCACCATTCCAAAAGATCAAAAGAGCCGTCTGGATTATCCTTTTCAAGTCCCTGAGACAAGTAAACTTGAAGCTCATTTAGATGTGAAGTTTCATCATAATTATCACCTTGAGAACTCCGGAACTCCGTCCAAGATATAAGAGCTGTTAAGCCCGCAGCTCTTTTAGAAGATTGTGCTAGACGAAGTAGGGGTTGGAATATTTGGCCTAGCATGCTCTAAGGCAAGTTGATATGCATTATAAACTGTTTGAGCATTAATTTTAATTGATGCTTTTGCATCTGCAAGTGTAGAAACTTCCTCATTTGAAATATCTAAAGCCCTATAAATATTTGAATACCAAAAATGAGAACCTCCCAATTTCATTGTAGGATTTAACATTGCAGCAACACCAAAAATAGGAGGGATGAGGAAAATATATTTTTTAAATTTTTGTTTCATTTGATTTATAGCAAGTTCATAAATATCCCCACCCTCGCAAAATTCAACAAATAAATCAGCTAGTGTGGCAATATAAACTAAACTGTTTGAAATAGTCGGATAGTATTGCCCAAAAAATGCATTTGTAGCAACTTGAAAATGTTCTAAAAAATCTAAAAGAATTTTAACATTCGTCCAATCTTGGGTAGTAAGCATTTCATCATCATCCTCACCACCTACCCGAGAATTAAACATTGCATTAATTGGGTTTCTATTATCATATGCAACTACTAAACTTTCGTACATACAATTCCATCTAAGTCGGGAAAGGTTTAGGAACCTTTCTTTCTCTAAGCCATATTCATCACATTTTTTAAAATACTCTCTAAGTCTAGTTCTACGGTTTTAATAAAAATCCAATTAAGAGCCATTCGAACCTTTTCAACTTCTATGTTTAAAATTCGCATACCATCACCAACAATTAAATGATAAATATGACAAATACATCTAACATGGAAAATATTAGTAAATGCAGGATTTAGTGTTTTTGTAAGCATGCCTATAGCACTAGTGTTACTAGAAGCATTATCCATAGAAATTGCCATTATTTTATTGTTAAAGTAAAAATATCTATAAATATCTGAAACAGTGTTAGCTATAAACTTACCTATGTGACGTGAATGAATTATTCTATACGCAATTATACGTTTTTGCATTGTCCAGTCCTCATCTATCTAATGACTTGTAACACTTAGATAATCACAATCATTAGCACTTCTACCAATATCAGTAGTAATAGAAATCCGATTAGGTATATGAGTAAATAAATAGCGCAAATATTTTCCATATTCATGTTTGAACTTATAAATATCGGCTATAACTGTTGCGCGAGGCCAACCTTTATAAGTAGGATTAAAACCTCTTCTAATATAATAAACCCAAATAGGATTAGAAGCAAAAGTATAAGGTAAGCACATAACAGTAATCATATTTGCTAATTTTTCACGATCTCTATTTAGATCGTAATATAAATACATCCGGTGACAGTGTTAATTCCTGGTTGAACTAGATTTGAACCTGTACTAGGGTTAACCGCAGAATCTACACTTGTCCCCTCTTGCTGAGCTTGCATTTGAAAAAACTTAGCCCTATCTGTAGGGTGTGTTTTTATGTGCCTAGTCAAACTACCCGTGCCGCTACGGTCTCCACTAAATTTAAGAACCAGTAATTTCCCACAAGTTTTACACTTAGCCTTATTTAGTTCTCTTATTTGGGTAAAAAAATTCCGAACTAATGATGTTTCTTGACGTTTATCAGGTTGTCTATTAAAAGTTGGAGTTTCTACAGGTGGGTCGGTCGGTGCATTACTTGAGTTATGAACAGGACTAGTAGGTGTATTATCTAAATCTGGTGCTTGGGTTTCATCATCATCATCCTCATTTTCCTCTAAGATAGGTTCATTAGGATAAAGAGCATTCATAATTTCATCATCTAATCTATCACCTACTGCAACATCATGTCGAAATTCACTATCAGTAAATTGAAAATAAGGGTGATCACTATCAAGCATTACGGGAGGAGGAGGAGGACATCTAGGTTGGCGACTACTTTCAACTTGCTTATCTTTTGTAGGTCGGAGAGCCGGGGGAAGCGTAGTATTATGGCCACTACTTTCACCGGTTTTACCTTTTCCTTTACCGAATATTTTTTCAAAGAAAATGTCATATTAATTATAATTATGCCAACTAAACCACACAAAAATATATTATTAAAACGTAAGAGTTGAAACGAGTTTACCGGATTGCCAAACAACTTCTTGAAATTGACAATCGTTGAACACTTGAAAACTTCTATTCAACAACTTCACAATTTTTCACAAATTTTCAACCAAAAATTAAGCAATTGTAGTAGAAATATTGAGAGAGATTAAAAGATATTGATGAATTAGTGAATAAAAATGAAAGAATGAGAGGGTATTTATAGTTGATAAATGGGAAAAGTGTAATTATATGAAGTTTGGGGTAAAAATAAAGTTTGGGGGCAAGATGGCCATTTTATAAACTTCCAAACGGCCATATTTTCAGCCCAAACGACTATATTTTAAATATGGTTGTTAGTGATTTTTTCATTAAAAAATTTTTTTTGAAAAATAGCCCGTTTAGGCCCGCCAGGCCTGGCTGACGGTCCCGAGCCTGGTGGTCCCGGGCTCACGGTCTAATGGACTCGTACCGGCCCATCACGGGCCTACATGTAACACGAGGCCCAGGACCACCTGAACCGGCCCACCAGGCCCGCCAAGACCGCGGGCCCGGTCCGGTCCGGTTCAGGCCCGGGCCACTTTGCACCCTTAACTGGGAGCCTTAACTCCAACATCACACACGAAGGCCAAATATAATGAACAACCCTTCTCAACCATGCGCTGGGTTTTCAAGAAAGATATAACCCTACTAGGGATATAATCAGTCATACCAAGCCACTCGATCCTCGGAACAACCCTCACAGCCAAGGTGAATGTCTTTGCGTGAAAATCTAGAATATCATTACACGGAGATAACCAGTCCATGCCCAGAATAAATTCAAAGTCTACCATGCTCAAAAGCAATAAATCAACTCGGATCTCCAGACCCCCAATAGTAACAAGACAGGACCGATACACATGGTCTACAACAATAGTATCACCCCCGGGTAGATACGTGCACAAGTAAAGGAAGACACCCTCAGGTCGTACCCAAATGATGAGAAAAATATGATGACACATAAGAATAGGTAGAACCGGGATCAAATAAGAAAGAGTCATCTCTGTGGCAGACTGAAATAATGCATGTGATAACAGCATCGGATGAAAGGGCATCTGTCCTGCCTGGGATAGCATAAAATCTAGCTCGGCCGCCGCTGCCTGATCAATCTCCACCCCCAGGGCGACCCCTGGCTGCTTGGCCTCCGCCCCTCTCTGATTGAGCTGGTGCTGAAGAAACCAGAGCAGAAGACGTGGGCTGATCCCTCTGCTGAGACTGGCCGCCACAACGTCGAGGACACTGCCTCCTCATATGGCCAGGGCGACCCTTGGCTGCTTGGCCTCCGCCCCTCTCTGATTGGGCTGGTGCTGAAGAAACCAGAGCAGAAGACGTGGGCTGATCCCTCTGCTGAGACTGGCCGCCACAACGTCGAGGACACTGCCTCCTCATATGGCCAAACTCGCCACACTCAAAGCAAATACCAGATGCTGGAGAAGGGGATTGATGGGAACCCCTCGCACCAGAATGACCAGCCGATGCGCCTTGCTTGCTGAAGGGGCATATGATGAGCTATGAGCTTGAAGGGCACTAAGTGACAACTGGCCCTGCTGGAACCGCTGATGACCACGGCATGAAGACACCCCATGATACTTGGGACGAGCGGACTGATGAGGCTTGGAAGAACAACCTCTGCTCTACTGAACCTGGCCCCTAAAAGGAGCATCACTGAAGCTACCCGAGCATCGAGGCCTCTTGGCCTTCCTCTCCTCTCTCTCCTGACGGCAAGCCGTCTCAATATCATGAGCAATATCCATTGCATCCCCAAAGTCATGACTCAAAATCCTCTCTCGAGTCAGCAAAATACGGACGCGATAGATATGTCCGTCCACAAACCTCCTAATCCTCTCCTGTCGGCCGAGACGAGCATAACGAGCCAAAGCCGAAAATCTCACCTCATACTGTGGCACTGTCATATCTCCCTAATGAAGACACTCAAACTGTCTCCGCAAGTCCTCCCTCTGAGAATGTGGTACCCACTTCTCCAGAAAGAGAGTGGAGAACTCCTGCGAGGACAAAGGCACTGTACCTACCGGCCTACGCCACGCATATGTCTCCCACAAAGTGAAAGTTCCTCCTGAGAAATGAAAAGTAATAAATGATACCCCGCTCGACTCCAAGATCCCTACAGTCCGAAGTATACGTCGACACTTGTCGAGAAAACCCTGGGCATCGTCACTTGGAACACCACTGAAAGTAGGAGGAGAGAGCCTACTAAACCTCTCAAGATAACGCTGCTCATCGTCTGGCACAGCTGGAATCACATCATCCTGAGGCGGGGCAACCTGCTGAACTTGGGCAACCTGCTGAACTGGGGCAACCTGCGGAACTGGGGCAGCCTGCTGAACTAGTGATACCTCTGGTGTCTGCAAACCCTGCACTACCTGCTCAGGTGTGCGAGCAATGGGGTCTGATAGCCTCCCCCAGCCGGCAAAGTAGCTGCTGCAGTAGTGGCTGAGACTGCATGAGCCAGGCCAGTGCAAACTGATAGAATCTCTGGTGGGGCCTCCTGAATACCTAGAATCACAATAGGCACATCTGGTGCCTCAACCGGTGCTGGTGGAGTCTCTAGAGCTGGAGCCTGATCTTGAGCCAAGGCAACTAGTGGGTCAACAGGTGCTGCCCCCTCGGCTCTGCCTCGACCATGATCATGTCCACGGCCTCTGGTGTCCTCAGTAGGTGATACAGGTGGTCGTCTACCACATGCGATAGAATAACTAAATTTAGTTCTTGGATCAACAAAGTCGCACGATAAGAATTCTAAGAATATGAAGTTTCCTAAAGGTTCTGCAGCCTCCCGAGGATAAGTACATACGTCTCCGTACCAATTCGCGAGACTCTACTAAACCGGCTCATGCCTCGTGAGACCAAGTAACCTAGGCTCTGATACCAACTTGTCAGGACGCCAACCCGGTCAAGATGGCGCCCAACACACTACTAGGCAAGCCCGACCATTTATAACAATAACCTCATTTATTAAACAGATAAAGATAACAGACATGTATATCAACGGTTTAAAACACTAATAAATGTGCGGAAAAGCCAAAAAAATACAAAAAACCAACTAGGACCTAGTGTCACGATCACAATCCTATAATACAATGTTTTCATCCTAATACAAATCCATCTAAAAGCTGAAGCTGCAAAATATAAAGAAAGGGATAGAATGGGGAATCAATGGCTGCAAATGTCCTGGAGCTACCTCAAATACTCCAGGAATAAAGAACTCTGAAAAGCTGGTCAAAGCTGACTCAACCTGTGAATGCCCTGGATCTGCACACAAGGTGCAGGGAGTAAAGTGAGTACTCCGACCTAGTGAGTGATAAACATAACTACAGTCTGAAAGTAAGAAAACACATAAAATGCACAAAGTACTCTATATCTAGTAGTTTATATCCAGAACAGTGGAAACAATAAACAACAAGTTATAAAGTCAAGAAATAATACATCACATATAACGGTACACTCTAGTACCCGCTGCGGCGTGCAACCTGCTCCACTTATTTAACGTCGACGATGCTCACTGAGGGTGTGTATAGACTTTGCAAAGGCTCCTACAGCCCAAGCGCAATATCAGAAAAGTATAGGCATAAAACAGGCTCTCGTCTCAATATCAATACATATAATCGCTGCGGTGTGCAGCCAATCCATATCAAGGAAACATCCTCACTACCGGGTGCCCGACCCATCTCAATCAAATAAGTCCATAGCCAATCAGGTGTGACATACTATGGGGACCTCAGCCCTCATATTCCTTTTCATTTAAAATTCATGTACGGAACACAGTTATTATATTGTTTTTATCAGTTGAAAACGTGACTGTGAGTATATGTTATGCACATAAGTGAGGAAAACACATATGGATCCCCTAAGGATACTACAGGTCGGCACAAGGCCCCAAACACGGCAATAAGCCCAAATCACAATGATAAAGTGTGTGTCTCATTCGCCAATATAGTAGAAGTTAACACTCGGGATGGACTAGGTCTCAATTCCCAATAGTAAACGACCCCGCACTCATCTTGGAATGCATGTCACGCCTCAATATAGCGTTACGATGTGAATGTTCGGGGTTTCAAACCCTCAGAGCAGCATTTACATATGTTACTCACCTTTGTCTAGCCAAAGCCTAGCTCGCAATGCCCTTTTCTCTCAAATCAACCTCCTCGTACGTCGAATCTTGCCAAAACCACAATGAATACAATACAATAGACTAAGGGAATATAACCATATCAAACAGACTCGGAAAACATCAAAAAATGCAAAATTTGCAAAAACTCGAGCCCTGGGTCCGCTTCAAGAAATCCAGAAAATTTTACATCAATACAATCCTTACCTCGCCACGATCTATACATATCAAGTTCTCAAGAATCAGGGTCCATTTGGCCCCTCAAATCATCAATTTAATCTCTCTTAAGTTTCCAAGTCCTAACCTCCATTTTTAACCTTTAATTCCTTGGGTTTTCAGTGTTAATCCATGTTTATACACCATAATATCATGATTTAATTCCAAGAATCTATGCCTAATGATAGCCTTTGAAACCCTCTTAAAACATCGCCCAAAACCCTCTTGGTTCGAAGTCCAAAATGTTTGTTCTTTCAAAATTCGCGAAGAAGACTTAACTTAAATCTGCCCAGGCCTTTTCGCTTTTACGCTCCAATAACCGCTTCTGCAGTCACCGCTTTTATGGTTCTCCAACCGCTTCTGCGGTTTCTCTCAAAAATGCCCAGACTGCTTATGTGGTCCAAAATCGCATATGCGATGCCCGCTTTTGCGGAAATCCCTCCGCTTCTGCAGAATTTTCCCAAGCCCTCATGACCGTTGTTGCGACCACTGAGCCGCATCTGTGGAACCACCTATGCGGTTCCTTTTCTGCAGATGTGGAAATGAAAGAACCTGAAACTTCAAACCTGCAATAAACTCCAAACTCTCCGTTTAACCACCCGAATTCACCTTGAGGCCCCCGGGACCTGAACCAAAAGCACAGACGTGATCTATTACCTTATCTAAACTTGCTCGAATAATCAAAACACTATTGTTAACACCAAAATCCTCAACTTTCTCCAAATCAAAGCCTATGTTTTATAAAATTCTTCCAAAACTCACATTCGATCAAAAACCCGACCTAAACACCTCCGATTCAAACTGAAATATTGCATACACATCATATATCACCTAACGAAGCTACTGCAACTCTCGGAATTCCATTCCGACCCTCGAATCAAAATCTCACCTACCAACCAGATATCTCCTAAATTCTAACTTAGCCAATTCAAGCCTAATTCTACACCGAGCCTCGAAAATTACTTCTGATTGCATTACGAAGCCTTAAATCAACCCCCCCCCCCTTGAAACTAACCGAATCATCTGAAATTCGTTCCAAGTCCTCTAACTCACAAGTCGACTCCCGGTTGACCATTCTAAACCAAACTCTTCTTAAAGAGACTAATTGTCTCATTCCTTATCAAACTCTATCCGAATCACTTCAAAGTCACCAACCACATATAACAAATCATGAATAAGCAATAATCGGGAAAAATAGGACGGAAACACATGATACAATGGGTTGGGTCATCACAATAATGAAGCTATCTCGATACCATAACTCATATATAAGTGGTCGGTGCGCCACACAATCCCATTTCTTAATTCATAAGTGGACGGGGTGCCACATATTCCCATTTCATAACACCTCATTGTCGGCGTGCCACACGATCCTAATCATAATATCTTGTGATCGGCGTGCCAATATCTCATGGTCGACTTGACACACAATCCCAATCATAATATCTCATGATCGGCGTGCAACACGATCCTAATCATAATATCTCGTGGTCAACGTGCCACATGATCCCAATCATAATATCTCGTGGTCGGCGTTCCACACGATCCCAATCATAATATCTCGCGGTCGATGTGCCACAGAATCCCAATCAATATATCTCGTGGTCAGCGAGCCACATGATTTCTTATCTTTGAACACAAAACACAAATTAATCCCAGCAAGGGAGGAGAAAAATTCTAATAAACTATCCCGGCAAGGGAGACCCAACTACAACCAAACTCATTCAATTTCTAATTAACGCGATTAAATCCATACTTAGCCTTAATATTTAGTGGCTCAGTAAAGATTTCCAACCAATTCCTCATAATCAACAATTAAGAATTCGATAATTGAACAATTTAGGACTACGGTCATACTCGACACTAGTGTATAGATACTCGTCACCATGCCTATGCACTGTACTCAACATTTAGCAATTAGCAAATAATACCCTAATCATATTCCCTCAAGGAAAGGTTATACCAACCACTTACCTCGGACCAAGAATAGCAATCAACTCTCCAATACCACCTTTCCTCTACAATCCAACTCAGAAACAACAATATTTAGGCATAATTAATTCAATAATATCAATATAGACTAAAAAGCAAAATCCCATAGCCTAGAAGTGAAATCCCTAACATTCTTCAAAAAATATCACAATCCAAACTCGGGCCCACATGGTCCAAACTGGAGGCTCGGACAAAAATCCGTTCACCCATAACCCCACGAGTTCAAATATATAATTTATTTCAAGATTCGACCCCAAATTAAGGTTGAATCACTCAAAATCCCCAAAGCCCTAACTCTACCAAAAACCCCTATTTTCTACCTTGAATTCATAGTTTAGGGCTAGAAAATTAGTGATTAGATGAGGAAATTAAGAGGAAATAATGTTAGGAACACTTGCCTATAAAGTTATGGAGGAAGAGGTTCTTCAAACTTGTCTATGGAGGGTGAAGGAGAAGAGCTCTTGTGAAAATAATGAAGGAATCCCGTAGTGAATGTTCTGTTTGTAAAAAAATTCACCAGAGCATTTTTCTCTATGCGTTCGCAACCGGGGGTCGTGTTCGTGAAAGGAATTGGCTGGGACTCTACGCATTTGCGATGGTGCTATGCGAACGCATAGAAGGGAAACTTGTAGGGGAGGGGGTCCAGATTGGTCTACACGCTTGCGAGGGGGGTATGCGAAAACGTTGAAAGGGGATGAAAGGCTTTGCGAACGCGAAGGATGGTTCGCGAACACACAAAAGGATTTGACTGACCAGTGTAAACGTGAGGCTAGGGCCGCATTCGCATACAACAAAACCTAGTTTGCAACTTTTTTTAAAAATCTTATGTATCTTCTTAGTGTAAAACTACCCAGAACCACCTTTGAATCACTCCCGAGCCCTCGAGGCTCCCAACCGAACATACACACTAACTCAATAACATCCTACGAACTTGCTTGAGCAATCAACTCGCTAAAATAATATCAAAATCAAATAATCAAACCTAAAAATCATCATTTTTCATTCCAAGTTCATAAACTTCCAACTTTAGATATCTAGGTCGGAAACACGTCAAACAACGCCAGATTTCGGCAAAATTTCACATAAATCTCGTAACGCATATTTCAGACTTTTACCGGGAGCCAGAACCAAAATACAGGCTCGATACCTATATTGTCTAACACATTTTCATTCAAAATTTTCATATCAATTTTCAGAAAAATAATTTCCTTCAAAAAAATTTTACTCGGGCTTGGGACCTCGGATTTTGATTCCGGGAATATGCTCGAGTCCCATATTTTTCAACGGACCCTTCGGGATCGTCACATCACGGGTCTGGGTCCATTTTTCTAAAATATTGACCGAAGTCAACTTTAACAATATAAATATCAAAATTCTCCAAATGTTTCACAAAATTTGCATATTTCAACATAAAAGCTTTGCGGCTATGCATTCGGACTGTGCACACAAATCGAGGCAACTAAAAGCAAGGTTTTTAAGGCCTCGAAAGCACAGAAAAAGGAAGAATTACAGTTATGACCCTTTGGGTTGGCTAATCCTCCACCTCTAACACAATCGTTCATCCTCGAACGGATTAAAGAAAGAAGTGCCTGAGTCGGGGAATAGATAAGGATAACGGCTCTGCATATCATACTCGGGATCCTAAGCCAATGCCTCAGGAGGCTGACCTCTCCACTGAACACGCACGAAAGGAAAACTCTTTGACCTCAACTGTCGAACATGCCGATCTAATATAGCCATCGGCTCCTCCTCATATAACAGATCCTTGTCCAACTGGATAGTGCTGAAATCTAATACGTGGGCTGGATCATAGTGATACCTCCAAAGCATGGATACATGACAAATAGGACGCACGACTGACAAGCTAGGCGGTAAGGCATGTCTATAAGCCACCTCTCCCACAAGATCAAGAATCTCAAATGGGCCAAAGAAGCTAGGGCTACACTTTCCCCTCTTCCCGAATCTCATCACGCCCTTCATAGGTGATACACGGAGCAATACTCGCTCACCAACCATTAAAGAAACATCTCAGACCTTGCGGCCTGCAAAACTCTTCTGCCTAGACTGAGCTGTCAGAAGTGTGTCCTGAATGATTTTGACCTTATCCAAGGCCTCCTGAACTAAATTTGTACCCAATATTCAAACTTAGCCAATTCAAGTCTAATTCTACACCGAGCCTCCAAAATTACTTCTGATTGCTCTACTAAGCCTTAAATCCCCCCCCCCCCAAAACTAACCGAATCATCTGAAATCCGTTCCGAGTCCTCTAACTCACAAGTCGACTCCCGGTTGACCATTCTAAACCAAACTCTTCTTAAAGAGACTAATTGTCTCATTCCTTATCAAACTCTATCCGAATCACTTCAAAGTCACCAACCACATATATCAAATCATGAATAAGCAATAATCGGGGAAAATAGGACGGAAACACATGATACAACGGGTTGGGTCATCACAATAATGAAGCTATCTCAATACCATAACTCATATATCAGTGGTTGGTGCGCCACACGATCCCATTTCTTAATTCATAAGTGGACGATGTGCCACACGTTCCAATTTCATAACACCTCGTGGTTGGTGCCACACGATCCCAATCATAATATCTCATGGTCGGCGTGCCACATGATCCTAATCAAAATATCTCGTGGTCGGCATGCCATACGTTCCCAATCATACTATTTTGTGGTCAACGTGCTACACGATCTCAATCATAATATCTCGTGGTCGGCATGACACTCGATCCCAATCATATTATCACGTGGTCGGCGTGCCATACAATCCCAATCATAATATCTCGTGCTCGGCGTGTTACACAATCCCTTATCTTTCAACACAAAACACAAAGTAATCCCAACAAGGGAGGAGAAATATTATAATAAACTATCCCGACAAGGGAGACCCAACTGTAACCAAACTTATTCAATTTCTTCTTAATGCAATAAAATCCATACTTATTCTCAACAATTAGTGGCTCAATATTAAAGATTTCCAACCAATTCCTCATAAACAACAATGAAGAATTCTATAATTAAACAATTTAGGACTCACGGTGATACTCGTCACCGGCGTATATATACTCGTCACAATGCCTATACACCGTACTCAACATTTAAAGATTAGCTAATAATACCCTAATCCTATTCCTTTAAGCCAAAGTTAGATCGAACACTTATACGAATCCTATTCCTTTAATCCTATTCCTTTGAGGAAGTGTTGGAAACACGTTCTCAAGGCTTTATACTAAAATGTGTGTTCTTATGTGTAGGTTTTGATGAATGACAAACGAAGCGCAAAGTGATATATGACGAAGTTCAAGTACAAGCGCAAAATTGGTGGATAACGAGATTCAAGCACAAGACAAAGTTTTATAGTTTAAATGAGTCGTTCTTAATTGTGATCTTGATCCGACAACTTGACTCATGACATGGCTTCTCTCGTAAAATTATTTTTACAAAATCATGCATATTTAATTTAATGCTAAACGATTTTAAATCATGCATATTTACTTTAGTCAAAATGATTTTTAAACATGCCTCTAAAATCTGGACTAAGATAATCGATTATGTACTTATGATAATCGATTATGTTAAGCCAAGACTGCATGACAATCGATTGTGAACTAATGATAATCGATTGTATTAAGGCAGTGCGCATCAGGTTTTTCAAAACATGCATGACAATCGATTGTGAACCTTATGACAATCGATTGTGATGAGGCAGTGTCCATCAAAGTTTTTCAAAACTTAGAATAATCGATTGTGAAGCTAATGACAATCGATTGTGATGAGGCAGTGTCCATCAAAATTTTTCAAAACTCAGAATAATCGATTGTGAAGCTAATGACTATCGATTGTGAAGAGACAGTGTCCATCAGATTTTTAAAAGTCACAAAATAATCGATTGTGAACATATGACAATCGATTGTGTTGAGGCAGTGACTTCCAGACTTTTTCAAAATTATTAAATAATCGATTGTGAGTATATAACAATCGATTGTCATGAGGCAGTGTCTAAAATGATTTTCAAAGTCTGATAAATAATCGATTGTTAACATTGCACAATCGATTGTGAAGCTGACCGTTGTCGTAAAATTTTCAAATATCGTCAGGTAATCGATTGTTGATTTTGTACAATCGATTGTTGATATTGAAATCTGAAAAAGATTTTTTGAACGTTGCTGAATAATCGATTATTGATTTGGTATAATCGATTGTTTTACGTAAAATCTGGAAATGACTTTTTGAACGTTGCCAATAATCGATTGTTGATCTTGGACAATAGATTGTTAAGCGTAAAATCTGGGATTGATTTTTGGAACAATTGGCAAACAATCGATTGTGGCTTCCTGACAATCGATTGTCACAGAGTAAAATCAGCAACTCTTAATTGGCAATTAGGCAACGGTAATGCCAAGTTTTTCAACTATAAATACAGCTTCATTTCAGTGTTTTAAACACAACAACACACAACAACTGATCATTCTATTGCTATAAGCTTGCATATTATTGTTTATCATTTTATATTCATTTCATAAAGCTTTTGAGAGCCAAAGTCTTGTCCATAGTTGTTGTAATCTTGAGCCTACTTCTTTTACTCATATCTACTCATTAAGGAGTGTTTTGTTTGAGTGCTTAGTGTGTTGTACACTTGTAAGAGAATTGTGATTCTCTTGTTGTAATGAACTTGTGTTTCCTTGGTTGAAGTCTTGGAGTGTTGTATCTCCGAGCAAAGGTGTTAAGGCTTGTGTCCTTAAGTTGTAAAGGTTTGTTGAGCACCCGTAAGCTTGACAAGTTAGTGGAAAATCTCGAGAGAGTCTCTCGGGGACTGGACTAGCCACGTGTTGTGGTGAACCAGAATACATCGGTGCATTCTTTCCTTTTGTTTATTTAACGCACTTAATTATTTCTGCAAATTTTAATTTCCGCAAGTTTACGCTAAATTTTATTATAACGCTATTCACCCCCCTCCCCTCTAGCGTTAAGCGTATTATCTAACAATTGGTATCAGAGCCCAACTCTCTGAAGACTTAACAGTTTGAGAGAACCATCCATGGCTTCTACTCGTGACTCTTTTGCAGGAATTGATGAAGGACAATGCTCCAAACGACCACCTCTATTCAACGGTACAAACTACACGTACTGGAAGGAGAGAATGAAAATTTTCGTTCAAGCAAACAACTTTCATCTCTGGAAGGTGATAACGAAGGAAAATCAAATTCCAACCAAAAAGGTTGAAAACGAATGGGTTCCCAAGTCCGAAGAAGAATATGACGCGGATGATATCCAAAAGGTTCAAAATAATGCTAAAGCAATTAATTTATTATATTGTGCTGTAAATGCTGACGATTACAGGAAAATATCGTGTTGCACAACGGCAAAGGAAATGTGGGACAAGCTGAAAATTACGTACGAAGGTACGGACTAGGTAAGGGAAGCTAAAATTTATTTCCTAGCCCATGCTTATGAATTATTTCACATGAAGGAAGGTGAAAAGGTGGATGAAATGTTCGAACGATTTTCAATAATCGTAAATGACCTACATGCCCTCAAGAAGACATTCATGGACAGAGAACTGGTTCGAAAAATTCTTAGAAGTCTCACTCCGGCATGGCGATCAAAGGCCGACGCAATTCAAGAATCCATTGGCGTCTCAAATGTCACAATCGATGCATTAAGAGGTAACCTTAAGACTTATGAATCTACAATACTTAACCCTCTTGTTGATGATCAAAGGAGGCAAAGAATAGCGCTTAAGGCAAGCACAAGCCAACCTCAAGTTGATGAGGACGGAGACAATGAGTTTGGACTCGTTATCAAAAGATTTCAAAAGTTCATGCGAAAGGAGTATGAACGAAAGGGCAAAAAGCAAGGCGAGCAATAAAGTGCTATGAATGCGGTGAAACCGGGCACATCAAATCAAATTGCCCAAACATCAAAAAGGAGAAGAAACCTTTTAAGAAGCAACGTGCATACATTTCTTGTGGAGGAGACTCCGGAGATGAGTCAAGCGAAGAAGAAGAAGACGAAGCCGCAAACCTTTGTCTTATGGCGCAAGAAGACAAGCAAGATGAGGTATGTCAAATCTCTTCTAAAAACTTCTTTACTCTTGAAGAAATGCGAACTGCTTTTGATGAGCTATATACTGAATTTATTAAAGCTTCAAAAACTGTCAAGAGCATAAAAGAAAATGATTCTCTAAAAGAAAAAGATTTTCAAAAACAGCTTTCTTTAAAAGAAAAGGATTTAGAAAAACTGGTTTTAGAAAATGAAAAGCTGAAAGAGGAAAACAAGTTTTTCGGAAAAAGAAGCGCCGACAAGCCCGAAAGTTCTATTAAAAATTGCTCTTCTTGCATGCATCTTGAAAATGAGGCAGATAGACTTAAAGGTACCTTAGATAAGTTTAATTCTTCTCACAAAAACTTGAATGAGGTCCTTGTTAATTTGAAGTCGACCAAGCATGGCATAGGTTTTAAGAATGAGCCTAAAGAAAAGGTTGAAGCCAAACCCCAACCACCTAAGGCTCAACCTAGGATTAATAAAACAAATGCTTATCCTAGAAAGAGCAATCCTAGAACAAATATGCATGTTAGACCAAATGTTGAACATTTTAGAAGACCTAGAAATGACTTACCACCTAGAAAAGACTACCCTAGAAATGATGCATATTTTAGGCCAAACACTAGAAGAAGTTTTGAACCTCCTAGAACATCTAGACATGACCATTACTCTAGAAACGCTGCTCATTGTAGAACTAATAGTAGGAGAAATGGTTCTCATGAAATGTGCAATAGTCATAATGAAAATAGAGTAATTCATTTTCGTCCATCAAGTTACTATGAACCTAGAAGGATGCATAACCCCAATGTGACTTGTCATTATTGTAGACGCATTGGTCATATTGCCCCTGCATGCTTTACACGACATAGACATATCACTCAATCGCATCATTATAATATGCCTAACCCTCAAGGACCCAAAATGGCATGGGTACCTAAAACGCATTAACTTGTTTTGTAGGTATGTTTGAAGGGATCAAGTGTACTATGGTACCTTGATAGTGGATGCCCCAAACATATGACGGGAGACGAATCCAAATTTCTTCAACTAGAACACAAAGAAGGAGGAAGTGTGATTTTTGGAGATAACAATAAAGGAAAGATCATTGGCATCGGATCAGTCGGTAAGGATGAAAATTCCTCTATTAAGCATATATTACTTGTGAAAGGTTTAAAGCATAATGTCTTGAGCATAAGTCAATTATGTGACAAGGGAAATCTTGCCCTATTTGATTCGGATGAATGCTTAGTGTTTAAACGTAGTGATTTCAAAATTATCCTTCGTGGTATTAGAGTGGATAATATTTACATGGTTGATCTTGCTAATTCCTCACCCGAATATGTGGATTGCCTTATGAGCAAAGAGGATGATACTTGGCTATGGCATCGTAGAGTTGCTCATATAAACATGCATCTTTTGAACAAATTGATTTCTCAAAACTTAGTTATTGGCCTTCCCAACTTGAAATTTGAAAATGACTCTATCTGTGATTCTTGTCAAAAAGGGAAGCAAACAAAAGCATCTTACAAATCCAAAAATATTGTTTCAACTTCTAGACCATTGCAATTGCTTCACATGGATTTATTTGGACCATCTCGCATTGAAAGTCTAGGAAGAAATCGTTATGCTTATGTGATTGTTGATGATTATTCTAGATTTACTTGGACTTTATTTCTTGCCAATAAAAGTGATGCTTTTCAGAATTTTAAATATTTTCTTAAGCGTTTTCAAAACGAGAAGGAAACAACCGTCACTTCAATTAGAAGTGATCATGGGGGAGAGTTTGGTCACAATCTCTTTGCAGAATTTTGTGACGAACTCGGTATCGAGCATACCTTTTCCACTCCACGTACACCACAACAAAATGGGGTGGTGGAAAGGAAAAATAGGTGTCTCGAAGAGATGGCTAGAACCATGCTCGAAGAGGCTAAGATTCCCAAACTCTTTTGGGCGGATGCCGTGAGTACCGCATGCTACATCTTAAATAGAGTAGTCATAAGGCCAATACTCATGAAGACCCCTTACGAACTCTACAAGGGAAGGAAACCAAATATCTCCCATTTTAGAGTATTCGGTTGTAAATGTTTTATTCATAACAATGGCAAAGATCAATTGGGAAAGTTTGATGTTAAGTCCGATGAGGGAATTTTCATTGGTTATTCCTCACGTAGCAAAGCATATAGGGTTTTTAATAAAAGAATCGAAACTGTGGAGGAATCCCCTCATGTTGTATTTGCCGAAAATAATGCTCGCTTGGCGAGAAAGGATTCCGGTTTTGATCTTGCAGGTATTTTAGATAGCTTGAAAGACAAAATACAAGTGGAAACGCCTAAGGAAAATAAAGATGAAATCTTGGAACAACCAACGGAGGAAGCGCCACAATTGGAGAATGAAACGAAAATGCCTAACGAGTGGAGGACAATTAAAGATCACCCTCTTGAACAGGTAACTGGCGACGTCGGAGAAAAGGTAAGTACCCGAAACTCTCTTAAGAACACCCTAGGACACACTTCTTAAGAAATCACGCTCTCACTCGGCCACACTAGTTTAAGTTACTATTTCTTTACAAATTACTGACTTGAGCGTCGGAGACGTCTAACAAATTTTTTCAGGTATCGCCCTAAAGGTAGGGGGAATCATAAAGCATGACGCGCAATAATCAAGTCTTCTTCAGAAAATTCGGTCTCTGTCATCTAAATAATCGATTATCTCGTATCAATAATCGATTGTTCTGCTATTACTTGAGTTATTGTACTCTCTTTAAGTAATCACGTTTTCTTTCCAATAAATAAACAAGTTTTATTTACATTTTTGGCATCTTCTTATATTATTTTTGCTAATGGCAAAAGGGGGAAGATAACGGGTATGCACTCTCAATATTTATAAGCTTAAATTGAGGGGGAATCCATATATTGAGGGGGAACTAATCGCATACTTATTGCATATCTTTACGTGTCTTGAATCGTCATTATAAATTTTTTAAGTTGCATATCCCGCTTAAAGTTTGCCATTATCAAAAAGGGGGAAATTGTTGGAAACACGTTCTCAAGGCTTTATACTAAAACGTGTGTTCTTATGTGTAGGTTTTGATGAATGACAAACAAAGCGCAAAGTGATATATGACGAAGTTCAAGTACAAGCGCATAATTGGTGGATAACGAGATTCAAGCACAAGACAAAGTTTTATAGTTTAAATGAGTCGTTCTTAATTGTGATCTTGATCCGACAACTTGACTCATGACATGGCTTCTCTCGTAAAATTATTTTTACAAAATCATGCATATTTAATTTAATGCTAAACGATTTTAAATCATGCATATTTACTTTAGTCAAAATGATTTTTAAACATGCCTCTAAAATCTGGACTAAGATAATCGATTATGTACTTATGATAATCGATTATGTTAAGCCAAGACTGCATGACAATCGATTGTGAACTAATGATAATCGATTGTATTAAGGCAGTGAGCATCAGGTTTTTCAAAACCTGCATGATAATCGATTGTGAACTAATGATAATCGATTGTATTAAGGCAGTGAGCATCAGGTTTTTCAAAACCTGCATGACAATCGATTGTGAACCTTATGACAATCGATTGTGATGAGGCAGTGTCCATCAAAGTTTTTCAAAACTCAGAATAATCGATTGTGAAGCTAATGACAATCGATTGTGAAGAGACAGTGTCCATCAGATTTTTAAAAGTCACAAAATAATCGATTGTGAACATATGACAATCGATTGTGTTGAGGCAGTGACTTCCAGACTTTTCAAAATTATTAAATAATCGGTTGTGAGTATATAACAATCGATTGTCACGAGGCAGTGTCTAAAATGATTTTCAACGTCTGATAAATAATCGATTGTTAACATTGCACAATCGATTGTGAAGCTGACCGTTGTCGTAAAATTTTCAAATACCGTCAGGTAATCGATTGTTGATTTTGTACAATCGATTGTTGATATTGAAATCTGAAAAAGATTTTTTGAACGTTGCTGAATAATCGATTATTAATTTGGTATAATCGATTGTTTTAAGTAAAATCTGGAAATGACTTTTTGAACGTTGCCAATAATCGATTGTTGATCTTGGACAATCGATTGTTAAGCGTAAAATCTGGGATTGATTTTTGGAACGATTGGCAAACAATCGATTGTGGCTTCCTGACAATCGATTGTCACAGAGTAAAATCAGCAACTCTTAATTGGCAATTAGGCAACGGTAATGCCAAGTTTTTCAACTATAAATACAGCTTCATTTCAGTGTTTTAAACACAACAACACACAACAACTGATCATTCTATTGCTATAAGCTTGCATATTATTGTTTATCATTTTATATTCATTTCATAAAGCTTTTGAGAGTCAAAGTCTTGTCCATGGTTGTTGTAATCTTGAGCCTACTTCTTTTACTCATATCTACTCATTAAGGAGTGTTTTGTTTGAGTGCTTAGTGTGTTGTACACTTGTAAGAGAATTGTGATTCTCTTGTTGTAAGGAACTTGTGTTTCCTTGGTTGAAGTCTTGGAGTGTTGTATCTCCGAGCAAAGGTGTTAAGGCTTGTGTCCTTAAGTTGTAAAGGTTTGTTGAGCACCCGTAAGCTTGACAAGTTAGTGGAAAATCTCGAGAGAGTCTCTCGGGGACTGGACTAGCCACGTGTTGTGGTGAACCAGAATACATCGGTGCGTTCTTTCCTTTTGTTTATTTAACGCAATTAATTATTTCCTGCAAATTTTAATTTCCGCAAGTTTACGCTAAATTTTATTATAACGCTATTCACCCCCCTCTAGCGTTAAGCGTATTATCTAACAGGAAGAGCTTCTTCAAACTTGTCTATAGAGGGTGAACGAGAAGGGCTTGTGTGGAATTCGCGAAGGGAATTGGCTAGGACTCTACGCGTTCGCGATGGTTCTATGCGAACGCATAGAAGGGAAACTTGGGATGAGGGGATCCATATTGGTTTACGCATTCGCGAGGGTGGTATGCGAACGCGTTGAAGAAGGGATGCAAGGCTATGCGAACGCGAATGAGGGTCCGCGAACGCGGAAGAGGATTTGACTGAGCAGTGCGAACGCGAGACTAGGGCCACGTTCATATACAACAAATCCTGGTCTGTAAGTTTTTTGAAAAATCTGATGTATCTTCCAAGTGTAAAACTATCCCGAATCACTCCCCAGTTCTCGGGGCTCCCAACCAAACGCACACACTAACTCAATAACATCCTACGAACTTACTCGAGCGATCACATCGCTAAAATAACATCAAAATCAAAGAATCAAACAACAAAATTACTATTTTTCATTTCAAGTTCATAAACTTCCAACCTTATGTATTTAGGTCCGAAACACGTCAAAAGACGTCCGATTTTGACCAAAATTCACAGAAAGTGCTTAACGGCATACTTAAGACTTGTACCTGGCGCCGAAACAAAAATACATTCCCGATACCTATATTTTCTAACTCATATTCATTTTAAATTTTCATATCATTTTCAAAAAAAATAAATTTCTTTCAAAAATTATTTACCCGGGCTCGGGACCTCGGATTTTGATTTCGGAAATACGCCCGAGTCCAATATTTTTTTTACGGACCCTCAGGGACCGTAACATCACAGGTCTGGGTCCGTTTTTGCAAAATATTGACCGAAGTCAACTTTATCAATATGAATATCAAAATTCTCCAAATGTTTCACAAAATTTATATATTTCAACATAAAAGCTTTCCGGCCATGTGCTTGGACTGCGTATGCAAATTGAGGCAACAAAAAGCGAGGTTTTCAAGGCCTCGGAAGCACGGAAAAGAAAGAATTACAGTGATAACCCTTTGGGTCGTCACATTATATACTGGTGTAGTTGTACTTCAAATCCCCCAATATTTAGCGAACACGAAGTTCGGTAGCAAATCACACTTACTGTTGCTTTGTTTGATGCTAAAAGTATGCAGAAGAAGGAGAAGAAACCCAAAAGCTCATATGAAAATTCTGAGCAGAATAGCCTTGTATTTATTGCCAAAGTTGGGCTGAAATCCGAAGAGGTGCAACTCTTCATAATGGTTGTTCATGCAAAACAGCCACAACATAAATGCCATTACATAAATGGTTCAACAATAAAGAGGGAAAATAAAAGATTATAGTTTAGTTTTCAGTTACACAGCTGAAAAACGGATTGGAGGATTTAATGTTAATATTTATTTTAAAATTAATATTCTGTTACTAACAAATATTTAATAACATTTCGCTATTAACAAATAAATTTGGTCCAAAAATTAATCAATCAATTATTTTACTGAATCCGAAGCAGAATTTGAATCCGAAGCCGAAGCCGAAGCTGAGCCGAGCAAGCGACGACGACGACGACGACGACGACGAGAGACTTTCCTTCTTCTCAATTCTTTAATAGCTAGCAGAAAAGCAATTGCTTATATACCCATAAAAACCCTCTTACTCTTTCAATATTGGACAATGTTCCTCTGCCATGGGGGAAACTTAGCTAGCATTTGGCCATAAATTCCAAATTTATTTAAAAAAATCAAATTTGGGTGAATTTTGGTTTGAAAATGAAAATGTGTTTGGACATACGTTTTCAAAACATATTTTCCAACTTTATTTTGGAAAAACATGTATATAGTTCCCAAGTTTTGGGATTTTGGCCCAAAATCAACAATTGTGGTGATTTTGGAATTTGGGGTTTGAGATTTGGAATTTTGCCAAAACGTTAGCAAAATTTATGGCCAAATATGAGTTTTGAAAATAAATTCCAAATTTATTGTGGCAAAACTTATAAGTAAACGGGGCCTTAAAATTTCACTAAAAATTTCATTTCTCTCTATTTCTCATTCACCCCATTTTAAATATTAATAGTTTATAAACCCAACAGTAAGTGCTAAGATCTTTTGTAAAATGATTTGGTTAACGGGTTGGACTGTGAATGAGTCGTGTGATTGTTTCTAATTATTCGTGAACCAATAGTTTTGCCACATATTTAATTTAAAAAATTCAAATAGTTTCTATCAGCTTATTTTAAAAGAAGGGGAAATATTAAACTTAAGTTTAACATAAATACAATTAAGATCCAATAAGTGAAAAATTATAATCTTAATCTATTTTCCACACATTAGATTAGAGACATTTTTGAACGTGTTCCGTTGACAGCTTTTAACCAACGTAGAGCTCTAAAGACACGGACTTTATGCCACACGTGGCTTAGTATAGGTCTCTATTTTGCTAGGAGCACCCTTCAATATCTCTTTTTCGCCACGAATATTTTGCAAGTACTAAATTTAATATTTTGAATTTTAACTAAAATATTAAAAATTACTAATTAAACAGTATAATACCAATTTCATAAAAAAAATTCCACTTTCACCAACTTCTTTCTTTTGAAAAACTACAGTTTATGTTCAAATACAACGGTACTTCCACAAACTCTTTCAACTCTATTTACCTTCTTCTCAATTCCTGTTAAATATTATTTCGTTATACCCATGGTAAAACAGGACCTAATTAGTTTCCAAAATGATTTATTCTACTTTGGTTGAGTTGTTCACATGGTGTCCACTTTCATTTAAAAATAAAGAAAGATATGTTTATTAGAACCACAAATAATTCAATGCTCTTTCGCTGTTCTCAGTACAATTTAACTTCGTCTTCTATAACATATGTACCATGCACATACACCGTACATGTTTCCACCAAATATTGAATATTCTTACTTTTAATATTTTCTATAATAAATAGTACTAAATCAAAAAGTGTATAGCGAAATAAGGACCTTTTTTATTGCGAAACGAATGAAATTGTATTAGTTGGTTGTGGGATTTTTTTTTTTTAATTTGTCAATAGATATATTCTTTGGGAAATCTAAAGTGAAAAGTGGAATAATAATTTATGACAAGAAAAAAAAAATCTACTACTTACACTAGCACGTAGATGTAGAGGTGGAGTCACAGGTTATGTCGAAATTTCGTTAGATACAAAAAAGTAGTCGTATGCTACAAACACAGATTAATAATAACAAAACTTATCCTCTTAAAAGTAATTGTTGTGGTTTGGTTTATGTATGAGGTCGAATTCGACCCTCGACGTCTCTACATTAGCGGGTACGGCAAGCGGAAGTATGCCGAGTTAGGCGTGCGGACAAGAATGGTGCTATTTAGATTCAGCGTCTCCTCTAAGGGGATATCACCTTCTTTTGTACTATTTTTATTATTTCGAGGAGGGCCTCCTACTATATAAAGGAGACTCTAACGTTGTAGAAGATCATAATTATTCTCTGATAATACAACTCTCTATTTCTCTCTTTATCTCTCTCTATCTCTAAGCAAGTATGCTCCAAATATTATCAGATCTAATAAGATCAATATTATTTCCGTCTCTTGGTCATAGCATGTTTGATTACGATTTACCCTTATTTATTTTTGATTGTTTTTTTGCTTGTAAAGTATATCTATAACTTTTGAGCCAAACAATTTGGCGCCGTCTATGGGGATTTCGAGAATCAAAATCATATTTTTGCACCTAGAGAGCAACCAACCACCATCCCCTATATCACACAGAAGCAAAAATGGCAGAAAAAAACGCAAGAATAAAAGCAATAACAGACATTACAACCAACCTCATAGGTCCTCTCAACGAGGCCAGTGAGGAGGGTATTTTGAATACAACCCCTAGTATCACACCACGTGGAGAGATCTCACCCTCTCCATCTGAATATCTGAAAATCTTTCATGAAAAAGGAGCATCAACCTCTGCAAACGCCACCCCCGGTGGTCAAGAGGCTACTAGCAGAGTGGTTGATGAACACCCTAGATAGCTTGCTCTAAAAGCCACCCCAAGTAACATGAGAAACTCATCAGCGACGGATATCGCCACAACCAACGATTAACCTGTTGTTGCACGAATAAATAACACCCATATCGAAGCCACCACCAACGAAAGTACACTTGCATTCATTCTAAAAAAGATGGAAGAAATGGAGAACGAGAACAGGGCACTTTGTGACCAGATGAAGGAGCATCAAGAAAGAGTGGACTCCGGTGCTCCCAAGTTGCTGCCAAAGCGCGATGTGGGAAGATTCTTCGAACAAGCATACACTGAAGAAGCATCCCCTCACCCCATCCCAAAAACCTTAAAGATGCCACCTTACTTAAGGATATATGACGGGACCACAGATCTCGAGGATCATCTGATCCATTATGTAACTGATGTGAAGGGCAACGATTTATCAAAACAAGTACAAGCCGTGTTGCTGAAGAGGTTTGGCAAGATGTTGAGGGGAGGGGCTCTAACATGGTACTCTCAGCTACAAGATAGAATGATATCAACATTCGAGGAAATGGCGGATAAGTTCGTCACCGCCCATGTTGGAGGAAAGAAAGCAGAAGCAAGAGTTTACGACATTTTCGCCGTCAGTCAAACCGCAGGAGAAGGGCTCAGGGACTTTCTAGCAAGGTTCAACAGAATAAGATGAGCCTACCAAATATATCGGAAGGTATGGCGGTCGCAGCTTTCCAAAACGGGTTGAACAGAGATGGTTCGAGAGAGACCAAAAAGCTACTAAGCCGCCTCATGAAATATCCCCCTACAACATGAGAGGAGATCCACAATGCCTACTTGTGCTGAGGTGCGAGCAGATGAGGAAGACCTTAACAGGCTGACCCAATGGCTAACAAAGATAGACTCAGAAGCAATGAGGGATCGACGTAGTGAGAGGCGGCGGGAACAACTCACACGTTTCAACAAATAAAGGCACCAACCCTACATCAGAGCTTCCCATATGCCATCTCAAAGACATACGGATGCATTGCAGCTACATGTCGCTCCATTCCGGAATGAAAGAGGTATGCCCCCTTTATTATCTGCCCATAACTTTTGTAGGTCTCCTTCAGTGTTGCTCCACTGGCGAAGCTGGGCACCAAGGTGCAGTGTCCACAGAAGATGAAATTAGACCCCACCATGAGGAGGTCAAACGTCCTGTGTGAATTCAACCAGAAACGAGGACATAAACGGAGGACTGCATAGGCTTATGGCAAGAGGCGGTCAGGATGCTGAATCAAGGGTACCTGAGGGAACTACTCAGCAACAAAGGGAAAGCCAACTTCGCATGCGGGCGGGAGCAACCCCAGGGGCTGCCAAAGCCACCTTCCCCAGCATGCACAATAAACATGATCGTCGGAGGCGGCGACGACAGCAATTGATCATGTCAAGTTCACCATTACACATAAACTATCGCGAACAATCGCCCATGAACGGTGTGATGACCTCGAAGATAGTATCACCTTCGAGCTCTGATGCTGACGATTTGTCTTTTCCTTATTATGACGCTCCTGTTATAACTTTACGTATTGTCGATACTGATGTTAAAAGAATCATGGTCGATGACGGAAGCGGCACCTGTATTATCCATCCAAGGGTCCTCATGCAAATGAGACTCGAAGATAAGATAATACCGCGTTGCATAACACTGATAGGGTTTAATAATGCAGTGGAACAAACCTTCGGAGAAATAATGTTGCTGGTTTTGGCGGGAGGAGTCACGTTAGAGACCACCTTTCACGTGATGAACAAAGAAACGGCTTACAACGCCATCATAGGACATCCTTGGATACATGCCGTGCGAGTAGTCCCTTCGAGCTTTTACCAAGTGATCCAATTTCCTACCCCCTTGATGAGTATTCAGAATTCGAGGCGAGCCTTGCACCCCACAAGAATGGTACCGAATAGCCTAAGATTGCGCCCACACCAAACAGTTGAAGGGAGCGAGTGAAGAGGCACAACAATCAGTCGTGTCGGGGACTAAGGTCAACCCGATGACAGAAGCAATCAGAGACCCCGACGTTGTAGAACCCTGCAAAGGGACAGTCGAGGATATCAAACCAGTCCAATTAGATGGCACCGACTATACAAAAAAGGCCTACATTGGGCAAGGCCTTGACGACCCAAGTAAATACCATGAATTCTTAACTAACCATGCCGATTTATTTTCTTTCTCCCATTTACATATGCCAGGAATTCTAAAAGACATCGCCACTCATAAGATGAACGTCGACCCTTTAAACCCGCCCGTGTGGAAAGTTAGGAGGAAATTCAGTGCCGCAATCAATGAAGCAGTCAGTGAAAAAGTGGATAAGTTGTTGGCTAATGGCTCCATCAGAGAATCAAAGTACCCCCAGTGGGTTTCTAATGTCGTCATGGTCAAAAAGAAAAACGGGAAATGGAGAACGTGCGTAGACCTCACCGATATACACAAGGCAAGCACAAAGGATTCATTCCCACTACCCCATATTAACCAACTGATCGACGCCACCGCAGGACATGAACCACTGAGTTTCTTGGATTCTTACTTCAGTTACAATCAGATCATGATGGCTGATGAGGACCCAGAAAGACAACTTTCATCACCCACCAAGGGACATATTGCTACAAGGTGATGCCCATCGGACTTAATAATATTGGGGCAACGTATCAAAGACTAGTCACCAAAATGTTCAAAAAACAGCTCGGTAAGACCATGGAGGTCTATATCGATGATATGTTGGAAAAGTCGGCAAAGAAAGAAGACCCCATCGGACATCTGAAGGAACCCTTCGAAATACTGAGACGATACGGGATGAAGCTGAAACCGGAAAAATGTGCTTTCGGTGTGACCTCAGGGATGTTCTTGGGTTTCCTCATATAAAAACAAGGTATCGAGGTCAATCCGGACCAGATCAAAGCAATATACGCAATACCTGAGATTTTGAACAGCAAGAAACATGTGCAAAAACTAACTGGGCGAATAGCCTCCCTATTCAGGCTCATCTCACGGTCCTTCGACACGTGCCACAAGTTTTTCAATGTGTTGCAGAAAGATAACGGGTTACAGTGGAATGAGGAATAAATTGAAGCTTTGAGAAAATTGAAAGCATATCTATCTTCGCCACTGCTTCTGGTCAAAGCGAACCCAGGCGAGCCACTGCTGGTATATTTGGCCGTATCAGATGTTGCTGCCAGCGCAGTCATGGTCCACGGGAATGAAGGTACGAACTCTCCTATTTATTATCATCAAAACCCTAGTGGATGCCAAAACACGGTACCCACACCTTGAGAAATTGGCTGTGGCACACATAGCTTCATGGAAGTTAAGACCCTATTTTCAGTGCCACCCCCTAAAAGTAGTGACGACCTTCTCCTAAGGAGCGTCCTATATAAGCCCGAATTGTCAGGAAGGCTTGCCAGATGGGCCATAGAGCTCAGCGAGCACGACATCTTATACAACCCAAGAACTGCCATCAAGTCGCAGGTAGTTGCTGACTTCGTCGCCATTTTTAGCGCAGAGATACTTTCGGAGGAAGAACTGGAAGCCAGTCGGGCCTTCTCCGACGCCAACTAGTGGACACTCTACACTAACGGCACCGCTAATGCCTCGGGATCAGGACTAGGACTCGTTCTTGTAGTCCCCACGGGCGAAACAATTCGCTAGTCCATACGATGCCCGGAGATGACTATAAACGAGGTCGAATACGAAGCTGTGATCGCAGGTATGAAATTAGCTGTTAAATATGGAGCTCGGTGGCTCATTCTCCATTGCGACTCCCAACTCGTAGTGAACCAGGTCATTGGGACTTACCACATCAAGTCGCAGAGTATACAAAAGTACAAATCAGAAATACACAAATTAATGACTGAGTGCGAAGAGTGTCGCTTTGAGCAAATTCCGAGGGCACAAAACATCAAAGAAGACGGCTTAGCAAAACTAGTCGCGGCCAATAAAAACATCAACAAAGAAAGCGTGGTCACCCTCCTCCATCCAACCATCGATCAAACTGAGGTACTCTCTTTAAAATTGACTTGGGACTAGCGCAACTAGGTTGTATCCTATCTGCAGGACGGGACACTCCCACTTGACAAAAAAGAAGCAAAGAAGCTCTGCGTACAAGCCGCCTAATACTGCCTAGTAAACCACGACCTCTACAAGAGGACGTTTGGCGGACCCACAGCCAAGTGCCTAGGGCCTCACCAAACGAGGCAAGTGCTCGAAGAGTTACACGAGGGTCACTGTGGTACCCACATAGGTAATCGTGCCCTCGTTCACTGCATCATCCGAGCCGATTATTACCGGCCCAATATGAAAAAGCAGGCAGCAGAATACGTTCGCCGATGCGAACAATGCCAAAAGTACGCACCCATGATACGCCAACAGGGAGAACATCTACACCCAGTCACCTCACTATGGCCCTTCATCAAATGGGTGATGTACATAGTCGGCCCCCAACCAGCGGGATGAGGAAAGGTACGATTTCTATTAGTTTTAACTGACTATTCCTCAAAGTGGGTGGAAGAAGGTGCATACGCACAGATACCTGAATAGGAAGTCATCGACTTCACATGGAAAAACATCATATATTGTTTTGGCATCCACAAAGAAATCAGCTGCGAAAATGGTCCACAATTATTTGGCAAAAAGACGACAGAATTATTCGAGAAATGGCACATTAAGTGAATACTCTCCACACCATATCACCCCGCCGCCAACGGCCAAGTAGAATCCTCCAACAAAGTAATACTAAACATACTGAAAAAGAAACTAGAAGACATCAACGGGCTATGGCCTGAGCTAGTACCGAAAGTGTTGTGGGCACATCGGACCATGCCCAAATGTATCACGGGACGCCGTACTCACTGGTCTACAGAACCTATGCGTTCATACCCGTCAAAGTCGGAGAACTAAGCCTGAGGTAGTCACATACCAGCGGAGCAGAGAACGACACGGATAGACTTCATGACCTCAACGAGGCCGAGGAAAGAAGGGATATTGCACACATAAGAATGGCAGCCCAAAAACAACAGGTCGAAAGGTACTATAACAAGAAAGCCAAAATAAGGCCGTTCAAAGTAGGAGACTATGTCCTCAAAGCCAAAACATTGGCATCAAAGAATCCGAGCGAAGGAAAATTGGGCACCAATTGGGATGGACCATAGAAAATCACGGCGGCAACAAGTAAAGGAGCATTCCAGTTAGAAACAATGGAGGAAAAACATTCCAAAACAACTTGAACATTGCCCATCTCAAGTACTTCCATTTCTAAAAGGCGTCTCCCGAGTCATACTCTATTTCCCTTACCCGAGTTTTGTTCCAATTTTGTTTTCTCAGGAAGGTTTCTAACTAGGCGGCGGAGGGGATACCTAGAAGTATCTGTGGCCAAGTTTATCATGCCAGATACTTGATGTGCTCTCAAGGCCGATATGATAAAGGGACTAGACTAGCACCATCTCCATTTTATAAACGGCTATGGCAATGATCTCCATTGTATAAAAGTCTACGGCCACAATATCTATTGTATAAATGGCTACGGCCACGATCTCCATCATATAAAAGGCTATGGACATGATCTCCATTGTATAAACGGCTACGGCCACGATCGCTATGGCATAAAAGGCTACGACCACGATCTCCATTGTATAAAAGGATATGGCCACGATCCCCATTGCATAAATGGCTAAGGCCATCGCCATAATGCGTCGACAAAGTTCGATCATGGCCAAAAAATAATTTGACACAAGTCGAACATTATTATAGGATAAGGCCAAGTGCATTCGCCATCAAATTTAACAAGCTCAAATTCAGTTGAACTGGGACTCAGGCTAAGTGCCTTCGAGCTAAACTCAACGAAGTTCGATCTCGCCCGGACTATAAGGCCAAGCGCCTTCGCATCAAATTTAACAAGTTCAACTTTAGTTGAATTGGGACTTAGGCTAAGCGCCTTCGAGAGTAAACTCAACGAAGTTCGATCTCGCTCGGACTAAAAGGCCAAGTGCCTTCGCATCAAATTTAGCATGTTCAAGTTGGGTTGAACTGGGACTCAGGCTAAGCGCCTTCGAGATTAAACTCAACGAAGTTCGATCTGGCTCAGACTATAAGGCCAAGCCCCTTCGCATCAAATTTAACAAGTTTAACTCCAATTGAACTTGGACTCAGGCTAAGCGCCGACGACATTAAACTCAAAGAGTTAAATCTCACTCAAAATACAAGCTAAGGCCATCGCAATAAAACATCGACAAATCTCGAGTGCGACTAATAAATAATTAGGCACCAGTCGAGCACCATTAATGGCTAAGGCCATCGCCGTCAGAATGTCGACTTAGCTAGACTATGGTAAGAAAATAACTCAACGACTATCAAAGTTTAAGAATAGACTTAGTTCAGTTACGACAAATGGCATATCAACCACAGTCGAAGTAATATCACTATCCGCCAAGGCCACCGCCATTTAGCGTCGACCTAGCTCGACTACAATAGATAAGTGCTCCGATGATATTCAAAGCCGCACCCCATCGATGTATAACACTTAGACAACATTCAAAAGCACACCAAAATTTCTATGAGTAAATGAGTACCCGCTCGGCGAAAACAAGGTGCCAAAACAACAAAGAGATAAAAGGAGAGGAATAGCAGCAAAAGTATGATTTTCACAATCACCAAAAAGATACATTTACTACTGACCTTGTGTAAAAAGTCCCTATTACATCCAAAAAATAAACAAATATATACAAGTTCTAAGGAGCTTCGTCATCCTGGTCATCGCCCCCCGTTTGTTCGCCATTCTGGTCGTCGCCCTCCGCTTGTTCGCCATCCTGGCCATCGTCGCCTCTGGGATGATAAGATGTGGTATACCAAGAGTCGGACTCAAGCTGGTTGACGTCCTCGGAGGTATAGCCCTCATTATCAGGGGAGTCAGAACTGTACCCACAAGTAGCACGGGCGGCACGAGCCGGGTGCTGCTGCCTTTGAATCTCATCCTCGGTAGAGCGGCCCGTAGCAAGATATTCCTTAAGTACATCCAGTAGGGCCTCCGCGTACACCCACATATTGTGAGCATCCCGTTTTGCATCCTCGGGCCTCGATAAGGCAACCAGCTTAAGAGCTTCTATCTCCGCTGTTTTGCCTCAAGTTTGGCGGTTAAGACCGCAACTCTACTATGCAGATCATAAACCTCCACCACTATCCCATGGCTTCGCTCCAATTCTTCATCCCTCGACATAAGGAGTGACTCCAGCTCACTAGTCTAAGTCATCACCGTCAAATCAAGGAGAACAATTGATCACATACAATCAAATGAACAAGAAGAACTATAGTTTTTCGTCTCTATTGAGTGAATAGTATTTCCGTCACTGTTCATCGGGTATATCGCCGGAATCCGGTGGTGGATTGTCACAATTTTGGAGTCAAGACATCCCCTTCTCGTTGTGATCAATCCCTAATAGATTTTTTCCTCAAATCTATAGACAATTTCCCTACATCTTAAATCTTGTTTTTCGATTTACTGTAGCACTCTCGTCTTCAGAATTTATCAGCGCTACTACTTTCCGACAGAGTGTTTGTGATGGATCCTGGTTGTCGTTCATCGCAACAATGGAAGCTTCACCCTCTCCCCAACTTTGTGTTGTGGGAGAGGATAATCAAAACCATACGGAAAATCAAACAGCTCAACATACAAAACAAACTTATGCATCGCAACTTGTTCGACAACTTTCTGTCGCAACAAACTCAAATCTTGAACTCTGTCCTGTTACGTTTGAGCATGGAATACCTTCTGTTGAATTCACAGTAGATGAAGTGAATTCATTAACCAAGGAGGAAGGTCTTCAACAAGTAGTTGTGATTAAATTCTCGCATGGAAAACCCGAGCTTCAGGAGCTGAGACAGATTTTACCGAAGCAACTCGATGTCAAAGGTAATTGAAATATAGGACATATAGAAAATCGGCATATTCTTGAAAGATTTGATCTATTTGAAGATTTCACTAATGTCGTTTCAAGAACAACAGGTTATGTTAAGGTAAAAGGAGACTAGTTCTTCTTTAGGACATTCCCATGGACAATGGGATTTAATCCACGTGAAGAAACGTCAAAAGCTGTCGTTTGGATCTCTTTTCCTGAACTTCCAGCAAATTTCTTTGCAAAAAAATCCTTAATGTCAATTGCTGCTGCAGTGGGAAATCCTCTAGCAGTAGATAAGGCTACTAAAGATCGAACAAGACCTAGTACGGCACGAGTAAAAGTCTTGATTAATTTACTAGACAAACATCCAAAGAAAATAAAGATCAAGATAGTTGATATCAAATCTGGAAAAATAGTCGAATATGACCAGCGGATCGTCTTTGATAACCTTCCTAAATACTGCACGTGTAATCATCAAGGTCATGATGTAAAATCGTGCCGTTGGAGTACACATGAATTGAATGAACAAGCATTTCATGATCGAGAATCTGAAGGCCGGGGCAGGTTGACTAAATTAGGAGGTGATGCCAGAGAGTACCTAAATGCTAATCTTGTAGCACGAAGCATTAAATGGGTTCTTCCTAATGTGACTGTTGATGTAGGACAAAATTTTGATTCTGTTCCAATTGTTCCAGCTGCAGAAGCTCATTCAATGCTGAATGTTGATATTGCACAGCTGTGTAAAAATCCATCTGCTTTTCCAGCCAATTTGAATGTTCACAGTGAACAGGTTGTGACAAATTTGGCTGGGGTTCTTCCAAATGTGAATGCTGATGCAGAAATATTGATTCTGTTCCGGTTATTCCAGCTGCAGAAGCTCATTCAATGTCGAATGCTGATATAGCACAGCTGTGTAAAAATCCATCTACTGTTCCATCCAATTTAAATGTTCCCAGTGAACAGGTGGTGTCAAAATTGACTATTGCATCTGCTGAGGCTGCACATCACAATGCAAACAGGATTGAACACTTGTTGTGTGAGCAGCAACATTTGGTACACAATAGTAACAATAAGAAACCTACACTATTTTGTCAAGGAAATGATACAAATTTGGAGGTTCTGGATCCTACCAAAGCTGTTACAAATATTGCTGTTTGCCCAGTTCAACAAGGGGAGAACTCGACAATTGAAGCTTCAAACATCACTGCAGGATGTAATGGTTTAAAAAAAACATCAGCAGGGGATGTCACAGGTTGTTTACATCCAATTGTTAATCCATATATAGCAGGGAATGGCAATATATGCACTGGGAAAAATGAAGTGATGGATGTCCAATGTGATGTTATGGAATTGGAATTAGCATCTGGTACAAAGGATACCAACACTGCCAACTAGACAGTACAAAATGAAGCATCTACACTTTCTTTGTAATGTTCTATTGATCGAGCAGGATCAGAGTTTGACAACCATGAAGCAGTGAATGAAAATATTCACAGAACAACAACTCATACAGATAATGATACTGCACAGAATTCTATCAGACAACATACCTCTAACCAGCATGGCTGGGTCCAACAAGGCTGTGTGATCATCTCTACAGGTACAGCTTCTGATGTTGTCTCTAATGATGCCTTAGCTCAAGCAAATTCTGTTTTAGAGTATACTGATAATCGACAACACACAAGGGAAGATGGACAATGTTAATCGATGGCCAACAAAGCAGTAACACGAAAAACCAAAAGTAAAATTCATATCTTAGGAAACAATCAAGCTTTACCTTCAATCTCAAACTCATTTGTCGTACTTGCCAAAGTTAATGATGATGAAGGAAACTCTTAGGAGAAAATTTGCAGCTTTGTGACAGTCAAAATAGCTTACATAATACAGAGGCAAAGAATACTGCTCATGTTACTGGTACAAATATGCAAATACAGTCCAAACTTCAAAGTTCTCCAACCATATCCACTCCTCCTCTTTGGAGGAGGGACTTGGTTATTAAATCGAAACTGTGGAAAGACCAATGAGATTATGATAATTAGGAGAGCTGGGGTGAGGGACTCGCTGGTTTTTCAGCGGAAGAAGACGACCAAGAGTGTGATCAGGATAGTACTGGAGAGGACAGTGATGATCCAATCAGGCAAAAATTTCAAGGGAAAACTGCAACTAAGAACTGTCGTGCAATTTTGAAACAAACAGCAACTCCAAATAGTAGCTTAAACCATAATGCTCAAGTTTTTGTTCCAAGAAATAATGCAAAAGCAGTTATTTCAATTGTAGCGACATCAAAGTTCAACAAGAATGAAACAGCACATAATCGCCAACTAAGTTCAGCCGAAACATCAGTTGGTGATCGAATCGCAAATGCAATACCATCAACTAGCCAGAATCAGGTTACAACAACAGAAACCATTCTCTAATTTAGAGGACAGAAGATTTTCGGATGCCATGACGCAAACTCTACTTTCAAATCAAAAACAGCAAAGGAATGCAAATACTCCATATAACTTTCCTTCTGCTGATAGCAATACAGCAGCATGTTCACAGGCGGGGCAGCTCGTCACAACTGCTTCAGTAATCTCGTCCGAGCAAAGACAACTCTTGGAAGCGATGGTAAATACAGATAATAATCATATTACTTGTAGTTCTGTCATGAGCAGGAACAAATCGCAAAAACAACAAAAAAAATGCAGTTATGACTAATGCACAATTAACAACTCAAGGCGTTTTTCAAGAATTGCCAAATCCAATTTTGGCAGGAAGACATATATATGAAGAAGGGGAAGAAGAGATATCTTTAACCAATGCCGAGCAGACGCTTCAACAAAAGGAGATTTGTCACCATTTCATAGTGCAAGATATAAGAAGTCTCGTCAAAGGGAAAGAAGTTGGGACAGCAGGGTGTTTGAAGACGTAAACATAAGGAGGCCCCCAATGAGAAATGCAAAACAAAAACAGGTCGGTCAAACAATACTTTCAAAATCCAATCTCCTGAAGAACAAAGCATGAATTTTGAAGACTTTATGAAAAATTATGTGGAAAAGACAACATTCTACAAATCAAAATTTTCACAACAAAAGAGAAAAGAGGGAACCTTTATGGCTTCTTCATAGGTTTATTTTACCATCACATTAATGTTATTCTATGTAATATCACCACATAGCATGTTATAAACTCTGTGATGATCATTCAATTCTTAGTTCTTGCGAGTTCTTTCTTTTTACATGCTTGCTAGTCCAGGAGGCTTTTATTTGCCTCAATAGGATAGCTAAGGTAAGGTCTATGCCTGTTGTGTTATATGGGTAACATTATCGGTGTAATCCGCCTTATTTTATTTCTCCTATTTTTTGTCATTTTCTTTTTCCTATTATTTATGAAACCTAACCCTAGGCGATTGCCTAGTGGACCCAAGAAAAAAGAGTCATCGCCGTCATCAACCCCTCGTCAGCTGTCTCCAGTTCGGTCGCTCTACGCTTTAACTGCTTCTCCGACAGCTAAAGACCCTCACGAAACACCCAAAACTTTGGTCCTGCTTGAGCAAATCCTCCACCGCCTGATGCTTGGCGCGTCACTTCTTGTATTTTTTTGGCATTTTGTTAAAAATTGTTTCTTTCCGTTGTGCACGTCGCCTCCGCTCTATCTCCAAAATAAGAGTCTGAAAATAATGAAGAGAAAAGAAAGAGACGAGTGTGTACACATCAAAACTATACTCACCACACGCAGGGAAAATGGAAAGTTACCTGCAAAGCCGCACCGACTACCCTCCAAGATAGCTCCCCGTCACTAACGCCTCTCAATACCTCAAGCTCGGGGGTCGCACACAACAAGGTCATTTCTATTGCCACATGCTCACTGTGTTGTAATAAACTATAGCCCTTTGGGATCATAATTCGGTGATTAGATCTACCCGTCGTCATCTCCACGCAGGCCGGACCCCTCGCTTCCTCATCCACATCTTTGTAGGCAGTCTCAGGGGCCGCTCCCTCAACATCACTACCCACTTCACCAGCAGCAGATGCCGAACCAGCCTCTGTGACTCGTGTTGGGCCAGCCTCGGCTGTTGCACTCATATGATGGGCCGACATCCCCGTACGAATAGCATAGGACATGAAAACGGGCCTAGACGCTAGGCGGGGCGTGCTAACTCTCTCGTCATCAGTCACCACCACCTTGCTCGTTATCAACCTCCACCTTTTTCTCTCTGGAGGCTCCTCACCTTCATAGGCCTCATCCACATGTTGCGGAGACGGTACTGGAGAGGTCTTCACTTTCAGTCGCCGCCACAGGCGCAGCCTCCTATGGAGAAGTGACGGAAAAGCCTTCACGGACCGACACACAAACTAGGTCTCCACTATCTGAGTCTATATCCAACCTAGTTGATGGTAAAATAGTCGTACTCTTCCTGGGGATTCTTCGACCTATCAATGCAAGAAATTCAGTCGTTAAAGCCTAAAGGGACTTTCAAACCAAAGCCAAAAAATTTATGTTGGTCCGGTACGGCCGTATTGTTGAAGAAATATGGACTAGGTACAACACTCCTCTGCGTAAGGAAACAACTTGTCCACCCATTGTCAAATGGAATTGATAAATCGGGGCAGAGAGGTCCTCACAACAAAGAAAGAAACATCATAGTGGTCAAATGGTCAGGGCCATCAAGGCCCTATACAAATGAAAAATTCGACAAATGGAGGTACTTACATTCTGAATTCCACATCTCTAGGAACCTATTAGGGTTGGATACCAGATGTACCTCTAATGAAAATGTATCTGCGCCAAAAGCCACAGTTGGCCTGGTCATCAGTCTTGACCACCAACCCTTTCGAGCCACGGCTATTCAAGTGTACCATGGTACCCCTCAGGTAACCAGTGTCAAACAAATGTAAAAGATGATGAACGGTGACTTCGCACCCCGCCAGTTCCGTGTAGATAGTCAAAATCATGCATACCTTCAAGGTATAGGGGGTGAGCTGGGTTGAGCACACATTGTAGAACTAGCAAAACTCCTCCATCAAGATATAGATAGGGAGATGGTAACCGATCAAGAATGGGTACTCATAAAAGGTGCAATATCCCGGCCTGTGGGCATTTGCATAGTCCGTTCGCGCTGGAACCATTTCTACATGAGCCGATATATTGTGCCGCACGAAAGTCATTTTAGTGTCTCTGCGTCAGTTCACTATGTTCCTGGGAAGAGCGAGGAAGGTATTTTTAAAGTCACCCCGAACAAGAAGCTCTTTTGGCAACACATTATCTGCAGTGAGGGGAACAAGGACCTTTTCCTCTTACTCCTCTTCGCCGTCGGAGGAAGACGGTACCTTACATGGAACAGTGTCTTTAGCATTTTTATCTTGACGACGCTTCACCATAATTCCCGTTCAAGAAACATAGAAGTCTAAAATCAAAAGACGGTTATTTGGCAAAGGAAAATGAAGAAAGAAGCTAGAAAATGTTTGCAAAGAGATTGAAATGATAAGTCAGGTTAAACCCTTCCCCTATTAATAGGGTTGAGTGGCATAGAAATCGAAGGGGCAAAATTTGAAACTGGTGTGGGAAATCGAGTGCCACATCACCCTCTAAACCATCTCGAGAACAGGTGTAATAATGGAGCATGCGGGCCATGATGTCATTCTGAAGAGGAAGTCACGCGTCAGCATCCCAACAATCTCATATGTATTATCTCATTCACGATTACCGCCGTCGAGTAAAGTCAAATTCCCACAAAATGTGGTTTGTTGTTCCATCCCCTAGGGATGCTTCCCAATGCGTCACCCAACGGATGGAGGGACTATCTGTGTGGGGTAGAATTTGACCCTCAATGTCTCTGTATTAACGAATAGGACCAGTGGACGTACATCGAGTTAGGCGTGATGACAAGAACGACGACGTTTAGATTCAGCGCCTCCACTAAGGGGATATCACCTACTTTTGTACTATTTTTATTATTTCGAGGAGGGTCTCCTACTATTTAAGGAGAACCTAAC
This sequence comes from Nicotiana benthamiana, assembly GCA_034376525.1. Taxonomy (NCBI): domain Eukaryota; kingdom Viridiplantae; phylum Streptophyta; class Magnoliopsida; order Solanales; family Solanaceae; genus Nicotiana; species Nicotiana benthamiana. The sequence continues at coordinate 76,670,148 of CM067328.1, read as the reverse complement.
GTTGTAAAAGTTCATCATTATTCTCTAATAATATAACTCTCTATTTCTCTCTCTATTTCTCTCTATCTCTAAGCAAGTATTATCCAAAATTATTAGATCTACTAAGATCAATATTATTTCCGTCTTTAGGTCATATTATATTTGATTAAGATTTACCCTTATTTATTTTGATTTTTTTCGCTTGGAAAGTAATCTATAACTTTTGAGCTAAACAATTTACAACATAGTTATGAATGGCTTATAATTTGAGATAACTTATGCAGTGAATTATAATGTATAGATAGCTATATTTGTCAGAATTGCTTATTTTTAATAAATATTTTGACATTAATTTTACAATAAAAAGTACTATTAAAATAGTTTTATGCCCAATTAAAAAATACACTCGGTATTCATTTAGAATATGTGGAGGATAATTTGATACTCCAACCAAAGGCAAGACAACAGTCAGAGGCGGGCGTATATGGGAATGAGCGGGGTCATTGGTACCTAAAAACTTCACGAAAAACTCTATATATACTTGTATATGTCTCCTGGAAATACTCAAATATTAAGAGAGGACCCATATCAATATTTATGAGCAATGATAAATCACATCAAGGGGCCTGGTGAGGGAGGGGAGTGGTTTAATAAAGAGATTGTACTAGGGAAAATCGAGTTTACATATTGAAGATGACATGCCATGACACGTGGATCGGTGAAACAATCAAAGAATTAAAGTTATCCAAGAAACACGAGCAACAACAGATGTGAGAAAAGGTAATGGAAGAGTCACGAGCAATTATTCAAGTGATAAAAAGCCTGTACATATTCAAGACATTTAAAGCTCAAAGATCAAGAAGAATCAAGGGAATGAATCTGATAGCCTATGAAAGTCCAAATGCAGTATTTAATGCGTATTAAATACTAAAAATATTAGAGAATATTTATTTAATGTAATGATTGTGTAACGTTTCATTTAATGTCATCAAATGCTCATAATAGCCTTATTATGACAAAGGTAAGGCACATATTTCCAAAATTACTATAAAAAAGGAGAATGTTAAACACTTTTAAGACACAAAATATTATTGGAATATACTCTGATTTACTTGCTTTCTGATCATATTACTCTCAAAAGTCTTTCTTTATATTCTCTTTTGATTACCAGTAACCTGTGTTCTTCTAAATTTCTAGCTTTGACTAAAAACCTATTTTTTGGTTAAACAAATTTGTTCCATTATTAGGAATCTGATAATCTATTTTCGTCAAGTATGGCAAACAAAAATGATAACACTCAAGCAAACCAGGTAAATCAAAACCCATAGGTTCAGGAGAATCTACAAAATATTAACCTGGTTCCTTCTCCACATGGTTCACCACGGCAATCTCATGAAGGCGCTCCTGAGGAATCTCATGATGGACTGGGTCAATCTGAGAATTTTGAAATGGTAGATGAGGCTTTACAAAAAGCAATTGCTGCACATGTCAATAAATCTATTCATGCTCTAGTTAGTCAGTTACCTACTGTCCACCCACATCTACACCCAATAACAACACATTGGAGAATCCTCGTTCTGGGCTTGTTAATTCAGGAAACGGATGAACCTCCAGTGAATCACAGGAGGGAGAACCAGGTAATTCAGCTAATTCTCATTTTCAAAATTTAATACTAACCCTGCAAAACAGCTCAAGGAGAAAAATGACCGCATAGAGTAAATACCCAGGGTTCCACCTGTAATCAAAGGGGTGGATATGGATAAATATTCACAACAACCTTGGAAGCCAAGTGTTGCTCCCCTTCCAATTCCAAAGAAGTTTAAGATGCTTAATATCCCAAAGTATGACGGAACAACAAACCCATGAGACCACATGACAGCATTAACAACTAGTGTGAAGGGCAATGATTTGACCAAACATGAGATCGAATCGGTATTAATCAAAAATTTTGGTGAAACACTTACCAAAGGGGCGCTAACATGGTATTCTCTCTTACCCAAAAATTCAATAAACTCTTTTGCTGAGCTTGCAGATACTTTCATCAAAGCACACTCAGGAGCTCAAAAGGTAGAAAAAAGAATGGAGGATATATTCAAAATCAATCAAGGAGATATAGAACTATTTTGAGATTTCACGGATAGATTTCAACGTGAAAGAATGACTTTGCCGCGTATACATGACAACTGGGAAACTATAGCTCTCACAAGTAATTTGAACGAAAAACGCTCGGAGGCCACGAGGAGACTCAAGGAAAGCCTTCGAGAATCCCTGCTACAACATGGAATGATAGGTACAACATGAAGTTGCGGATTGAAGAGGACATTATTCCACGATTCCAAGAAGAAGAGAAGGTAAGTTCAAGATGTGTAGAAAACAAAAGGAGGAACAGTAAAAATAGATACGAGCCTTACATGTGACCCTTGGGAAAGGACTCAGGGTCAAGGAAATATAATCAAAGGTAAGATCACAAATCTAGAAACAATGAGTCAGGTTCCTCATCAAGATTTAGGAATGAGCGAAACAATCATGAGTCGCGAGATGATGACAGAAGTTTAAAGGCAAGATGCAGTAATTACAATTTAAACATCAGCACCTCCGAGCTAGTAGCTATTTTGAGAAGCATGGGAGATAAGGTCCAATGGCCAAAGTAAATAAGTTCAAATCCAAATCGCCATAACCCTGATCATTGGTGCGAGTTTCACAATGACCATGGCCATAAAACCGCTGATTGCAAATTAATACAGAGTGTAGTTGATCATTTATTGAAACAAGGTTACCTTACTGAATTGTCCAGAGGCAAGGAAGCTTACATGAAAAATAGGCAGGTGCCCCTAAAACCACAATCTCCCTAAAGAACCGTCAACATCATAATCGGGGGAGAAGATATCAACAGTGTGACATACACATCATCCAATAATGTCTTTAAGGTTACTATTAACCATGGGAAGTAGGTATGGAAAGTCTTGGAGGAAGAAAGTATCACCTTTGATGATGTATATGCAGATGGCATATTATCTCCACGTAACGATGCACTGGTAATATCTTTACTTATACATGATACTAACGTGAAACGAGTTTTGATTGATCCAGGAAGTTCTGTGAATATTATCTTACTAAGGGTATTACATGAAATGCAAGCTGATGATAAAATAATACCAAAGGCACATACCCTGTCTGGATTCTATAATTCCAGTGTAGTAACAAAAGAAGAGGTAATACTAACAACTTTTGTAGAGGGTGTTGTCAAAGAAGCTAAATTTCAGGTAGTAGATATGGAGATGGCTTATAACATGATCTTGGAGAGACCTTGGATCCATGAAATGGATGTTGTTCTATCAACCCTACATCATGTTATCAAATTCCCATTGCCTTGGGGAATTTTCAAAATTCATGGGGATCAGCACGCAACTAGGAGTATTAATTCTCTGACAGATACGAGCATAGTAAATGGAAAGAAATAGCAATCACAGAAAGCAGTTGAGGTTACACCACAAACCTCAACTGAACAGGGACTGACTGATATGGACTCAAGGCCTAACACAATACAAGAACCAGAAGAAAATGAAAACACCAAAACAACAATTGAAGATTTGGAAGTTGTGAAATTATTTGAATGATGGCCCGAGCGGAAGGTTTATGTGGGAGCAAATCTGAACCCAGATATGAAAGGTATGATAACTGAATTTTTAAAAGCTAACGTGGACTATTTTTCATGGTCCCATGCCGATATTATAGGTATACCACAGGAGGTAAGGACTTACAAGTTAAATGAAGACCCATCGTACGCAGCGGTCAAACGAAAGAAGAGAAAGCAAATAGCTTTCAAGAATCAAGTGATTCAAGATGAGGTACAAAAATTATTAAAAATTGGGTCTATCCACGAGGTAAAGTATCCTAATTGGTTTGCTAATACAGTTGTGGTGCCTAAAAAGAACGATAAGTGGCGAGTCTGCGTAGATTATACAGACCTTAATAAAACCTATCCAAAAGATTCTTTTCCTCTACCATATATAGATCAACTTATTGATGCTACTGCATGGCATGAGCTATTAAGTTTTAAATGCATATTCAGGTTATAATCAAATCAAAATGGATCCTGAAGATGAGGAGAAAACTTCTTTAATAGCAGACAGGGGGATTTACTGTTATAAAGTAATGCCCTTTAGTCTCAAGAATGCTAGAGCAACCTATCAAAGGCTGGTCACCAAAATGTTCCAAGAGCATTTGGGAAAAACCATGGAGGTGTATATAGATGATATGCTCATGATAATACAGCATTCAAAGGATCATATATCTCATTTATCTGATACATTTCAAATTTTTGGAAATTTAACATGAAATTGAACCCCGAAAAATGCGCGTTTGGAGTTGCATTAGGTACATTTTTGGGTTTCTTGTTTCTAACCAAGGAATTGAAGTGAATCTCGCGCAGATTAAAGCACTAGAAGAAATCCCTGATGTGATGACAAGTAAAAAAAAAGTCCAAAGACTAACGGGGAGAATTGCAACCTTTGGAAGATTCATTTCCAAATCATCAGAGAAGTGTTTCAAATTTTTCTCAGCTCTTAAGAAGCAACATCATTTTGAGTGGAATGAAGAATGCCAACAAGCACTTAGGAATTTAAAAACATATTTATCAAATCTCCCATTACTTGCAAAACCAAATGCAGGGGAAAGGTTGCCTATTTATCTTGTTGTTTCAGAAGTTGCGATAAGTGTTGTTTTAGTCCGAGAGGACCAAGGTGAACAATTGCCTATCTATTATGTTAGTAAATCTTTGCTAGATGCAGAGACACGGTATCCGCAATTGGAAAAGCTAGCACTTGCTTTAATCATGGCATCTAGAAAGTTAAGACCATATTTTCAATGTCATCCCATTGTTGTAGAAATTGCTTACCCATTGCGTAATATATTGCATAAGCATGAATTATCAGGGAGGTTAGCAAAATGGGCCATTGAATTAGGTGAATACAAAATCACTTACCAACCTAGGCTGCAATAAAATCTCAAGAATTAGCTGATTTCGTGGCTGATTTAGCCAAGGGATGCAAAGAGTTACAAGTTATCAATAGTGCAAACCCAGGGACTTGGATATTAGTTAATGACGGGTCATCCAATGTAAAAGGTGCAGGTCTAGGAATTGTTCTGGTACCATCTACGGCCAAAACCATTAGGCATGCTATTAAATGTCATTCAATAACTAATAATGAAGCAGAGTATGAAGTTGTTATTGCAGGTTTGGAATTGGCACAAGAACTCGGCATAACCTAGATTATAATCAAAACTGATTCACAGCTCGTGGTTAATCAAATGTTGGGGAATTACATGGCCAGAGAGGCAAGGATGCAATAGTACTTATAAAAAGTACGAGAATTGATAAAGCAATTTCAAACGTGGAAAGTTGTACAAATACCAAGAGAAATTTTTTTTGAAGTTGATGCTTTAGCCAATCTCACGTCTGCAGCTGGCTTGGAAAACGATGCAAATGCTTCAGTTATACATTTATTTCACTCCATCCTCGAACCTGATAAGAATAAGGTAAATTTTAATAACTTAACCTGGGATTGGAGGAACAAAATTGTTGCTTTTCTACAGTATGGTATCGTCTCTGAGGATAAGTGAAAAGCACACGCACTTCAAAAAAGGGTGCTCGTTACTGTTCAAAACAAGGGAATCTTTACCGTAAAATGTTCAGTGGTCCCTTATCAAGATGCCTCGGACCTTTCCAAACAGAGTACGTAATGAGAGAAATACACGAGGGACATTGCGGAAATCACACAAGAGGAATGTCACTGGTAAGAACCTTAATTATGACAGGTTATTATTAGCCTAAAATGGAAGAAGAAACAGAAACTTTCGTGGCTAAATATGACAAATGCCAAAGGTACGGTAACAACATGCATAGGCCAGTAGACTTATTGCATCCAGTCATAGAACCATAGCCATTCTTGAAATGGGGAATGGATATCGTGGGTCCATTACCACAAACTAAATGACAGGTAAAGTTTCTGCTCGTACTCGCTGATTATTTCACTAAATAGGTACAGAAAGGAGCATTTAAACAGGTAAGAGAGAAAGAAGTTAAGGAATTTATTTGGCGGAACATAATATGCCAATTTGGAGTACCAAAAGAGATCGTATATGATAACGGCCCACAATTTACAGGAGCCCAAATCACGGAATTTTTTCAAAGTTGGCAAATCAAAAGGATAGCGTCTTCACCATACCATCCAGTAGGTAACGAAAAAGCGGAATCGACAAACAGGGTCATTATCAACAATTTGAAAAAGCGATTACAGGAATCAAAAGGTAACTGGCCTGAGGTATTATCCGAGGTTTTATGGGCTTATCGTACAATTACAAAAACCAACACATGAGAAACGCTATTTTTATTGGTTTATGGTGCTGAGGCTTTGATTCCAGTTGAGATAGGGGAACCAAGCACACAGTTCGTACATGCAGTGGAGGAATCTAATAGTGAAGAGATACGGGTCAATTGATTTACTCGAGGGAAGAAGAGAAGCTGCGCTAATAAGAATGGCAGCACAAAAACAAGTTATAGAACGATATTACAACCGAAAAGCACGCCTCAGATTCTTCAAAATTGGGGACTTCGTGCTTAAAAAGGTTTTTCAATCTACAAAGGCTGCCAAATTGGAAAAACTAAGTCCAACATGGGAAGGACCCTACAGAGCTCGTGATATTGCAAGAAAATGAGCACATGAATTGGAGACAATGGACAGGAAAATTCTACCTTCAAACTGGAATGTTGTTAATTTGAAGAGATACTACTACTAAAGGAATACCCACGGTCAGGTATCACCATGTTATATTTTATTTTTGAATTGTTAAGGTTTTACTTACGATTTTAGATGCTAGGCAAAATGCTAAACCGTACTAAATGATGAGTCATGACATGTATGGCAAAATGGAATACACTAAATTTCCTTGCCCAGTGTTACAATTATTTTGATAGAAATACAAACAGGTTAAGCAGCCTTCATCTATAATCGCACCCCCGAGTCCCGTATAGTTTTCCTTTTCAGGAAAAGAACCAGGTGAAAGAAACTAACGAGTGTTCGAGGTTTCATACTTCAACACTCAAATACTTATGGGACTACATAATATACACAAGCACGTTTACAAAGAAGTTAAAAATAATTGTGGAAATTTAAGCCTAGAAAAAAAAAGTGCGGAGTAAAAGCTATGAAGACATGACATTTATCATAATGTTCTTTCCCATCAAGCACTCATCATGTGTCATTTCTCAAACCCTTCCTAATGTTTTGGAGCTAAAGGGATCCAATGTATCCTCAAAATAGTTAGGGTAAAGACTATGTATTAAAATGGATTATAAGGAAAAACCATGTTTCTATTGTTCTTCTTTTGTAAAAATCTGCTACAAGAAAAACAGTTATGAGAAAGCTATACATGTAATTCAGATACATGTAAAGTATTATTCAAAACTTTCAAGGTTCATAAATAAAAACTTGTAAAATTTATTTCAAAATAAACATGTGTGTTCCTATTTCTTTCATCGTATAATAACACAATTATGAAGTTGAGCGTCTTCTTCATTAACTGTCAAATTATAAAAGGACCCTCTTTTATAAAACTCATGTTATTTAGTGATGAGATTAATCAAAAAAGCATTTTCAAAGGATAAAAATGCAAGCTATTCTCTAAGTCCTTGAAAATATAAGGCAAGAATAGAACAAATGGAAGTTTAATGATAGTGACAAAAACTTCCTAATATATTTAAATCTAAAGACTAAGTATAAAATTAGTCTTCAAAATTGTTTTATACAAATGCCCCATAACAAGAATTGGTGATTGTACTTCTAAGTAACCCTTAAAAGAAACTAAGGGTTTGATCACCATCTTCCAAAAAAGAAAAAATGAAAACAAGTTCATTACAAAAAACTGATCACTAAGAACTGGTCACTGAGAGGTAGGAACATGAGGAGTAACAATTCCACTCTCAACAGGAGCATTCACAATCACGGCTTCAGCTTGGCTTGCAAAAATAGGTTCGATGAGGTTAGGAAGAGTCGTGACACTTTCATTAGTTTCAACATTAACTGGAACCTCAGCTTCGGGAGCTTGAACCATGAGAGCTTCAACTTTAAGAGCTTGAACCACGAGATCTTCAGCCTCGGGAGCTTTAGCCAAGGGTGCTTCGATTGCATGAGAAGCAAAGTAAATGGTGTTGAGCTTAATCTATGGTCTCCATAACTTTGGATAATTCTGAATCTAAGTTAAAGTTCTCCTGGCTAGCCTCAAGTAAGGCATCACGATGAGAGTTCAGAAAAGCCCAACTCACTTCAATAGTAGTCTTATCTTCAAGAAGCTCATAATCCCTTTCTTAGGAAGCAATTTCATTCTTAAGTTCTTCGTTTTCAGTCAAGGTTGTATCGTAAGAGGTTTGAATAGGGACATGAGAACTTTCTAAGTCACGCACCTTGTCAGCGGAAATTATCAAATCTTCTTGTGCCTGAGTCAGATTGCGCACCAAATCTCCTGCATAAACTTCATTTTGGTTCAGAAGTGCTCTTAGCTGTCTAATCTCTTTACTTGACTTGGATAATTGCTCCGATAAAGAGGATTCAAGACGTTCTTTGTCTTTCTCTGCATGGCTTGAATAAGCTTTGGCCACTGCCAACTCAAAAGTTAATGTACGCACCACTGCTCCAGGTTACTCCTATTTTCTTGTAAATCTTCTACAGCAATTTACGCGCTATCAAACTGCCCTTTCCAATTAGCCGTTTCCAATTGAAACTCACGAGCCTCTTTCTTAGAATCGAGAATAGCCTTTTCAGAGTCATGGGCCACCTTCTCTAGTAGAGAAATTCTACCTGTTAACTCTGTACCAATAAGGTTGTCCTGAAAACTATAAGAGAGGGAAATTAGAACCCTAGAAAAAGGAATATTTGCAAAAATAAATAAAGGAGGAAAATACCTTTGAAGTGGCGTGAACTATGTCGTTCATCAAAGTCACGAAGCTATGACTATTCATTTTCTCTTTCTCAATTTGTCTAATTAAAGGCTCAAGCCAAACATCTGCCTGACCAGACTTCCTCAAAAAGGTTGTTGATGGTGGGAACTTCAACAAGTACACTTCTCATGGCAGGACTTCTCATCGTAGAACCCAGTTCTGTATGATGAACATTAGACGGGGGAACTATTGAAGGAGGAGTATTAGAAGAAGTGAAAACAACAGAAGAAGGAATAGGAGCAGATGGAGCTGCTAAGAAAAAAATTATAGGCAGAGGAGGATAAGGAAATGTAGACACTGGGGTTGAAAAAGAAGAGAGGGGAAGTTAATCTAAAACGGGCCCTAACTCGCCACTCTCAAAACTACTAACAAAAAGTTGGTTCATGGACTCACGAGTGTCGTGGGGGTAACATGGTCATCAGAGACAAGATGGACATTCTCGGTAGGAGAGGCACGAGGAGAAACTTCAATTTCTTCATCAGACACAATACGTCTCCTAGCTCTTGGCCTCGTCATCAAAGAGCCACCTTTATCTTCTTCCTCTGAGTCATCATCTTCAGCTATTTTTCTCTTCACAGGAATATCTCGACCTCTATCTAAAGAGATTTGAGTTTCTAAGGAGGAACGAGAGGTTGCGACTGCTTTGGCAGAAACATTACAAATTGCAAATCCTAACAAAAATAGGGATGAGAATTAAAATAATAAAAGAAAGATTCTACGAGAAAAACAAAAAACTCTTACCATGAGTTTTCACTTTCCAACCGTACTGATTTGAAATAGATTTCCAAGACCTAGCCTCCATAGGTGCGGTCTTCAACAATTTATGTACTCAACCACGAAAATTGGGGACGGTATCCACAACTCACATGGTTGCAATAGAAAAGAAGGAGAAAGAAAAGTCAGAGACATTGTTAAATTTGAAAGAAAAAGCTACGAGAAGGTTAGAAAACTTATGTGCAAAGTTCTGCTTTTCAGGGAAGGGAGTGTTTTCCTTACCCACCAAACCAAGTGTGGGGGCAGCAACAAATCGGGCATACCAGCCACGATCCTTATCATTTTCTTGGCTTACCAAAACCCTTTTACTCCTAGCTACTAAGGTGAAAACACCATTGCGAAAAAGCCTGGGGGAGTAGAGATGAATTAGGCGAGGAAAGGTAAAATCAACACCTGCCTTGTTCGATAAATGCCTTGAACAAGCCACAACCCTCCAAACAAGAGGACTGATTTGTGCTAAAAAGACTTTGAAGAAAAGACAGAAATCAAGAATTACTGGATCAATAGTTGGTTTAAACCCTAGAGTAAAAGGGTAAATACATAGAAAAGAAAGTCCAGTTATATAAGAAGTAATTCTCTGATTTGGATTGGGGATGACGATGGGAAACTCACTACTCCAATGGCAATCATTGCGTACTATGAGAGCTAAAATTTCTGTAATCAAAGTAGGGTAAGCATCAGCACGATCTAAACCAGCAACTTGGCTTTCAAGTAATTGCCTATCATGATGAAAAGATAAGTCATTGGGAACTATATCCTCTACCAAAGGTTCCTGCAAAGGTATAGAGGTTTCCTTACCCTTAGAGGAAGATCTTTGAGTGAAAGAACCTCTAACAGGGGCATTGGGAAAGTTGTCTAAAATGAAACTCTCCTAGATAGGGTTTGAAGAAGACATGATGAAGAAGATCGATGTGAAGAAGAAGTAAATAGTTTTGGGAAGAATAAAGTGTTCAATAAAACTTTATGTAAAAGAAGACAAGAACGAAAGTTATATTTATATAAGAGAACGATCGTCAAAAAGAAAAGTATAATGATGGAAAGCCTATAATAAAAGTAACTGGCACTTTGTGAACAGTGGAGCCGTAAAAAAGTCTTGAAAATGGCTGCAAAATTGTAGATCCAATGAGAGAATGACACATGCACGGAGCATTAAATGGAAGAGACAATTGAAGCGTCAATCTTGTCATTGCATTAATAATGAAAGAAATTTCCTTTTAATTAGAATCCACTTCCCAAATATTCAACTGATGAATAAATAGAAAGTGGAGGGACTATCTGTATTTGAAAAAAATAAGGTTACATAATGAAGATGACGTGTCATGACACATGGATCAGTCAAACAGTCAAAGAATTAAAGTTAACCAAGAAACTCAAGCAACAACAGATGCGAGCAAAAGTAATGGAAGAGGCACGTGCAATTGTTCAAGTGATACAAAGCCCATACATATTCAAGATATTTAAAGCTCAAAGCTCAAGAAGAATCAACGGAATGAATCTGATAGCCTATTAAAGTTCAAATGCAGTATTTAACACGTATTATTATGAGAAAGGTAAGGCACATATCTCCAAAATTACTATAAGAAAGAGAATGTTAAACATTTTTAGGACACGAAATATTATTGGAATATACTCTGATTTACTTGTTTTCTGATCATATTACTGTCAAAAGTCTTTCTTTATGTTCTCTTTTGATTATCAGTAACCCTGTATTTTTTTAAATTTCTAGGTTTGACTAAAAACCTATTTTTTGGTTAAATAGAGGTCCCTCCACTATTAATAAAATAATTTAAGTTCGAGTCTTAAAAAACAAAAAAACATAATAGAAAGGTTTCTTCCTTCAAAAATTAGATTGGCTAGTGAATTCCAAATAAGAAGAATTTGTAGAAGATAAAGGAAAAGGAAAGGAAAAGGAAAAGGAAGTGACACCAACCTTCTTCATTCCCCCCCCCCCCCACCCCCCACCCCCACCCCCACCCCCAAATTTCTTTCCCTCCCATTCAAAAAGATACATTATCACATCCCTTCTATCCATCTGTGATTTCTGCTGACGTGGCCCAATAAAAAGCATTACACCTTTTGCAAGATTTCAGTTCAAATAAGAGCTAAATTCAATGCTTATATATATTCATACAACTTGTATCTTCACATCACTTTGCTCTTGTATGTGGCCACTCCCACACTCCCTCATTGGATTAGCGTTTGATCCTTTTATAAATACTCAAATTTTCCACTCTCATTCTCCAATCACATCCTAATTTCTTGGGTGATTTATCAAGATTTGACAGTACAAAAGTCAAGAAAACAGTATTTAGTGATATTGTCACCACCACTGGATTTTTCTTCAAGAATTTAAAGTAGACATACTCACCACCGCTCTTATCAAGAAAACCCAACTGGGATTTTGGAAGTTAGGCTCATTTTCTGTTATAAATTTTCGTGGGGTTTTCAATTCAAACATACATACATACAAACAAACACCATGGCTTTGTGTAGCTATGCATTTCCTGGGATTTTGAACAGGACAGTGGCTTCAGATTCTTTAAAGCAGAGTCCTTTATTCTCTGAATGGTTTCATGGAACAGATCTGCAGTATCAGTTCCAACACAAACTTACTCAGGTTTGAACTTTTTCTTCAACCATTTCTTTTTGATTGAATAAAGCAGGAATCTTTGAACCATTTTGGAGCTTGTTTGAATGCTCATGTTGTGTACTTGGTTTTGGTAGTAATTTGACGATGAACCATCTTTCTACATGTATTTTCTTACTATGCTGATTGCTTATACTAGAGACAAGAGGGGTTGCTCTCATGGTAAGCAACCCCCAATTCCAACCGAGAGGTTGTGAGTTCCAGTCTCCCCAAGAGCAAGGTGTGAAGTTCTTGGAGGGAAAGATGCCGGAGGTCTATTTGGAAACAGCCTCTCTACCCAAGGGTAGGGGTAAGGTCTGTGTACATACTACCCTCCCCAGACCACACTAAGTGGGATTATACTAGGTTGTTGTTGTTGTTGTTGATTGCTTATACTGGTATCTTTGTTTTTTTTCCTCTAAATGGTGGAAATTGATTTAGCAACCAATTTAAGTTAATTTGGAAGTAATATTAGCTAAACGGGAGCCTTGGCGGTATAACAAAAGTTGCTGCCATGTGACTAGGAGGTTCATAGGTTTAAGGCGCGAAAATAGCCTCTTGTAGAAATTCAAGGTAAGGTTGCGCTCCGAGCCTTCCTCGGAACCGCACATAAGGGAGCTTAGTGCAGCGGACTGCCTTTTGGAAGTAATATGTGCTTATTTCTTCGTTGGGATTGGAAAGATATGTTTTTATGGAGATGGAATTGCATGCAGCTGTCAAATCAAAGATGATATATATGTTAATGGTGTTCTCTTGTTTCTTTCTCGGTGGTTTAAGATGTGAAAATGATATATTTATTTATATTTAAGTCTATTTAACAGTCATGTTGGAGATTAAATTGTGCTGAGTTTGATGGTTGTTTTTGTACTGATTAATTTTGAAGGTCAAGAAAAGGTCACGTGGGGTTCAGGCATCTTTGTCAGAAAGAGGAGAATACTATGCACAGAGACCACCAACACCTCTTCTGGACACTATCAACTATCCCATTCATATGAAAAATCTTTCTGTAAAGGTAGAATTTATATGTCAATTACTTTTATTTCCATAAGAAAAATGATTTATATGATGATTGAAAAAGATGACTCAAATTATGTGCTTAAGGTTTTAAATTAATTTTGATGTAGGAACTTAAACAACTAGCTGAAGAACTAAGATCAGATACAATTTTCAATGTATCAAAGACTGGGGGTCACCTTGGTTCAAGTCTTGGTGTTGTTGAGCTTACAGTTGCTCTTCATTATGTCTTCAATACACCCCAAGATAGGATACTGTGGGATGTTGGTCATCAGGTAATGTCTTGTTTTTGATTCATATGGTGAACTAACAGAAGCTTGACTGTTGGGATAATGGTTCTTACTTTAATGGTATGCGTTGAATGTCGCAGTCTTATCCTCACAAAATCTTAACTGGTAGAAGGGGGAAGATGTCAACACTTAGACAGACAGATGGACTTGCAGGATTTACTAAGCGGTCGGAGAGTGAATATGATTGCTTTGGCACTGGCCACAGTTCAACCACCATCTCGGCAGGCCTAGGTGAATATCCATTCTACCTTTCTATGCACTGAGTTCATTAAAGAACAAGACTCATGAGACTTGAATTGATTCCCATTCAAAGACATGAACTAGAACTTTTCTTTCCTTATCGGTATCTTGCATATCACTTTGAAGAGAAGTTTTAATTCCAAATCTTCTTGGGGGTTTCATTTGGTGATATGAATGTTGAGGCTTTTGAATCGGTATCCTTACATTCATACAAGCTGATATCACTTGCTCTATGTTTTACTGTTATGTTGTTATAAGATGTATTCGTCATAAATGTACATGTGTCCATAACTCTTATCGCTCCACTCTGTTAAAATTACGGTACATTGATTTAAATCTTCTTCATGTTGGAGTCTGTAATTTTTAGTTATTTCGCCTTTAAAAGTGATTTGTTTGAATGATCAGGGATGGCTGTTGGAAGAGATCTGAAAGGAAAGAACAACAATGTTATAGCTGTAATAGGTGATGGTGCGATGACGGCAGGTCAAGCTTATGAAGCCATGAATAATGCCGGTTACCTAGACTCTGATATGATTGTTATTTTGAACGACAATAGACAAGTTTCATTACCTACTGCTACTCTAGACGGGCCGGCCCCTCCCGTTGGAGCTCTAAGCAGTGCTTTGAGCAGGTTGCAATCTAATAGACCTCTCAGAGAACTAAGAGAAGTCGCTAAGGTAATGTATATTGATATAAAGATTGGAATAAGTTTTCTTTTTAGTGAAGAAACTGAAATGGCTTTTATGTGATTGAATTATTGCTGCAGGGAGTTACTAAGCAGATTGGTGGACCAATGCATGAGCTTGCTGCAAAAGTTGATGAATATGCTCGTGGGATGATCAGTGGTTCCGGATCAACATTGTTTGAAGAACTTGGACTTTATTATATTGGTCCTGTGGATGGTCACAACATTGACGATCTTATTTCGATTCTCAAAGAAGTTAGAAGTACTAAAACAACAGGTCCAGTACTGATCCATGTTATCACTGAGAAAGGCAGAGGTTATCCATATGCCGAGAGAGCTGCAGACAAGTATCACGGTAAGAAACTCATTTATCCGGACAAGTTCTGTCTTGTTTAAATAAGAAACATAAGATTTAAATCTGTTTTATGGGTTGCAGGAGTTGCCAAGTTTGATCCAGCAACAGGAAAGCAATTCAAAGTCAGTGCCAAGACTCAGTCCTATACGACGCACTTTGCGGAGGCTTTAATTGCAGAAGCAGAAGCAGATAAGGATATTGTTGCAATCCATGCTGCTATGGGTGGTGGGACTGGTATGAACCTATTCCACCGTCGCTTCCCAACGCGGTGTTTTGATGTTGGAATAGCAGAACAGCATGCTGTAACCTTTGCTGCTGGTTTGGCTTGTGAAGGCCTCAAACCTTTTTGTGCAATTTATTCATCTTTCTTGCAAAGGGCTTATGACCAGGCAAGTCGAATGCCTCCAATTAATCTCATCTTGTATTATATATTGTAGTTTTATTGAACGTTAGATTCTGCTGATTTTATATCCAGGTAGTGCATGATGTTGACTTGCAAAAGCTGCCAGTGAGATTTGCAATGGACAGAGCTGGACTTGTTGGAGCAGATGGTCCGACGCATTGTGGTGCATTTGATGTTACCTTCATGGCGTGTCTTCCTAACATGGTAGTAATGGCTCCTTCCGATGAAACGGAGCTATTTCACATGGTAGCAACTGCTGCTGCCATTGATGACAGACCAAGTTGTTTCAGATACCCAAGAGGAAATGGGATCGGTGTAGAACTTCCGGTTGGAAACAAAGGCACTCCGCTTGAGGTACATTTTCAACTTTCACTATATCTTTTAATGCTGATTGATATCTAATAAACAATCTTTTGCAACAAACTTATCAGGTCGGTAAAGGCAGGATATTGGTTGAAGGCGAGAGAGTGGCTCTACTAGGATATGGCTCAGCAGTACAGAACTGTTTGGCTGCAGCTGCTGTGTTAGGAACCCGCGGTTTACAGGTAACAGTTGCAGATGCACGCTTCTGCAAACCACTGGACGGTGCTCTCATAAGGAGTCTCGCAAAATCACACGAGGTGCTTATCACCGTTGAAGAAGGATCAATTGGAGGTTTCGGGTCTCATGTTGCTCAGTTTATGGCCTTAGATGGACTTCTTGATGGCAAGTTAAAGGTAAGAAACTCTCGAAAACCAATTTTTTGTACTTGTTTCGTCTACATTTAGGATATTTTTCTGAAATGTTACCATTGCTCTATTAATTACTCCAACCGAATCACTTCAAACTTTTTTTGCAGTGGAGGCCGATAGTACTTCCTGATCGATACATTGACCACGGATCTCCTGCAGATCAATTGGCAGAAGCTGGGCTTACGCCATCTCACATTGCAGCAACAGTGTTTAACATTCTTGGACAAACCAGAGAAGCTCTAGAGGTTATGACATAAGATTGTAATAACTGTAAAATGTCTCGTTGTAATATATAGTTCTAGGACAAGACACCCGCTAAGGCGAGAATAGTTGTAAGCTGATATAACTACCATAAACAAGTTTGAAATATGTAAAGTGTCTTCTATAAGACCTATGATTAACTTGCATTGTTCCTGTTTACGTGTAATTGGTGCCATATTTTGAAAGTTAGTTATTCCTGCTCTGTTTTCATTATAAATGGCCTGAATCCATGAAAGCTATATATCATTTTTCTCTCTTGTAGTTGTACACAACAAATCCAGGTTATTGACAATGTATGTAATAAAATCAAACAAAGTTCAAAGAATTCTAGTGAACACATTCTAAAAAAAACACGTCGATCAAGCAAATTAAGTCTATGACATTCTGGTATAATATCATACGTTTTTGATTGAACATTTGAATATTTGTGTGAAGCCATTCTCCTCAATAGAATAACTTTGCTATGAGTCTTTGAAGATCCCCCTGTTTTGAACGCGTTCTAAAACTAGAGGTGTACAAACCGAATCGTAGAATCTTACCAAATCGAAAAGTGAAACCAAACCGATTAAAAGACCCGATTAGGTGTGGATTAATTTTGTTTTGTATCGTATACGAAATCCCGAACAAATGCTAAAGTCAAAGCGTCAGGGCAAGAAAGAATTGATTACCCTATTGACTCAAATTATCTTAGTAGGTCAAAACCTTCTAAATGAAGGTGGAAAGAGAACGAAGAAATAGTTAATATTGGCAAGAACTTAGCACACAAAAGGCAATAATGCAAAATAATGGATTTGAATGTGCAGAAAATAAAGGAATTTTCTGTAGAGTCCAGAAATGCAAATGTAGCCACTAATCTGTGTGTGCTTAGTTAGGTAAACTTGTCTAGTGTACTAAATTAAATGCATGTATTAATGTATACATTACTTATAGAACTTTCAGATAATGGAATGAATATAGGAAATAACAACTGAGCACTTTACATCCTCAGGCTAAAAAATATTATCTTCCCAAGTGCTCTACCCGCGGCTCAAAGGTTATTTTTTCAGGTTTCATTGTTGGACTTGGCCACTAAATTTTATTCAATTTCTAGCATTAATTCTAAATATGAAAATTATAGCGGCCAATGAATTATTGGAGTTCTGCAATTGCTTTCTTCTGTTGATAAGTGAAATAAAACAAGGACTCTCTAGAATATTATTTAACAATATCCATTGAAGAGCATGTTCTTTTTTTATATACATAAAACAAATAGTCAATGGGTTTATTGCAATAGTTAGGATAATTCAAAATGTTCCAGAAAATTCTAAGTGAAACCACTTAAAAAAAAATATAACCAATGACTAACTATATAAAGCACTTGATGCATCTCAAGACACCCCAAAATGCATTTTTTTAGTTAAATCCATCGGCCGAAGCTTTCACCTCCCGTAATGGTAGACGGTTGACATTGACCTGTACTTTATATATTAATAATATTATCAAAGAAGTATACAAAGGGGACAAAAACCTAACCTCAAATTTTATTGATGATTACACTAGTCAACTATCTTGGTAAAGATGGTTAAACTAGTCAATCAAAGGCTAGCTAGTGGGGTGGATTAGTAGGATAACTAATTGCCTATTGTCACGGGGTATTTTTGGTCAGCCCAAAATCATATCGGTGCGGCAGTCAAGCCCTACACTTGATTCAATCTTCCGTCAACACTTAGTCAATTTTTCAGCAAATTTGGCTTAACCAAAAATTAGGCAGCAAATCAATAAGAATAACAATATACAATGGAACCCTCACTTTGCTATGAACATAATTCGCTCACAGCCACTTTTGACAATGAACACATGTCGTTCTTGGACAACACTAAGACCTGCCCAAGCGTAGCCTTAGACAGCTTTGAAACCCTCACGTTTCACTCTTGTTTCCCACTAAGAATTTTACACGAAATTCACCACACATCTTACTAAGTCCGAAAGGCCCTATTTATAAAATATAGGCAGCCCTTAGACTTGATAGCACATTGACACTTGTCGTCAACAGATTTTGTCACTTCTCGGGCTAAGTTTAAATATGTTCCTAACATAATATCCCCTTCTACTTAGAACACAATGTACATGAAATGGGATCATGATACAAGCATAATCAGATCATGGGACAAAGAGGTTACGACAAGGTAACCGCCAAAACTGCTTTTCATGTGCATGGCATATGGCATCTTCCCTTGGCCAGCTGAATTTCGCCCAATGCTTGCTTTGTGACAAGCCTTAGCTCAATTTGACATTGATTCATGCCAATGTCTTGCCCGCAACCTGCTACCATGATTTTGCCGCATACGCCGGACGCCGCTTGCCGCCCTCGCACTGCCTTGGCATAGTTTCTGCCATACCCATATCAACCTTCATTTTCCTCGTGCCATTGCTTATATTTTCCTTCACATAGCTTTGCCTTAGCTATTGAAAACCATTGATATTATCCCGCATTTTCGCCTTGCCTTAGCTTAGCCCGCACTAGCAGCCACAACCCAAAGTGTCGTGCCACTGATTTTGGCGCGCATGTCGTGCCATGCCGCCCTAACATTCCCATACTGCCTTGTTAAGCCTTTGCCAAGTACGCCTTGCCCGTGCCAAGTCATTGGACAATACTCGCCCACAATAGCCCTCAATGGCAATTCCTTATCCGTCGCCCGCATGATCGTTTTGCCCGCACAAAGGCCAATGACAAGGCCTTCACTCCCAAATTCTTGCCACAGCCGTGCCAAGCCCGATGACAAAGAGTTAGGGTCTAACACCTATACACCTAAGTAGGACTCCTCCTATTTAATGTTTTCCCTATTAAAGTAAATGAGTGGTGATTCTGCCCTTACATTCAAGTCGAGGGTCTATCGAAAACAAATTCTTTGTATTTATAGGGTAGCGGTAAGGCTCGGTGCACACTATCATATTCAAATCGCACGTATGATATTAAGATGGGTTTATTATTGTTTTTGTTGATTCTGCCATTACAACACAAAAGAAGGAGAAGAAATCTAAAGAGCAACACAAAAATGTCATGTTTGTATATATCAACCTCTCAGAAACCTATACGTGCTAGAGTAGATTAAAAGTGTATAGATGAGCAATCTTCTAACGTTATAAAAAAACTAGAAAATGTTATTCATTGGAGCTAATCAATAACCTGTGTGTAACAGGGGAATAACCTCCCAAATACATTGAGGTTTTAAGACTATTTCCAATTCTAACATCAAATTTCACATCAAAATAGTGTAAGACCAAATTTACTCCAACTATTTCTATCGTAAGAGCTGGACATTCATGTGTATCTTGAATGTTGAATTGGTGCATTAAGATCACGCGTGTCCTCAATTATCATGTTGTACAGTATAATAAATGTGGTCATTGTATCACGTAGCACCTCTTTTCTCCAAAAACGTGATGATCCTATAACAATTGCAAAACGAGATTGCAAAACTCCAAATGCACGTTCAACATCTTTTCGACATGATTCTTGTTTCATTGCAAAATATTTCTTCTTTGCTAAACGTGGCTCTCGAATAGTTCGCACAATAGTAGATCATTTTAGATATATACCATTATCTAAATAATAACCCACGTCATATTCTTTTCCTTGAGTAACATAACAGGTTGAAGGAGCAATACCATTAGCGATGCAACGACCCGACCGGTCGTTCTGATTCCTAGCATGTTGTTCAGTAGTCTGAGGCCATGAGTAGCTTCTTTTTAGGTGTCATGACTTGTACGCGTGGTCGGAATTGAATTTTGAGAAGTTTGGAGTTGATTTGGGAAGAAAATTCTCATTTTGGAAGCTTAAAGTTGAAAGAATGAACTAGGATGAAATTTTTTAGTAAACGACCACGGAATCAGGATCTGAAGGTTTCAACAGGATCGTATGATGATTTTGGGCTTGAGCGTATGCCCGATTTGCGTTATGGATAACCCGGGAGCATTTTGGCGCATATTGTGGAAGTTAGGATTTTGGAATAAATTTCTTAAGTTTGGCTTGAAGTGCATTTCAGCGTTATCAATGTCCATTTAGGATTCCGAGACTGGGAGTAGCTCCATATGATGATTCTGGAGCTAGGAGCGCGATCGGAAGTGAACTCGAAGGTTTGTAGGTCATTCTGAAGTCATTTTGGCTAAAGATAGAAATCTGAAGGTTTTGGAGAAGTTTGATCGGGAGTGGACTTTCCTGGAGGCAGCTAAGGTTGTTTTAAATCGTATGTTGAGTTCATTTCTCCCTTTATTCATGGCTTGGGGCGATTTTGGGGATCTTCAAGAGGGGATTTACGTCATCAATAATTTGAGGTAAGTTATCCCCGCCTATTTTGAGTTATATACAACAATTTTGTGAGGATTTGGGTATGAACATTAGTATAAAAATTGAGGTTTTGGTGGGGAACCTAGAAAATTATATTCTTGGGATTTGACCACGATATTAAGAATGAAATTAAGAGAAAATTATATATTTGAGTTTCAAAGGTAATGGGCAAAGATTTCTTCGAAAAATTTTGAATTCCGGGAACGTGGGCCTGAGGGCATTTTTGTCAACTTTTCGTTCGGGTTAGGAATTGTTATAAATTGGGTTGTATAGTATAAGTGAGCATATATTAATGGATTTGTATGACCGTTGGCTAGTTTTGGAGCATTGTGCGTTGGTTTGAGCTTTCGGAAGAATGTTGAATGCCGATTATGAGTCGTCGGAGCAAGGTGGGTCTCCTTTCTAATCTTGTGAGGGGGAATTTACCCCATAGGTGAGTTAAATTGATTATATGCCCCTATTTGTGGGGGATGCATACGCACGAGGTGACGAGAGTCTGTGCGTAGAAGCTGGTAGGCTAACTGGCTTTATCTCAACACAGAAATTTTGTGATGCTGGTAGGCAAACACAACATAACTACCTATTAAAGGACTCAGAGGGAAGATGGGTTTCGTCACAGTTCATATGTACAATTCACCAAATATCAAAGCGGTAAGCACATTAAGCATGAATCATATAGAAAAATCAGATATAACCAAATAACAACAATTTATCTAAGCTCGAATTCTGAACCCTGAACAAAACGTTCTGGGTTCTTGGTCCCCAGCAGACTCGCCAGAGCTCTCACACCTACTTTTTGCCGCCTTACCCCGGAGGATAAAATGCACAAGAGAGTTTTTTCAATTTAAGTGACAATATTCGAAATAAGATTATTTATTTATTTCAGAGTCGCAACTTGGGATAGGTTTGGCTTTTGGTATCCCAAGTCACCGGTTTATCTTGAATCCCAACTCGAGGAAATTTTTGACTTTCCAAATGAAGTCTGCGAACCAGATATTACAAGTAAGGAATTCTGTTGACCCAAGGGAAGGTGTTAGGCACCCCCCGAATCTCGTGGTTCTAGCACGGTCGCTTAAATTATTGTAATGGCTAAATATCTAATTTTAAAACATGCTATAACTTGTGTGCTAATATTAACCTCGATCCGCTTTATTATTGTGTATTTATTTAAGAGAAAGTAAACGTCGTTTAAAAGTATGCTTTCTGATTGCGCCGCATGAAATGAACCCGCAATCTTAGGCACACTCTATTCAACGTTTTAGGATTTGGATTTGGGTCGCATAAAATGCCCACCGATATTTAAGGAGGTAATTTTATTAAAATCGTGCCTAATAGAGTCTAACGCATTATATTCTTTTGGGAGGGTCGTGAAATTTGCTAAACGAACCTTCCGATTTTCTAAATATTTTTTAAACCTTTATTGAGGGACCCCCAGTTTTTGTACTTTTGTTTGGCGAAGCACGCTTCATTTTATTTTAAAAGATATCCTAAAGCGACTATATTTTCTATTTCGTTACATCTCTAAAAATAAATAGAAGAAACAAAATCTTATATTATTTTCATGCTAGAGCTATTATAGCTAAGTTCGAACATAACTCGTTATTGCTGAAAACAGACATCAGCGCGGGCAGAATAGTTTTGGGCCCATGCCGAACGTGTACGGTACAAAATCAGGGCCAGGGCCATCTAATTATGATTTTTTGGGCCTAGCTAGAGTATACTACACACGTTCAAACTTTAAGAAACTGAAAAATGAAAATCCTGTCTAATTACACAAGTTTTTCCAAGTTTGATTATGCATTTTTATCCACTGAAATGGCTTAAGCTATGTATTAATCAACTAAGGCCTATTCATGCTTTTAAATAAAATGGACTGAAATAACAGAAAACGAATTACTACGTCATTAGCTCGTTTAAACTAACATACGAGAGAAAGAGTTTATCATCTAAACTATTACAGATTTATACTCGGTCATACATAACAATCACTTTACATGTTCTAGTGAAGACTATTAACTACATATGCATAACTTAAGATACGAAATGACTAAATGAATTCAAAGCTTTAAGATTTCATTTTATTCATGCTTCAAGTTACATCTACATTGAGCAAGTGTATCAGATGTGGGTACCTGGTATTTGGAAAAGCAAAGAAGAAGGGGAAGATCAGTAGGAAGCCAACAACAGTAACAGTAGATAACAACAGTTTCAGCAACACAGTAGAACCAACAGTAGCAGAAGGAACAAAAGCTTAGAATCTAGCAAAAACTCAAAACCAGTCTCAAAAACCCACACGGCCAAACAGACTGTACTCCACACAGATCAACAATCAACTCAAATGTTTTGAATACCCAAATATAGAATAGAAAACAAGAGATTCTGACTATTTCTGCTCTCAAAACTAACGTAACAGTATCCCTGGGTAAAACCTCTAGTTCAAAGCACTATTCTGGTTTTTCAAAAGCATATAGAAACTGAAATTCAGTTATAGATTGAAAAATGAACTCAAAAAGAAACAATGGAACCGTTCTTTTCTCTCCAAGCTCTTTTTTTTATCTTCAAAAATTGATCGAAAGAAGTTATCAAAACATTGAGGTTTTTGTTCTATTTCTTTTTGAATCCTTCTTAGACTGAAAAGATCTTCTCCCACAGTTCAAGTTCTAAGACCTCTTCTATTTATATCCACCACTAGACCCCTCTTCCCAACCCTTATTTTTTCTTTTACTATCACCTTTTTATTATTACTTATACCTCTTTTCACTTTCCAGGCCAATATTCTCCTAACTAAGTCTATCTTTTACCCTTTTATTATTACTGATACTATTTCTAATTTCAATTAAGTAAACACTCTCATTACTTAGTGGCCCCCTACCAATTAGTTCAAATTACAGCTATTAGGGCCCTACTGGACAGAACGCTCAATCAAACCAATTTTTCAAATTTCATGTTCCTACGTTACCCCTGAAACTACTGCAACAACTATCCTACCCCCTAATATTAATCAGACTTAAAACTAAAATCTACTTAAACTTAACAAACTGAACAGAATTAAACTTCTGATTATGCAACTATAACCAATTCATCATCTAAATCCAACAATGATTCAAACAATCAGAAAATATGTTGACATTATACTTGAACAAAACAAAATCAGTGCCTCTGAAATTTTCAAGCACATTTCAATGACGATACTTATTTAATCGACCATATAGGCCATAATGTACAACAATTATCGACAAATAATCAACAGAAAAATATACAAGTGATTCGACCCGTATTTGACAAAAATATTGGATTATAATACAATCAACTAATCGACGACAACAATCAAATCGATTACAAACATATAATTGACAACAAATAATCGACACACAACCTCGGACTCATGGCATTCGGACAAAATAGGGTAAATATGAAACAAATTATTCGACAATACTAATCGAATCGAACATGTATTCTATAACAAACACATCAAACAGAATAAAAATCGACCAAATGAAAGGACTTCGATTTGGAAAAAAAGAGAACTCGGCAAAAAATTGGAAAATATAAAAATAACAAAACTAAACTAAATTAGTTAGTGAAAAATAGAAGAAAAAGAATAAGGGGTAACTTTAGAAGAAAAAATCAGAAAATCAAACATCTCGGGCCAATTTCGGACCTTGAGCCTTTGAGGCAAAACAGACCTTAATCGAGTGTTCTCAACTGGGAACACTTCGACTAAGGTCGCTTGAACACTCAAATCTCTCAATTTGGACACTTAAACAAGGCTTGAATTTTTAGGGTTCTTGGGGCTCGTATTGGGGTTCGAGTAGCTTGGGTTAGATTCGAACCAAACCAGGTATGGTTTGGTGACGAGGGAGGCTAGGGACGTGTTTGGGGTGTGTTTGGGGCCAGTTGGGATGGTTTTGTATTTTACTCGAACGAGGAGCTAGAGCATGATTCGAACTAAACGGGTCATGGATTCATGAAGAGGGGATTTAGGAGGTTCAGTGGTGTGTATTTGGTGGCAAAAGGAGCCGGCGCCGCCGGGTTTTCAGGCGGGTGGAGGGGTGGCGGCTAGCTTGGGTTCTTGGGTATTGGTCTCTTGAGAGAGACGAAGGGAGGGATGGGGGTGGAGTGAATGGAACGGGTTTGGAGGGTTTGGAGGGTTTGGGGATGTTTGGTATATTAAAATGCAGCAATTAATTCGAACCATTGGATCAAATTATCTCAACGGCTCGGATTAAGTGATGAATGGTTTGACGGCGTCGTTTGGTGTAGAAACGGGGTCGTTTTGGTTTAATGGGGGGCGGGTCCCGTGGGTAACGGGTCATGGGTCGTGTTTGGGAGATGGACAAGGGTTTTCGGCTTTAGGCCTATCTTTCTTTCAATTCAAACTAGCCCAGTCCAATTTCTTTGGCATTTTCACTTTCTTCTTCATTTTCTTTCACTTTTTATTAATTTCTAATTTAATCAAAATCCTAAAAATAAATTATAAAATCCTAAATTCATCAAGTATTTTTGTATTTTTATTAATAAAAATTGACGTTTCAACAAACAAAAATTACAAATAACTATTCGAAATGCCACGCAAATTCTCAAAATAAAGACAATTTATTTTATTTTTCGATTTCTTTTTGAGTAAATATCAAGGGGCAAAAATCACGTGCTCACAACATCTTCAACCGCACTACAAAATTCACATGTGTCACAGTGTTCGTTACACGTCTCTTCTCACACTAAACACACCTAGGTGAATTTTTCTCTATTTATATGCAGGAAGTAGAATCGATTTTCCTCGTAATGTATCAAATGAGTTGATCATCTTCCTTGTATTGAACATCTAGAAAGTTTTTTGGACTAATTTACATAATGGCTGATTGAAGGAGTAGATGGGTTGTGCAATTGTAAGGAAATGATTTTCTAGAGAAAGACAATAATGTTGACATTGTGGGTGCAATTGTAGTTTATTTATAGTTTTTATGTAGAAATTTTGTAGATGAAGAGCGAATTTTGTTATCGTAGATACTCTTAAAAATAATACAACTTTATACAATACTTAAACTGATTTGTAGAAATTTTATCTACAAGATATCTACAAACTCAATACATTGAATTCCCAATTCTCATTTCAATTGTAGTATAGTTGGCATTTTCGACATAATTGTAGAAGACTTGTAGAAGCTTTAGTCTTCTCAATCTACAATTTATCTACATTTCTATAATTTTTCTATAATTTATCCACAACTTATCTACAATTTCTGGAAATATCTTCTTTTTCTTCTTCGACGAGTTTCAATGTGAAATTCAGTCAAAATCATGTCTAATCTTTACCAAAACCCCTCAAAATTGAGATATAAACTCCTATACACATCCCGAATTATTTACAACAATACCCAATCCAAAGAAATAATAATTTTTAAAAATTCGAATTTGAATTCAAAGCTTTCAAGCTTTTTAATGGCTATCAATGATGGAAAATATATGGAAGAATATATTTTTTTAACTTTGGGATTTTTGACATGATTTCAACAAACTGAATACATTGGATTTTAGTATTCCAATTCCCATTTCAATTGTAGCATAATTAGCATTTTCGACATAATTGTAGAAGACTTGTAGAAGTTTTAGTCTTCCCAATCTATAAATTATCTACAATTTATCTACAATTCTACAATTTATCTACAATTCTATAATTTATCTACAATTCAATCTGAAAGTCAGTCAAAACCAAGTCTAATCTTCACCAAAACCCCTCAAAATTGAGATATAAACTCCTAAACATATTCCGAATTATTTACAACAATACTCAATCCAAACAATATTGATTTTTGAAAACTCGAATTTGAATTCAAAAGCTTTCAAGCTTTTTAATGGCTATCAATGGTGAAAAATATATTGAAAAATAGATTTTTTTAACTTTGAATTTTTGACATGAATTCGTGTAGTTGATAGAGAAAAAGACGAAGAACAGATATAGTTTCGACAATATGAATACTGATGTCGACGAAGAACAATTTTGTATTCTACAATTTGTATTGTGTTGTAGAATTAGTACAAGCAATTTGATTACTGGAGCTTCTGAAGCTTGCGTTTTTTAGAATTGTAGGTGAATGAGAGAAGAGACAATTACGGTGTAGAAGGAGAGAATTGTGTAGTTTTTTGAATTGTCTTTTCGTTTCAAAATACATATTTAATGGGGACATAATCAAACGCAGATTTTGTTCCTTCTTTTTAGCGTGTTTTTAATGAAAAAATCTACCTATTATGGATTGGTATATAAATTGTAGTAAAAGTGTGGACTAAGTGGGTAAATAACAAATTATGAACATTTATGGTAATAAGGTTTGATTTACGATATAGATAGAAAAAGAAATGAGGGTGTGATTTCATTGGAAAGCAAGGTAGATAAATTAGATTTGTTAGCGGGTCGTTTAGGACTTCCTAAATTTCCAGTGTTGTCGATGTGCATATCATTTTCAGAGTTAATGGAGTCAGAACTTGTATGTGTCGTTGATGAAGAAGGCTTTGAGTTCATAGGGATGTCAAGTGGTTTTGGGGGAATATGTGAAGAAGAAGGAAGTGGAGGAGAGTTCATGGTAGAGCGAATTTTTGGTGGACCCTTTTATGAACTTTGGGTAAGTTATCTATTAAGTATACAACCCATATTTTCAAAAAATTCAAAATAAAACTCACTAGGTTCATATTTTAGATTCGCCTTTGTTGCTCCTTAATAGGTCGGCTATGGGGATATGATTTTGGTTAAAGGCTAGAGAAATGCGTGAACATAACTGCTACTTGTTTCTTCTAAACTTGCTAACGATGTAGTTTGACGAATTCCAACTAAAAAATCGTTATATAGGTCACGTAACCACTAATCATGAAGGGAAAAAAAAAGGAACAACTTTAGGCACAACATCGAAATACAAATCCAATTAACGATAATTGATAGAACACTGACAAGAAGTCCAAGGTTCCTTTATAAGATTTAAGGTAATACATAAGAACCAGCAACTACTCATACATCAGACTCAAAGACTAGATATTCTTCCTAGACTCAACTCCAGAAGCAGAAGTAATCTGTCTTCTCCACAATTATCAGAAGAACTTGATGATGTTCGGCGCTGCTATTCACTAAGAAGCCATTGTTCTTCTTGCCATTTCATCCAAAACCATAATTATCCTACGGAGAACACAGAAGATAGTCAAAGTTCTGGCTCGAGCAGCAAGCCTAGCTGGTAGTTGTAGCATTCATAGAAGGGGCGGCAATTCCATTGGGATTTGGCTGGTACATTGATTGTGTAGCAGGAACAGTGGCACTGCCTGAAGTAGGTGGAGCCGCTCCACCTGGGACACCTGCAAGGGGGTTCAGTGCAGGAGGAGCGGGAAGAGAACTGGGTTGCAGCGGCAAGGATGAAACAGGTGGCACCGGTCCTGCAATCGCTGCAGTTGGAGCAACCGTGGAATAACCTGAAAAGCACATCAAGAAGTTAACATCTATATAATTCAGAATAATCTCATTCACGTTTGACTGCTTTCTAGCCACTCTTGCTTTATTTGTTGATGCGACCAGATGCCCATAACATGGAGATGAGACAAAAATAAATTTTACTTCTTATTTTGTCACGCTAATCCCAGAGCATATTAGTTCTCTTTGAAAAAGGATAAGAAAAGAGCATATTAGACGATGAAATAAGTCAGATCCTCGGTCCATAACCTGCAGCACATGAAAGTTGAAACAATCTTTAAAGAACTTTTACTGGTACTGGGAAAAATCTCCCAAACTGAAGGAAATACATCAACCTAAAAGGGAAAAGACATGCTTTATAACAGTAACTCCATCATAAAATATCTAACAGAAAGATGTTATCCCACTCAATCCACAAAATGGAGAACAAAGACTGCCTGATAAACATAGACAAACAAGTGCAAAAAAATACCAAGGGATCACCAAACAATTGCATGGATTGGTACCTGGAGGACCAGGAATAGGAATTGGCAAAATGGGAGGCCTGGCACCTGGCATTAATTGTGGGGGCATGGCTCCTGGAACAGGCAGCATAGGAGGTGGCATCATTGGTAGGCGAGGTCGTTGACCAGGGAATGCAGCAAGATGTTGATTATAAGCTGCACCAATTTGCTGGTATGCTGCCGCCTGCCCAAGGCGCTCCTTGATTTTCTGATCGATCAGAATCTGTGTTTGCTCCTCTTCAAACTTCAGATAATAAGACCGTACATTGGCCTGACAAACTTCCTAGTATTAGTGCCATTACAGAGAAGATGACATTCATGTTAAGAGAGAAGATTGTCATAAAAATTACAAAATAGGAAGACACACCTTGTGTTTGTAACCGGCATTATGCTGTTTTCTGACAGAAGGCTGGGAATGTGAAAGGGAAAATGTTAAGAAATCAGACCTCCAAGCAACAAGAAGCGCAGAAAGATTTAAACCATTCAAAATCATTTGCACAACAGAATGCAGAACTCCTAGGAGTTGGAAAGATAAAGGTATTGCCATGGAATTACAGATACCATATAGAGTATGCACAATATTTGCGTCAAGACATGTTCAGAAAAACGAAAGCGGTAACAGTGATGTTTTTTTTTGTTGGCAGGGTACCAGGATCGAACTCTTGACCTAGTGGCATGAAGAGGACTCTCTCAACTGCTATGAACAAGAATGGCTGGTAACAGGGATGTTGTTGACTTCCCAGTTCTGAAAAAGCAGCCTGGTAACAAGTTATATGTGCTGGGTTTTGACAATAGAAGCTTCACTCAAAAAGCAATGATTTTCAGTTGTTGAACTAGTTACTAATAGTTAAAGCTTAAGATTATGACCAATTTTTTTGTTGATAACCATGGCATCCAGGCCAGCTAGCGTCTAATTCCACAAAATACCTCCCACCTCCCACCAGCAATAAGTACCAGATAATCAATTCACCAAGGCTTGGATAAATAGGAAGAAATCACCTAGTGTTTTCTGCCTCCGCTGGGATTTAAACCTGAGACCTCATGGTTCTCACCCACTTCACTGACAACTAGGCCACACCTTGCGTGCTAAATTATGACAATTCAAAATCAATCAGGTTTT
The DNA here is from genome assembly GCA_034376525.1 of Nicotiana benthamiana. NCBI lineage: Eukaryota > Viridiplantae > Streptophyta > Magnoliopsida > Solanales > Solanaceae > Nicotiana > Nicotiana benthamiana. The sequence continues at coordinate 76,640,395 of CM067328.1, read as the reverse complement.
ATGGATTAACTTTCCTCTGCATATATTAATCTGTCCCTCCTACAACTGTTCCAAAATGCTGGTCACTATCTCATTTAGTTTCACCACTATAGTCATCAAACTGTAGCTTCCAGCCAGTGTGCAGTCCACATGATATGAGTTCTTTTTTTATTATTAAATTATCTGCAAGTGTCGAGAGTCCGACTTGAACCCACGCCCTTTCTCCATATCAAATGAGTTCTTCTACATATTTTCTTTTTTTAGTTCTGCAATTTTATTCTTCACAAGGTTTGTACTTCCTAATTTTTTTTATATGACCTGGTGTCCAGGCCTACTTTCACGTAACTCAAATAATTCACCGGGTATGTGCTACCCCCTACCATACCGAGAAACTCTGTCAACCAAGACTTACACAGATGAGAAGAACTCCTTCCTAATTCAATAGCTGGTATCTTCTTTTTCAACAAAAGATAAGTTCAATAATGGGCTTATTCTTGTCTTTCCAAAAGACTTTCTAAACCAGCTATCAATCTTATCCCTTTTTTGTTTTTTTGTTCCTAGGATGATATAAACCAGCAACCAATCTTTTCCTTAGTCCTTCTTTCTTATATGAAAATATGAACTGCCTCACAATTATTGACTCTCTTGTGCGACAGCAAAATAACACTATCCTATACACTTGTGGTTCACAGCCTTGATTCACCCATATTAAAAAGTCAATGGGATTTTCTATCTGACTCAAGAGAATTGTATAGGTGATCTTCCATTTCATCTAATAAACAATATGTAGCCTCGCTGTTCCAAATCCTAGTTTTGTGATATCTATCCTTTACATTCAATTTTCTAAGCCACTGATTTTTAGGATTCTTCTCTGGATATTTTTAACTCAGTTCAATAAATTCAGTTTTTCCATCCAAATACTTAAAGGAATACTGATTGAGAAAGTAAAAAAGTACAACCCAGTATAATCCCACTTAGCGGGGTAGGGGGAGGGTAGTATGTACGCAGACCTTACCCCTACCCTGGGGTAGAGAGGCTGTTTCCAAATAGACCCCCGGCATCCTTCCCTCCAAGAACTTCCCACCTTTGCTCTTGGGGAGACTCGAACTCACAACCTCTTGATTGGAAGTGGGGGTTGCTTACCATCAGAGCAAGCCCCTCTTGTCCTGATTGAGAAAGTACTAAAATGAATTAGGGCCTCTGCTGTAAGCACCACCTTAATTAGAATCATGCAATTCTAATCTTCAGCTTTAGTACCAGATTAATTCATCAGTCCTGACTAAAAGGCAGCCCCATAATTACAAGGATCAAAGAGTAGCCGCTTCTCGAATATCATGCCAATATCCGTCTTGTTCTGCACCAAAACGGTTAATCCAAACCCTTGCCTTGACTGGTTTAACAGTATATTCCCAGTATGAAGTCAAAATCAGTTCGGTGTTTTAGTATACATAATCTTTCTAAAGTCGTAAGAGTAACAACTTTGCTGGCATGTTTACTTGACTTCGACATGACAAAAGCTCCCAAAGAAACTTGACGGATAAATCCTTTGGCACGTCATACCAAGAGAAACAGAATGCCGCATCAGGATTTAAAAGCTTCATACCCTTTGATCCTACACTACCACATTACTTCGGATTTGGAAAAAGAGGCCCACTCAACAGGGACATAACTGTAAACTAATTTAGGAAGAAACGATATGTATTATTCAGAAGAATTATGACACAGAATGAATGTTGTATCATGAGCAAGTTGATACTACTCAAATCCATGGGTATGAACCATAGTAACACAGCATTAATTGTAAAGGAGCATGATTGCCTCAGACTTCCAGGAGATGATTTACATGTCCATTGAAATGAATATGGCAAGAGGTTAATCAATTACCAATAACTTTCTTTTACAGGCAATCGAAATAATCCCAATGTTCGTAATGATATTTCAAGTTCTCTGTTCTCATCTAAAATAACATTCAGCTTTTCTATATAGGAATCCGTTCTCTTCCCTCTCCAACCTATAAATTGAAAGTCAGTGTTGCAGATCTCATTTACGTCCAAGTGATACAAATTTTAGCTTTCCTTAACATTGTAACAGATTACACACAAGCAATGGTAAATTCAGACAAACCCTCAGAGAGTGTCCTGCATGTCTAAACTACAATAAAATTTTAACATGTCACTATTCTTTTCTGCCTTTCTACAAGAACTCCCTAATAATCAATAAAAGAGTAGCATCAGACCTACTAAATTGTTTCTCAACAAAGTATTTCTCTTTTTACATATGTGAAGGAGCTTATAACAATCCCTCTCAAGTTTAAACAGACTATGTCAACTCAGATACAGACATTCAGTTTGGAATGAGAAGTGTTAACTAAGTGGATGATGCCCCGGTAGTTATTAAACATAACGGACTTTAACATTTTTCGCACAATATAAGCTAAATGAATAACATAAGTACACATTTTACCAATTTGATGTTCTAATGAGATAGAGTATCATACTATAGAGTAGAATGGTTTGAAAGTTAAATCAACATATTATAAAAATTCACATTGACATTATAACAGAAGTAGAAAATATCATAACCTTAATTCGCATTGAAGCATACTAATACATAGGGAAAGACACACAAAGAAAAAAGAATCATAAAACTCACGGAATCATGTGTCAAGTAAGTGTCGCAGTAGTCACAGTAATACCTGAAAATCACATAAAGGATCAATAATTAAACAAAAGCGAAAAAATGAGCATAAAACCGAAAATAATTGAAAAAAAGTTTGCATACCGAGGCATTGGACTAAAGAAAGGACAGAACTTTGTAACTCAAGAAGTTACTTTGACAATGTAAATTCGAATTTTGCGTAAGAAATCTTTGCCGGAAGTATCGTCGGTGAATTATAACCGGATTTGAACTCCGACTAATCGGACGTCAGTAGTACTGTATAGAAATTTGGGAATGCATAATTGAATACACTCTAAATTCAGAGGAAGATGAAAGCTCGAAAAATACTACGGGATTGAAGACTAGAAGGTTCTTGTAGAGAATATCCTACGCCTCTTTTAAGGCCAGCCCACTTAGTAGTTAGTATGAAGAAAAAAAAAATGTTAGCCCATTTAGTGAGGAAAAAAGATATTTACGTAAATAGCCAGTTGAATTTATTATTTACCTTTTTAGATGGTATATATATTTTCTAATTTTATATAGTTATATATATTATAAATAAATATTGTATATTTGTTTATTATATTTAGTTTAAGCAATAAAATAAAGACTTTAATTCTTCACTTGGGATTTTGATAGGTATACCGTGTATGTCAACCATGCTCAGCATTTTGGATCCCTTATTTTCCTGGCTTCCTCCTAACCGTGGTAAAAATTACATGGATACTTTATTTGGTCGCTTTCATTTTAATTATATTTATTTGTTTTTAAACTTTTAATTTGTAATCACTTCTTAAATAACCTAAGCTCCTTCTCCTCCTCCTCTTTCTCCATCACCATCACCTGCCCCCTTTCTCCTCCTTCTCCGTCACCATCACCCCCCTTTCTCCTCTTTCTCCGTCACCATCACCGGACTAGAGAGAAAAAGGTCACCACCTCTTTTATTAAATAAACATTAACTTCAACATATCAGAAACTCAAAATTCTCCTACAAACTCTCTTACAATATCTGTTGAAAGAGTTCTTCCAATAAACTAAGAAACTCGGCATTGAACAAAGATAATAACTCCTCCCATTACATACAACCACCGGTTTAGCATTTGTCCGATGTCTCGGTCAAATTGCTTGTATATTTCCTTGATATCATAACCTTGGAGCTACATAGAAACGATTCTAAGAGGAAGAAATCAGAACAACTTTGAAGTTATTCGAGACGCTAACAGATTCATAGATAGAAAGCAACATGACAACAGATATTGCCAGATGGTAATCCTACGTTATCCATGCTTTAAATGACTTCATAGAACTCAAAATGGTGTTGCTGCCATAAGAACAATGTATTTTAGCTCTAGTTCGCCTGTTACATAATAAAAAATTTTGCTCTAGAATTCAAGGAGCTGAAGTTCGCTAGTTACAAACAAAGCTGAAGTTCGCCAGTTACAAAACAAAAACTCAGCTCTAGCCAGTTACAAAACAAGAACTTAAGCTCTAGAGCTGAACTTCAGGCCCGTCTACTAGAATACTGAAATTTTGCGTGATTGCGTTTGCTACTTCAGCCCCGTATGCTGAAGTTATGTGAAAAAGCGTGTACACTTGCAATTTTTTTTGCATAGCAGACACAAGTTAAAATGTGATACAAAAAATAGGTATAGGTGCAAATGCCCCCTAACTGTGGCTTTACACATTGGTCGCTAGTCGTATTTGGGGCGTACAAAAAAAAACCAACAAACCGCACCAACCCAACAATTCGAGTCAAACCTGAAAAAACACGATAATAGTTTGATTTGATTTAGTTTTGTTTTTGAAAAAATCTGATCATAATTGGTTTAGTTTGGTTTTAACAAAAGAAAGTCAAACCGAAACCAAACACACACACACATATATATATATATATACACACACACACTTATTATGATGTAATTTACAGATATTTGTTAAAAAATTTCATAGTTTTATCTTTTAAGATATATTTCAAGGTTGGACTTAGATCTTTTGAATGTTCCAATAAGTTTTATAACTATTAATATTAGTAACTTAATGTTACGACCCAAACCAGATGGGCCGCGACGAGCACCCGGTGCCTTACTCAACCGAGTACCAACGTAACATATCTTTCTTATCATACTATCAAGGGTAAATGAGCCAGAAAACTCGTCATGAGATAACAAGAATGAAATATAGGGGAATACTAAACATATGACGACCCACTATGATATGCAAACTCATACATGTGACATACAGGCTTATAAGGCTGACATGACTATTGTAAACCCAAAACATAAGCTATAAAGGTCATACAAGTATCCATACACCTGACATCTGTCTACAAGCCTCTAAGAGTACCTAATATCATAAAGGTCGAGACAGGTTCTCGCCATATCAATCAATACATACCCAAAGCATACTGACCAAATAGTCATCTCTGGAGCAAGTGGAGTGCACCAACACCTTCCGCTGAACTAGTAGCCTATTTGGAGGAATGTCAACCTGCCTATCGGAACCTACGGGCATGAAACGCAGCATCACCAGGAAAAAGGGACGTCAATACGAATAAATTATCATGTATGTAAGGCAGGAAAACATAAACAAGAACTGTAATGTAAAGAGAGATAGAGGAGATATAACATGTAACATCTGAGTTCCTCTGGGGCTACTGACATAAATACATAATACATATATATACATAAACTTTTAAAAATCATACACCTCTATGGGAATCATCATCATCATATCGTATTCGGCCTCAAAGAGGACTCGGTAAAAATATATCTGGCTATCATAAGGCTCGGTAGAATCGTACCCGCCCACGTGGAGCTCGATAAACCCAACTGATCTATGCTTGCACAATAGGTGTCATACCCGTCCGACTATAGCGCGGCTCGGTAGAGTAAAATAGATACATATATATAATACATGCTCAACTCATGGAGTTACATTCTAACCCTTTCAAAGTGATGTAAGTTCATTGCACCTTCAATTAACATTATAGACATCCCTACCATCAATATGAACCTTAGTAGGATTTAAGGATCATACTCACTTCTTTAGAATAACTTTATAAGGAAAAAAATATCATGGACAACCATAGTTTCTAGGAGTAGATCCATTATGAATTAGCGTACAGTTTATTTTCATGTCACTTTAGATCATGCCAAAAGAAAGAAGTAAGTTCCTTAACATACCTTGTATATTTTTCCCAACCTCAAGCTATGCAATTTCACGTCTCTTTAGTCTACAATAAGAGAAATGACATTCTCGTTATTGTTTAAGCGTCGTAACTGTTATGTATCAACCACAACCTATTTTACAATGAAACGGACAACACCTCGCCTGTATATATGAATTCACACTAGTCAAAACAATAACAAACAGCCCAACATACCCCTATCACTTCATACACAACACGATAACCATAATAGTGTCAAACAATCCAAAAATATTACGATGAACGACCAACATACAACCTTGCCATTATGTGGTATTTCTCAACACCCTTACTCCTCTCAAATTTATAAAAACAGTAGTAAAAGAGACAACCCAATACCAACACGACAAGTTCATCAACTCAAAAATAATTTTTCGGTTTACTTAAACACATTTCGACTTATCTTTTCTTTTAAATTGAGAAATACAACCAAAAGTATATCATTATACCTCTTATCCAATAAACCATCTATAATTGTAAGTTCACAACCAGCCAACCATTGCACAAGAACAAACAACATACCATTCCTTCGAAGCTGCTAGGTTATTCTTTATGATCGAGTTACAACTCGCAAACGCATAGATAATGGTAGGAGAAGCATAAACTCACCTTGGACTGAGTAGAACCACGAAACCTAGTCCTTATCCATAAAAAATCAGTCCCCCAATGTAGCTACATGAAGGAGAAAGAGAAACAAGCAAGCTGTCCGGGGTTTTCGGCACTAGAATCACATCGTAGCATTAAAACTAACCTAGGGTTTGTGTGAGAATTTTGGGGAGGAGGTGCAGGGTTTCAATCTAATTTTTTTGTGTCAAAAGTAAGTGAACTAAATGAGTTAATATGTCCTTAAAACACCCCTCTTAGCGTACATTAGGGCTTTTAATAGTGGCCTCTCCTTTTGGCAAGTAGGTGATGCACCTACTTGTCACCTACCATTTTGCGCAGTCTCACAAAAATGTAAATATCTCTCTATTCAAATGTTCTATTATTTATTGGTTTAATCCATTGGAAACTACACTCGTAGATCTTCAATTTGGTAGGTAGATCATCCCGTTATTCCCAGTAGATTGGGAGAAAAGCTCAATTACATTTGACTTAATTTTCATCTCATTTATGAATGGAACTTGTAATGACCTTTTCCAACTTTTTTTCCACAACTCGCTTGACTTCATAACATAGCACCAACTATAATATGACTAAAATAACTCATAATCTCCGTATAATTTTAATAACCCTAGTCTCACCTGATAACTGTGAAATATACATGATTTATGCCCCTTCTTGCCTTAGCTTTGTGCATACATTGCCTTTGATTAGTCCTGAATTACTTACAAGTTGTGCTTGATTGCAGATTTGAGCGACAAGATGATGAAAATCAAAAATCAGCTCGATCAGGAGTGAAATCTTCCAAGAAACAAGAAGTGACAAAAAAGGGAAGTTAAGGAACCTGTGCGATCCGCCTGATTGTGGTGTGCGGCCGCACATGAATGCTCAGAGACTTCTCAAACTGTCCTGCCTCCTGCGCGGTCTGCCTGGTTGTGGATGCGGCCGTAATGAAAAAGTTTAGAGAGATGATTTTTGAGGAAAAACCCACGCGGGCCGCATCCATTTTGATTCGCTCAGCATTGATGAAGATTCAGAGGCTAGGCTTCAAGGCACAAGATCCACACGGCCACAAACCAAAAGCAGGCAGCCCGCGTGAGAACAAGTTCAAAGAAGTAACAATTTGGCATATCCTCTTGTGTGGCCGCACGTCACTTTTGTGTGGTCCTCTTGATCTACCCTATGCAGCCGCGAGGCATTTCTGTGCGGCCCGCTTGACAAATCTTACGCGGCCGCAATACGTTTCTGTGCGGTCCGCACCTCTAATTGAGAAGCAGCTGAAGTGAAGATACCATACCCTATGCAGCCGCACGCCATTTTTGTGCAGTCTGCATCAGACCCTCAAGGGCATTTTTGTCCAGTTTTCCTTAGTAGTATAAATAGAACACTTCACTGTTTTAGGTTAAGTTTTATCATATGAACAGTAGCTGCGCTCGTGAGGTTTTATATTAGCCTATTTTAGACAACTTCCTATTGTAATTAAAGTGGATTTGAGTAGATTTAGCATATAGTTAATGATTATGTTCATATCTTTCATTATCTTTGTTTTTTCTATTACTTCGATGTCTAGCTAAACCCATTAGCTAGGATTGTGACTCAACCCTAGTGTGGGTAATTAATGGGTGTTTTTACCTAATGCTTGGATGTTGTTGGGTGTCTGGTATTTGGGTTGTGTGTATGTTTACACTTAGATTTGGTGATTGCAAACACTAAGTCAAGCTTAGTGGGTCTTGACTCTTCTTGAGAAAGAGAGTCTATGACCTCACATACAACCCAACAAGGATTTGGGATGGACCCATGAGAATGGTAGTCCCAAGTAACGGGTTAAACCTCGAGAGATTAATTACCCTACTTGAACCTTGTGTTGCTTGGGCAAATTGGCCTACCCAATTGGTTTCGAGAGAGTCAATTGGGCAAAATCGTTCTCTCTACCGAGAGGTGTGAGAGCGAGTGCTAAAAGTGCAACGGTTATCCATATTCGTCATAATTACTATCCTTGTGTTAGAATTCTATACTCATTGATTATCCGCCTAGGTGAGTGTCACGACCCTAGTGCTTCTCTTCTATTGCTTTTATAGCATCAATCATCTTAGTTTAATTTTATATCATATTAGTAGTTGATAATTGTAGTGATAATTATATTAAAACCCCAAAAATGAAAGAAGACCAATTTGAAGTTAAGACGCATCTCTAAGCCATACAATTACTCTTCTCCAACTTCAAGCTCCCTGAGGAATTCGAACCCAATATACTATTGCGTTATTAGTATTGCGCCCGCTCTTTATTCAGATTGAGTTCGACCCGATCATCACCCCAAAAGTACATGGTAAAACATTCCAACTAGTCGACTTTCGACGAAACTTATTTTCTTCATTTCGTTTAGCTTCTAAGCCTTCAAACCCTGTAGCTACTTGGTACTAATGATCTTAAATATTTGTAATCTCCACGTTAACATGATAAACTAACTATATAAACTTTTTAAATAGGATTCCCGTTCCGAGCTTACATTAATTGACTTATGATGTACTCTTATGTACGAAAACATGGGGTGTAACATCATTCCCCCCTTTGGAACATTCGTCTTTGAATGTTGACTAATCTGCTTCTTAGCCTCATAACCTGTAGCTCTTAAGAATACTTTAATATTGTCCTTAACATCTATAAATTGTTCTATAAATAAATCCAAAGGCCAGGGTATTCCCCTGCTTCTTTCTCATACTACGACCTGTGGTAGGAATTTTTCAATTCTCATAACTTTTGTCACCTTCTGACATGCATCATGTATAGCAGTGTACTTGTATGTGTGCCTGTGTGACTCTCTCCTTTTTCCTCCAGCTTTTAGCCAATATGTAGCCCTCACTTTGTAAACATATACAGAACTATGACAAGATGTCCCTCAAGGCATCTATAGGTGTACTAAAGTTCTTAGCTTGGTACTTTATCGAACTTACGACTACTGTTATTTCTTGTTTCATATCATTGTATATTTATCCTTATGGCTTTACTACATCTAGATAGGTTATACTATACCGTAACACTTACTTCAGTTTGTTATTGCCGAGGTTTTCTACCCAACTCCAGGTTAGTCTATCGCTGCTTACCCTATATGTATAAATCTAATTCATTTAATGCTTCCTTATTACTATTTATCTAAATAATGGCATCATAATATCCTCTAATAATTTGGAATTCTTATCCATCTATTATTGATTTACCTTAATGTTGATCTATAATCAACCATTGATAACTTGAAACCTCTTATGTAATACATTGTCACTAGGGCTCACGTCTTATCGGGGAACATTTGAAGTTATTTCCCGATCCACCTAGGGGCGAAACTATACTTCCATAAACGTATTTCATAGCATCCTAAAATGATTCTTCTTATGGGGGTATTCCAATCCCGTGTATTTTATAAAATCTCTTTTCTTTAAATTATTCCTCAATGAAAGGCCTAAATGTCATCCTCTTATCTATCAAAATTACACCCTTATTCTACTACGGGGGAAACATTTCATCTCTTCTAATTGCTCCTAGCCTCAGATTCTTCTTTGTTCATTCAGGTTGTACCGAGCTTTTTATTACATATGGAAATTATCAGCTCCCTTGTTTTGATGGGTTTAATCCCAAGGACGTACATATTCTCGTCACCTTCTCACTCACCTTTTCATATCGTTACTCCTATCTACCTAAAACCTTGTTGCTCTACAATACTTTACCTTACGACCTACACCTATCTATTTATACTTCTCACAACCTTCCTTTAACTGGCCGGCACCATAAATTTTCTTTCGTGCCTTCTCAATTTGTCCTTAAATGTAAGCAATTTACTTTTCCTGGTCGTTCTATAACTTGTTGCATGAATACTTGGCTTGTCTTATTCCACGAATACTATAATTTCTTGTACCTCATATGATCTCAAACATCACTTTTGATGACTAATCATTTCCATTCATTAGCCATGATATGTGCCACTTTCTTATGGAGTGTATACAATATTGTAGTGAGACTGTTGTTACAAGATCATTTACTTTTTAACTCACTAGGTTTAGGTGGAAACCTTCTTCCTTATTTCCTCAGCCAGTCTTTAATTTTTGTACATAGGGAGACCTTCTGGCTATTGTAGAGTTGCGAGCTTGTTATATCGTACACCCAAAGGAAATTTCCTTTGTTGTTAGTCGCCTATAATAATCCTTAATTAAGTAACTTCGTGCCTTTGTGCTCGTAGGGTTTCTTCTAAGCTCAAATTTTTATCGTCCCCTTAGTGGCACTCTCTATTATTTTTATAAACCTTAAACGGTACCTTTAACTGCCTCAACTCCTATCTCAAATTTTTTAAAATGATTGCGATCTCGTATCTGTGAGACTGAATTCACTATGCTGCATTTCAGTACGTTTATCTTGCATGATCTATTGATTTTTATGTGACCTCTTGTCTAGCCATAATCGGCTCTTTCTGAATCAAATACTAATTACCCGTTGGTCCATTCTCATATCTATATTCCACGTAATCTCTCTTAGGTTATTTTCTTTGTCTTAACTTACCGCTCATACAGGTTCCTTATGTGTCAAGTGTATTTTTGCGCTTATTTATCAATAACATCCTAGCCGAGAGCTCTTACTGCCTTTCTCCAGTGTCGTGCTTGCATAATTTTTTGGAGTCACGACATATCTGTAGGATCTGAATAAAGGCAACCTCATCATTTTCTCCTTTTTTTTCCACATTCTTACTTTACCATTCCATAGTTATCTTTTCGTCTTTGGCCGTTTTCACATCATCAATGAACCTTAATTGCCTTATGGTAACCCTTCTATACCAGGGATAACTCAATTTCTTATGCACAAAGGTGAAACCTAGAATATCTAGCATACTTATTCTCTTAAGCTTAACTCTGCTCATAGTGCTTGCTCTAGGAAGCATCTTACTGAATGGCTTTTAAAGGTTGCTCTTCTGTTGGCCATTCTATTATCTCTGGAACACAATCTCTGAAACTCTCATGATACTAACTATTATCAAATCATTCGATCCCCAATTCATGCTCAACTTATCTTGTTCACCATCCCATTCTTATTTCTATTACACCGGGCCTAACTTAGCCTTTTGGTAATCACATTCTAGTCATCAACTTATTTCTCGGAATAATGTTATAACTTTATGGCTTATACTCGTTTATATTTTCAAGGCATGTCTCCTCTTGTCTCTTCCTTCACTTGACTGTAGATTGTGTCATCCTCTCATATTATGATTTACTGTTATCATCCATTTATCACATCTTACTCATAATGCTTCATTTACTCTCTTCTTATTCTGCGGCTAATTTTTTCTGTGTATCACTTTATTATGAGAACTTCAATAAAACATTCTTTCAATTTTAGCTTCCCTTGTTTCATCTCGCTGCCGCTTTCGGTCACCTAGCATTCTCTCTTTACTAGAAATGGGAGCCATACAAAGGTAAATATTTATCCTTTTTAGGATTCCAGTGCCAATCTTCTAAAATTTTACATACATTCTACTATCCATATATTAATGTACTATTCTCGATTGCACCATCGGGGTGTCTCACAAGGAGCATTATTACCACATTTGCAATATCCTTCGGAAATGTTAGCTAATGATAATAATCCATCTACCATTTTGGGTTACTCTAACCCCAGTTGAATCTTGCTATCCCCTTCTTCTCTTGAACTATATTTGTCAACTCCCATAGGGCATAACTGAGATGCCTGAGGCCAACTGTATATATCTCTGTTATTGATGAGAGTAACTCACAATGCTTATGTTTCTCTACCTGAATTGTAAAAGCTGATAATCTTCACTAACTGGATACCTCGTACCCTTCTTCACATTGCTTCTTTTGCTTGTTGAAACATGTATCTACCTTCTGATTCTCTTATTACTTTTACCATATGAGTGGATATATATTCATGCGATAGGGATCCTTATCAAAAGCTCACTCATCTTAGTACACACATGATCTGCTGAAGAACTTACATTTACTCATCATTAGTGTGGTGCAACATCAAGTTCCTCTAACTCAACTCTTCCGAAGCCATATTCAATCTCTTACCAACTATCTTTGTGGATGTATGTATCATTGTACTATGAGTAAAATAGAATTTAGGAGTTTGAATCCTTACGACTGATCTCTACCACACGATCTAGAGTAAGAAGAAAGGTGACAATCCTAAATGCCCTATAGCCTCCTGCTTATAAGTGGTGCACTACATACTCATAAATAAGACTCTACTAGATACGGCTTGTAGACTCCCTATGACAGAACGTCTCTGATACTACTTTTATCACGACTCAAACCGGATGGGCCGCGACGAGCACCTGGTGCCTTAGCAACCGAGTACCAATGTAACATATCTTTTTTATCATACTATCATGGGTAAATGAGCCATAAAACTCATCATCAGATAAGAAGAATAAAACATAGGGGAATACTCAACATATGACGACCCACCAAGATATGCAAACTCATACGTGTGACATACGGGCCTATAAGGCCGACATGACCATTTGTAAACCCAAAACATAAACCGAAAAGGCCATACAAATATCTATATACTTGACCTCTGTCTTCAAGCCTCAAAGAGTACCTAATATCACAAAGGGCATGATAGGGCCCCTCCATACCAATCAATACATATCCAAATCATACTGACCAAATAGGCATCTCCGGAGTAACTAGAGTGCACCAACACCTTCCGCTGGACTGGTAGCCTATTTGGAGGAATGTCAACCTACCTATCGGGACCTGCGAGCATGAAACGTAGTGTCCCCAGGAAAAAGGGACATTGGTACGCATTAAGTACCAAGTATGTAAGGCAAGAAAACATAAATAAGAATAGTAATGTAAAGAGAGATAGAAAATATACGAACTGTAACATCTAAGTGCCTCTGGGGGCTACTGACATGAAATGCATAATACATATACATACATAAACTTTTAAAAAGCATACACCTATGTGGGCATCATCATCATCATATCATACCCGGACTCAAAGAGGACTCGGTTACCCGGCCATCATAAGTCTCGGTATAGTCATACCCGGCCACGTGGAGCTCGGTAAACCCAACTGATCAGTGGTTGCAAAATAGGTGTCACACCCAGCCGAGTCTAGCGTGGCTCAGTACAGTAAAATAGATAATATATATAATGTATGCTCGACTCATAGAATCACGTTCTAACCCTTTCAGACTGGTGTAAGGTCATCGCACCTTCAATTAACATCATTGACATACCTACCATCAATATGAAACTTAGTAGGATTTAAGGATAATACTCATTTTTTTAGAATAACTTTATAAGAAAAGAACATTATGGACAACCTTAGTTTCTAGGAGTAGATCCATTATGAATTAGCGTACAGTTTATGTTCATGTCACTTTAGATCATGCCAAAAGAAAGAAGTAAGTGCCTTAACATACCTTGTATATTCTTCCCAACCTCAAGCTATGCAATTCCATGACTCCTTCGTCTACAATAAGATAAATGACACTCTCGTTATCGTTTAAGCCTAGTAACTATTATGTATCAACCATAACCTATTTTACGATGAAACGGATAGAACCTCCCCTATATATATGACTTTACCCTATTCAAAACAATCACAAATAGCCCAACATGCCCCTATCACTTCATACACGACACGACAATCATAGTAGTGTCAAACAATCCGAAAATATAACAATGAACGACCAACAAACAACCTTGACTTTATGTGGTGTTTGTCCACACCCTTCCTTCTCTCAACTCCATAAAAACAGTAGTAAAAGAGACAACCCAATAGCAACAGGAAACAACCCAAAAATAGTCCCACAAGTTCATCAACTCAAAAATAAATTTCCGGTTTACTTAAACACGTTTCGACTTGTCATTTTTTTTCAAATTGAGAAATACATAGAGAGTAATTCCCTTTGAAAAATCTCGGAATCCGGGCACGTGGGCCCAGGGTCAAAATTTAGGAAACTTGCGGGAAAGGTTGGGAAATCACTTAAATTAGTTAGAATTCAACTTGTAAACACTTATTGACTAGTTCTTGTTTTATTTAACTAGTTGTTGCTCGTCTTCAAATTGAGGTTGGCGCTTATTCTTATTATTGAAAGAGAGCTTCGGAGTGAGGTGAGTCTCCTTTCTAAATTTGTGAGCAGGAAATGTCCACATAGGTTTAATAAAATGTATAATTGTTGCTAAATGCGGGAGCTACGTACGCACAAGGTGGTGAGAGTCCGTGCGTAGCTATTACCATATTGATTGTCCGGGTAGTTTAGGACCCACATCGTGCTATATCTATGAAAATCTATATCTCATCATGCTAATGTGATCACCTAGGATATATTAGAGGCTAGATGGAAAATAAAAGTAAACTTGTACACTTGTTGAACGCTTGTATGACATAATTTAATATGTATTCCCTTCGTGTGCATTCTTGATGCTTGCTTGTTATTTGTGGATCGGGCCGATCGCCTCGGTATGAATAGATGCATCTATAGGCACGCCGTCTACCCTCGGCAAATGCACATTTCATTGTGTTGGTTCGGGCCGTCGCCTCAGTATAATGTGCGAATAATTATTATGTGAAAACTTGTACTCACACTACTTGTTACTATACATGAACATGAAATCTGTAAATCATGGTATTGTAAAGACATGACTTGTCTCTCTTGCCTTAAACATGTTAGTACTAGTAGCTTCCATACTTATAAATAATCCCACATATTATTTCATGAGGATCTTAAGTCTGTCGCCTATAGACACAAAGATATTGGCGTAATGGAAGAGACACAATTCGAACAGAATTGGTTTCATATGAAAGACACATAATTTTGTCTATGTTATTCAAACTTGAAAGTATAAAGTCAATGGTATGTGAAGTTTTCGATATCTTATAAGCCTAGCATGACATAAAAACTTGATATTCATCTAAAGTCTATTATATGGCTTATATGACTTAACTTATATGACAATCCATGAAGGTTTTAAGTTGCTTGAAGCATATACCATTCTTGATCCTGAAGTACCACTTCCTTAATTTAATTTGTGCACAAATGTAGCTTGCTATAACTATGAGCATGATAATATGATAGGAAAAGTTTTCACCTCTATGTGAAGATATTGAACTGATGATTCCAACAAGATCATATGAAGACAATGCATCTATTAAGAATGATGATTTCAAGGTTCAACATATTTATTCAAGTTAATATGGCTGATTTATTTATCAAATCTCTACCAACGATCTCTTGAAGATGGTGCACAAGATTGGAATGTGAAGACTCAAGGATGTGAATTGATGCTCTCATTAGGGGGAGTTAATGCGTGTTGCACTCTTTTTTCCCTTACAAGATTTTGTCCCACTGGGTTTTTCTTGCAAGGTTTTTAACGAGGCAACCAAAAGGCGTATTATTAGATATGTATACTCTTTTTCCTTCTATCGATTTTTTTTGTCCCACTGGGTTTATTTTAGTTAAGGTTTTAACGAGGCACGTTATCTGTTGAATAGACATTCACGGAGAGTCTTATAAATAGAATTTTATTTGTGGTGAATATCTATATTTAGAGAGATTTTAGGGTTTATTACTTGGTGGCTAAGTCACTATCTCCCGATAAATATAGGGTTCTATTCCATTGAAATTCATCCCTAAATTCAATAAGAATTTCCTCTCTCTCTTTCTCGACAATATTGTTTTTCTTCTTTTATTGTTTTTATCACAAGTACAAAATTTTAGACATTCATAATTTTCACAAGTAAGTGACATCCTCATGACACTCTAATTGTATTCACGATGAACAAAATTATTTTTTTCATCAAATAAGTAATTCCTGTTAAGAATTATTTTACTTCATTTAGTATTTACAATAACTTAATCATAATTACGTGGTAAAAAATGAGGGATTAAAACTAAAATTATTTAATACGTAGAAAAATAATATTTGATTTTCGTTTTTTTTTCTCCATTACTTTAGACTATTATAAAAGCGCCAAACTTCAATGCAAATTGATCGACCTATTTGTTATTTAATAATAAATTTCACATGGGACCATAACATTGTTTAATTGTAACTTTCTAATATTCGGGATATTGAAATTAACTAATGTTTTAACTATTAAATATTTTCTATTTAAACTATATACGAAATCCTAATATGTAGCATATAATCAAAATAAAATAAATTATATAAGTTGAGTAAGTTAATTTTAGCAAGAATTTATCATTTTAAAAATCCATACGCGCATCTCTAAAACTAATATATTTAAAAAATGACTTCTAGACTCACACATACTTATATTTGTCAGGGGGTTTTCTACTAGATTAATATATTTTATATTAAATTTACTCTACCTATATTGTTAATTATTTACAAACTCAACTTCAATGCATGACTTTGTGATTGTTCAGTTGTGCATCAAACTCTATCATATTGGCATCACTTTGTGTAATATGTATTTTACCTATTTGTAAAATTATTCACAAACTCTACCCAATTAGCATGATTTTGTGCTTGTTCAATTGTTCATCAAACTCTACCAGATTAGTTAGAGTTATCTGCAATCAACCTATCTGTTAAATTGTTCATCAAAATCTATATGTCGATATGCATAATATGATCTAAGGAGTGTACAAAGGGAACCAACAAACCGTACCAACCCGATAATCTGAGTCGAACCGAGAAAATATCCGACTATAGTTTAGTTTGATTTGGTTTGATATTGAAAAAAAAACTAACCATAATTGATTTGGTTCGATTTTAACTAAAGAAAGTCAAATCGAAACAAAACTAACCCGACATTACATATTTAATTTTTAGATATACTACTTATTGTGATATAATTTATAATAAATTTTATAGTCATTAATATTAGTAACTTAAATAATGCTAACAAAGGCCCAAAGCAAAATTAAACTAATACTAATGTTAACGAAAGATATTCAATTCAATACTACGAACGACAATGTATTGCATATCTATTTTTTATTTTGCAACAATTTAGATAAAATGCATAAGCTATTTTTTTTTTTAGTATTTAGTCATGCAATAAATATTTCCTTATTAGTCTACTTATTTTAGTACGACTTAGTACTTTTAGAGTATGTTTATTTTTACTATAAATTTTTAATTATCAATATTTATATTACATAGTTTTATTTTCTTTATTATTGAATATTTTAGGATAATGCCATGACACATCTCATATTTTGTATTATTTTCTTGGAAAATACCATATACAGTTAGATCTTACTAGGATTAAAGAAATATTTTGAGCATAAGTTATATGATTTGTGCTACGAAGATTTTACCAGGAAAAAAAACTGAAAACCCCGAATTACCCGAAAACCCGTGAAAAACCGAGATTAAAAATACGAGTTTTATTTATTTGATTTTGTATTTAAATTTAATAATCCGACACAATTAGTTTGGTTTGATAATTGTAAAATTTGAACAAACCCGACCTAAGTACACTGCTAATTGTATCGTATTGTTGAACAAAGTGTTATTCAAATTTGCAATTTTCAATTCGATCAAACTACCCAAATCTGCTCCAAAAATCTCAAAATTGAAACAAAGCCTCCAAATATCAACACAAGTGATCCTCAATTATCAATTTTATCAAATAAAAAGACTTGTTTTCTCTTCTTCAACACTTTCTAAGGATTACAATGAAGTTTTAAATTTTTTAAAGCTAATCACTAAATCAGTAATTGAGCTAAAAATTGAAGTATAAATTATCAACATTAAAATAATTTTAATAATAATAAATTATTAACTTATAGTTTCCTGCCCAAACAAAAATTTCAAGCTCCATAGTTCCTTGGCGAAGGAAAAGCATGTATATTATAGAAAAGGGAGACAATATTTAAAGACCTATCCCGAGACAACTGGCGCAATTTCGTTGTGATTTGCCAAGGTAAAAATTTTGAACCTGAATTTTTTAGGTAAAGCAGTAGATAACAAAGAACGGATGAAGTGTTATGAAATAATATAAAGACAAGAACAATAATACAAGAACAAGAGCAATAGAGAGAATAGAGAGAGAGGAGTATTCTCATTGATACTTAGAGATTGTTAGGGGTGGTTTACAATGGTAGAAGACCCCTTTATTTATAGGGAGGGGGATGATTTAGCTACCAAGAATAGAACTCTAGAATCTCTCTAATTATAGACATTCACCTTAAATAGGAGATTTCATAACACTCCCCCTTGAATGTCTATTCAACAATGTGCCTCGTTAAAACCTTAAAACCAAAACCCAATGGGAAAAATTAAAGAAAGGAAAAAGAGTACACATGTTTGAATATGCGCCTATTGGTTGCCTCGTTAAAAACCTCGCAAGGAAAACCCAATTGGGACAAAACCTTGTAAGGGAAAAAGAGTGCAACGCGCATTAACTCCCTCTAATGAGTACATCAATTTATATCCTTGAGCATTTGCATTCCAATCTTATGCATCATCTTCAAAACGATCTTTGGTAGACGTTTGACAAATCAACCATATTGACTTGAATAAATATTCCGCACCTTGAAATCATCATTCTTGATAGATATGAACATCTTCATATAATGTCGTGGAATAACTCTTCAATATCTCCATAGATGCATTCTCAATGCCATCATGCTTATAGTTATAGCAAGATACATATGTACACAAATTGTACTAAGGATGTGGTACTTCAGGACCAAGAATTGCATATGCTTCAAGCAACTTAAATCTTTCAAGTTAAGTCATATAAGCCATATAATAGACTTTAGATGCATATCAAGTTTTCCATGTCATGCTAGACAAATAAGATATCGAAAACTGATTATACATACCTTTGACTTTATACTTTCAAGCATTTGAACTATAGGTTCAAAACTACATGTCTTTCATATGGAATCAATTCTTCTTGAATTGTATCTCTTCCATTTAGTTACTTTCTTTGGGTCAGCAAATGCGTATAGCATGCTTTGCAATATGTTGCAATTGAATTATCCCTTTTATGAACTTCAGGTTCATATCATGATATTCGGGGATATACATATACAAATGATAATTCATCCCATGTAACCTTTTCTCAAGTGTTTATCATGTCTCTCCCTCATGTTAGAAAAGCTAACTTGTTTCCTCAACTTTGGGAAATCATCTTTGTGCATTATCATGTCAATATACACGGCACATTAATAATAAGATGAAATTATTTGGTTCCTGACCCTGAACCGCTTGTGAGGGAAGAATATAATATACTCTCGTATACAATGTATATCAAACTGATATATATAACTTTGTTCTCATAAGAAACAATTTAGCTATTAAGTGGAAGCACTCAATAATTATCTTGCTAAACCAACTTTGATATAAACCAACTTATCAAGATGAACTATCTTGAGTAGAAAATCTGGAAATTATGTTCGAAGTTAGATTACTGAGCAATTTACCTCGCAAGCACCGGCCAGGCTGCGGGTTAATAACAATTGCGCATGTAACCATATCATAGATGCATCATATGTGGTATACATGGCAGGTGAATGGGCCCATATTCACCTTTGATATTTCCAGAATTTATGGGCTTCAACCCGAACTCTTTAGTTGGTCAGTTCATTAATGAGAACAAGTGATACAAGAGAATTCGTAAAGAACTTTCTAGTTCTTTGATATTCACCTGTGTGAATTTGCACATCATACTTAAAATGAGATGGCTAATACAAATGCTAACTGAACAAATTATCAATATTGGTAAACTTCAAATTTACACCATGACATGTGCACTTATCAATAAACTTCAGGTTTATTATGACATAGGTTTTTATACCAATAGATATCCACTTTATTATGGCATTCTTTCTTTTGTGTAGTACAAACTGGAGAACAACGCGGGTAGCTTTTCATATGCAAATTACCCCGCTACAAGTTGTAGTAATAGGAGATATCAAAGTCTTCCTTTATTTATAGTCTCAATATAATCAATCGCTTTCGCGTGTACTTTGGAAACTGAATAAGTTTCTTTGAGACTTACTACAGCACAATACTCAATTGTGTTTCTCCAACATAGTAATAATTGGCTCTTCTAGAGCTCTCAATTAATTTTGTACTACCACAGATTCATCAACATCCATGTGGTGAATATCTTTCTTAAAGAGAAAGTTATACCATTATGGTCATGTCAAACTTATATGTAAGATATGTTTCTTGCATTATCGTTGTCCTTTAATAGTCATATTTCCAAAATACTTTGGCGTACAATAGGTACGTGACCAACGATCATTCATGCCATATATCATCTCAAACCTCCTTCTAGGGGTGAGTGTGGTATCATCTCAAACCTCCTTCTATGGGTGAGTGTGGTATATTTAATACCAATTTCATGTTCATATTCTTCCAATAATGAATATGTATTCGTGAATCAGATGTTGTCACATTCACTTCGGGGATATGTGATTTTGTTATCCTTTTCAAATCTATAAATGCGGCAGGCATTTGATTTGCTATTCTTTGCAAATGGATAATCTTTTGTGCCTCTTTCACAAATAGAGGTATGTGGATCAAGATGAGATAATGATGCATTTTTCCACAAAATTTCCCGTTTGGTTTCACCAACTTCTCCCCCTAATTTTGGGAAAAGTGTCTCATCAAATTGACAGTCTGCAAATCGTGCAGTGAACAAATCTCCTGTCAATGTTTCGAGGTAGCGAATAATGGAGGGCCATTCAACCTCAACATATATTCCTAACCTTCTTTGCAGACCCATTTGGTGCGGGATGGCGGTGCTACAGGCACATATACTGCGCATCCAAAGATTCTTAAATGGGATATATTGGGTCCATGACCCAAAACCAATTGCAACGGGGAATATTTATGTCAATTCGTCAGTCAGAGACGAACTAGCATTGCTGTATGCAAAATAGCGTGTCCCCAAACCGAAGTGGGCAGCCGACGAACTAGTATTGCTGCATGCAAAATGGCGTGACCCCAAACCAAAGTGGGCAGCCGACGAACTAGCATTGCTGCATGCAAAATGGCGTGAACCCAAACCGAAATGGGCAGCTTCGTATTCATGAAGAATTCAAGATTATTCTCATCTATTGTCTCAATATGATATCCATTTTGAATGATATCTTTAAAACTCAACAAGTTCCTTTTAGACTTGGAGGAGAACATTGCGATTGATATCATTAAAACTCAACAAGTTCTTCTTAGACTTGGAGGAGAATATTGCATTCTCTAAGATAAACGTCGTGCCTTTGGGCAGAGTTACAGTTGCTCTTCCGGAGCCTTCAATCAATTTACTTCCCATGGTTTGACATATAAAAGAAAATATACGAACATGAGAATAAACAACTTCAATCCGTTTGTGTCACATTTAAATAATATTTTCAAAATCTGCTGCGGTCAGTTGACAAACTAAATCAGATAGTCGATTATATGGATTACTATGCAGCTTGAAAATTTCAGTTTAAGCATTTTCATAAAACAATCGATTGTTAAACACACACAATCGATTGTTGAACATTGACAATCGATTGTTAAACACACACAATCGATTATTTGCTATTTTTGAAAAACTTCAGATCACACTGTCTTAAGACAATCGATTGTTAGACATAGACAATCGATTGTTGGTTATTTTTGAAAAATTCCAGACCTCACTGTATAAAGACAATCGATTGTTAGACATAGACAATCGATTGTTGGTTATTTTTTAAAAATTCCAGATCACACTGTCTAACGACAATCGATTATTAGACATAGACAATCGATTGTGGATGATTTTTGAAAAATTCCAGATTACACTGTCTAACGACAATCGATTGTTAGACATAGACAATCGATTGTCGATCAATTGTTTTTCAGCTTTAATGCGAAAATATTAGATAATCGACTAGTTTTTCAGGCTAGTCGATTACCCCTACTGGAAAATAAAAATATTATTGATATTAGAGCATAATGAAGACATTCTAAAGAACTACTGCTAACATTGCATCTTGAACTAACTAATACGAGCTAATACTAATGACTATTAGTTTATTCATTAACTAATACAAATAAGTAAAATAAAATCAAATAGCTCCATCTTCTTTCATCACGGATCCATCACCGATTAGGTGGTCTATCTTCCCCTCGGGTTGCTCAAAGAAGTCTGCCACATCCAAGTGGGTGATGTCAAAGTTGTCGTCAGAGACAAAATTCGTTTCAGGGCGTTTACTCTTTCGAGATGCTTGATAAAGGTCAACCAAATGTCATGGTATACGGCAAGCCTTTGACCAGTGCCCGTTTCCACCGCAACGATAATATATAGTTTATAAACTATTTGCTTTTGGATTCTTATCGTATCGTGCTTGTGGCAGAGTGACCAACTTCAGGTTGTCATATCTCTTCTTTAAGCCATTCCACAAGATGGGTGGATCTTTGACTGTGATATATTCAATTTTCAAACCTTCATCAAGGTGATGGCGCAAGAAAATCAAGGCCTTAGCATAGTTTCAAACCTTCATCAAGGTGATGGCGCAAGAAAATCAAGGTCTTAGCATAGTTTTGGGTGGATGCATTATTTCTGTCTTTAATGGCGTCTCCAAGACCCATAGCATCTAAGTGGATTTCAGCATCCAACACCCATGTCATATAGTTCTTGCCCGAAATTTCAAGGGCAACGAACTTTCTTTTCATAATGTCAGACATAAAACAAATTTACATCAAGAGCGTGTTCATACTTACGGGCTCTATTACAATTATCACATTCACTTCAGGGAATGGATCATAATCATGTGCTTTACACAATCTCATGTCAAATATTACTTTCATAAAGTGAAAGATTATTTTGAGAATCTTTATTATTCTCATTATCACAATAATGACGATTATAATTTCGTCTATTGCCACGTCCACATCCATTGATACCTTTACGGTAATAATTTTGTCTTCTTTCAGACTTATCACATACTGCATCCACATTCTCTAAAGGGAATGGAGCAAATTCAATGGGACGGATTTTCAATTCTTTGCCCACAATCATACATGAATTTAATCATGGCAGGACAAGATTTTACCACTTCATGTGGTTACAATTTCTTACAAACTCCATTAGAGTTATAATCAAACTTTGTTGTCTATGTTTGTATATAAAATCAAATTATAGAATTCCAAGAATTTGAAAGGGAAAAGTAAGTTACTTACCTTTAAGGTATACCAATTATATTTTCAATGTTTTCTTCCTTTTCTCTCTTCCGTTTCTGTTTCCTTTTTTTTTCTTCTTTGTTTTTCGTTTCTTTTCTCTTTTGCTTTCCTTCTTTTGTTTTCTGTTTTTTTTTTCGTTCCTCCCTTTTTTTTTTCTTTTTTTTTTCTTTTCCTTCTTTCTTCATTCTTTCTTTGAAGCAAAACCCTACACAAACAAAAGTTAAGACAATCGAAAATTTCAATTGGTTAGAGACTCGTGCTGATAACGTGTTATGAAATAATATAAAGACAAGAACAATAATACAAGAACAAGAGCAATAGAGAGAATAGAGAGAGAGGAGTATTCTTATTGATACTTAGAGATTGTTAGGGGGTGGTTTACAATGGTAGAAGACCCCTTTATTTATAGGGAGGGGGATGATTTAGCTACCAAGAATAGAACTCTAGAATCTCTCTAATTATAGAGATTCACCTTAAATAGGAGATTTCATAACATGAAGTAATTTAAATTTACGTGTTTATAGTGTAATGCTTTAGCAAGTCACAACCATAACCTAGCCAAGTTTAAGAATGACGTGTCCATAAAAAGTGGATAAAACAGTTCCAATTTAACCTTTATGTGCAACCCAAAGGCCAAAGCATGTGATATGTTTCTATAGACAAAAAGAGGCTAACTACTGCTTCACAAAAACCCTCAAAAAAGCAAGTGGATGAATGAATCCCACTCAAAAGATAAGATCGAGCATTTAACCGAAAAATCCCACCATCTACGCAGTAATCATTATATAAATTATCTTAACCAAAGGATTAAAGTATTAACCATCTATATAAAGCAAATGATTAAGAGCCCGTTTGTCTTAGCTGATTTAGAGTAGCTGATAAGCATTAGGTTCTGAAAAAGCACTTTTAAGTACTGAAGCTGATTTAAAAAATAAGCAGTTAAGCGTTTGGATAAAGTGCACAAATTCATAATAAGCATTTGAATAACTAGGTATACGAAGAGTTTTGTTCTAGTAAGAAGTATTTTAGGGATAGAATAGTAAATATTTTAGTCAAATCTAAAGTGCTTATAAGCTGATATTTGATAAGTTGGGGGAGACCAACTTATGGCTTTTGGCTTATAAACACTTTTAATTTTATCAAACGCGTAGATAAGCTAAAAAGTGCTTATAAGCCAGTTTGACCAGCTTATAAGCTTAGCCAAATACCCTTTAAGTATTAACCATCTATATACTATAATAAAGCACAAAATTCCAATTAGTCAATAAAATAAACATGGAATTTTTTGGAGATAAAAGTGAAAAGTGGAGTAATATTTTCCTGTTAGAAGCCAGTGGTGACTCTCAATCTGATTCCAAGATTCATCTTGGCAACTCTAAAGAAAATTTTGATGAAGCCAATAATATTGTTGAGGAAGATGATGCAGAATCATGTAGTCATGAATCCAAGGATATTATTGGAAATTCAGAAGAAGTGATTAGTGCTTTTGAAGAACATGATGAAGAACATAGCTTAAATGATGATAAACAAGAAAATGAAGGACACCATTGTCGCAGAAAAGAAGAGAGCTTCGAATTTTTTGGAGAGCCAATGGAAGAGAAAGAAGAAGATATACCAAGTAATAATATTATTGCGAAGGGTAGAATGGTCCCAAATGTAGAACCTGAGGTGGAAAGAAACAGACTATTCTGGGAGACTTGCTTTGAAGAAGGTTATCCTTGACCTAGATGTATTTTTAATTTGTTTTCCTTCTTTTTCAAACATATTTTGTTTGCAGGTGGTGAAATTAGTGTGTGTTATACTCCTCCTTTTTGACTATTAGTTGAGGGAAGGGTAAAAAAGATTGAGAGTGGTGTGTTGAGTTTTTCTTTAATTTGAAAATCATTGGTTTTGTCCATAAAAGAAATGACATTTTACTTTTGTAAGACATGAGAAAAAAAAAATTACTTGTGATATGTTTCTCTTCTCTATCTCTCTATCTCTGACTCTTATGACAAGAAAAAGTTTTACCATTACTATTATAGGGCAAATGGTAAAATTTGCTCTATTTAATCCCAGAGGTGCAACTGATTGCTTCTCTTTCACATGCAAATTCAAGAAACCAAAGTATCAAATGTCTCTAGAGAGAAGGAAAACAAGAAGTAGGGTTCCACAAGTTTTAAATTTTGATATATGCGCAGTTTCCCTTCATACAACTTTTTCATCACATCAAGCTAGTGAAACAATCAGTTGTAACACAGTCTTCAGCCATTCCACGAGAGATACGAATACGAGCAAGCTCAAAAAAGCAGGGCCATGTTCCATCAAAGCCCAGTTCTCAGTTGCCATAAAGAGACGAGCAATTCATGAATATAACAATGAGAATGGTCCCAAAGAAATGTGTGCTAAATAACATATAAAACATCTCTTCCCTTTTCATTGTTGTTTCATTGCTAACTGCTAAACAGTTGCTTGACTTTTTAAACATAACACGTACGGTTACTGTTTTATGGAACTGCCAACATTTAAGAAACAAGGCAATGACCAATTAAAGACATACACATTCGGATATCCTGTTATTTTGGCGGTGAAACCCATCAAAAGTGGTGGTGAGAGACTGAGTTTCATTGACAAGATTGTTGCAATGTGTTCTTGTTTGAAGTAAGTTTACAGATTTAGAAGGCAATTTCGCTTTCTTCTATGATGACCTTATAATTCCGTAATAGAAAGCACTTCATTTCCTTTTAAATTCACACCAGCATTTTGCAACTAGCAATTTACCTTATAATTCTCCAAAAAAGAAGTGACAGAGCTAAGAATCTTTTCTTGCTTCTGCATCCTGATGTCTCCATGGATTGAGAGCATCTCTGACAGCCTTGGCTTCAGGAGAATTTTCCCAGGCTCTCTTTTCTGCCTCTAGAACAGTCACCTTATCATCTGATACAAAATTGTTATCAAGAGGTTTTTAAAAGAAGCGCGGACACTTGAACAAACTTCTAAAATACTGATATAGTACGCAACCTCCAAAATACTGATATAGTAAAATTAGACCATTACCATTGGCAAGGATACAAAGAAGGGGTGGAAGTATGAGAAAAATTAGATTTCTACTGTAAGTCGGATCCTAAGTCCAGCAACAGTGTTCTCTAAAACATCATATGATTGCGAGCAATATCTAGTATAAATTATGATATCAATCAATAATTAGATCTCAATCCCATTTTAGATGGGATCAGCTACATGAATCATCTACATTCGTTCAACTCTATTCAGGTTTCATTTCAATCGTGGTCCCTCAAGAATACATTATGATGAATAATCAAAATATTTCCAACAATGACTGTCGTTGCAAAACTCAAAAGCTTAAATTCAATCTGTATCTTTCCTTTCTTTTTTTCCTTTTTAATGAAATGAAGCTCGAATCTTTCCACTGCAAGATTAAAGATCAACTACAGAAGAGATTTATTAATCTCATAGGTATCTCATGGACAATGCCCACTAAGATTACTGAAGTGCTTCCTAGTTGGGATGAAGCTGGAATTGGAGCTGGAAATAGAGATAGATGGAGGAGGACTGTTCCTGCATGTATATGGTGAACAATCGGGAAGGAGAGGAACTCTAGGTATTTTGAAGACAGTAGCAATTCAGTGCAGAAGATCAAACTGAATTGTGTTCTTTTTTTATTCTTGGTGTAAACAGAAGTGCCCAGAAGATACTGTACCAATCCTAGAAGTTTTAGAATACTGCTAGGGTTATCGATCAGTTATTCTTTTCTTTTGTTCTTTTGTAAATATGGTTTCAATAGATCCTATATATTGTTATATATGAATACACACAAATATATAACTTGTTGTGTATCTCACTATCTTGTTGTGTATGTTGCTTTTACATAGTTTTCGGTGTTATCCCATTTTGTTTTTTGTTATTATCGTGGTATCTATGCTTTCTTGAGCCGAGAGTCTATTAGAAACATCCTCTCTACCTCCACAAAGTTAAAGGGTAAGGTCTGCCTACATACTATCCTCCCCATACCCCAATATGTGGGATTATTTTGGGCATGTTATTGTTGTTGTTGTATGTTATTACACACAAATGTTACCATCTCAAAAAACAAAAACAAAAAAAAAAAAAAGCTCGAATCTTTCTTTAGTCTCAGATATGAAAAATGGGGGTGAGGCACACAATCTATGTGGAGGCTAGGGGTTCAAGTAAATCACTTTGCCAGAGAATTATACCGTGCAAATAGGCAAAAATGTAGTGGCAAAGAGAATTCAAAATTACTTTAAGACACATGATCAAATCCTAGGTGTGACGTTCTAATATTTTTTTTAATCCCCTCGTACGAATTCCGGGCTCTGCTACAACTAGAAAAGAGGCGAGAGGAAAAGGAAGGATGACATACAAAAGCCAGTTTTGATCATGAACAACTCCATGGAACCTCCAATCATGGCGGAAACAACAGCAATTTTCAAATACCAATCCCAAAATTTCATTTCAACCCTTCTAATACAGCTCCAATTCCTGCAAATCAAACAGAATTTTCAAGAACCTAGCAACAGTTAAAAGGGAATTTATTAGTGGAGTTGAAGGTACCTAACATGTAAATCAACTCAAGACAAACAGCAGTACAGTCAATCAATCAGCTATTCTTAATAATCAAATTAGTTAGGATACATAATGTAAATCCTTAATTATTCATTCTGCTCATTCTATTTAACTGAATCAGTCATAGTTAGATTATTTTTACCTAGTTGCCAACCAGATCCTCTTCCCTTGTGAGAACTTGAAACTGCGTATGCTATTTGGGGATACAAGTTCTTCTACTCCTCTGATAACTAGCGATGCTGAGAACTCTGCTTCAGTTTAATGGATCCATAGTGCCTATTTTGTTTGCAATTCCCAGTTCACGTGGGTTAGGCTTATCAATGGGGCGGGTCGTGACCCATTCCAGAACACAAATAGCTGTTTTCAGGATCCCAATTTAAAAAGTGAAAAGGGTCATAACTGCCCTAACGTATTGACTTCAGGTTAAAAATGACCTTCACTAATTTATTTTGAAGAAAATGCCTCTACCGTTAAAAAATTATGGCATATTTGTGCCCCTAAGACTAACAACTGACTGTACTTATATTTAAAACGGTAGGGGCATTTTTTTCAAAATAGGTTAACGGTAGGGGCATTTTTAAACTGGAGTCAATACGTTGGGCACAAATATGCCACATTTTTAATGGTAGGGGCATTTTCTACAAAATAGGTTAACAGAGGGCATTTTTAACCTGGCGTCAATACGTTAGGGGCAGTTCTGACCATTTTCCGATTAAAAAAATAACCTAAGTTTACAAAGTTTTTACGGATACCTCATAATCAACTTTAAACATGTGCTTCTCAAGTTATAAATTGTGGTTGGGGCTGCCAAAGTGTAACTTCAGATCTATGTTTTAAGTTTGAATGATGTTCAAATTTAGAAAGGCTTTTTGGTAGAACTCAATTTCAGACACGAAGCTAAGTAACAACAATAGCAGGTTCAATCTGAAGCTCGTCAAAATTGATTAAATTTTAATTAGTTTTTAAAAGTTAAATATATTTTAAATAGGAGTGCTACAAGCGGCTATATCTAATGTCATTTCATTTCTATATAGTAATAATAATAATATATTAGGATCTATGAACCTAAAGATGTACGACCCACTTATTCCACTAAGATCAAATATGTGTTTGTTATAAAAGAAAATATTTTTCTAAAAAATACTTTGCAGAAAAGTAATAAATAAATTTCTTACGTATTATTTATGTTTGGTTGGTGAGCGAATCCATTATCAATAGTGCCATTAGGGTAGGTATAAACAATCACTCAACTTCTTCGATCTTCCTTGGATATCAATCATCTGGTCTCAACAAGATTGTTGAGCTCTCCCATATTTAGTTGATGAGTAAAATAGTTCTCACTCAATACCTGTAATGTAAGAAGATAAATAGTTAAAAACAACATTATAAAAATAGTTTCTTGTGCCCTCCCCGTCTTATACAAGTCTGATGATAATGTGTTGAATATCAAATTAAGAGAGTGGTTGGGGTGGATTTTGTAAAGAAGCATTCTTTATTGATTGACAATTCAATTATTCAATAGTGAGAAGAAAAAAAGAAGAGCTATAAACCTTAGTTCATTATATTTGGTTATTGTTTACTCTTAGAAACGAATAACAATTGAATTGATCTGTAAGTTTAAGGATATGTGGATTAATTCAATACGAGTGATTAATAACATTAGATTAAGCAAATGAAAGATGTAATAAATGGACAAATCAATAATGAGAGTGATCCCGGACTCGTTAATGGCTCAATGAGAATCATGCTTTCGATTCTGAGCTTGCACTTACGAAGACTTAAGAACAAAAATAAGAACTTTGACCAACAAAAAGAATTGGAGTAAATTGCCTTGATATGCATGTTACAATATCATCTATGAATAATAAGCTTCACTTTTTATATAGTAGCGGAGTTTTACCCTGGTACAATTCTAAGAAAGGTAAAAATTCTCTGTTTCACTAATCACTGATTTTATGTCGATACGGACCGAGATTCACGTTGTGATATCCGGTTGGGCACGGACATCACAGCCCTTTGTTAGTCGTGTGCAGTTGTTTGGTAATGCTCTCCGAAGTCTTAAGGCTCAAGCCATACCTGGAGGACGTGGTCCCGATGCCCCCGAGGGTAGATGTTTTTTCTCGAGCCTCGATATGAGGGGCTCCTCGCTCTGACTCTGATTCCTTACAGTCACGGTCATGTTCCTACTCTGTCTGCCTGGCTGAAGAATCGGGGTGCTCAGTGCTTCAATTCCCCTAAGTTCTCAGAGCATAGGCTTGAAGAAATAATGGGAAACAACATATGACTCATTTTCCCTCTTTCGTACGTTATGACAAGGGATCCAAAACGTCCCATCAGTCACGTGGTTCTGACTTCGGGCATGTGTCGCATATCGGCAGGTTGCTCCCGAATGTGAAATGTCGGTTGTTTCCCTATAAAAGTTTCCTCCCTTTGTTCTTTTTTACTTTTCGATTGAATTACTACGTTCGAGCTTTCCAACTATCATCAAACCTCTTCAAACTTTTATATATTTATCCTTGTTGTTTAATTTTCACACAAATTTTCAGATTTTTGCCTAGATTTTCTCTATCTGTTCTTTATCTTCAAAACCTATTTTTCCAAAACTTTGCATTCCTTCCTCAAATTTTCAAAACACTCATCTTCTACTTTAAACCCTTCAAGGCACGTGGAACGGATAGCCTTCATCCTTTCTTTTTTTAAAAGTATTGGGATTTAATTGGACCCTATGTCACAAAACTATGGCATGACATACGGTTGTTCAGCGCCCGCAGCTTCAGGAGTCCCTATAATATTTTCTTTTTAGATGTATAACTTCATTTTGAAAGCTTTGTGCTTACTTCAAAACCTATATATATATATATATATATATATATATATATATATATATATATATATATATATATATATATATATGCACTTGTGACACCAGGATTAGCGAATTGTAATAGGCATTTGACTGTTTTAGTTTCCATATTTATACTTAGAACACATCAGTTATTTCACTTTTTTATTTTTGTCATCATCTAAAACGTTTAAAAGAAGCAATTGTTCTAATGTTGGCTTGCCTAACAAGTGAAATGTTAGGCGCTATCACAGTCCCGACGATGAAAATTTTGGGTCTTGACAACACACTTGCTGACAAAAAAACATTTGTTATTGAGATCAATATGATGTATAACCTTTTTGTACCTCTGAGTATCCCATTAGTACAATAGTCATTGTCCTTGGTTGGAGTTTATCTGTTTCAGTAAGGTTCTTGGCATATCATAGGCATCATATTACTCTTAGGTGATTGAGTTTTCTTATTATACAAATTTCATATGGAGAAACTTTAACTACCGATGAAGGAAACATATTAATCAGATACATAGCAGTTTGAACACAATATCCCCAAAATTTTAGAGGAATATTTGCCTGAAACCTGACTACTCTTGTTATTTTTATAATATGTCTATGTTTTTTTCTACAATACCATTTTGCTGAGGTGTATAAGCACATGACCTTTGATGTATTATACCTAATTATTTGAATATATTGTTACATACATCATTTAGGAATTCAGTATCATTGTCAGATCTAATAACTTTAACTATGACATTAAACTAAGTTTGAGCATATTTTAGGAAGAATAGAATAACAGTACTGGCATCTGATTTAATTTTAACAAATAGACTTATGTCATTCTAGTGTAATCAACTATTATGGTTAGAAAATATTTTCTTCCATCAAAGATTTGAACTTTATAAGGTCCCCAAATATTCATATGAACAAGATCAAATTTATTAGAACTTTTACTTGAGCTAGTAGGGAAAGGAGTCTACATTGTTTGACACATGGACAAATACTACACTTCTTAATAGTTTCTACTACAACCTGATTATTGACATGTAATATTTTATTTAAGGTAGTACTCGATGCATGGCCAAATTTTATATGCCACCGTTTTATTTCATCTTCACTAACAACAATAACTTGATGCACTTTTAGACTGGTTTCTCCAAATTTTCCGGTAGACTTGTTTAATAGCAGATATAGGCCTTCACTCTCCTTGCCAATCTCCATTACATTGCCACTGAAAAAATCCTGAAACACACAAAAGTTAGGCTAAAAGGTAGCTATACAGTTTAATTATTTTGTTGCCTGTGAGACTAACATAAGGTTATACTTGAATTGAGATAGTAGAAATACATTAGCTAGAGTACTATTATAAGAAATATTGCTAGAGCCAGTGTGTGTTACTTGTGATACCTCACCATTTGGTAATTGTATATTTTTTGAATTAATACTTTTTAATAGAGATGCTTTTTCTATCATGCTTATATCAGAAACCATATGATTTGTGGCACCAGTATCAATAATCCAGTCTCTAAGAATTTTTGATACTAGCATTGCCTTACTGCTTCTAATACCTACTTTTTTACTTGTTACATTGACTTAAGAAGTAGTATGAGAATTTGTACTTTTCTGCTAATGTTGATTAAGTAGTTGTAAAATCTGTTCATATTAATACTGAGTGAAAGCACATGCTCCACTGTTGTCTTTATTGTTCCCTTGATTATCAAGTTATGTCAATTTATCACCGACTTCTTCTGAGAACACATTGTAAGAAGCAGATGAACTACCTGGTCCTCCCTTTGATTTGAATTTTGACTCTTGAGGATAACTTTTCAATTTATAACAGTTTTTCTCTAGTATGATTCCTCATCTTGTAGTGTTTTGGTTTTCTGACCTTCTGACCTTAATATCCTGTCTTAGAGTACATGGCAGTAAGATCAAGAGTAGGCATAGTACCCAATAGACCCAGTGAGCTTGAGATTGTTCCACAGCCTTTTGTGACTTATCACTGATTTACTGAGGGTAGTGGTGTCATCAGAAGTATCTGACTCCTAGCTTGTAGATAGTTATCATTTAGTCCCATTAAAAACTAATATAATAATTGTCTTTATAGGTAGGCTACAAACTCCCTTGATTTATCATATTTGCAGTCAGGTAGTGGCATAAGGGCCTCTAATTCGATCCAAAGTTCTTTCAACTTTGTGAAGTAAGTAGCCCAGGTGTTTTTCCTTGAGTTAGACTTACAATTTCTGATGTAGGCTAAATGATCTCGATCCATCCATTTTATTGAATCTTTCTTTCAGATCTTCCCAAATATCTTGAGCACTATCTGCATACACTATTCCCCCTTAATAAATAAGTAGACACGGTGTTCATTATCCAAGATTGGAAATACTATTACACCTCTCCTATTGGTATTAGAATTCTTCTCTAAATTTTTTTTCTTTCAAGAGCTATCAATGTCATGACCCCAGTTCGCCCTCCGTGAACATGTCGTGATGGCACCTAGTCCCTACGATTAGGTAAGCCTAACAACGCAAAAATATAATCAATTGCGGAAGAAAAACATTTAAACTGAACCAAGTAAATAACTGAATGATTAAGGTTCCACCAAGCACATACAATATCAACTCTCTTAAAACTAAACGAAAATTTCCAAACCCCGGAATATCACAAATCACAAGCTAAGGGATACATAAGAGACTCTGAATCGAGAATGTCTATACAAAGAGAAATACTGAATGAACTATACTTATTAAAGAAAACTGGAAAGGGGACTCCTCGGTCTGCAGACGTAACAGATATACCTTGAAGTCTCTACCGGTACGCCTCCTTCCAAGGCCGACAAAATTAAATGGGAGTACCTGAATCTGCACAACAAAAAGTGTGCAGAAGAGTAGCATGAGCACAGACTAACCTCGATAGAGTAGTGACGAGGAACAGTCGAGACACCTACTGGTCAATAAACAGTATAACATAACTAATAGAGATGATATGTAAATATGTAAAGACTGCATGGATGAGTAAAAATGCTACAAATCACAATAAGGCTAACTGACAATAAGTAACTATGAGAATACAATCAACGATAATATGAAAATGACGGCAGAAATCATAATCCAAATCCATGAAGTCACAACACAACAAGGACAAACAAGTCACTAAGCCATTATTCTGCAATGATGCTTACATAAGGTCTTTCCAGCTTTTTCCACAATTTTACCACAAACTCTCAGACCAGCCACAAGCACCTGAAGTCTAACACTTGGAATCTTGTACCAAATCAATAAAACGGTCATGCTTACAACTAACTAGTCAACTAGGGTCACTCTCACATATATAATGGGTAAGCGAGGGCATATCCCTACCCCTAGCCAAATCATAAGGGATTCATCTCTAATAGGAGAGTCAGACTACGTGTATGCTTGTGCAAGTGTATCTAACAGGAATCCTACCAGCTAGTAAGTATAAGAAATGGAACGACTAGCACCCGATTTATTCACACCCAGATAGAATCAATGAAAATATCAGTTCATAACACAATGAGTTTAATGGGGATCTTCCGGGAATCGAACCCGTAGTCCATCATACTAATAACAGAGGATCTCCCGGGAATTGAACTCGTAGTATATCATACCAATATCAAATGATCTCCCGGGAATTGAACCCGTAATCCATCATACCGGTATCAGAGGATCTGCCGGGAATTGATCTTGTAGTCCATCATACCAATAGTAAACAAAAATAGGAAAAATGCCTCCACGGGTCTTCACAATTCATCATAATCAGCCCCTGACATAGCCCACCTTATCTTTACGTGTGCAACTAATAATAATGTAGTAAGCACCGCCATATTTCGCCAGAGGTGCATCACAATATTCCCACCTTATTCCACCACATGGGCAATCCACATATAAGCATATAACACGGCAAAAACCTCGTGCAACTCTCCAACAACAACCGCACGATAGTGACCGTGTGCATCACAGTACCAACAGCCGCCAATAGTTGACAATATAT
Source organism: Nicotiana benthamiana (assembly GCA_034376525.1). NCBI lineage: Eukaryota > Viridiplantae > Streptophyta > Magnoliopsida > Solanales > Solanaceae > Nicotiana > Nicotiana benthamiana. Next base: position 76,605,355 of record CM067328.1, on the reverse strand, counting down.
ATATAAACGAAAAAATCAAGGGAATCAACAATAGAACAATAACGTCCCGGCAGGGGAATCAAAAATAGAAAAAATAACGTCTCGACAAGGACAAGACTCAATAAGGGCATAATAATTACATTGATACCACAGCAGTTGGACATGTAATATATTTGTACGAAGTCACAGATGAACTTACAATCAAGTAGTATCCCAATAGTAAGGAAGTTAACATGAATCGAACAATTACAATTTAAGGAAATATCAACTAATTGTAAGATATCTATCTTCTTTCCAGCTAAGACAGATTAATTATATGAGATATAACATTTATGATTTCCAATTAAAGGCGAGTAGTTATGACGGATAGTATGACTATAGAAGGGTGATTGTCTTCAGTTAAGCACATAAAGGTCGATTAAACAGCAAGAATAAATCAAGTAGAGCAAACTATAACAAGTAAAACATGCAGAGGTGAAACTAATAACAGGAAACTCGATTGTATCAATATCATCTTTAAACTTGGTGATTTCAAGAGTCTAAGAGCCTAAAAGGGACAATTTGCCACAATTAAATCCGAGCACGCACTCATCACCTCGCGTTCACAGAATACAATAAACATAGAAGACTCATATCCTAAAGGGAAGTCCTCCACATAAGGTTAGGCAAGATACTTACCTCAAGCCCGGCTAAAATCAACTAGCAACCACGTTCTTGCCACGAGTATCCGACTCCGAGTGGCCCAAATCTATTCAAACCAATCACATATTGTAAATAACATCGCAAGTAACTAGTTCCACTATTAAACTTAAAGCTAATGCGTGAAAATAGGTAAAATGACCAAAATGCCCCTCAGGCCAATGTCTTGGAATCGAATAATAAGAGCATAATAACAACATTGATACCACAACAGTTGGACATGTAATATATTTGTACGAAGTCACAGATGAACTTACAATCAAGGAGTATCCAAACAGTAAGGACGTTAACATGAATCGAATAATTACAATTTAAGGAAATATCAACTAATTGTAAGATATCTATCTTCTTTCCAACTAAGACAGATTAATTATATGAGATATAACATTTATGATTTCCAATTAAAGGCGAGTAGTTAGGACGGATTGTATGACTACAGAATGGTGATTGTCTTCAGTTAAGAACGTAAAGGTCAATTAAACAACAAGAATAAATCAAGAAGATCAAACAATACCAAGTAAGACATGTGGAGGTGAAACTAATAATAGGGAACTCGATTGTATCAATATCATCTTCAAACTTGGTGATTTCAAGAGTTTAAGAACCTAAAAGGGATAATTTTCCACCATTAAATCCGAACATGCACTCTTCACCTCGCGTCCACGGAATACAATAAACATACAAGACTCATATCCTAAGGGGAAGTCCCGTACACAAGGTTAGGCAAGATACTTACCTCAAAACTGGCTAAAATCAACTAGAAACCACGTTCTTGTCACGAGTATCCGACTCCAAGTGGCCCAAATCTATTCAAATCAATCACATATTGTAAATAACATCGCAAGTAACTAGTTCCACTATTAAACTTAAAGCTAAGGCGTGAAAATAGGTAAAATGACCAAAATTCCCCTCAGGTCAACGTCTTGGAATCGAATAAAATTTATATTTCCAGAAACTTCGTACTCTCACGAGTCTAACCCTACCAAATTATTCCAATTTCGACACCATTTGGTCCTTCAAATCTTCATTTTGTATTTTTGAAAGATTCCACAATTTTCTTCCCAAATTTCATCTCAAATCACTAATTAAATGATGAATTCAATGTTATATTCATGTATTCTAACCAAATCTGAGATAGAATCACTTGCCCCGATGAATTTCTTGAAAAACCTTCGAAACATCGCCAAAATCCGAGCCCTATAGGTCAAAATATCAAATAAAACCCAAAACCTCGTATTTATAGGGTACCCCTCGAATTTCGATAGTGCTGTCTGCACAAAAATGACCGCGGTCCGCGACCAGGGAGTGCTGGCCGCACAAAAATAGTCGCGGCCGCGCAGCAATTTGACTGCAGTGATGGGCTTCACTATTTTTGCCATAAAGTTCTCTACATATGTCCAAATGTCTATTATAATGCTTTTCTGAAAACTAGATTCAAAGCTCTACAACTTTAGTTTTTGAATCATCCCCAAATTCCTAGAATACCAAACGATACAAGCTTCCGAAGTAGGACCAGCAACTTGCAGGTCTTCAATCCTGCGTAAACCGCGTGGGATGACCGCGCCTAGCGCTAGGCGCTCCGCTCTAAAAGGACCGCGGGCCGCGCCCCAATGATTGCCCCTTCAATTTTCTAAGTTTTGGAATGTTTGTACTCGCTCAAAACGCACCCGAAACACACCCGAGGCCCCCCGGACCTCTACCAATAGAACCAACGCAGCCTCAAATATTATGCAAACTTGTTCCAATATCAAAACACCTCGACTAACACTAAAATCATCGAATTACATCAACTTCAAGCCTAAGTTCCTTTAGAAACTTCAAAACACACATCTAATCAAAATTCCGACCAAAACATGTCTCAATGACATAAGATTTTGCACGCATATCCTAAGTCATCTAGCGAAGCTACAACAACTTCCTGACTTTCGTTCCGACCCTTGGATCAAAATTTAACCTATCAACCGGAATTTGTCAAAATACTAACTTTCAACATTTCTAGCCTAAATGAGCTACGGGCTTCCAAAATATATTCCGAACACGCTCCCAAACCTGAAATCCCCTTACGAAGCTGTTGAGATCATCCACAACCCATTCTGGGGTCGTTTACCCAAAAGTCTAGTTCCGGTCAAATTTCACCGTCCTAACTTCCAAAATAAGGTTTCTTATCTAGAATCGACTCTAAGTCATCCGAAAGCAGAATTCCACCATGCACGCAAGTTGATACTCATGTTCCGAAGCTGATCCAGACCTTATACCGCTGAATGGAGCTTTACTTCTCAAAACGACCGGTCGGATCGTTACATCCTCCCCCTCTTAAAACCAATATTCGTCCTCGAATGTGCTAAGATCCACCTCGAAGTCCTCAAGTCACTAAGTGCGCACTTCCAACATACACCCGTGGATGGTCCCAGGTCACCCCAATCCATTTTGGCATGACGACACCATCTCAATTGAAATTTAACCCTTCTAGCAATACCATTAAGCCTTCAAACTAGATTCCTCATCTTCCATCCGTTTCGAAATGACCCAATTCCAAGTCCATATCTGGTATCAGTCTCAACCAGCTAATTCAACACAAGCCAACACACACAGGGTACATCCACACAACATGATACACCACACATAGTCCACAATAATATTTCTGATAGCAATAAATGTCTGAGATCAAATCTGTATCGGCCATAAGCCTCATATTCAATAGGAACTCTTTCCAAACCATCCATAACACTGGCGATGTTACAACAACCACGAAAACCACATGGCAAAACACCCGATTAACCAAATCTCAGCTAACACCAATGGGTACTCACCCCACAAACTAAAACGCAAGGAGCGTAGAACGAAAATGAATGAATATGGGAAAGGAAACACATAAGAGAACTAACAAACAAATTGAACTAGAACAAAATTCTTAAAAAACACAAATCTACAAGACTTCTAACAAGAAAGAATGAAATCATATAATGGAATCATAGATATCTTATACTGATATAACTCTCACTGCAGTACACAGCCCGGTCTCAACATATCAAATCACCTGAAATCACGAGGGTCTTGCTCTCAACACTGGATCACAAGTAGGGTACACATCAACCCATCTAGAGACTCTCACTAGATCAATTCCGTCTACAATTTACAGCATAGATTAGCTCCCACACCGCTAGAGCATAAAAATCACAGCTCGTAACCACGAATGCTTGGAAATCACATCAAGCCCACCAGAACAGACAACAGGAATATACCACTAGCCTCATAACTCTCGACAATGGATAGAACAGGCGATGGACACGGCTGTCACTCATAAAGCCTCCCAATAGGATAATCACATAGAGAGAGTGCAAATCATGAAGCATTCCCATAGATAGAACAACGAACAAGGAACTCAATATGATAAGTAGAATTGTGATGAACTACAGATAGTGGCTTTCCATAACAAACTGAATCCGTACCTGAGTGACATTAGCTGGCGCACTAGCCTCAAACCTACTATATGAAACACATCAACGAGTTGGGCGTCCCCCTCTTGGGTGCCCTCTCCCTGTCTGAATACCTCGCTGTGACATATCGGTCCGAAGTCTGGGACAATCTCTCACCATATGGCTAGTATCTCCACACTCAAAGCACCCTCTTTGCTGACGAGGTGGTAGAAACTATGCGGTGCGGTCCTCCGAGACCCATAAACACTTGAGTCACCATACAAAGCATGAAGCGCGAACTGAACTGGCTGATACGCAAAACCTCTACCATGACGCACCCTACCTCCAAAATAAGGACCAGTATATCTCACCGGCCTACGAGGCCTCCTCGCTTCCTCAGGCTCTCTCTCCTGATCTCGTCTGCTCTCTCTCTCTCTCAAGACCCTGCCTACCCTCTCTCTCTCTCTCTCTAGAATGCATACCCTCTATCCTCATAGTAATTTTCACCACCTGCTAATATGAAATATCCATCTCTAACTCACGGTCCATACTGGACCTGATGCTGGGAATAATCCCCGAAATGAACCGGCGAACCTTCTCGCGAACAGTGGAAACCAAGACTGAAGCATGTACAGCCAAACTGGTGTAACGGACAGCATACTATGAGACAATCATAGCACCCTGGCGTAAATGCTCAAGCTCCGCGCGCCATGCATCCCTAAGGCTCTGAGGAACAAACTCTCTCAGGAACATATCTGAAAACTGGGTCCAAGTTAGTGAAGCTGCATTCTTTGAGCTGTCTAACTCATAGGTGTGCCACCAATCATAGGCGGCCCCTCGAAGCTGGAAAGTAGTGAAAGAAACCCCACTCGACTCAGAGATACCTATAATACGGAGAATGCGGTAACACTCATCAAGAAATCCTAAGGCATCATCTGATGCTAATCCATTAAACACCGGAGGACCATACTTCTTGAACCTCTCTAGTCTTATCTGCTTTTGCTCGGAAGCCGCTGTCATTCCCTCGGGCTGAACTGGTGCCGTAGGTGGCGTAGGAATAATCTCACGGACCTGCTTAACATGTGCTCGCTGCTCAGCAGTGTGGGCAGCGGGAGTCTGTGTTCCTCCCCTGGGCCTCGGGCGTGATTGCAGCAAGGGGAAGCAATCCGGCCTGAGCCAAAGTGGTGTACATACTCATGAACTGCGCCAAAGTCTCCTGAAGGGATGGAGTAGCAGTTGCTGTAGGCGTGTCAGATGCCTGGACTCCGGCTGGATCTGTTGGTGGTACCTAGGCAGCCGCACACGCAGGTGCTCTCGCTGTACCATGTGCGCGTCCTGGAACTCTACCTCAACCCCGACCTCCGACGGCTGCAGCTAGGGGCGCGGGCGCCTGATCACCTCAGGAAGTATGTGTCCTCACCATCTATGATAGAGTAGAAGACAAAAGTTTAGGATTGTAAATGTCAAAAATCTCACACGGCAGGGGAAATCAAATGAATGGAATTAATCCTAATGGTTACATAGCCTCTCGCAGATAAGTATAGACGTCTCTGTACCGATCCACGAGACTTTAATAAACCGACTTTTGATCTGTGACTCCTATGAACCTAGAGCTCTGATACCAACTTGTCACGACCCCAGTTCGCCCTCCAAGAACATTTCGTAATGGCACCTAGTCACTACGACTAGGTAAGCCAAAAAGCACGGAAATATAATCAATTGCGGAAGAAAAAACATTTAAACAGAACCAAGTAAATAACTGAATGATTAAGGTGCCACCTAGCACATACAATATCAACTCTCTTAAAACTAAACAAAAATTCCCAAAACCCGGAATCTCACAAAGCACAAGCTAAGGGATACATCAGAGGCTCGGACTCAAGAATGTCTATACAAAGAGAAATACAGAAAGAACTATACTTATTACAGAAAGCCGAAAATGGGGCTCCTCCGTCTACACACGTAGCACATATACCTCGAAGTCTCTACCACTACGCCTCCTTCCAAGGCCGACAGAATTGAATGGAAGTACCTGAATCTGCACAACAAAATGTGTGCAGAAGAGTAGAATGAGCACACCACGGCGGTACCTAGTAAGTATCAAGACTAACCTCGGTGGAGTAGTGATGAGGAAAAGTCGAGACACCTACCATTCAATAAACAGTATAACATAAATAATAGAGATGATATGTAAATATGTAAAGACTGCACGGATGAGTAAAAATGCTACAAATCACAATAAGGCTAACGGATAATAAGTAACAACGAGAATACAATAAATGATATTATGAAAATGACGGCAGAAATCACAATCCAAATCCTGAAGTCACAACACAACAAGGACAAACAAGTCACTAAGTCATTATTCTGCAATGATGCTTACATAAGGTCTTTCCAACTCTTTCCACAATTCTACCACAAACTCTCAGACCAGCCACAAGCATCTGAAGTCTAACACTTGGCATCTTGTGCCCCATCAATAACACGGTCATGCTGACAACTAACTAGTCAACTATGGTCACTCTCACATATATAATGGGTAAATGAGGGCATATCCCTACCCCTAGCCAAATCAGAAGGGATTCATCTCTAATAGGAAGATCCAACTACGTGTATGCTTGTGCAAGTGTATCTAACAGGAATCCTACCAACTAGCAAGTATAAGAAATGGAACGACTAGCACCCGATTTATTCACACCCAGATAGAATCAATGAAAATACCAGTTCAGAACACAATGAGTTTAATGAGGATCTCCCTAGAATCCAACCTTTAGTCCATCGTACCAATAACAGAGGATCGCCAGGAATTGAACCCGTAGTCCATCATACCAATATCAGATGATCTCCCGGGAATTGAACCCGTGGTCCATCATACCAATATCATAGGATCTCTTGGAATTGAACCCGTAGTCCATCATACCAATAGTAAACAACAATTGGAAAAAATACCTCCACGGGCCTTCACAATTCATCACAATCATCCCCTGACATAGCCCACCTTATCTTTACATGTGCAACCAATAATAATGTAGTAAGGACTGCCTTATTTCGCCACAGGTGCATCACAATATTCCAACCTTATTCTGCCACATGCGCAATCCACATATAAGCATATAACATTTCCCGCCTTATTACACCGCATGTGCAAAAACATCACAAGCAACAATAACACGGCAAATACCTCGTGCATCTCTCCAATAACAACCGCACGACAGAGACCGCGTGCATCACAGTACCAACAGCCGCCAATAATTGACAATGTATATATAAATGGACAAATCATGAGAATCAATAATAGAACAATAACGTCCCGGCAAGGGAATCAACAATAGAAAAAATAACGTCCCGACAAGGACAAGACTTAATAAGGGCATAATTATTACACCGATACCACAACAGTTGGACATGTAATATATTTGTACGAAGTCACAGATGAACTTACAATCAAGTAGTATCCAAATAGTAAGGAAGTTAACATGAATCGAACCATTACAATTTAAGGAAATATCAACTAATTGTAAGATATCTATCTTCTTTCCAACTAAGACAGATTAATTATATGAGATATAACATTTATGATTTCCAATTAAAGGCGAGTAGTTATGACGGATAGTATGACTATAAAAGGGGGATTGTCTTCAGTGAAGCACATAAAGGTCGATTAAACAGCAAGAATAAATCAAGAAGAGCAAACAATAACAAGTATGACATGTAGAGGTGAAACTAATAACAGGAAACTCGATTGTATCAATATCATCTTTAAACTTGGTGATTTCAAGAGTCTAAGAGCCTAAAAGGGACAATTTGCCACAATGAAATCCGAGCACGCACTCGTCACCTCACGTTCACGGAATACAATAAACATAGAAGACTCATATGCTAAGGGGAAGTCTTCCACACAAGGTTAGGCAAGATACTTACCTCAAACCCGGCTAAAATCAACTAGCAACCACATTATTGCCACGAGTATCCGGCTCCGAGAAACCCAAATCTGTTCAAACCAATAACATCGCAAGTAACTAGTTTCATTATTAAAATTAATGCTAAGGCGCGAAAATAGGTAAAATGACTAATATTCCCCTCAGGCCAACATCTTGGAATCGTATAAAATTTACATTTCCAGAAACCTCATACTCTCACGAATCTAACCCTACCAAATTTATCTAATTCCGACACCATTTGGTCCTTCAAATCTTCATTTTATATTTTGAAAGATTCCACAATTTTCTTCCCAAATTCCATCTCAAATCACTAATTAAATGATGAATTCGATGGTATATTCATGTCTTTTTAACCAAATCTGAGTTAGAATCACTTACTCCGATGAATTTCTTGAACACCCTTCGAAAAATAGCTAAATTCCGAGCACTATAGGTAAAAATATCAAATAAAACCCAAAACATAGTTTTTATTGGGTACCCCTCGGATTCTGACAGTGCAGACCGCACAAAAATGACCGCGGTCCGCGCCTAGGGAGTTCTGACCGCACAAAAATGGTCGCGGCCGCGCAGCAATTTGACTACAGTAACAGGCTTCACTATTTTGTCCATAACGTTCTCTACAGATTTCCAAATGTCTATTTTAATTTTTTCTGAAAACTAGATTCAAATCTCTACAATTTTTGTTTTTGAATCATCCCCAAATGCCTAGGATATCAAACGATACGAGCATCCGAAGTAGGACCAACAACATGCAGCTCTTCAATCATGCGTGAACTGCGTTGGATGCTCACGCCCAGCGCTAGGTGCCCCGCTCTAAAAGGACCGCGGTCCACGCGCCAATGACTGCCCCTTTCATTTTCTAAGTTCCGGGATGTTCGTACTCGCTCAAAACTCACTCGAAACACACCCCAGGCCCCCCGGATCTCAACCAAAAGCACCAATGCATCCTAATACATTATGCAAACTTGTTCCAATCATCAAAACACCTCGACTAACACTAAAATCATCGAATTACATCAATTTCAAGCCTAAGTTCCTTTAGAAACTTCAAACATACATTCGATCAAAAATCCGACCAAAACATGTCCGAATGAATTGAAATTTTGCACGTATATCCTAAATCATCTAACAAAGCTACAGTAACTTTTGAAATTACGTTCCGACCCTTGGATCTAAATTTAACCTATCAACCGAAATTGTCAAAATACTAACTTTCGACATTTCTAGCCTATATGAGCTACGGACTTCCAAAATATATTCCTAACACGCTCCCAACCTCGAAATCACCTTACGAAGCTGTTGAGATCATCCACACTCAAAATGGAAACCACCCTGGAATATTGTCGATGCCGTGGAGGAAATCAACACACTCAAAATGGGGTGTAATTTCAAGATATCTCACATTTTCAGAGAGGGGAACAAACTAGCAGACCACCTTGCAAATTATGCACTTGACAGTGGCAACATAGAAAGTTATGATTTCTGAGAACTTGATTCGACGAGCAGAAGGTTGGTTAATGAGGATAAGCTTCGATGTCCAAATTTGAGAATAACTACAACAACAACAACAACTACCCAGTATACTCCCACCAGGTGGGGTCTGGGGAGGGTAATATGTAGGCAGTCTTACCCCTACCCAAAAGGGCAGAGAGGCTGCTTCCATGCGACCCTCGGCGCATAGGACAGAATGAAAAGCTGCATTGGAAAACAAAGACAAAATTAGTAACCAAGGCAAGACAAAACAAAATAACAAAACAAAGCATAAGTAATCCTGCAGAAATAACGTAAATGGTTATGTAAACATAAGGAAATTTGAGAATAACTGTTGCAAGAAATTAACGTAGGATACGGACAACATGCCGTCTCCAAGGTCGACCACATGAGAAAATGGAGATAACTTATTTCATTAACATTTGTTTCCTTTGTGCAGGTTCAATAAAGGATAAAATTTATCGGATTCTATTTTGTTCGAAGTCTCAATGAATCTCTCATGTGTAGAGATGGAGTTACAATGAAACTTGTTTCTACCTTTTCTACATGAAACAGTGTACCACGCCTCACTTCTTTAGCCACACTGTCTTGGAGTGGTTAATTTCCGCATGGGTATATATCGAGAGACAATAGAAAGTTCAAGTGGAATCGCCTGGACGAGCTGCTCCCTTGCATGCTCAGTTATTTAATCACTAGGGTAAGACAAAAGTCTATTGTTTGTACATTGATGTTAGGGCACGAGTAAAGGAGCTGGAACAGATCTCCTTATACTCAAACACATCTCTCGTAATCTCCAATGGCGCGTCCATGGCGTTGAGGTCAAGGGGACAGTATTGGAAATCGCAGCAGTCAACATGGAGGATCTTCAAGGGATGGTCTTTAATGCAGGCATGCTTCAGAATTTAATATAATTTCCATGGGAATGAGCAGTGACACCATGCTGGTTGGAATTCAAATTTCAATTTCTGTCACAATGTTCCAACTGGTTGGAAGATGCATTCGGAAGAATTAAAGTTTTGTTACTGAAAAACAGTGTTTCAATATCAATTTCACAACCAACGACGTCCAACATCTGTATTGGAATTCATTCTCGCATGTGGTCTCGCATGCTGTCTGCAGGCATTTTAAATGCAAGCACGCTGGAGCTAACAGCCAAAGTGAAGCCTCGTAAAGTGCCCAAAACGTCCAACATCTGTATTGGAATTTAATCTCGCATGATGTCTCGCATGCTGTCTGCACGCATTTTTAGTGCAAGCACGCTGGAGCTAACGTGAAGCTTCGTAAAGTGCCCAGACAGCCTGCTTTATCGCGTGGGTATCTCCAGCCATTTTTTATGCTCGATATTGCGGTTTGAGGCAGTCTTGCTCGATGCTTCTTTAGGGAATCGGAAGTTTTTTACTCAAACGTGGGAACTTTAGACTCCATGTCTAAATCTTGATCGAAATTGATATGACTCATTAAGTTGTAATGAGATCGCAACCTTCTTAGGCCAACGCAGCAAACTACACAACTCAAAGTTCACAAGTCGCAGCCGAGTTATATTGCGATGCCACTTATTACGACCTCTATGGGTGGTATTAGCACATTTTGCTCATTCCCTTGAGGAAGAAAAGGTGACATTGCACGGACATGACGACAATCTGTGGAGCTAATGCCATTTAAGTTGATGGGCATCACATTTTCTATTATATTTTGCACTTTTTGATATAAAATGTAACTGTCAAATTTTAGTCTCTCGTGTCTTTTGGACCTTGTAAATTATGTTATTCTGTTTCTTTAATAATAAAAATCTAGCCCTAGGCGTTTGCCTAGTGGATTACCAAAAAAAAAGATCATCCACGATCCATTACTGGGTCGTTTACCCCAAAGTCCAGTTCCGGTCAAATTTTTACTATCCTAACTTCCAAAATAAGGTTTCTTCTCTAGAATCGACTCTAAACCATTCAAAAACTGAATTACACCATGCACGCAAGTCGATACTCATGTTCTGAAGTTGTTCCAGACCTTATGCCGCTGAATGGAGCTTAACATCTCAAAACGCCGGTCGGGCCGTTACAATCAATAAATCTCAACTTGTTTCTTCCTAGAAGAGCTATTCTCATATATTTTTTCCATAAAGAATAATTCTCAAAATTAGTCAATTGTAAGGAGATGAGAGAAATTCCAGTTATATCAGCCGAGTATAGATATAGACGATGATTATCGTCCATGACTGGTATTGCTCTAAGGGCAGATAGAGTTCTGTTTGCATCAACTTGAACCATTGAAGGTGAAGTACCAATTGTAGTTCCCAGATTCTCAGAATTGTTGATTGTCATATCTTCAGATGATTGCAATTAATCATCAAAGCTTGCTTCAATACTGATTATTCGAATATAGATTCTCATACTTCTTCAAGATTCGAAGAAAGATTTTTACAGATTTGAATTTGTCAAGAACAAGAACTTTTGATTCGCGAAAGTGATTGAATTCTACTGCTCTGAAACCATGAATAAATTTAAGTGTACATTATAAGAACAATATGATTAGAAGTAATTAACAAGAAGAAATGAAGATCACACATAGAAGATTTCATTAGTTTGAGGTGACGAAGAGTATGAAGAACAAAGGATAGAATAAACGAAGAGAAGAATATTCTTCATTAATCAATTTATGTATATATTGGAACATATTATCTCCTGCTTCTCTAAAAATTAAACTCTCCATAAGTCATAGTTAAGTTAACTCGTAACGAAACTAACTTTTTAACCGACTGTAACTCACTTCTTGAACCTATGAGCTGAGCTACTAGACTAGCTGTTTTTCCTTCTCACTCTTGACATTATATTCAATATCTTCAAAGTTATTTAATGAAAACCCACTTTATTTAAGCCAATCCAATCAGGCTCGTAGTTTATAACGAATGAACTTCAGCTATATGTGATTGAAGTGCAGTTCACTCATATGTGGCTATAGGCATACAAATTGCTTGAACTTCCATCATACTTTTCTGAAATAAAAATTCTTGAATGCAGGCAAAAATGCCTGAATTTCAGCTATAATTGCATGAAGTTCAATTTTATATGTGACCTCCGCTTCCGAAGGCAGGCTCGTATGTCTGAAGTTTTTCCTGAAGTGATAGATTTGCAAAATATTATAAACATAAGGTATGACTTCCTGAAGTGATAGATTTGCAAAATATTATAAACTTAAGGTATGACTTAAAAAACAACCCCACTATTAACTATCTATGCGAACCACCCAATATTATAATAAAAATACTTATTAAATGGAAAACTCATTTGAAGAGACAAAATGAAACTCTCTCCAAGTAGTTCGAACGCTTCTCCTCCAATACCACTAAATCCACTTCCACATCTCCAACTACACCACCTTCTTCAGTTAACACAAACTTCCCACACATGGATACCACCATGGGCGAAATTTTACCCACTCCGCCTCAATCCTACTCCAAACAGATATAAGAAATATGCAAATTGATGATCCTCACTTTTCCCCAGGCCAACGAAAAACTTTTCTACAAACATTAATATCAGATACCTCTTCAATTTCCATTACTGCTACCAATGGTTCTGAACAACAATATGTTGACTTATCTGATGAAACAATCACTACAGAGGTTGATGAAGACTTATTTATTCCTTTATCTAGTAATGATAAATCGCGACTATATACACCTTGGAAAACATCAGTGATTGTCAAAGTATTTGGGAAAATATTGGTCATCTACAGCTGAAACAAAAATTGACTTTGCTTTGGAAACCGACTGAAAGCATGTCTCTAATTGACCTGGGATCTGAGTTTTTCCTTATTAAGCTCCAGACAATCTGCAAACTGTCCTTCATGGAGGTCCCTGGTTTGTCCTTAACCATTTCCTATATGTGAGGCAATGGGAACCTAAGTTTATTGCTTCTAACACTCAGCTAGCGTACTCTTCTATATGGGTACGTCTCTCTGAGCTACCTACTGAGTTTTATGATATGGAAATCCTTCAGCGTGTGGGAACAAAACTGGGTAAACTTTTGCAGGTTGATACATACACGACAAATACATCTAGGGGCAGGTATGCAAGAATTTGCATTAAAGTACCCCTTAAAAAACCCCTTAAGCCACATCTCCATATTGGCAACCACAAGCAAACAATACAATATGAAGGCATTAACCTTCTTTGCACGGCATGTGGACGGTTTGGTCATGCTTTACTACACTGCTCCTTCCAAACACAACCATTGCCAACATCCCTTGCTACAAAATCTTCTACTCCTCACTCTGCATCAACATCTTCTACAACTCCCTATACTCCCGATCCTATAAGAAATCATCAATAAACCAAGTGGCAAACTGTTTCTTTCCAAAAAGAAACAACAACCGACTACAAAAAAAAGCTCTGTCAACCCTACGGTACTCAAGGGCGGCGGAACCCAAGCAGCCATACCTTCTGTTCCATCTAAAAATCATGTAGCGACCAAACTTCCATTTACATCATCTGATCATGCAGGAAATTCCACTACCAGATCCATCGACTCCATTAATCTACACATCCCAACCTCACTTGGTGGTCCAGCCTCTACAGTCTTCGCTGGATATGGGACTCCAGGGCCATGCTCTGATTTTCACTTTGTTTTCAACCATTGGTCCCCATACTTCACGATGGTCAGTCCAAAAAACTTACTAAACCAATAAGTCAGTCTTTTTCCATCACCCCCCCCCCCCCAGAGTTAGTCACATGCAGTCTCAATTGCGGTTGATGGCAAAACAAGAGGAAGGGAAACAGGCCATGCGCATCATTCCGACTCTTCGAACGACTCGTCTGATGTAGAATCAGGGGCTGCCTGCCATGTGGGTTGTCACTCAACGGATTCCAATTCGAATAGAAATAGACACTTTTTCTCCTAATTATATGACTTTTGTCATTTGGAATTGCATGGGATCTCACAATGCTGAGTTTCGGAGACATTTTAGGTCTTTATTGGATATTAATAGGCCGGCTTTGGTAATACTACTGGAGACACACATGCAAAATAACATTGTTCTACGAGATTATTTTCAGCTTACCATCATGGCACAGGTACCTGCCAATGGAATCATAGGTGGGCTAGTTGTGTTACGGCATGATACACTCATTCATGTGGAAAAATTAAGAATGTCTGAAAAGGAAATCCAATGTGTTGTCCAGGTTTGCCCTTCGACTCCAAAATGGTTATCTGCAATTTATGCTTCTAATTATTATACTACTAGAACTACTCTATAGGAAAACTTGTGTTATTTTAAGGGAAATTATGTTATTGTTCCTTGGTTGATAGGGGAGACTTTAATGAATTACTTACTGCACGGGAAAAGTTTGGGGGCTTGCCCATAAGTAATAATAGAGCGGATAGGTTTAATAATTTTATTAATCATTGCAATACTTAGGATTTAGGGGTAGCAGGTACACCTGGACCAATAAACGTCATATAATGGACATACAATTTTAGAACGTTTAGACCGTATTTTCTAAAATTATGAATGGCTTAATTTATATCTTGAGGCGTCGGTCCAGCACTTACCTCGTACTTACTCGGACCACTGTCCTATATTATTAATATTAGAATCTAGACGACCTTTTTATATGAATATATATCGGTTTGAAACAGTATGGACAACACATCCTCAGTTTCATCACTTAGTACATCAAGTTTGGGATACTAATGAAGATCTCCTCACAACCACTAAGCATTTCCAAGAGGCTGCTATTCACTGGAATAAATATACTTTTGGAAATATATTCTCCCGTAAACGACAATTGTTAGCTCGACTTATGGGTATTCAAAATCTAGAACAACAACTAATGCTTGATTATAGTAGCATTCTTCGCTTAGAAGAGGATTTTTGGAAACTCAAGTCTAGGGTAACTTGGCTAAACGAGGGAGATGCAAATACTAAGTTTTTCCATAAGACTACTCTCCAGCGAAGAAGAAAAAATAGAATTACTGCCTTACAAGATTCAGTGGGCAATTGGACTTTCAACACTAACGACATTCAAAGGAAAATATTTGAACACTATCAACACTTATATGCCACGGATCATGTACTCTCCACCTCAAATGTTCAGGTTTCCCCTTCTAATGTCATGGGGAATTTTGAATGTCAAGTCCTTCAAGCTATTCCGTCAGATATTGAAATTACTCAAGCCCTGAAGGGATTCAAACCCTACTAGGCACCTGGTTCGGATGGTCTATATCCGTTCTTTTATCTCAAATATTGAAAGGATGTGGGACCTAAAGTGATCCAATTTTGCAAGTAAATATTCACTAACAAGTTCATTCCTACTGACCTTAATCATACTTATATTTGCCTTATCCCAAAGGTCATACATGCATCCACTATTTAGCAATATAGGCCTATTAGTTTGTGCAATACTATTTATAAGTTAATTACAAAAATAATTGTTAATAGGCTTAAGGCTTTACTCTATAAGATCATAGGACCGACCCAATCCATCTTTCAACAAGGGAAAAGAGCTTCAGACAATGCTATAATAGTTCAAGAATTATTAACCATCTTCATAGAATGAAGGGTAAGTCAAGCTACATGCTTTTAAAACTAGATCTTGAAAAGGCGTTTGATCGGTTAGAGTGGTCCTTCATAAGGAAAAAACTACTATATTTTAATATACCAAATTCTCTCACGGAGTTAATAATGTCGTGTGTTACTACTACATCTACATCAATTCTGATTAATGGAACTCGTACCTCTTATTTCCACCCTTCGCGAGGAATTCGACAAGGGGATCCTTTATCTCCTTACTTGTTTATAATATGTATGGAAATGCTCTCTCGTATGATTAATCAATCAGTAGACTACCTAAAATGGCAACCTATTAGAATTTCTAAAAAGGGACCCGATCTTTCACACCTTTTCTTTGCGGATGATATAATTTTTCTACCGAAAGTCACTACTCAAAGTTGTCATGCAATTATTGATGTTCTTAATTGCTTCAATCACATTTCTGGTCAAAAAAATTAATTTTGAGAAATCAAAAATATTTTTCTAGAAAAATTGCTCCCCTTCCAATAAAAATTTTGTGTTACAATCATTTGCAATAAAGGAGGGTCAATCATTTGGAAAATATTTGGGCTTCCCAATTTTTACTGGTCGGCCTCGAAATAATGACTTCCAGTTCTTGCTAGACAATTTTAAAAATAGATTAGCATGGTGGAAAAAACTCTCGCAGGAAGAACCACTCTTATTAAGTCAACTCTAAACTCTCTTCCTAACCATATCATGCAATATGTTCATATACCGAATATTGTCATTAATAAAATAAATTGTTATTAAAAGAACTTTCTTTGGGGTACTACTGACACAAAAAAGAGATTGCATCTTGTAAAGTGGGAGCAAATTGCAACACCTACAGTACAAGGAGGTTTAGGAATCCAAAACTTGCGTACTAAAAATTATGTTTTGCTTGCAAGCTTAGCTTGGAGAACTTTTAATAATCCATGATCTATTTAAGCAATGACCCTCCTCAATAAATACGCTCATCAAACTCATAACTTTGCTAATTCTTTAACATGGCGTAATATAGTCAAAGGTTGGCATCACTGTCAACGGGGTATCTACTGGAGGATAGGAGCAGGGACTCACATTTAGCTATGGTCCGATCCATGGCTTAGGACAGGTACAACTCTAAGGTCCATGCTTATAAGTCCATCACCCAAATCACATGACAGTCACACAGTTTCTACTTTTCTTAATAAAAATACTTGGAACTGGTACTTGGAACTGGAGGAATTTTAGCTTTGAAATTCCTAGTGAGGTAGCAACAATTATAAACAAGCAATATCTTTCCATCTATTCTCCACATCAAGATCAACTTCAATGGGGCCTAACGACTAATGGACATTTCACTGTGCAAACACTGTATAAAGAACTCTCTGATATAGACAATCATTCAATTACCTCTAGCTTTGACTTCAAATGGATATGGAAACTAAATGTGCAACCAAATATTAGAAGCTTTTTATGGTTGATTCTCCATAATAGACTATCGACTCTACAATATCTAGATTACATAGGCATTCCAGTAAGTTCCATTTGTTTAAAATGCCAAGCTAGCAATGAATCGATAGGTCATATTCTACTTCACTGCTCTTGTGCAGCTCATTACTGGGAAGTCATTCGTTTACAAAGAATAACCAACAATATACCACCAAATTCTGCACATATCCATTGGTTGAAAAACCTCGTTCATTACAAGCGGATTAATTTTTCACATAAATTTAACTCTAGAACTTTTTTGGCTCTTAGTCTTTGGCACCTTTGGACTACTCGTAATAAATACATTTTTGAGCATAAGGACCAACAACCTAATCCCTTTAATGTTTTAAATCTAGAAATAGAACATGCCTATATGGTCAGCTCAACTTATATGCTTTCTAATAGAGTTCCTGTACATCTGAGATGGATTCCTCCAACATTATTTTTTACAAATTAAATACAGATGGGGCAACATCGTTCGAGACTGACAGGGATGAAATTAGAGGGGTTATTAGAAATCACAAGGGCGAATTGATGGTGGGATTTTTTGGTCCAATTCCTCATACGAACTGTCTATCTGCTAAAATACAAGCTTTCATCACAGGTTTAAATCTCGCTGCACAACTGAGCCTGCTACCACTTCAAGTGGAAATAGATGCAAAAGAGGTAATTACACTTCTGAATAATCCAACTTCAAGGTATTCTAACTTAGTTTTGGATTGCAGGTACCTCCCGGGGACGCTACATGATCCAGTAGTCACCCATGTGTATAGGGAACAAAATTCTATAGCAGATAATCTTGCAAAGCTAGGGAGTAGAATGCCACATGCTGCTGCATTGTGTATCTTTGATGAACCACATTTTTGTGTTACGAATCAACTATTGGCAGATCAGAGAGGATTCACGTTCCAACGCATGGTTCCATCTATAGCAGTACAACAACCGAATGATCAAGACAACAACAGGGGTTTGGTTACTCGTCGTGCACCCAAGGAGACTGCTACTATTAATTTGGATTCTTCTAGAGACAATACCTCCAATCGTTATATGTCTATTAGTTTACCTAGCTTTCGCTCTTGTAATATGATGCATGTGCATCACAGTCCTGTATGCATGTTTTAATATATAGTAATTATCTTTCCTACCAAAAAAAAAACTATCTATGCACTTCGCCCTTAAGCAAAAGTTGTTGTATTTGTCTAAACATAACATGGCAGCTCCGGCCCTGGTTCATACGCAAAACATGATAATCTTTTTCTTCTTCTTCTTTTTTTCTTTTGGGGGAGAAACCATGCTCATCCCATCAATCAGAAAGACATGATTAAAACATGATTATCAATAAATCAAAGAACATTGAAATTCATGTGACCTCCATTAAATAATTAACTGGACAAGTTTGCATTCGATGAAAATAATACGTAATACGACCGATCTTTTTGTCATCCAGTAAAATAAATGACATAAAACATATATTCTTATATAAAAGGTTTTGCAATTAGATTCGTGAATTCAAATATTGAAATTTCTTCTGCCAAAGTTTGGGAGCGACATTCAAAGCTATAACCACTATTCTGTCCTATGTTAACCTAAAAGACACTCAATGATGTTTAGTTAACAGGAGAGAGAAATTATAAAAATGATTTAAAATTTATTCTCCACACGAAAATAGACTAAATAGCCATACAAAATTGACCAAAAACATGTTGACCTGTTCCAAATCCTAGCAAAATCACTTGTACCGAACGACTTGTATACTTCCTTCGACCTTTGTCCGTGTTTTGATTTCGAGAGTCAAAGTTCTTCTTTAAACGAGTTAATTTCATATTTTAAATTGTTAAATACTTTTTATGTAATTTTCAAATATATAAATTTTATTTCAAAAAATTCGAACATTCTATGTTCAAATTAACGGTCAAAATTATAATTTTGAATTTCGATAAGCGAAACATATCACATAAATTAAGACAGATGGGATATTTGATATTGATTCACAAAAACAAGAATACAAACAACGTAAAGGGAAGCATCCATGAGCAAAGTTGAACAATTATCCATGTTAGTGACCCTTATGTAACTATATATAGTGAAAAGAGAGATACAGAATGGATAGTATATATAGGAGGCAAAGCAGTTACATTATAGGATATTATGAGAGAATCAGGGATGGTGGTATGGTTGTTCTATGGGACCATGCTAAAGTGAATATCCACGACTTTGTTAGTAGAAATCATAAAATCCATGAAATCATTGAGGTACGTCCTACTAGATTCAATTGGTTATTTTATTCAATTTATGCTAGTACTAATTCAATTACTAGAGACCAAATGTGAAAAAATATTGAAAGCAGCGGACAATTATAATGGGCCATGGCTAGTTGAGGGTGATTTTAATAATATTTTTAGAGCAAATGAAAAGTTAGGAGGTAAACCACTGAACCATAGACGAGCATTAAAACTTTGGTCTAATCTTAACTATTGTAAATTACTTGGTTTTGGCTATAAGGATTGTAAATACATTTGGTCTAACCATATATTCACCAATAATATCCTTATTAGTGGAATGTCTTGACAAAGTTTTTGGTAATGGCCAATGGATTCAAATCTTTCCAAATGCTTCAATAACCCATCTTCCTAAAACCCACTCGAATCATAATCATTTACTCATTAACCTCATTCCTAAACAATGCCATCAATTTCCTCTATCGTTCCAGACTCAAACCTTTTTGGTATAAGCACCCCCCTCCCCTCAAATTTAAAAATGAGGTAACAAACGCATGGTGTAACAACTCCTATACCATGGCTACATCCAACTGTAAGGACAATGTCATTACTTGGAAAAACAACATTGTTACTGACATTTTTAAAAATAAAAAACGTATTCTTTCTGGATTCAATGGCACACAAAATTTCACAGGGTACCACTCGAGTACCTTCCTCCAAAATTTAGAAGCAACACTAAAACATGATTACAATAAAATTCTAAAAATATAGGAAAATTACTAAAAATTACGCTCTAGAATTTATTGGCTAAACGAGGGAGATGTAACACAAAATTTTATCAAATTATGACTACTAATAAGAAAAGAAGAAATAAAATTATTTTTTTAAGGATGATAACAATAAATGGATTGATGACCCAAGGCATCATGAATCATACAAGTGATCATTTTAAAAAAGTTTTCACAACTTCTCATGTCTCTAGTGATGGGAATAGTAGCAAAAATAATCCAAAAAGCTTTAATAATACTAACTTATCCTCTTTAGATAATCATATCACAAACTGTGAGATTATCAAAACAATTTTTTCCTTTTAACCTTACAAAGCGCCTGGCTCAGACGGACTCTATCCTTTATTATTCCAAAAATATTGGAACATAATAAGCAGCTCAATTATTAGCCTCTACCATGAGATTTTCAATAGTGGCAAAATTCTGGATAGCATAAATGATGCTCTCATATGTCTAATTCCCAAAATTCCTAATACAAATAACTTTAAAGAAAAACTTTATGCACATAGATTTATGTAACACTATTTATAAAATCATTACTAAAGTCATTACTAATCGCTTGAAGCTTTTCCTAAACATCCTTATCAACCCCTTTCAAGCTAATTTCCTAAAAACTAAAAAAAATAGTGATAACGCTATAATTATTCAAGAACTCATTCTCAAAATGAATAAGTATCATGGTAAAAAACACAATATAATCCTAAAAATCGATCTAGAAAATTCTTTTGAACGTCTTAAATGGTCCTTTGTCTATAAAGTCCTCACCTCTTTTAAATTTCCCCCAAATATCACAAACTCATAATGAACTGTGTGTTTCCTCAAGTAAAATAACAATCCTTGTTAATGGCTCTAGAACTGATGTCTCCATATTTATTTATACTATCACGACCCGAAATTCCTCCGAAGGAGTCGTGATTGCACCTAGTCTCTAAACTAGGTAAGCCTAACATTTACTAAAATAACATTAACATTTACTGACTTTAAATTAAATAACTCTCCATAAATCACAATTTCCAAAATTGGTGGTACAAGTCATAAGCATTTCTAAGACTAGTTATACAAAATAAATATAATATTGTTGAAGAACGAGAAGGAATCAATGGAACATAATTACAAATGAAGGTGACTCTATGTCACGACCCCAGTTCGCCCTCCATGAACATGTCGTGATGGCAATCAATTGCGGAAGAAAAAAAATATTTAAACTGAACCAAGTAAATAGCTGAATGATCAAGATGCCACCTGGCACATACAATATTAACTCTCATAACTAAACAAAAATTTCCAAAGCCCGAAATCTCACAAATCACAAGATAAGGGATACATAAGAGGCTCTGACTCAAGAATGTCTATACAAAAGAGAAATACTGAAAAAACTATACTTATTACAGAAAGCTGGAAATGGACTCCACGGTCTGCGGACGTAACAGATATGCCTCGAAGTCTCCATTGATGTGCCTCCTTCTAAGGCTGACAGAACTGAATGAGAGTACCTAAATCTGCACAACAAAAAGTGTGCAGAAGAGTAGCATGAGCACATCACGACGATGCCCAGTAAGTATCAAGACTAACCTCGATAGAGTAGTGACGAGGAACAGTCAAGACACCTACCGGTCAATAAACAGTGTAATAGAAATAATAGAGATGATATGTAAATATGTAGAGACTGCACAAATGACTAAAAATGATACAAATTACAATAAGGCAAATGGACAATAAGTAAGTAAAAACGCGAATACAATAATTGATGATATAAAACTGGCGGTAGAAATTACAATCCAAATCCTGAAGTCACAACGCAACAAGGACAAACAAGTCACTCACTCATTATTCTGCAGTGATGCTGACATAAGGTCTTTCCAAATCTTTCAATAATTCTACCACAAACTCTCCGACCAGCCACACATCATGAAAACCATCATCTGAAGCCTAACACTAGGCATCTTATGCCCCATCAATAACATGGTCATGTTGACAACTAACTAGTAAACTAGGTCACTCTCACATATATAATGGGTAAACGAGGGCATATCCCCACCCCTTGCCAAATAAGGAGGGATTCATCTATAATAGGAGGGTCCAACTACGTGTATGCTTGTGCAAGTGTATCTAACAAGAATCCTACCAACTAATAAGTATAAGAAACGGAACGACCAACACCCAATGTATTCACATCCGGATTGAATCAATGAAATATCAGTTCAGAACGCAATGAGTTTAATGGGAATCTCCCGAGAATCGAACCCGTAGTCCATCCTGTAAATATCTGGAGAATTCTTCCGGGAATTGAACCCGCAATCACAATAGTAAACAAAAGGAAAATGCCTCCACGGGCCTTCACAGTTCATTACAATCAGCCCCTGACATAGACCACCTTATTTCGCCACGTGTGTGACCAATAATACTGTAGTAAGCACCGCCTTATTTGCCACATGTGCCTCACAATATTCCCACCTTATTCCGCCACATGCGCAATCCACATAATAGCATATAACATATCCCACTGTATTACGCCACATGTGCAAAAACATCAATAGCAACAATAACAAGGCAAAGACCTCGTGCAACTCTCCAACAACAACCACATAGCAGAGACCTCGTGCATCACAGTATCAACAACCGCACAATAAATGATAATATATATACGCAGGAACAAAGTAAGGGAATCAACAATACAAACAATAACATCCTGGCAAGGGAATCAACAATACCTAATAAGGTCATGAAACAACAATGAAAAAGCACAATAACCTCAACGACAAGACAAGACATAATAAGTGCATAATAACGACACCAATACCACAACAGTTGGACATGTAATAAGAAAAACCATCATGAATGCGAGCTAAGGGACACAAATGCGGAGAGTAAAGATAGATGCTTTCGCGAATGCAAGGGAGTGGCTGCGAATGCGACGAATGATAAGGCAGAGCTTCACGAATGCGAGGCATGTTTGCGTGAACGCGAAGAAGGAAAATGAGGCTACCAGCAACAATATATCGCCAATGCAATAGGCTATTCGCGATCGCGGAGAAGGAATACCAGAAGCAGAATTGGTAGTTCAAACAATGGGAAAATGATTCGTAGCCCATCCGGATCACACTCGAGGCCCCCAAAACACCGTCTAAATACACAAACAAGTCATATAACCTAACCGTACTTGTTCGAGGTCTTAAATCACATCAAACAATGCTGAAATAATGAATCACACCAAGAATCGTACTTAGGAACTTTCAAACCTTCCAACTTCCAAAACTCGTGCCGAAATATATCAAATAAACCCGGGATGATGCCATACTTTGTAGATAAGTCTAAAATGACATAACGGATCTATTTCAACTCTCGGAATCGCATTCTGATCCAGATATCATAAAATTCAACTATGAGTCAAACCTCTCCATTTCCCAAACTCCAACTTTTCCAACTTTCGTCGAAACACCTTAAATTATCCTACGGACCTCCAAATTCGAATCTGGACGTGCACCTAAGTCCAACATCACCATAAGAAGTTGTTGAGATCACCCAAGACCTATTTCGGGGCTGTTTTCCTCAAAAGTCTAATTCTGGTCAAATTCTCATCGTTTAAACTTTCAAAACTAGTTTCATTCTTCCAATTTGACTCTAAATCATCCGTTAACTGAATTCAACCATGCGCTCAAGTAGATACATATATTATGAAGCTGCTCGAGACCTCAAACTACTGAATCGGGCGTAATTGCTCAAAATAATCAGTCAGGTCGTTACATCTATGTTGTATGAAAATGCAATACTCTCATCAACCACAAGATGGATATGGGATGTTGTGATCCGATGATTATAGGGGAAAATAATCACCAATTAACACACATTTTCTTCGCGGATGATCTTATCCTAATGGCTCAAATTAATAAAAACACTACAACTACCATTAAACAATTCCTAGATTTATTTTGCTACCTATCAGGGCAGACCATTAATAGGAAAAAATCAAAAATCATCATCTCTATATAATGCCCTCAAAATATTGACTCCAGTCTCTCAAATTTTCTCAGTATCATCATACCTTTGGTAAATATTAAGGTTTTCCGAATACTAACTCGAAACCTAGAGCCTCTGACTTACAATTTGTTCTCCATAATATGCTTGCAAAATCGACTACTTGAAAAACAAATTGTCTGAACATGGAAGGCAGGTGCATTCTGGCTACCTCATCCCTAAACTCTCTCCCAAATCACATTATGCAATACACTCTACTGCCATTCAAGATTTTTAATAACATAGACAAAATTCAGCAAAATTTTATATAAAGTACAAATGCCACTTCCAAAAAATTCCATCTTATTAACTAGGGAACCATCACCAAATACAATAAGGAAGGCGGATTAGGGATACACACAATAAAGAGTAAAAATCCAGTGAATCTAGCCAACATATCTTAGAAACTCCTCACTAACACACATTCCCCTTGGGCAAAAAAGATTTTGGGGCTCCATGGTACTAGCAAAAATATTAAAAATTTGTCCTTTATTTGGAATAGCATTATCCAAGGATGGGGAGTTTGCAGCAAAGGTATTACTTGGTTGCCCCATAATTCATCCAATTATAGTGTATGGAATAGTCATTAGATCCACCAAACTCCACTATCACGCCAATGGATATACGGTCCCTTAACTCAAAAAGACAATATTCTAACAATTAAGGATATCTGGATTAATAGTCATTCGGACTCATCCAAATTATCCATGGACCTTCAACCTAACTTAAATTATCCATGGACCTTCAACCTAACTTGATTTACAAAATTATTGATATCACCTCTGGCCCAAAAAATTGTGACACCCCTATTTGGTCACTAAACATAAATATGCTATTTACTAGCAAATCATGCTACAATCTATTAAATAGTCAACCAAACAATGTTAAGGACTATGCTTGGATTTCGGAAATAAAGTATTCCAACAACTTAAAATTCTTGGTTTGGAAATGCTACCATGACAGGCTGCAAACTAGAAGCTACTTAAACCACATTGGTATAAACATTGACCCTGCTTGCACATTTTGCAAGGGTCATAGTGAAACCATTACTCGCATTTTCATGCATTGCATGGCTGTGAAGGAATTTTGGTTCCTCTTAGGCTTGGATGCGGATGGCTGGAATAACACTAGTAATTGGTCGGCTAATATCCACGATCAGAACTTTATTCTAAAAAGAGATATCATTAGTTGGAAGGAAATGTTTCCATTTGCTAGGGAAGAAGTTTGCCGTCGGCGCAAGATAGCAGGGCCGCTAACCTACGCCGGCAGCCATGGCACGAAGACGACGAACTCCAAAATCAAACTCGAATTTACAGGCGAAAGATAGCATTGAAACACCAATAGAGATCAAGCATTCACAATGGTTAACTGGGATGGGATCGGGCGCCTACAATTTTCCGTAACCCTAACGGGAATAGCACCACCGAAATCCCGATGACACCAGAAATTGCCATCACAGTCACCGGCCCAAATGTTACATTTGGCAGTTTGCTTGCAAACCCCCAAACCTTCAGTCAGTGAATCGCACAAAGTGAGGATACGAGTCATCAAGTTAATCGATGCCTCAAGTTCTCTGCACAAGCAAAGCAACACCAAATTGACCAGATTGTTGAGGTACCCACTGTGGTAGAAGAGAAGTAGACCGCCATGCAAGGTAATCGAAGCTCCCAAAAAGGGGAATCACTCTGTTATGTTCCACCAGCGATGCGAGAAGGCACATTTGTGGTACAGATAGAGGATGAGGACACGAAGGAACACAAACTATACTGGAACAATGCATTGGTTGGTTTCGTACTCGGAGAGGACCCGTATGAGCAAACAATGGATGGGTTCATCACAAAGATTTGGAACTTCGTACCAAAACCTCAAATACTGCATCATGAGGAGGGATACTACATTTTCAGATTTGACAACAGTACGGATAGGGACCTATTCCTACAAGCTGGTCCTTACACTTTTCACAACAAACCCCTAGTTCTACAACAATGGAGTATGGAGTTCAAGTATGATCCAAGTAAAGTGAGTGTAGTTCCACTATGGATTACATTCCCAGGATTGCCATTAGGATTCTGGTCAGCTGAAGCACTTAGTAAAATTGCAAGTGTGATTGGGAAACCTTTACATACTAACAAATTCACGGCTGATAAGGAGAAAATATTATATGCAAGAGTCTTAGTTGAAACTAGGCCGAATTTAGAACTAGGATGGGGGAGTGATCCGACACTCCAGGATTTAGAACATCAGCTACTATGTGACCAAATTCATGCATCCAATTCATGTTGCCTAGTGCCCAATCTATCCTGCTATATACTCTAGTTTCTGGTTTTTGTTTATTTGACCAGGTGTAGAAGCTGCCTATGCTCTTCACCTGATTTAGCTGAAGAGTACAGATTGTGTCTTGGAATCCTTGTATCTCTTGTTGTAACACTGGTGCTCCTATTCTATCCTCTGTGTGCAGCACATTATTGAAGTCACCACACAACAGCCATGGTTGTTGAATGGATGCTCCTAGGTTGATCAGTTTTGCCCATAATTGTTGCCTCCTGTTCAATTCATTTCTGGCATACACAACTGTTATAAGTATTCTGAAATTTGAGTTTTTACCCTTTGCCTCGCAGTGTATGAATTGTTCATCTGCCTTCAGTATCTTAATCTCCACATTTGAGTTCCAAAGTAGCAAAATTCTTCCATTAGGGTGTTCATCATAATTGGCATGATGGTTCCAGTGACTGCCCAACTTGGTGATAATTTTTTGGACCCTTGTCTGCTTTACTCTGGTTTCAATACATCCAAAACAGTCTATCTTGTGCCTTCTCAGAAAGAGCTTCAGCTCATTCTGCTTGTGGGGCTTGTTGAACCCCATTATGTTCCATGTGCTTATGATCATAATTGGGTGATGCTGGAAGGGCCAGCGTCCCCTGGTTCATCTTCTCCCTGTAACAAGGAAAATTTATTTGAGGTGTTCAAAGAGGATCCTGGGATGTGATTTCCTTTCTCGGCTAACTCTTGTTGCATAACCCTGCCTCCATTTTTGTTGAGTTCCCCAACTGCCTTAGCTGTTTGTAATTGATCCCCATTCTGCTTTACTTTTGGAAGCCATTTCCAGTTCTCATTTTGGACAGGTTTCTTTCTCCTTACTGCTTTGTACTCTACATTGTCTTGTTTATTGTTATACCAGCAGTCATCAGTGTTATGACCAAATCTGATGCAATCACTACAGTACTTTGGTCTCCATTCATATTCAATCAGCTGTGTAAGGACTCCCCTCTTTGTGTGCAGTTCCACACTTTCTGGCAAGGGCTGTGATATATCTGTTTCAACTAAGACTCTTGCATATGATATTTTCTCCTTACCAGCCGTGAATTTGTCAGTATGTAAAGGTTTCCCAATCACACATGCAATTTTACTAAGTGCTTCAGCTGACTAGAGTCCTAAGGGCAATCCTGGGAATGTAATCCATAGTGGAACTACACTCACTTTACTTGGATCATACTTGAACTCCATACTCCATTGCTGTAGAACTAGGGGTTTGTTGTGAAAAGTGTAAGGACCAGCTTGCAGGACTAGGTCCCTATCCGTACTGTTGTCAAATCTGAAGATGTAGTATCCCTCCTCATGATGCAGTATTTGAGGTTTTGGTACGAAGTTCCAAATCTTTGTGATGAACCCATCCATTGTTTGCTCATACGGATCCTCTCCGAGTACGAAACCAACCAATGCATTGTTCCAGTATAGTTCGTGTTCCTTCGTGTCCTCATCCTCTATCTGTACCACAAATGTGCCTTCTCGCATCGCTGGTGGATCATAACAGAGTGATTCCCCTTTTTGGGAGCTTCGATTACCTTGCATGGTGGTCTGCTTCTCTTCTACCACAGTGGGTACCTCAGCAATCTGGTCAATTTGGTGTTGCTTCGCTTGTGCAGAAAACTTGAGGCATCGATTAACTTGTTGACTCGTATCCTCACTTTGTGCGATTCGCTGACTGAAGGTTTGGGGGTTTGCAAGCAAACTGCCAAACGTAACATTTGGGCCGGTGTCTGTGATGGCAATTTCTGGTGTCATCGGGATTCTGGTGGTGTTATTCCCGTTAGGGTTATGGAAAATTGTAGGCGCCGATCCCATCCTAGTTAACCATTGTGAATGCTTGATCTCTATTGGTGTTTCAATGCTATCTTCCGCCTGTAAATTCGAGTTTGATTTTGGAGTTCGTTGTCTTCGTGCCATGGCTGCTGGCGTAGGTTAGCGGCCCTGCTATCTTGCGCCGACGGCAAACTTCTTCCCTCGTGATGGCGTCTATCATGAAACTAGGCCGGCCTCAACTCAACAATCAACACGATAATAGTAAATTTGAAAATATTTACAAAAGCTTTTAACAGTTAAAGAACTATTTGAAACATAATAAATTCGAAGAATAGATATAATCCAACCTAATACTGGAGTGTCACTGAGTGCATGAGCGTCTAATGAAAAATACATAGTCTCATATAATGTCTAAGGGGAACAACTAAAATACAACTAGAAAGTAAGGTGGAGAGCCAAAGCCTGCGAACGTCATGCAGATACCTCAATCATCCCCTAAGTTAGAAGCCTCGATCAACCACAGTCACTGAATCCAAATGCCTGAATCCGCACACGAGGTGCAGGGGGTAACGTGAGTACACCAATTCAGTAAGTAACAAGTCCAACCTTTGGATTGTAGGTAGTGACGGACTCAACATCCTCAAGGATAACAAAAATAATATACAGAAATGTAGGCTTGCTTTCAGCTAAATAAATAGCTCGAACAGTAAAATAAAGCAAGTATGAACAAGGTAAAAAGGTGTAACTGTGCTACATCAACATTTTAATGCACATGCTGTATGAAATGCACCATATTGAGTGCCTCATGTGCCCATGATCTCAATTGCCCACCCACTCAGCATTGTATATGGCCCATACCGCTCAGGGAAGATCCACCCAAAATATATACAACTCTGACAGCAATCACTCAGTACTGAGGAAGGCATTCTATCCTATGGAGAAGATCTATCTCCATATAATAACAATAACAACTTCACAACCACTTGGTATTGTATATGGCTCACAAGGCCCGAGAAGATCCATCCCGGAATATATACACATCACTGACAATAGTCACCCCGTATCGAGGAAGGCCATTCCAGCCTATGGAGAAGATCCATCTCCAAATATAATTACTTCAGACAAGATCAATGTCCAGGGAAGATCCATCCCTCTATATCATCAACTACGCTCATTGGGGGTGTAAAGACTCCAGAGGGGCTTCTCTTCGCCCAAGCGCTATAACAAGCCAACAAAAGCATGTTATATATCTCGCTATGGCGTGCAACCCGATCCCATAATGTCACTGTAATAACCCGATCCTATACTGTCATTGTAATAACCCGTAATTCTAATCAAGGACAAATTGCTCATTTAGCAAAAAAAAAAAGGAAAGATGCCAAAGCCCATCAGAGGTGTGGCGTGGATTTAATAAGGGTTTGTAGAAAGACTTTCTGTCCAATAAATATAGTACAACTTGGAAAACTGGGGAAATATCTGCAACTCTAATCCATAAGCAAAGTGAGAACGAGAAATTTAACAGCAACGTGGAGTCAAAAACCTAAATTGCTGCTGGGACACGATGCTTGAAGAAGAGCAAGACGCGTCGGCTCTTTTTCTTGAGTAAAAGTACTCTGTTTGGCATCAAAGAATTTCAACAAGAAACTACAAGAGCTAAGAATGTGAGTCTTTTGGAAGAATTTTGGTTTCATATTGCTTAACTTAACTATTGTAATACTAGAATGGAGTTTGGTATTTAACTATGGTGGGTAGCAGTAACATGAATTTTCATGATGAAATATACTAGTTCTTGAATAAACATGAATCTAGAATTTAAAAAAAAGAAAAGGAAAAGCTATTAAGAGTTAGTTTTGATAGCATTATGGTAGTTTAACAGATGATATTTTGAGTAACACTCAAACACGGGTAATCCGAACTGTGATTCGCTATCGCTTAAAGTTACTGAATTTTGCGATTAGCAGGAAGTAACATAAAATTATATTAATTTATAGATTTCTCACGAATTGAGAACTTGGATCGATAAGAAGTCATACAAATTGCTTGAGGTGTTTGGTATTGCGACACGGGTACGTTGAGTAGTAATCTTACCGCAATTTGTGTTTTCATAACTTGCATGATTTACACATGATTTTTAATATAAATATGTTACCGATTATTTTGAGTTGCATGTAGGACAAGTCTTTTAATCGATATGATACCGAAATAGTTATTTGAGATGAATGTCGTGGCTTTAAATATTTTCATTGTCACTAGATCTGTTTTACTGTTATCGAAGAAAATTATATGATTTAATAAGAACCGAAATGCCATATATTATTTTAAAATATTTTCTACGAGTATATATACAAATTACAGAGACAGGTATAAATGGGAGTAGACATTGAAGGATCCTGTAGCTGACGGCGGGTTCATTAGACCTGGTGCACCTTGTAATTATCGATTACCGTTATAGCCCTCGCTAGTGGGAAGGTAGAACTAGCATACCGTTACCGATTTCCCTCGAGTAGGGATTACCGTTATATTTGACTTCTTGCGAAGAGATCCACAGTTATACAAATTACATGATCCTTTCTTTGAAACCTCCCAAACATAAGGTTTGATATGACATTGTTTATAGAGGTTATTACTGAATTATTATTTTGTTCCTGCTCACATGAAAACAAACAAGATTGATTGTTGTTACTAAATCTGCAAAAGGGCATTTATTTCATGATATTTTATGATACTATACAAGCATATTTTCTAACTTGTACCTATTAAAAACGGTTGTGGTTAAGCGTTATTACTCACTGAGCTAGCGACTCACTCCCCGCTATTCTTTTTTTACAGAAACAACAGTTGATGCGAGTAAGGATTTCACTAATTAGAGTATACGAGTTAATAGTTCCTGGTGATCCCCGCACTTGTTCGGCGGGGGCGAAGAGTTTATTTATTTGTTATGGTCTTTTCTTTTGAACTCTTAGAGTCGCTCCATAGTAATTTTTATTAGTCTTATGGGGTATTCATTTGATATATTGGGTTAGTTATTAGTATTGCATTTTCTTTAGATTGAGTTTAATATTATTATGTTGTTAAGGTTTGTAATGTTGGTGAAAACTCTTTTTGGCTAGTTGATTAAGATTATTGACTGATTTAGGTAAATGTTGGTTGGTTGTTATTTGTTTATGAGATAGGAATTTTTTTTTGGTATAGTCCTAAAACAGGGGAAATTCTATCATATTTTCTGTAAAATACCGATGAGCCTTACTTGGGGGCACTTTCTCCTAAGCGCCGGTCATGATTCTAAATTAGGTCGTGACAGTCACTCAATATCAGGCTCTCGGCCTCACTCAATCATTACTCTCCAGTCTCACACACATTGACTCAAAGTGTATGATACTAGCCCAAATAATGATATGATGTGTCAAATAACAATAATCGAGACTGAGTCATGATATAATATGCATGAACATGACTGAGTATAGAATATCAATGAAGCTAATGATATGACAGGAAGAAATGACCTCTCAGGTCTCAACAATATTAGCGTGAAGCCTTCACCTGATAATTAGCATGATTTCCAGCTCACTAACATAATCACATAATTAAAACACAAATATTAAGAACAAAGAGTCACTAAGCGGTGCGATGGAATAACCCAAGCCGCAATTCTCATGGTGCACGCCCGTCACTTGGCATTTGCGTCACCTCAATAGTTACCATTGAACACATAGTTTGGGGTTTCGAACCCTCAGAATCAAGTTGGAAGCATTAATTACCTCAATCCAAGCCAAACTCTAGCCAGCGATATCCTTGCCTCTCGATTCGGCCTCCAAATGCTCCGTCTCTGATCAAAATCAGAACCATAACATCAATATATTCTAAGAGAACAAAGCCCACGCGAAAATAATCAAATTACATCAAAAATTTCAAAATTGGTCAAACCCAACCCTCAGGCCCATGCTTCAGGACCCAATAAAAATCACATCAATAGAATCCTTATCCTCCCACGAGTCTATACATACCAAATTCATCACAATCCGACATCAAGGGTCCCTCAAATCTTCAAACCAAACTCTCTAATTCTCTTCCATTTTCCCCCCAATTTTACACCCCAAGTTTCCAATTTAGATGATGAAAATAAAGACACAATCATGAAATTTAACCAAATATAAGTGAAAATCAGTTACCTCAACCACTCCTCTGAAGTTCCTTTAAAATCGCCAAATTTCGTGGCCTCTAGCCCAAAATATGATAAGTGGTTCAAACCCTCGATTTTAATATGTAACACTGCTGCCTAGATTTAACCCTTCGCGAATACGGTCTCCCTTGTGTTCGCAAAGCACAAATTCCTCTAACCTAAAATTCCTTCTGCGCGAACACAATGATCCACTCACAAGCGCGAACCTTTACCAGCTCAACCATCGCGAAAAATCTCCTCGCGAACGCGATGAATACTCATATCCACCTTCGCATCCACACATTTGGGAACGCAAAGAACAAAACTTACCATCTCAGAAAACACTCTTAGCGAACGTGAGGCCCTACCACGAACGCGATGAACAACCCTTCTGCAATAGAAAACCAGCAAAAATCTTCTAACACCCAAATCAAGAATTGGTCCGTTAACCACCCGAAATTCACCCGAGACCCTCGGGCCCTCAACCAAATATGTCAACACATCTCATAACATCTTTAAACTTGTTCCAACTTCGGAAAGCTTACAACAACATTAAAACATCAAATTACCCTCGGATTCAAGCCAAGGATTCCAAAACTTTCGAATTTCGAATTTGATCGAAAAGTCTATCAAACTTCGTCCGAATGACCTTAAATTTTGCACACACATCCCAAGTGACACAACCGTCCTACTTAAATTTCCGAAATTACATTCCAACCTCGATATCAAAATTTCCACTACCAACCAGAAAGTGCTAAATTTTTAATTTCGCCAATTCAAGCCTAAATATATCAAGGACCTCCAAATTACATTCCGAACATGCTCCTAAGTCTCAAATCACCTTACGAAGCTATCTGAATCATAAAAAACAAATTTCTGAGATTGTTTACTCACAAGTTAATTTTCAATTGACTTTTCCAACAAGGCCAACTTAAGAGACTAAGTGCCTCATTCCTCTTCAAAATATCTCCAAACCCAAACCAACCAACCCGATATCATATAATACAGCTAAAATAGATGTGAAGAAGCAAAAATGGGAGAAACAAGGCTGGAATTCATAGAACGGCCGGCCGGATCATTACAGTAGGGGTCAGTGGGTACTTGTGTTCCAAGGGACTCTACCTGGATTATCTCCCCTGCATACTGAGTTGATGGGAACAAAATCAAGCATACGCGTTGCCAAGGAACAAGGTTACACTAATAAAGAAGTGGAATCCGACTCAACGGATGTCATTACCTGCTTAGAAAATGGAAACACAATCTTTAACAATATTATTCATGATTACGGGTTATTAATGACACTGGTGAAGGCTCAAACAATCCAGCACAACTTCAGGGAAGCCAACAATCCAGCACACAAGCTGGCTAGGAGCGTATTCATGACAATATTAGCAGGGATCTCAATATTATGTACGATGCATTCCTTTTGTAACCGCTGCATTATCTTCAGACTATGAAGATGCTATCTACCTAGTTAAAAATATTTGCAAACGCGTCTGCACTAAGCTTTCATCCTTTGAAAATCAAAATATCCTACGAGATATTATAAATTCATATAATAGCCAAGTGGGAAATGTCCTATTGGACACAGTTAATGTTGTACTCTCTATTTTGTTATATATATATATATATATATATATATATATATATATATATATATATATATATATATATATATATATATATATATATATAAAGATTTCAAAGAGCATGTGTTATCTAGTTAGTATATTTCCTATAGTAGATCTAATTTTTACCATTGGCCCCCATGCTCCAAAAGGGCTAAATAGTGCACTTGATAAGATGCTAGCTTCTTTATCCGGGAGAATAGTGATCTATTATCACTTAATACTTTTTTTCCTTTCTTTTTCTTCTTCCTTTAGTTTTGAACCCAAGCCTCAAGCCCCATTATCAGTCCTTCCTAAGCTCATTAACAATACTTTTATTCTCCCTAATCCCATTTTGTACTGACGCCCCAATTTTGGTTGTCTCTCACTCTCATGCTCTTGAACCCTTATTCTCAATAAGATTTTGCTCTCAGGTGTTTAACCAAAAAATAGGAATTTCGGTAAAAGCTTATTTTTAGAAGAACTCGGGTTACTGATAATAAAATATAAAATAAATAAGAGAAAATTGACTTTGACAATACCGAAATAAGTAAAGGAAAGCAGAGTAAATCGTTGTATTTCAATAATATTCTATGTCCTTTAAAATATTGTTTCTCTCCTTTTATAGCTATTTCTAAGTAAAACGTTTCTTTCCTCTCATAACAGGGCCATTATGAGAAATTAATGACATTTAATGAAACGTTATAATTGGTAATCATAATTGTTTCGTGAAGGTTCTATAATAATTTCCATCATTGATGCTCATTAATTTTGGATAATATGTATCTATACTTTTTGCTATCTAGGTTCATTCTTTCATTGTCTCTTCAAATCACCAAGAGGTCTGTGTAACCGTTCCTTTCTATTTTTGTAAATCGTTGCCCGTGTCTGTTAAGGTTCGTGCCTCTTCGACTATTTTTTTGCCAGCTGCCTTTCAGTTATGGATTCATGTTTCTTGAGGTGTCAGCACTTATTTAATTCAAAATGCTAACTTAATTTTTTTCAATACAGATAGTCCCATCGTATAGATGAAGATCCCAAACTGCGTAATCTACCCCTTCTTCTGCGTCTAGTAGGAGTAAGGGGAAGTTCATCGACAATAGGTACTCTTCGGGGATTAGGGTTCGAAGAAGACATAGTTGTACGAGGAAGAATACAAGAATGAATATTCAAAGATGGAAAACGTTTGTGGAAAAGTAAAGACAAAGGTTATATTTATAGCCATAAGCAACCGTCAAACAAAAAAGGTAATGGTGGGAATGTCATAGTGAGAAGTGTCACTTCGTGATTGATGCAAGTCGGAAAAAGCCTCAAAAGGCACTGAAGGGTTGCAGAACCAATCAATAGCCTCCACGTGTCACGAGCATTATATGGAAGTGACATGCGGAGCGTCAGTTTTGGAGAAGTTATTATGATACGAAGAATGACAGCAAAAATTCCCGCTTTTATGAGGTTCACTTCCCAAATATTCGATTGATGAATAAATTGCAAGTGGAGGGACTATCTGCATTGGGAAAATCAAGTTAACATTTAAAAGTAAATAAGTGCTGACACAACTAGACATGTGGATCAATAACAGAAAGGCAGCTGGAAAAATAATAATCGAAGAGGCACGAACCTTAACACACATTGGCAAAGACTCAAGAAAAAGAAAGAAATGGTTACTCGAATCTCTTGGTGATTTGAACAGATATTGGAAAATGAACCTAGATAGTAAAAATATAGATACGTATTATCCATAATTAGTGAGCATCAATAATGGAAACCATTATAAAATCTTCACGAAACAGTTACGATTACCAATTATAATGTTACATTAAATGTCATTAATTGCTCATAATGGCCCTGTTATGAGAGGAAATAAACGTATTACTTAGAAATAGCTATAAAAGGAAAGAAACAATTCCTAAAGTACAAAATCCTACTACTGTCAGTGATTACAGACCAATTGCTTGTTGCACAACTCTTTATAAATTAATTACCAAAGTTCTCACAGCAAGAATCAAAACAGTCATAGGAGGGTTGATTGACAATTCACAATCAGCTTTTATTGAGGGCAGGAGCATAACAGACAACATTATCTTTACCCAGGAATTACTCAAAGGGTACAGCAAGAAAGGTGTGTTCCCTAGGTGTGTATTGAAAGTTGACCTGAGGAAGACTTATGACACAGTGGAATGGTGCTTTATTGATAGACAGATGCTGGATATGGGTTTCTCGTACAAGTTTATAAACTGGATAATGGAATGCATCTCTTCAGTCACATATTCATTAAGTCTCAATGGAGGGCTGACAAAACCTTTTAAAGTAAAAAGAGGTATACGACAAGGCGACCCAATGTCACCATACGTCTTTGTAATTATCATGGAATATTTGCACAGGGAACTCAAGATTATGATAGGAAGAAAGGAATTCAACTTTCATCCTAGATGCAAGAAGCTAGGAGTGTCACATATCTGTTTCGCGGATGATTTACTACTATTCTGTAAGGCTGATACCTAATCAGTTAGACTTATAAAACAGACGCTCCAAAACTTTGCGGGAACCTCAGGATTGCAGGCAAATGCAGACAAAAGTGCAGTCTACATAGCAGGGGTATCAAACTGGACAAAGGAGGAAATCTTGAACGAATTGAACTTCCCTGAAGGGACTCTTCCATTTAAATATCTCGGTGTTCCCATGAACTCCAAAAAATTAATAGTCACGCAGTGTTGGTCAATAGTAGAGAAGATAACACAGAAAATAAACTGCTGGACATCCAGACTTCTATCTTATGCAGGAAGGCTCCAATTCATTAAGACAATATTATTTGGTATGCAATCGTACTGGACTCAAATATTCCTGCTTCCAAAAAAGGTAATGAAGATGATCGAAGCAATATGTAGATCCTTTCTATGGACTGGAGAAGCAAATGTATCCAAAAAGGCGTTAGTCGCATGGGAAACTATATGTCAACCATACAGTGCTGGGGGCCTAAATGTTTTAAACTTACCAATCTGGAACAAGGCAGCGGTAGCTAAGCATCTCTGGGCAGTAACAATGAAGAATGACAGCCTATGGATCAAATGGGTGCATACATACTACATTAAGAATAAACCTGTTCAGGATGTACCGACACCTAAAGCAACAGCATGAGCTGTGAGGAAGATATTTGAAACCAGATCACTGATAACAAGTATGCAGGGTATATAGGGGGACCTAAAATGTTGATTGACCCAGCTATAGAGGGGACAACTGTTCAACATTAACAAGCTATACAGACTCCAGCTCCCTCAAAACCCAAAAGTACAATGGAAAAGCATAGTTCTGCAGCCGAAACTACACCCAAGATTCAAATT
This sequence comes from Nicotiana benthamiana, assembly GCA_034376525.1. Lineage (NCBI taxonomy): Eukaryota > Viridiplantae > Streptophyta > Magnoliopsida > Solanales > Solanaceae > Nicotiana > Nicotiana benthamiana. Next base: position 76,567,605 of record CM067328.1, on the reverse strand, counting down.
TATCGTCTGGCTAGCTTTGCACAGAAGACTGGCAACAGTGGAGAGACTACTGCATTTTGGGATACAGTTGCCACAACAATGTATTTTCTGCAAGCAGGTAGATGAATGTTTTGACCATCTATTTTTTACATGCCCGGTATCGTGGGGATTATGGAATAGATTGCTCATATGGCTGGGATACCAGAGAACCATTTGCGATTGGAATGGATAAATAGAGTGGATCAGCAGCATCGTAAAAAGGAGAAATGGACAGGCTGAAATAACCACTAGTGTGTTTGGAATATTGATATACTGTATCTGGCGAGAAAGGAACAAGATTAGGTTCCAAGGTGGAAACGTAGTTACAAATGATACTAGCAAAGAGATAGCAGTCCACGTGCATACACAAGGAACCTCTCTTGCAAAATGGGTGATTGTTTTGAGAAGACTGGATCTCTATCCCTAGAAAAAGACGTGAAGAATTGTATGTTTCTTAGATTTTAATGTATATATAGTGAATGGAAGTGATTTCATAGTAGAATGAGAGGAAACAGTAGCCAGTCAACGGCTGCTGGACAAATATGTATTATTCTGATTTAGTGATAAAATGAATTTACTATTTAAAAAAAACATTTGTAAGGACACAATATTATTGAAATACAAGATTTACTCTGCTTTCTTTTACTTATTCCGCTATTGTCAAAGTCAATTTTCCCTATTTATTTTATATTTGATTATCAGTAACCCGAGTTCTTCTAAAAATAAGCTTTGAGCGAGTTCCTATTTTTTGGTTAAACATCAGGCCCACACCGGTTTATTTTAGAGAAATTTTCATAAAGCACTATCATTTAGTAATAATTAGCCATTTATAGATATCATTTCTATATTACAGATTATAGATACCTTTTGTGGTTATAAGATGTATTTGATGTATTTAAGATATTTTATTCATGAATACAATAGCAAAAATAGGCGTGAATCAGGGAAGCCCAGCTAATCAGTTGTTGTATTCGAGTGTATTCGACTGTTTATGGAGAAAAACATGGAATTACAGCTGGACAGATTATTATATTCGACTGTATTCATGGTGTGAAATAGGGGATTGCACTCTTTTAAAATGAAAAGTGAATCAATTAACATAATAGACTCCTAATATAACTCAACAAACTCAATTATAACACATAAATTTGTATTTTCAGTTATAAAATAAATTCTCAACCGAAAAATACACCAAAAACATAGAAATCTTCAGGAAATTATATAATACATCTGAATACATATATTATATTAATTAGAAAAATATATGAATACATTCATGGCATATAGAGAGACAGTGAATACAATACGCAGAATACAACGGGATACATTGAAATACAATGAAAAAAAAGATAGTAAATATAATAAAATACATAGAATACAACGAGCTACATTGAATTAACGCATACAATGAAATACATGAAATGTATTAACAGAAAATCAAGTTGCACAGCCTCAAATTCCATCGTCTCTATTCAAGAACAAACCCTAACTTCCGGCGAATCCACCGTCGAGCAAAAATCCTAAATCTCACCAAAAAAGCCCTTCATATTCAATCCAGTGCCCTTCGTATTTTAGGAAACCCAATTGGGAGCCCTTCATAACAGAAAATCAATAAGAAAAAACAGAATAACAGGCTTTTTGATAAATTGGCTGTACTCTCTCAAAGGATAGTGATACCTGTGTCTGATTTTATGGATTACATATGCTGCAATTTTGTAATTTGGTACATCACCATTTTTCAAGCCAATATCCCTTAATGACAAGCTCTTCGTACCAGTCCAGGCAAAAATTTTCATGAATCAAGTGCCCTTCGTGAGAGAAATTTTCACAAAATCCAATAAGGGAGCCCTTCGCAATAGAAAATTAAGTTACTGAAAATAAAATTCTCTAGATTTGATTTGATTTGACATTTATAGGATTCTACTCTTTCAACTTGTAGATATAATTGAAGGTGTATCGAATAGATTCAAATTCATCTGTATAAGAGATTTCTTCGTGTCGGTTTGTGAGTAGCACAAATACGTAAGTTTAAATTCGATAAGAAAAGGAGAATTTTAGCTAATAGAGACGTTAATAAAGAGAAACAATTTGGTCAGACGCTACTGAAGAATATTATAATCCCACGAATTGATTCTCTGGTTTTATCCAGAAAGGAATTAGAATCTGTCAATTTTCAATTTCAGAAATGCATATGGTTGAGTCTACATGCTCCAGTATATCACTATCTTTTTCGGCCCACTGTCAGGGGCGGAGCCAGAGACGCGGGCTTAGCCGGACTCAATAACTTTACAACAAACTTTATATTAATTTTAAGAATTCATTTTAATATGTTCAAATTATTAAGCTAGAGCCTAAAATCCTGAATCCAGAAACTTCAAATTTATTCTGGCTCCGCCTCTGACGACAGTGACAATTATAGTATAGTATAACAAATACATTTTCTGACTTTATAGAGCTGTGGAATCAACCATTAATACTTGCATCAGGGTAAGCTGCCTACATCACACTTCTTGGGTGCAATCCTTCCCCAAACCTGCATGAATAAGGAATGCTCCATGCACCAAGCTGCCTTTAAATATCGACAAGATACAAAATCTTGATATTAATATGAAGAAAGTTCTTTGAAAATTAATAGACAAATGAAACGTTGATGTTTTCAGTTCCAACTTCCAAGCAGCAAATTAATTGCCGTCGAATTATGATAAACACAAAAAGATAGTATAAAAGATATAGAAAGAGAGGTAAGGAAGGAGATGAAGTTCAAATGGCAACAACAATAATTAAGATTTCTCAAAGAAAAAAGGTGATTTGAGTAATTATGTACACAAATTAAAACAAACGAAATGTACAAAAGATGTTTAGAGTAACATGTTTTTTCCTACTCTGTAGCTGCAACATTTTTTGGTTCTTTAGTTTCTGTCCTGTCGTTTGTGCTAACATCCGAGAAGTTAACAGTATGAAAAATCATAATAAGCTTTAGCATCTTATTTGCATTATGCACCATTGCTTCTCATTCGATCAATTTCCCACTGGAATTAGTGCAGTTCCAAGCAGTAGTCCCATCTGTTAAAGCACAAACAAATGCAAAGTCGAAATTTACAAGCCACAAGAAAATATTGAAGGTAATAACGACTCGGTAGTAGCATGGCTAACGCAACTTATGTGAGATATGCTAAGATACTTGGAACTTTTATACAACAGTGAGTCCGTGTGAAAACTTTTATCTGTTCTAATCTTTGGTTATATGTCGTAAACCATCTCACGTAGAAAACACCGAGAAAGTTAAGCCACAATTACTATGAACTTCTTTTCCGAAGTTGCATAACCGATGCAAGTGACAAAGTTAGCACAATAATCTTATAAAAGTTGACTCCTCAACTTTGTTAACATGAAAGCAAGACCTTGTTATATTGACAATTGCCAAAGACTACGGAGTAAATTATATGTTTGAAAATTTGAACTCTTGCAAGGAAAGAGGTATAGCCAAACCTTCAAGACAGTCATTCACAAGCAATTTTAGTGTCAAAGCTGCTAAGGCATATAGCGAGTGCCTGGAATGCTGACAGTGGGTAGCGGTAATCCATCGTAAACACGTCCTTCCCTACTTTGCCAAACTGCAGAATAACCTTCTCGTGTTCCGGTCCAGCCACGCCATTCTCCGGAGAAGCCACCAACTGAAAGTTCTTCACCGAGGCGACAGTTACTCGACCATGAAAGTTCAAACACCAGCACTGGAGCTGCTCATGCCATCTGGGAGCCTTATTTTTCAGAACAAGTGAACTTTCTCTTTGAGTTTCTAAAGGTCCAGATAACGACTTCTCCATGCGATTTGATTTGGATCGAAGAAAGCGAAGTGGAAGTGAGGAATCACTATCACCCATTGGAAAATCAACCTGTGTTGGAGCTACACCTCCAGGTTTAATGGAAGAAGCCGGGATAGCATCCATTACACAATGCATTCTTCTCGGCCCCCTGCTAGTTACATAAGATGAATGACCTATCATTAGCCGTCCAATACTGACCAATGTATTACTGCCAATAATAATATTTTAGTCCATAGTGCGAAAAAGAGCAGTTATTAGAAGTCTCTTCTAACCTTTTGCAAGAAAAGCAAGCCTTACCTGGCTCCAAGTACATTCAACTCGTACGAAATATGAGCAACTTCATAGTTACCAGCGGGCGCTCTAGGATTCATTTGTTTTGAGCCCATAAGCCTAGTGGAACGGCTCTTCACCATTTTGGCTCCAGCATAAGGTAGAATAGCATCATACACAGTGAACTTGGTTCCAAGGAAATTTGATCTAAGCCAAAAGAAAAATGACTCGTTAAACACCATCTAAGCATTATCATTCACCACATCAACACAAAAAGCAAGTCATACCTTAGTTTGCCGATACAAGTTTCACCTCCCTTTGACATTTCATCTGCATCCAATGATATAATGTAGTCAGTGCAGGTCGGCCTCCTGTATTTCCGAGCAGCAAGAAGAAACTTGCCATCATCAGCCAATGCTGCCACAATAAACAGATGAAACAAAATGTCAGGTGCTTCCAAACTTGAAGATGCAATTCTAGCTGAACATAATCATGCTTCCCTCCACACAACCCCTTGCTCGAAAAGATGAACTTCAATGAATTGAAGACCCGTATTCGGAAAGAGCGAATGCTCACCTTGAGTCAAACTGAGGTAAAGATGATATGTTTGTGTTGCCTGGTTTCGCTTTATAAAGCACTGAAGGAGTGCCTCTCGTGGACCAGGCTGCAAAAACAGAGAAATACTTTCAAGAACACACAAAATCAAACTTCATAGTTGATATGTAACTTCTTCTGAGGAACTTTAAAATTTCATTACTTTCTACTTTCATTCGTTGGAGGGATGACCTTGTTTTCCGAAATTACACAATAATTTGACAGTATAATTTTGTATCCAGTATATGGATATAAAAAATCATCATTTTTGCATAACAATAAAACTTGGAAGAAGCAGTTTAGAAAGAAGAAAAAGGTGATTAAGCATATAATTGTCGAGAAGCGAGAAGATACAACCAAAAACATGGAAGATGAACCAAATAGTTGGCTAGCGCCTAACATATAGCATTTCACAAGCTTCCTAATAAGCCAAGCTAATCTTGAATTTCAATATATGCCTTCAGATTAAGCCTTGAAGAAATGAAGTTGTATTACCACTTAAAGAAACAAGAGAACTCCAAATCAAATCAACAAATTACTAACAAATATAACTACCTCAAATCCTAATGCAAATCACAAAGAAAATAAACACATCATTTGTTAATTGAAGTGGGAATTTTTTTTCTTTTACCTGCTTAACTGAAATTGGGAAAGTTAATTTGCCAGAAACTTCAGGGGTCTTTACCAATTCCTTCATTATCTCTCTCCAGCTCCTACAAACTCCAGCACAAGCCACAACAATTTTTCTCAAAGGCCATTTAGATTCCGTATCCTCAATCCTTTTAAGAACTTCTCTTAATAACTCTGAAGGCAAATTAGCCCAATAGCTTTCTATAAACTCTTCATCAATCTCAATCCCTTCTGTTTCCTCTGCCACAGCTACCACTGAGCTGTGGCGACATCTTGATTTTGACCCATAACCCCACTTCATCCCAACCCCAAAACAAATAATTCTCAAACAAGCCTTACAAGATCAACAAAAACAGACCCCTCTCACAAAATTTAAGACTAAAAATGCAAAATCAACAATTCAGAATGTCACTTAAATCTAGATCTGAAACCCAAGATCCACCAAAAACCAAAAAGAACAAAACTTTAATCACCAAACACCTAAAAGATCTAATCTTTACCACTCATTTATGTCTATGCTCAAGACCCATCTTCAAAAATAAAAAAAAAACTGATATATGCATTAACACACAAAATTGGACCCAAGAAAACCCAAGAAACCAGATGGGGTTTGAATGAGACTGAAAAAAATGAGGAATTGCTGAATCTTGAAGTGATGGGAATAAATAATAATGAAAGAAGGTAATTTGGAAGGTGAAAATGAATAATAATGGAGTATATTTATGTGTATAAGAAAAAGAGATGGAGGAGGAAGTAGATGTGTGTAAAGAAGAACATATGGAAACTACTGTATTTTTATTGTTTTCTGGAAAAAAGTACGATAAATATACTGCTAAAGTAGGGGATGTTGTCGAGAGAGTGCTAGTGGATAAATACGTGAATCATTGGCTGAGTGGTCCAACACTTCCTCTCTTTTTTCTGAGTATTTATATCATCTCCAATTTACCCATATTTTTTGTCCTCAAAATAAGATGTCCCATTTTAACGAGAATTTACTCCAATTATTCCTCTATTTTTTTTTTCAATTTTTTTATATTTTCCCCCGTCTTCTATATTATATTATTATCTTTCATTTCAATTTTATTTTTTAATTTTCATTAAGCAAATTCTATCTTTTATTTTTATTAATTTGTAATTTTCATAATTAAAACAATTCCATAAAATTTTAAATAATATAATTTATAAGCAATTATTATATATTAACTAATAATTCAAATAAAAGTAAAATTATTGTGATACAAGATTAATTAAATACATATTACATAACGATAAAATGCATTCGAAATACTAGATAAATATTCAACTTCAACCTCTAGTATTCTCCCATAAATGATCTATTAATGCATTACGAAGTGCAAAATGAGCATCTTTGTCCTTAATTCTTCTGCGTCGAGCTTAAAATTCTTGAAATTGTTGATTTCACTTTTTAATTTTAGCAACATATAATATTTTATATTCGCACCTTTCAATTTTTTTAGCAGCACCTAATATTCTATATCTGCATCATTCATTTTTTGAGATAATTATATATTTTTTGTACAATTAGCTTATAATAAAATTAACTTATAATTTTATATAAAAATAATAAATGCAAGAAAATTAATTTATCAAAATTATACACCAATGTCAATATATAATATTAATATTATAAAAATATTACATAAACATAACTAGGTATATATAAACAGATAAATTAAAAGATTAAATAATAAAATAATAATAATAATTGATGAATAGTAATATGGGGGATATTGTACCCCCCATATTGAGAAAATATTATCCATCCCCATTTGAGGGACAAAGATGGGGGGGGGGGGGGTTGGAGTAAAATTGCCCCAAAAAAATTTCCCTATTATGGGGATGGGGGCAAGGTTGGAGATGCCCTAAGGCCATCTCGAACCTTACCCCCATTTTATGTCCTTAAAATAGGGAAATTCCTATTTTGGGGACAACTTACTCCAACCATTTCCCTAATTTTTTTTATATTCTTCTCTCTCTTTAATATTTTTATTATTATCTTTCATTTCAATTTCATTTTTTTAATTTCCATTAAATAAATTCTACCTTTTTATTTTTATTAATTTACAATTTTCATAATTAAATAATTTATATATTAATTAATAATTCTAATAAAAGTAAATTAATTAAATACATATTACATAACGATAAAATTTATTTAAAATACTAGATAAATATTCCAATTCAACATCTAGTATTCTCCCATAGATGATCTATTAATACATTAAGAATTACAAAATGAGCATCTTTGTCCTTCATTCTAATATGTCTACCTAAAAATTTTTGAAATCATTGATTTTCATCTACTGCAATTTCTGCATTAAGATCGTTTCTCATCCTCGATTATCATGTTGTCATTATTACAATGACCTAGTGGAGTGAAGAAAGCAAAATAAAGAGAAAAATTAACGAAGAATATATGAAGACAATCCAATCAAATACTAATCGGATGGTTGAGGCGGTGAATATGCAACTCAGGCAAAAAAGAGAAGTCATGAATGTTCTAAGGGAAAAAGTATGATTAAAAGAAATGAAAGAAGAAAATAAAATTTTAATGATGAATGTGGATTCTATTGTCGATCCGACTCGTCGTGAATTTATGCAACAAGAACAACAACGAATAATGTATAAAAGAAGTCAAGAATATTCACAGTCCCTACTAAGTTATTATGCTATTTACAATAGTTTCTATTTTTATGTATTTCTATTTAATGTATTTTAAATTTTAATGTATTTTTAATATTTACTCTTCAATTTTAGAGTCAAATAATATTTTATATTTGCACCTTTCAATATTAACAACATATAATATTTTATATTTGCACCATTTATTTTTTTGAGATAATTACATATTTTTTGTAGAATTAACTTATAATAAAATTAACTTATAGTTTAACATAAAAAGAATAAATGCACGAAAATTAGTTTATCAAAATTATTCACCAAAGTTAAGATATAATATTAATATTATAAAGATATTACATAAACATAATTAGTATATATAAAGAGTTAAAATAAAAGATTAAATAATTATAATAATACTAAAATATGGATGAATAGTAATGGGGGAGATGATTAGTGTACCCCCATATATGAGGGAACACTATTCATTCCTCATTACTAATACAAATATGGAAAAGGATTGGAGCAAAATACCCTCATTTTTTTCCTATTATGAACGATAGGGGCAAGGTTGGAGTTGCCCTTAGTAGGAAAAAGATAATAAAAGGCTTTTGATAGGTTCATAAAATGGCTTTTTAACTTCCAAGCAAGGCATTTTGTGTTAAAAGCGAAGCGGAATATAAAGTTGTCCCATTTCAGGAATAAAATTGACTGTTTTAACCAGTGTTTTTAAAGGCATTCATGTAGCGAGTCCTGGGGCAAGGCATACTAAAAATGCCTGGGGCGACGGTGGGAGGCGAAAGTCCCGTAAGGCGTACGCTCAGAAGTTCGAGGCATACGTCCGGGCAAGTATTTTGGTTGAGGCGTAAGCCCAAGAGACATCTTTTTAAAAAGGAATTAAAAACATTAAATTAAAAGTAAACTTTTTATTATTGCTAAAAACTCTAAATTAGAAGTCTTTTCTCATTCTTTCCGCTAGTCTACCTCTACCAAGAGCAACGATTTATCGCTTTTTGTAACAGAAACCTTTATTCTTCTCCGTAAGTCAAATTCAACATGTTTGTTCCTTCCTCCATGTAAATTTTTTATTATTTTGAACTTTTTACTTTTCTCTCTTTTTATATTTCATTGTTAGTTTGTAAATATGCATGTAATTAATTTTTAAAATTTAGTTCTTCTCTTGCTCTCGTTCAAATATATATGTATGCGTGCTTTTATATGTATTAATTAAATTTATATATAATTTCACTTATTTATTTGGATTTATAATTTTATTTGATAATATGGGATTTCACTTATATATAATTATTTGGGATTTATATGTAATTTCTCACTTATATAATTTCACTTTATAATACGAAATTTATATATGTATTTCACTAATTTATAGTTTTTATGAAAACATTTATGTAATTTTATCTATTTAATAATATTTTTTATAATTACATTATTTTATAAAATATTAAAAATTAAATTAAATACTCATGGGGCTTCCGCCCCATGCCTTGGGGCTTACGCCCCGCTGAGGCACATGCAAAATGCCTCACATTACGCCCATGCCTTTTAAAACACTGGTTTTAACTATTTTAAATAATACTCAATGTCCAAATTACTCAATTATTCATAAGAAATTTATTAACATCTTAATATTACTCCATTCTTCTTTTTCTATATTCCAAATATAGAATAAATTAAAATTTTGAAAATGAAGTATGTGCCATTATTTAATATTTAAAAGTTGGTGATAAGATGTAAACTACATGGAAATTTTCTATTTGTTAGTTACACGAGTTTGCATTTTTCATGTGGTAATTCAAAGATATTAATTATGCAAGTAGTTGGTTCAAATAAAATTCATTTATTGTGAAAAATAATATTTTGGATAACTTTAATTGTTATATCCCAACTACAACAAAAGTCTTTCTGTGATAATGACCCGTAAACGAGGATATGTAATTGGTTTGAATGGGATAATAATGGCGTATAAATACTCAGACTAAATTACCAACTTCTTTTTGTTAATAAACAGGAGTTGGTTCCTTGAAAATAACACGTTACCTTATCTCATACAAATAAAATTTCAACCAACTATTAGTGTTCTAATTATTTTTTTATTTCTTTAATAGTTAAATATTCAAGGTTTAATTCACACTAAGCCCTTCTTGCCCTTTCACTTTCAATGCTTTTTTCAATTGCATCCGAAAATCAGATTGCGATATGTTGTATTTTCTATATAGCTTTTAAGAATAAAATTTTATTTTAAACAATAAGAAATCAATGTTTAAATTCATATAGAAAGTTAGATTGGTTGATTTTATATTCAGTGACATGATAGTGGTATTAAACAGTATTTGTAAAATAATTCTGGAAATATAAATTAATATAAACAGAAATTATGATAAACAGAAATGACATAAACATAAATGATCATAACCAATTCGAGCTCACTAAATTCACAGTATCTCCTTAATGAATTTAATCCCCTTCTAGCACCCAACGCTATGATTATTTCCTCCCATGATAGAACGAATTACACACTGGTGTAGTGGTACTCCAAACGCTACTGTTTCAGCGAACACAAAGATCAGTAGCAAATGACACTTACTTTTTGCTTTGTTTTATGCTAAAAGTATGCAGAAGAAGGAGAAGAAACTCAGTTCGTAGTGAAATTCTGAGTAGAACATTGTTGTATTTATAACCAAAATTTGGGTTGAAATCTTAAGAGGTGCAACTCTTCAGAATGGCTGTTTCTGCAAACTGCCACAACATAAATGACATTACATAAATGACTATTTACTCAACAATAAAGAGGAAAAATTAATGGGTAGTTAATTTTCTGTTACAAAAATAGAAAAATGGATTGGATTTAATATTAATATTCTGTTATTAACAAATATTTAATAAACATATTTCTGTTATTATTTTACTATTGACAAATAAATTTGATCCAAAAAGTTAATGAATCAATCGATCATTTGACCAAATCTAAATCCAAATTCAAATCTGAATCCGAAGCTGAAGCCGAGCCGAGCGGGCGAGCGACGATGACGGCGCAAGACTTGCTTTCTTCTTAACTCTTTAAGAGCTAGAAGAAGAGCAATTTCTTATCAACCCATAAAAATCTCTTCCTCTTATGTCCATATGTCCGGGGGGGGGGGGGGGAGGGGAGGGGACTTGAAATTTCATTCAAAAATTTTATTTTCTTCCATTTCCTATTCACCATCTTTTAAGTATTTAATATATTAGTTTAAATACCTTAAAAACCCAACAATCCCTCAAATGAATAGGAAATAGCTATATCACGGGAGTAAGCATGAAAAACTGTGTGATTCGCAAGTAAGGATTAATTGCATCTGTATAAGTAGGTTTTCCTTTGAACTTTCCGTAGTGAACTTATGGCGGATATACTCGATCAATCGATAGATTTGATATCTTTGAATCATCGAACTTTTGTATACCTAGACAACCACAAGTCAGACAACCAACCCTTAACCCTATTTGGTTCTCATTATTGTGTTCGTTTCAGCCATGAACACCGCCTGGTTTCATAAGTGCGTAGACAACTGGCCTTACAAAGTTCTTCTTGAAGCGGCTAACACATCACACTTACATAGAAGATTCCTAAACATGTCATCCCGTGGATACCCTATTTGATATACCCGGTATCAAATTTAGAAATCATTAAAAATCCTTAATGCTTTATCCTTTGTACTGAACATTGTCTCATCAATAGAATGGACTAAAGGTTTAGTTGACAATGTTGAACCGTCATAAATGACTTTGTTTGATTTCCTTGAACCTAGATCTTGGGATCTCCAGTCTTCTAGGTAGAGTTACCGCCACTATGACTTGTTCTCAGCCACAGTCCCATTCCCTTTAATGACTTATCAACTACCTCTCTAGTTAGGCCTTTTGTACGTGAATCCGACACATTATCACCTGACTTTACATAGTCAATCGTGATAATTCATCTAGAGAGTAATTGTCTAACGGTTTTATATCTTCGTCGTATATGACGAGATTTACCGTTATACATAATTCTCTTAGCTCTTCCAATTGCCGCTTGACTATCACAATGTATGCATATTCGTGCCAACGGTTTGGGCCAAAATGGAATATCTTCCAATAAATTTTGGAGCCATTCAGCTTCTTCACCGACTTTATCCAAGGCTATGAACTCAGCCTCCATTGTTGAACGGGCAATACAAGTTTGTTTGGACGATTTCTAAGATACCGCTCCTCCACAAATAATGAATACATATCCACTTGTGGACTTAGAATCAGATGATCTGGTGATCCAATTCGCATTACAGTATCCCTCAATGACTGCAGGATATTTACTGTAGTGCAAAGCAAAGTCCTCGGTATGTATTAAATACCCCAAAACTCATTTCATGGTCATCCAATGAGATTGACCTGGATTGCTTGTATATCGACTCAATTTACTTATAGCACAAGCTATATCTAGTCGTGTATAATTCATGATGTACATTAAGCATCCAAACATATGATCATAATCCAATTGTGATATGTTTTAGCCTTTGCTCTTTGCTAATGCAAGATTCATGTCAATTGGAGGCTTTGCAACTTTAAAGCCCAAGTGCTTGAATTTTTTAAGTAATGTCTTAATATAATGAGATTGTGACAATGCCAGACCTTGAGAAGTCTTATGGATCTGAATTCCCAGAATTAAATCAGCAACTCCCAAGTCTATCATATCAAACTTGCTAGTTAGCATATGCTTAGTAGCATTTATGTTGGCAATGTCATTACTCATTATGAGCATATCATCCACATATAAGCAAATAATGACTATGTAATTTGGAACATTATTAATGTACACACATTTATCACATTCATTTATCTTAAACACATTTGACAATATTCTTTGGTCAAATTTCGCATGCCATTATTTGGGCGCTTGTTTTAGTCTGTAAAGGGACTTAACAAGTCAACAAACCTTCTTTTCTTTACTTGGAACCACTTTAGGTTGTTCCATGTAAATTTCTTCCTCCAACTCTCCATTTAAGAAGACCGTCTTAACATCCATTTGATTAATTTCAAGACCACAAACTGCAGCTAATGCTACCAACGTCTGTATGGACGTAATTCTTGTAACTGGAGAGTATGTATCAGAATAGTCAAGAACTTCCCGTTGTCTTGTGACAAACTGACCCTTCGTCACGTGAGTTACAACCATGTTTTCCCCGTTTTATGCTTCTTCATGTGTTATTATATGTGTTTGGTGAGTTTGAAGTGTTTCGGATTGAATTTGGATAGAAATGAGACAAATAGTCTATTCCAGGAAATTTTAAGTTGGAAAAGTCAATCGGACATTGACTTGTGAGTTAGAGGGCTCAGAATGGATTTCCGATGGTTCGACTAGTTTCGGGGGATGATTTATGACTTAGGATTGACAATGAAAGTGAATTTGGAGGTCTGGAGTCAAAGTTAGCCTATTTTGGGGAAGTTAGAATTTCGGGGAAATCCGGTTGGTATGCGAGAATTTTGAGCCGAGGGTTGGAATGGAATTTTGAGAGTTGCAGTAGCTTTGTTAGGTAAGTTTGGATATGTGTGCAAATTTTCAGGTCATTCGGACTTCGTTTGGTAGGGTTCGGCATCGAATGCGAATTTGGAAAAGTTGTAGTTTGACTTAGGCTTGAATTTGAGGAATTTGGTATTTTTAATGTTAATGTTGGTGTTTTTATGGCCCGAGAAAGTTTGAATAAGGTAGTTGGTCATGTTGGTGCTTTTGGTTGAGGTCCCGGGGGTATTAGGGTGATTTCGGAGAGTAAACAGGGCTATTTTTTGGACTTGGAAGAATGCTGGTACACTGCTGTTGGTGTTGCAGAGAAATACTCTTCTCGTTCGCATGGGTGAGTAGCGAACGCGTAGAGAAAATTTGGTCTTCGCATTCGCATAGCTGGGCCGCGTTCGCGTAGAAGGATTTGGAGGGCCAGTATATTTTGCACTTCGCGTTCGCAAAGAGGTGACGCGTTCGCGAAGGGGAAGCTTGAGGGCTCTGGGTTTGTGCATCGCGTTCGCGATTGGATGTCGCGTTCACATAGAAGAAGTAGGCAGTTGGCCTTCGCGTTCGTGGGTGGGCTCCGCGTTCGCGAAGAAGAGGGCGTTAGCTGCGGGGAGAGTTTTTATGTGACATTTCATCCGCGAGCAAGGCCTTATTTCCTCCATTGTTGAACATCTTGGAGAGATTTTGGAGAAAATTGAAGAGGGATTTGAAGATGACTGATTAGAGGTAAGTTTTATGGACTCAAAACATCTTTTGAACATGAATTTAGCCCTTAAATTTATGGAATCAAATCAAAAAGGGGATGAATAAGGTCTTGGAATTTAGAATGTAAAGGGGATTTGAAGGAGCAAATTGGACTCCGATTTTGATGAATTTTATATGTACAGACTCGTGGCGAGATGAGGATTCTGAAAATGGAAATTTCGTAATTTTTTGAGAAGTGGACTCGAGACTTGGGTTTTGCCAACTTCGTATTTTTGGGTGTATTTCGAGTTATTTCGATTGGGTTATGTTCCATTAGCCTATTGTGACGTATTCCTATTGGTTTTTATCAGATTTGGCATCCTCAGAGGTTGATTCTCGAGGAAAAGGCATCGTGAGCTTGAGATTTTGTCTGTTCGAGGTGAGTAATACTTGGGAATGATATCCTGAGGGTTTGAAACCCCATATTTGCACATCTTAGTACTGTATTATGGTGACTTGCACGCTGGACCTGAGTGTGGGGTAGAGCACTGTTGGGATTGAGACTTGGTCCGTCCCGGTTGTTGGTTTTTACGGCTAAATTGTAAATGTTTTGTTGTTATAATTATGACTTGGTCTCATTGCCATACTTGGGGCTTATTGCCGATTATTTGAACCCTTGTTGAACTATCATCACTGTTTTTCCTCACTATTTGAAAGATTATTTGAACTCAGTCCATGCGATTTATATTGTTTCATGAACTCAGCTATATTTTTCTCTAACTTGGATATTTAACTGATATTTGAACTATTATTTGGGCGGAGTATTATCATTTTACGGATGCCCTATGGGCTTTTGACTATTTTGGACTGATTGAGGTTGAGGGCCATATGTGAGGGCATGAAGATATAGTAAGGAGGCTTTCAGGCCTCGAGTGTTGTGTGAGCATGTGTATATACATGCATGGATCAGACTACATGCCGCAGTAGCATATTGCATGGATCGGACTGCACACTGCAGTAGCATATTGCATGGATCGGTCTGCACGCCGTAGTAGCATATTGCATGGATCGGGCTGCACGCCGCAATATTGTATATATTATATTGGGTC
Source organism: Nicotiana benthamiana (assembly GCA_034376525.1). Classification (NCBI taxonomy): domain Eukaryota; kingdom Viridiplantae; phylum Streptophyta; class Magnoliopsida; order Solanales; family Solanaceae; genus Nicotiana; species Nicotiana benthamiana. The sequence goes on along the minus strand of CM067328.1, from coordinate 76,552,306 downwards.
GGGCTGCACACCGCAACATTATACATATTGGATCGGGCTGCACGCCGCATCATTTTTGAGCTTGGGCTGAAGGAGCCCTTCCGGAGTCTGTACACACCCCCTGTGAGCGCATGGTACCCATGGATCGGGCTATGCGCCGTAGCGGTCATGTGCTTTGCAATGTATTCACGCATTTACTCATGTTTGTACTACGTGGAATGACATTTAGCACTCATATATCATTGGTATACATACTGTTACTTGCCTTGTTGACCAGATACCCTGTGTTATATGTTAAGGAGTGCTGAGCCTGAGAGGCTGATGTTATATGTTGTGAGTCGGGAGTGAGCCCGCGGGGCTGATACTGTACTGAGAGGTTGATGCTGAGCCCGAGGGGCAGGTTTCTGATTATTTCCTACATGTTGAAATTACCTTTGCAATTGTTGAAAAAATATATTTTCAAATGAGATTCTTGAACTGAACTTGGATTTTCTAAAGGGATTTTCACCGTACTTCGGTTTTCTCAAAAAGGGGTTGTTCTATCTTTTATAGCAATTTGGTGTGCTCATACGTGTTTTCTTATCTCTCAGATATTATTCTCTCTTATTACCACTGAGTTGGAAGACTCACTTTACTCCGTGCATCTTGTGTGCAGTTGCAGGTATTGATCACCCGGTAGCGGGTTATTAGTAGGATCGAAGGCCAGATTTTGGTAGTTGAGCAAGGTGACCGCCAGCGTTCACGGCACCGTATTCCGACCTTGAGTTCCAGTTTTACCTCGTATATATATTTTGTTGGCCTAATAGTAGTGTCCCTACTCATTAGATGCTCGTGACTTGTGACACCCTAGTCGGGTTGTAATGAAATGAAATGTTAGAGTTAAATGCCATTAAGTAATATTCCTATTCATTTATGTTTAATACCTGCCTAAAGAGTATTTAGGGTGAAATCCGGTTGGTATGCGAGAATTTGATCCGACGTTTGGAATGGAATTCCGAGAGTTGCAATAGCTTTGTTAGGTGAATTTGGATATGTGTGCAAAGGACTTCGTCTGGTTGGGTTCGGCAGTGAATGCGAATTTGGAAAAGTTCTAGTTTGGCTTAGGCTTGAATTTGAGGAATTTTGTGATTTTTTATGTTAATGTTGGTGTTTTTGTGGACCGAGAAAGTTTGAATAACGTAATTGGTCATGTTGGTGCTTTTGGTTGAGGTCCCGAGGGCCTCGGGTTGATTTCGGAGAGTAAACCGGGCTATTTTTTGGACTTGGAAGAATTTTGGTGCGCAGCTATTGGTGTTGCAGATAAATACTCTTCACGTTCGCATGGGTGAGTCGCGAACGCGTAGAGGAAATTTGGGAGGCTTGGAACTTTGTCTTCACGTTCGCATAGCTGGGTTGCGTTCGCATAGCTGGGTCGCGTTCGCGTAGAAGGATTTGGAGGCCCGGTATATTTTGCACTTCGCGTTCGCAAAGAGGTGACGCATTCGCGAAGGGGAAGCTTGAGGTCCCTGGGTTTGTGCATCGTGTTCGCGACTGGATGTCGCGTTCGTGTAGAAGAAGGAGGCAGTTGGCTTCGCGTTCACGGGTGGGCTCCGCGTTCGCGAAGAAGTAGGCGTCAGCTGGGCAGAGAGTTTTTAAGTGACATTTCATCCGCGAGCAAGGTCTTATTTCCTCCATTATTGGACATCTTGGAGAGATTTTGGAGAAAATTGAAGAGGGCTTCGAAGAGGACTGATTAGAGGTAAGTTTTATGGACTCAAAACCTCTTTTACACATGAATTTAGCCCTTAAATTTCTGGAATAAAATCAAAAAGTGGATGAACAAGGGATTGGGATTTTGAATGTAAATTGGGGATTTGAAGGAGAATTTGGACTCCGATTTTGATGATTTTTATATGTACGGACTCGTGGCAAGATGAGGATTCTGAAAATGGAAATTTTGTAATTTTTCGAGAAGTGGGACCAGGGCTCGGGTTTTGCCAACTTCGTATTTTTGGGTGTATTTCGAGTTATTTCGATTTGGTTGTTTTCTATTAGCCTATTGTGACGTATTCCTACTGGTTTTTATCAGATTTGGCATACGCGGAGGTTGATTCTCGAGGCAAAGGTATCGCGAGTTTGAGATTTCACCGGTTCGAGGTGAGTAATACTTGGGAATGATATTCTGAGGGTTTGAAACCACGGATTCGCACATCTTAGTGTTGTATTGTGGTGACTTGCACGCTGGACATGAGCGTGGTGTAGAGCACCGTTGGGATTGAGACTTGGTCCGTCCCAGTCGTTGGTTTTTACCACTAAATTGTAAATGCTGTGTTGTTATCATTATGACTTGGTCTCATTGCCATACTTGGGGCTTATTGTCGATTATTTGAACCCTTGTTGAACTATCATCGCTGTTTTTCCTCACTATTTGAAAGATTATTTGAACTCAGTCCATGCGATTTATACTGTTTCATGAACTTAGCTATAGTTTTCTCAAACTCTGAGATTAACTAATATTTGAACTATTGTTTGGGCTGAGTATTATCGTTTTACGGATGCCCGATGGGCTTTTGACTATTTTGGACTGATTGAGGCTGAGGGCCATATGTGAGGGCATGAAGATGTTGTAAGGAGACTTTCAGGCCTCAAGTGTTGTGTGACCATGTGTATATACATGCGTGGATCTGGGTGCACACTGCAGTAACGTATTGCACGGATCGGACTGCACGCTGCAGTAGCATATTGCATTGGATTGGACTGCACGCCACAGTAGCATATTGAATGGATCGGGTTGCACGCCAGAGTAGCATACTGCATGGATCGGGCTGCACACCGCAACATTATATATATTATATTAGATCGGGCTATACGCTGCAGCATTATACATATTGGATCGGGCTGCATGCCGCATCATTTTTGTGCTTGGGCTGAAGGAGCCCCTCCGGAGTATGTAAACACCCCCAGTGAGCGCAAGGTACCCATGGATCCGGCTACACGCCGTAGCGGTCATGTGCATTGCATTGCATTCACGCATTTACACCTGTTTGTACTACGTGGCACGACGTTTAGCACTCATATATCATTTTCATACATACTGTCACTTGCCTTGTTGACCAGATACCCTGGTGTTATATGTTAAGGAGTGCTGAGCCCGAGAGGCTGATGTTATATGTTGTGAGTCGGGAGTGAGGCCGCAGTGCTGATACTGTACTGAGAGGTTGATGATGAGCCCGAGGGGCATGTTTTTGATTATTTCCTACATGTTGAAATTTCCTTTGCAATTGTTGAAAAAGCATATTTTCAAAAGAGATTCTTGAACTGAACTTGGGATTTTCTAAAGGGATTTTCACCGTACTTCGGTTTTCTCAAAAAGTGGTTGTTCTATCTTTCATAGCAGTTTCGTGTGCTCATATGTGTTTTCTTATCATTCTGATATTATTCTCTCTTATTACTACTGAGTGGAACTACTCACTTTACTCCCTGCACCTTGCGTGCAGTTCTAGGTATTGATCACCTAGTAGCGAGTTATTAGCAGGATCGAATGCCATATTTTGGTAGTTGAGCAAGGTGATCGCCAGTGTTCGCGGATCGTATTCCGACCTTGAGTTCCAGTTTTACCTTGTATATATATTTTGTTGGCCCAATAGTAGTGTCCCTACTCATTAGATGCTCGTGACTTGTGACACCCCGGTCGGGTTGTAATGAAATGAAATGTCATAGTTCAATGCCATTAAGTAACATTCCTATTCATTTATGTTTAATAGCTGCCTAAAGAGTATTTAGGGTTGTTGGCTGGACTTGTCTTCACGAGAGGCGCCGTCACGATCGGGTATGGAAATTGAGGTTGTGACAAGTTGGTATCAGAGCCTAGGTTACTAGGTCTCACGAGTCATGAGCAGGGTTAGTAGAGTCTCGCAGATCAGTACGGAGATGTCTGTATTTAACCTCGAGAGGCTGCAGAACCTTTAGGAAAACTTCCCATTCTTGAGATTCTTATCGTGCGTACTTTATTCAGCTTGAGATATAATTCTTGAAATTCCTTCCACACGTCTGTATGCGCACGTGAGCGCTCAGTAGTATATGTGCCTTGATGGCTTGTGATTCCTAGATTGATGGGCGAGAGGTAATCTTTTTGAGTTCGGGTTGGGCCAGTCTGGAGGACTTGAGGCCGGATATTTTCTTATGGCTTGAGCACAGAGATGCCAATTGTGTGAGCAAGTGTTTTGAACTTGTATGTTCAGTGTTGTTCTTATTAGATAGAATGGCGGACGGATATCCATATGATGAGTATGTTAGTACTGCGAGGTGTATCTATATAATTTTGGTAGTGATGGAGAAGTCTGATTGTTAATAGATGAGCTATTAGTTGCTTGTTTCCTATTGCAGTCTGTTGTGTAGCCCGAGGCATGGGCGCGTGAAGAATATTTTTGTATCCCCTAGCTGGAAAGTGAGGTGCAATACAGGTGCCGGTATGAGTTCATACTCAGGAAGACTAGATGATTTGTGTATTCATAAAACTTGTAAATGATTTGAGATGGGTTTTTGGGGTATGATTCTTGGTATAATGGTATTATGTATACATGTATGTGCAAATTAGGATTGTGGGATGATTGATGAACATAAATAGGTGAAGATGGGGTTGGGGAATGAAGGAAGTCTTGTAAAGAGATTAATAATTAAGATGCTCATATAGTATTTGATAAAATGCTCAAATGAGCTAGAATAGTGAATATCTTCCTAATTTGGGTTCAATTTTGTTGTGTCTCATAGTAGATTGGAATTGCTTGAATTTTTGAAACGTTGTAGTAACTTAAGGAAAGTTCAAGAAAGATATGTATGTCTAACTTTGATCTATGTAGAGTCACCTTGTTTGGTTACGACTATTTGGTATGTGATACCTATGTGGACTATTTGTGAAATTCTTGTTATTGGTTTGAATTGAGTATTTGTGGTTGAGCCTCAAGATGTAATGGTAAGTAATTGTCAATAAACTAAATGCTTGATTATGAAAGTGTTTTGGTGGTAATAGATGAGAAACAAATAATGGAAGGAATTCATAAATTATGTAATTGGAACAACTGTGGCAGTATCATATTTGGCTTGTTGTGGATAATTATTGTGGTGACTTAAATTGCACATGAGGTGTTGAATATGATGGAAATGGTATTGATGGCTACATAAATTCTTGTATATTGTTGTGGTTTCTCTTTGAGAATTATTATTGTTGTTCTATGTGAATTATTGTTGTTGTGATGTTTGTGAATTGGAAACTGTACGGCGGGGTCGGGTTGCACGCCGCAACACGGAGAAATAAGGTTTGGGTTGTGGTGATAAGGGTGGCCGAGGTAATAAGGGTGGTCAAGGTAATAAGGGTGGAAAAGTGATTGAAATCACTATTGAAATGAAATTATGAAAAAGATTTTGAATTTATTGATGTGAAAATGTTGAAGGGGAAAAAGGAGAGATCGTAAAATTGTTTGGCTTGATTATACATTTCATGTATATTTGATTGTTGATTCTATTTCTGGGAAAGAAATGTGAAATCATTGATGTGATAATATTGAAGAGGAAGAATGAAAGATGGTAAATTTGTTTGGCTTGATTGTTCCTTAAATGTGTGTTCGATTATTGATTCGATTATTGCTTGCTACTTGCTACTTGTGTTTGTTCATACATACCATGACACTTCAAATGTGCTGACTTCCCTTTTGCCTGGGGCGCTACATTCGTGTTATGAATGTAGGTGGATCCATAAAAGATACTCCAGTCCACCGACCGTAGCTCCCCTCAACTTTCCATCAGATGTATTGGTGAGCCCCTTTCCTCTCGGGGCCTTGCGTGGCTCATGCCACTCTTTCAAATAGTATTTTTGATCTTGTTGTGAAAGGTATAGCTGGAACCTTGTTACCAGCAAGTATTGTGTTATCCTTCTGTATCCTTAGAGGGTCCGTAGACAGTAAATGTGGGTTGCGAACTTATGTAAATAAGTATTTTGTATATTGGGCAATGTAAGTTGTAAACCTCATTAAGTGACTATGTATGTTTGTAAAAAGGCATTTTTAATCATCATTGGCAATTTCACATGGTTAATAAGTAATGGAAATGCGGGGGATAACACGTGGGATAAGAAAGGCACCCAGGTCCGCTTGACTGGGGATACCGGTCAAGTGCCGGTCATGTCCCACGAATTTGGGGCGTGACAAACTTGGTATCAGAGCCTATGGTTTCAAAGTGTCCTAGGATGTCTCGGAGCGTGTCTAGTAGAGTCCTTCTTATGTGTGTGTTGTCGACCACATCTATAAGTTGGAAGCTATTTGGACATTTAGGAATTTCACCTTTCTTTGGTATTCCAGATCGTGCGATATGGCTCAAGATAGGGAGCTAATTTTCTCTCTAAGTATTATTCTCAGGATTGGTAGGTTGATACCATGATCCGCGAATTTGGAGCATGTAAGGAGGGATTTATCCCACCATTGAGTCCGAGTTGATTTCCCAAGGACTTCTTAGAAGAATGTGTTGAGCCATGTAGTGATTGGTAGAACTTGTTGTTAAGGAGAGTACCCTTGTTCCCATTAATGTCACTGCACCATCAGATCATGTAGTATATCATCAGTATGTACGGTTAAATCCCCACCTTTTAGAAATCGAGCTTCAATGGTGCTCACGTAGATATTGTAAGTTCAAAATACAATTGATGCAATACTCATTTTGTTATGTTAAGTGAATTATTGTTGTGAAAATATATGTGGGAGGTACTTCGTCATGTGTTTAATATGTTATTCTTGGTAAATGAGGATATGTGAAGAATGTAAACTATGTGCTAAAATGTCTAGACTTCAAGCCAAGTTTAAATGGAGATTTTGATTCCAAATTGTGTGAGAAAACTTGTTATGGTTGATCCTCCGAATTGTTCCTATGTGTTCCAAATGTATTTGATTACTTGTTTCTAGTTGTTGGTAATGAATAAAGATGTTTGGAAGAAAAGTAAGTGACTGTGTAAATGTGGCAAGACTGAGTATTGGATTCTTGCTGTGATTGATACTTTACATGATGATGCTGTGACCCTATAATTGTAAAAGATGCAATCCAATATGATCAATATGCTATTATTAACAACATAAAAAGGGTGAAAGGAATATGAATCATGTATAGGAATGCTAAGACCTTTAATTGAAATTGGAGCTGCATATATTATGTCAAACTACGTGAAATCCTCAATGTACAAAGATATTGAAATTGTATATTGTCATGATTGCAAAAGAATTCATTGTGATTCAAGTTCCATTTTTAATGAAAACTCTTCATGAATTGTTATTGTTGTTGCGAAATGATATTCTGGATGGCCTTAAGCAATGTGATTGAACTATGAACTATTGTTGTCGTGTGAAATATGGGGTGGGTTGATAAAGATGGAATGTGATCATTATCACTATCAAAATGAAAGTTTGTGAAATTATTGATATGATGAATTGATATGCGGAAATGATGTGAAATGCGGGAAAGAAGAGATTGTGTTATGAAATGTGGCCTAGTGCCAATGATGATGTGACAATTGTGGCTCCAAGTGCCGATGAACTTATATATGTGAAAAAGGCATGATTCTTTTATTTGATAATGTGGTGATCATTTAAAGTGTTTGATTTGTACTTATGATTTCCTTATTATTGAGTGAAAGACATAGGTGTATAATTTGATATGTGCCCTATGGAAGGGCTATAAAATGCAGCCTAGAGGTGTGGGAATTATGTGAAAGCTGTGTAATCCCTTTTATTTGGCAATATGGTGATTGTTTAAAGCTTACGATTTCCCTGTCCTTTTAAATGCACAAAATATACTCACTTGCGCCTATACATGTACCATCGTAAGGTTTACCTATGTGATGTCAAGTTTCATGTAAAGCATCCCTGTGTTGCGATCCTTCGTGAGTCACTCTTTTACTCAGTTGTGCATATGGCTTATATGGTTTGAGCACCCAATCTACTCTCTTGTGAGTATCATGATGGAAGCTTCTCAGTGTCAAGTAATATAAGAGCATACCATAACACCTATCATATGAGTGCATATCAATCGAAATGGTCACCGTGTGCATAAAGGTTTCCTGAAAAATTGAGATCCACACATCCCCATCACAGGAAGGTTGTGTGTCACCATAAATTTCTTATCCACTTAGGTTATCCCGTGGAAAGTATCTCACTTGGTTTCAAGTATTGTGGTCGCTCATGATGTGGTCTTGTATCGCAGTCAGAGAGTTAACATAGTAGAAGCATGTCCATCTTGTAACCAATGGTTGTTTTCTCTTACACCTCCGTAACATGTGTTAATTGTGATTTTTAGTTGATGAAAGTGACGGTGCTAGTTCCCAACACTTATTTGATAACCGTGAGAGAACGTGCCCTTCTATGTGTCACTATGACACTTCATTTTTTCAAGCCAGGACTCATGGAGAATTCATCATGAACATCTTCAAACCTTCTATGATTATTTTGCACTGTATCATTGATTTTGGTTGTCTTTTCACCTTCGAATTCTAGAATCATTGACTATGCCATTGGCATGTGCGGGGAATTTTACTACCTTTGGTATCTCACCTACTTGACTGGACAGGAGTGTTATTTTCCTTCTCCCCGAATTATTATTTTAACTATTAGAACTATCTAACCAATTCATGATTTCATCCCATGTCAAGATGTCCTAGCTATGGGTTCCACTCGTGAAAGGTTGAGATTAGATGACTTTTGATTTTTGCACATATCATGAACATGTTGACTTGGAAGACAAATGGTCGTATTTTTAGTTCCCTCATATATCATCAACAGGAAGGTTTAAGCTGTTTGAAGAATGATAATCTCATAAGTGTTCCACTTCTTTTCATTCTCATGGGCTTGTGGCATAGATTCCTTGTGTCAATTAACGTTAAGAGTGAAATTCAACTTCATGTATTTTGAAACCCCGATTGCATTCCAAGAATATTCTCATTCTTGATAAATGGATTCTTCCCTACACTCCAGGAAACGACTGGGTCACGTACTTAAATATTTCACCTTAATGGTTCCTATTGCAATTGTACGAGTTACCCATATGCCTTATTTGTCTAGTAATTGATGTCCTCACAATGATTAACCATGTTAGTATCTTTAGTTGTAACTTTCTGTGTCTCTTAGCATATAACCTCATGAAATGCTCTGCTTAGTGCCTAAATAGATTCCTGAATAATTCCAAGCCTGATCTTGAACTCTGTTGTTCCTTACTGTATTAGATCTATTGGGTATTGAATGTTCAAACATGTCAAAGAAGAAGTATCCCCGTGTGATCGCATATATTCGATAGGTAATTTTATTGTCAGTTTATGATAGCACATTCTAGAGTGATTGTTGAAGGTAATCAATGGTTTGGTGTGAGTCTGAGTGTGGAGATTTAGAGTTTAGAAAGGTGAATGAGTTATTCTCAATACATTCCCCTAAATATGTTAGGTGAGTTGATAATGAAGGTTGCATAAGTATAGTTCACATTAGACCGTGCTATGAGTATGATGTATACCATCGTTGTACTACATGTATTCTCTTTAATTCATATGTCTATGTCTAAGAAGGTAGTTGGAGACCTTTTGTATATCATCCCGGTGGAAACTATTGAATGTGAAGTTACTGGACTGTTAGCTTACGTGAGGTATCTACTTATCCTCCTTTTTAGAAAAGTTTGAAGATTGGAATTATTTTTGCAAATGGGTTGTGGTAAGGCTTGTAAGTGGAGGAGGCCACCTTGAAGGCCGAAAGTGTCGTGGAATGAAAATATTTTTTTGCTTGATTGTATAACAATTGGGTTTGATTTGAAAGGTACCTTATAGGTCTTGTGATTTAAAAATATGCAATTTATGTTTAGGTATCATTATGATAATATAGTGCATGTAATTGTGGGATTAGTATTGTTGATATATACTTTGGGGTGCTTTGTCGAGTTGTGGATGTGTTTTAGGGATGGTTTTAGTGGCTCTCTGGCAGGTGGATAGGCCAAGTTACAAAGGAAACTCTGGCGAAATTTTCGGAAATGTAAGGAGTTGGCGAAATTTGGGGCTGTTGATACATTTCATAATGTGAAAAAGCTAAAGTTACATATGGGTGGATAACGAATGAACCTCAATCCTCATTCAAGGACGAATGACCTTGGGGGGGGGGGGGAGGGGTGGGGGGGGGAGAATGTAAGGCCCTGAAATTTTTTTCCAAGTAATTGGAGATTTCGTCGTGCCAAGGTAGACTAATTATTTTATTTTGTGTGTAAATGAGGATCTAGGATATAATGGATATCAACTGGATATGTTAATAAGTGTATAAGTCATATTAGAAGTAGTTTGGGGTCTAAGAAGAGGCCTGAGTGTAAGCCAAGTTGGAAAATTTGAGATTAGACAAAATCTGTGAATAAGTGCGCACATGACCTTACTTTGAACGATTGTATCTCCAGTTATACAAGGCGTTGTGTGAGGGACAACCTATCAAATTAAAGCCCTTTGATTCTAGTTTCCAACATAATAAACCGTTAGTCATTTGGAGGTGTATAGAGAACGTTATGAGCATTTTACTGGAGATCAGTCACCGACGTGCCCAGGCGCGCGCCCGCGGGTTGGACCACGAGGCATACTGCTCGGAACCGCGGGTTTGACCGCGGAGGAATGCTGCGGACTACGGGAAAACCAGTAAAATATCTAAAATATCCCTGATATGTGTAAAAACCGAATGGGTATCATCTTTCCTTCTTTTTTGACATTCAAGATTGAATTTTTGAGGGTTTTCTTCCACTCTCTCAAGACCTTCAACTCCTCCCATATCCAAGGTAAGTTTTTTGGATTATTTTGAATTGATTACTACTCCTAAATACTTCGGCTAACAAGGATTAGTCTTGAAAATCCTTAGATATTTCTTCAAATCCTTGAATTTATTAAGAACACCAAAAGTGGGGATTCTTAAATTCTTACTACAAAAGGTATGTCTATCACCTCTAACTACTCTATGGTGATTATTCATGTAAGATACATACATTAGAACTCATGGGGATATGATTTAAAGCCATAGGTGCCTAACCTAGGTTGTGTTGGTATTGTAGATATTATGAGATGGATTTTTGGGGTATGAATCTTGGTATAATGGTATTATTTAGACATGTATGTGCAAATTAGGATTGTGGGATGATTGATGAACATAAATAGGTAAAGATGGGGTTGGGGAATGAAGGAAGTCGTGTAAAAGAGATTAATAATTAAGATGCTCATATAGTATTTGATAAAATGCTCAAATGAGCTAGAATAGTGAATATCTTCCTAATTTGGGTTCAATTTTGTTGTGTCTCATAATAGATTGGAATTGCTTGAATTTTTGAAACGTTGTAGTAACTTAAGGAAAGCTCAAGACAGGTATGTATGGCTAACTTTGATCTTTGTAGAGTCACCTTGTTTGGTGTACGACTATTTGGTATGTGATACCTATGTGGACTATTTGTGAAATTCTTGTGATTGGTTTGATTTGAGTATTTGTTGTTGAGCCTCAAGATGTAATGATAAGTAAGTATCAATAAACTAAATTCTTGATTGCAAATGTGTTATGTGGCAAGGGATGAGAAACAAATAATGGAAGGAAGTCGTATATTATGCAATTGGAACAACTGTGGTAGTATCATATTTGGCGTGTTGTGGATAATTATTGCGGTGACTTAAATTGCACATGAGTTGTTGAATATGTTGGAAATGGTATTGATGGCTACAAAAATTCTTGTGAATTGTTGTGGTTTCTCTTTGAGAATTATTGTTGTTATTCTGTGTGAATTGTTGTTGTTGTGATGTTTGTGAATTGGAAACTGTACGGCGATGTCGGGTTGCGCACTACAACATGGAGAAATAAGGTTTGGGTTGTGGTGATAAGGGTGGCCGAGGTAATAAGGTTTGTCGAGGTAATAAGGGTGAAAAAGTGATCGAAATCACTATTGAAAAGAAATTATGAAAAAGATTGTGAAATTATTGATGTGAAAATGTTGAAGGGGAAAAAGGAGAGATTGTAAACTTGTTTGGCTTGATTGTACATTTCATGTGTATTTGATTGTTGATTCTATTACTGGAAAAGAAATGTGAAATCATTGATGTGATAATGTTGAAGAGGAAGAATGAAATATGGTAAATTTGTTTGTCTTGATTGTTCCTTAAATATGTATTCGATTATTGATTCGATTATTGTTTGCTACTTCCTATTTGTGTTTGTTCATACATACCAGTAAAATTTAAATGTGCTGACGTCCCTTTTGCCGGGGAACTACATGCATGTTATGAATGTAGATAGATCCATAAAAGATACTCTAGTCTACCGATCATAGCTCCCCTCCACTTTCCTTCAGATGTATTGGTGAGCCCCTTTCCTCTACGGGCCTTGCGTGGCTCATGCCACTCTTTATTTTGAAAATAGTGTTTTGATCTTGTTGTGAAAGGTATAGTCGTAGCCTTGTTTCCGGCAAGTATTGTATCATCCTTCTGTATCCTTAGAGGCTCCGTAGACAATAAATGTGGGTTGCGAACTTATGTAAATATGTACTTTGTATATTGGGCAATGTAAGTTGTAAACCTCATTAAGTGACTATGTATGTTTGTAAAAAGGTGTTTTTAATCATGATTGGCTATTTCGTATGGTTAATAAGTAATGGAAATGCGGGAGGTAACACGTAGGATATGAAAGACACCCAGGTCTGCTTGAATGGGGATACAGGTCGAGTGCCGGTCATGTCCCACGAATTTGGGGCGTGACATGGATAATTTTCTCAATGCCCCTGTAGAGGTGGTAGACTTCGTAGTCTGGGATCTGTTCGGGGTGGTAGTTCTGGTTCCACTGTGCCTTCCTCTAGTTCTGGTATTGTTTCTAGAACTAGAGGTTCCTTCACATAAAAATCCTCTTTTAAAGGCAAAGAACCTTCAGAACCCCTACAAGAACCTTCAGTAGAAGAGATAGTGCCCAATGACCTATCCTTTGATCATGATAAGAATCTCATCGCAAACAAGTTATTGACTTAGATCATGCCGATACTTATTCCACCTTGATTACAGAAGTTTTAATTCCTGTGGTTTATAGTGACTTTCGTTGGAGTAGTGGTTTTCGTATTAAATTCCCAATCCAAACCAAAGAATATCTTCTTATAAGACTGGATTTTCCTTTGTCTACACTTATCACTTTACTTCGGGATTCATACCAGCTATTGGCCATGTGATCCTTAATTTCTGCCATTTTTTCAAGGTTTGCTTAGCACATATTGGCCCACTCGTTTGGAGAGCAGTCGATTGTTTGAGACATTTGTCTATTAAGGCAAGCATCGATTTTACCTGTACCCACCTTATTCATCTTTACTCCCCTAAGCTATTTCGCAATGGTGTATTTACCTTTGCAGTGAGGAGTAAAAGGGTTTTGGTGATCTCTGAAGATGACAAAGATCGTGGATGGTATGCGCGATTTGTTGCGGTACCCCCAGTTGGCTTGGTGGTTAAGGAAAATATTCCCTTTCCTGAAAAGTGGAACCTTGCACGTAAGTCTTTATTCTTTTTTCGTACCACTTTTTCATAGTTTTTACACCTTATCTAATTTTATTCTCCTTTGCTTTTTTGTAGCAACCATGGTAGTTGTGGAACCCATCCCAAAATTTTGTTGTTGGGTATATTTAATATTTAGAGCTGTGCCTATGGAGGCTAGGACCTGGAAGTCTATTTCCAGTTACTATGGTTGGAAGGTGAAAACTCACAGTAAGAATTTTTTTATATGTTCTCGTATGTGAAATTCTTTCTTTACTGTTTTGATCTTCATCCTTCTTTTTGTCAGGATTTCCAATTCGAGGGGTTTCAACTGAAGTTGTTATTGCCACTTGAGCTTCTTCAGGAACTCATCTTTCTTGGATAGAGCTCAAGATACTTTAATGAAGATAAAAACCATTGAAGAGGATTCTTAGGAGGAAGGGGAAGAAGATAGCTTATTAATAGCTAGACGAAAAGCTAAGAGGCGCATTATATCTGAAGATGAAGCTAAGATTTCGCCTTCTCGTATCTCCCCTAACAAGCCCATTCACCTTGTCTCTGATGACTAGACCACCCCTAAGAACACCGATGAGTCCATTCAACGACTTTTATTTGGGGTTTCGAGAGTGGCGAGTTAGATTCAGTTTTAGATGAGCTTCCCCTTTCCTCTTTTTCAACTCTAGTTCCTTCTGTTCTTTCTTTACCTATAAATTCTTCCTTGGCTGCTTCAACTCCTCCTCCTCCTATTTTCATTTCTTCTACCGTTCCTCCTTCCATAGTTCCCCCTTCTATTATTCAACATACAGAAGTGGGTTCTACAAGTAGAAGTAATGCTATGAGGAGCGTGACTGTTGAAGTTCCCGCTAATAGCAACCTTTTGAGGAAATCTAGTCAAGCACATGTTTAGCTCAAGCCTTTGATTGGTGAAGTTGAAAAAGAGAAGACGAACAACCATAACTATATGACCCTGATGAATGACATCGTTCATTCCACTTTGAAGGTATTTCCTTTACTTATTTAAAAGCTTCTTTTTACCTTTATATTCTTACTTTCATGCTTTATTATTTTCAGGCTAACCTCATTAGCACAAAGTTAATGGGTAGAATTTCCATACTAGAGAAAGTGGCTCGTGAGTCTGAGAAAACTATTCTCGAAGCCGAGAGAGTGGCTCATGAAGCTCAGTTAGAAGCATCTAATTGGAAGGAGTAGTTTGAAAATGCTCAAATAGCTATGGAAGATTTGCAGGTAAGCAGAGATAACCTGGAGCAGCAGAAGCATGCACCGACCTTAGAGTTAGCAGTTGCCAAGGCTTCTTCAAGTCAAGCAGAGAAGGACAAAAAGCGCCTTGAGTGTTCTTTCTCGGAACAATTGTTGAAGCCAAGTGAAGAAATTAGAGAACTTCTGGGCAAAAAAGAAGATTACGCAGGAGAGCTGGTGCAAAGCTTGACTCAAGCTCAAGTAGATTTAAGAATCTCTTCTGAAAAGGTACGTGCCTTGGAAAGTTCTCATGCCTCTCTACAAGCCTCTTTTGACTCAACTTTGATTGAAAATGAAGAACTAAAAAGCAAACTTGTTGTCTGGGCAAGAGACTATGAACTACTTGAAGAAAAGTTGGATATGGAGGTAAGTTGGACTTTTATGAACTCCCGTCGTGATGCTTTAACTGAGGGAAGCCAAGAAAACTTTGACTTAGAGTCAAAATTGGCCAAAGTATTGGAGGCTATTGATAAGACTCAACAATCGCTTAACTTCCCTTCTCCTGCAATTGAGGCTCCCGTGGCTGAAAATTCTGCAAATGAAGTAGCCGTGGCTGAAGCTCTCAAATTTTAAAATATTGTGGTTCAAGCTCCCGAGGGTGAAGCTACCAGGACCCAAGCTTCAGAAGCTGAAACTTCCATGACACTTTCTCCCCTCGTCGAACCTATTACTTCGATTCAAGCTGACACCGTACCTGTGGCTGCTTCTTATGACCTTGATATTGTGCCTATGGTAGTTTCTGAAAAATGAAGCGAGCATCGTTACTTCTGATGCCCCAGCCTCTCAGTGACCAGTTTACACCTTTTAACTTGTTTTTTTATTTCTTTTTTTTTGGAAAATGATGGCTAATCCCTTAGTTCGTTTTAAGGGATTTTGGAAAAAGTCTTGTATAAAACAGTTTGGTGACTAAGTTTATACTTAGTCCTCTTAAATATATTGTGAAGTTTTTAGGACTTCTATACATTCTATTCTTGCCTTTTTATACGTAAGGACTTAGAGAATAGTTTTGCATTTTTATCCTTTGAAACGCTTTATGATTAATCTCATGACTTAATAACCTTTATGAAAGAGAGCCCTTTTATATATCAACACTTAATGAAGAAGACGTCTGAACATCATAATGGTGTTATAATACGATGAAAGAAATAGTAACACCCATGTTTTGTTTGAAATAACTTCGACATGTTTTTATTTATGAACCTTGACAAGTTTTTGAATAATACTTTACATATATTTGAATTACATCTATAGCTTTCTCGTAGCTGTTTTTCTTGTAATAGATTTTTACAAAAGAAGAACAATGGAAACTGGGTTTCTCTTTATAACCTGTTTTGATACATAGTCTTTACCCTAACTAATTTGAGGATAAATTAGATCCCTTTAGCTTAGAAACATTAGGAAGGGTTTGAGAAGTGACTCCATTATTCTCATGGGAAATAACACTATGATGAGTGTTTTGATGGGAAAGAACACTATGATGAATGTCACATTTTCATAGCTTTTGTCTTGCCCTTGCTTCTTCGAAGCTTTGATCTTTCCTTTAAATCTTGCTTAATTTTCACACGTATCTATGTATATAATGTAGTCCCCCGAGTGTTTGAGGGTTGAAGTATGAGACCTCGAGCACTTGTTAATTTCTTATACTTGGTCTTTTTCCTGAAAAGGAAAAACATACGGGACTCGGGGGCGCGATTATAGATGAAGACTGCTTAAACCTTTGTGTTTCTATCAGAATAATTGTAACACTAGGCCAGGAATTTTAGTATATTCCATTTTGCCTTACAGGTCGTGACTCATCATTTAGTACGGGTAAGCGTTTTGCCTAGCATCTAAAATCGTTAGTAAAACCTTAATAATTTAAAATAACTTTTAACATGGTGATACCTGACCGTTGGTATTTCCTTAGAAGTAATATCTCTTCAAATGAACAACGTTCCAATGCGAAGGTAGAACTTTCCCATCCATTGTCTCCAACTCGTATACTCATTTTCCTGCAATATCCTGAATTCTATATGGTCCTTCCCATGTTGGACTTAGCTTTCCTTAATTAGAAGCTTTTGTAGTTTGAAAAACATTTTTAAGCACGAAGTCCCCAATCTTGAAGAGTCTGAGGCGTGCTTTTCGGTTGTAATATCGTTCAATGACCTAATTTTGTGCTGCCATTCTTATTAATGCAGCTTCTCTTCTTCCCTCGAGTAAATTAAGGTTAAACCGCATCTCTTCATTATTTGATTCCTCCATTTACTGTATAAATCGTGTGCTTGGTTCTCCTATCTCGACTAGAATCAATGCTTTAGTACCATAAACAATGAAAATGGTATTTCTCCTGTGCTCATTTTTGTAGTGGTACGATAAGCCCACAGAACCCCAGGTAATACCTCAGGCCAATTACCTTTTGATTCATGTAATCGCTTCTTTAAATTATTGATAATGATCTTGTTTGTGGATTTCGCTTGCCCATTACCTACTGGATGGTATGGTGAGGATGTTATCCTTTTGATTTTCCAACTTTGAAAAAACTCTGTGATTTTGGCTCCTATGAATTGTGGTCCTTTATCACACACAATCTCTTTTGGTACTCCAAAATGGCATATTATGTTCCTCCAAATGAAGTCTTTAACTTATTTCTCTTATACATGTTTAAACGCTCCTGCTTCTATCCATTTAGTAAAATAATCAGTGAGTACAAGTAGAAACTTTACCTGACCTTTTACTTGTGGTAATGGACCCACGATATCCATCCCCCATTTTATAAAGGGCCACGCGGCTATAACTGGATGCAATAGCTCCGCTATTCTATGCATATTATTACAGTACCTTTGACATTTGTCGCATTTAGATACAAAATTTTTTGCTTCCTCTTCCATTTTAGGCCAATAATATCTGCCCTAATTAAAGTTCTTACCAACGATCTTCCTCCTGTGTGATTCCCGCAATGTCCTTCATGTATTTCCCTCATTATGTATTCCGTTTGGGAAGGTCCGAGACATCTTGCTAAAGGTCCACGAAACCTTTTTCGATAAAGATTTCCTTGGTTTAAACAGTAACGGGCAGCCTCTTTACGAAGCGCATGTGCTTTCCTTTTATCATCAGGTACGGTACCGTACTGCAAAAAAGTAAAAATTTTGTTTCTCCAATTTCAAGTGACATTATTAAAATTTACCTCATTTTTATCAGGTTCAAGAACGGAATGAAATAAATATATAACTGAAGCATTTGCATCATTTTCTACGTCAGCTGCAGATGCAAGATTGGCAAAAGCATCTGCTTCAACGTTTTCATCTCTTGGTATTGTACAACCTTCCAGTTTTAAAATTGCTTTATCAATTCACGTACTCTTTCTAAGTATTGCTGCATTCTTGCTTCTCTGGCTGTGTAAATCCCTAGCATTTGATTAACCATGCGTTGTGAATCACTTTTGATTATAGTAAGGGTGATGCCGAGTTCTCGTGCCAGTTCCAAACCTGCAATCACAACTTCACACTCTGCTTCATCGTTAGTTATAGAATGACATTTTATAGCTTGTCTAATGGTTTCGCCCGTAGGTGGTACAAGAACGATTCCTAGACCTATTAGGTGGTACAAGAACGATTCCTAAGCCTACGACTTTTATATTAGATGAACCGTCATTAAATAAAATCCAAGTCCCCGGATTTGCACCATTAAAAACTTGTAGCTCTTTTTTCGCTTCTAATTGCATCCCTTAGATAAAATCAGCCACGAAATAAGCTAATACTTGAGATTTTATAGCAGTTCTAGGTTGATAAGTGATTTCGTACTCACTTAATTCAATAGCCTATTTGCTAACCTTCCTGATAATTCATGCTTATATAAAATGTTACGTAATGGGAAAACTGTTATTACAACAATTTGATAACGTTGAAAATAAGGTCTTAATTTTCTAGATTCCATGATTAAAGAAAGTGCTAGTTTCTCCAATTGCGGATACCGTGTCTCTGCATCCAATTAAGATTTACTAATATAGTAGATAGGGGATTGTATACCTTGGTCCTCCCGGGCTAATACAGCATTTACCGCTACTTCTAAGACAACAAGATAAATAAGTAATTTTTCCCCTGCCTTTGACTTCACCAGCAACAGTGGATTTGACAAATATGCTTTCAAATTTCTAAGTGCTTGTTGACAGTCTTCGTTACACTCAAAATGATCGTGCTTTTTAAGTTTTGCAAAGAATTTGAAACACTTTTCTGAAGATTTAGAAATGAATCTTCCCAAGGTGTCACAACCCAATCCCCAAATCCGGTCGTGATGGCGCCTCTCGTGAAGACAAGGACAGCCAGACCGTTCAGTTACACCACTTAAAGCAATTAATCACTTATATAACAGATCGAATCTAAATTTATGACATTAATTAATATGAATACCAATACAGTCGACCGGGGTGTCACAAGTCACGAGCATCTAAAGAGTAGGGACACTACTACTACTGGACCAACAATGTATAAATATACAAGGCAAAACCGGGATACAAGGATGGAGTGTGGTGCCACGCTGGCGGTCACCTTGCTCAACTACCAAAATATGGTCTTCGGTCCTACTAATGACCCGCTATAGGGTGAACAGTATCTGCAACTGCACGTAAGGTGCATGGAGTAAAGTGAATACTTCCAACTCAGTGGTCATAAGAGAGAATATATCTGAGCGATAAGAAAACATGTATGAGCACGCCAAACTGCTATAAAAGACAGAACAACCCCCTTTTCAGAAAACTAAAATACTGTGAGAACCCTTTAGAAAATCCAAGGTTCAGTTCAAAAATCTCTTTGAAAATATGCTTTTTCCACAATTGCAAAGGTAAATAAGTAGGAATTAGTCCGAAAACCTGTCCCTTGGGCTCAATATCAACTCACAATATCCAACATCAACCTCTTGGGCTCAACACTCCTTAACTTATAACACCAGGGTATCTGGTCAACAAGGCAAGTAATAATGTGTATGTCAATGATATATGAGTGCTGAATGTCATGCCACGTAGTACAAACAGAAGTAAATGCATGAATGAAATGCACATGAATACGCTGTGGGATGCAGCCCGAGCCAACCATGCATATGAATTAACGTCGACGACGCTCACTGCGGGGGTTCAGACTCTGGAGGGGCTCCTTCAGCCCAAGCGCAATATCATACACTCTAATAGTTACCACTGTTTCCATTACAATACACGGTGCCAATAGTTACCACCGTTTCCATTTCAATACATGGTGCCAATAGTTACCACCATTTCCATTTCAATACATGGTGCCAATAGTTACCACCGTTTCCATGAAATAATATGCAATCAAGAAAATAGTGAGATAATGATCGTCAGCCCGAGATATCATTTAAGAATCATTTGAGTTTTCAAAACATAGAATTTTGGCTGAGTTTGCAAAAATAGTGTTAAAAACCCTGGACTGAATTCAAATAGTATGCAAATCATGCTAACTCTGATATATCAATCCCTAAACGATTCTACAAGTCGGCGCAAGGCCCCAAACATGGCATCAAGCCCAGATAACATCAGCATAGCGTGCGAAGCATTCACCAATATAGTACAATTCATCCCTCGGATTGAACCGAGTCACAATTTGCCACATATATGACCACGCACTAGCCATAGAGTGCGTGTCTCGCCTCATATAACGTCACAATGTGATATACCAGGGTTTCAAACAATCGTCAATAAGCCCAAAGTATGGAAATGAGCCCAAGTCATAATGGTAACAACAAAATATTTACAATTTAGTGGTTGAAACCAACAAACGGGACAGACCAAGTCACAATCCCAACGGTGCTCTACCCCACACCAGGTCCAGCATGCAAGTCACCACAATACAACACTAGGATATGCAAATCCGGGGTTTCAAACCCTCAGGATATCATGCCCAAGTATTATTCACCTCGAACCAGCGAAATCTCAAGCTTGGGACGCCTTTGCTCCTAATATCGACCTCCACGCGCGTCGAATCTAGCAAAAAACAGAGCGAATATATAACAATAAGTAAATGGGACAATACCCAATCAAAAACAATTGAATTATAGCAAGAACCTCGAAACTAACAAAACTCGAGCTCCGGGCCTGCTTCTCGAAAAATTACGGAACTTATATTTTCAGAATCCTTGTCTCACCACGAGTTCATACATACCAAGAACTCCCAAAATCCGAGCTCAAATGACCTATTAAATCCCAATTTGAAATATCAAAACTCAAGCCCTAGTTTCTTCAAATTCAGAGAATTAATGGATGATTCTTCGACAATATCATGTATTAAGCTCATAAAACTTACCTCAAGTCGAAACCTAGGTGAAATCCTCTTATTCCTTCGTCCAATAGCTCCGAAATCTCTAAACAATGGAGGAAAAGTGACTTAAACTCGCGGAGTAAAATGACTTAAATCAATTCTGCCCTGGTGCCGATTTACCCTATGCGAACGCGGTCCAAGACCCACACGTTCACGATGACCAAATTATGCTGACCCCAAATACCCTTACGCGAACGCGACTACCGACCCGCGAATGCGAAATTCCACAGTCTCCATCTATGCGAACGCACCCCTCTGGTCGCGATCGCGATGAGTACTTACTCATGGCCTCACATCCCCTCTACGCGAACGCGCTACATGCACTAATTTCTTGGCCTCTAGAATTCACTCTACGCGTTCGCATCCACCACCACGCGAACGCGATGCTTTAAGGTTTGCAACATATGACAACAAAAATTTGACCTCTATACAAGCTAAAAATGATCCGTTTGAACCTCCGAAATCACCCCGAGGGCCCCCGGACCTCGATCAAAGACACCAACATAACCCGAAAACCATACGAACTTGTTCCAATCATAAAAACACGTCCTTTAACACAAAAATCATCAAATCTCGAGGGCTTCAAGCTTAAATTTCTTAAAACTTCTGAAGATCATATTCGATCAAAAACCCAACCAAACGACATCCGAATGACCTTAAAATTGTAAACATATCCAAAATCACCTAACGCAGCTACTGTAACTCTCAGAATTCCATTCCGACCCTCAGATCAAAATATAACCTATCAACCGGAATCCGCCAAAAGTCAAACTTTGCCAATTCAAGCCTAATTCTACACCGGACCTCCAAATTCAATTCTAATTTCACTCCCAAGTCATAAATCATCTCCCGAAGCTAACTGAATCATCAGAAATCCATTCTGATCCCTCTAACTCACAAGTCAACGTCCAGTTGACTTTTCCAACTTATTCTTTCCTTAAAGAGATTAGTTGTCTCATTTCTTTCCAAATTCAATCCGAAACACATTAAACTCACCAAACACATATAATAACACATGAAGAAGCATAAAACGGGGAAAAAGGGACAGAGATATAGGAGATGACGGGTCGGGTCATCATATCCTCCCCAACTTAAACAAATGCTCATCCTCGAGCGTACCAAGAGTTGAACTAGAAGCAACCCAATAGCCAAATGAACTTACCAGGCGCATACCAAGGGTGATCCCACGTCACCCTAACTCACATAGGTCCGATCACACAACATAACTGGGATTTTACCGTCCAACCATAAACCACATTGCACTTCCTAAAACCGTGCGCCACATCAGAACCCCACGTCTATTCTCAGAATTAACCCGAACCAGCTGTAATAACCCACACTTTCAACCTCAGGTGAATTCATACAATATACCACACATTCCAACACTCGGGACGATAGTCTCTATCCACAACAGTTGCCCACAATACTCAATACCAATAGAGAACCTCTTATTTAGCTAAAGTCTTATTCCAACACTTTCATATACTACAAATGACAACTGAAACACACTATAAACCGAGCCCATCTCTCAGATCACCCATTCATGAGTCCATTTCCTTTCTGACAGATACTACAACAGATTTCGGAGCCAAACCTCGATATTACCATTATAACAAGCTGAAATCAATTTGCTCGTACTCATTAATGACTCCAACGATCATCTCAACTACAACACGCCACTCTGGTGATATGACATCTCAACACCGGCCTAAGCCACAACGTGATCAACACAGGCACCAATAAGAAATTACCTTAACACAATCGAACCATGAGAATTGACTCAAACGAAAGAGCTGTAATTCAAATTCCTCCGCACGATCACAACACAGAATTGAGATCCCATATCACATTATAGAAATAGAGTGCCTGAATCCTCCTCAAAAGGTCATAACATCACGTGGCCTTGCCACATCACGTGATTCTATCCAAACACTATTACCCATGAAACACCTCAAGTCACCATGCTCAACACAGAAAGCCACACACAAATTGAGGTCTGAAACCAAGAAAACCATCACACCCATGGGGAAGCAATACTTACAAAGTAACATATAGGAAACTATTCTCCATATCACACTGTTGCGGCGCACAACCTGGTCCTGATAACATACCCGTGGCGGCGTGCCACCTGATCTAGATAGCATACCCGTGGCGGCGTGCCACCCGATCCTCACATATATCTCGTAATAGGAGATGAACATCGAGTCAAATCTGCTCATTATAGTAAACACATATAGCCTCATGCCCGGCCATAAGAAACACATCCAAAAAGTCCCTCAATACCGGAACTGACTCAATGGTAGAAACCTCTGCACTAACATCCGCCACGAAGGCCCAATCAATAAGCAATGTTTGCCAGCTGTCCACTGGTCTCTAGAATACAAGCTACCCCGCAAGAACATAATCCGATGTACCTTGCCAAGCAGCCGGTGGCATTTTTTGACATAGCCCATAACACATTAGTCTAGACCACTAACTCTGGAACAACCAGTCTGTCATCAAATATCATAACCCAAATTTAACATACCACGCAAAGAAAGATTCGCTCAGACCTCCAATTCCAACAACGGCTAGACGATGTCGGTACACACGACCCCCAACCACCGCATGGTTGGATCACGAGAACTTCTAGTCTCCAACACATATAACACGTGAATCACTATGCCTGATCCCATACTCCACCGTACGAATACATAACACACATCAAGTATCCATTCATACGATGAAAGATATTCAAAATTTCCCGTGCCGTCAACAAACCCAATTATTCGCAGTCGATCCAACAAGAAAATGTCGCAATACTACTGACGTATCATCAATTTATATTACCTTAATCATCTGAAGATCGATTCTTTACTCACCTGAAGCTGTTCGTGCTGCTCAAGAATTTAGTGATTTCCCATTATTAACTGAACCAAAGCCTTGAACCCACAATTCTCAATTCTCCATATCATAACACACATACCATACCATACTAGGATAACATACCCATTTTCAAACCACGGTAAAACACATCAAGTACTCTTTCTCCCAATTCCATTGCACAAGCTAACTGCAGGGACTAAGTCTTTCTATCCAGATTAAGTTAAGCAAACTGCCAACACTTAAATGCTTTGCTTAACAACACCTGTAAGACTCATTACCTCGAACCCATGCAAAGGATAAATCACTTTCTTATCATACCGACTTGGTTTATTATCAAGCTATTCCATTTATCTCATTTCCTTCATGATTCATCATTAATTTGATTATCCACCCTTGCTATAGCACCACAATACCTCGACTCAGGTTACCACACGAGACTCGCACGTAAGACTCCTAGGCCACTGAATACCCTCTGGAACGCTTCCCAGAAATACGATATTTCAGAATGCTTTACCTTGAAGAACTTCCTGCGAATCTGAATTAGTTACCACTACCTTCCAGATACGGATACGTAGAATCCCATGATTAACATAAAATAACACAAGTCTTGATCTTTTCTAATGGAAACACAGTCTCTAGCCACATACATAAACTTAAGACACCTGATTGTTACATGCAAAATCTTGGACACCCTAAAACCAATATCAAGAGTCATTCGCTCTTGAATAACTAAAATTTACCTGCCTTAACGGACAGAACCACTCGTGCCTTATTATTACTCTGACACTGCAGAACATCATCTCATACAGATATAAAAAACCATTTTCCTTCCTATACACTAAGCATTCATTATCAACATCAATTGCAAACATCCTAGTATTTCTTCACATCTACGAAGCACCATATATCCCTTATCAAAATTTTCCTTCACACGCACCATTCTCGGCTCAATTCCTACGACCAGACCTGATCTGCCAACATACCTTGAAACGGAACCAATCATAACATACAACAGTGCAATAAGCTAATCCATAGAAACCTCCCCAACTTGGCTCGAAGCCATATACCAGGACACACTCAGTAATCCTAATACTTTACTCTAATGAAATCACAATATTATAGAGAGAATTAAACTCATGTCATTTACAATTCTGTGAATACACAAATCATCTAGCGCTGACATTCTCTGAAAACCTCGCATTCATTTCCACATCAGCTGAGTCCACTTTCTTAAGCGTCCCAATACTTCAAAATACAACACATACCTTCCACCATCATATACATAATACACATGCGTTTAGTATTTCTAAGTCTATACTCATACTGCCACTTGGAATGTACTTTACTTGCCAACTAAGAGATTTGAAATATCTTTCACGCACCCATCACTCGGACTACACATAAAAACACAATAGGAGTCAAACACTCGACAACTCATCTATTATTCAGCAGACTCTTTCGTCACTACCAAGATCGCATAGATACACCCGACGGTACTAACATGCTCATCACATGGATATCCAGCCGCCATTCCGGCTAATAAGAATAACACTAAACATATAAGTTCGAAACACTTGCTCACACAATCAGCACCTCGGTGCTCAAACCATAGGCAAATATTCAGCCTCGAGCCCTCCAGACTGGCCCACATGAACTCACAGAGATTACCTCTCGCCCCTCGATCGGGGAATCACAAGCCATCTAGGCACATATACTACTGAGCACTCACGTGCGCATACAGACGAGCGGAAGGAATTTCAATAGTTATCTCAAACTGGATCAAGTACGCACGATAAGAATTTTAAGAATGGGAAGTTTTCCTAAGGGTTCTACAGCCTCTCGAGGATAAATACAGATGTCTCCGTACCTACCCGCGAACTCTACTAACCCTGCTCATGACTCGTGAGACCTAGTAATCTAGGCTCTGAGACCAACTTGTCACGACCCAATCCCCAAATCCAGTCGTGATGGTGCCTCTCGTGAAGACAAGGCCAGCCAGTTCCCGCTGAGCCCCTTTTCTCCCCGTTCCACAGAGACAAAATGTAGGACTGGTGCCAACAATTCATCAGACTCACTAATTTGGGATCACTAACTAATACTAATCTAATATAATAGTCTAATATATCTAATATAATAGAAAAGAACTGTCTTTTCTGTATACTTTCCCCGGTTCCTTTGCTACCACGGTCTTTACGCAATCGAATTAGATAGATATCCCTTCAATATTGGTCATGGAAAGGATTCAGTTACACAGTAATTTATCAGTTATATAACAGATTGAATCTAAGTTTATGACATTAATTAATATGAATACAAATACAGCCCGATCGGGGTATCACAAGTCACGAGCATCTAAAGAGTAGGGACACTATTACTACTGGACCAACAATGTATAAATATACAAGGCAAAACCTAGATACAAGGCTGGCGTGCGGTGCCGCGAACGCTGGAAGTCAACTTGCTCAACTACCAAAATATGGTCTTCGATCATGCTAATGACCCGTTATCGGGTGAACAGTACCTGAAACTGTACCAAGGTGCAGGGAGTAAATTGAGTGCATCCAACGCAGTGGTAATAAGAGAGAATAATATCTGAGTGATAAGAAAACACGTACGAGCACACCAAAATGCTATAAAAGACAGAACAACCCATTTTCTAGAAAACCAAAATTCTGTGAAAACCCTTTAGAAAATGCCAGATTCAGTTCAAAAATCTCTTTGAAAATATGCTTTTTCCACAATTGCAAAGGTAATTTCAACAAGTAGGAATTAGTCCGAAAACCTTCTCCTCGGGCTCAATATCAACTCACAATATCCAACATCAGCCTCTCGGGCTCAGCACTCCTTAACATATAACACCAGGGTATCTGGTCAACAAGGCAAGTAACAGTATGTATGCCAATGATATATGAGTGTTGAATGTCATGTCACATAGTACAAACAGAAGTAAGTACATGAATGCTATGCAATGCTCATGAATACGCTGTGACGTGCAGCCCGAGCCAACCATGCATATGATTTAACGTAGAAGGCGCTCATTGTGGGGTTGAGACTCCGGAGGGGCTCCTTCAGCCCAAGCACAAAATCATACAGTGCTAATAGTTACCACCGTTTCCATTTCAATACACGGTGCCAATAGTTACCGCCGTTTCCATTTCAATACACGGTGCCAATAGTTACCACCGTTTCTATTTCAATACAAGGTGCCAATAGTTACCACCGTTTCCATGAAATAATATGCAGTCAAGAAAATAGTGAGATAATGATCGTCAGCCCGAGATATCATTTAAGAATCATTTGAGTTTCCAAAGAATAGAATTTTGGCTGAGTTTGCAAAAATAGTGTTAACAACCCTGGACTGAATTCAAATAGTATGCAAATCATGCTAACTCTGATATATCAATCCCTAAAGGATTCTACAAGTCGGCGCAAGGCCCCAAACATGGCATAAAGCCTAGATAACATCAATATAAGATGCGAAGCAATCGCCAATATAGTAAAATTCATCACTCGCATTGAACTGAGTCACAATTTCCCACATATATTACCCCGTACTAGCCATGGAGTACGCGTCTTGCCTCATATAGCGTCACAATGTGATATACCGGGGTTTCAAACAATCGGCAAATGGGACAATACCAAATCGAAAACAATCGAATTATAGTAAGAACCACGAAACTAGCAAAACCCGAGCCCCGGGCCCGCTTCTCGAATACTTACAAAACTTACATTTCTCGAATCCTCGTCCTTCCACGAGTTCATACATACCAAGAACTCCCAAATCCGAGCTCAAATGACCTATCAAATCCCAATTTGAAATATCAAAAAACTCAAGCCCTAGTTTCTTCAATTTCATACCCAAATTCAGAGAATTAATGGATGATTCTTCAACAATCTCATGTATTAAGCTCATAAAACTTACCTCAAGTAGAAAACTAGGTGAAATCCTCTTATTCCCTCATATAATAGCTCAAAAATTGCTCAACAATGGAGAAAAAATGACTTAAACTCGCGGAGTAAAATGACTTAAATCAATTCTGCCCAGGTGCCAATTTACCCTACGCGAACGCGGTCCAAGACCCACGCATTCACGATGACCAAATTATGCTGACCCCAAATACCCTTACGCGAACGCGACTACTGACCCACGAATTCGAAGTTCCACAGTCTTCACCTACGCGAACGCACCCCTCTGGCCGCGAGCGCGATGAGTACTTACTCATGGCCTCACATCCCCTATACGTGAACGCGCTACATGCACCGTGAACGCGATTCTTTACTTCCCAGAACTACACGAACGCGACCTTGAGCTACGCGAATGCGATGACTAATTTATTGACCTCTCAAATTCACTCTACCCATTCGCGTCCACCACCACGTGAATGCGATGCGTTAAGGTCTGCAACATATGACAGCAAAAATCTGACCTCTATATAAGCTAAAAATGATCCATTTTAACCTTCGAAATCACCCCCAGGCCCCCCGAGACCTCGATCAAAGATACCAACATACCCCGAAACATCATACAAACTTATTCCAACAATAAAAATACATCCTTTAACACAAAAATCATCAAATCACAACGGATTCAAGCTTAAATTTTCTTAAAATTTCCGAAGCTCATATTCGATCAAAAACCTTACCAGACGACATCCGAATGACCTGAAAATTTGCATACATATCCAAAATCACCTAAAAAAGCTACTACAACTGTCGGAATTCCACTCCGACCCTCGGATCAAAATCTCACCTATCAACCGGAATCCACCAAAATTCAATCTTCGCCAATTCAAGCCTAATTCTACAACGGACCTCCAAATTCAATTCCGATTTCACTCCAAAGTAATAAATCATCTCCCGAAGCTAACCGAATCATTGAAAATCTATTCTGAGCCCTCTAACTCATAAGTGAACGTCCGGTTGACTTTCCAACTTAAACCTTCCTTAAAGAGACTATTTGTCTCATTTCTTTCCAAATTCAATCAGAAACACTTCAAAATCACCAAACACATATAATAACACATGAAAAAGCATAAAACAGGGAAAAAGAGACAGAGATACATGAGACAATAGGTTGGGTCGTCACACAAGGTTGCAATCCTTCCCGTTAGTCTTTGAACTTCTTTTTTTTTGATATCACATCAGGAATTTCTTCTATTGCTTTGAGTTTGCAAGGTTTACTTCAATGCCAAGGTTAGAAACAAGAAAAGCTAAAAACTTACTTGATGCGATTCCAAACACACATTTTACAGGATTAAACTTCATATTAAACTTTTGCAAAATTTGAAATGTTTTAGACAAATGAGATATATGATCATTTGAATGCTGAGTTTTGACGAGCATATCGTCAATGTATACCTCTATTGTTTTCCCCAAATGTTCTTGAAGCATTTTAGTAACCAATCTTTGATAGGTTGCTCCGGCATTATTTAGACCAAAGGACATTACTTTATAACAATAGACCCCCCTATCTGTTATGAAGGAAGTTTTCTCCTTATCATCAGGGTCCATTTTGATTTAATTATAACCTAAGTGTGTATCTAAAAAACTTAATAGCTCATGCCCTGCAGTAGCATCAATTAATTGATCTATATGCGGTAGAGGAAAAGAATCTATCGGACAAGCTTTATTAAGATCTGTATAATCCATACAAACTCACCACTTACCATTCTTTTTAGGCACCACAACAGTATTACCTAATCAATTAGGATATTTTACCTCACGGATAGACCCAATTTTTACTAATTTCTGAACCTCTTCTTGAATCACCTGATTTTTGAAAGCTCATTGCTTTATCTTCTTTTGTTTAATTGGTGTGAATGATGTGTCTTCATTTAATTTGTGGGTCATTACCTCCAATGGTATACTTGTCATATCAGCACGGGATAAAAAAAACAGTCTAGGTTAGCTTTTAAAATTTTAATTATCATACCTCTCATATCCGGGCTCAGATTTGCTCCAACATAAGCCTTCCACTCATGCCATTGTTCAAATAATATAACAGCTTCTAATTCTTCAATTTTTGTTTTGATGTTTTCATTCTCCTCTAGCTCTTGAATTGTGTCAGGTCTCAAGTCTATATTTGCTCGTTATTGTCCAGTTGGGATTTGAATTGTGATGTCCTTAACTGCTTTCTGTGATTGCTACTTTTCTTCTGTCACAGAATTAATATTCCTGACTGCATGTTGATCTCTACGAATTTGGAAAATTCCCCAAAGTGATGGGAATTTAATAACTTGGTGTAAAGTTGAAAGAACAGCATCCATTTCATGGATCCAAGGTCTCTCCAAGATCATGTTATAAGACATTTCCATATCTAGTACTTGAAATTTAGTTTCTTTAGTAACACCTTCTGCAAAAGTTATTAATATTACCTCTCCTTTTGTTACCATGATAGAATTATCGAATCCAGACAAGGTATACGCATTTACTTTTTCTTCACCTTCCATTTCACGCAATACCCTCAGTAGGATAATATTTACAGAACTTTCTGGATCAATCAAAACTCGTTTCACATTAGTATCATATACAAGTAAAGATATTACAGTGTGTAATGTGGAGATAATACACCATCTGCATCTGCATCATTGAAGGTAATACTTTCTTCCAAGACTTGTTGTACCCGCTTCCTGTGGGTGATAGTGACTTTAGAAACTTTATTAGATGATGTATATGTTACACCATTGATATCTTCTCCCCCTCTTATGACGTTGACGGTCTTTTGGGAGATGGTGGTTTTGGGGGCACCTGCCTGTTTTTCATGAAGACTCTTTGCCTTTTTCACCGAACAACTCAGTAAGATACCCTTGTTTCAACAAATGATCAACTTCACTTTGTAAAAATATGCACTCATATGTTTTATGGCTATGATCATTATTAAATTTGCACCAAGGATCAGGGTTACGTCAGTTTGGATTTGACCTCATCTCTTTTGGCCATCAGACCTTATCTCCCATGCTTCTCAAAACAGCTACTAGTTCAGAAGTGGTAACGTTGAAATTATTGCCACCGAATATCGCCTTTAAACTTCTATCATCATCTCATGACTATTCTTTGTTTCACTCGTTCCTAAATCTAGATGAGTAACCTGACTCATTGTTTTTAGATTTGTGATCGTACCATTGATTATCCGATCTTGACCATGAGTCTTTTCCCGCAGGTCCCATGTATGAATCGTACATATTTTTACCGGACCTCCTTTCATTTTCTGCATGTCTCAAACTTACTTTTTCCTCTTTTTGATATCTTGGAGGAGTATCTTCTCCAATCCGCAACTTTGTGTTGTACCTATTATAAATGTCATTCCACGTTGTAGCGGTGAATTCTCGAAGGCTTTCCTTGACTCTCCTCATGGCCTCCGAGCTTCTTTCATTCAAATTACTCGTGAATGCTATAGCTGCCCAATTTTCACATACACGTGGTAAGGTCATTTTTTCACGTTGAAATCTATCAACGAAATCTTGAAGTAGTTCTGAATCTCCTTGATCGATTTTGAAGATATCCTCAATTCTTTTCTCTAACCTTTGGCCTCCTGAATGTTCTTTAATTAAAGAATATACAAGCTCACAAAAGATTTTATAGAATTTTCGGGTAAGAGAGAATACCAAGTTAATGCCCCTTTGGTGAGTGTTTCACCAAATTTTTGACCAAGACTGATTCAATCCCCTGTTTCGTCAGATCATTTCCTTTCACACCAGTTGTGAATGCTGTCACGTGGTCTCGTGTGTCTATTGTTCCATCATACTTTGGGACATCAAGTATTTTAAATTTCTTTGGAATTGGGAGGGGGCAGCACTTGGTTTCCATGATTGTTGTGACTATTTATCCATATCCACTCCTTAGATCACAGGTGGAACTCCGGGAATTTGCTCTATACGCTCATTTTGTTCCTAGAGTTATTTCTGCAAGGTTAGTACTACTAAGAATTAGTTGAATTACCGAGTTCTCCCTCCTGTGATTCACTAGGGGTTCCTCCATTTCCAGAATTAACAAGCCCAGAACGGGGATTCTCTAACGTGTTGTTATTGGGTGTAGGTGTAGACGGTGCAATAGGTAACCGACTAACTAGAGCCTGAAAAGCTTTGTTAATCAGTGCATCAATTACTTTTTTAAAAATTTAACTGCCTCTTCAAAATGTTCAGATTGCTCATGTTCATCTTCACGAAATTCAGTGGTGCCTTCACGAGATTGTCGTGGTGAACCATGTGGAGAGGGGACTAGGTGAATATTTTGTAAATTTCCCTGATCTTGCCGGGTTGGATCTACCTGGTTTCCTAGAGTGTTGTCATTGTTGTTTGCCATAGTATATTAAAATTGATTATCATATTCCCGGTAATGGAACCAATTTGTTTAACCAAAAACTGGGACTTTGGTCAAAGCTAGAAATTAAGAAGAATACGGGTTATTTATAATCAAGAAATAAAATAAGAAAAGATTTTGAAAGCAAATAGAAAGCAAAGAAACTAGATTGTATTCCAATAGTGTCTCAATAGTATTTTATGCCCCACAAATGTTCAAACCCCCTCCTTTTATAGTTAATTCTAGGGGAATGTGTATTGCTTTTGTCTTAATAAGACATTTATGAGCAATAAATGACATTAAAAGGAACATTACTCAATCATTTACATTAAATATAAATTCTCTAACGAATTTGACCTCTTCTGCGTTTTCAGATTCATTTCCTTGATTCTTCTTTATCATCGAGCTTTAAATGACTTGAATAGGTATGAGCTTTGTGTTATTTGAATAACAACCCGTGCCTCTTTAAATATCTTCTCCCGTATCTGTTGTTGCCCGTGCCTTGTGGCTAATTATAATACTTTGACCATTTGACTAATACACGTGTCATGACACGTAATCTTCAATATGTAAATTCAGTTTTTCCCCGATACATTTAGTCAATTAGCCCATGTTTTATTGAGTAAACAAATTTATAAGAATACGATAATAACTTTAAATATACGTGTATATTCATATACTATGAGTACTTTAATATAAGAAAATATCATATATCTATTTCATTTTCTTTGTTTTCTCTTATCTCTACCTGTCTTTGTTGAAGAAAATATTTGAATCACCCACCTTAGCTTCTTCAAAAAATTTCTTTTAGACTACGTTTGTATTATATTGAGTTGTTCTTAAAAATGTGGAGTTGGAAGAAACCTTTAGTTGGTCCACCAAAATTGTTGATTTGTTTTCGAACAGAAATTGGTTGACACTACCAACAATCAAACTAAATGCGTGATTTCTGATTTCTCCCTTTATTATTATTAGAGCTACAAATGTCTTTTTAAAAAAAAGTAAAGAAAAGAGGGGAAAAGATAAAGAAGAAAAGAATTTGTGTCCCACATTTAAATTACACATCATGGTCGACTTTAAAATGTATTAATTAATTATAAATTTAGAATAACTAGCAGTTTCATGCATTTGCCTCTAGATAAATTTAAAACTTCACATGATTATACTGAAACCTGCAATATAACATCTTATTATGTATTAGTGTTAATTGTTAGTAAGGTTGTTCTGCGAGAAACTTACACAATGACAGCTACATATAGTATATGGATAAATACAACTATATAATATTATTCTCAGTAGGGTATACAAAGAAATTTATAGACCGTATCAAATTGATAATTCGAGTCAAACCTAAAAAAAATTTAGTTGTGATTTGGTATTGAAAAAAACATCCGGTCATAATTGATTTGGTTTACTTTTAACTAAAAATATCAAATCAAACCAACCCGATAATATATTTATATAATTTTAAAAATATTTTATACATATAAATATATGTAATTTACAAATATTTCTTAAACATTTCATACTTTTATCTTTTAATGTATTTCAAGTTTGGACTTAATATTTTTGAATGTTTAATAAATTTTATAGCCCATATATATAGTAACTCAAACAAAGTTCAAATACTAGTGCTAATAAAAACAATTAATTCAATATTAGGAATAACGATAGCGTTGGATATCTATTTTTAGTTTTACATTATTTTATAATGAAATTGCACGACTTAGTTGAACTTTTTTTCTTTAGTACTTAGTTATGTAATTAATAATACTTATTAGCTATATTTGATTTATGCAATTTTATTATCTTTGTTATTGAATATTTTAGTATAATGTTATGACCTATTATATATTATTGTGTTATTTTCTAAGAAATTACATTATATAGTTATATCTTATTAGGACTAAGGAAATATTTGGAGCACAAGTTGCATAGTTTGTGCTATGAAGACTTTACCGGAAAAAATGTAAAAATCCGAAAAAAATTGAGATTGAGAAAACCTGACGTTGTTGGTTTGGTCAGGTTTATAAATTTAAATATCCAACACTGTCACGACCCACACCCCGTTCCGATCGTAATGGTGCATCTCGTGAAGACAAGGCCAGCCAACCAACCCAATTTACCTTTTTTGAAAATTAAATAAACATGAGTAAACAATTTTTAAAGATGGGGTTCAATAATATTACTTAGCGGAAGTACAACATAAACACGGCCCTAATAAGGGTTTCACAAGTCACGAGCATCTAAAAGAGACTAAATACATCTACAAGGCAAGTAGTATACAGTATGGAATTTAGAATAAAAAGGTAGAAAATTCGGTGTCGTGGTCGCTGGCGGTAACCTTGCTCAGCTATGATAGCAAATCTTCAATCAGCTCACGACTCGCTACCGGGTGAACAAATACCTGCATCTGCACACAAGGTGCAGGGAGTAAAGTGAGCACTCCAACTCAGTATGTAATAAAAGTAAATAACAACCGATCGGTAAGAAATCACGTATAACAGATCATCATGTTGTATAGAAGCAGAGAAAAATCCTTTTACATTCCAGTACCCACTGCGGCATGCAGCCCAAGCCATTCATATTTATTTATTTTCGACAACGCTTATTAGGAGTGTGTACAGACTCCAGAGGGGCTCCTACAACCCAAGCGCAATATCAATATAATCAACCGGCCCTCAGCCTCAATAACAATGTAATACCGCTGCTGCGTGCAACCCGAGCCATCCATATGTCAAGAAATTCACATAAGCCTCTCAGGCACTTTAAAAATAGCAGTTCTCAGCCCAAAATATCATTTAAATTTGCCAAAGTTTAGAAATATGGTTGAGTTTGCAGACAGTATTTAAGACCTTGGATCGAGATCAAATAATATACAAAGTATGCGAAAACTGTGATATCTATCCCTAAAGGATTCAAATAATTGGCACGAAGCTCAAATATAACAAATAAATCCAAGTGGGATGATTATCAAATAAGGTCTAGTTGAAAACATCGTAGAAACATCTCTCGGGACGGACCAAGTCACAATCCCCAATATCAAACGACCCCGCACTCGTCATAGGGTGCGTGTCTCACCTCAATATTGTACTACTATGTGAAATCTCGGGTTTCAAACCCTCGGGATATCACTTACAAGTATTACTCACCTCGAATCGGCAAAATCTTTAGCTCGCGACGCCTTTGCCCATCAATTCGGTCTCAACGCACGTCAAATCTAACAAAAAATCAGAGAAAATACATCACAATATGCAAAGGGAACAAAACCCAATCGAAAACAATCAATAACGGGAACAAATCCCGAAATTTCCAAAATCCAAGCCCTGGGTTCACTTCTTGAAAGTCAGAAAATTTAACATAAACGGATTCCTTATCTCCCCACGAGTCCATACATACCAAAAACTCCCAAATCCGAGCTCAAATGACCCTTCAAATCATACTTTGAAATACTAAGTTTTCAAGCCCTAGCTTTACACTCTCTTGATGAATTTCCATAAATTTCAATATTAATTCTACCATTAAATCATGTATTAAGGTAAAGAACTCACCTCCAATTACACCCAGTCGAAATCACCTTCAATTCCCGTCCAAAAGCTCTCAAGGATGTTCAACAATGGTTGAAATAAGACTTAGCTCGCTGACAAAATAATATAAAAACAGGTCTGTCCAGGTGACCTTTTCCTCTATGCGAACGCGAAGGACATCTCGCGTTGGCGATGCCCAAATCTCCACTGACCAAATTTCCTCTTCGCTAACACGGTTCCCCACCCGCGAACGCGATGCCTCAGCTGATACCACTACGCGAACGCGGTGTTATTCACGCGGATACGATGCACATTTTTCGGACATTCTGCAAACTCGATACCATTGTCGGGAACGCGAAAAAAAAAAGACTCTGGACCTCCACCTTCTTCTATGCAATTGCGGGGTCCTCACCCCGAACGCGAAGTTCTGGAAGCTAACTCTCCGCGAACGCGAAGGCCAATTATAGCCTGCAACTACTGTTGAATTTCTGTTGCACTTAGCAACTCTAAACTTCCCGTTTAGCCATCCAACATCACCCCGAGGCCCTCGAGACCTTAACCAAAAGTTCCAACCTATGCTAAATCATTACCCAAACTTGTTCCAATCCTTAAAACACATCAAACAACACTAAAATCATCAATTCCCAACAAATCCAAGCCAAAGTTCTTCAAAATCTTCCCAAATTCGCATTCGATCAAAAACCTGAACAAAAGACTTTTGAATTATCTGAAATTTTGCACACATCTCCCAAATCCCCTAACGAGCCTACTCCAACTCTCGAAATTACATTCCGATCCTCACATCAAAATCTCACCTATCAACCGGAAATCGCCAAAACACTAACTTCGCCAATTCAAGCCTAATTCTACACCGATCCTCCAAAATCACTTCCGATCACGCTCCTAAGCCACAATTCATCTTCCAAAGCTAACTGAACCACCGGAAATCACATCTGAGTGCTCTAACTTATAAGTCAACATACGATTGACTTTTCCAAACCAAACCTTCCTTAAAGAGACTAAGCGTCTTATTTCCTACCAAAAGCAATCCGAATTATCTCTAGCACACCGAATACCGATAACGATACATGAAGAAACATAAAATGAGGGAAACGAGACAGTAACACATGAGATGACGGGTCGGATCGTCGCAAACACTATTGGTTTAGTTTGGTAATTGCAAAATTCGAACCAACTCGACCTATGTACACCCTAATTATTAAATAACACATGCTAAGATTGTACAAACCCATTCAATATAAGTTAATATTCTATGAACCAGAACAAAAATAGGAACCCCTCAAACCAAGAAGCCGACTTAAGAGAACGCGCAATAACCTCACTAGCAGTGTCATTGATTTGAGCTAGAACTAGAAGTCTTAATCAGTTTTCTCGTGAATGCTTTAGTTTTTGATCGGAGCAAGATTGCCAAACTAAAAGGAAAGAAAAGAAGAACCTAATAAATGTATAAAATAAAGTACCTAGAGATGAATTCAACCTATCTCAACTTAAATACAACAGCAACTGCTATTTTCCTTTCTTTTTCTTTTTCTTTTTTTTCTTTCTTTTTTTTTTGTTTGTTTTTTTCTTTTTGAACTTTTCTTTTTGAATGAAGTTTCTAAAATAAACCTTATAGGGCATGGATTTTTTTCTTCTTCTCTTTTTCCTTTTTTTAATATAATGATCCTAACTCGATTCCAAAAGAGGGGAGGTCAAGAAAATTAGCATAGGCTCAAAAGGGGTACCGAGTGGTATAAAGTATTTGGGTAACTGAAAGAGGGCTTCCCAATCCCTAAAAATGCCAGTACAACATTTCTTTTGCAGCTTTGACATTGATATCACTAATATGCTTTCACTTATTTTGGTGCCTTCTCAAGTACAGAACTCTCCTTCGGTGATTTCTTCTTCACAATGGATACCCTCCATCCGTTTGGTGCTAAATCTCTTGGCTTTATCTTGTTACTTGAGATGCACTCGAATTCAAAGTTGCTCGCTTCAAATTGTTGGGACACACTCTCTCTGTAATAACGTCTTGTTGTCCTATTAACTTCCAAAACTATCTGCCCCGGTTTCATACAATTCAGGCTTTAAGTTATCTCAAAATACGTTTGCTTATTTTCTTCAAATGTCCTTATCATCTTCAAAATTATTTCATTACTTCATGAATATACTAACTTTTAAGACCAGGCTGAGAATTACGTGTGCATGTCATGTCACTAGAGTCGGTAGGCAAAGTACTATAAAAGGAAAAGAGAACTAAAGAAAATATGACTAGATATAACAAAAAATAGAAAATTGCATTAGATAGACGGTGAAAGGGTTTGAACAACAAAACAAAAAAAATAAACCGGGGTTGCAACAACTGAAAAAAGCTAAATAACACTAAAGAGGGGTACTACAACTAAATAAACTAGGCAAAATAAAAGGATAGAAGGGTTTTAGCCACAAGACAATATCCGAATTACAACCTTGAAATAAATCGGACAACATAAATAACAACAAATTAAACCTCCAAGACTCCTCCCTGGCTAGCCAAGAAAGGAGAATCTTTCCAATTACCAAGCTTAATATCTTAGCCACTGAGTTCTGCATCAACAGTACTAGGACCTTCACAAGTCTCCATCGCATTGACCTTAGAAATTGCTTTTGGTTCCCTTTTTCCAGCTCGTTCTTAAGATCAGCTTCCGGAACCAAGAGTGATCGAGCTGAAAGCTTTGTGGCAAGTGGCACTTCAAGGATCTCAGAAGAATTGTTATATTCCTTTTCAACTCAAATCATACCCACCATATGCGTCTGATTATAAACAGGCGATGGACTTTGGCTAGTGTCTACTGCATCTGGATTTTGCAAGACAATGTTACTTGCCTCAATAAGCTTCTGAACTGCTCTTTTTTGATACCAACACTTTTCTATTCTATGATCTGGGGGCATTAGAGCAATATGCACACCTTTGAGAATAATCAAAATTCTACCGAAGAGGGCTCGATAGTTTTATCTGAATCGGCTTCAACATGTCCAATTGCCTCA
Source organism: Nicotiana benthamiana (assembly GCA_034376525.1). NCBI lineage: Eukaryota > Viridiplantae > Streptophyta > Magnoliopsida > Solanales > Solanaceae > Nicotiana > Nicotiana benthamiana. The sequence goes on along the minus strand of CM067328.1, from coordinate 76,513,544 downwards.
ACCTTTGAAACAAACTAGAATATGATTCTCCAATAGGAGTGAAAGTCTTTTCTTTTTCATGTTGCCTTTTTATTTTGTACTCTGGCCTCGGTTGGAACCTTTTGCGGGTAGGTGGTTGATATGCATGAGAAAGCGGGTAAGATATTTACGAAAATAGTACAGGCCATCTCGGGTCCTATGGATATGGAACATATGGTGGTGCATTGTGGATGGAGTACTGGGAAGGTAAGGTATGACTTTGGGTGCTTTGTGGAGAGAAGAAGCATTGGAGAGGATTATCTTGAGCATAGGCATATCCATGGGGTCGATTGTGAGGCTAAAAGCGTTGAGGAGAAATGCCTATTAGATCTTGATGTTGGTGAGAATCAACAACATATTTTCTATTTCTCTTTCTTCCACGCAAACTTAGTGAGATGTTATGAATGTCTTCTGTAGTATCTTTCAATGTAGAATCAACTTATGATTTTGCTTGACTTGATTCCTTCCTCTACCACCTCCCCCATTTTTACCACATCATTGAAAGATTTACCCAAGGTCGGGATCAAATGACTAAAGTAGGTGGGCCCCTGGGCTTGTAGAAAAAGCTTAACCATTTCTTCTTCACCAATTGGGGGGTTGATCCGAGTAGCTTGTTCCCTCCATCTGATCCCAAACTCCCTAATACTATCCTCTAGTTTCTTTTCCATCTTATATAAGGAGGAGTGGTCTGGGATAATATCTAGATTGTACTGAAAGTATCGAACAAAATCTTGAGCTATGTCAACCCTTGCATGCCATTTATTGACATCTAGGCGAGTATACCATTCCAAGGCTGCCCCACTCAAAATACTGAAATACGCCATCAAAAAATTATCTTTCCTGCCAACACTTATCATTTTACTGCAATAACCCCTCAGATGGGCTACTGGATCTCCACGCCCATCATACAAGTTAAACTTTGGCATTTTAAACCCAACGGGAAGATGAACCTCAAGGAACATACACAAGTCATTGTAGCACATGTTAATCTGATTTCCCACCTCTTGCATGCTCCTTAAGGACTATTCTATACCTTTCATCTTCCTAGATGTCTCATCTCGCCCTTTTGTTCCTGTGAACTTTTCATTTTCAACATGAGGCTCATTCCGAGGGCTATGATTGTGTGAGTCAGGGACCTTGTGTGAAACCTCTGAGGGGTAATATTGTGCATCATGGTTTTGAGTGGGTGTTCATTATTGGATCTATGAAAGGAAGATCATTGAGAAGTTGTGATCGTGGTGATAGTGGATATGACAGGAGGGCAATTTTCGGGAAAGGTAGTTAGAGGTAGGGGTGTGCATTCGATTTATCGAATCGATTTTGACCCTTATTGATAATGACGTATCGATTATCTATTTATACATATGCTAATCGTTATCGTTTCAATAAGGATTTGATTTTTTTGATTTCGATTTAACGATTTTTAGGGCTTATCAATTCGATTATCGATTACATCAATAAGAAAATTTGCGGGGTTCCACAGAAAGTATATCGCTACAAACATGTCTAACAAATATGGATAAAAAGAAGCTAAAATAAGAAGAGCATCATTTATAACATAAAAATTGTATCAACAAGCACATGCAACAAAACTAAAGTAAGGAATCAAATATATTCTACCAACACTCCAACTCTATAAAAAAACAAAATACATTATCATAGCTAATTCTGTTTTCCATTAATTTGAACTTCATTCCCTTGAACTTTAAATATGATCATTCTTTAAATGTGGTAGAGGAAATAATAGGGTTAGGAACTTAGGTTAAATGAAAGGGTATTATAAAATAAGGATAACAAAAAATTTTAAAAGATTTAAAAAATTTAAATAAAATATTAGTGTATCTTATCGGTTTATCGATAAACCAATAAACCGAAAACGACAAAATCAAAATCAAAATCCATAACTCGATAAGTAAAATTTCGAAATCAAAATAAAAATTGATAAACCGATAAGAAATAATCGATTTGATTTATCGATAAACCGATTTGAATGCACAACCCTAGTTAGAGGACGAGTGATGGAGCTACTAGGGTTGTTTGGAAAACTGTGATAAGCGGATAATCTGGAGAGTATGGGGGATCATCTGCCACTATGATCAGAGTTTGGGTAAAGGTAGCATCTACCAAGCTAGGTGGTGACGGGGTGGTGCCTTCCCAGTCTTCCAAGCATGATACATGTTTGTCATGTGTTGTCTTCACATCCTTACCTCTTCAACCAACCCATTGTCATGTTCAACTAATTGTTTTTGGGCACCAGTATCAACTAACTCAATTCTGTTGTCATCTGCTATTGTCGTTCGACTTTATATTATAGAGACGAGTTACTACTTTAAGAACCACAAGCCAACTACCCTTCTGCTATATGAAGATAAAAAAGAGGAACAAAATAAAGTCATCACGTTAGCTTTAGGGCATTTAACATAAGATAACCAAATTATGTGCAGTGCACCTAGTCACAATTATCAGTTCTAAAATGACTTCGAGGGTATGCAGGTCATATGGAATCATCTCGATTTGTTCATTTCAATCTTCTCTTTCTTTTCTTTTCTAGCACTTCTTGGCTTACACATTTTCCTTCCTCTTTTTTTTAATTATCACTCTTTTCTCACATCCCAAAATTTCATCACTTTCTTTTGTTTCCTTTTTTTTTCTCTTTTAACTTTAAAAAAATAATTTGATTGAATCCTATGTAGGTTGCCTACGTATCATGACGCCACATGAAATAGATCTTTGTGTAGTTCGGAAAAAGTAATGGATAAATTAAACTAAAAATATATTTTTTTGGATTTTTCATTTACAACTCTTTTCGATTTTCAAATATAAAATAGGAAATACGATAAAGGAAGACTTGACAAACTTAACTATACTACGACAAACTCTGACACTAACTAAACGAATCAGTACTACTAACATGACTATAAATTACAAAACAACATAAAAGAAAAAGACTCAAAATGTAAAAAAAATCTCCTTAAGCAACTCCTGAATGAGCGATCCTGACTGGATGGTCCTGGGATGTCTGTTATGCTCAAACTCCGTATATCCACACCTGTAGATAAAACTAATATCAAATAGATTTAAAGATTTAGAACACTATGTGAGACAATAACACTCCCTACTCGACACATGCAAGACATGATTGAGGCTATTTTTTGCAAAATGGCCTACGTGGCCAAAGGTTGCTAGACATGCAAATTCGACAAGGACGGACCTTAAAGTAAAAAGACACCTAATTGTAGATTGAAGACTCTCCAAATGCATTTGAACAAGCAACTTTGCAAAAATAGACATATTTTACAAAAACGACCAATGTGTCCAAAAGTGGTTAGAGATGCAAGATTTGGCTACCACCTCGAAACTAACAACCTAAGACTCACTAAGAAGACCAATCCTTATGTGGGATGCCTACGTATCATGCCCCAAAATACGAGAATCAGGTATGCGTAGTTCGGGAAGATTGAATACAGGCGAGAATGAAAAAAAACTAATTTAGAGAAAATAAATTTGTCCTTTTTAAAAAAAATGATGAAACATGTAACACTTTTTGGATTTTTTGTTTTTGAAAAATAATGGGAAAGTGCAAAATCTTTTTGGATTTTTTATTTTTTTCGTCTTTTTCTAAAAACAAAGTGAAAGAAAAACATAACTACTCCCTACTTGCTTCATTTTTACACTTCACCCTCTTTTCTTTCGCATTTACCCTTAGCCATCATTGGCCCGCTAAATGACCCCTTTTACCCTTGAAGATTTCAACATGTAGCACATAAGATGCATCCAAACCTCATTCTAACACTGGGATATGACTCTAACAGAAAAGAAGTCACATGAAGTGCACACTTCTCAGACGATTTAAAAGATTCAGAGAGAAGAGGGTTTTGTAACAACTTATATACAGTGCAAGTCAAAACGGTAAAAAGTGACATTTAGCACAATAAGCTCAAACACGTAAAAATTGGATAATAAATAAAGTCAACTATAACAGTTATTCTAAGCTCGAATTCTGAATCCTAAACCAGAAGTTATGGGTTCTTCTCCCTAGCAGAGTCGCCAGAGCTGTCACACCTCTTTTTTCTATCCCAAAGGGTATATAGGGGAGTTTTTCCAATTAAAGTGGCAATAATCGAAACATGATTATTTATTTAAATTCAGAGTCGCCACTTGGGATAATTTAGGGTGTCCCAAGTCACTGGTTTAAAATCCCAAATCGAGGAAGTTTGACTCATATTTATGGTCTGGGAATATAGAAACCCGAGTAAGGAATTCTGTTAATATCGAAGAAGGTGTTTGGAATTTTCGGGTTCCGTGGTATTAGAACGATCACTTAACTATTAATAATTGGCCTAATTATCTGATTAATTACATATTTTAAACATATGTGCATTTTTTTAATTTTCTAACCGCTTTTAATGTTCATGGAAAAAATCACGATTGTCATACACTTGCGAACCGCGTCACATGAAAACAACTACGATTTACAACATGTTTATTTCTATTATTATTATTCAAAATTATGGTAGGGTCACATGAAATGCACACCCGAATTGAGATTTATGCATCGTGACCATGCCACGGAAACCGTACCCATAGCCACGATAATTTATTATGCGCCGAAAAGTTGCTTACCCATGTGATGATGGCCTTAGCATGCTCCTAACGAGTGTATGAGAGTCATAAGGAATTAGACAATTAAAAGCTCAATTTCATAAACTTTAGAACTTGAGCCCCTTTAATCTAATTTGACGTAGTGGAGTTGATGAATAGCAACCCAATTTCTATACTATGACAAAATCATGTTTAGCTATAACCAATTTTAGTAAACACGAGTAGATAACCGAGCTAGCAAATTCAAAGCCACGGAGAACAATTACAGAAACAACGGGATCATATCACCAAACAAATAATTAACATTAAGCCTGAATAAACAAATAGAGGATGAAAGAGTCGAACCTCAATATAGCCGAAAAATTGATTGTTTCACTGTTTTAATCTCAACATGTAACGAATCGCGGACGAAAACTCGTATCAGCACCAGAAAGCCCGTACCAAAACAACCTCTGATGGGTTTTCATTATCTTAGCCTTATGCATCATATATTTTTATGATCTAATAAAGTTGTAGTGAAGAACCAGATAGAGAACCTGACACACAGGATATACATCTCATGTGAATTTGTGGAAGTCTAAAAATTAGCAAATGGATGAACGACCACATGGAGGAACACAACAGGGACCTGATGACCTGGTCCCTTAGAGTTTTCTGACACAAGCACGTTAGTGACTGTAAGCAATCAATATAAAGAGGAATACAGCAGGGGCCTGCTCCCTTACGGTTCTCCAATAAAAGTACAAGTGAAGTACACAGCTAGAATGTTGAAGAAGAAAGTGACCATCTAGCAACTGTCACTGAAGAGGAACACATCTAGGACCTGGTCCTACGGTGCGTCCTGAGAGAAGTACAAAGTCCACTATCCAGCTGGAACGTAACTTCCCAGAAGTGGTTGTGCAGACAGTATATCAGTCACTTCTCATTGGAAAGAAGCGTACACCAAGAGTTGACATCACTATCCATTTTTCTATCTTTTCTGATAAAAAACCTGGTGTTTTACTGATATTATCTCAAGAAGAAGAAGCATTCATTCGGCATTGAAGTCACTGATATGTCAAGAACAGAAGACAACTCCACTAAGGATCAGTTTCTAAATGAGTTTATGTACATCCATAGTTGAGTTGTAATCTTGTTATATGTTCGTCATTGTAATTCCTAGTTTTCCTTCTTAGAAGTGCTGTCTTAAGAACAAATCAAATTCGTAAACTTCTGAATTTATGTTGTGACTAGGGATAGCCATAGGTTTAAATCATTTATAACTAGGAGAGTTATAAAGTGGCTTGTGGTGGTGCATCACAAGTTAGTTTGAAGTCTATGCAATGGGGTGTTTGCAAAGTGGCTTGTAATAAGTAGATTATAAATTAGTAGAGATAAAAGCCTACAAGAGTAGGTCGTGGTTTTTTAATCCCCTTGTGTGGGATTTTTCCACGTAGAAAATCTCTTGCCTTCTTTACATTCAGTATTTACTACATTCTACGTATCATATCATAAAGGATCAGGTACTCTATAGTTTGGTGGACTCATATAAACTAACAATTGGTATCAGAGCAGGTTTCTCCTATCAGGCTAACACCTAGGAAGGATTCTCAATAGCTGATCCACCAAACTTTGACGAAGGACAATCAACCTATAGACCTCCCAGATTTAATGGTCAATACTACAGTTAGTGGAAGACCCAGATGCATGATTTCATGATGGCAGAAAATTCAGAGCTGTGGTGACTCATTTGTGATGGTCCACATGTTCCTGTGAAGAAACTTGAAGAAACAGGACAATTGGTGCCCAAAGGGAGAAGAGAGTACAATGACATTGGCAGAAAAGTTGTAGAAAAGAACTATTATGCCAAGAAAACATTGATGTGTGGCATAGGACCTGATGAGTACAATAGAGTATCAACTTGTGATACTGCCAAGGAAATATGGGAAGCATTACAAATCGTACACGAAGAAACTACTCAGGTCAAACAATCCAAGATTGACATGCTTACTACTGAATATGAGCTCTTCATGATGACGGATGATGAGTCCATACAAGATATGCACACCAGATTCACCTCCATCATTAATGAGCTTCATTCACTTGGAGATGTCATTCCCAGAAACAAGCATGTAAGGAAAATTCTCAGTGTTCTACCTGAGTCTTGGGAAAGTAAGGTAAATGTCATCGCTAAAGCTAAAGATCTACAGACTCTGACCATGGATGAGTTGATTGGTAATTTGAAAACATACGAGATGAAAAGAAAGAAGATAGTGATAGAAGAGAGCCTAAGAAGGAAAAGAACCTGGTGGTTAAGGCTGAAAGCAGTGATTCAAGTGATGAAGATAGTGACATGGCCTATCTTACTAGGAGATTTCAAAAAATTGTTCGAAGAAATGGTGGCATACCAAAGTGGGACAGTTCAAGTAAAGCAAGGAAAAACGATATCTGTCACATATGTGGAAAGTCGGGGCATTTCATCAGAGACTGCCCACCCGCAAAACATGAGCAGTACAAGCAAAATCCTGACAAAGCAAGAAAAAGGAACCTGGTTCCAAAAAAAAAAAGATTCAATGAAAAAAGTGCTGCAGAAAATCGTTAAGCAGGCTCTTGTTGCCTGGGGAGATGTAGAAAATAATACCATGATGGCAGTGGAAACTGAAGCAACAAAGTACGATTTATTGTTCACGTTGATGGCTCAATCAAATGATTATGATGTAGAAGATGAAGATGATGATGATGTAAACTTCAGTGATGTTCAGAGAAATATAAAATCCTATTCTTCTAAGAAGCTAAGGTCTTTATCAAATGTCCTAATTGATGCCTATTATAGACTCATAAATGATAAGGAGATCCTGACCATAGAAATAGGAGAGGTCGAACAATCTAGAGATGATCTAGTGGTCTGTGTAGTAGACTTAAATGAGACCATAGCTAATCTTGAACAAGAGAAGGAAGCCTTGAATGAAAGAATAACTAGTGTGGAAAATGAGAGAGAGGATCTGATGGTAGTAGTTGTTGATCTAAAAGAAACAATACAAGGCATTAAAAATGAGAAACACACCTTAGAAGAAAGAGTTGCATCTACTGAATAGCAAAGGGATGACCTGTTAGTAAAATGCATTGATCTTGAGGAAATTGTTGAGGGATTCAATAGATAACATAGGAATTTAAGTCTTGGGAAAGGGAAGCAAGTAGCCAGTGAGTCACACATCTTGCTTAAAAAGGAGTTGATTGTTGTAAACACCAGTCTCTGTAATAAACTCGAGAGGAATCAGCAACTCCAAGCTGAGTTGGAGAAAGTAATAAATGATCTTGAGAAATCCCTAATGTGGACCTGGTAATCAGATGATGTCACTGCCATGTATCTCAACAACAGCGGGAACAAGCAGGGCATTGAGTTCCAAAGGGAGAAAACTCCCTACAACCTACATAGCAAGTATGTCACTATACCTGATAACTGGCTATGTACCCACTGCGGGAACAATGGGCATTTTAAAGAAAATTACCAGGCCACGGTTCAGTCTGCTCAGAAGAACAAAGTGTTTACTGATAGAGTGACTACTAGAAAAGAACAAGGTACCACTCGCAAAAAATGGATGTTTCCTGCATGGACTACGAAATCCCTCATTCATCCTTTTTATAGTAAAAAAGGGACCCAAACTAGTTTGGATTCCTAAATCTAACTCTTGATGTGCATGTGCTAGGAGCATTGATAGGAAGCAGACTGCGATAGACTATGGACAATGGATGCTTATATCGCGCAGAAAAGGAATGTATCCTTGAGAAGGAAGTAAAGGCAACATTCTTAATGAATGAAAAGACAAAAAGGTTCCTTTGGCACTCGAGTGGGATGAGCACTATGCGAATGGCCTAAAAAGTGCAGTCACCAATCTGATAACTCGCCAAGTAGTCTCAATGGACAAAGGTAACAAGAAAAATCACTCTTGCTAATCATTGATCTCCACATGTTGGCGGTATGCGATGACTGAAGTCGTAACCATGGCATGAAGGATTGGTATATGCAAAATTCTCATCTCCAAATAAATTAACTCAGACGGACCTGGTCCGTAGTCTTCCAAACTCAAGTGTCACCTAGACCCGAGTTCATAAAAAATGACGGAGGAGGGGGAGAAGGGATCACTCACAATTTCCCAACACCAAGGACTCCATAGCAAAATGGCGTAGCTAAAAGAAAGAACGGAACTGGAAATTCCTTCAAGAACGGAACTGGAAATTCCTTCATGGACCGTGCTCATCGCCAATGGAATCACCAAGAAATTTTGGGCAAAATGAATGAATACTGCTCTCTACCTTGAGAACAGGTGTCGGACCAGGTCCCTCCTAAATCAAAATTTTCCAGGAGCTGCCAATTGAAAGAAAATGCCTTGTTCTTGAAAATAGGAAGGATTAGCTTGGGAAGCTCAATGCAAAAAGACGAGCGAAGGAATCCTTCTGGGGAACAATCCACAAAACAAGGCCATATGGTCTTCAACAAAGGGAGCACTAAATGGCAGGAGATGCTCATGGTTTATTCAACAAGACACTCTCCCAAGAAAGAAACGGTGAGGATCAACATGATGAACCAATCCTATCTCTGAGAAATATCTGAGGCTTCAAATAGGGAGGACGATAAAGTGATCAAGATGGAGACTGGCGAAAGACAACACAAACTTCATCTTTCACGTCTCACAAAGAACCTGGTACGTCACTTACTACCACTAAAGTTGAAAGAAGAATTAAAGATGCAGCTCATGGCACTGCACAAGCAAGCAAAACACAAAGTGTGGGGAAATCAAATTAACTTCCATATCTCTCTTCAATGAACTTCTATCTCAAATTGGAAAACCAAAGTGCACTTGTCATGATTCATGCCTCATCTTCTGGGAGAAAAAGAAGCAATCATGATTGATCCACTTTTGAGGGTCAATATGAAGAAGGGATTTATTAGTTGAAAGCATTGAGAACATAAGACCAAACTCCAGATATCTGCACCAAAGCCTCAAATAGAGAATATTCCGGATAAATCATGGTAAAGATGGGGTTACAAATGAAGAACTTGATCCTCCACCCGTTGGTTGTGTAAGACATCGCCAGGTAAAGGTAGCAAAAGTGTTTTATAACTAAGCCTATCTCACATTAATATCGTTGTAAGTAAACACGTATGACGATCATAGAATACAAAGGTAAATCTATGAACTACGAGAGGGGAGCTGCTAAAATGTTTTTCAAAAGATAGCTCTGGCATTAGGTCCTTGTATCTCAGGTTAGTAGTAATATGTTTATTCTGCATGCCCTCTCAAAACAAAAACTGCGTCTTTAACAAAATAAATTCAAATGCCACATCATTCAACTTTTCAATGTCTGCATGTCATTTCTTGTCTTTCAAATCCTTTTGTCCCCTCTGCACGGTAACGCTTTCCCACAAACCTACCATCATTTTCAGTACTATTCAAAATCTGTTTCTTTGTCCTCTCATCATTAGCCCCTCTTCCAATAAAACTTTATTAGCCCCTCTTCAATAAAACTTTCTTTCCCTCTCACGGCAAGTCATGAACCTTCATCTGTGTTGTATAACTAGGATCTTCTCTTCATCTCTCTTATTCTCTATCTACTCGTCTACCAAGAACTCATCTAATGGCAATTGAACAATCGTCTCATTCTACCACCTTTAGCCTTGTTCCCACTTCATCGTTTTCCTTGAAATCGTTCCCAGAGCATCACTTTTCACCATTCTACGACCTTACTCAATCTTGGTTTCTCCTCCACTTCTATTGTCTTCCCATTTCTGATAAACCCTATTTACCATTATTTTGAGAACCTTATGTCTAGTCAATCCTATGATCTCATCAAAGAACACACAGAAGGTTTTACTCTTCAGGTGTCAGAAGCCCCTGATGATGATACTAACCGGTATATAAACTCCTCCATGTTGGACTTAGTGGCTCTCAAAGGAGTCACCAAAAAAGGAAGCAGCTCATAACATCATGGATATAGCTGCTAACAGTCTAATGAATGAAGGAGCTTATCTCTCATATGAGTATCAGGGGAAGAAGTTTCATTCCTAAGAAATGCAAGAACCACATAACTCTTTGAGTCCATGGCTCATGAGATATTCCTAGAAAAGCCTTTTGATGAACCCTTTTCTCTTCCATTCAATATCACTCCTGCACCTCCTATTCATTCCAAACTCTTAGAGTCATCCTCCAAATCACTTACTATCAGGTCACTACAACAAGAGAGCTCTGAGTCCTTTTTTCAAAAAAGTAAAAGGAGTGTCAAGACAAGGAAAAAGAGGAAAATGAATCCAAATGATTTCATCAAGAGTGGGTCAGTAAACCAAATAGACAAAGATGCCTTGAAGGAACTTGATTCCTCAGTATAACAATCTATGACAACTCAACTATCCATGGAAAAGGCCATTGATAAAACTGTTAAGAAACAAAAAGGGTCATCCATGAAGTATAGTTAGCAAGTCTAAACGAATTTCAGTCGAGCTAGTTGTGTCTGAGGACAATACTGTGGGGATGGCAAGCTGGAAGGGAAAGTCTACAAAAGGATCTAACAAACAAAAAAAAAAAGAAAACTGTTAAGGAACCTAAATCAATAAGGTCCATGACTTGTGATGGTGGTCTTTGGTAGCAGAGATTAAGAACTCAAAAAGTACTGTGGGGACATACAATTGATCCAGAAATTTCGGAGAGGACAGGCATGAGACAAATTGTAGATATCGTGGAATTTCAATAATGGGAACACCTGTTCGAAGGAAGCATGCCTCTGGTGTATGAAGATGCAGTACAAACCTTCTACGCGTCTCTTTTCACTGTTGAGGGGGATCACATATGTGCGCTGGTAAATGGGGCAGACATTGTACTCGATGATTTAACATTGGGAAAGGTTCTCTGAATTCCATGTGAAGGTATGTCCTCAGTTACGGGTATCTGTGAAGTAAACTTTCGAGGAGCAATCATTAAAGAGCAAGCTATTCAATTGGGGGAACATGTGCATAAGAAGGTATTGCTTCCTGAGTACTAGCTTCTCTTTGAACTGGTCAACAAAGTGCTTTTACCCCGCTCTGAGAGGCGATCCATTGCTACAAAATTGGATATGGTACTAATGGAAGCGCTTGATGAGTTTTTCCCAATCAATCTGCCTCCAATCATGATAGACCATATGCAGAAGGTAGAAAACTTTAAGGGTGGAAATCATAGGTTACCTTATGGTTGTCTCCTCACTTAGATGTTCAGATTTTATAAGATCCCCTTGGGGAATCCCAGAGTGGGCACACGCAAGTAGACCTTCTCTAAGACCACTCTAGAAGAATATGAATGTATAGAAAGAGTTTGTGGATGCATCTCGACCATTTCTCAGCTGATTAATACTCAAAATGTAGCTTCTGAGGAAATAAGAAGGCTGAGGGCTCGAAATGCCATTCTGGAAACTCAACTCAGTCAAGCAGCTAAAGGACCTAATTCTATAAGTGAGGAGGTTACACGAATACCAAAGGAAAATAAGAGACTTCGGACTCAATTACTTGCAGAACAATTGTCTGCAAATGCTTGACTAGACCTGGTTCTCAAAATCATTGATGTCCTCCAAGACTCCTTCCATTAGTGTCCCCTAGGATCCTCTTTGTGTCAAGCTATTTTTGCTCCAACATCCTGTGGCTGCTGTTTTACTTTTGTTTGCCTTTTTTTTGTGAATGGCATGTTGAACTTGACCATTCTGCTCCTGAATTGCTCAGTCCAATGTAAACAATAATGAAACAGCTTCCCTTTCGTTGCTTCTACAATACTGTGTTCCTCTGGCTTCTCTTTTCTGTTATGTTGTGTGCATATATGTGCTATGAGCTAGATGTGTTAGACTTCTTTATATATTACCTGCTTGTGCATTCTTAATACCTATTCTTTTTAATGATGCCAAAAGTGGGAAAAGAAGTGTGAAGGTGTACAGGTGCGAGTGAGGGTAATATATGCATGCTGAGAGGTAGTGAGGGGTAATGTGCGTGTGTGTAGGTAAGGGAAAATCAAGTCTGAGATTAAGGGGGAACTATCAACTCTGCAATTAACGGAAAATCATAAAGAGGGAGATCTGAGATTAAGGGGGAACTTGGTGTAGTTCTGGCATCTCATATGGTTATTTCTACTCTCAGAAAATATTGTCCATGCCTAAGTTTCTCATCATCAAAAAGAGAGAAATTGATGGGTTTTCAATGTCTTAGCCTTATGCGTCTTATGTTTTGATGATCTAACAAACTTGTAGTGAAGAACCAGATAGAGAACCTGGCCCATAGGATGTACATCTCATATGAACTGGTCAAAGTCTGAAAAATTAGCAAATGAATGAATGACCACAATGAGGAAAACAACAAGTTGATGACCTGGTCCCTTAGAGTTCTTCGACACAAGCAAGTTAGTGACTGTACGCAATCAATATAAAGAGGAACACAACAGGGACCCACTCCCTTAGGGTTCTATGACAAAAGTAAAAGTCAAGCACACAGCTGGAACGTAGCAGAAGAAAGTGACCATCTAGCAACTATCACATAAGAGGAACACAACTAGGACCTGGTCCTACGGTGCATCTTGATAGAAGTACAAAGTCAACTATTCAGCTGGAACGCAACTTCCTAGAAGTGGTTGTACAATAGTCACTTCTCATTAGGAAGAAGCTACACCAAGAGTTGACATCACTATCTATTATGCTATCTTTTGTGATAAAATAACCTGGTGCCACACCATCACTTGTGTATTTTGTGATACTCTCTCAAGAAGAAAAAGCATTCATCCGGCATTGAAATCACTGGTGTGTCAAGAACAAGAAGACAACTCCACTAAGGATTAGTTTCTAAATGCATTTATGTACATTCATAGTTGAGTTGTAATCATGTTATTTGTTCATCATTGTAATTCCTAGTTTCCTTTCTTAGAAACATTGTCTTAGGAACAAATAAAATTCGTAAACTTCTGAGTTTATGTTGTGACTAGGGATAATCATAAGTTTAAATCCTTTGTAATTAGAAAGCTATAGAATGGCTTGTGGTGGTTCATCACAACTTAGTTTGAAGTATTTGCAATAGGATGTTCGCAAAGTGGCTTGTAATAGATAGACTACTAGTTAGTAGAGTTAAAAGCCTACAAGAGTATATCGTAGGTGTTTTTATCCCATTGTATGGGATTTTTCCACGTGTGCCTTCTTTTCATTCGGTCTTTAATACATTTATAGTTTGGTGGACTCATATAAACTAACAAACTCTATCAGACATTTCAAAGGTGTCACACCAAGAAACACAAAGCAATGAGTGCAATGAAACTGTCACATGTAATGTTGCCATTTAATATGGTTGCCATACTGATTTCAGCGCTAAAAAAATTTGGTTTCAAGCAATGTTGTTATTCGACTTTCTCATCTTCCAAATATTTATGTTCTCGTTCCTATATTTTTGTAGCAGTCCAGAAAAGGAGTAAGGTTGGGGTGGGGGTGCAGCTGTTGCAACTAGTTTTCCGACGAATTGGGATTGGAGTTGGGAATCTCTTGTCATTGGTTGTTCGGTGTGGAGTTCGAAAGATGCCGGCAGCAGAGATGGCTCTCCGGCATGTTTCAGGCAAGATTTCGTGAACGGGAAGAACCAGAAGCGGCGATGGATGGCTGATTATGATACTTACCAACTTCTTTTTTTCCCTAAAAAATCTCTAATCTCTTCACTCACACATCATTGGAAGCATTGCAGGAGTTTCTGCTAGCTTAGACCTTGGAAAAGAAGGGTCGTTGGTTTACATTGGCAGTTGCTTTGCTTCCATACTGGGTCAAGGTGGTCCATATAATTACTAGCTCAAATGGCGTTGGCTCCGTTACTTCAACAATGATCGGGACAAGCGAGATCTCATCATATGTGGGTCATCATCATGTGTGTGTGCTGAAAGGTTTTTCGTATCTTTGAGAAAGGTCTAAAAATGGTTGGTCCTTAGAGAAGAAGATAGGTTTAGGGTTGTTTTTAGTGTGTAGGTTATTACGTGGGTTTAAGGGTATTGGGCTTGGATAAATATGGGCTAGATTCAAATTGGGCCAAATTTTGGCTAAATTTATTGCATGTAGTAGCCACTAATTAAGGGAGTCTTTAATCTTTATCCAGTTATTAAAATGCTCAGCAAAAATAGCCACTACTAATTGGAAAACGGCTATTTTACCCTTCCTTCAATGTTTATACTCCCAAACCCTTATTTTTTTCATTTAGACGAGGGAAACTTTGAGAGTGAATCTTCCTGGGCAAGTTTCTTGTATTCTCGGTACTTGTTTCATCCTCGCATACAACAGATCTACAGTTAATCTTTCTCCTTGTTCATCTTCTCCGTCATCTTCTATGAAAATAACAATCGAACTGGTACTTTTATTTTTTGTTTTTAAGCATTTTTCATTTTCTATATGTGTAATCGCGATCAATGCCATGCCAAATATGTGTGAAATTTCAAAATTGTTCATTATAAGTTGATTCAGTGTCGGATAAGTAGCGTATATTTTGTGATGTTGTTATTCAGAAATTTTTGGTGTTGAAATGTGAAATATGTTTGCGGTTGATTCAATATATTTGATTATGCAAGGTCATTTCATATAAATAGTCGTAGAAATTCATAAGCTTACTGTGTTTATGAATTTTAGTTAACTGTGTTCATTAAATGTAAGGAAGAAACGACATTAAATTTTGTAGTTGGAATTCAAAGTTAAGGACTAATTGTCCTTAACTTTTGTACATGAAAATTGAAGTTAAGGACTAAGTGTTCTTAATTTTGGAAGCTGAAAGTATAAGTTGACTGTATCTCATTAACCTTTGCACTTACAACTTAAAGTTAAGGACTTATTGTCCTTAACTTTTGCACATGAAACTTGAAGTTAAGGACTAAGTGTCATAACTTTGGAAGTTGAAAGTATACGTTAAGACTGTATTTCTTTTTTTTTGTTGGCAATCCACTAGGCAAGCGCCTAGGGCTCGAATTTATTAATATTTCAAAAAGAAAATTACAACAATTAGGAAAAGTAAAATAAGGGGTAGCACCGGTGTTGCTACCCATATAACACAACCAGTGTAAACCTTATCCTATTAATCCTATTGAGGGAAATAAAAGCCTCACCTACTAGCAAGCATGTAAAAAGAAAGAAGTAGCAAGAACTAAGAATTTATTGATCATCACAGAGATTATAATGTACTCTGTAATGATATTACAAATTATAAGACTAGCGAGATGGTAAAATAAAGAGATGAAGAAACCACCATGGTGCTCTCTTTTCTCTAGATTTTTGAATACTTCCATTTGTATATTGTTGTCTCCCTCCATAACTTCTTCCAAAAATACTTCAAAATTCATGGTTTTTTTATCAAGCGATTGGCCTTTGTAGATATTGTTTGATTGAGCTATTTTTGTTTTGCATTTCTCTTTGGGGATCTCCTTATGAATGCGTCTTCAATCACCCTGTCGTCCCAGCTTCTATTCCTTGCACGCGACTTGTTACTTCTTTCACTATGCATTAGTGAAAAGTTACCATTCTTGAAGCGTTGGCCGGGCATTTCTTTAAGATATCCTCTTCCTCCCCTTCTTCATATATATGTCTACTTGTGAATATTGAATTTTGCATATCTTGAAAATCGCCTTGAATTACCAATGTTTTTTCAGCTTGTACATTACCCGAAATTGCCTTGTTTTGCCTTTGTTTTTATGTTCCTACTCATGTTCCAATGACTTGTACTGGAATTATCAAGAGTTAAAGCATTTAACGTATCTATACTTAACATCGCATCCAATAGTTGTCTTTCTTCTAAAGAGAATAATGGATTAGTTGTTACGATGTGGAGCTTGCGCGCCTGTGAAATTGCTATTGTGTTGCAATCAACAGAAGGAGAGTTACTTGCATCCCCTTGCTGCTCTGAAATATGACTGGAATCCAAAGGTTGGCTCGTTCCATCGAAAAGTTTCCTCTCCTCCAAAGTACTGCCTGGTTTAGTTGTGACAAACTTATTCTGCCCAGTTTTTTCTAGCTTTGCTATGTTTCGATCAGCAACATCTTTTTCAGCTGAGTGTTGTTTTGGTTGGACGTGAACTCCTGTTACAAGTTTGTCGATCTTTGGTATTGCTGTATTTGAACTAACTGCATTTGCAATATTTGTTGGAACAAAAACTGGAGCGTTATGGTTCAATTTGCTGTTTGGATTTGCTGTAGTTGCCGCAGATGCACGACAATTCAGATTGGTCGATTTTGATGTTACAGGTTTCCCATTGACTTTTTGTTTGGTTGGAGCATCAATGTCCTCTCCTGCACTATCTTGATCAGCTTCTTGATCGTCTTCTTCAGATGAAAAACCAGCAAAACCGACACCCCATCCCTCATCGTCATCAAACTCTCGTTGGTCTTTCTACAGTTTCCAGTTAATGACCAACTTCCTCATATTTGCTTGAACTATTTATTTGTTGCTGCCAAAGGAGATTTATGGTTTCCCATATTTTTGTTGCTAGTCAGTTGACTTAGATGATTGAGTCAGTGTGACCAAAGATTGGTTGAACTTAGGATTGGCACTGGACGTTATTTTAACCAGTGTATCTTTGATAACAATTTGATCCTTTGCATGCATTCGCCTATTTGGATCATTAACAGGATATTTATTCAAGGTCGCTGTGTCAGATGAGTTATTTTGATGATAACTGTCAGCCATCTACAAGTTATCTCTAGTGAACTTTCCATCATCTTCATTGGTATTGCCAAGTGCAGCAAAAGAGTTTTGATTTTTTGGAACGTCTGTACTTTTTTATGCAATCTGTTGTTGTGTTTTGCTTATTGGAGTTCTTTTTTTGTTGGAAACCGATGTCCAATTATCCTTATCAGAAAGTTGTCCGGCTTCCCTTATGCGTTGACTAGCTTGAGTAGGTTGTGATCTGCCACAATCATCCCCCTGTTGATCAAACTCACCTTGTATTAATTCAGCATTATGGAAATTTTGCAGCAGCATGATCTGTGTAAGAATTGACAGTGTGTTGTTTTTGAACCAAATCAGGACTTGCTATTCTTTGAAGCATTTTAATCACAGTGTCCTGGTGATCACACCCGGTTAAATGTCGATCATCAAGACAGTTAGGAACTGCCTCAGTATGAACTGCGAGGATGGAATTCTTGTTAACCTTTGTTAACGATGCTTCAAGCTCCAATTCCATTACATCACAGTGATGTTTAACCTCTTTATTTTGCTCAGTCCATTTAAAGCCATCAATTGATATAAAATTTGGATCTGAAGTAGGTGGAATATTTACCTCCCCTGCTACTAGCTGGTGCACATTGAAATTGTAACTCTGTTGTTTGCATTTTTCTGTTATATTGGAAAGATTGGTTGTAACCAGAGCTGAAGGCTTATTCAATTAAATACATCCTTTTTTGAAACATGATTTAGTTTTTGCAAAGATGAGTTCTCCAGTGGTTGAACTGATACCACTGTTGAACCTGTGTTAACTTTCCAAATATCAGAAGCCTCTAAATTTGTAACATTTGACTGCCCAACACATACACTTTTTTTATTCTGATTTTTTTGCTCCAAATGTTGCTGCTCGATATCTTTATCCTGCGCAGATAGGTCTATCAAACACTTGTCTGGCCTTTTTGCATTTTCACATGCTACTAACCTTGATGCAACAGTAGGTTCCAAATCCACCACATCCGACTGATTTCCAGTTAAGTCAGTCATATTAGCAGGCAAAGGAGTATTACCAAGCAGAGCAATATCAGTATTTTGCATTGAATGAGCTTCAGCAGCTGCGGTAATTGAACCACAATAATTTGTTTGTCCTGCATCATCAATCAAAGTAGGTTGCACATTGCACATGTGATGCTGTCCATCAAGATCAACCAACTGCCCAGTCTGTGCACTAGAAGGAAAACGATCTGCAGTAGTTTGCATTGCCCCAGCAGTAGCCACATATGTTCGTGCATAGCAATTAGAAACATGTACATCTGTAGAAGGCTTAGAAGGTCGTTTATCCAACTTCAATACCGCCTCCATAGTCTAACCTGTAACTACTACATGTGATGCATCTGATATAGCAGCAACCCCAGCACTCCTAGCCATAACATGTTGATCTGCATCATCCCTATCATTCACAGTAGGTTGAGAAGTCTTCAAAACAGCAGTCTTTTTGGTAACATCCTTTACAATACCAGGTTGTGCAACTGACTAAATTCGACCAACAACATCCTTCAATTAATATTTTTCTTGTAAATCCTTAGTCCCTTGTCCAATTCTTTTAGCCTTTAGGTAGTCCCTTGCACCCCCTTGTAATTTGTCAATATCATCCACCTCGTTATCAGGCAGATCACTGTCCAAATTTTCCTCCGCCACCACCTCTGCACTAGCTTTTTCTTCTTTAATTCTACACGCCTTGTCATCGCGGCCTTGATGCTTGCAATAGGTACAATACTTAGGAAAGTTGTTGTACACTATTTCTTGATGGAACTCGACAGATTTACCTGAACCTCTATCTAAAATCTGCAGCTTGACATTTTTAGGATGTTTATCCAAAAGATCCACTATAACCTTAACTCTTGCCGCGCTAGGTCTCGTTATATCCTGCGTCGCCTTGTCCACAGCGAGAGGTTTCTATAGACATTAATGACCTCTTAGCAAAAAAAATTTGTGGCAGACTTGGAAGAGAAATCCACACGACTGCCATCGACGTCTCCTCCTTTGGAATGAATCCAAAAGTCCATGTGAATGTTTTGAAGAAATATTCGTCGCCTTTGGATTTAAGATATCCAGTCGACTTTGAAAGGAAGTGAACATAATCATTGAAGAGATCAAACCTGATTAACATGTGATGAAACTCCAACGTCCCAACGATACATTGACCTTGAACATCGAATTGCGACGAAAATATTCTTCGCAATTCTGATAGATCAGGTCTGCCATAAGAAAATTTTAAAACAACTGCCTGATGCAATCCTTCTTCCTTAATGAAGTTATTAACCTCTTCAATTGTAAATTGTATTACAGGTTCACCATGATCGATAATAACTGAACACAGCTCTAACTTTGATGGATCAGACTGATTTGCTAGTAATGTTGTAGCATACGATTGCTTTGCGATTTCTTTTGGATCAGTTTTGATGTGGTTTTGAATTGCCTCTCCCACAGCCAAAGGCTGGGGAGAGATCAATGCAGCCATGGCTGCCAAGCTTACAAAAACACGCCAAAATCGTAGAAATAGAAAGCAATCTCAACCATTGATCTGAACAGAATAAACCTATCTTGCTGCTATCAAAAGGAATAGCGCTGGAATGTGATTAAATTCTGATTGCTATAGTAAATCTTGAAAATAAGATTTAAGATGTAGGAAAATTGGTTATAGATTTGAGGGAAAAATCAATTGGGGATTATTCGCAAAGAGAAGGGGATCATGTGACACCAATTTTGAGATAATCCACCGCCAAAATCCGGAGGTATGTCCGATGAATAGTGACGGAAACACTATTCACCCTTCTTCCTAGAGAGAAAATGTGAACAGTTGTATATGAAACTTGAAGTTAATGTAGATATTGGTTCATAAGTTTAGTGTGATTATGAATTTTCAGTTAATTGTGTTCATTAAATGTAAGGACTGATTGTCTTTAACTTTTGTATATGAAACTTGAAGTTAAGGACTAAGTGTCCTTAAATTTGGAAGTTGAAAGTATAAGTAAAGGACTGTATTTCTTTAACCTTTGCAATTAAAACTTAAAGTTAAGGAGTGATTGTCCTTAACTTTTGTATATGAAACTTGAAGTTAAGGACTAAGTGTCCTTAACTTTGGAAGTTGAAATTATAAGTTAATGACTGTATTTCTTTAACCTTTGCTCTAAAAAATTAAAGTTAAGGACTAATTTCCCTTAACTTTTGCACATGAAACTTGAAGTTAAGGACTAAGTGTCCATAACTTCAGAAGTTGAATGTATATGTTTAGAGTGTATTTCTTTAACCTTTGCATTTACAATTTAATGTTAAGGACTAATTGTTCCTAACTTTTGCACATGAAACTTGAAGTTAAGGACTGAGTGTCCTTAACTTTGGAAGTTGAAAGTATAAGTTAAGGTCTACATTTCTTTTATGTTTGCACTTAAAATTTAATTTGAAGGACTTTATTTGCGTAACTTTTAAACTTGAAATTTTAAGTTAAAGTCCTAATCTTTGTTTGTTTTTCCTTATTTTCTAGTACTAAAATGGAAGGCGATCGTTTGTTTGATTTTGATGATTGGCATAATTTTCTTGTATATTGGAAAGGATATCTTCAATATAAAGAAAAAATTAAAAGTTTTCTGTCGATTACCCAATGGAATAAATTGAGGGAAATTATTTTTGGCAGCTTCTTCAGACTACAAAGTGTCAAGTTTTCGGGTAAACTTATGCACTGTGTATTGCTTTCAGAAATTGTTAGTAATGAATCTGATTTGATGAAATTCAAGGTATTTGACCGCGATATTAAGTTTAGTCGTGATGCATTCCATATTATTACTGGTTTTAAGGTTTATTCATCGCTTGACATGAATGGTTTAAATGAGAAAGAGAATAGGCTTTTAAGAGTCTATTTCCCTGGAAAGGACAAGATTGAGTTGGCTGATTTGTACAGTTTTATTTCTAGTCGTCCACATGGTACAACTTTATCATTTGTTGGGAGTAATGATGATGCCTTAAACTTGGCAATACTCTATTTTATTGAGTCGGTTTTTATGGGCAAGGGGAAAGATAGGTATGTGTCGGATCAGATAATGAAAATTTTTGACGTTGATGCACTTTTTACTTCCTTCAGCTGAGGCTCTCTTGCTTATGAGACACTTTTTAAAATCTTTGAAGAGTTGTTTGAAATCAAATGGGAATGATGTTGAGAAGGAGAAAGAGAAAGAAAAAGATATTGATAGCTATACTTTAGTTGGCTTTCCCTTTGCGTTTTGTGTCTAGATTATGGAAGTACTTCCTATCTTCGAAGAGAAACAATTGGTGAACTTCAAAGAAGCTGGTTATCCCCAAATGTTGTGTTATTCTGAAATAAAGTCTCCACAATTTGATGCTCTTTGTAGAAATAACTTCCATAATGAAAAAGTAAGTCAATGTAATTACTATCACTTTTTTTGTTTATTTGTTTTAGCTATGTATACTTATGTTTAGTTTTTCTTTATATAATAAGTTTTTCAGTTGATTGAGGTGTCACCCTTTATTTCCGTGGAAGAAGAAGATACATTGCCTCTTAGTGTGGAGGAGCCATTTTCACAAGAACGAAGCTCAAGGTCTTCTTCTTCACAATTTGATGAAGGCGTACTTAAGGAAATTGTTAGAGTATGTGTGTTTGTCTTTGAATAGTATTAGTTTTTATTTGATTGTTCTTGCTTACAAAAACCCTTTTTTTATATTATGTTTTTTTATTCAGTGATTATCAGAGAGTTTTAAGAAGGATTTGCAAGCAGAAGTTATCAGAGTTCATCAGAAAATTGTTGTATCAAAAAAAAATGATTGAGAATAAAATCAATGTAATTTCAATTAGTCAAACTTTCTGATTTTGTGTCCTTAAATTTTGAACCTGAAATTGAAATATAATGACTTCTTGTCCTTAACTTTTGAATTTTAAAATGAAACTTAAGGACATCCTGTCCTTAAGTTTTAAACTTGTAATTCAAAGTTAAGAACTGTCTGTCCTTAAGTTTTGAATTCGGAGTTCAAACTTAAGGACTGCCTGTCCTTAAGTTTTGAACTTGTAATTCAAAGATAAGGACTGCATGTCCTTTAGTTTGAATTCCAAGTTCAAACTTAAGGACAGGCAGTCCTTATGTTTGAACTTGCATGTCCTTAAGTTTTGAACTTGGAATTGAAACTTAAGGACAGACCTGTCCTTAAGTTTTGAATTTGGAATTCAAAGTTAAGGAGTGCCAGTCCTTAAGTTTGAATTCCAAGTTCAAAACTTAAGGACAGGCAGTCCTTAAGTTTTAAACTTGTCCTTCTCTTTGTAACTTAGTTGCTTTCTCAGGATTTAAAGAAAACTCTAGGATCAAAGCTTGATACTTTGATGAACATGTTTGGGAAAGGTGATCAGATGAACAAAGATAGAGAATCTAGTGTTCCTATCAAAAAAGATGGAGTTGATGATCATTGTTGTGCTACTGAGCCTACTGATATATTCAACTAAGATGCAGGTGGTGTGGAACGTGATCATATGTATGTGCATGTAGAAGGTCAGTATGAAAGAGAATTTAGAGATGCACATTTAGATGATGAAAATGAAAATGTTACTGATATTGGGAAAGGTTAGATATTGATTTTGATTTATTTTTTTCGTTGAAATGTATATTCATTATATTAGTACATTTAATATGTTCATGTGCATGCAGAAATTGAAGATTTAAGAGATTGTCAAGAGTATGAGAATCAAAAAGATAAAGGAGTGACAGAGAAAATTTGTAGAGTTTGTGGATTTCAATCACAAGAGGATTTGACAAGTCCATTGGGGACAAGTGTCGGTGAGATTGTATGCAAATGCTTAGACAGAACGCATAATCTCTCTAGACTGCTGCCATACAAAGAAAAATTTGGAGTTCAAACTTGTGCCAGTCAAGGTTAGATAGAATTTTTATTATATATAGTATTTTTATTTTTGTGAATTATTAGATGGTATTAATTTCAAATGTTACAGTATCTTTTGAAGCAGCAAGCGAAGAAACTGGAGTGCAGTATCAAGAGAAAACTGGACTACAATCTCCAGACATAGGTAGAAGTGAGATTGATTCCAAACCTATAGATGCAACATGTAATGATGATGATGTAGCTGGAATGATCTTGGATATTGCAAATGTTTAGGCATTGCTTTTTTAATTTTATATATATTTGTTTGAATTAAGGATTATTAATATGTTAGCTCTTGTAAATATTTTTGAGAATCTTGTCAACAAGCATGTAAAGATCATGGTGAACAACTACAAGATAAAGAAAATGCGAAATTGGAAGAAAAAGAAAATGTTTCACGCAATATCTTAGCTAAGTTGTCTCTTGAAAAAACACATGAAGGTGTTGCGCAGAAGACAGGTACTGATTGTGTCCTAATTATTATATGCACTATTGTAATTTTGCCTGTTCATTTGACCTGTTGCAGAAAACTAATATTAATATGTACATATATACATAGTGTAGCGAGTAGAGGAAAAGAAAGAGGGCACCATTAATGACAATCTTAACCAATATACACGGAAAAGAAAGAGAGATAGTATTGGTTATGATGGTCCGTCATTTTCTCTTCTTACTCCTACTCCTCCAAGTACACAAATGGACATTGGTGCGGGTTTGACAATGGAGGGTGAAGGAAATGTTGAAGAAGAACTTGGTCGAGGTAAAAGGAACAAGAAGTTAAGCTGGCAGTTGAAATCTCCTTTTGATAAGGAAGGAAAAGCAGTAAGTTCCAAGGCAAATAATGAAAATACTCTTAAGAGTTCATGTTGGATAAAATTAACCCATACTCGTAGGTGTATTTTTCATTATGGCACAGAAGATGAAAAATTAGTGAAGAAATTCAATGTGTGGCTTGGCAAGGAGAAACAGAGAGGTCGCAAAAAAGAGTAAGTCTCTTAACGTGTTTCACAATTAAAAGTTAGAGAATTCTAAACTTTAATATTTAAGTTAAGGACCAAGTGTCCTTAGCTTTTGAATTTTGAATTCAAACTTAAGGACATACAGTCCTTATGTTTTTAACATTGGACTATAACATAAGGACCTCGTGTCCTTAACTTTTGAACTTGAAATTTAAAGTTAAGGACAGATAGTCCTTAAGTTTTTAACAGTTGTACAACTTAAGGACCACATGTCCTCAACTTTTGAACTTGAAATTCAAAGTTAAGGACTCATGTATGTAATGACAAACAGTCCTCAAGTCTTCAACATGGGACTATAACATAAGGACCTCATGTCCTTAACTTTTGAACTTGAATATTCAAAGTTAAGGACAGACAGTCCTTAAGTTTTTAACATGGGAATATAACTTAAGGACCTCCTATACTTAATTTTTGAACTTCAAATTCAAAGTTAAAGATCGATTGTCCTTAAATTTTTAAAATGGGACTATAACTTAAGGACCACATGTCCTTAACTTTTGAAATTAAAATTTAAAGTTGAGGACTTATGTAGTTAATGACAAACAGTCCTCAAGTTTTCAACATGGGACTATAACTTAAGGACCTCATTTCCTTAACTTTTGAATTTGAAATTTAATGTTAAGGACTGACAGTCCTTAAGTTTTTAACATGGGAATATAACTTAAGGACCTCCTATCCTTAACTTTTGAAATTGAAATTCAAAGTTAAGGACAGACAGTCCTTATGTTTTTAACATGGAAATATAACTTGAATCTATAAGTTAACGGTTTATTGTCCTTAGCTTTTGAACTTCTAATTCAAATTTAAGGACTGCTTATCATTACTTTTTCAGCATGAAAGGCTAAGTTCAGGGTTAAATTCTAACTTGACATTTTCAAAATTTTCAGGGGACAAAATAATTAACATGATGATGATAATAGTTTGAGGAGAAAACCTTTCAAAGTGTATCATCAAAAAATCAGTAACAAAATATTCTTCCTTGAGCTTTCATATAGCAACTTTGTTCTTGATGATAAGGTTAGATAATTATCAAGGCATTTATTTTTTTATTATTAATTTATCACTTTTTTATTATTTTATGACTGATTGGTAATAGATTTGTTTTTTTTTTGTCTTTTTATGAAGCATATTGACATTACTCTCTATTATCTGAGAAAGAAGTAATGCTACCACCCTCGCGATCATCATTTTTGATGCACAACTACTGATATTCTTTTTAATAATTATATGGCACTTGTGTATAAAGATTTCAGTGGAGATGCTAGCGATGTGTTTTGGTGTGGTAATAATCAGTTATTTCTGACACCATATGTGTGGGGGGACAGCCGTAGATGTGGAATTTCTTGGAATGAGGTTGAAAAAATCTTTTTTCCATGTCGACTTCCTTCAGAAGATGATAAAGCTCTGACACACTTTCTGTTGGGAGTATTGGACTTAAATGAGAAAAAGATTGATGTATACGATTCCATATACAGTGAGCCATATGAAGCAGGAATGAACTACATGAAAATGTATGCACGCATGATCCCTCATTTGCTAAAGTTCTCACAGTTTGACAAACATCACAAGTCTTTTTGGAATGTCTTCAACAAATTAGATATATCTTGGTAAAGATCACCACACCAAACTGGATCCTACGTGTTTTTATTTGTTATTTTATTTATATGTACTTAAGACGTATTGTTTAATTCACTCTATATATTAAATTTCTTTTAGGACTGATTGTGGTGTATTCCTGGTCAAATATGTTGGGTTGCTGATCGTTGGAAAGGAGGTGCAGCAATTCCAACCCAAAGAAATAAAAGACATTCAAAAAGAACTTGTTGCAAATCTTTGGGCACATGGTGAATGGAAAAGAAATTATGGTTATGATACTCCACCAGAAAATGTTGGTGATGATTATGAGAGTGAAAATGAAACATTATGTCCAATGAAGTTGTAAAGAAATTGTAGTTTTGTTTTGTATTAAATTGCTGTAAATGTGACATCTCAATTCTGCAAGTATAGGATAGTTCTGAAATATTCTGTAAATTTGTGAAAAGGCACTTATATTTTGTTTTATGGCATAGTGTAATTTTTTGTAACAGCTATGCAAAATTACAATTTCAAAAGTTATGTGATGGAATTTTGCTATTTATTTCGTTGTTTCTCTTGACTGTTGATTTGTCCATTGAGTTTGTAAGTATTTGTTCATGACTAAGGGTAAGTGAACTTAAAATTCAAAGTTAAGGATCAAATGTTTTTAACTTTTGAACTTGAAATTCAAAGTTAAGGACAGACAGTCCTTAAGTTTTTAACATGGGAATCTAACTTAAGGACCTCATGTCCTTAACTTTTGAACTTGAAATTCAAAGTTAAGGACAGACAGTCCTTAAGCTTTTTACAGTTGTATAACATAAGGACCTCATGTCCTTATCTTTTGTACTTGAAATTCAAAGTTAAAGACTCATTTAGTTAATGACAAACAGTCCTCAAGTTTTCAACATGGGACTATAACTTAAGGACCTCATGTCCTTAACTTTTGAACTTGAAATTCAAAGTTAAGGACACACAATTCTTAAATTTTTAATATGAGAATATAACTTAAGGATCCCATGTCCTTAACTTTTGAACTTGAAATTCAAAGCTAAAGACTCATGTAGTTAATAACAAACAGTTCTCAAAATTTCAACATGGGACTATAACTTAAGGACCTCATGTCCTTAGCTTTTGAACTTGAAATTCAAAGTTAAGGACAGAAAGTCCTTCAGTTTTTAACTATTGTATAACTTAAGGACCTCATGTCCTTAACTTTTGAACTTGAAATTCGAAGCTAAGGGTAGACAGTCCTTAAGTTTCCAACATGGGACTATAACTTAAGGACCTCATGTCCTTAACTTTTGAACTTAAAATTCAAAATTAAGGACAGACAGTCCTTAAGTTTTTATTATGGGACTATTACTTAAGGACCTTATGTCTTTAACTTTTGAACTTGTATTTCAAACATTAGGACTCATGTAGTTAATGACAAAGAGTCCTCAAGTTTCCAACATGGGACTATAACTTATGGACCTCTTGTCCTTAACTTTTGAACTTGAAATTCAAAGTTAAGGACAGACAATACTTAAGTTTTTAACATAGGACTATAACTTAAGGATCTCATGTCCTTAACTTTTGAATTTGAAATTCAAAGTTAAGAACAAACATGCCTTAAGTTTTCAAAATTGCAATTTGAATTTACTGACTCCTGCTCATAACTTTTAATTGTTGAACTCAAAACAAATGAAAAGAACGTAACAAGATATAAATACTATAAATCCAGGCTTTTTCTCAAATTAGAATAATAATGAATACAGTCTATAGCAAAAAATTAAAGAGTCGATAAACATAATTGTATATATCTACTCTTCTCTATGCTTCCTTGAAAATGGATGGAGAGCCGGAGAATATATACAAGTTATTCTATTATAACCAATTCTTCTGCAACAGCCACATTTGAATGTTGTTTTTTATGGATCGGTAGTAGGAATATGCCTTTTCTTTTGCCTTCTACCTAGTGGCACTTTGAAATATGGAGGTTTAACAGTTTGTGACTTAACACTCTCTGGTACGATCCAAGAATTAGTATGTCCTACAGGTTGTATTTGTCTTTCATATGTTTTCAGCCAAGATTCCTTTAAGTACCAGTGCGAACAAAAGTCAGACTTCTTGATGTTTCTTTTCTCAATAGCTACAATTGCATGTATGCATGGTAATTCATCAAGTTGAAATTGAATACAATCACATGTTCTTTTGTTTAAGTCCACCAAGAAAGTTATTCCTTCTTCTTCAACTCTAGAACACCATGAATCATCAAGGAAGACCTTCAATGTTGAAAAATTGTAAGTGAGTACATTATGTTAAAGAATGTTAAAATTATAATATAAACATAGAACCTAAAACTTACGTTCAAAGTAAACGCTTAATCTATTCTTTTCTTCAATTCCTCCTCTACCCAACAAGAAATATCATAAAATGTTACTTCTGCTTTATTGCTTCTTTCATAAAACCAATGTTGTAGCTTCACTTGAATGAAATCCATCATTCTTAGTAACGGCAGCTCCCTTACTTCTAATAGCACTGAATTCATCGACTCAACTATGTTTGTTGTGAGCATGTCATATCTTCGTCGTGGACTACAAGAACATGCCCATATTTTTGGTGGTTCTTCCATCAAGTAGTCATAAGTATTCTTATCTATATTTGAAATATCTGACATGTATAGGTCAAATTCTTTACGCTTGTAAACTCTTGCAGCACTTTGGAAAAGTTTTATGACCTCATTTTTCACCTTTCTTCGCTTTAGGTTCTGCTCCAAATGATAGATGCAAATCCCATAATGTCTTTCAGGATATACATTTGCAATTACATTTGCAATAGCTTGATGCCTGTCTGATAAAAAAATCAAATTCTCACGTCTCCTAATTGCATTGCGAAGGTAACTAAAGTACCTCTCATAGGAATTGTTGTTTTCAGATTCTGCTATTCCAAATGTTAATAGGAAAATTTGGTTATCTGAATCTTTTGAAACTGAAATCATTAAAACATCACGATATTTTGACTTCAAAAATATTGCATCAACGGAAATTACTGGTCTACGATAATTCCAACCAGCTATCGATGATCCATATGCGTAAAACATATAAAGAAACCTAGAAATACAATATAAACCAAAGTTAAAATACCTGATGTTTAGGACAGTCAGTCCTTAATTTACATTTACAAGTTTTAAAGTTAAGGACAGTCTGTCCTTAACTTTTATTTCAAAGTTCAAAACTTAAGGACTAGAATTCCTTAACTTTTAATTACAAGTTCAAAACTTAAGGATTGGAAGTCCTCAACTTCTTGTTACAACTCAGAAGTTAACAAGGCTAAAGACAGCATGTGCTAAATTGTTTACCTGTTGTTGTCGTCGTCTATCTTTATGTTAGTATAAGTTCTCGGGTTCTTAAATGTCATCATATACAAATATGAACACAATAATTCATAATTTTCTTCGGGACTTCCTCTTATTAAAGTGGAAGCATGTTGACTAGCATGCCACGTCTTGTGATATCCAATGTCTAGTCCATGCAATTTTTGCATCTCTACCATGACAAAAGTTGGTGTAACTTCAAATCTTGGGTCCCGAAGATTATCGATAATGTAACCACTAATCAACTTTGAAGTAGAATGTCTTTGATCTGCTTTCCTTGTGTTAACAGAGCAGTCATGCCTTTTCTCAAGCTTTACTATCTTGAATAATGTTGAATCTTTAATTTTGAAAGCACGCACACACCAACAACATCTATCATCATTGCATGTCAACGAATATCTTGTTGAGCTTGATCTAACAACTTTGAATTCAAAATGACCTTTGATTGCTATAATGGAAAAACAGTTAATTATGCTCTTCTTCTTGCCAATACTGATCCCACTTTTATTTCATCCAAAGAAGCATTTTATCTTAACATCGTAGTTGGTGATTCTTTTTGTTTCAAGTTTGATCTTCGTCTTGTTATTGTAAGAAACACGTTCTCGAACTAACGTGTGTTGATTCATGTAGGTTTTGATAAATGCCAAACATTGAGACAAGCATCGGTGATGGAACAATAACAGTCCAAGTACAAGATGGATAGTACGCGTTCAAGAATAGAAGATGCAATCAACTGTTGAGTAGGTCTTAATTTGTAATCTTGACTCAACGACTTATTTCTAATATTGGCTCTCACCTAAAATGATTTTCATAAAATCATGCATCATAAGTTTTTAAAGAAATAAATTGCATATTTGCCAAAATGATTTTTAAACTCGTTGTGAAAATTGGGTTTAACAATCGATTGTCTTGAAGAAAAAATCGATTGTCAAGTTCTATACTTAGTTTTTAAAATGTTGTCTTGAGACAGAAACTTCGTTTGAAATCATTTTTGAAGAAACAATCGATTGTCACTGTTCAACAATCGATTGTCAGATTTTATACTTAGTCTCAAAATTTTGGACAACTTACAGAATGTTTTCAAAATCTTCAAAAATGAAGAACAATCGATTGTCACTATGTAACAATCGATTGTGCTCAGTGATATTTCCAAACGGACTTCTTCCAACGGCTTTATCTATTTATGGTATAATCTTTACTCAAATCTTTTAGTCAAAAAGTTGCCAGAAATATTTTGAATATTTGAACAACAATCGATTGTCTAAAGTTAACAATCGATTGTCATTCTTTTTAAATTCAACAGAAATCTTTTTAACCGGATTTTAAGGAATCTGTCTGTTGAAATTTTGCTCCAACAATCGATTGTGTAATATCAACAATCGATTGTCAGGCAGATTTTCAGGAGCGTTTTCTGGAACTAAAAGCAACGGTCTATTGCTCCATTTTCTCTATAAAACACTCTCTGAAAATCATTTTTAAAACACAACAACACTGCAGAAAAATTACAAAGCATACATTACATTCTTGTGATTCAAATTTCATATCTTACATTGTTTTTGAGAGCCAAGATTATTGATTGAGTTGTTGTGTTCTTGAGCCATATATTTTGTACTCATAATCCACTCTTTGAGAGAGTTCTTGTAAAGTGAGTAAAAGAGTGTTCTTGTTAAACACTTGTAGTAAGAAGAAGTGTTATATTTCTTCTTGTAAAGTCTTAGGGATAGGTTTCCTTAAGCGGGTTGATTGAGGCTTGTGTTGTATCAAGTTCTCAAGTTGTAAAGGTTCGTTAGGCACCCGGAAGCTTAACAATTGAAGTCTTTGAGGTGAGGAACCTCCGAGCAAATTGAAGTCTTTGAGGTGAGGAACCTCCGAGCAAATTGAAGTCTTTGAGGTGAGGAACCTCCGAGCAAATTGAAGTCTTTGAGGTGAGGAACCTCCGAGCAAATTGAAGTCTTTGAGGTGAGGAACCTCCGAGCAAGTGTTTGAGATTTGTGTGATTCAAGTCTCAAGTGTAAAGGTTTGTTGGGCACCTTAAGCTTGACAAGGTTGTTAGTGGAAATATCGAGAGAGTCTCTCGGGGACTGGACTAACCACAAAGTGTGGCCAACCAGTATATATCGTGGTGTAATTTATTTTTACTGCATTTGTTTATTTCCTGCAAAGTTTAAATTCCGCAAGAAAACGCCAAATTTTATTAATACGCTATTCACCCCCCCTCTAGCGTAGAGCGTTATTTCTAACAATTGGTATCAGAGCCATACTCTCTGAAAAACTTAACAGTTTGAGAGAACCATCCATGGCTTCTACTCATGATTTTTTTGCAGGAATCGGTGAAGGCAATTGCTACACCATGCCTCCAATATTTGATGGAAACAACGAAGAAGAGGTAAGTATCTCTAATTCTCACTCGTTCGAAGAATTACAAAATGCATTTGAAGATTTGTATGGTGAATTTGGTAATGCTGTCAAAATGATTAGAGATTTGAAGAAATCACTTTCCCAGCAAGAATTAGATTTTCAGAAAAATCTCTCTTTAAAAGAAAAGGATTTTGAAGAGCGTCTCTTATTGAAAGAAAAAGATTTCAAAAATCAACTTTCTTTAAAACAAAAAGATTTTGAAAATCTGTCTCTTGATAACGAGAATCTTGTAAAAGAAAATCAGTTTTTGCAAAATGATAGTGTAGAACTTAGACAAGTCATTAAGACTATGCATGAAGCTTCTTATGTTGATAAATGCTCTACTTGTACTTCCTGCGATTCCTTGAAGTTAGAAAACGCAGAACTTAGGAAAACTTTAGAATTACAAAGTATAGATGTCCCTAAGGCTATTGAAGAAAAGGAAACGTCGAAGAGAAATCAACGGCATAAAAGCAGAAATCCCATTAGAAATTTTACTGCTCCACCTAGAAATAATTCTAGGGCTGTAAATAAGTCTAGGACAAATTCCTTTAGACCACCTAGACATTACGCTAGGTTGTATGAAAACAAGTCTAAAACTAACGCCTTTAGATCACCTAGATACAACTCTAGAAATTGGAATAATGAATCTAGAGTTAACCACTTTACATCGCCCAGAATCAATACTAGGACTATTGTTGATAAGCCTAGAACGAACTACGTTAGACAACCTAGAAATGACTCTAGGATTCTCAACGCCTCTAGGAATGACTCTAGATCACCTAGAATGTATTTGGCGCAACCTAGGCATTGGCACAATCCGAACGTAGTATGCCATTATTGCAATCGGATAGGTCACATTGCACCTGTGTGTTTTGCTAAACATAGAGATTTATCTTTTGGTTATAATTATTATTTGCCTAACCCCAAAGGACCCAAAAAGATATGGGTACCAAAAACCTCTCCGTAGGCATTTTTGCAGGTGTGCTTGAAGACTACAAAATTGTAGTAGATGCGCCAAGCACGACACCCAAAAGGCATCGAGAGGAATTTTGGTTAGCTATTCTTTTTGATAAAA
The DNA here is from genome assembly GCA_034376525.1 of Nicotiana benthamiana. NCBI lineage: Eukaryota > Viridiplantae > Streptophyta > Magnoliopsida > Solanales > Solanaceae > Nicotiana > Nicotiana benthamiana. The sequence goes on along the minus strand of CM067328.1, from coordinate 76,480,905 downwards.
CCGAATATGTGCAAGTTATTAATGTTGACAGATTTGTTGATATATGGCAGCTGGTGTTATTAACATATAAATTGTCAACTTGATTCTCACCCTGAAAAACGTTGACATGCGTTAATTGTAAGAATCAATTTGTGAAATTTCTTGCTGACTATACGTGTTGATTGACATGCTGAAAATTCATTTTTGATTACTAGTATCAACTATTAAATGCTTGATCCATGCTTTGACAAATGTTGATTCGTGCATTGAATGAGTACCTACTAAAATCATGTTTAGTTGAATTATGTCTTGACAATCCTTTCAAACAGCAAAGTGTTTTAAATCATGTTTTAATAAATGCTTTTTATATTAGCATACTCTCATAATCGATTTTCAGGACTTAAAAACCTTTTTGGTCTAGTCCACAATCGATTGTTCACATGCACAATCGATTGTCCGTGGTTTTCTGAGTTTTCAAAAACTCTGTTTCTTGCAGATTTTTCAGGAACTGTCAAATAGTTCAACAATCGATTGTCCCTTTTCAACAATCGATTGTCAATCGGTAAAAATCTCAAGATTTGTTACCATTCTGAATTCTGAACTCGACAGCTATCATTTATCATCGTGTCAGTTCAAAATAGGCATAAACGTTCTTGAAATTTTTTTTAAAGGCTAGGCTTTCATTTTTATCATGCCCAATTGTATGTGTTGATATGTCTTTGTTAACCATCCGTATCAATTCTCCTTGAATCATGCTTTGTTTTGGTTCTCATTATTGCAAATGCGCTTAATTGAAATATTTGACATTTGTTGCAATATGGATTGCTGAAAATAACCTTGTGTATCACTGTTAATAAAATAACATTGATGCATTTGTTATGCTCTCCGTCAAATGGATTTTTCATTGCTTTTGTAAAAATCGGTATTTCCTGTAAAATGTCAAATTGATGTGTTTTGCTTAAACAGGTGATAAGATGGTTGATTCATGATTTGACTATCTATTTGAAACAGCATGCAATATATGTTTTGACAAATGTCTTTCAAAATAACAATAGGTATTTTTTTTTTTGGTTGATAAAATTGATAAATTTATAGAAATCGTCATATTTTATATTCCTCAATATCCTTCCTATTCTTTTGTGAATATGGTAAAAGGAATTAGCCTTAATACAATCTTCTTATCAAAAGAAGAAATGTTTTAGGCAATTTGTTACAAGTAAGAGGAATGTCATTACATTCCATTTTGTCTTACTTAAGAGGGAACTTGTGCTTTGAAAGAATTGATTGCATAAATTTTATTGATGATATTTTCTTAACAAATATCTGGTTGGTTTTTGAATTGTTATTATGGTGATAAATTGTTTATATATATATATCGGAAATGGCTTCACTCGATTAAATGTTGGAAATGCAAATGTGCTCGCTTGAAGCATTCAATTCAATTTCTAGCAAATTGAGATGTCAACGATGGAGGATGACATCAAGACAAACCGGGTATGATCGTTCCTTACTCTACCCTTTAGCTAGTTGAATTGGTATTATATGTCACAAGTATTGATATAAATGTTATTTTGATAAATTGCATAATTGATTAAGTGCATAAATTGTATTGAGTTTTGATTTTCTAAATTGGTATTTATAACAATTGGTGTTGATTATGTGTATTCATGATGGAAAATCTATTTTCATAAAAACGTTTTCATCCGAAGAATCATTATCTTCCACCATGTGTTAATGACGTTGTTTCATTCATAATCAATTGTCATAATTCCAAAATTGATTATAATATATTCAAAATTGATTACCATACTTCCAAAATCAATTTTCAGGACTGACCATTTTTTTGCCCAGTACACAATCGATTGTCAAATTCAACAATCGATTGTCAGTGATTTTCTGAAATTTCAAAAACATTCTGTTTCAAGCCAAATTCTCAGAATCTAAGTGTCAAACTTTACACAATCGATTGTCTCTATAACACAATCGATTGTCAGACGGTATTAATTCAAATTTTTACCGTTCTGCTCTGCTGACACCCCTTTAATCGATTGTCAGTTTTCTTTTCAGAATTCCAACGGGCATATCTGCTCAACAATCGATTGTCTCCAGCAAACAATCGATTGTCTCCAGCGGTCCTTAAAATCTGACCGTTTTTGAGTCTTCAATTCAGCCATGAATACCATGTCTTCTCCCACTCTATAAATAGAGATGTATTCTTCATTCATATCACAACAAAATCAAGTCTAAGTCTTCAAATTCTATCAAAAGCTCTCCTTGCAAATTTTTAGTCTTCTCAAGTCTCTTTCAATCAAAATGCCAAGAAAAACTAGAGCTTCTAAGCAAGATGCCTCTGCCTCTGCTCCTCCTACTCCCGGACTGTTTCCATACCAAGATGGAGATGTGTTATTCTTCAGAAGCGAAGCTACACTAAATCGCTTTGTTACAAGATTCGAAAAACGGGATATTCTTCCTCCTCGTTTTTCTACTATGCGATATCTCCAAAACTATGGTCTTGCTGTAAACTTACTCCGAGAAAGTCAACTTCTTGACTTCCTTCTCCTTTCATATGATTTCATCAATACTACACTCATTCATGCCACTTCTTCCGGAGCTCGATTAAATTATTGTAAATTAATCAAGCTTCACATGCGTGATGCTCTCGCCGAAGACAAACATCTTCCTTATGCACTTCTTGTCATGCATTTTCTTGAATCCGCCGGCATTATCACGGCAAATGGTCCACTTAAAAATCGGACCAAACACTGGGAAATTTCTGAATCTTCATTTCACAGTGGTGGCGATCATGACAATCACCCTCCTCCACATCCTCCTCAAAATCCTCCTCCAAATCAAGATCCAAATTAGGATTTTTTAAATCATCTTACCCGCATTGAAACAAAAGTTGATCTTAACCCGCTATGTCCAAGGATACTTTGACCATCAATATGGTGCTGTTGTCCCATTTGAGGCACCGCCGCAAAACATGGACGAAGATGATGATAACGAGGATTAAATATTTTCTTGTATGTTTATTTATTTAATGGCCTATGTAATACTTTATCTATTTAATGAGAGTTGATTTTCATTTGCAATATCTCTCCTATTTACATTATATGAATTATTTGATACTTTAAAAAAGGGGAAGTATATATTTTTTTAAAAGGAAGAAAAGAAAGGCTATATGCAAGCCTAGTGTTTATGCATACTTACATGCCCTCTTTGAATATTATATGCATGTTCATATATATGTGTTGCATAAATTCAGGGGGAATCTTATATTTAAGGGGAATTTTTTTTTAGTGCAACTACTCGATTATCCCATATAATAATCGATTATGTTGACGTTTGTTGAACTAGCATGCTATTATTAGACTTGTTATCTAGCCACTTTTTGTTAATGTCAAAAGGGGGAAAATAACCGGGCTATGCATGCATTTCCCATGCTCTTTGATATAACCGCACACATTTAGGGGGAATCATCATTTGAGGGGAATATCTTATGCAACATGAACATGTCTATGATGCACATTGAATTATCTTGAACTGTTATCATTATGCATATCCCGATACATGTTTGCCATTATCAAAAAGGGGGAAATTGTAAGAAACACGTTCTCGAACTAACGTGTGTTGATTCATGTAGGTTTTGATAAATGCCAAACATTGAGACAAGCATCGGTGATGGAACAATAACAGTCCAAGTACAAGATGGATAGTACGCGTTCAAGAATAGAAGATGCAATCAACTGTTGAGTAGGTCTTAATTTGTAATCTTGACTCAACGACTTATTTCTAATATTGGCTCTCACCTAAAATGATTTTCATAAAATCATGCATCATAAGTTTTTAAAGAAATAAGTTGCATATTTGCCAAAATGATTTTTAAACTCGTTGTGAAAATTGGGTTTAACAATCGATTGTCTTGAAGAAAAAATCGATTGTCAAGTTCTATACTTAGTTTTTAAAATGTTGTCTTGAGACAGAAACTTCGTTTGAAATCATTTTTGAAGCAACAATCGATTGTCACTGTTCAACAATCGATTGTCAGATTTTATACTTAGTCTCAAAATTTTGGACAACTTACAGAATGTTTTCAAAATCTTCAAAAATGAAGAACAATCGATTGTCACTATGTAACAATCGATTGTGCTCAGTGATATTTCCAAACGGACTTCTTCCAACGGCTTTATCTATTTATGGTATAATCTTTACTCAAATCTTTTAGTCAAAAAGTTGCCAGAAATATTTTGAATATTTGAACAACAATCGATTGTCTAAAGTTAACAATCGATTGTCATTCTTTTTAAATTCAACAGAAATCTTTTTAACCGGATTTTAAGGAATCTGTCTGTTGAAATTTTGCTCCAACAATCGATTGTGTAATATCAACAATCGATTGTCAGGCAGATTTTCAGGAGCGTTTTCTGGAACTAAAAGCAACGGTCTATTGCTCCATTTTCTCTATAAAACACTCTCTGAAAATCATTTTTAAAACACAACAACACTGCAGAAAAATTACAAAGCATACATTACATTCTTGTGATTCAAATTTCATATCTTACATTGTTTTTGAGAGCCAAGATTATTGATTGAGTTGTTGTGTTCTTGAGCCATATATTTTGTACTCATAATCCACTCTTTGAGAGAGTTCTTGTAAAGTGAGTAAAAGAGTGTTCTTGTTAAACACTTGTAGTAAGAAGAAGTGTTATATTTCTTCTTGTAAAGTCTTAGGGATAGGTTTCCTTAAGCGGGTTGGTTGAGGCTTGTGTTGTATCAAGTTCTCAAGTTGTAAAGGTTCGTTAGGCACCCGGAAGCTTAACAATTGAAGTCTTTGAGGTGAGGAACCTCCGAGCAAATTGAAGTCTTTGAGGTGAGGAACCTCCGAGCAAATTGAAGTCTTTGAGGTGAGGAACCTCCGAGCAAATTGAAGTCTTTGAGGTGAGGAACCTCCGAGCAAATTGAAGTCTTTGAGGTGAGGAACCTCCGAGCAAATTGAAGTCTTTGAGGTGAGGAACCTCCGAGCAAATTGAAGTCTTTGAGGTGAGGAACCTCCGAGCAAGTGTTTGAGATTTGTGTGATTCAAGTCTCAAGTGTAAAGGTTTGTTGGGCACCTTAAGCTTGACAAGGTTGTTAGTGGAAATCTCGAGAGAGTCTCTCGGGGACTGGACTAACCACAAAGTGTGGCCAACCAGTATATATCGTGGTGTAATTTATTTTTACTGCATTTGTTTATTTCCTGCAAAGTTTAAATTCCGCAAGAAAACGCCAAATTTTATTAATACGCTATTCACCCCCCCTCTAGCGTAGAGATTATTTCTAACAGTTATTTGAGTGCGGGTTTTGTCAGCAACTTCTTCGATTACCGGTGCACTCTCTAAGAATTGAATTCGCAAAGCTTGTTCGTTATCAATCTCTATAATGATTTGTCCTTCTACTTGAATAGAATCCAATATTTGATGCACATCTTCATTTATTGGTTGAGTTTCAACCATATCTACTTCAACTATCTGTTGGCATCGCTCTAGATTGTCATGTTGAGTTTTTGTGTTGGCATCTTCATTGCTTGTTGATGCAAAAACACTTTCAGAAATATCAACTATGAAACTACAGTTTTTGAAGAGTGAATGCGTTTTTAGAAACTCTATACATGTGTGAAGATCTAAATCTTTGGATACAATAATTCCTTTGCTTGTTCCAAGGTTGATATCCAACAATATCACTATTTCAATTTTCTCTATCCAATTCAATAAGCTCAAAAATCTGTTTAACGAAATCTTCAAACTGAATTGACTCAGGTGCTAGGAAAAGCTTTGTTTGATGATCAATATATTTATAGTCTTCAGTACATCTACCATTAAAAGCAACTATTAGGCATATTGTTTCCATCCTGAAAGTCAACAATATGGGAAACAAAGGACATACGTATAAAGCAATCCTTGTATAATTAATAACATGTGTTGTGTAAGTTCAAGAACAAGATAAGGACTGTCTTTCCTAGACATTTAAATATGGAATTAAAACTTAAGGACTTCCAGTCCTTATTTTTTGGACAAGAAATTAAAACTTAAGGACTGTAAGTCCTTAACTTTTGAGCCAGAAATTATAACTTACGAACTGCAGAAATTAAAAGCTAAGGACTGCCAATCCTTAATATTTAAACATGGAATTAAAAGTTAAGGACTGTTAGTCCTTAACTTTTGAACCAAAAATTAAAAGCTAAGGACTGCCTGTTTTTTAACATTTAAACATGGAATTAAAAGTTAATGACTTCCAGTCCTTTAATTTTGAACAAGAAATTAAAACTTAAGGACTGTAAGTCCTTAACTTTTGAGCCAGAAATTATAACTTAAGGACTGCAGAAATTAAAAGCTAAGAACTGCCAGTCCTTAACTTTTGAACCAGAAATTAAAAAATAAGGACTGCCTTTTTTTAATATTTAAACATGGAATTAAAGTTAAGGACTGCTAGTCCTTAACATTTAAACATGGAATTAAAAGTTAAGGACTGTCAGTCCTTAACTTTTGAACCAGAAATTAAAACATACAATTTGAAACTCAAGCTACAGGAATGTTAAGGACTGCCAGTCCTTAGCATTTAAACATTGAATTAAAAGTAAAGGACTGCCAGTCCTTAACTTTTGAACCATAAATTAAAAGCTAAGGACTACCTTTTTTAAAATTTAAACATGGAATTAAAGTTAAGGCCTGCTAGTCCTTAACTTTTAAACATGGAATTAAACATAAAGGACTACCAGTCCATAACTTTTGAACCAGAAATTAAAACATACAATTTGAAACTCAAGCTACAAGAATTTGTATAGAGAAGAATAGCAACAAAGTGAAGGACATTCAATTTGTAAAATGAAGCCAGTAGAATCAAAGTTAAGGACATAGTGCTCTTATTTTTTGATTTCTATTTCTAAAATGAAGATACTATGTCCGAAATACATAACTATCATAGTAGGCGATGTCTATAACTTTATCAATCCAGAAATTCAATAAAATCAATTTCTTATCTAATATATAGTCAAATCAATACAGATCTAAAAACGTATGATTGTAGCGAAATAAAAATCAATAGAAACACATGAAATTACAACTTACTGTTTATCTATGTCGTTTTTTGGATTAGAATGCTGAATTGTTGAAATCGGGAAGAGAAATGGTGGTGCCGTTGTGGTAACTGCTGCTGCTGTGCGTTTCTTCTCTTTGTGTAACTGCTGCTTGTGTTTGTGTTGATAGCGTAGGTATAACTTATAGCATAAGGGTATTTTTGTCCAGTCAGGTATAAATTTATTAATGGAGTGGCTAATGTCTAAATACATTGGCTTTAAAAAGAATGACACTGCCTTTAGTGTCTATTTGTGTCGTTCGCCCTAAAATTGGCAATTTAACTCTACTAGACTAAAAATATTAATTCCTAAAATAGTGACTATAAAATTGTGAAATCATTCCTAATTAAAATAAATTACTAGAATATTATATTACTATAAATATAAATATACTAATTGACTTTAAACCTAAAGATAAAAAATATTTTTGTAATTTCTTTTTGTGATAAAATAAAGTAGAAGAGTCAAAACTATTTAAAACAGCGATATTAAACCTAAATTCTATATTGACGCTAAAATGTATGAAATCTTGGGGAGGATAAAAAATTACATGGCTACAGAAATGAGAACAAAACTCACTAGTTGAAGACTTAGGCCCGAACCATTTGTTAAAGGATGTCCAATCACGAATTCCCACAGCATGAGGTAAGACGCGAGTTACCCAGTCTTCGATATCAAGGACCAAGGAAGGTAGACGCCTACTAGCTAAAGTAGAAAAACATGAGCAAGTCAGAAACAAGGGGGGGGGGGGTAAACAAAATATATGATAAAAGGTAACAGACCCTTATTGTTGAAGTTCCACAGCTCGGAAAACCCGGCTGGGTCCGCAACTACGTGCTCGGTTTTGACGAAGAAGTAACTGCACTAGAACCGGTGGTTCGCCTTGTCGTCCATATGATGACCCGGCCGGTCGTCTTTGGAACTTATGCTCCGTTCCCCTATTAACTACCTCCCCTAAGTTCATTTCTGCATTTTCGATTTGCCGGGATGTTCGGTAATAGAATTCGGAGTGTTTTGGGACACTTAGTCCCTAATACCTCCGAATTTCGGCGTGGATTGTCTCAAAATTGATGTCACATGATCCCCTTCACTTTGCGATAAATCCTCAATTGATTTTTCTCTTAAATCTATAACCAATTTTCCTACATCTTAAATCTAATTTTCAAGATTTACTTTAGCAACCAGAATTTAATTCTAGCGCTATTCCTTAGCAGCAACTTAGGAGTATTCTGGTCAGATAAATGGTTGAGAATTCTTTCGTTTTCTAGGATTTTCGCGTCTTGTTGTAAGCTTGGAAGCCATGGCTGCATTGATCTCTCCCCAGCCTTTGGCTGTGGGAGAGACAATTCAAAACCACATCAAAGTTGATCCAATAGAAATCGTAAAGCAATCGTATGCTACATCATTACTAGAAAATCAGTCTGCTCCTTCAAAGTTAGAACTGTGTCCAGTTATTATCGATCATGGTGAACCTGTTATACAATTCAAAATGGAAGAGGTTAATAACTTTATTAGGGAAGAAGGATTGCACCAGGCTGTTGTTTTAAATTTTCGTATGGCAGACCTGATCTATCGGAAGTGCGAAGAATATTTTGTCGCAATTCGATGTTCAAGGTCAATGTATCATTGGGCAGTTGGAGTTTCGACACCTGTTAATCAGGTTTGATCTCTTCAATGATTATGTTCACTTCCTATCAAAGTCGACTGGATATCTTAATTCCAAAGGAGACGATTATTTCTTCAGAACATTTCCATGGACTTTTGGATTTAATCCGAAGGAAGAGACGTCGATGGCAGTCGTGTGGATTTCTCTTCCAGGTCTGCCACCTAATTTTTTTGCTAAGAGGTCGTTAATGTCTATAGCCTCAGCTGTGGGAAAACCTCTTGCTGTGGATAATGCGATGCAAGATAGAACGAGACCTAGCGCGGCAAGAGTTAAGGTTATAGTTTATCTTTTGGATAAGCATCCAACAAATGTCAAGCTGCAGATCTTAGATAGAGGTCCAGGTAAATCAGTCAAGTTCCATCAAGAAATAGTGTACGACAACTTTCCTAAGTATTGTACATATTGCAAGCATCAAGGACACGATGAGAAGGCGTGTAGAATTTAAAAAGATAAAGCAGGAACAGATGTGGTGGCAGAGGAAAATTTGGATACTGATCTGCCTGGTAACAAGGTAGTTGATATTGACAAATTACAAGGGGATTCAAGGGACTTCCTAAATGCTAAAAGAACTGAACAAGGAACTAAAGATTTACAAGAAAAAGATGGATTGAAGTATGTTGTTGGTCGAATTGATTCAGCTGCACAACCTGTTATTGTAAAAGATGTTACAAAAAATACTGTGGTCCTGAAGACTTCTCATCCTACTGTGAATGATAGGGATGATGTTATGTCTAGGAGTGCTGTGGTTGATGCTGTATCAGATGCAGCACATGGAGCAGTTACAGTTCAGAATATTGAGGAGGTAGTGAAGTTGGATAAACGACCTTCTAAGCATTCTACAGATGCTCCAGTTTCTAATAGCTATGCACAAACAAATGTGGCTACTGCTGGGGCAATGCAAAATAATGCAGATTGTTGTCCTTCTAGTGTATTCTCTGGGCAGGTGGTTGATCTTGATAGACAGCATACAGGTGCAATGTGCAGCCTAATGCGATTAATAATGCAGGACAAACAAATTTTTCTGGTTCATTTACCACAAATGATGAAGATCCTTCAATGCAAAATTCTCATTTTGCACTTCTTGGTAAAACTCATGTGCCTGCTAATATTAATGTCTTAACTGGAAAACAGTTAGATGTGGTGGATTTGGAACATACTGTTGCATCAAGGTTACCAGCAGCTGAAAATGCAAAAAGGCCAGGCAATTCTTTCATAGATCTGTCTGTGCAGGATAAACTTATTGAGCAGCAACTTTTGGAGCAGGAAAATCAGAATCAAAACACTGTATGTGTTGGGCAGTCAGCTATGCAAAACATAACTCATGCTTCAAAATTTACTGGACAACAAGGTCCTATTGAATTGAATAAGCCTTCAGCTCTGGTTACAACCAATCTGTCCAATATAACAGAAAAATGCGAACAACATATTTACAGTGTGAATGAAGAGGTGAAACATCACTATGATGTTATGGAATTTGAGCTTGAAGCATCACTATCGAAGGTAAACAAGAATTCCATCCTGGCAGTTCAGGCTTAGGCCGTTCATGTTTTTCCTAACTGTCTTGATGAGCGACAGTTAACTGGGAGTGATCACCGGGACACTGTGATTGAAATGCTTCAAAGATCAGCATGTCCTGATTTGGCTCAAAAACAACACTCTGTAAACTCTTACACAACTCATGTTGCTGCAACTGTCCATAATGCAGAATTAGTACAAGGTGAGGTTAATCAACAGGGGAATGATTTTTGCAGATCACAACATACTCAAGCTAGTCAACACATAAGGGAAGCTGGACAAATTAATGGTAAGGAAAAGTGGACATCGATTTCCAATAAAAACAGAAATCCAATAAGCAAAACACAACAGCAGATTGAACAAAAAAGTACAGATGTACCAAAAAATCAAAACTCTTTTGCTGCACTTGGCAATGCCAATGAAGATGATGGAAAGGTCACTACAGTTAACTTGCAGATGACTGACAGTAACCATCACAATAACACATCAGAGACAGCGACTTTGAATAAATATCCAGTGCCAAGGGATCAAACTGTTATCAAAGATACACAGGTTAAAATGATGTCCAATGCCAATCCTAAGTTCAATCAATCTTTGGCCTCACTGTGTCAATCATTTGAGTCAACTGACGAGCAACAACAATATGGGCAACCAGCAGTCTCCTTTGGAAGTAACAAATCAGTAATTCAAGCAAACATGAGGAAGATGGTTATTAACTCGAAACTAGACCAACGAGAGTTTGATGACGATGAAGGATGGGGAGTCGGTTTTGCTGGTTTTTCATCTGAAGAAGACGATCAAGAAACTGATCAGGATAGTGCAGGAGAGGACATTGACGCTCCAATCAAACAAAAATTTAATGGGAGACCTGCATTATCAAAACAGACCAATCTGAATTGTCGTGCATCTGCGGTAACTACAGCAAATCCAATCAGCATGTTGAACCATAACGCTCCAGTTTTTCTTCCAACAAATACTACAAAAGCAGTTAGTTCAAATACAGCAATACCAAAGATCGAAAAAAAAGCAACAGGAGTTCACATCCAACCAAACCAACACTCCAGACAAAAATGCTTTTGTTCGACACACAACAAAGATGGAAAAAACTGGACAGAATCATTGTGTCACAACTGAATCAGCCAGTATTTTAGAGGAGAGGTATCATGTCGATGGAACGAGCCAACCGTCGGATTCAAGTCATATTTCAGAGCAGCAACAAGGGGATGAAAGTAACTCACCTTTTGCTGATCGCAACACAACAACAGATTCACAACCGGGAAAGCTACACATCGTAACAACTAACCATTTATTCTCTTTAGAAGAAAGACATCTTTTGGATGCGATGATAAACATAGACTTGTTAAATTATTTATCCCTTAATAATTCCAGTTCAACTCGTGCGAACATGAGTAGGAACAAATCGCAAAAACAAAGGCAAAATAAGGCAATTTCGGGTAATGTACAAGCTGAAACAACATTGATAATTCAAGGCGATTTTCAAGATATGCCAAATCCAATATTAACAAGTAGACATATATATGAAGAAGGGGAGGAAGAGGATATCTTAGAGAAATGCCGGGCAGACGCTTCAAGAAATGGTGATCACCATTGCATAGTGAAAAAAGTATCAAGTCGCGTGCAAGGAATAGAAGTTGGGACGACAGGGTGATTGAAGACGCTTTAATAAGGAGACCCCCAATGAGAAATGCAAAACAAAAATAGCTCAATCAAACAATAGCTTCAAAGGCCAATCGCTTGATAAAAAACCATGAATTTTGAAGTATTCTTGAAAAATATTGTGGAGGAAGATATCAATCTACAAATGGAAGTATTCACAAATCAAGAGAAAAGAGAGCACCATGGGGTTTCTTCATCACATTATTTTACCATCTCATTGGTATTATAACTTGTAATATCATTATAGAGTACGTTATAAACTTTGTGAGGATCAATAAATTCTTAGTTCTTGCTAGTTCTTTCTTTTTACATGCTTACTAATATGTGAGGTTTTTATTTGCCTCAATAGGATTATTAGGATAAGGTTTACCCTGGTTGTGTTATATGGGTAACAATACCGGTTCTAACCCTTATTGTAATTTTCCTAATTGTTGAAATAATCTTTTTGAATATTAATAAATTCGAGCCCTAGGCGCTTGCCTAGTGGATTGCAAAAAAAAGAGAGCTTAAGTGTTGAAAAATGATCCGTAATCAGAACAGTGTGAAGACAATCTTGGAATGGAAATATGATGGTTCTGTTATCTCCGTTAGGTGATTTTGGGGTTGGGAGCGTGTTCCGAATGAATTTTGGATGTCCATAGCTCATTTAGGCTAGAAATTCCGAAAGTTAAAATTTTGAAGTTTCCGGTCCGATAGTGAATTTTTTATCCGAGGTTCGGAACGGGATTTAGAAAGTTTCTGTAGCACCTTCATGTCATTTGGGACGTGCGTGCAAAATTTCAGGTCAATCGGATGTGTTTTGGTTAAGTTTTGAATCGAAAGCGAGTTTGGTTAAGTTTTGGAAATTTTAAGTTCAAATCATTGATTAATCTGTGTTTCCGGCATTATTTTAGGTGATATAAAGATTGGTACAAGTTTTGAATGATATTAAGGGATAGGGTCGTAGGTTCCGTTGAGGTCCCGGGGGCCTCGGGTGTGTTTCGGATGCTCGACGGGTTGATTTTGGAAATTTGAATGAAAATATGTTGCTGCTTCTGTTGTTTCCACTTCTCCGGCTTGCGGACCGCAGTAGTGGCGCCGCAAAAGCGGCTCAACAGTCACAAAAGCGGAAGGAGTCCATGAGGCCAGGAACCGCAGAAGCGGTCTTGGTTCCGCAGAGGCAAACTCGCTTCTGCGAGTGGGGGACCGCAGAAGCGGACCCTGAAGGGAAGAGTGTGGACCCCAAAAGCGGTGGATTTTCCGTTAAAGTGGCATTTGCTTCCACGATGTAAGGTCTGCAGAAGAGAAAATTGGTATTTAGGTGGAGCCGCAGGAGCGGCAATTTGACCGCGAAAGCGGAAATCGCTATGTGTTAAGAGAACATATGAGGGTTTAATTTCATAAGTTAAAAAATCAATTGAGAGCTCGCTAGAAGGCGATTTCGAGTGAGTTTTGTAGAAAATATTATTGGGTAACATTTCTATGATCCCTTTTGGTTATATTCCATCGTTTTGAGGTTAAATCCATCATTTAAATTCAAATATACGATAAAAAATTGGATAATTTGGGTAAAACTTCTTTGGCTAAACTATTGAGTTTTGAAAGGGCATTTGACCTCCGATTTGGGAGATTTTTATATGGTTAGACTCGTGAGAGTACGAGGTTTCTGAAAATGTAAAAATTATTTGATTTCGAGACGTTGGACTGAGGGGAATTTTGGTCATTTCACCTATTTTCCCGCCTTACCGTTTATTTTAACAGTGTAATTAGTTACTTGCGATGTTATTTACAATTTGTAATTAGTTTGAACAGATTTGGGCCACTCGGAGTCGGATACTCGTGGCAAGGGCATTGTTTCTTAGCAGTTTTGTACCAATTCGAGGTAAGTGGCTTGCCTAACTTTGTGTGGGGGACCTCTCCCCTTCGGATATCTTTGCCATTGTTTAAATGCCTTGTGTGTGAGGTGACGGGCGTGTACTTGTGCTAGTTGTTGAAAATTCACCTTATTTGGCTTATTTAGACTGTGTTTCTTCACAAATTTAATTGTTAAAAATGAAACTTCACTTGTTTTGACTTAGGAAAAGCATGTTAGTAACTTATTTGCGCTATTTGACTAATTTCAATATATGTCTTCTCTTGGAAAGCATGTTAGTAACTTAATTGCCCTATTTGACTAAATTGCAATATTTGTCTTTCTTGTGAAGCATGTTAGATTCTTGATTTTACTTTTTGTTCGCATTTCGCTTTCTTTCCATTAAATATTGGTTTGTTGTGGTGTATTTACTATTGGGAATATGGGACGACATCCCGAGAGCTCCCCCTATTCGTATTTTGTTCCGAGGTTTGGAAGTGCGGGATACCAAGAGATCCCCAGCACTCTATTATATAACTTGGTGGATACTAAAAGATACCGAGGGCATGATTGATTAACTGGCGGATACTAAGAGATCCCTAGGGCAGGGTTGATTAACTGGAGGATACTAAGAGATCCTTGGGATACTTGGAGTTCCTTCGCTTATATGATGAGGATACTGGGAGATCCCCCGGATACTTCGAAATCCCTTGTGTATATGATGAGGATACTGGGAGACCCTAGGGATACTTGGAGATCCCTTGCATATATGATGAGGATACTGGGAGATCCTCGGGATACTTGGATATCCCTTGTGTGTATGATGAGGATACCGGGAGATCCTCGAGATACTTGGAGATCACCGATGACAAATAGTCTGTAGTGATTGTTCCTGTTTTGTAGAGTTGTATTATAGCATATTCCTTTCTTCTTATACATATTTCCTACTATTATTTCATTTCATATTTATTCTTATGTTTATCTTAGTAGGGGCCTTGACCTTCCTCGTCACTACTCCATCGAGGTTAGGCTTGACACATTTACAGAGCACCGCTGTGGTGTATTCATGCTACTCTTCTGCACACTTTTGTTGTGCAGATCCAGGTGCATCCGGCCAAGCGTATCGTCAATGAGTTTGGAGCTTGCAATCGGGGACTTGAGGTATACTGGTGCGTCCGCAGACCGGAGAGTCTTCGTCCTTTCTATCTTAGTTAGCAGTACTTTTCCTTATTATTTCTGTTGTATTAGACTTTTCAGACATTAGAGTTATATTTATGATCTCTTAGACCTTATTGCCCGTGGAATTCCGGGTTTTGGGATGTTATTTTCAGAAGTGGTGTGCATCAGTGTATGTGCCAAGTGGCACCGTATACATTTCATATTCTATTTAGCGTTATTTATTGTTTTATTTCCGCAATGTCAAATTCCGCATTGTGATAAGGCTTACCTAATCGCGAAGACTGGGTGCCGTCATGACAGGTTCACAATTGGTGAACTAGGGTCGTGACAGTCCATCTCCGTCACCAATCCTTTAATCCCACGGTTGCAGAGATGAATCAGCGTGCCTCAGTAGAAACTAGGCAAGAAAAGATGCATTAGATGACGGATGGATAGTACCTGCTCAGGAGCATGGGCAGTTCTTTTGGGAAGTCGTATCTAATCAACGGGTTCTGAGGAACAATATCCTCCACGGTGGGAAAACTTTCGTCTTCCACAACCGTGGGTTCACCATTACCGGAGGGCATGGCTACTGTCACGACCCAATTCCCAAATCTGGCCGTGATGGCGTCTCTCGTGAAGACAAGGCCAGCCAGATCGTTCCTTTACACTACTTATAGCAATTATTCACTTATATAACAGTTCGAATCTAAATTTATGACATTAATTAATATGAATACCAATACAGCCCGACCGGGGTGTCACAAGTCACGAGCATCTAAAGAGTAGGGACACTACTACTGGACCAACAATGTATATATATATACAAGATAAAACCAGAATACAAAGATAGAGTGTGGTGCCGCGACCACTGGCGGTCACCTTGCTTTACTACCACTTTAAGGACTTCGGTCCTGCTGATAACCCACTACCGGATGGACAAAACCTGCAAATGTACGCAAGGTGCCGGGAGTAAAGTGAGTACTTCCAACCCAATGGTAATAAGAGAGAAAAATATCTAAGCGATAAGAAAACGCATATGAGCACACCAAACTGCTATAAAAGATGGAACAACCCTTTTTGAGAAAAACTGAGATACTGTAAAAATCCCTTTAGAAAATCCCAAGTTCAATTCAAAAATCTCTTTCAAAAATATGCTTTTTAAACAATTGCAAAGGTAATTTAAACAAAGTAGGAAATAATTCGAAACCTGCCTCTCGGGCTCAATATCAACTCACAATATCAAACATCAACCTCTCGGCTCAACACTCCTTAACATATAACACCAGGGTATCTGGTCAACAAGGAAAGTAACAGTATGTATGCCAATGATATATGAGTGCTAAATGTAGTGCCACGTAGTACAAACAGGACTAAATGCATGAATGCAATCCAATGCACATGAATACGCTGCGGCGTGCAGCCCGAGCCAACCATGCATATGATTTAACATCGACGGCGTGCAGCCAAAGCCAACCATGCATATGATTTAACGTCGGTGGCGCTAACTGGGGTGTGTAAAGACTCCGGAGGGACTCCTTCAGCCCAAGCGTAATATCATACAGTTCCAATAGTTACCACTGTTTTCCACTACAATACACGCTGTCAATAGTTACCACCGTTTCCGTTTCAATACACGGTGCCAATAGTTACCACTGTTTCCATTTCAATACACGGTGTCAATAGTTACCAGCGTTTCCATTTCAATATACGGTGGCAATAGTTACCACCGTTTCCATTTCAATACATGGTGTCAATAGTTACCACCGTTTCCATTTCAATACACGGTGTCAATAGTTACCACCGTTCCAAGAAATAATATACAGTACAGAAAAATAGTGAGATGATGATCATCAGCCCGAAATGTCATTTTTTAAATCAATTGTGATTCCAAAACATAGAATTTTGGCTGAGTTTGCAAAAATAGTGTTGAAACCCCTGGACTGAACGCAAATAGTATGCAAATCATGCTAACACTGAATATCAATCCCTATAGGATTCTACAAGCCGGCACAAGGCCCCAAACATGGAATCAAGCTAGATAACATCAATATAGGGTACGAAGCAATCGCCAATATAGTATAGTTTATCCCTCGATTGAACAAAATCACAATTTCCCACATATATGACCCCGTACTAGCCATGGAGTGCATGTTTCGCCTCATGTAGCGTTACAATGTAATATACCGGGGTTTCAAATAATCGGCAATAAGCCCCAAGTATGGCAATGAACCCAAGTCATAATGATAACAACAAAACATTTACAATTTTAGCGGTAAAAACCAAAAATCGGGACGGACCAAGTCACAATCTCAATGGTGCTCTACCCCACGCTCAGGTCCAGCGTGCAAGTCACCACAATATAGCACTAAGATGTGCAAATCGGGGTTTCAAACCCTCAGGATATCATTCCTAAGTATTACACACCTCGAACCGGTGAAATCTCAAGCTTGCAATGCCTTTTCCCCTCAAATCGGCCTCCACGCGCGTCGAATCAAACCAAAAACAGAGCGAATACATCACTATATGCAAATGGGACAATACTCAATCGAAAACAATTGAGAAATAGCAAGAATCTCGAAACTAGCAAAAATCGAGCCTCGGGTCTGCTTCTTGAAAAAATTACGAAAGTCACATCACCGGATTCCTCGTCTCTCCACGAGTCCGTACATATAAAATTTACCAAAATCGGAGTTCATTTGACCCCTCCAATCACCAAATCTTATTTTCAAATCCCTAAGCCTAAATCCTCAATTTCTGACCTCGAAACACAGATAAAAAATTGAAACCAACAGAAATCATCACGAATAGACATAAAAATAAAGGTCCGATATTTACCCCCTTGATGAGACGAGAACAAAGCCGCGAAAATCACCACAATCGGAGCTCTAGAACTCAAGATATGCCCAAAATACTGACCTTCTCGGTTTATACACTGACCAGGCCGCTTATGCGGACCTTTTCCGCTTCCGCGGACTTTTTGTCTTATTCGGACATTTTTGGCCTTTCTGGGACCGCTTTTGCAGTCATTTTCCGCTTCAGTGGTTTTAACAACACCATCACTCTTCTCGACACGGAAACGAGCATACCTTCCTCATTCGATGTCCAAATTCGACGATTCTTTTTCCTATGGCTCTGAAATTTCGATACGGATCTAATGGTTTAAACAAAAATGAATTTGGAGATAATTTGATTATTATGGTACCCCTTTATGTCCAAAGAAACAACATTGAAATATTGAATAAGAGCGGAATCACAACCCGAAACACACCTGAGGCCCCCGGGACCCTGGCCAATCACACCAACCAGTCCCAAAAAACATTACGGACCTGCTCGAGGCCTCAAATCACATCAAACAACGCTAAAATCATGAATTAACCTCCAATCCAAAATTTCTTAAGAATTCCCGAAAAGCGCATATAATCAAAAACCCAACCAAACGACGTCCGTATGAACTGAAAATTTGCAGACATATCCAAAATCTCCTAATGAAGCTACTGCAACCCTCAGAATTCCATTCCGACCCTCTGATCAAAATCTCACCTATCAACCGGAATCTTCCAAAATTTAAACTTCATCAATTCAAGCCAAATTCTACACCGGACCTCCAAATTCAATTCTGATCGCTCTTCTAAGTCGAAAATCATCTCCCGAAGCTAACCAAAACATCGAAAATCACATCCGAGCCTTCTAACTCATAAGTCAACTTCCGGTTGACTTTTCCAAAATAAGCTTCCTTCTAAGAGGCCAAGTGCCTTATTTTCAACCAAAACCAATTCAATTACACCTGATCGACTCTAATACTGATATTGAAACATGAAGCAACACAATAAGGGGGAAACGGAGAAGTAACACAAAAGACGACAGGTCGGGTCGTCACATCCTCCCCAACTTAAAAAAACGCTCGTCCTCAAGTGAACCAAGAGTTGTTCTAGATGAAACCCAACAACTGAGTGACCTTACCAAGCATATACTCGGGTGATCCCACGACACCCTATCTCACAAAGGTTTGACAACACAACATAACCGGAATTTCACAGTCCATCTAAACCAGAAACCACATCTATACTCAGAATCAACCCGAACCAGCTGTAATAACACGCACCTGCAACCTCAGGTGAATTCATATAATATACCACACATTCCAACACTCGAAACTATAGTCTCTATCCA
This sequence comes from Nicotiana benthamiana, assembly GCA_034376525.1. NCBI lineage: Eukaryota > Viridiplantae > Streptophyta > Magnoliopsida > Solanales > Solanaceae > Nicotiana > Nicotiana benthamiana. The sequence continues at coordinate 76,461,795 of CM067328.1, read as the reverse complement.
CTGCAGTTGCCCACAATACTCAATACCAATAGAGAACCTCTTATTTAGCTAAATCTTATTCCAACACTTTCGTATACTGCCAATGACAACTGAAACACACGATAAACCAAACCCATCTCTCAGACTACCCATTCATGAGTCCATTCCCTTTCTGACTGATATTACAACCAATTTCGGAGCCAAACCTCGATATTACCTTTCTAACAAGCTAAAATCAAATATGCTCATACTCATTAATGACTCCAACGATCATCTCAACTACAATAGCCACTCTGGTGATATGATATATCAACACCGGCCTAAGCCACAACGTGCTCAACACAGGCACCAATAACAAATGATATGAACACACTCAAACCATGACAACTGACTCACATGAAAGAGATGTAATTCAAATTCCTCTGTATGATCACAACACAGAACTGAGATCCCATCTCACATCATAGAAATGGAGTACCTGAATCCTCCTCGAAGGTCATAACCTCACGGGGCCTTGCTACAACACGCAATTCTATCCAAGCACTATTACCCATGAAGCACCTCAAGCCACCAAGCTCAACATAGACAGCCACGCACAGATTGAGGTCTGAAAACCAAGCAATCCATCACACCCATGGTGAAGCAAGGCATACAAAGCAACATATAGAAACCTATTCTCCACATCATACTATTGCGTCGTGCAACCCGATCTAGATAACATACCCGTGGAGGCGTGCCACTCAATCCACATATATATCTCACAAAAAGAGATGTGCATCGAGCAAAATCTGTTCATTACAATAAACACATCTAGCCTCATGCCCGGCCGCAAGAAACGCATCCGAAAAGTCCCTCAATACTGGAGCTGAATCAATGGTAGAAACCTCTGCACTAACATTCGCCACGGAGGCTCAATCAATAAACAATGCTTGCCAGCCGTCCACTGGTCTCTGGAATCCAAGCTACCCTACTAGAACATAATCCGATGTACCTTGCCACACAGCCTGTGGCATTTCCTGACATAACCCATAACATATTAGTCTAGACAATCCGACCCTGGAACAACCAGTCTGCCATCAAATATCATAACCCAATTTTTAACGTACCAAGGAAAGAAAGTTTCACTCGAACCTCCAGTTTTCAAAAACTGCTAGACGATGTCGATATACACGACCCACAACCACCGCATGGTCGGATCACGAGAACTTCTAGCTTCCAACACATATAACGCATGAATAACTATGCCTGATCCCGCACTCTGCCGTACGAATACATAACACACATCACGTATCCATTCATACAACGAAAGATATTCAAATTTTCATGTTTTGTCAACAAACTCAATTATCCGCAGTCGATTCAACAAGAAATTTGTTTCAATACTACTGACGTATTATCAATTTACATTACCTTAATCATCTGAAGATTGATTCTTTACTCACCTGAATTTGTCCGTGCTACTCAAGAATTTAATGATTTCCCAATATGAACTGAACCAAAGCCTTGAACACGCAATTCTCAGTTCTCTATATCATAACACACAGACCATACCACACAAGGATAACATGTCCATCTTCAAACCACGGAAAAACACATCAAGAACTCTTTCTCCCAATTCCATTGCACAAGCTAATCTTCAAGGACTAAGTCCTTCTATCCAGACCAAGTTAAACAAACTGGAAACACTTAAAATCCTTGCTACAAAACACCTGTAAGACTCATTACCTCAAACACATACAAGAATTAATCATATCCTTGCCATAACGATTTGGTTTATTATCAAGTTATTCCATTCATCTCATTTCCTTCGTGACTCATCATTAATTTGATATTCTCCATTGCTGTAGCACCACATACCTCAACTCAGGTTACCACACGAGACTTGCACATACCCCACTATCTAAGACCCATTGGCCACTGAATTCCCTCTCGACGCTTCTCAGAAATACAACATTCCAGAATGATTTACCTTGAAGAACTTCCTGCGAATCAAAATTCATTACCATTACTTCCCATATATTGATACATAGAATCCCATAATTAACATAACATACCACAAGTCTTGGTCTTTTCTAATGAAAACAAAGTCTCTAGCCACTACAAACTTAAGACACCTGATTGTTACATGTAAAATCTTGAACATAGAAAAACTATTCTCGAGAATCCTTCACTCTTATTCAGCTGTAATTCACCTGCCCTAAATGAAAGGAACCACTCATGCCTCATTAGTACCCAGACACCGCAGAACATGATTTCATACAGATATAACAACCATCTTTCTTCTCTATACATTGGGCATTCTCTGTCTACAGCAGCTCAACCCATCCTAGCATCTCTCACATTTTGAAAGCACCATTTAATATTTGTAGAGATTTTCCTTCACATGAGCCATTTGCGGCTCAATTTCTGCAATCAGAACTGCTCCGCCATCATACCTCAAAGTGGAACCAACATAGCTCATAACCATGCAATCAGCTGACCGACAGCAACCTCCCCAACTTGGCTCGAAGCCACAGATTAAGGCACTCTTAACAACTCATAACACTTTTACTCTAATGATGCCACAATGAGATCAAACTCAAATCATTTACAAGTTTTGTGAATACACAGATCATCTAGCACTGGCATTCTCTGCAAACCTCGCATTCATTTCCACATCAGCCGATCCCACTTTCTTAAGCGTCCCAATACTTCAAAATACGACACATACCCTTCAATTACACATGAGATATTTTACATACACATAAGGATCATACCGCTCGAAATCCTCCACAGGGGATAACCCACCTGCTTCGCATCATTTCAATGTTTCCACATACCTTCCACTATCATATACGTAATACACAGCCATTTAGTCTTTCTGATTATATACTCATACTGCCACATGGAACGTACTTTACTTGCCAACTAAGAGACATGAAATATTCTTCACGCGTCCATAACTCGACTACAAATTGAAGCACAGTAGGAATCGAACACTCGACAACTCACTACCAAGATCACATAGATACACCCCACGGTACCAACATACTCATCACATGGATATCCAGCCGCCATTACGGCTAATAAGAACAACACTAAACATATAAGTTTGAAACACTTGCTCACACAATCAGCAGCTCGGTGCTCAAACCATAGGCAAATATCCGGCCTTGAGTCCTCCAGACTCCCAACATGAACTCACGGAGATTACCTCTCGCCCCTCAATCGGGAAATCACAAGCCATCCAGGCACATATACTATTGAGCGCTCGCGTGCGCATACAGACGTGCGGAAGGAATTTCAAGAGCTATCTCAAACTGAATCAAGTACGCACGATAAGAATTCCAAGAATGGGAAGTTTTTCCTAAAGGTTCTGCAGCCTCTCTAGGATAAATACAGACGTCTTTGCACCGATCCGCGAGACTCTACTAACCCTTCTCATGACTCGTGATACCTAGTAACCTAGGCTCTGATACCAACTTGTCACGACCCAATTCTCGAATCCGGTCGTGATGGCGCCTCTCATGAAGACAAGGCCAGCCAGACCGTTCCTTTACACCACTTAAAGCAATTATTCAGTTATATAACAGTTCGAATCTAAATTTATGACATTAATTTAATGTGAATACCAATACAGCCCGACCGGGGTGTCACAAGTCACGAGCGTCTAAAGAGTAGAGACACTACTACTGGACCAACAATGTATATATATACAAGATAATATTGGAATACAAAGATGGAGTACGGTGCCGTGAACACTAGCGGTCACCTTGCTCAACTACCATAATAAAGCCTCCGGTCCTGCTGATAACCCGCTACCGCGTGGACAACACCTGCAACTGCACGTAAAGTGCAGGGAGTAAAGTGAGTACTTCAAACTAGGTGGCAATAAGAAAGAAAAATTATATCTGAGCGATAAGAAAATACATATGAGCACACCAAACTGCTATAAAAGACAGAACAACCCTTTTGAGAAAAATTAAGATACTGTAAAAAATTCCTTTTGAAAATCCCAAGTTTAGTTCAAAAATCTCTTTTAAAAATATGCTTTTTCAACAATTTCAAAGGTAATTTAAAAAAAGTAGGAAATAATCCTAAACCTGCCTCTCGGGCTCAATATCAACTCACAATATCCAACATCAGCCTCTCCGCTCAGCACTCATTAACATATAACACCAGGGTATCTGGTCAACAAGGCAAGTAATAATATGTATGCCAATGATATATGAGTGGTAAATGTCGTGCCACGTAGTGCAAACAGGAGTAAATGCATGAACGCAATGCAATGCACATGAATACGCTGCGACGTGTAGCCCGAGCCAACCATGCATATGATTTAACATCGACGGCGCTCACTATGGATGTGTATAGACTCCGGAGGGGCTCCTTCAGCCCAAGCGCAATATCATACAGTACCAATATTTACCATTGTTTTCTATTACAATACACGGTGTCAATAGTTACCACCGTTTCTATTTCTTACACGGTGCCAATAGTTACCACCGTTTCCATTTCAATACACGGTGTCAATAGTTACCACCGTTTCCATTTCAATATGCGGTGCCAATAGTTACCACCGTTTCCATTTCAATACACGGTCTCAATAATTACCACTATTTCCATTTCAATACACGGTATCAATAGTTACCACCGTTCTAAGAAATAATATACAGTCCAGAAAAATAGTGAGATAATGATCATCAGCCCGAAATATCATTTTTAAAATCAATTGTGTTTTCAAAACATAGAATTCTGGCTGAGTTTGCAAAAATAGTGTTAAAACCCTGGGCTGAATGCAAATAGTATGCAAATCATGTTAACTCTGAAATATCAATCCCTACAAGATTCTACAAGTCGGCACAAGGCCACAAACAATGCATCAAGCCCAGATAATATCAATATAGGGTGCGAAGCAATCGCCAATATAGTATAATCATCCCTCGGATTGAACCGAATCAAAATTTCCCACATATATGACCCCGCACTATCCATGGAGTGTGTGTCTCGCCTCATATAGCGTTACAATGTAATATACCAAGGTTTCAAATATTTGGCAATAAGCCCCAAGTATGGCAGTGAGTCCAAGTCATAATGATAACAACAAAACATTTACATTTAGCGGTAAAAACCAACAACCGGGACAGACCAAGTCACAATCCCAACGGTGCTCTACCCCACACATAGGTCCAGCGTACAAGTCACCTCAAAATAGCACTAGGATGTGCAAATCTGGGGTTTCAAACCCTGAGGATATCATTTCCAAGTATTACTCACCTCGAACCGGTGAAATCTCAAGCTCGTGATGTCTTTGTCCCTCAAATAAGCCTCCACGCGCGTCGAATCTAGCCAAAACAGAGCGAATACATCACCATATGCAAATGGGACAATACCCAATCGAAAACAATCGAGAAATAGCAAGAATCTCGAAACTAGCAAAACCTGAGCCCTAGGCCTGCTTCTCGAAGAAATTACTAAAGTCACATTACCGGATTCCTCGTCTCTCCACCAGTCCGTACATATAAAGTTTACCAAAGCCGGAGTTTATTTGACCCCTCAAATCACCAAATCTTATTCTCAAATCCCTAGGCCTAAATCCTCAATTTCTAACCTCCAAACATGGAAGAAAATTGAAATAAACAGAAGTAAACATGGATAAACATCAAATTAAAGGTCAGATATTTACCCCCTTGATGAGACGAGAACAACACCGCGAAAATCACCTCAATCGAAGCTCTAGAAGTCAAGATATGCCCAAAATACTAAACTTCTCGTTTATACACTGAACAGGCCGCTTATACGGCCCTTTTTGGACTATCTGAGACCGCTTTTGCGGTCATTTTTCCCCTTCCGCGGTCCCGCTTCAACGGTTTTGACAGCACCAACACTTTTCTCGGCACGGAAACGAGCATAACTTTCTCATACGATGTCCAAATTCGACGATTCTTTTTCCTATGGCTCCGAAATTTTGATAAGGATTAATGTTTAAACAAAACTGAATTTAGAGCTCATTTGCTTATTATGGTACCCCTTTATGTCCAAAGATGCAATATTGAAATATTGAATAAGAGCGGAATCACAACTCGAAACACACTTTAGGCCCCCAGAACCCCGGCCAATCACACCAACCAGTCCCAAAAGATACGGACTTGCTCGAGGTCTCAAATCACATCAAACAACGCTAGAATCATGAATTAACCTCCAATCCAAGCTAAAATTTCTTAAGAACTCCTTAAATGCGCATATAATCAAAAACCCAACCAAACGTAATCCGAATGACCTGAAAATTTTCAGAAATATCCAAAATCTCCTAAAGAAGCTAATGCAACTCTCGGAATTCCATTCCGACACTCGGATAAAAATCTCACCTATCAACCGAAATCTGCCAAAATTCAAACTTCGCCAATTCAAGCCTAATTCTACACCAGATCTCCAAATTCAATTCCGATCGCTCTTCTAAGTCACAAATTATCTCTCGAAGTTAATCGAAACATCGAAAATCACATCCAAGCCTTCTAACTCACAAGTCAACTTCCGGTTGACTTATTCAAAACAAGCTTCCTTCTAAGAGGCCAAGTGCCTTATTTTCAACCAAAACCAATTCAATTACACCCGATCGACTCAAATACTGATATTGAAACATGAAGCAATACAATAAGGGGGAAATGGAGCAGTAAAACATAAGACGACGGGTCGGGTCGTTACAGCTACCGACAAAGGGGTGGCATCGGAAACTATGTCAGAAGTGTGAGGGGAGTTTGTCATATCTGCAAGTAACGCGTATACAGTAGAGCTGAAAGAAGGGTATCAACGGGAAAAGAAACCATAAGCTAGAGCTGAGAAGCAGAAGGAAATTGGAAGCAAGGTTAGAGAAGAAACGGAAGAACAAGCAAAGTGCAAAAGGAATATGAAATGCGAAAAGTTTAATTTTTGAATCTCCCTTCCCAAATTTATAGGGTATTATGGCACCCAGATTGATGCAAGAAACTGTCATTGACACTACAATTGAAGTAACAGACGCATTGGAAACGACACATTGCATCGAAAAGATGCGTAATGATGACGCGTGTGGTCATGACGGCATCTTATGTTAGCCATGCTATAACCACAACCTTTGAGCCGATCCGTCATCAATGTGACATCGACCAATTCAGCTCGTTCACCATGGCAGAATGTCTTGTAATCAGATACAGATAAAATCTGCTCATCGAGGACTCCCAAGAGGACGACCTCAATAAGCTGAGGGACTAATTGTATGGGTCAAAATTAGGTCTAGTTTAGCAAATGCAAACGGACGAGCTGAGGCCGAGGTAGAAACCAAGCGCGGTCTAGTGGCTAGGAGTTGCTCAAAGAGAGAGACTAGTGCCGAGGTCGAGTAGAGAACAAATGGCTGCAACTGTTAGAATATTCATAGGATTATGACTGGGAATATTCCATTGATACTACCCCATATTGTACTTTTTAAGGTTTTCTAGGGATATCCCTTATAAATATGAAGAGAGAGGAAACAAAAAGGTAATTCAGAACTTTTATGAAAGAACATCTTGTAAAAAGTTGACTATCAAGAATATACAAAAAAGCTTCTCTTGTCTCCTTTGTTTGATTCCATTATAAAATATTCCTCTTTTATTCACAAGATTCAAGAACACGTTGTTTACTTCCATAGTCTGTTGTCACACGCTATAGTCAGAAGAAGGAATCATCCATCCCATTCAACATTTGGGTGACAAATTCTTTCTTATTATATTTAATGTCATTTGTTACATTTATTGCATGTTTTCATTCTCATATTTTTTAACAGTCATTGAGCATTAACTTGGCATTCCTTGACTTGAACAATGTCTCGTACCCTCCTATTGTTGAACTTTAGATCTGGGATTTATTACCTTTAACTTAGATTCACCCTTTGTCTATTTATTAAATTGGTTTAACAAAAATGGCTTAAAACTTTTTGGTCAAACACAACCATGGTGGCTTAACCCCATGAATGTAAAAATTAAAAGAAAACTTGTTTAACCTTCACCTAATAATAACAACAATATATTCAGTATTCAGATCCCATAAGTAGGGTATGGTGAGGTATATTCAGATCTTCCCCTACCTTGTGTGAGGTAGAGAGGTTGTTTTCGATAGATTTTCGACTCAAGAAAAGTGTTTTTAAATCATGTTTGGAAGAAAAATACCAAAGTAAAAAATGTAAGATGAAAATACTATAAAAACAAAATGTTAATAGCAAAAATAATAAAAATAACCAAAGCAGAGGAATTTAAGCTTCGCCTAAGTTTACTATAATATGTTGAGAGTGGTAATTTGATGCCTAAAATCTTTGAATTCAGAAGAACATATGCAAACGAAACAAAACCTCTTTCAACAGTTAAATATCGATTATAATTGTCTTATTATGACACTCCAAGGTTAAATTAAAAAGAGTTTAAAACGTGAGGAAAGTGAAGTGCACTTCAACTGAATAAAGAAAAACAATTGTTTTTATCAGAAAAGAGACGGATCTTTCCATTCCACCTCTACAATCTCCAAAAAAGTAAAAACAAGAAACGTAAAGAGAAAAAATGATTCTCCAAAAAGGGATTGCTGGAATTTTCACTTTTCAAGTGGGTGATGATATCACAACTATGTCATTGGCATTAGATTCTGCTCTTTATTCTTTTTTAGGTTGAAGTATTTTATAGGAGTATTTTTCTTTTTAGCCAAATCCATCAAATTTGTAGTTGGCACTTGGCACGATGTGTCTCGGACATTTCCTACTCCATCTTTGCCTTATTCCTTTACCAAACTTTTAATTGGACAAACCACTAGAATAATAACTAGTATAAAATTAATAGACATCAGGAGTTCGTGTGTATATGTGGATTTGATATGTAGTCGTACCGTACTGTCCATTTATAACTTTTGTCTGTTCTTTCCAGATACGAAATTAGGGGTAACTTGTGAGGACCATACCGCATTAATGGCTGTTGCTTTTTGTTGGCCAAGTGAAGAATAATATGTACGCTCGCTTCTCCCTTTATATGGCGCAAATTTGAATTAGTCGCAGCCCAAACACGAATATCGAATACTAGATGAAAAACTAAAAAATAAATAAAAGAATAATATACAAAATTTGGTTATAATGATCAAATAAATATTATAGTAGATCAAATAAACTGCACGTAAATATAATTACGGATTTTGACTTATCCTAAGGTCTCTTTCTCTACTTGTTTGGTCGTTCTCATCATGTGTATATAATTCAAACTTTTCGTATGCCTCCATGCGAGATATAAAAATTGTCAAATGGGTATTGATTGCCGCATTACCATAATATCTTTGCGTTTTCAAGTAGATATTTTGAATATTATCTACTTAAATATCTACGTGCAGTAGTGTGGAGGAGGCCATACAAAAATATCTACTCCTAGGCTCTAGCAAGTAGACAATCGTGGTGTCTTTTTCTAGAAGAATCTTAAACATCTTGATGCATGCACCCTCTAATTTAATTTTGTTTGACATTATCATGCTTAATTCGATCAATTTTCACAGCTAACTTGGACTAACTAATTTTTTTTTCAAATTAATTTTTTGATATTCCTGTAGATTGTAATATCCCTTATAAAATAATAATAAAAATACACTGAAAGTGCTGATTAAAGCTCAGTTAATTTGAGCGTGTCAAAAAAAGATGCCACCACCTTGAGAGGAAAGATTTGTCATAAACCTTTGAGGCAACTAAAAAGAAATAGAAAGAATCGTCTGTTTTTAGGAGTGTACAGGACTAGATTTTTGTTCAAAAACCCAGTGAAGTTATTCTAAATACAGGTTTTTCAATTAAGTATCTAGTTTTTCAGTTTCACATCCTTTTCACCAGGCTACAACCGCAATTCCTCGTAATGGACCTTCGGGGGCATGAACCCATCTATATCTTTCATTATCATAACAACTAGTATTTGCAACTCCTATTTGCTTTATAAAGAGAGCAAATAATGCAATCTTCCACTAGAACAAATTTTTGTTTTTGACTAGCAGCACAAAGCCACTTACCACCAAACATCTGATAATAGCAATACAAAATATGAGTATTCCTAGCAGCTGGATTCCAAATTGGTGCACTCATAGGCTGCAACTTATTGATTACTTAGGAGTTAGGAACATAAAGATCAAACTTGCCAATAGAGTCAACCAAAAAGTCCCTATCAGTGAGTTCGTATTTCCTTTTCCAAATTATGATAGATAAAACATCTAAACAAAGCCAAAACAATAATGAAATATCAAGGCAATTATAAGAGATTTCATGATACTTCCCAGGATTTAACAAGACTATGGACATTAACAAAAGTGAGTGTCATTTGTGATTGGCATTCTTTGTACAAAAAGATTTATCCAAAAAGATATCTGAAAGTCACTAGGGTATGCGTTCTCAAGGACGTTGTGTATGGAAGATTGTGTACAATTGGCAGTTAGCTTTGTGAGTCGGAGAAGAAAGGAACCTTCATGTACCAGAGTCTAAATTACAGGAAGAACTAATGTACCGTCTTCCATAAGGGAGTCAACTCTCGAATCTAGTGGAGAAGCTTAGGATGGAATAGTCCTACCATTTAGCACAGTCAGTCAGTGGATGAATCCTACCTTACAAAGTTCCCTTAATAATTCTGTACAACTGCACAATTTCCCTCAGCCTGCTGCTTAGGTTGTAGCTGCTTGCCTACAAAAACATGGTATTTGTTAGTGAAGCCAAAATAGAGGCCATAGATTTCTCTAGTCATTTCAGATAGCCGCAATAAATTGCAACTCCTAACACAGTGGTATCCAAACTAGAGAGTACAATTTCAGAGGGAATACAAGAGCATTTTAAGATCTCAGAGATAAATGCCAAACTTCGTTATCTGACCAAGCAACCTAGTTACGACTGCATAGCAATATTCCTCTTTAACTGAACCACCATTTTTCGCTTTTTCACGCAATTTAAGAGGTATTGTGGATGGAATAGAAACTCTATTATCTTGGTTATCTTTGAAACCTATTTATTGAATAAACAGACCTGGATATGAATATAGCATCCATCAAAAAGAGAACAAAGAGACCTGGATAGACCAATACCTGACTGGCCTGCAAATGAATTAGAAATCGAATTATAGTTGCAGTTCGTCACGCCAATAGAGGTGATTGATAGGACATTATTCACAGGAAACTGGGATGCGATGTTCATAGGTGGCGGACATCCTCCGGAATCAACCATTTGAAGTACATTCGGCTTTTGGACCAGCGGAAGGGAATGATCATGTGCCTGTCCCACGAGCCAACATTAGCATTTGCCGCCAGAAAAATGACCAAGATCAATATAAATCAACAAAGCTTCAATAACCATCTAGTTGGGGTCAGATACAAATACCAATATCAATCAATTCAAATCAATTACACCATAATCCCAAACTACTGAGGTATATGAATCCGCTATAGAAATACAAATATCAGTAACATCTCAGAAAAGATATCCTCCATTATTCAGACAAGCACCAGAAACGTAGGATTGAAGCATTTTACTCACATACACACCCGGAAAAAAAAGGAAGACTTTACACATGGAAGATCATAAAACCAAAAAAATTAAAGATTTTAAATATGGAAAAGCTAAAAGAAAAAAAGAAAAAGAATCTGATAGGTTAAGAAAAAATGCTGATCCTTTTCAATCCAAAGAGTTAGAGAATTGAAACATTTATTTAAATCCTTTACGCGCATAAAGGATTTAAAGAAATTTGATTCCTTCAAGAAAATGCATTAATCCTTTATTTACGCTTGAAAGTTTCAAATTCACTAAAGCATTCTTGTGATTTAAGCTTTCAAACTTCACCGTGCTGAAAAGAAAAAGAACGGAAACCTCATTCAAGAACTAACCAGGTAATTGACACCAAAATTGTCAAAGGGTATGGGATTATCCTCACCAATGTGATTTAATCAGTATCTGATTTCAGGACAAATTATCTCGGCTAGGGAAAAAGAATCTCTGCAACTGTGTATGGAATATGAATAAGACCCAACTCAACCACAAATTCAACACCAGAAAAGGGAAGAAAAAAAGATGTCGCACCCATAAGATGAGCAACGACAACAACCTCAAACATCCTGAAACGCCAAGCTACTAGGAAATAGAATTGAATTAAGGTTTTAGGTCTAGGGGATAGAGCAAGGACCAGGTCAACTGGATCAGAAGCAGTATAAATGTTTTATATCCTGGAATTGACAAAGACAAAAATTTGTTATCAGGATAAAACAAGAGGGGTTGCTCTGATGGTAAGCAACCCCCACTTCCAACCGAGAGTTTGTGAGTTCGAGTCTCCCCAAGAGCAAGGTGGGAAGTTCTTGGAGGGAAGGATGCTGGGGGTCTATTTGGAAACAGCCTCTCTACCCAAGGGTAGGGGTAAGGTCTGCGTACACACTACCCTCCCAGACCCAACTAAGTGGGATTATACTGGATTGTTGTTGTTGTTGTAGGATAAAACAACCATCACCGCAATTAAAAGAACCTGGAAAAGCTATTAGTAGAAGATTTAACTGTAACCATTTCCAACAGGTTCAATGAAGGGTTCACACCCTAATTGATGAAGAAAGAACTGAGGACGGATTTATTATACTTCAGGAAACCCACGAGAAAAAGACAAGAACACGAGAAAAAGACAAGAACAGCCAGTTTGATAACGATATTCCATAGTTTTCCTCCTCTTTTCTTTTTGTGGATTAAGTACTCTACAGTTGTCCTCCTTGTTGCATCCCCGGGAAATAATTAGCAGACAATCTGAAATCTAAAGATCAAGAGGGTTCATTGAAGGAGCACTTGCAATGAAAAACTGTTGGTTGCTTGCTAAATGAAGATAAGTTCATCTGTCGTTGCAATTTCAAATGGAGATCACAGTTCTTAAAGGCGAAAAGCACAAAAAAAGAAGTAAAGTTTGCTTGTGTTTGAGTGCAAACCACAGTTAAATGGGCTTCCGTGAAGAAAAATCTTGATGAACAGCAAATAAGGAAATAAGAATGCAAGAAAAAATAACTACAAAAGTAAACAGAAGAATTTTTTGATAACCAAAAAAAATCTTCTGCTCAAGTAATTATTACTTTTGAGTTAATTGTCTCACTTGTGGGATTACACTAGGCATATTGTTGCTGTTATTGTTGTTTTTGAGTTAATTGTAAAAACAACAATTAAGTAAAATATATGAAAAAGAAATCATGCAGATCAAGTTCACGACACATTTTATGTTTATCATCCAGATGTAAAGATTACCGGCTTAAGTTTTTAGTGACTAGTTTCTTTTTTACTCTAGATTCTAATTCCATATACCTAATCACAAAATAATTCATTCACAACTCTTTGTTAAAAACTAGGCGAAATACATAAACGACCGCTTCAAGCTATACTCAACCCACCTCAAACAGACCCCATTTTCAATTGGATACTTCAAGCCTTCAATAAAGTAGGTCAATTAAATACCCGACCTTATCAGCCCACCTCGCGTGAAGTACACTCTCGGATTCATGTCAAACAAACAAATGAGAAAATGCCATGTGTATTTTTTATTAATTGTGCAGTGGATTGCTTCATTAATTGCAGCTGAAGACACCACTGTTTCACCACCAATTTTGCCTTTTGGGATTGGCTGAAGAGGAATGGATGAAAATAACTTGTGCAGTGGATAGCTTCTACTGTTTTCAATGGCTTCCACGTGCCGGGTTTTCAATGACTTCTACTGTTTTGCACATTCACTATCATGGTAAAGTTGTGCTTTTGACAATGGTGGGTTAAGGTGCAGTGAATAGCGGAAGAAAATTTTGGAGAAGAACGAGTGAGGAAAAGGGGCTCCACTAGTTAAATTAAAAAAACAAAAGAAATAAACACAATTTTGAAAGCTTCACTTGCTGCAACGCAAGTGTAGTACACACATTTTGCCATGTCACTTTGAAGGGTTTAAGCGATACACTGAAAACTAATTTGAGGTATTTACTTGATAAATAGGTCAGTTGAGGTGTTCAAATTACCGTTGTGGACAACTTGGAGGGGCCATTTATGTATTTCGCCTAAAAACTAATACATCATACTGCCAGATATATATAGTTGTCCAATGCTGCCCTGATAAACTCACAACCCACTGGCAAATAGGAGCATGCAAAACTACTAAAGCACCAACTAAGCAAGGAGAAGCTCCACTTGGGCTTTAACTGGCTTAAGAACTTAGCAACTTTTTAACACTGAAGGAGAAAAGAAGCACTACAATTTTCGTTTGGTTTCCCACCCGGCCTCCGGTATTCGCATTGGAGCCCGACTATATCCGGATTCGTGCCGCGTATAGCCCCACTCGGGGGAAGCGCTCCCTACCAAGGATCTTTCCATACCCAGGCACTATAGGCACTAGAATATGAAATGAAATTATGGGCACTAGTTTCTCATGATAAGCAGTGTGTTTTCATTCATATTTTATCAATGTTACAGGATTTTCTATAGGAAGTAAATTCTAGTAATAACTACTTCTATGCCTCAATCCCAAACAAGTTCGGGTTGGCTATATGAAGCCTTAGCGACCATGTGAGATCATCTCAATCCAATAAAACATAAACATAAAAATGGAAATAAGAATTACTTGAAGTTCCCTTTAATTTCTATTGGCATATAAAGCTCCGACATGACTAAAAGATTTCTATATAACATTGGAAGGAAGTTTTCTTAGTAACTTACCACTTTTTCCAATTACAACAAATTTTGGTGCATGAATTTGATGAATGGTAATTATCCGAAATAGAAATGATGAAGCAAATATAACTACCTCTTCCGAAAGAAAAAAGAAAGAGGTCAGTCAAACCTTCTCTTGCTGGTAATCAATTTGTATATGGGAGTTGTTGCTATGATACAATATGTCAGCTGGCATAACATTACTTTTTAATACTTTTGGACAGGCAAACTCGCTGCCACTGTCATTACATGATCCCTCATGATACAGATAGCTGAGAGCTGATTTGAGACGATGTTGTCTTTGAGAATAATACTTCTTAGTTGCAAGTGGATGTGGAACATCTGGAGGTCAACAGCATACAAGCAGTACCATGTAAACATTAGCATTAGAGGTTAAGAAAAAAGATAGAAAATTACTCAAAGAAGAAATCACCATGAGCATTAAAAAAAGTGACTTTGGAAATTCTTTTGACTACAGAAGTTTAGGAGCTTGTCTTTCTAATATGAATCTGGGGTCGCTATGAGTAACTGAAGGAAATATGTGAATACTACCTTCAGCCTTCGAACGAAAATTTTGGACTTGACTGGGAATTTTAACTGCGATAGCAGGACTACCAGTATTGTCACTGCCTGCACTTGACCTTTCTTGATGCTCTTCACCTGAAACTTAAAAATAGAAGCTACAGACGAGCGACTTTAAACAATGAGACAACATGAATGCCCTCTATTTTCTCCTAAAAGAGTATAGAGAGTTTTCCCATGTGCTAGCTACCTATGTGAACCGCCTTCAGGAAGTAAATCTGTCTTTTGCAACCTTCACCCCAAGAATAAGGCACCCAAAGAAAATACCGAACTTATTACAGGAAGTACTCTTGTTACCACTCAAAAAGTTTGATAATGAAATCTTGAATAAGACATTTCCACACAACATGTGGAGTAAAGCCTAACAAGATATACCCTGGTAGAACAAAAGAAGGTGAGTGTTGAATAGAAGTGGAATTCAGATTTTTTACCTATGCTAAAGCCAAAAATGGAAGTAACAAATATCTTCATTCCAACTATACAGGAACTAAATATGAATAAATATAAATCTGTCCTTACAGGGAATACCCTCTCCCGAATTTGCCAACCAACTCTTAGTAACAGTATTTGCTGCACCAAAACTACAAAATGAAGAAAAATGCCATTAAAATCAAGAAAAAGGATATCCCAACAAATTCAAAAAAATTAAGCACTTAATTTGACCTGTATATGACTTTTCCCAGTGCACACATGTCTTTACAGTTTAGGAACTAATCAACCGGTAAATTAAAACGACCTGAACTACCCTATGAAGCAAGCATATATCTCAATCTTTAAAATGAAATAATAATATTAAATTTTCTTCAGATATGAGGCATCATCAATAGGTTTAATGATTTTCCTGTCAAGAGACAACACACAATATTCTCCAACTTTAACAACCATTTCATTCCAAATAATTGTAATAACTAAACGTCAAAAGACAGTTGGAATTATGCTTCAGAAAGATGGAGAAGAAAATGCATGAGATTGCGTACACCAAGGGATAAGTGCATACATCTTGGAATGTTTTTCCTGGTGTGAGATTACACCTTCTGAGAATTCTACAAGTCCAGGACTAACCATGGAACAACTTCTCACGGTGGCCACATTTAAGAGTGATGAAATTCCTGCAGTTGTAGAGAAATGAACCAGAAACCAGCATAAGAACCACACCAAGAGGTAGTTTTTGCAAAATTACAAAAATATCAAGCTCCTTGGACTGCAAGGGAACAGAGTAAGGCAATATAGAGGGACACACAGGTAACTGCATAATCATTTTCATTTGGTGAAGCACCTCCTAAGAAATAGAAGCTCCTAGAATTAGAGCTTCACAACCCTCTCCCACCTACATTGTAACATTAAAAAGGGGAACACTTTGTCCTAGCATTGAAAGAGAGCTTCTTCCTCCATTTCACTTTATATGACGGTGTTTGACAAGGTACGGAGTTTATGAAAGAGAGAAAGACTTCTGACACATATCAATAGTACCATTGGAACTTGTGGTCTTAAAGGATTCCACAATATTTCCATAGCTATAAGGTAATGTTATTAACGGTAAAATGAGAAGTTAAAGCTTATTTTGGAACAAACTAAAAAGAAAAAAGTGGCATATAAAATGAAATAAGGGAGTATAAACTTCAACTAAAAATGTGCATTTTAATTCATTGAACAGAGTGAGGAACATAATAACAGTACCAAAGAAGCATCAAGTTGAAAGTAAAAAACCAACGAGAATTCAACTAAGCTAGCTAAATCCTATGAATCGTCAGTAAAATAAGGAACTACAAGGTCAAAGGAGAACAAAGAACATGAGCAAAAGGAGGATGATACTTTTATCTTCAGGAAAGGAAACAGTTGAAAGATGCTCCTCTGAACAGCATGGCAATGCAGCAAAATCACTTTCCAACAATTCAAGTTTGGCTTGCTTTCTGACTGATCTAGGTTGGTCTATAGGAAATTAAAGATAGCAAATCATTATTAAGCAGCAAAAGAGAAGTTATACACCCTAACACCAACTTTAAGTATACCATCAGATCTAAGCTTACAGAAAACTGCAGTGATGATCTCATGAACTTTTCGTCAAGAGCATGAGAGAACAAAAGACAATGCTCATATAGGTAAAGGATACTAGAAGATGCAGCTAGTGACTTTTTTCTCTCTTTCCTTGGACGTTTCTTGTGTGCTGCACCACCATTGACCTCCAAAACAGTATCTTCTGTGGAGTATAATGACTTACAAAGCTCTGAAAAGATAAAACTTTACGCATTAAACAAAATGAGGTATATTCATTTGAAAAATTGGAGGATAGAGAAGGCAAAAGACAGAGTAGGTTTAAGGCTGGTCATCACTTTCCAGACTAAGTTAAGACAAAAATCAGCCATGGTGATATAATCTTTTTTAACTTTGGAGAAGTTAATATGGATTGTGCAAAGACTCAGCCTACTCGGCAATCTAAGGGTCTTTCCGCGTGCATCAACCATCCAAATATTGAGGTTGATTAGTCCACAAGGATAATAAAAAGATATTGTTTATATATCAACGAATTTTAGGAGAAGCATTGGAGAGAAGCTACTACTACGTCTCAATCACAAGTTACTTAGGGTTGGCAATCCTCATTATAAATTTGGCTCTGTTTGAACTAGGTGTGGAAAACGGGCGGGTCGCTCGGATGTGAGCGGTTCGAAATCGAGTAATAAAAAAAACGATAAATTATCCGATCCGACCCATATTTAATATGGATATAAAGCGGGTTAACCGGCAGATAATATGGATATTCATGGCTTATTGAATATGATCACTTTTGGGAGAATTCGTAGTTCCCCAAACTCAAGGAACCCAATTTGAAGCTTTACAAATGTAAAAGTTAAACCCACTAGTTATCATTGGTTATCCATTTTCTAAGTGGATAATATGTTTCTTATCCATATCTGACACGTTTTTAACAAGTTCATTATCCAGCCCATTTGTTAATGGATAATATGGGTGGATAACTTTTTTCCTTCCAACCATTTTGCCACCACTAGTTTGAACCCGTTTTGTTACAATATTCCATAATTTAGGGTACATCTCTAAGCCTAGAGATCTTCCACATTTTCTACTGATCTACTAGGGAAGGACAATGTGACATTTATTCTCAAAACACAGGCAACTGTCAAGATGGTTTTTGTCAAGCTTGAAAGCTCAAATAGAAAATCAACACATCAGCCAGAGTTTTAAGATAAAATCTAACAGAACACATTTATGTTAAACTAGAAAAGATTGAGATGATAAGGAGAGATGGACAGAGTCCACCTTGTGCAACTAGTTAAAAAGGGACAGGGTAATAAGGATGAACTACTGTCACTTAACAGAGAACATAGTTCTTTATTTGGAAAGGCTAGTGTGTAAACCTTACCTCTACCTTGTTGCTTATCAATGACGGCATTTGGTTTCTTGTCCAGTAAATTAACTTTACATGTTAATGTATCCGCAAATCAATGGAGTAGGTGCAAACTTTAGAGGCCAAGATTAAAAGCCCGCTAAAGACAAAATACCAGGTGATTTCTTCGCATCCTAAGCCTTGGTGGGCATAGTTACCCGATACATGTGCTGGTGGGATATAGCAGGCACCTGATAGAATAATTAAAGTGCGTGCAAACTGGCCCCAGTACCATCATTATCATAAATAAAAAAACTAATTTCATGTTGACTCTTTTTATCACGTCGACAAATGAGGATATCCTAGTTATCATCATGCCCCCCCCCCCCCCACATCTAAAATAGGTCCCAGCTAGCATGTGCTTCAACGATGAGACATTATTTTTTGTCATTACAAACAGTTGCTGTAATTCATTAAGGAAATGGAACAAAATCCCAGACAAGATATGGTAGAAACATAAAAATATGTAATTAGTTAGAGTATTCATTTGCACATAATCAATTGTGAAGAGTCTCTAAAGGGGTTTATAATTTCTGGGTGCTCCACTCCCTCTTCCACCAATATCTTACCTTGCTCGTCTTTGATGCACCTCACTTGATCCAGGTCCCAAGCATTCCTCTCATGGAAAGAGATGGCTATGAGACTAGCGCAATCAGGCAATCGACCAAGTAATCCACAGACATGATAAAAGAGTATTCCAGCCCTAGTGTACTTATCCACGGGCATTGAAAGAGAAGAATGACAAGGTCTGCTTCCACAGCAAGGATTATCGCTTATTCCAATCCAAGAGCAAACAAGGGATGCCAGAGAGGGAACCAAGCACGAAAGTCGGACTGTTGGAGATAGTGTTACAGTAATAATTAAACAAATAAAGTATCCTCTCAGACAGTTTGAAACTTCTTAGATGAGATGGTTAAAGAACTCAATATGATTGGTCACACAAGCTTTTTGAGAATATACTTATACCAGATTGGCTAAGTAAGGGTCTCCAACGGCTCCAGACATCAACATACAATGAAAGGAGAATATGATCTATAAAACAAATGAAGAATCCCATAAAATCCATTACATTGTAATTGTGGCACTACGAATAGCATTTTGGAGTTACTTTAAAAGATACACATTTAAAGTCCATGCAAATGTAAATACAAAGAAAAAAACATCTATTAAAGGGCAGAAATAAAATTATGCAGAGCAACTGATGTATAACTATAGCAACACTAGAACACAAGATGTTTCAAATTATTAAAAACAGAAAAAACCTGCGTGGGCAACATATTGGCTGGCCTTTATTGGCTTCTTACAAGCATTGCAGCATACCTTAAAACACAAATATTCAAGAATCAATTACTCCACATGCATGAGACTACAAATGCAGTGCATTAGGAATTATCATCATGCAAGCAATCATGTAAGTCCTCATGAGGTTATCATCACCTGGTTATATATGTCAAATATTCTTTTGTATCAGTGTTAAATCTATTATAGGAGAAAATTCCTAACAGATGTCAACCATATGTCCTTGTACGAGTTGAGAGTAAACTCTTTGCTGCTAGACTTGGAGAATACGTTCGGAAGGAGACCAAAATTAAAGCAAATACTGCCATTATGAGGACAAGCAACAAAGTTAAGGGCTATGAGAGAGTAGTGCACTCTTTCTATTCCAATAAGATTTTTTTTTTTTTTTTTGAGTAAGAAGACTGGCCTACTTTTACTCTGCCTAAAAAAAGGTTCTCCTATTTGCAGAAATGGAAAACTTTTTACCTCCAACAATTCAAACTAATATAAACTATAACAACTCTACAACAACAACAACAACTACCCAGTATATTCCAACCAGGTGGGGTCTGGGGAGGGTAATATGTAGACGAGCCTTACCCCTACCCGAAAGGGCAGAGAGGCTGTTTCCAATCGACCCTCGGCGCATAGGATAAAATGGAAAGCAGCATTAAAACAAAAACAAAGACAAAATTAGAAACAAAAACAAAACAAAACAAAACAATAAAGCATTAGTAAATCCCGCAGAAATAACATAAAAAATTATGTAAACATAAGAAACATAAATACAATCGCATGCAATAATAACAAACAGTAACTACCATACTAACAACCATAAGGGGGACATAAGCTAAAACACAAATCATCTATGGGTAACCTTGCTGTCCCACACCCAACCCCGGGAGAGGCGTACGAAGCACTCTATGAGCCCCTAGCCTACAACACTGATTCTAGACCTCCAGACTCCCCTATCAAGGGTCATGTCCTCGGAAACCTGCATTCTAGTCATGTCCTGCCTAATCACCTCTCCCCAATGCTTCTTAGGCCTCCCTCTGCCTCGCCGACCGCCAACAATCTCCAGCCGCTCGCAGCTCCTCACCGGGGCATCGGGACCCCTCCTCCGTACATGCCCGAACCACCTCAGCCTTGCTTCCCGCATCTTCTCATCCATCGGGGCCACCCCTACCTTCTGTCGAATAACTTCATTCTTAATCTTATCTAACCTGGTGTGCCCACACATCCACCGAAGCATCCTCATCTCCGCAACCTTCATTCTCTGAACATGGGAGTTCTTCACGGGCCAGCACTCCGCCCCATACAACATCGCAGGTCTAACCACGGCTCTGTAGAATTTCCCCTTGAGTTTGTGTGGAATTTTCTTGTCATACAGGACCCCTGAAGCAAGCCTCCACGTTGACCACCCCGCTCCTATTCGATGGGTGACGTCCCCGTCAATCTCTCCGTCCCCCTGAATCACAGACCCAAGATATCGGACACTGTCCCTCTTGGCGATGGCCTGAAAACCAATCATCACGTCCCTGCCTACCTCGCTCGGCTCGTCGCCAAACTTGCACTCCAGGTATTCTGTCTTAGATCTGCTTATTTTGAAACCTTTAGACTCGAGGGTCTGTCTCCATACCTCTAACCTTTCACTAACAACGACCCTCGTCTCGTCTATCAATACTATATCATCAGCAAAAAGCATACACCAAGGCACATCCCCTTGGATATGTCGGGTTAGAGCATCTATCACTAAGGCAAACAAGAGGGGGCTCAGCGCAGATCCTTGATGGAGCCCCATTACCACAGGAAAATGGTCTGATTCGCTACCCACCGTCCTAACCCTAGTCTTAGCTCCATTATACATGTCCTTGATTACTCTGATATAGGCTTCCGGCACGCTCTTCGCCTCCAAGCACCTCCATAGCACCTCCCTCGGGACCTTGTCATACGCCTTCTCCAAGTCGATAAGAACCATGTGAAGGTCCTTCTTCTTATCCCTGAATTGCTCCGCCAGCCGCCTGACTAGGTGAATAGCCTCTGTGGTGGAGCGGCCCGGCATGAAACCGAACTGGTTCCCAGATATAGATGTCGCCTCCCTCACCCGCGCCTCAATCACCCTCTCCCAAACCTTCATCGTGTGGCTTATTAATTTGATACCCCTAATAAGCCACACGATGAAGGTTTGGGAGAGGGTGATTGAGGCGCGGGTGAGGGAGGCGACATCTATATCTGGGAACCAGTTCGATTACATGCCGGGCCGCTCCACCACAGAGGCTATTCACCTATTCACCTATTATGTTAAATTTGATGCAACAACATTTTAACTAACTACTTCGTTTTTAATATTTTTCAACTACTTTTTTGAATATTTCGACATCAAAACCAACCTGTTGCCGTAGTGCCGGGTATAGGAACATTGGCTCGAGGCATTTTCTCTACCCCGTCTGGCCGTCTTACCCTGAAAAAGCAGGGACACCTTACGGTCTTGAACCGTTAACTATATTTCGGCTAACCTAGCATCCTCCGCCCCTCACAAGCAACAAGGGTTAGTACAAGAATATTCACATGTTGTCTATAGACTACGCCATTCGGCCTGACCCTAGGCCCTGACTCACCTTCCGTGAACGAACTTTCTGGAGGAACCCTTAGGTTTTACAGAAAAAGGGGTATCATAAATTTTGAAAATTAGACTGTTGGTAACTGAGTGGCATTAACTTCAAAAATAGTGTTTGGAAATTAATGATATTCTCGCCCAGTAACAATGTCTAGAGACAACTTTTTACTAGCATCGTCATCAAGGATCCATTTGAACAAAATCTGATGTCCTAAACAATCATGTTTTGAGCAAACAAACGATGTGGAACCCACCTGCTAGGTAGAACAAAAGGTACCACAAATTGTTGACGACCCTCCCCAGACACCACTGAGTGGTATTGTACTGGGTCGTACTTTTTGTGTGTTTCGTCACATTCTGGATTTCAATCACCTTCTCCCAAATTCTTCATGATCTTTGCTTTTTTCCTAAAACAACTTTTTTCAATATATATGTGTTGGGGTTTTTAAGCATTAATATGGCTTAAAAGAGGGTGTATGGAAAATGGAGGGAAATGAAATTTTTAAGTAAAGTTTTAAGTTCCCCGGAGAAATGGACATTGTCCATATTGGAAGAGGAAGAGGTTTTTGATGGGTATATAAGAAAGTGATCTTCTTCTAGCTATTAAAGAGCTGAGAAGAAGGCAAGTCTCGCCCTGTCGTCGTCGCCGCTCGCTTGGCTCGGGTTCGGCTTCGAATTTGGATTTGGTCAAATAATTAATTGATTGATTAATTTTTTGCACCAAATTTATTTGTTAAATAGAAAATATTAACAGAAATGTTATTAAATATCCATTTTAATAACAGAATATTAAATCCAACGAAATATTAAAAGTTTGTGCATGATCTGTTTTCTGTTTTTCAGTTGTGTCTCCCTCTTCAATTCCCGATTTATTATTGCATAAATTAGCCATTTATGTTATGGCACTTACGCATTGGCCGTTTTGCATAACCAGCCATTCTGAAGAGGTGCACCTCTTAAGAATTTCCATACGATTTTATGAGTTCTCCTCCTTTCTTCTCAATTGTTATCTTCAAAGAAAGCAACAGTAAGTGTGATTTGCCACCGAATATTGTGTTCGCTAAACACTGGGGTTTGAAGTACCATTACACCAGTGTGTAATTCGTTATATCCTGGGAGGAAATAATCCATAACCTTGGGTACTAGGAGAGGATTACTTAAGGAAATACTGTGAATTCAATGGGCTCGGATTAACTTTTGTTTCGTTTACATTTTCTGTTTATATGTTATTCTATTTTTCCAGAATTAGTTTACAAATACAGTTTACTAACAAGCTTAAGAAATTTAATATATTTTGTGTTTGTGTTTTTTTTATAAGGTAAATTGTATTAATCAAAAGGGAAAGAAACTCCCGTATACAAGAAGTATACCAAAAAGTAGAGAATTTACATCATAACATGATTCTCTACAAAGGACGCCCAATCTTCTATACAAATAGGGGCAATATGAGTGCACCAAAAAACTACCACAGAAAAAAGACTACTCTTAAGAAGTGTAAAAGGAGAGTCAATCCCCTCAAAAAGCTCTCCTATTTCTCTCCCCCAAACTACCCACATGAGAGCTAACGGGGCGAACTTCCACTCCTTTTGCTTTCTTCTTCTACGGAAACCGGCCCAGCTATATAGCATTTCCTTGACAGTGCTTGGCATCACCCATTGGACACCAAAAAGGTTCAGGATCGCCCTTCACAAAGCCGAGGACACAGGACAACGCAACAAAAGATGATCAACTTCTTCCCCTATGCTTGTACACATATAACACCAACTGACAAGTATAATTACCCTCTTTCGAAGATTCTCAACAGTCAAAATCACTTCCCTCGCCGCTAGCCAGGCAAAAAAAAACCTTTGTAGGTGCCTTAGGAATCTAGATTGAGGAGTATGGAAAAGAGGCCTCCTCTCTCACCAACATACTCTGGTAAAAGGACTTTAAGGTGAATACACCATCGCCACGCAAGCCCCATCTCCAAGAATCACAAGATGGCAGAGGCATGTCTTGCCCATATAGCAGTGTCAATAAATCTTGGAGCTCCGCAATCTCCCAATCTTGCATGTTTCTTCTAAATGAGAGGTCTCATACCCCCTTCATGCTCCTTACGAATCTGCTGGACCATCAATTCCTTCTGGTTTGAAACTCTGAAGACGTGGGGAAGAAGACCCTCAGAGTATCCTCTCCACGCCACCTATGATTCCAAAAGTTTCTTTTTCTATCTCCCATCCTATAAGAGATGTTGCCACTGAAAGATTCTCAATTCTTCATGATGCTCCTCCACATGCCACATCCAAACAGTATTGTGATTGCCTTGGTCCTCCAACCCCCTCCCATGGAATCGTACTTTTCTACTATGACCTCCCTCCGTAGCGCATGCTCTTCTACCCCGAATCTCCACAGCCATTTCCCCAACAAAGCTCTGTTGAACACCCTAAGATCTTTCACTCCAAGTCCACCGCACTTCTTTGGGGAAGTGATTGTCTGCCAATTCACTAGATGATACTTTCTAGTTCCATCTGCTGCATCCCATAGAAAATTCCTTTGAAGTTGCTACAGTTTTTCTGTGGCGCTCACCGGAGCTTGCAACAGGGACAAGTAATAGGTGGGCATACTCGATAAATTGCTTTTAATGAGCACTTCCTTTCCGCCTTTTGACAAGTACCAATTCTGTCAGCCTGCTAATCTTTTTTCAACCATTTTGATCACTGAATTCCAAACCGTAGTATCCTCATGCGAAGCGCCCAATGGGAGACCCAAGTAAGTAACGGAAGGGAGCTCACCTTACATCTGAGAACATAAGACAAAGCATCAATGTTAGCAACCTCACCCGCCAGGAAAATCTCACACTTGCCGAGTTGATTTTGACACCTGATACTATCTGAAACCACTGCAGTACCTACTTCAGGTAGGTCAACGGATCCATATCGGTGTCACAAAAAACCAGGGTGTCATCCACAAAAAGTAAATGAGAGACTCTTCGGGCACTAGGCATCCCGATCGGAGCTGAGAATCCTCTCAGGAAGATTGCCCGCCGCACGATCCATCATTTTACTCAAAATATCCATCACTAGAATGAATAGCATGGGGGATAGAGGTTCTCCTTGCCTGAAACCCCTGGAGCTGCCAAAGAAACCACACGAACCATTAACCATGACAAAGAATCTGACTGAGGAAATGCAGAACTTGATCCATCCCCTCCATCTTGCCCAAACCCCATCCACACCATAATGAAATCCAGGAACTCCCAATTGACATGGTCGAAAGCTTTCTCAAGGTCCAACTAGTAAGCCGGGATCTCTAATTTTCTTTCTGGAGTCTACAAGTTCGTTTGCCACAAACGCATTCTGGGAGGAGCAGACACGTCAAGAACCTTCTTGAGTCTATTCGAAAGCACTTTAAAAATAATCTTATAAATGCTCCCCACGAGACTAATAGGCATGTAGTCACTGATACAAGATGCACCTTCTTTCTTAGGCACAATAGTAATAAAAGAAGCATTGATACTTCTCTCGAAAATACCATTCGCATGAAAGTATCACAACAGAGCTGGAAGAAGGCCAGGGAGAAATCATCAGGGCCGGGGGCCTTATCACCAGCACAACTCGACACAGCCTCGTGCACCTCCTCCTCCTCAAAAGCCCTTTCTAGCCACTCACTGTCTCCCTCCTCTATGTGGTTGAATTCTATTCCCCAAAGTCGGCCTCCAACTAACTTCCTCTTTATATGAGTTCTCATATAACCCCAATACCGCCCCTTTTACCTTCTCCTCTCCTCAACCCTCACCCCATTCACTACAAAGGACTCTATGAAATTTCTCCTTCGATTTGCAACCACCACCCTGTGGAAAAATTTGGAATTCGAATCCCCTTCCTTTAACCATAACGCCCTCGATTTTTGCTGCCAACTAGTCTCCTGAGCTATTGCTAACTCGATTATTTCCCTCTTAACCTCCCTCAATCTCTCTTTCTCAGATTCATCTAACTCCCTCGCCCCTTCTCCTCCCTCTAGATCCCCCAATTCATGCATAAGCTCCCTCATTTTAACCTTCACCCTCCCAAAAACCTCCTTATTCCACCTAATAATATCTCCCTTGAGCAATTTGAGCTTCTTCGAAAGGCGGAATGAAGGAGTTTCTCTATACCCCGTAGCTTGTCCACCATTCTTTCACCTTGTCACCAAATCTTGGGACCTTCAACCACATGTTCTCGAAACGGAAGGGGGCACACATCCCCTCCCTCTACATGCATCTAGCAAGATAGGCAAATGATCCGAAGTCACCCTAGGTAGAGGAATCTGCAACACATTCGGCACCAGCTCATCCTAAGAGGGCGATATCAGGAATCTAGACCTTGAGTTGGAATCCTCCGCCCTGGCCCAAGTAAACCTTTCCCCTGACAGAGGAAGATCAATAAGAAAGTGATCATTCATGAAGTCAGAAAACTCCTCCATGGCCCTCGAAATCATACTACACCCTAATCTCTGCTACGGAAATCTAATAGTGTTAAAGTCTACCCCCAAAACCCATGGAATGTCCCATTCCCCCATCATATTAGCCAGTTCCTCCCAGAGAAATACCTTGGACCCTTCTCCTACCAGTCCGTACACTCCCCCAAATCCCCATTCTACCCCACTCACTCTATCTTTGACAAGAGCTGCTAAAGATAAATCTCCCTTCTTAATCTCCTTTACCCCCAAGCTTCTATCATCCCACATTAGAAGAATGCCCCCGGCACTTCCCGCTGCCGGAACCCAGTCGTATTTTAGCCAACTACCTCCCAAACACTCCTCACAACCACATCCGACAAAACTTTCATTTTTGTCTCCCGAAAACAAACTAGGTTAGCACCCCACTCTCTAACTCCCACTTTGATGATGGCCCTTTTGTTTGGGTCAATCATCCCCTTCACATTCCATGAAAGGATCTTAACTTCCATAAGAAACAATATCCCCTTCTCCCCACCCCCACTAACAGAGCTCCATTCCTCCCTGTCGCACACCCGGCCCCTTCAACCACTACATTCCCTAAATTATTTTGCTTAACACCTTGACCCAACTCCCTCCCTGAACGATCATAACAAGATTGTTGCTCAATCTCCTTCAACAGTTCTGACACTCTATCTTCATTCCCTTCAAAAGAAATACCTACAAACTTCCCAAAGTTTAATAATTTATCCTCCATCCAAAAAAACATATCCCCTCCTCCAATCCGTGACGAGATTGGACAGGCATCTTCTGTATGTACCCTTTCTTTTCCCCTACCGGAGGAATACAAGACCACATCATTGCTAGCAATAGAACTTTAGGTGCCGAAAGGATCTCGCCATTTCCTTAAGGGTTATCAACCTCGAAATTAGCACCTTGCTGCTACAGGAAAGACCAGAAACACCAGTAAGGTAGCAGGAAGGAGGGCATGGAGCCCTTGGCGGCTTCTTAAACAGGAAATACTTATCCGACACAAACATTAGATGGGGCACGCTCAACAATCTTCCTAGAAGAAGAAGAAGCTTGAAGTGTAGCCTCAGCATAACTAAGCCCACGAGCATATGAGGAGGCGATGGAATTGGGTCCATCAGAAGCGGGAGACCGTGGAATAGCAACACCATCTATAGCCGGTGTCGCCCCTGAAGTGGTGTCCATCGAAGAAGGGCGAAGGTCACTGCAACTCGGTGCAGAAATGGCACTATGTGTAACACCATTGGCAGAAGAAGGAAGAACGACTGTTCCCATATGCTTAGGAGCCTTAACAGGCGCAGCTTGAAATAATCTGGGCCCCTTAGGATCAACTCTAATAGAATTGGGAAAAGTTGTTGGGCCCATGTGAGGAGGCCCAAGCCTATACTTGCTGAAAGCTTGCCCCTAGGATAATTGGAAAATGACCGGCCCATTCTACCTTTCCGGCCAGCATCACTAACCCATTCACATCTTTCCCTCCTATTGAAATTTTGTCTTCTCCTCCTAAAATCATACCACCCGTCTCTTCTCGATCTAACGTTTGATTCTGGCTTAGTTCACTGATCCGGGTCCTCCCCTCCCCTCCCCTCAGAGACTGATTTTTCCTCCTCTCCCGTCTATTTGACCTTCCCTTTTCTTGCGCCACTATCTCAGGCATAAAGATAGGGCAAAATTCAGGGTTCAACCAAACCCTATAACTCAAGTAGCCATCTTCCACCACAGTGGAGATAGGGATTTTACCCCCTTTCTTCACCATAATCCTCACACGCGAGACAATATAATAAAAAGTGATAACGGTGGTAAATATGAATCTCCTTTTAAACTAATATATTTAGAATATGGAATAATTCATCAAATAACAGCCCCTTACACGCCCCAATCCAATGGGATTGCGGAAAGAAAAAAATCGTTCATTAAAGGAGATGCTGAATACATTATTGATAAGTTCTGGTTTGCTACAGAACTTGTGGGGGAAGCCGTTCTTACGGCTAACCGAATACTAAATCGAATACCCAATAGCAAAACACAATCCACTCCATATGAAAAATGATAAGGAAGGAAGCCCAACTTGGATTATTTTAAAGTGTGGGGGTGTTTGGCAAAAGTGCAAGTTCCTAAACCCAAAAGGGTAAAAATAGAACCAAAAACTGTTGATTGTGTTTTCATAGGATATGCGACCAAAGTAAAGCATATCGATTTCTGGCTCATAAATCAGGTAATCCCGACATTCATAATAATATGGTTATAGAATCAGATAATGTTGAGTTCTTTGAAAATATATACCCGTATAAAAAGGAATGTGAGTCGATTGGTGAAGGATAAAAACGACCTCGAGAAGAAACAAAAGAAAATACATTTAATCAGGAGGATCCAAGACGTAGTAAACGTCGAAGATCGTCTACTTCGTTTGGACTAGATTTTGTGACTTCCTTATTGGAAAATGAGCCTCAAACATTGAAAGAAACTCTGTCTTCTTCAGAATCATTATTTTGGAAAGAGACAGTCAACAGTGAAATCGAATCCATATTGAACAACCATACATGGGAATTGGTTGATCTTCCTCCTGGAAATAAACCGTTGGGTTCTAAATGGGTCTTTAAGAGGAAAATGAAAGATGATGGCACTACTGATAAATTTAAGACAAGACTTGTAGTCAAAGGGTATAGACAACGAAAAGGTCTTGGCTACTTTGATACATACTCTATAATTACAAGAATTACATCCATACGGATGTTAGTAGCATTAGCTGCAGTGTATGGTCTTGAAATTCATCAAAAGGACGTTACGACGGCCTTCTTAAATGGAGATTTGGAGGAAGAAATCTATATAGAACAACATGAAGGGTTTGTGGTTCCAGATAAAGAAAAGAAGGCATGTAGACTTTTTAAGTCCCTTTACGGACTAAAACAAGCACCCAAAAAATGGCATGCAAAATTTGACCAAACAATGTTGTCAAATAGTTTTAATATAAATGAATGTGATAAATGTGTGTACATAAAAATATTCCAAATCACATAGTCATTGTTTGCTTATATGTGGATAATATGTTGATAATGAGTAATGACATTGCCAAAATATATGCTACTAAGCATATGCTAACTAGCAAGTTCGATATGAAGGACTGGGAGTTGCTGATTTAATTTTGGGGATTAAGATCCATAAGGCTCCTCAAGGTCTGACATTGTCACAATCTCATTATATTAAGATAGTACTCGAAAAATTCAAGCACTTAGGGTTTAAAGTTGCAAAGACTCCAATTGACGTGAATCTTGCATAAGCAAAGAATAAAGGCCAAAGCATATCACAATTGGATTGTGCTCGTGTGTTGGGATGCTTAATGTATATCATGAATTGTACACGACCAGATATAGCTTGTGCTATAAGTAAATTGAGTCGATATACGAGCAATCAAGGTCAATCTCATTGGATGGCAATGAAACGAGTTTTGGGATATTTAAAACATACCTAGAGCTTTGCTTTGTACTACAGTAAATATCTTGTGGTGATTAAGGGATACTGTGATGCAAAATGGATCACCGGTTCAACTGATTCTAAGTCCACAAGGGGATATGTATTCACTATTGGTAGAGGAATCTTGGAAGTCGTCCAAACAAATTTGTATTGCCCGCTCTACAATGGAGGCTGAATTCATAACCTTAGATAAAGCCTGTGAAGAAGCTGAATGGCTTTAGAATTTCTGGGAAGACATTCCATTTCGGCCCAAATCGTTGGCACCAATATGCATATATTGGCGATAGAAGCAATTGGAACGGCTGGGAGTGTTATGTATAATGGTAAATCTCGTCATATGCGATGAAGACATAAAACTGTTAGGCAGTTACTCTCTAGAGGAATTATCACGATTGATTATGTAAAGTCAAGTGATAATGTGTTGGATCCACTTACAAAAGGCCTAACTAGAGAGGTAATTGAGAAATCGTCAAGGGGAATGGTACTATGGCCGAGAACAAGTCATTGTGGCAGTAACTCTACCTAGAAGACTGGAGATCCCAAGATCTAAATTCAAGGAGATCAAACAAAGTCATTAATGACGGTTCAACATTGTCAACTAAAATTTTGGTCCATTCTCGTGATGAGATAATGTTCAATACCAAGATAAAGCATAAAGGATTTTTAATGATTTCTAAATTTGATACGGGGTATATCAAATAGTGTGTCTATGGGATAACACGTTTAGGAATCACTTATGTAAGTGTGAAGTGTTAGCCGTTTCAAAGAGAATTTTCTAAGGTCGGTTCTCTACGCGCTTATGAAACCATGCAGTGTTCGTGCCTGAAACGAAAAAACAATGAGAATTAAAGACGGTTAAGGGTTGGTTGTGTGACTTATGGTTGTCTAGGTATACAGCAAAGTTCGACAGTTCAAAGATATCAAATCTACCGTTTGACCGAGTATATCCAAAATAAGTTCACTAAGAAAAGTTCATAGGGAAACCTACTTATCCAGATGCAAATAATCCTTGCTTATGAATCACACAGTTTTTTCATGCATATTTCCGTGATATAGTCATTCCCCATTCATGTGGGGGATTATTGGGTTTTTTGAGGGAAATGAAATTTTAAGTTCCCTCCCTCCTCCCAACAAAGGGACATTGTCCCATATTGGAAGAGGAAAAGGTTTTTGATGAGTATATAAGCAATTGCTCTTCTTCTAGCTCTTAAAGAGTTGAGAAAAAGGCAAGCCTCGCGCCGTCGTCGTTGTCGCTCGCTCGGCTTCGGATTCGGATTTGGTCAAATGATCGATCAATTGATTAATTTTTTGGACCAAATTTATTTGTTAATAGCAAATATTAACAGAAATATTATTAAATATCCATTTTGATAACAGAATATTAATATTAAATTCTGTTATCCACTTTTCGTTTTTTAGTTATGTAACTAAAGATTAACCTCCATCTCCAATTCCCGGTTTATTATTGCATAAATTAGCCATTTATGTTATGACATTTATGCAATGGCCGTTTTGCATAAACATAGTCATTCTAAAGAGTTGCACCTCTTCAGTTTTCAACCCAACCTTGCTATAAATACAAGTCCATTCTCTCAAAATTTCCATACGATTTTCTGAGTTCTCCTTTCTTCTGCATTGTTTTATCTTCAAAGAAAGCAATAGTAAGTGTGATTTGCTACTAAACTTTGTGTTCGCCGAAACACTGGGGCTTGAAGTACCACTACACTAGTGGTAATTCGTTCTATCCTGCGAGGAAATAATCCATAATCTTAGGTACTAGGAGGAGATTAAATTCCTTAAGGAAACACTGTGAATTCAGTTTCGTTTACATTTTATATTTATATGTTATTATATTTTTTCAGAATTAGTTTACAAATACAGTTTACTAACAATGTGTACTATCTCTCTCTCTCTGTATATAGACACACACAACGAAAAGAAAAAACAGAAAGATATTTAGTTGGTTCCAATGAATTAATCTCATCCGTAGGAAAGCCTCAAACATGATTTATAGCTTTAATAAGAAATTCAAAAGACAAACCCAACACTAGTTCCTCCAAACAAAGACAAAACCAATTCTTTCAGATCCTAATGCGCTAATTGTTCTCCAACAACAAAACAAAACAATTTGGTTTCTAAAACCTAAATAAAAACCAGAATTCTTAAATTTGAACTCCAAGTAAGTCCTTAGCAATAAAAAGTCCACTCACCTTTGCTGATAGGATTATTGATTAGGAGCCATAATTTAACCTTTTTTTTAGATGGTAAGAGATCCGATATATTAAATTACCAGCACAAATTTTGTGCAGAAACCAAGATTACATCAAGAAGAGCTAAGACAAAACAAAAGTTAAACTTCCTTGTTCTTCTTATAAGGAGCCTAAGACTTCTATGATTGGATCCTGGTAATCTATAAATTCTGCTTTACACCAAAAACTTAAAAGAAGAATGCAATTCTTTTTGATCTTCTGTACAAAACTACTTATATCTTCAAAACACCTTGCATTCCCTCCCCCCCCCCCCCCTTTCTAAATTTAACTTTTCTAATCCATTAAGATGATTGAAGGCACTAACATTGAATAAGGTAGACTTAAAAAACACATGGATGAGAATAGCTAGAAATGACTTTCTCAAAAGGTGGATTAGTTAAGAGTAGAAGATAAAATAGACATAAAGGATTTATATACACGATACTAGAAGTAGGAATCAGGCGTAGTTGTTAAAATTAAATCAAGTGCTTACCAAAATCCTTTTACTCTGGTTAGAGACTTCAACATTCATGTAAGGATAAATGTAAATTTTAAAAAGGACCATAAAATTTTGCATTGTGGACTCAAATAGAACAGAATGGTTATGGAGGATTTATATTGTCAACCCGAACTATTTTGAGATTCAAATCTAATTGATTGACTAAACAAGAATTTTGTCTCCCCTTTACAGTTGTTGTTATAACTTCATATTAACATATACCGTTGCCCCTCCCCTTAATTTAAAGGTCTAATTTCTTCTAATGGCAGCACCGCAATAGCCAAAAGAATATCTTCAATTTATTTGTAACTTCAGAGTTTTATTTATCTTCAATTTCTAAATTTAAAATTCTATAATACAGTAACACTTGATCCGAGGGTCTATCGGAACCAGCCTCTCTATCTTCACAAGGTAAGAGTAAGTCAGCATACACAATACCCTCCCCAAACCCCACTTGTGGAATTTCACTGGATTTGTTGTTGGTGTTGGTGTTGGTGTTGTAATACAGTAACTAATATCTCTTCATATGTGTGAAGTCAATCAAGATAGCAAAGTCCAAAGGACTCACTTGTTCTGCTATTCCCACGAATATCATCACGTCAAGTCCTAGGGTAATCACGTGTCAAAGTAGCATAACCCTGCCAAACCAGCCCTTTCTACTTTAGTCCTTTAATACATTTTGTCAACAGAGCAAGCGCAGTTTTTTTTCCTTTACTACCCTTTTCAAGCGAAACATGAAACAAAAGTTCCTCCAAGATTCTCTGATTTTTTATTCCACATAAGATGGGTAATTTATCAGAGTAGATGCTGAAGGATGTGGTTTCTTCAGCAGTTTCTCCTCAAGACACATTCAGACAAAAGTAGTGGTACGACTATTTGTGACCCAATTTCTGCCTTAAAACATATGGAAGTCCATGCACAACCCTGCAGATGAAGCTTATTTAGCTATATCCGGGATTAAAGAAAACATGTATGGTACTGCGTTTTTTATTGTTATCATGCTATGTTTCATGTTTTTTCAATACTGACATAGACCAAAAAAAAACGTACTCTCTTCTAAACTGTGCGCACAAATGTGAAGCAATTATGGGATGAGAACTTGTCTAGCAATAAAATTTTACAATGATATCAACAAGTACGATAATCTTATTCCAGAACTAACAGGTGCACTTTCTGGACCTTACCAAATGCAAAGGATCAGTAAGTGGCCTCAAACCAAAAATGTGCATATCTGCAAAAAGAGCATGTCAATGTAATTGAAGAATAAGAGCATACAGTAGATGAGTTAAATGGTAAACCACATGATACACCTGAAACTTCAAAGCTTGCTGCACCGAGATTTCTTAAACTAGTATTTACCCCTAAGTGTTAAATTGTGATTCTAGATGAAAAAGTATATCTTTATCAATAAAGCATGTAAATCAAGCTAAGATCACCATGAACTTTTTCTCATCTTCCCCATCAAGTATCTGGACCAGAGGTGCAAAAGCTAGAGAACATAGATACCTTCTTCATCAATCAAATTTGATTCATCTGCCTTTCTCAATTCTCTTTGAATGTACTGAGCAGCAAATTTAAGGCGGCCTGCTTCGTCTGCCAAGGAAAGAAGGCAGTGAGAAATAGAAGAAATAATCTCTAAAACAAAAGAAAAAAAGATTTAGTGGGAAAAGAAAATAGAAGGATATAAGACAACGAGGAGTACACTGGACCAGGTCAAGATTTATTGCAAACATGATAGGCACAACTAAATGCACATAGAAGCACATAAAACCATCTAAATTGAGTTGCATTATTCACCTGAAGCTGCTTGTTGGATATTTCCAGCTACAAGAAGCCTTGCCAAGGCTTTCATTCTCCCACTTCCAAGAGGACATACCATTGAGCTTTAAAAATCTGCATTTTAAAAAGATAACTTTCCAGTAAATTTGACGAATTTGATGCTAGAAAACTATGTTTGATTAAGTTATGTACTTTCAAATTCTATGCTAGAAAACTATGTTTGATTAAGTTATGTACTAAGTGAACCTATAATTCTTGACGCAAAGGAAGGACAAAAAATACTACATGCAGAATAAAGAGCATAATAAGACCTAAAATAGGGGACTTCCACCTCATAGCTGCAGTAAGAACTCCTAGCCATGCAAGTTACAAGTCCCTTTTCATGGGATAAGTAAATAATTAAACTGAATGGGCGGCCATTTACAAGTTTCTTTTATCATTAATAGTTGCATTTTGTACATGTATATGAGTTGAGAAAATTTTGGCATCAACAGATCAGAACTTGATAGCGCTTACTAGCTAAAAGATTGCAATTAAGCTCATATTGCATTCACAGAAAGCAGAGTTAAAGCTCTTTTCTAGACATAGCATGAACAAAAGATTGGTCCTTCATTAGCATATATAACTTAGCAGCCTAACGTCCACTATTCTTTATAAACAGAATGCTAGCCTTAAAGTTGTAACATCACGGAAATGTAAGACGCGAAGGAAATGGGTAACAAAAAGAAGTCGTCAGGTGTGGCAAGGTCATGATAACAAGCTAACTTCTGGATTAGGAAAATCAAAATTTTCCTAATAATGTAGAAGTAACCTCGACCCATAGACTCGTGTAGTGTGGACCCCTTTGCTAAGAGGATATTACAAATGCTTTGTTAAGTGCATTACATGTAATAGAATATCGGTTTATGAGTGAAAAAACTTTGATAAGAGTATCACCCAAAAAAGTAAAAGAAAATTGAGGAAGTTGCCTGGATTCAATCAATCTGTTAATCAACAACTTATTCCCAAATTAGTTGGAATAGGTTATAAAATTCTTTGTGTCCATTCTGCTCTATCGAGTATTCGGAGGATTCATCATAGTAAGACCATGTTACATTGGTTATCAAACCATGGGAACCCTACCCCAAGTAATACTCTTGAAAAACTAATGTAAGGCAAAATTAGAACTTACAACATCAATTACTACTACTACTAGTTACTGCAACTATGCCTCAGCCCAAACAAGTTGGGGCCAACTATATGAATCCTCACTGACCACGTTACTCCATTAAAATCATCCCATGCCAATATTATGCAAGTACAAATAAAAGTACTAGAAGTTCTACATATTTTGTAAATGTAAAAATCTCTGAAAGGTTAACCCACTTCTAGAAAGCTTAAAACCTACAACAAAAGTGCTAATGTCTAAACATTTCCTCAACTAATATGTATCGCCAATATAGATATTTTGCTTCCATTATACCCTCTAGAAAGCTTAAAACCTACAACAAAAGTGCTAATGTCTAAATATTTCCTCAACCAATATGTATCGCCAATATAGATATTTGCTTCCATTATACCCTATCTTTTGCTAAGTCTACGTGGATCCCAAGAAGTTGTAGGCCCTTAGAGATAACCTCCTTCCACATAATTTTAAGTCTACGTCATCTTCTTTTAACACCTCCACTCACCATTGTTTCACACCGATACACCGGGGACATGAGCAAACCATGTCAAGTGACCTTATCTTATTTTTCTTATTTTAACCGTGATGTGTGCTACTTGAACCTTCTCGCAGATGTGATTATTTCTAATTTTATCTAATCTTGTATGAACAATACATCCATATTAAATTATGAACATTTTGCCGAATAAAATACCACAAGTATCCATTCTCAGCAAAAAAGAATATCAATGATGAAAAGTTTCACTTATCCAACAGAAAATGTGATATATTATAAAGGAAATCCATAATGCATGTCCTGATATGTAGCAATACGTGAATGAAAAAACTAAATAAAAATCAGCGAGTGTTCCCAGAAAAATTGGTATGTCAAATACATTGATCATGAACTGCACATTTGGCATAATGCCACTACTAAAGTCACCCATAAATTGTGAACTTGACGAAACAATTGATGAGTTATACATCCATGAAACCATCATAAAACGCTTATAATAGAATTAAAAATAAAAAAATTCAGAAAATTAAAATCATTTTAAAAGTCAAAAAACTAAAATTAATTGAAGAAATGGATAGCATAGCGACATTACCAGAGTTCACCTTGGGCGATCAGTTAGAATTTCGAGAGAGCGAATTCGGTGGGTAAGCGATGAGAATTGAGCGAAATGTAGAGCAAATTCGAGAAATTCAGTTTGAAAATGCAAAAGAACGGATAAATGAGGAGA
This sequence comes from Nicotiana benthamiana, assembly GCA_034376525.1. Classification (NCBI taxonomy): domain Eukaryota; kingdom Viridiplantae; phylum Streptophyta; class Magnoliopsida; order Solanales; family Solanaceae; genus Nicotiana; species Nicotiana benthamiana. The sequence goes on along the minus strand of CM067328.1, from coordinate 76,424,421 downwards.
AAAATGGCAATGCTGATCATTGAAACCCTAGAATTCCGTTGAACGAAGTAGGCATATTTGAATGCAGAATTCACGTAATCGATGAAAGGGGTGAAGGGGAAATAAAAGAAGAGGTGGCAAGCAAGGAAGCAAGCAGCGACGAATAAGCGAGAACAGTTTTAAGGCATGTTTTAGTGTTTAAGTGGATAGTTGAATTAGTTAACACTGTCATCGTTTTCGTCCTTTTATAAAGTATTATATTGTATTGTATTATATTATAGGTATAACATTTGAATAGACTGTATCTTTTATTGTACAGCTAAGTTTACTAAAATAATCTTAATTATTTTATTAAAGGTTAGAAAAAGGTATAACACATAAGACTAATGGTAGGGTTGAAGCATCTATATCTATGATTATTTTTGCTATTTACATATTAAATAGCATATACTTGTCAAAATATGTAGTACTAAATGCTATTCTTTGAAAAATAATATATCAGATCTAATACGGACACAAGTAGAAGATAACTAGACCCACAATATAGAGAAAATATATGAAGTGGAATGATATTGTTCTATATCTCAAATAATTCCAAACTTGCATAATATAATAAAAATTTCTAGCAACATGACATATAAAATTCATATAGATCTAGTCAAATTCTATCCTAAATAGCTAAAGCACAAAAAATAGTTAGTCTAACTTAATTGCCAGATGACAACATCAAGGTCAGTAAAAGAAATTTGCGATCTTCTAATGGACAATCAATCAGTGTGCGGCAAAAGTCTGCATGTTTGCAAAGAAATATATAAGTGTTCATGTGCATACTATGCTCTAAATGCAACACTTATACCATTTATCATATCTCATTCTTAGGAATAGGTGGCATAGTTGAAAGGCAATTAAGCATTAGCCAAATTATTCATCCCACCTCTCAACATATCAGTCATGCCTTCAAGATTACATGTTTAGATTTTTTATTCCTGCTAGAAGTCGGTACCTCTGAATATGCATTAGATTTACGTGCTTCCTGAGTTGATTGATATTGCTCATGTTGTCCATGTTCCTTGATATGCATTCATGAAAATTAGTTCATCTGCCTTATTAATAGTCAATGGACTATCACGTGATATTCTCACATTATTACAAGCACCCATTTTTACCATATCTGCTCCAGTTTCATCTTGCTTTCCAGTAGCTCTATCCCTTCCATATGGCTCAATTAGCTTATCATAATTTCTAATTGGCTTGTTTCTCCATTCAGCAGCTTCAGGCTTAGCCTGCACAAAAAAAAATACAATATAATAGTGCAAAAAATAAGACTGGATACCTAACAAGGATTTTTCCATAATTATTTAGAACAATCTCATTCTTGTACATTTCAAACAGAGCAAGCACATCTTCTCGACTAGTAGTTGAGCACGAACACAATGTATTTATCCTCTATATCTTGATAAAACAGTTTAGCTGACCATATATTATCTTTTTTAGCATATATCCATCTTTTCTATTAGAAACTTATAGAATGATATGAGAGTATCCCTACCTCCCACGCACTACCCCAAAATAAACATGTTTTATTGCATAAACATAGATCAGAATTTAGTTTGTTAATGATAATACAAGAACCGGAGTTATCATCGTGGATTATATGAAAGAAAAAAACTGCTAAAAATTAATGTACATATATCAATTGATCTCATACTTCAGATTCAGTATTTCACATATTTGTGTTGGAATCCCATGCAAACCTGCTCATCCCATTTTGAAAGGTGTCATAACATTTGCTAAATTTTATTTTAATATTTCTCATTCAGTTGTGAACTCTCTCCTTGGTAAAAACTTTATATGGAAGTTTTGATTGTATCTCTTTCACTATATTATCAATCGCGCGTGGAGTAAATGTTCCACCAACTATATCTCCAGGTGTGTGCTCATGATAGAATGCATCAATTAAGCCATCATCCATAGCATTTGACCAAATACAAACAGTGTTATCTGAAAGATTTGTGTCTCTTGAAAATGCCTTTGACTTTTTCGCCATATTGATAACTACATAATTAAGAGATATTCATAAGACTTAATCAAAAATTAAGCACACATAAAATAAAATAAATGCCCAAATAAAATAAAATAAATGCATAGTACATAAATGCATTTTATTTAAACAATAGCCGAAATTAATTTCAAACTACATCAAATCAATAAACACGAAAAAATTCATCTACTTTTTTTGTCCTTGAAGATTAAACTTGATAATTAGCCATATGTCAGCTGCTATGCCATCTCTAATCAACTCACAATTTCTAAACTCCTCATTACGTTTCCTAGAATTTGGTGGTTCTTCATGCACATCATTATCATTCATAAGCTCCGCATCAACTTGTGCAAGTAACTCATCATTTGGATTTGTACTTCTTAAGTAGTTGTGTAAAATAGAACATGAAAAAATAATAAGCTTTTGGGTTTCAACACCATATGACGTTCAGTTGAACTAGAAAATATAGGAAATCTCTTTTTAAGAACTCCAAAAGCTAGTTCAATAGCATTACGCAAAGATATGTGTCGTAGATTAAATAATTCACGAGGATTTCGAGGTGGATTTCTTGAATACTCTTTCAAGTGATATCGCTCCCCACGATAAGGCTTAATAATTCCACTTTTCAACATCAATCCAGCATCAACAAGGTAGTATTTTCCTAAAGATAAAAAGTAAAAGCGTTAATTATTTATTCATCACATCTAAATTTCCCTATATAAATATATAAAATATTTACCTTCTGGAAGTTTTAGCAGGTCTTGCCTATTTAACGCTTCTTTCATGATTCTTGAATCAGATGCCGTCCCTTCCCAACCAGCTAACACATATGTTAATTTTAAATCATATATGCATGTAGCAAATACATTTTGTGTTGGACAATCTTTTCTTCCACGGTATCTAGGTGCTTCCCATTGTGAAACTTTAAAACATATATGTGTTCCATCAATTGCACCAACACAATCCTGACATTATTATAATAAATTATATGCAATCAACCTTGAATTTAGCTAAAACTTCAATAAAATTATATTTGTGTTTACTTTATAATATGGGTAGAATCTTGGGCTGCTGGAAATTTTAGAAGGAACTTGAGAGCCATCAGGTTATTTAATAAATTTTTCATATAACTCCTAGATCGCTTGTAGGACAATATGAAAATGACGACTAACCCAGTCCCCAGATCTTCAAAAGATAAAAGTTAACTCGCAATTTGTCATATTATGCGCTAACAGGTAAAGTATTTTTGCAACTTGCTCTTCAACTGTAGCTTTAAGTGTTGGTCTAAGATTATCCTCTCTAACTAACATCTCACATAAATCGGTAAAAGCTAAAAGGGTCATTCTAATAATATTACGACAAAGTTCAGTTGAGAATAAATGACTCAATAGTTCATGTCTAACTTGATCACTTTCCAGTCGTATATCATGTGTGATCGTACGTCGGTCATTTTCAATTTCACGTGCATAAGTCCAAAACCAAATAGTTACTAAGCAAGCAGCATATGTAGCTAAAGGGCTCACTTGTTCCAATATCTATCTATTATTTTGATTATTCCGATCAGCCATCTATAATAAAATTAAGTGAGATACATCAACCAATATCATAAATGAACTAACCAGAAAAAATACTAGAAAGATTCAACAAAGTGACAGCAGTAATACAAGATAATTGACAGAAAAAACAAGCAGACAAATACACCCCATTAGCAATTTGAAGTAGTTCAACATAAAGATATGAAAGTGATGTAAATTATACAAATACATAATGATATGAAAGTGATAACAAGCAGACAAATACATAAAGTAGCTTATATAAGGAAAGTGACGTAAAAAGAGTAATGATGCAACAAAAATAATACTATAATTCATAGCTGTCGATATTTATATTTCATATGTTTACAAAAATGAATTGACTATAACGATTCCACTCAACAAAAATAAATGAAAAGAAGATACCGTCGTTGGAAAGAGACCTAACCTGTAAAAAGTTTGGTTGGAAACTGGAAAGAGACGATACCATCTGTTGACTTGCACGCAGAAACAAGATGAGAAAAAGTACTTATTCTGGTGAATCTAATATAAATAATAGGGTAAAGGGTAAAACTGAAATAAAAAGGGCATAATTAGAAAGGAAAATACGAAACAATCCCACTGCACGGATTTGGTTGTTTCATAAAATGGGATTTTTCATTATTCCGGAACAATAGATTAAACAATATGATACAATCACTTCTATATAAACAATCAAAACAAATATTGTATGTGGGATAACAATACAATACAATACAACCGAAAACAACCATCCAAACACACTGTTAAGGGAAACATTATTATAATTATTTACACCCTCAAACTTTATTTTAAAAATGAAATTTCCCTCTCTACTTTAATCTATACCTTTTTAGCCTAGTGTGTTGTTGGATGAGTTTTGTAGTTTTAGGAGAGATGTTATGCTACGGTTTGCTTTGGAGCTGGGGCTTGTTTGCCGAGTTTCAGTCTATTTTTTTTCTTTGTTTTGAGTTATACAAAATTTACTTGGTAATAAAAAGTTTATTTACCCAAAAAAAGGCAAAAGCATACTTTATAACAAATTCCTAAAATAATATATATTTACTACTGAGAAAATGCAACTTAAATTTATACTTAATACGCGTTATATTATAATAAAAATCATAAAAATTTGTACATTTTGTGATAAATTTATAAAAGGACTATTCTAGTCATAATTTTAACAAATTTAAATTTTAATTATAATTTATAATAAGGTATAATATAGGTAAAATTATAAGAAATAGCATTATATAGAGGAGGGAATTAAAAATAACAAGAACAAAATAGATATTGTGTAGGATAAAAGAAGAAAAACGTTAATTGTTCAAAGTTTGAAAGGATAGAATGATTTTTAAAACAATGTTAGGGGTGTAGATGATTTTCACCCATAACAATCTTGGGAGAAAAGGACATTATTATTCTTGTACTATTGTAAATAGTGTATACGTTTGTCTTCCGTTTTCACTTTACGTCGAAAACCCACCTTACCATTAACAAACTTGATAAAATTACCTCTAACCCTAATGGATGGTCAATGTGGCACCTGACCCACTCTATTTTTTTCATATCAGTTCCCAAGTCACTTATTTACTTAATTAAAAAAAATTAAAATATATCCCTCAACCCCACCCCATGTGGACTCCCTACCTATTCTTCTCCTTCCACGAGTTATTCATCTTTGCTTCAAAATTTTCAATTCAAACTAGGCCACCCGTTAATAGTGAACTGGATTTAACCCCTTAATTGGTGTTCTTCATCCGCTAACAATTTTCGCCATCTTCTTCTCCAAATTTCAGCCATAATTTACCGTATGAGTGAGGCCCAATGAGTATGGGGAAGATATTAATCGTAGCCTTGTTGACAAGAAGCCGCCGGATTATCCTTTTTCGGGTTGCTAGTTAATCGCAGATAGGTTTTCCAATATATTTCTCTCAACTGGATGATTAAAATGGCATTGGTATCTCTAGGGTGATTGTTGAGGGGATAAGAAACAAGATGAAATACTAGTTTTTTTATTTAGCATGACAGTAATGGACATATCTTCAGGTTGAAAGCTCGTTGGTAAAAGGAAATTGAAGAGTCAAAAGGGTTTCAAGGACAAAGCCCATAAAGCTTTTCTGGGGTAGGTTATTAGAGGGTGGAACTTGAATTGTATGGATCAAATTGTTTTAAGAATGGCCGAATTTGCCATTTTTGTCAATGTGCATTGATTTACCAGCGAGAAGATTTTGTGTTTTGAGGTTCTTTCCATTGTCTAACATAGTTGAATTTTTCCAGAGATATATTCAATCATTGTTAGCTACTGCTTTAACAGTTAAAAATTTCCTTCAGAGTCTACAGATCTGGGACTTCACCGGAGTTCATTCCGGTCAATTCTTTTTTTCCCCTTTAAATTTTGTCTTATTTTATTCAAGAGGTTAAATTGGTTTCACTACTCAGTGACTGGAGCGGATCTTTTAAAATTGGTGGCCTGTCATAAATAGAATTGTATTTAAGGTGAATGTCTATATTTAGAGAGAGTATTTCTTGGTAAGTTACTATTTCCCTATAAATAGTGGGTTCTATTCCATTGTAATTTTTCCTATATCAATAAGAACTCTCTCTCTGTCTACTTTTTCTATGCAATACTCTTCTTCTTCTTTTATTGTTTCATAACACGTTATAAACACGTGACTCTAACCAATTGAGTAAAAGTTTTGCATAATGATTGTCAATTATTCCATGATCTTCCTTCATGATTTAATTCTGGATTTAAGGTAAGTTTTATTTTTCTCTTTTAAATTCGTGACATTCTATAATTTGATTTTAAATATAAGCAAAGCTGATAAATTTTAATTGTAACTCTAATGGAGTTTGAAAGAAATTATAACCACCCAAATGTTACGACCCCAACCTGATGGTACCCAACATAATGCTTGGCAAGCCCGACCTTTTCACTAGTATTTCCCAACTTAAGCATATTTTAGATATACAACACAGGAAAAAATACTAAATCATAATATAGAAAGTCTAGGAATACGGACAAAATATGCGGAATTTGCAAAGTACTGCAACATAGCCCAACTAGGATTCGGTGTCACGAACATGAGCCTCTAATATAGAAATGCCAACCAGCTACAATGTCTGTCTAGGAAATATAGAACAAATGATAGATATAGAGGGGAGGGATCAAGGCTGCGAAGGCCATGCAGCTACCTCGATGCTCCCAAATACTGTTGCTCAGCTAAACCCAAATACTGCTGCTCAGCTAAATAAGTGCTCACTTAGCATGTGGGGTACCTGGATATGCACGCACGGTGTAAGGAGTAAAGTGAGTACTCCGATCCAGTGAGTAATAAATATAAATAACGACTGATAATAAGAAATTATGGGATAATACAAAGTAAACTATAACTGGCAGTCTAGAACATATAATAGTGAAGCAATAAACTGATGAAATCAGAGTACATATAATGAGGCAGGTATAACAAATAAAGAACAAGTGCATGAATACAATGCAATGCATATGATGGTACATTCCAGTGTCCACTGCGGTGTGCAGCCCGATCCATCCATATTTATTTATCGTCGACGGCATTCACTGGGGGTGTGTACAGACTCCAGAGGGGCTGCCACAGCCCAAGCGCAATATCAATATAAGAAACCGGCCCCCAGCCTCAATAACAATGTAATACTGATGCGGCGCGCAACCCGATCCATCCTCAGTCCAGAAAATCATCATGAGCCCTTTGGGCATTTGTAAAATGGTAGTCCTCAGCCCAAAATATCATTTAAAATATCATGTAAGTTTTCAAAGTTTAGAAATACGACTGAATTTGCAAAACAGTATTTAAAACCTTGGACCAAGATCAAATAATATGCAAGATATGCGAAAACTGGGAAGAAATTTAAAAATAGCCAGATTTACAAGTGATCATTGAAAAATAGCCAAGTTTCAATAGCCATAGAAATTTAGCCACTTTTTTATGTAAAGATAAATCTGAGCAAAAATACTATTCAAAATTTGGAAAATATGCCCGCATATTTTGCGGGAGTTCCAGCATAGGTATGCTTGAACTCCCGCATATTGTACGGGAGTTGCAAGACAACTATGCTGGAACTCCCGTATAATATGTGGGAGTTCAAGTATAATTATGCTGGAACTCCAACATGTTTTATGGGAGTTCCAGCAAGTATAAATGCCTAGTATAATATACTGGAGTTTAGAGCACTGGTGCTCCAGTCTCCCGTATATTATACAGGAGTTAGCAAAGTGTACCGGTCTAGCATAATATGCTGGAGTTCGTACATAAATGCACTAGAACTCCATTATATTATACGTGATCGGTCTTTATTGCAACAAAATAGTGGCTATTTTTTATTCACTTGGTAAACGCTAACTATTTTTGATTGACCAGTGTGAAAACTGACTATACCATGATAATTTGATGCGAAAACTGTGATATCACTCCCTGAAGGATTCAAATAATTGGCACGAAGCCCAAGTATAACAATTAAATCCAAGTAAGATGATAATCAAATAAGTTCTAGTTGAAAACACAGTAGAAACATCTCTCGGGATGGACCAAGTCACAATCCCCAATAAAAAATGACCTCGTACTCGTCATAGAGCGCGTGTCTCGCCTCAATATAGCGTTATGATGTAAAATTTTGGGGTTTCAAACCCTCAGGACATCCTTTACATCTATTACTTGCCTCTAGCCGGCCGAAGTCTAGCTCACTATGCATTTGCCTCTCGAATCGACCTCCTCGCGCGTCGAAGCTGATTAAAACCATAACGAATCTGTCACAATATGCCAAGGGAACAAAACCCAATCAAAATAATCGAAAAACAACAAGAATCTTCGAAGTTAGAAAAACCCTAGCCCCGGGCCCACTTCTCGAAACTCAAACACTTTTACACCCACAGATTTCATATCTCGCCATGAATCTATATATATCAAAATCACAAGAATGAGAGTCCATTTGACCCCTCAAATTCTTAGTTTACACTTTCTTATGTTCAAGCCCTAAACCACCATTTTTTACCTTTAATCCTTGATTATTCAGTCTAAATCCATATTTTTGCACCATAAAATTGTATTCTAAGTCCAAGAAATACCTGATTAAAGCCCTCGAAACCCTCTTGAAAATCGCCAAAAGCTCTCCAAGTTTGAAATCCAAAATGTTGTTCTTTCAAAATTTCGCGAAGAAGACTATTTTATTTAACTCTCCAGGTAAAACCGCATCTGCGATGAAAATATTTCTTCCGCGACTTTCACTCTTGCGGTCAATATCCGCTTCTATGGATTTTCACGTAAGGGCCATGATCGCTTCTGCGGCCCATAAATCGCACCAGCAGAACCGCCTATGCGGTCAAAATTTCACTTCTACGGAACCTGCCATGATCCAAATTTTTGCTTCTGTGCCTTCCCGTTCGCTTCTGCGAGACCGCACCTGTGGTCCCATAACCGCAGGTGCTTAAACACTAGATACCAGCAAGCTTAAACATGGGACAACTCCAAAACTCTCCGTTTAACCATCCGAACTCACCCTGAAACCCCCCGGGACCTCAACCAAAAATACAGACATGGTCTAATACCCTATTCAAACTTGTTCCAATCATAAAAACACGTCCAACAACACAAAAATCCTCCATTCTCATGAATTTCAAGCCTAAGTTCTTCAAATTCCTCCGAAACTCGCATTCGATCAAAAACCCAACCAAATTATCTCTGAATCATCTAAAATTTTGCACACACATTTCAAATAACCTAACGAAGCCATTGCAACTCTCAGAATTTGATTCCGGACCTCGAATCAAAATTTCACCTATCAACCGGATATCGCCAAAATGCAAACTTTGCCCAATTCAAGCCTAGTTCTACATCGGACCTCCAAAATCACTTTAGATCACACTCCTAAGTCACAAATAACTCCTCGAAGCCAAACGAACCACCAGAAATCATATCCGATCCTTCTAACATACAAGTCAATATCCGATTTACTTTTCCAAACCAAATCTTCCTTAAAGAGAAAGTATCCCATTTCCTATCAAACCAATCCAATCTCTAACACACCAAATGCCAATAGTGAAACATGAAAAAGCATAAAATGGGAGAAACAAGGCTGTAACACATGAGACAACGAATCGGGTCGTCACATCCTGAAGTGGTAAAACTTCTATGCCTTGCCATGATCAAATTCATGTATAATTCTGAGCAAAGAATTAAATACCCATCACATTGAATTTGCTCCATTCTCATTCCCTTAAAAGAATGCGATAGCAATATGTGATAAGTCTGAAAGAAGATAAAATTATTACAGTGAAGGTATCAATAGATGTGAACGTAGCAATAAATGAAATTATAATCATCATCATTATGATAATGAGAATAATAAGGATTCTCACTATATGAAAGTAATATTTCTCATCGATTTGACATGAGGTTTTATAAAGCACACATAGATGATTATGGTCCATTCATGATGTGAATGTGACAACGTTTGATTTATGAATACATATTCATTCTTGGAAGAATATGAGCGTGCTAGTAGTAGTGAATATATCACTCACCTCTAGAAGGAAGTTTGAGATGATATAGGAAAATAATGTCATTATTATGGCATGAATGGTCATTGATCACGTACCTATTATACGCCAAAATATTATAGTAATGTGATTATTAAAGAATAACATTGATGCACGAAACATATCTTGACCATAACCATAATGGTATAACTTTCTTTTTATAAGAGATATTCACCTTATGAATGTGATGAATATGTGGTAGTACCAAATTAATTGAGATCTCTGGAAGAGCCAATTATTACTTTTTGGAGAAATAAAATTGATTATCAATAAGGCATTGTATTGTAGTAAGTCTCAAAGAAACTTAATTGAGTTTCTAAAGTATTCGCGAAAGTGGTTGGTTATGTTGAGACTATAAATAAAGAAAAGATTTAATATTTTCTATTACTACAACTTGTAGCGGATAATATATATGTGAAACGCTACCCGCTTTATTCTCCAATTTTTACTACATAAATAAACGAATACCATTATAAAGTGGATGTTTATTGATATAAAAATTCATATCATAATAAACTTGAAGTTTATTGATAATTGCACACGTAATGGTGTAAAACTGAAATTTATCAATATTGATAATTTATTCAATTGGCATAATTGGTTTAACCATGTTAATTTAAGTATGATGCATAAAAATAAAATAGAATTCAAATGTGTAAATATTGAAGAACTAGAAAGTTTTTTATGAATTCTCTTATATTGCTTGTTCTCATTAATTAATTGACCAACTAAAATTAGGATTAAATTCTATGAATACTGGAAATATTAAAGGTGAATATGGGTCCATTCATCTGGCATGTATACCACATAAGATTTATCTATGAGATGGTTATATGTGTGATTATTATTAACCTGCAACCTGATGTTTGCGAGGTGACTTGCTCAATGATTTAATTTAGAGCATAATTTCCAGATTTTCTATTCAAGATATTTTATCTTGATAGGTTGGTTTACATCACAACTGGTTTAGCAAGATGATATATTGAGTGCCTAAACTTAATAGATAAAATATTACTTATGAGAACAAAGTTATCTATATGGGTTTAATATAGGTCATATACGAAAGTATATTACATTCTCTCCTTACAAATGGTTCAAGGTCAGAAACCAAATAATTTCATCCTATTATTATTGATGTGCGGTGTATATTTTGATTAACACCATAACTCAAAAAGATGAGTTCTCAAAATTAAGGAAACAAGTTAGTTTTTCTAACATGAGGGGGAGATACGATAAACAGTTGAGAAAAAGTTACGTGGAATGAATTATGATTTGTATATATAGATCCCCGAATAAAATAATATGAACTTGGAGTTCATATAAAGATTCATTTATAATATATTGCAAAGCATGCGAGAGACATTTGCTACCCATAGAAATTAACTATATTCTCACTGCAAATACTCATATTAAAATAAGTCATAAAGGACAAAGTCTATGGTAAGTTTAAAGCGTATAGACAAATCAGTTTCAAATAAAACTTCTTGATAAAGAAGATGAGAAAATGATCATAATAAGGAGGCAAGTGATCTGGAAGATCATATGACATAACATATCATAAAATCTCATGAGAGATTCAAATACCTGAATATATGAATGAAGAGATTTTTATGTTATATTTTTATGAAAAAAAAACAAAGTTGGAACCGATATAAAATATTCGTCAAAGACATCTATCATATTGCTAAGTATAGTTGAGGATCTTAAGTCTGTCAAATACAGACATAAAAATATTGGCCAAATGTAGTAGACACAATTCGAATAGAATGGTTTCATATGAAAGACATATAATTTTGTCTATGTTGTTCAATGGTGTGTGCAATCGCCTTTATCTATCTTTTATATCTAGCATGACATAAAAAAGTTGATACGAATCTAATTAAAGTCCATTATATGACTTATATGAATTAACTTATATGATATTCCTTAAAGGATTTAAATCGCTTGAAGCATATACAATTCTTGGTCTGGAAGTACCATATCCTAAGTGCTATTAGCGCACATATATATCTTTCTATAACTATAAGCATGATAATGTGATAGCAAAAATTTTCCAGGTGAAATATATTCATTGGAGTTAATATGGTTGATTTATTCACCAAATCTCTGCCGATATCAACCATCAAGAAGCTAGTACACAAGATTGGAATGACGAAGGTTCAAGGATGTGAATTGATGATTTCATCAGGGGGATTTAATGCACGTTGCACTCCTTTTCCCTTACAAGGTTTTATCCCACTAGGTTTTCCTTGAAAGGTTTTTAATAAGGCAACCAAAAGGCATATTGTTAGACACGTGTACTGTTTTTCCTTCTCTAGAATTTCTTTCCCATCGGTTTTTATTTTAATTAAAATTTTTACGAGGCACATTATCTGTTGAATAGACATTCAAGGGAGAGTGTTATAAAAAGAATTGTATTTAAGGTGAATGTCTATATTTAGAGAGATTCTAGGGATTATTACTTGGTGACTAACTCACTATTTTCCTATAAATAGAAGGTTCTATTCCATTGTAATTCATCCTATATCAATAAGAACTCACTCTCTCTACTTTTTCTATGCAATACTCTTCTTTTTCTTTTATTATTTCACAGCATCGCTGATTTTGTCGTAACTAAGGGGAATAGTTGAGTGGAGACTATGCTGACTTGGAAACTTACATGGAAAACACAGAGTGGATCAGCTGCCACATTGGTCATCCGTTAGGGTTAGGGGAAATTCCGTAAAATTTGTTAATGGTAGGGTGGGTCTTGGATGTAAAGTGAAACGGAGGATATATGTGTACTATTTACAATAGTACAGGGGTAATAATGGCCTTTTTTCCTAAAATCTTTGTCACGACCCCAGTTCAGCCTCTGTGAATATGTCGTGATGGCACCTAATTCTTACAACTAGGTAAGCCTAACAATGAGGAAAATTAAATAACTTGCAAAAATAAGAATTTAAAATCAACGGCGAAGAGAAAACTGAATATAAATGCCGCTTGGCATATACAACTCAACATCAACAAAATCTAAACAATATCCCAAAACCCGAAAACTCACGGGCAATACAGGCTAATAGAAATGCAATATACTGCTCTAACTCCAGAATGTCTAAACAATAGAAGGAAAAGAAAGCTAAATACTAAACATAGTATAAAGAGGGAGATTCTTCGGTCTGCGGACGGGTCAGATCTACCTCGAAGTCTCCGTAGCTCTTATTGCCTTACGGATAGTGCGCCTGAGTGGATGTACCTGGATCTGCACATGAAAAACACGCGCAGAAGAGGCATGAGTACACCACAGCGGTGCTCAGTAAGTGCCAGGCCTAACCTTGATCAGATAGTGACGATGAAAATCAGGGCCCTACTGAGATAAAACATAATAAATAACAAAGTAACAGAAACAGTTTAAATAAATTCTACAACAAGGATCTAAATAGGCTATAAAAGCAGTAATAGAAAGCAAAAACAAGGTAAATCAAGGAATACGACTTGCAACATAGATAATAATCGGGGATCTCTTGGTATCCTCATCTTATACACGAGGGATATCTTAGTATCTCGAGGATCTCTTGGTATCATCGATATATATATATATATATATAACATCTGTGACAGGGATATCTTGGTATCCTGCACTCTCAGTCCAGAACATTACCGTACATGAGATCTCTCGGGATGTCGTCCTGTAGTCCCAAATTTAAACACACAGTAACAACTCATAATCTCATAATAAATGCTAAAGTAATAGTAAATTCTAGCCTAACATGCTTCACAGAGTCCAAATAATACAATTTAAACAACTAAGCAAGTAAGTCAACTAACCTGATTCTTTAAGCTAGCACAGGTCAAACTTACAATTTAAAATGAACAAGTAAGGAGGAATCACAATTTAAATACTTCAAGTAGAAACAGATTTTCAACAAATAGCTAAAGTACGCGTTTGTTACCTCACGTACGAGGCATTCAAATATCAAACATCATGTCCTAAGGGGAAAGATCCCCACAAAAGGTTAGATAAGTCACTTACCTCAAACCGACTCAATAATAAACTAGAAACCACGTCTTTTCCACGAGTATCCGACTCCAAATGGCCTAAATCTATTCAATTCAATTACATATCATAAATAACATTGCAAGCAACTGATTCCATTATTAAATTTAAAGCTAAGGCGCAAAAATAAGTAACATGACCTAAACACCCCTTAGGCCAACATCTCGGAATCGGTTAATTTCTACATTTTCATAACCCTCGTATTCTCTCGAGTCTAACCATATAAGAATATCCCAAATCGTAGGTCAAATGCCACTCAAAACCCAATAGTTTATTCTAAGAGGTTTTCCCCAATTTTGATCCTAAATTCGAAATTAGATGATGGATTTAATTATAAATTGATGGAATACAACTAAAAAGGATTAAGGAAATATTACCAAATGATCTTCTCTTCAAAACGCACTCAGAATCTCCCTTTCCCGAGCTCTTAATTGATTTTTCCAACTTTTGAAACTCAACCCTCGAAATTCTTATTTCTGACAAGTGATTACCTCTTCTGGGGAAACCAAGCTGCTTCTGTGGTTTCCTCTAAAATCCCAGCTTCCGCTTCTGCAGTTCCTGAGGGAGATGCCCAAACTCACTTCTGCAATGGCCCAGGCGCTTCTGCAGCTCCACGCCCGCGGAACCTAAACCGCAGATGTGATTATGACAGATGACAGCAACCTTCAGCAACTCTTCAACTTCAAAACATTTCGCCAACCACCCGAAATCATCCCGAGGCCCCCGGGACCTCAACCAAAAGCACCAATACTACCTTATGCCCTATTCAAACTTGTGCCAATCCGTAAAACACCTTAAACAACAGCTGAAACCTGAATTAATCAATGAATTAAGCCTAAGAACTTCAAATTTCATCAAAACACGCTTTCGATCAAAAAACCTAACCAAAACATGTCTGAATGACCTGAAATTTTGCACACACATCCCAAATGACATGACAAAGCTACTGCAGCTTCCGAAATCCCATTCTGACCCTATGATAAAAAACTCACTATCGGACCGGAAACTTCAAAAATTTAAACTTCGGCATTTCAAGCCTAAATGAGCTACGGACTTCAAAAATACATTCTGAACACGCTCCCAACCCCGAAATAATCTTATGAAGCTAACAGAACCATTGGTTTTCCATTCCAAGGTCATCTTCACATTGTTCCGACTACAGACTACATTCCAACACTTAAGCTCTCATTTAGGGACTAAATGTCCCAAAGCTCTCCGAAACCCAATACTTAAAGTTCTGACAAACCAAAATAGCAGAAATAAACTTAGGGAAAGCAGTTAATGGGTGATCGGGGCATAAATTCTTAAAACGACCGGCCGGGTCGTAACAATCTTATATCAATGACTAGAAAAATTAAATGATGTGCAAAGTCAATAACATAAAGTTATAGTTTTTTTAGGATTTCTGTCAACTCATCTTTTTTAATTTATTTCCGTGGTCCTTCTTCTTGTTTCTGTCACTTGTTTTCCTTTTGAGCCGACGGTCTCCTGGAAACAGCCTCTCTGCCCCTCGAGGTAGGGGTAAAATCTGCGTACATATTATCCTCCCCAGACCCCACTTGTGAGAATATACTGGGTTGTTGTTGTTGTTCTTCTTCTTCTAGCTTTATGGCTTATCCTAAGCTTTTACAATAACAATTTTGATTTAAAAAGGCAGTTCCACTAAATGTTCTTCTATTATGTGCTGGGTTTAAAAAAGAATCGAGCCGTAATTTTTCTTTTTTATCATAGTATGATTAGTGTTTACACAACATAGATGAGTAGTGGTATTAGTCTATATTAATGGTTGGTTATCTGGAAAACACATTGGGGCATTTCATTATAAACTTCAGTTAAAATCAGGCCATGTTCTTTCTTTTGACGTCTTAAGTGAGTAAAGGAGAGGACATTCATCTAAAGATGCGCTGAGCAAAGCACGTACCGCAAATGATCTCCTAATTAATTGCACCTTCCTTTCCTTGTAAGGGGAGGTATTATTGAATGTCACTTACAATTACATTTTTCAAGTATTATATACCTAATTTAAAACCAATATATAATTTGAAACATTAACGACATAAGAGTTTCCAAAAGGAGGACACAAGAATTTCCAAATGACTGTTTAACCTTAATATTATTCATTACGCAAGTCAAACATGAAAGGGGAGCCTTTTTATAACTAGTAAAATTATTATAATGTGACCGGGAGCTCACGAGTTTGAGCTGTGAAAATTGTTAGGTATTTGTCCATATTTTCTAACCATAATTGATTTTCCTATCTGATGAAGGAAAGTACAACATATTTACCATAATTGAGTTTTTTCCTAGAAGGAAAATATAATTCTTCCATATTTGACTAGTCCCTTTTCTTGTAGGAAAAGGTTTGGAATTTTATCACTTGAATATCCGTATTTCTCATTCAGCTTCATCTACAATGTAGTCATATAGGGTTTGAGAGTCGTGTTTAGGGAGAGAACTTTATGAGATAAGTGTTACTATGCCACTTGTGTTTGCCTCTTCATGAGGTTGTTCTCTCGATATTTTGTACTCTATTTTTATATAGTGGATTGTTCATCTCTGTTGTGGACGTAGGTTAGTTGACCGAACCATGTTAAATCTTTATGTCTCCTTTGGTATATTTCTCGTTTGTTATCTGTTTAATCATTATTTAAGGTTTGGTTTGCTAGCTTCTGCATAGCTCCTCACTTTTTCGATCCTTACATTATTATATTTTTACACTTTAACTCAAAATATTATCTAGTGTAAACTTACATTTAGTTTATGCATGTATATTTTTTAGGATTGTATTGAAGCATTTGATGGCACACGTGTGAAAGCAAGGTTGCCTCAAGGTCAAGAGATATCATATATTCAGCATAAAACTTCTCCTACTTAAAATATTCTTGTTGTTGTCGACTTTAATATGTGTTCTACATTTGCATGGGCTGGGTAGGAAAGAGTAGTTCATGATAACTGTATATTTGGTGAAGCACTTTGTAGACCCGATGTAACGACCTCACAGGTTTTTTTGAGCTTTAGCGCGCTGTTCATTAGTTTGAGGCTATGATCAACTTCGCTGTAGGTATTATGACTTGTATGCATGGTCGGAATTAAATTCGGAAAGTTGAGAGTTGATTTGGAAAACGAATTTTAATTTCGGAAGCTTTAAATTGAAAGAATTTACTAAAATTGAATTTTCGAATAAACGACCTTGAAATTAGGATTCAAAGGTTCCAACATGTTTGCATGATAATTTCGGACTTGGGCGTATGTCCTAATCGGGTTTTGGAAGACACACGAATTTTTCGGAACCTATTGTGGAAGTTAGAATTTTTGGAAGATTTTTTATAAGTATGGGTTGAAGTGCATTTCAATGTTATCAATGTCTATTTAGGATTCCGAGTCTGGAAATAGCTCTGTAGGGTGATTCTGGTGTTGGGAGCATAATCAGAAGTGAACTCGGAGATCAGTGAGTCATTTTGGAGTCATTTGGCTGATAGAATGTTGGCCCAAGTTTCAGTTGAGTTTTGAAGATTGACAAATGAACTGATGGAAGGACCTGGTCCATCTTGTACTATATAGTCTGAATCAACCAGTGCACATGCAGAGCACGTGAGGAAGATAATGCACTAAAGATTATGCATTAATATCTTCTGAACATAATCGAAAAGGTTGCATTTGGGATAAGGAGGACAGTCTCCTTATGTGAAGAGAACTTAATCCTAAGTTAGGATAAGAGTTGGAGTTTGTGTTAGCTAAGGACTCGAATTGTGCACGGATGAGAAGTGGAGTCTTAATCAAACTCTAACTTCTAACTCAATATATGATTGCGTTAGTTCTCTTTTACAGGGAACACACATAAGCAGAATCAAAGCATATTTGAGAGCAAAAGGAGCATGTGTGATTTGCAAGCAATATATACAAGTTACAAGTATGTACTCCTACAACTACATGAACCTAGAGAAGAAGCAGTTCCATCTGAGTGTTTATTTCTAGTTCAATTGGAGTAGGTTTTTATATTTTACCTTTCAGCTTTCCTAGAAGCAATTGTATTAGGTACCTTGTGTTATCCAGTTAGAGTTAACTTGATAGTGTCGCAGCAGGTGAGGCTGTGTGCCACACTGGGATTAGAGTTTAATCCTTAGGTTTACAAAGAGTCTTTGTAAATGCTATTTTGGCTCATTGATTTCTAGTGGAGTTTGGGAAAATCATACTGAGTAGTAGGTCGTGGTTTTTTCACCTTTTGAGCCAGGTGTTTTCCACTTAAAAATATCTGTGCACTTTACTTTTATTTTTTATCATTTCACAAACTGCTATAGTTAGAACACTTAGAAGAACCAGGTTCTTCTAACGCGAAAATTAGGTACTACACAAATCACCCCCCTCTTGTGTGTTATTGACGTTTATTAGCATCATAGATATTTGAAGGTTTTTGAGGAGTTTGACCGGAAGTGTACTTTTTTATATCGGGGTCGGAATCCAATTCCAAAAGTTGGAGTAGGTCAGTAATGTCGAATGTGACTTGTTTGCAAAATTTGTGGTCAATCGGACTAATTTGATAGGCTTTGACATTGAACGTAGAAGTTTTAAATTTTAAAGTTCATTAAGATTTAATTGGA
Source organism: Nicotiana benthamiana (assembly GCA_034376525.1). NCBI lineage: Eukaryota > Viridiplantae > Streptophyta > Magnoliopsida > Solanales > Solanaceae > Nicotiana > Nicotiana benthamiana. The sequence continues at coordinate 76,405,643 of CM067328.1, read as the reverse complement.
GTGTGATTCATGATTTTGATATTGTTTGATGTGATTTGAGGCCTCGATCAGGTCCGTGTTATCTTATGAGACTTGTTGGTGTGATTAGATGGGACCCCGGAAGCCACAACTGTGTTTCAGAGTGATTACGGATCATTTCGGGCTGTTTTGCTATAACTGTTGCTGGTATCTGGTGTTGTTCTTCACATTCGCGAGGATACTCTCGTGTTCGCGAAGAAGTATTGGGCTTCAGGGATTTTGTTCTTCACGTTCGCGAAGATGTTCTAGCATTCACGAAGAAGAAAATCTCTGTTGCGCAGGTCTTAATTTGGAGGATCATATCTCATAATCTATAAGGAATTTGGAGATAATTAAAAACGAAAAGTTGTAACCCTTTGTGTCTAGTTTTTGTAAAGTTAAACCATTTAGAATTTGGATTTGTGTACAAAAGGTTAGGGCTAATATGCTATAAGCTATCCAGGAAGATGAAGAAGAAATTTGTGTTGCATAGGGCTGGCTTTGGAGGCTTATATCTAAAAATATATAAAGGATTGGGAGATGATGTGATGACCCAACCGTCGTCTCATGAGAACCGCTCTGTTTCCCCCCATTTCCTCCTTTGTTATGCTTCAATATCAGTGTCTTGTGTGAACGAGTTGAATTGGGTTTATTTTTGGAAGTAAATGAGACACTCAGTCTCTTTAAGGAAGGCTTGATTTGGAAAAGTCAACCGGATGTTGACCTATAAGTTATAGGGCTCGGATGTGGATTCTGATGATTCAGTAAGCTTCGGAGGATGATTTGTGACTTGGGAGTGTGATCAGAAGTGATTTTGGAGGTCCGGTGTAGAAGGCTCGAATTGGCAAAATTAGTATTTTGGCGAATTCCGGTTGATAGGTGAGATTTTGATCCGAGGGTTAGAATGGAACTCTGAGAGTTTTTGTAGATTCGTTAGGTGATTTGGGATGTGTGTAATTTCAGGTTATTCGGAGGTGATTTGGTTGGGTTTTTGATCAAATGCGTGTTTGGAAGTTTTAGAAAAACTTAGGCTTGAATCCGATGTAAATTTGGTGTTTTGATGTTAGTTTTGGTATTTTGAGAGTGAAACTAAGTTTGAATGATCATATGTGACGTGTTAGTATGTTCGTATGCTGTCCCGAGGAGCTCGGGTGAGTTTCAGATAGGTTTGTTCTGCGCTATGCTTGTTTTTCTTATGCTTCGACGTTATTTCTTCAAGCATAAATGATATCATATTAAATAAATGAACTCCGATTACGGTTTTGAATGAAGCATTAGATGCGTATTTTAGGGCCATTTTACCAAGGCTACCCAGATTTTCAGGTTAAGACGAAATTGCCCCTGACGGCGTATTAAAAACCTACACTATTTGCAAATCTTAAAACCTACATATGTACTTCATTACAAGGTCAAAAAGAGTGATTCAAAAGCCTAATTTCCATAGAATTTCCCAAGGAATCCATTGGGAGAAGTAAAATGCATTAACAATATACCTATAATGAGCAGGTCAAGTTTTCTTCAAATTTTTGAACGGGGAAAAGTTTCTGAGGCAATTTTTAAGAGACAAAATCAGTGAATATCACATATATAAGTGATTTGATTATTAAAGTTTATTTATGGGTGATTATAGACCATAAATCTAGCCTTTAATTCATGAACAATAGTAGAAAAATAGGATTTTGGGGCCTGAGGTTATGAGACTTTTAGGGGTCGATTTGAGGGGTTAAACGGACTCCGATTTTGATATTCTTTATATGTACGAAACCAGGACAAGATAAAGAATACTTCTCTATAAAAATTTTTGAGTTTTGAGAAGTGGGACTGAGACCCTAGTTTTATCATTTCTGGGATTATTGATGTTTTTTGATTGGGTGTTGATCGTGTAGTATAATGTGACGTATTCGTTGTAGTTTTTGTCAGATTCAATGCATGAGAAGGTCTATTTGAGAGGCAAGGGTATATAGAGCTAGGATTTTGGCCAGCTTGAAGTTAGTAATAGATATAAATGCTGTGTTGAGGGTTTGAAATCCCGAATTTACACATCGTAGTACTATGTTGAGGTGACTTGCACACTGGATAATGTGTGTGGGGTAGAGCACTATCGGGGATTGTGACTTGGTCCGTCCCGCTTAATAAAATTATTACCTAATTGGTTGAAGCTTAGTTGATAACCTTATAAAAATGGATTAATTGTCATAATTGGGCCTTGTTCCAACTAATTGAATTCTTCAGGGATTGCTCTTACTGGTTTCTTATCATTTTTACATATAATAAATCAGTCCTAGTATTTGATACTGTTTCGCAAACTTAGCCACTTTTTCTCAAACATGGAACTGAAATAATATTTATAATGAAGTTTGGGCTGAATATTTTTATATTATTGTACCCAGAGGGCTTATATGATTCTGGATTGAGTATGAGATCGGGATGCGAGCCGCAACAGTATTATATTGATATTGATAAGAGGCTTAAGGCCTAACGGATGTCACGAGATGGCTTGATATTGCGCTTGGGCCGTAAGGACCCCTCCCGGAGACTGTACACCCCCAGTGAGCACTGTCGACGATAAATAAATGTCGCGGGTTGCACGTCGTAGCGGGTACTGGAGAGTATCGTACTATTTGTTTCATTTCTTAATTGATTGTCATTCATTTACTTATCTTTTGCAGCATCATTGTTTTCATTTGTTTATTGAGCTTATACTATCTAGATTAAACCGCTGTAATTATAGCTTACATTGTGCCTATCCAGGATTTCTTACTCTCAACCCTTACTTTATGTTTATTACTCTCTAGGTTGGAAGTACTCACATTACTCCTTGTACCTTGTGTGCAGATCTAGGTGCAACCACTGAGGCTGAATGAGGATTTCTCTGTCGAGCGTCGCATCTAGGAACATCAAGGTAGTTGCATGATGTCTGCAGTCTTCACCTTCCCATCTAACCTATTTCCTTTATTTTTTCATTTCTATAGAGCAATATGTAGTAGGTTGACACTCGTGTATCAGAGGCTCAGACTTGTGACACTAGATTCTTTGGGTTGTGTAGTAGTATTTCTACTTGGGTGTTCCACTTGTTTTAACTATATTTATGAGTTTCAGTATTATGACCTAGTAATTATTTGTATTAATTGAATCATGAACTGCATAAAAAGGGTTAAGATTGCTAAATCGGTCGGGCTTGCCTAGCAGTGTGTTGGGCGCGATCATGATTGGGGTTGGGGTTGTGATAAATTGGTCTCGCGAGTCATGCGCTGGTTTAGTAGAGTCTCACGGATCGGTACAAAGATTTCTGTACTTATCCTCGGGGGACTGCAGAACCTTTAGGAAAACTTCACATTCTTAAATTCTTATCATGCGTCCTTGATTCAGCTTGAAAAGAAACTCTTGAAATTCTTTCCATGTGTTCGTACGCGCGTATGAGCGCTCAATATCAGATATGCCTTAATGAATTATGATTCCCCAATTGAGAGGCGAGATGTAATCTCTGTGAGTTTATGTTGGGCTAGTCTGGAGGACTTGAGGCTGGATCTTTCCTATGGCTTGAGCACCGAGGTGCTGATTGTGTGAGCAAGTGTTTCGAACTTATATGTTCGGCATTGACCCTATTAGTGAGAGTTATAGCTGGTTAGCTATGTGGTGAGTATGTTAGTGCTGGAAGGTGCATCTGTGGCTTTGAGGTGATGAGGAAGGCCTACTGGATGATAGAAGAACTATTAAGTGTTTGAATTCCATTGCAATTCGAGGTATAGCACGAGTTATGGGCGCGTGAAGAATCTTTTCATGTTTCCAGTTGAGAGTGAAGTAAAAAAATTATGTTGCTGTATTAGTTCAAACTCAGGAAGACTAAGCGACTGCGTACAGTATAGGACGGTGGAAGGTCTACAAAAATGGTAGTTGGAGGCAAAGCAGGTGGGTCATCTCCTGCGGAGTATTCTAAAGTTGTGTGATCCTTATGTTATCTGTTAGAAGATCTCATTTACAATTGAAGAAAATGTGTAGACATCTAAATTGGATTGCCTGGAGGGTGGGTTTAACTTTAGTGTAGGTGAATGCGATATTTTCAGAAGTGTTAAAAAAATTCTTGATGATTTGTGTTTCCACAAGCTTATGAAGGATCGAGTTTAATCTCACTATAGTATTTTGCAACAATGCTATTGGGTTTTGATGGCTTTCTTAGCTTGGTCGAGTTAGAAGGATTCCATCCTGGCAGTTTAATATTTGTAAACAGAATGAAAAGAGTTCTTGTTGATTTCTACTGTGGTTGAAGGGGTGAATTTTCTACGAATATGAGAGACATGGAATGTGTAATGATTTTTCTTCTAGATGGGATCAATGAAAGTTCTTGACTAGGTGAGTGCATATATGTCTGTGGCTTGGAAGGGAGATAAAAGTTTCCTGCTATTCTTGGATGGTATGGTATATGCGGTATATTGTGGAGGATCGAGATTTGCGTGTACGATATTTCAGTCCAGTTCTGAAAAGAAGTTCATAAAACTCTTAAGCAACAGGTAGCCTCAAATAATCAAGGAAATGGTGCTGCTAATTGGAAGCGATTAGATGAGAGTATATGTCTTAGAAAAAGGGTAATGTGATTAAACTAATGATACTTCGGTAGTATTGCGGCCTTTTATTGTTGGAAAAACTGGTGGCACAGGAAATTTTAAAGTATCTATCGTGGAGTGATGGGGGTATTTAAGGTGTGGTATGCGTTCAGACGGAAAAATTGGGATCATGTATGATGATTCGTGTGCTATATGAAGTTGGAGACTGGTAGTTTTCATGTATAGGCTATGTCATGGTTGTGGATCGCGTGTATTCGGCACTGTTTAGCGGCAATAAGGATTTGGAGTCTCGAGTAGATCTTTATTTGTTGGTATGTTAGATTTTGGATGCGATGTCAAAATCCAGACTGGTTGTCTTAGTGTATGGTGGTTCTAGTCTATTGCACTACGGGCTATGTCAGAAATGCCACGGGTAGAGTGGCGAGATGCATTGGATTATGTTCTTGCAGAGTGGTTTATATTTCAAAGACCCAGCAGACGGCTGGGAAGGATTGCTTTTCTTATTTGGTCCTTCGTGATGGATGTCAGTGTAAAGGTTTCTACCATTGGTTTCCTTCCGGTGTTAAGGGACCTTTTGGACGCGTTTCTTATGGCCGGGTATGTCGTCGGGCGAGGTTGCGGATTTCGATATTGATTTGGTGTCAGGCACTGTATCATACGGCACCGGCAGGAGTTATAGTAGTGGAAGGAGCAACTTCAGACTTTCTTGGTAATGAGTTCATTGGTAGGCCAATGTGGATACATGTTTAGCTTGAGTTGGCTTGGTTGGCCCTGAATTGCTTTGTTGAGGGATAGGTTGATTCGATCGTTATTGAGCTTGATAGTGATTTGAGGAGAGCTATGAGTTGCTTTTCGGTATTGTGAGACGTTATGATTTGTTGGTTATGAGCACAAGTGGTGCGGTTCTATTGGGTATTCATAATGAAAGTCGAGCGGGAAGAGTAATTGGGTGTTGCTCGGTAAATGGAGTATTGGTTATGACCTATCGAATTGCGTGGCATATGTTATTTGTTTCACCATGGGTGTAATGAATTACTTTTGTTCAGACATCAAAATGTACGTGGCTGTCAATTTTGAACATAGTGACGAAAGGTGTTTCATGTGTAACAGTGTTTGGATAGGATCGCGCATTACAGCGAGGCCACATGGAGATATGACCTTTCGGGGTAGATTCAGGTGTTCTATTTCTATGATGTGATATGGGGTTTCAGCCTTCTGTTGTGATGGTACTGAGAGCTTGAGGTAAAACTCTTTCGTTTTAGTCATTTTTCATGATTTGAGCATGTTCATACCATTTCATATTGGTGCGCGCATTATGCAAGTTGTGGCTTAGGCCTGTATTGAGGCGCCATATCACCAGAGTGCTGTGTTGGATTTGAGGTGATTATTTGGGTCACTAATTAATTCGAACGGATTTGATTTCAGCTTTTTGAAAGGATAATATCGAGATTTGGCTCGGAATCTATTGTGGTATTAGTCAAAAGGGAAGTGGCTTCATGAATGGTTGATCTGAGAAATGGTTACGGTTTATTGCGTGTTTCATTTATCGTTGGAACTATATGGAAGTGTTGGAATAAGACCTTAGTTGATAAAAAGGTTTTCTGGCGGTATTTAGGTGGTGTGGGAAATTGCAATGAATAGAAGTTATCGTTTTGAGTTTTTGGGTTATGTAGTAAATTATATGATTGCACCTGAGGTTGCAGGTATGGGTTATTACAGCTGGTTTCGGCTTATTCTGAGTATCGATGTGAGGTTCTGATCTTGTGTATGATTTCGGAAAGTGCAATGTGGTTTTATGGTTTACAGACTGGATGCATTGTAAAATTTCTGCTATATTGTGTTATCGGACCTATGTGAGATAGGGTGACGTGGTATCACCCCCGGGTATATGTTTGGTAAGGTCATTCAGTTATTGGTTGGCTTCTATGACAACTCTGGGTACGCTCGAGGACAAACGTTTGTTTAATTTGGGGAGGATGTGATGACCCGACCCATCATCTCATGAGAACCGCTCCGCTTACCCCAATTCCTGCTTCGTTATGCTTCATTATCAGTGTCTTGTGTGAACAAGTTGAATTGTGTTTATTTTTGGAAGGAAATGAGACACTTAGTCTCTTTAAGGAAGGTTTGTTTTGGAAAAGCCAACTAGATGTTGACCTATGAGTTAGAGGGCTCATATGTGGATTCCAATGATTCAGTTAGCTTCTGTGGATGATTTATGACTTAGGAGTGCGATCAGAAGTAATTTGGAGGTCTGATGTTGAATTAGGCTGGAATTGGCAGAGTTAATATTTTGGCAAATTCCGGTTGATAGGTGAGATTTTGATTCGAGGGTCGGAATGTAATTTCGAGAGTTTCTGTAGCTTCATTTGGTGATTTGGTATGTGTGTGCAAAATTACAGGTTATTCGGAGGTGATTTGGTTGGGTTTTTGATCAAATGCGTGTTTCAAAAGTTTTAGAAAAACTTAGGCTTGAATCCGATGTATATTTGGTGTTTTGATGTTAGTCTTGGTGTTTTGAGAGTGCAACTAAGTTTGAATGATCATATGTGACGTGTTAGTACGTTCGTATGCGGTCCTGAGGAGCTCGGGTGAGTTTCGAATAGGTTTGGGCTGCGTTGTGCTCGTTTTTCTTATGCTTCGACGTCGTTTCCTCAAGAATAAATGATATCATATTATAATAATGAGCACCTATTACTATTTTGAATGAAACACTAGATCCGTATCGTAATTACGGACCCGTAGAAAAAAGAATCGTCGAATTTGGACGCTATATGAGGATTTTAGGGCTATTTTACCAAGGTTACCCATGTTTTCAGGTTAATGACAAAATTGCCCCTGACGTCGTATTAGAAACCTGCGCTATTTGCAAATATTAAAACCTACGTATCTCCTTCATTATAAGGTCAAATTGAGTGATTCAAAAGCCTAAATTCATTAGAATTTTCCAAGAAATCCATAGCGTTAACAGTAGGCCCGGGGCTTTGGTTACAATGAATTTCGGGATTATTGATATTTTTCAATTGGGTATTGATCCTATAGCATAATGTGACGTATTCGTTGTGGTTTTGGTCAGATTCGACACACGAGGAGGTCTATTTAAGAGGCAAGGGTATATTGAGCTTGTATTTTGGCCGGCTTGAGATTAGTAATAGATGTAAATGCTGTGTTGAGGGTTTGAAATCTCGAATTTACATAACGTAGTGCTATGTTGAGGTGACTTGCATGACGGATAACGCGTGTGGGGTAGAGCTCCATCAGGGATTGTGACTTGGTCTGTCCCGCTTAATAAAATTACTACCTAATTGATTGAAGCTTAGTTCATATCCTTATAAAAATGGATTAATTGTCATAATTGGGCCTCGTTCCAATTGATTAAATTCTTCAGGGATTGCTCTTACCGGTTTCTTACCATTTTTACATATAATTGAACTCAGTCCTAATATTTGATAATATTTTGCAAACTTAGCCACATTTTTTCAAACATGGAACTTGAATAATATTTATAATGAAGTTTGGGCTGAATATTTATATATTATTGTGCCCGAAGGGCTTAATGATTCTGGATTGAGTATGGAATCGGGCTGCGCACTGCAGCAGTATTATATTGATATTGATATAAGGCTTAGGGCCTAATGGATGTCACAAGATATTGCGCTTGGGCCGTAAAGGGCCCCACCCAAAGTCTGCGCACCCCTAGTGAGCGTCGTCGATGATAAATAATGAAGTGGACTGCACAGCGCAGCAGGTACTAGAGAGTATCGTACTATTTGTTACATTTCTTTATTGATTGTCATTCATTTACTTATCTGTTGCAGCATCATTGTTTTTGTTGGTTTATTGAGTGTATATTATCTGGATTAAAATGCTGTAATTATAGCTTACATTGTGCCTATCCAGGATTTCTTACTCTTAACCTTATTTATGTTTATTACTCTCTTGGTTTGAAGTACTGACATTAGTTCGTGCACCTTTTGTGCATATCTAGGTGCAACCACTGAGGCTGAGTGAGGATTTCTCTACCGAGCATCAATCTGGGAACAACAAGGTAGCTGCATGACGTCCGCAGTCCTGACCTTCCCATCTAACCCATTTGCTTTATTTTCGTGTTTCTTTAGAGCAATATATAGTAGGTTGACACCTGTGTATTAGAGGCTCAGACTTGTGATACCGGATTCTTCGGGCTGTGTAGTAGTATTTCTACTTGGGTGTTCCACATGTTTTAACTATATTTCTGAGTTTCAACATTATGACTTAGTAATTATTTGTGTTAATTGAATCATGAACTGCATAAAAAGAGTTAAGGTTGTTAAATTGGTCGGGCTTGCCTAGCATTGTGTTGGGCGCCATCACAACCGGGCTTGGGGTCGTGACTGATGACCAAAACATGAAAGTTGTAGATCTTGGTGTCAAATTTTGAAAAAGTTAACCACTTGCCTTTTAGAATTTTTTACAAAATTTTATGGCTATTATACTAGAGGCTATCTCAGAAGAGTTTGGAAAATAATTTTTGGGAATTTTCTTTTTCGCATGGGGGTCTCGCGAACGCCAAGAAGAGTCGTCTGGGCAGTGATAAGTATAGAAATGGGTTTGTCTTATTTCATCTCATTTCCTCTATGAGAGCCGACCTAGTAGCAAGTTTGGAGTTTTATTTTCATCATCCATGTAAAGGTAAGTGATTTATACCTAGTGCAAGTTAATTACTTGAATTATATCTAGATTTTAAAATGAAAAATCATGTAAATTAGTAGAAATTTTCGTATTTTGAAGAAAATCTAGGAAATTTGTATTCTTGAATTTTGACCACGATTTTGAACATGAAATTAAGAGCCAATTATATATTTGAGTTTGTGAGATTGTGGGCAAACTTTATCTCCGAAAAGTATTGAGATTCCAAGGCACGTGGGCCCGAGGACGATTTTGTCAACATTTCGAATGGAGTTTGGATTTTATATAAATTAAATTGTTATGAGTATTAAGGTGTATTTTCATTTGTTTTCCCATTATTTGGTTAGTTTTGGATCTTTGGGGCATCAGTTTGAGTCATTGGAAGGGGCTTGGAAGCCGATTATTGGACTTCAGAGCAAGGTGAGTTTTCTTTCTAACCTTGTAAGAGGGAATTATCCTCGCAGGTAACATAATTAGATATGTGCTCCTATTTGTGGGGGCTACATACGCACGATGTGACGAGAGTCCGTGTGTAACTATTATTATGCATAAGTCCGAGTAGTCTAGGGCCCAAAAACATGCTTTATTTGTAATATTGCAACTTTGTTGTCAACTTAAAAATGCTTAAAATTTATCGAACATATACATAAATTTCTAAAAGGCTAGACATCATTTCTTGACTTTTAAAATAAAATCTTGCCTTTTCCTGAATAATTGCTCCTTGATAAATTAATGATTTGACTGTTTAATGTGTTTATCTATTGTGGAACGGTCCGAACGCCTTGGTATATTAAATAGATGCATCTATGGTTCGCACCATTCGACCCTCTGCAGTGCACAATTTAAATATTGTTGGAGTGGGCCGTATGACCTTGGCATGATTTATACATGGTTTTAGTTGCTTGACTTGCAAGTTGTAAATGATGATATTGTCTACCTGGGTTGAAATAAATATATAAATGATGAAACAAATTTGAAAAATGAATTTGGAAATTCTCTATTATTGGAAGAACTGTTTACTTGCTTCATGGTATTGAGTTACAACTACTTTTTTATTATAAAATCCTCGATTTATTATATTATTGGTATATCATTATTGGACCACTAGCAAGTGTCAAAGTCGATCTCTCGTCTTTATTTCTTCGAGATTAGATGGAATATTCACTGGGTACACATTATTTTCGTACTCATGCTACACTTGTTGTGCTTTTTTCTTGCACATGCTCATGTATGTCTTGGCCTAGTTCGGCGCAATGACATGATCGATGCAGAGACTTAGGTGAGCTGCACTCCTCGAGAAGACCCGCGGCCAGCAGAGTCTCCTTCAGAGTACTGTATTGTATTTTCTTTTATGTCCAATTATATTTCGGACAGTTATCGTGTTGTATTTTATTTTAAATTCTAGAAAATGCTCATACACTTGTGACACCGGGTTCTGGGATTATTATAAGATTCTTCAATATTAAGTTTGTTAAATACATCATTTTTATTTTAGTGAATTTATTATCTATTGGTTAATGTATAAAAGAAATAATTTCAATAAATACTAAAATGGAAATTTAATTAACTTCTCGGTGTTGGCTTGCTTGACAGTGGTGTCCGGCGCCATCACAACCCTTAGAGGATTTTGGGTCATGACAACATGGTATCAGAGCACTAGGTTCACTTAGGTCTCACGAGTCATGAGCAAGTCTAGTAGAGTCTTGCGGATAAGTACGGAGACGTCTATACTTATCTTTGATAGGCTAAAAGGCTGTTAGGAGCACTTCCCTTCTCGATTCCTCACCATGAGGCTTATGCCTTTTTTATTTCCTACTCAATCTTATGCGACGTGAAACACTTGCTATATCAATTGAGAATTAAGAAATTGTAATGGTATAACAGATGTTCTCCCTACATATTTGATTGGGCTATTATCGTCTCTTTCTGAAAAGGTCGTTCTGTCATTCTTGCTCACTATCAGTATTACCTAAGGTTTTGAGATTTGGCATTAATTGTTATGACAATTTGTACATTGATATCACATAGTATTGGTGTAATAGTAGGATGCTTGTCTATGCATTGAACCAGTGAATGACTTGGAAGGATGTCTACTCAATGCAAGATTCAAAGATTCAAAATTTTATTTCCAGCAGAGGAGACGCAATCTGGCTATGAATGTTCAAGCTTGGTTTGATGTGTTTACAAGACTTTGTATTTTCTAGCATGATGGAACTTTCATTTGTGATGTGGTGTCATTGTACTTGTTGAATATATTAAGTTCACTGGTGTTATGAGTTTCTTCAATTCACATTTGGGGTAGAGTAGCATATGGGTTTTGTGGTAGGATGACTACACTCATTGTGAAAAGTTTAGAGTGATTTGGGGTTCATGGTGGAAAATGACTAGGTCTACGAGCTTAATTTGAAATAGTGGCTAGCATAATGGTGGGAGATTTGTTATGACGAAAATGAGCTGCTTGATATGAAGAAGGATATAACATAACCTTTAATTGGAAGATATTGTCGCACATTTAGTTAATGTCCACGAGGAGTGAATTGACTTGGGAAATCGGTGAATGAGCACGGGCTCAGGTGGGTTATCTCCTATGAGCAGGTCAACGATCACGTGGTTGGTGAAGCTCCTGCGAAGGATTTTACTAGCTATCCAGTAAGAGGTCTAGTATGTGAATGTTGTTAGAGATTCAGAGTGTTCCTGAAATGCTAATGGAAGGATTTTGAGGAATATGCCGATTTAATTGTGCAAGGTCATGTCAATAAGAGATAAAGAATCTTGGTGGATTCCAAAGTTATGTAATAGTGGCTTCAAGCTAAGTGGGATAGTCCTAACGCCTACAGTTGGATTGCCTGGTATCCTATTTATGAGATTTGTAGTTATCGACATATTGATGGGTTACTGAATTTAAGGAAAGAGAACATCAGTGGTAATTTGAGCAAAGTAATTGAAGAATGTGTTCTATAATTGGCATCATCGATTCATGTTCAGGCTTTGGGAAGACTCAGGAATTGTGCTTCACGTAGAAGTGAGTTGCAAGGAAGGTGATTCGGTTGGGTGCTTCTTTAAGAGGGTGTTCATGTACAAGCGGAGACTTGCAGTTGATTATATCTGGCACCAAGTCAGAGTGGGTAACTCTCAATAACGGTCCGAGTGGGTTCAAAGGTTAAAGTGTGGTTCCTAAGGGTTTCGAGTCCATAATATGGTTGGTATCGAGTTTTTGCAGCAGATTAAGATAAGGAGCTTGTAGTAATCTGTGTTATCTTTGGTCTATGGTATAAATTGAGAGGAATGGGAGAAAATGACTTCGGATTCATAGAGTGATTATCAGAATGGGTGTACCAAATTGAGAATGCGAATATGCGCATAAGGATGGTATGAGATGGTTCGTGGGAATTGAGACAGCGTGGTCTCGTGAAATATGGTCACTCAGGATGAGTGCATATTTGGGTTCGTGATGTTTTGAATGGGGCTACTATTATTCCTAAGTCAAGCCTAGAGTAAATTGGAAGAAGTAAAATGAGTCCGCAATGGTTGAATTGGTATAATGGTGGCAACAGTTAATTCTTCAGCATGTTAAGTTATACACACGATTACTGTACTACGTGCGAGGTTTGAAGGTCATCGTAATTGATCTTATTTGGAGGCTTTCTAGTATTATGGCCTATTATGTGCAGATGGATCCCGGAAGAGTTATGGTGGTTTAGACCGCTACTTAAGGATTTGCATGTTCTACGGCTATGAGAAGTCACTTGCTTGTTGCTGTGGTTCTCTTGGAATGAATTAAGTAAAACTTTTCTAGGTGATGAAGTGTTTACCATATTAGTAGTTCAGGAGTTATGATGAATTTCTAACACTGTCGCATATTGGCAAGTTAGGTGCAACGAGTTGTATGAAAATTAAATGTGAAGAATCGAGGATGTTGTTCAGTATTGACAAGGATGTAACGAGCTCGGATGAGTAGGAAAAAGGGACTTAAATGCTTAGAGTAAGCCGATATGATTCTCAGTGTCACCTGAGATCAGTATTTTATGAAAGAGGCTTTGCAATCTGGCTATGGATTCTTGATTTGCTTTACAACATTAGTGCGACAGGTGGTATGGATGTGCAAACTCGTTAGCTGGTATGGAAAGTCGTGGGAGCGTATCTCACGGGAAGATTGTATAAGTGTGACATGTAGTCACCTGCTTGACTGAAGATTTAAACCAAGTGTGAAGATTGTGATAATAGCGCTAATTTGAGAATTTATGCCCGGAGGTCGCACGGTTCATTTGGTTGTGGGATGTGGAAGGTTTTTCTATTTGCAATGGTTGTTCTTGTGTGTTATGGGAAACATGGGCTATAATGAACCCTAGAAAGTTTATTAGCCTATTATGGTGTGAGTAGAATTGGCTCGAGGTTAGTGGGTGGATTTAAATATGAATATGGGTTCTATGTCAGGCCAGAAATGTTTATTTCAGCATAACACTCCTTATGGAGGAGTATCCAGACGTTGGATGTTATTTCGTCGTCGACTATTTTATGTAATGCTAAATTGTGCCGTGGGATTGCAGAATGGGTTGATAAATTTCTTGTGTGTGGTTCTATGTAGCGATGGTCCTATGTGAACAAGACGGTTATTGAGATTTAGATCATATATCTAACTGCATTTGTTCTTGAGTTTTGTAGCTTATGGCGCTGTCTGTCTCCCCAGGATGGTATTATGCACTTAGCGTGCTTGTGGCCGATATTCAATACTTTGTAGTAACGAGCAATTTTTCTCGGGGTGTATCTTCTTATGTGAATGTTATGTGTGGATCGGGTGGCACGCCACCACGGGTATGTTTTTTGGATCGGGTTGCACGTCGCGATAGTGTGATGTTGTGTACAATTCCCTTTTATCTATTTTTGTGTGTTTTATTTCCCATTTTCTAAGGAAAGTTCATATTAGTTGCATGAGTTGAGTATTCCCTTCCAGAGTTCATTTTCCTTATGTATCACGTTCGAGCTTGTGGCCTATTGGTACGTTGTGGCATCATATGAGACTTTTGATGATGATCGGGGTGGCTTATTGCCTGAGTAGTATGTATTTGGTGAGATAAGATTATTGAATCTAGGATCAGTGCAGTCGGACAATATGAAGTATAATAAAGAGCAAAGATCATTATTTGGTTCAGAATGAGGTATTGGTTCTTGTTTGAAGTATAGACTCAATGATTTGTTGACTCGACAGTTGGTTATGAATTTCTACACATCTCTTCCGTCGTGGCAGTATTGCGAGAGTTGGAACAAGACTTATATATCATGAGATGCATTATGAGCATCAGATTCAGGGAATCTCGGTTATTATGATAAAAGAATGTTATTATGGTCCTATGAATGATGTGGTTCATGGTGAGAATTCAGCAAAGGCATGCAGTCATGTTCTGGTACCTCGTGTAGTGATTGATACAGTGTTCATATACATGGCAGAGAGTTCCAGAAGCTGGAATTAGGCTCTAAGCTTATTTGCCATAATAAAAAGGGAGTATCTTCAGAATTGATCGAGCTAATGTGCTCAACTAGGTTTTAGTAGCACGGGTAGGTGCACGAGGTGTTAAACAGTGATTTGGACAACTCCAGCACAGTTCTTAGCCCGTTCGACGACGAATATATGATTAAGTGGGAGGGAATCTTATGACCCGACAATTCATTTTGAGCTCTAGCACGTCGTTCAACAGTTTGACGCCATGATGGGCTTCATTTCAGGTATTATGACTTGTACGCATGATGGGAATTGAATTTCGGGAAGTTCGGAGTTGATTTGGAAAGAGAGTTCTCATTTCGGAAGCTTTAAGTTGAAAGTATTGACTAAGATTGGGTTCTTGAGTAAACGACCTAGAAATTGGGACTTGACAGTTCCACCAGGTTCATATGATGATTTCGGACTTGGGCGTATGTCCGGATCGGGTTTTAAAAAACCCGGGAATGTTTCGGCACCTATTGTGGAAGTTAGCATATTTGGAAGAATTTCATAAGTATGAGTTGAAGTGCATTTCAATGTTAACAATATCTGTTTGGTATTCCGACTCTGGAATAGCTCCATATGATGATTCAGGTATTGGGAGCGCGAACGGAAGTAAACTTAGAGGTCTGTGGGTCATTTTGGAGTCATTTGGCTAAAGATAGAAATTTGAAGGTTTTTGAGAGTTTGACTGGAAGTGGACTTTTTTATATCGGGGTTGAAATTCAATTTCGGAAGTAGTAGTAGGTCCATAATGTCGAATCTGACTTGTCTGCAAAATTTGAGGTCAATCGGATGTGATTTGATAGGTTTTGACATTGATTGTAGAAGTTTGAAATTATAAACTTCATTAAGCTTGAATTGGAATGTGATTCATGATTTCGATGTTGTTTGATGTGATTTGAGGCCTCGATCAGGCCCGTGTGATGTTATGGGACTGGTTGGTGTGATTGGATGGGGTCCCGAGGGCCTCAAGTGTGTTTCGAATCATTTTGGATTGTTTTGCTATAGTTGTTGCTAGTGTCTGGTGTTATTCTTCGCGTTTATAAGGATATTTGCGCATTCACAAAGAAGGATTGAGCTTCAGGGATTTTGTTTTTCATGTTCGCGAAGATGTTCTCACGTTCGCGAAGAGGATAATCTCTGTTGCGCAGGTCTGAGTTTGAAGGTTCATATTTCACAATCTATAAGGAATTTGTGGATGATCCAAAAAAGAAAATTGTATCGCTCTGTGTCTAGTTTTCAGAAATATAAACCATTTAGAATTTCAATTTGTGTAAAAAAGTTATGGCTGATACACAATAGCCTATCTGGGAAGATGAAAAATAAATTTGTGTTGCACAAGGATGACTTTGGAGACTTATATCTCGAAATATATAAGGAATCGGGAGATACACCAAAATATGAAAGTTGTAGATATTGGTGTCTAGTTCTAAAAAGTTAAATCATTTGTCATTTGGTGTTCTTTTACTAAAGCTTATGGCTATTATATTAGAGGCTATCTAAGAAGAGTTTGAAAATTGATTTTTCGGAATTTTCTTCTTTGCGAATGCGATAGGGGTCTCGCAAATGTGAAGAAGATCATCTAGGTAGTGTATAATTGTAGAAATGGCTTTGGCTCATTTTATCTCATTTCCTCCATGGGAGCTGACCTAGGAGCATTTTTGGAGCTCCGTTTTCATCATCCATATCAAGGTAAATGATTTTCACATATTGCTAGTTAATTACTTGGATTAAATCTAGATTTTAATACGGAAAAGCATGTAAATTAGTAGAAATTTTAAATTTTGAAGAAAACATCAGAAATTTATATTTTTGGATTTTGACCACGATTTTAAGCATGAAATTGAGAGCCAATTATATATTTGAGTTCGTGAGGTTGTGAGTAAGCTTTATCTTCAAAAAATTTCGAAATCCGGGCACGTGGTCCCAAGGGAAATTTTATCAACTTTTCGAACGGAGTTGGGATTTTATATAAATTGAATTGTTATGAGTATAAGGGTGTATTTTCATTAGTTTGCCCGTTATTTGGCTAGTTTTGGAGCATTGGGGCATCAGTTTAAGGCGTCATGAGGGGCTTGGAAGCCAGTTATTAGACTTCGGAGCGAAGTGAGTCTTCTTTCTAACCTTGTAAGAGGGAATTATCCCCATAAATAAATTAATTGAATATGTTCTCTTATTTGTGGGGGCAACATACGCACGAGTGACGAGAGTCTGTACGTTGATACTATTATTGTTAAGTCCGGATAGTCTAGGGCCCAAAAGCATGATTCACTTGTAATATTACAACTTTGTTGTCAACTTAAAATTTCTTGAAACATAACGAACATATAAGTAAATATATAAAAGGCTAGACATTATTTCTTGACTTTTAAAAGAGAATCTTGCCTTTTCCTGAATAATTGCTCCTTGATGAATCATTAATTTGACTGTTTGAATGTAAACATATGTTGTGGAATGAGCTGACCACCTCGGTAGATTAAATAGATGTATCTATGGTTCGCGCTATTCAATCCTCTAGCAGTGCACATTTTAAATATTATTGGATTGGGTCGTACGACCTCGACATGATTTGCGCATGCTTGTATTTGCTTGACTTGCAAGTTGTAAATGATGATATTGCATCCCTCGCTTGAAATAAATGCATAAATGATGAAAACGAATTTGGAAATTCCCTATTAATAAAAGAACTATTTACTTGCTTCATGCTATTGAGTTACAACCATTTTTTTTAATAAAATCCTCTATTTATTATATTATTGGTATATAATTATTGGATCACTAGCAAGTGTAGAAGTTGGCCTCTTGTCTCTACTTCTTCGAGATTAGACGAAATATTTACTGGGTAAATGTTGTTTCGTACTTATGCTATACCTGTTGTGCATTTTTGTTGCACAGACTCATGTGTGTCTAGTGGCCTAGTTCGGCGCAGTGGCATGGTCGATGCAGAGACTTAGGTGAGCTGCACTCCTCGAGACGACTCGCCACCAGTAGAGTCTCATTCAGAGTAATGTATTGTATTTTCTTTTCTGTCTAATTTTATTTCAGACAATTCAATATTAATTTTGTTAAATACATTTTTATTTCATTGAATTTCATTATTTATTGGTTAATGTATAAACGAAATAATTTTAATAAATAGTAAAATGGGATTTTAATTAACTTCTTGGTATTGGCTTGCCTGACAGTGCTGTCCGACGCCATCAGACCCTTAGAGAATTTTAGGTCGTGAAAGCCGAATTGAATTTTTCAAATCTATCTAGGGACAAGTATTATCTTGTTGATGGAGGATATTCACACATAAAAGGATATATGTCTCCATATAAAGGGGATAATGTGAGATACCACCTTGTAGAATTTCATCAAGGTATGACACGACAATTGCAAGCACCAAATGGACATAAAGAAATGTTCAATTATTTGCATTCTTCTTGCAAAAATATTTTAGAGCGAACATTTGGGGTATGGAAAGCAAGGTAGTCTATTTTTCGAGATATGCCTTTTTATCATATTGATACTCAAAGAGATATCGTATTGGCTTCAATGGAGATTCACAATTACATTAGAAAGAAATCTGAGGTGTGCAATGCATTCCATGAAGCTGAGAATGAGAAATATATGCCATGTGTTGATCCTGATGTTGGAAGATCCACAAGAATCAACGTTGCAAATGAAGAAAATATAGAAAATCAAGGAGATAATAATATTTTGTGGTCAATTCGTGATTTGATTGCTCAAGATATTTATGATAATTGAATGTTTTAATCTTATTTATTACAAACAATATATATAAAGTGCTTGTTTCTTTTCTACAAACACTGTGTGCATTATTTAAGGTTTTATTCTTATCTTTTGTTAATTTATACTTGTGACGACCATGCCGGTCGTCTTTGGAATTTATTCCCTATTCCCCCATTAACTGCTTCCCCTAAGTTCATTTCTGCTATTTTAGTTTGTCGGGATGTTCGGTAATAGAATTCGGAGTGTTTTAGGACACTTTGTCCCTAAATGAGAGCTTATGTATTGGAAAATGGTCCGTAATTAGAACAGTGTGAAGACGACCTCGAAATGGAAATCTGATGGTTCTGTTAGCTCCGTAGGTGATTTCGGGTTTGGGAGCGTGTTCGGAATGTATTTTAGATATCCATTGCTCGTATAGGCTAGAAATGCCGAAAGTCATAATTTTGAAGTTTTCGATCTGATAGTGAATTTTTGATCCAAGGGTTGGAACGGGATTCCGCAAGTTTCTGTAGCACCGTCATGTCATTTGGGACGTGCATGCAAAATTTCAGGTCAATCGGACGTGTTTTGGTTAGGTTTTGAATCGAAAGAGAGTTTGGTTAAATTTTGAAATTTTTAAGGAATCATTGGTTAATCCGAGTTTACGGAATTGTTTTAGGTGATTTAAGGATTGGTACAAGTTTGAATGATGTTATCGGATAGGTTAGTGGGTTTGGTTGAGGTCCCGGGGGCCTCATGTGTGTTTCTGATGCCCAGCGGGCATTTTTGTGTTGAAAACAATTGCAGATTTTCAGCTGTAGGTGTTGCAGACATTTACTCTTTGCGATCGCATCCTCATCCATGCGGTCGCATAGTGAAGCTTCATGGGCGGCCTTTTTCCTTCAATGTGCCGACGCCCCCTTTTTCCCCTAAAAAGGAGAAATCAGGTTTACAATATTATGGACAAAAAACTTTTATTCCCTATTGGGAATTGGGTTACAGAGTTTGAAGAGTCTCCATCTAATGATTATAGTGCATTAGGACACTTTATGAAGAAGATTTTGAAAGAAAATCAGAGTTCGGGTAAGTGCTTGAACTTATTATCTCGAGGGGAAGATGTTAGGCACCCCTCAAGATCTACTAGTGTGGTTCCCGGCCTTGCTTAGATGTGACTTTAAGTAACGAAGAAATAGACAAGCAAAGTTGGCACATAAAGAATACGAGCAAGTTGACAATTTTTGAAAGAAGGATAGCATAAGTAAAAGGGAATTTTAGAGAAAAACATTTAAACAAAGAAAAAGTAAGGAGGGTCCTAGGTTTAACTATAATATGGATCATTCGATGCAATATTCCCAAAGAGGGGTCGCTTTATGATATTATTGCATTGTCATCATCTCCATATTCTACCCTTCTCATCCCGTTAAGGTATTTAAACGCGTTTAGTATCGTTTACTAATTGCATGCTAATACACGTCTCAACATATTAATCCCGAGGTATTAGGACTTCTAATCCTAAAAGGGGGAAGAAGGATAAGACATATATGGAGTTTCAAAGGTAAAAATGCTAAGGCGTCAACCAAAACAAATAACATATAAGGGGGAGAAAAACTAACATACAAAGGCTGCACATAAACCCCTTAAGCCGTACATCAATTAGTTTAGCATGACTTGCAATACTGATTTGGTCTTAAGCTAAAAACTAATAATGGATAGATTAGTTTAACACATAAAGTTGGATAATAACTTTACTTTGAGCCACTCGGATCCGGTTTGTTGAAACTTAAAGTATTTTGAATAAAAACGATAATTTGAAGCAAGAATTTGGGATTTTCCATAGTTCAAAATGGCTTGTAAATAGCCGATCTTCTTAAGTAAAATAGTGCAAGAAAGAGCATTGAAGTACAAATTAGGCAAAAGATTTAAAAAAGGAACGTTGATTTCAGAAAAATGCAGGATTGGAAAAGGTTTTTATAGATTGAAAGGCAGATTTGGCCAGATTTCAATATAGACAGTATTGGACAAATCTTACTGAAAATGTTTAACAAATTAAGTGAGCTTGAACCCTATAGGCATGACATCTACATATTGATTGTTATTGCTTTTAGAACGTTTGGGGGACCTACTTTTTGCCTAGCATTTTATGCAATTTCAATAGACATGATTTCTAGATGGGATGCAATATTGAAATCCTATTGACATGGTTTCTAGATGAGATGCAATATCGAAATCCTATAGACATGATTTCTATTATGCTTGCAATATAAAAATCCTATAGGCATGGTTTCTATATGATTAGCAATATAAAAGTCCTATAGGCACGGTTTCTATTTTGATTAGCAACAATATAAACCCCGCCCATGCCCTTTTTACTATATCCCCAAATTCTTTTACAAAGATTTGACATAAATGGAAAGAAAAGGACTAAGGAAATAAGTACATCAAAGCTAAGACGGACTCGAGGGAGCTCAAAGCAACCTTAATGTCCAACACATGTATTTTACCAAATCCGGGCTCCAGATTCCAAGGATTTCTCTTAGAGTGTTTCAAAGTTCTAAGGGCTTTCAGGGAGCCCATGCAATGCTTACACCCTAAAATAATGATTAGAGTAGTGCAATGTGGAATATTACCAGCCCTTAGGCATCCAAGTTTAGAGAGAACTCAAGGGTCCCTAAGCATGGCTTACCAGAGGGGGGTAGGACTTAAAGAACTAAGAGTAAGTGTAAAAGTGAGGGATTAGAGGTAGACCAATGCAAAAGGTGGTCATACCTAGCCATGAACAGGATTGACACACCCTTGACCTTTTACATGGCTTAAACAAATAAGAGCAGACTTGAAATAAGTCAGACTTACGCCTGTATGATGATTAGGACATCAATAGACTTGAGTTAGGTTCAATACATAAATGGGGTAAGGGAATGGGACTGATTTGAGTAGAGGTTTAGAACAGTCTGGTTCTGAACTAAAGGTGGAAATAGAGTACCATTCTAGTCCAAAACAATACTCACATACAAAAAGGGGTCAAGGAAAGGGATCAAATATGCAAGCATATAAAAAAAGAACAAAGTTAAACAGAAGTAGACTAAAGGGATTTCGGGGGAAGGGAAGTACATGAAGCAATCATACAAGCACAGTATCAAAACATAGGGATAGGGGGTAGGGATGTACATGCTTAAGTTCAATTACATGATATAAGAAAATTAACTATAAACATGCATGTGAAGGATAGGTAAACACATAGTCTTTGGAGATGGTATTTAGATTAAGGACCTACCAGTTGCAAATTCGAACAACAAATCAAATAGGGCAAATGGAACCTTATAGTTTAGCCTTGGCTTTCAGCCGGCCAAACTCAGCTGTAAAAACGAGTAGCAGAGAAGAGTGGAGAAGAGACGATAGAATGATTGGGGTATGAACTGGTGATAGTTCGTGTGTTTGAAGTGAAGAGTAAGGGGGGTTATTATAGTCTTAAAATAGACAACCAATAAGGAATAATTTAGTATCAATCAAAATCAATCAGGGAAAGAATTACCTTTAATTAAGGGAGTCAGACTTAGGGTAAATAAACAGAGTTCCAAATATGGAAAGAAAATCAAGAATGGGTGGTAGAATAAAATGGTTAATACATTTAAGGTTTTTCAAAATACACACGGTTTAAGCAAATAAGGTAAATAGAATCATCATACACTCAAAGAATCAAGGAAGCTGGGATACAAAATTGGTGCTGAATTTAGTCAAAAAGAAAGTCTAAATTAAAGAATCAAATAAGTTCATACAAATCAGTTTCCCAAAATTAAGGCTATTTCGAAAAGTGGAAAGCTGATTATAAAAGATTCACAAAAACATGGAATGATGAAACTAATAGAGAAGTCATGTAATCAGAGAGCAGAAGCACACAAGCATGAGATGCAACTAGATATTCTTACAGAAATCAGAAGCATGAAGCGTTTAAACAGTTAGGGTTTCAGAATCAGGTAAACAACACCCAAAGACGAGAACCCCAAAGTCTAGGGTTTCCTAACACTTCACGGTGTAAAGAAGAAATCAAAAGGGATACTCAGGTAAACAAACTCAGAGAGGACACAAATAAAAAGCAAAGTACAGTAGAGAGTTACCAGAAACCCTAGGTAAAGGAAAACATTGAAAAGCCATAGCAAAAAATAAAGAAATCATAGTAGAGAAGTTTAAGAAAAAAATCGAAGAAACCCTAGATGAAAAATTACATGGAATCACAGGTAAACATCCAAAAGCCGTAGCAAAAGCAAAGAAATCACAGTAGAGTAGTTTTATTAAAAAGAAATTGGAGAAACCCTGGTTTTAGGAAGACGAACAGTTTGAAGATAAAATCGGTAAAAATGTGGAAAACACTTTGAAGCTTTAGAAAATAACTTAAATCTGAAGTAGATCATAAAGAAACACAGAAGAAACCTTAAAGATTTAGGGTTTCAGAGAGAAACATAGGGAACGAGAAAGCCTGGAACGGACTGGTTTCGAGTCAACACGAACTCACAACCTTAAGACTCACCGGAGAGAGATAGGACATGGTCGTAGAACTCAAATCTGAGGTTCTTTGAACTGGAGACCTTCAAGGTCTGGCCTCTATCTATGAATGGAGGAGCCATAAAAGGGAATGGAGGGAGAGTACAGGTTGCATGAAACCTGGAAAGCCATATTTTTCGGTGAAAAGGGGTCAGAAAGTGACCGGAGGCGGCTAGGGTTTCAGGAGGGGTTGAGAGCATTTGGGAATGAAGGGGATACAAGGGCGGCGGGCTTTGTGAAAATGATTGGGGTTGGGGGTGTATTGGGTTTAATTAAGGAAGGGATTATTGTGGACCGTTGATCTAAATGATCAACGACCACAATTTAAAAGAGGGACTGGGGCGGGTTATTTTAATAGGGTGTGGGTCAGGTTAATTTAATGAATTGGGTAGTGTAATCGGGGTTGAGAATTAGGCTACAATTAAAATTAAAAAGGTTATAATTTAAATAGCCAATTTTCCTCTAATTTGAATTGTATAAAATAGCAAACTATCATGCTCCAAATCCGAGGGTCATGACCGTCACTTAACTGGGTATCCTCAGTCTAGTGGACCTTGCTGCCTTTCATATTCTCCACGCGTTACCCTACATTATTCAATGATAATTAGCTAAAAGATACTAAATTTGCAAATGAAAGAACATATGATTTCTGTTTTATAACCACAAATTATGATTAACAGGGAACATCTTTTACAAAACATATACTGTGATTAACAGGGAACGTGGTACCCAAGTTTACACCGCCCAAAACATACACCATTATACATAAGTCCTAACCCACATACCACTGTCTACAGAGCCTCTAAGGGAAAGATAGTACAACACTTGCCAGCGACAAGGCCCCGGCTATACATTTACAAAAGGACACAAGACTCCAATATACAACAAAATAGGTGGCATGAGCCACGGAAGGCCCGGAAGGAAAAGGGCTCACCAAACACGAATATCGTCGATAGAGAGGAAGAGGAGCTACGTACGGTGGACTGGAGTGCCTGACACAGATCCACCTACAATCATAACACGAATGTAGCACTCCCGGCAAAAGGGACGTCAGTACATTTGAATTGTAATGGCATGTATGAACAGCTATGTCCCAAGTAGACTCAAGCCAAATCACATATACAAGTATAGAACCGAACAACAATAGTACTAGTACAACCATGAAGCAACAACCAAACACTTCACAACAAATGATTCAAGTAGTCATTCAAAGGGGCAATCAGTGCCCCACAGGTTACAAACTCTCCTGTTGTCTCCTTTCATATTTCCACATTTATTATTTCATGATTCACATTCATATCAATATTGATATTTGATCACATTTTCCACCCTTATTTCCTCGTCCACCCTTATTACCTCGGCCACCCTTATCACCCCAACCCACACCTTATTTCACCGTGTTGTGGCACGCAACCCAAACCTGCCTGATAGTTTTCAATTCATAACAACAAAATGCACAACAACAAATACAAGAAATAAACTATGGCACATTGTTAACATAGATCCACAACAAGGGTAATGCAATTCCACAACTAGCAACAACAATTTCCTCATGTTCATCAAATTGGTACACAATTTAGATCATCACAAAAATTATTCACAACTAATCACACACGTTGTTCCACAATATTTCTATTTCCACCATTCCACATTATTCCCATTTCCATTGTTCCACATTGTTCCATTTCCATTGTTCCACATTACTTTCATATCCATTTTTCCACATTATTTCATTTCCGATGTTTCAGTTACAAGTTCCACAACATTCACCACAAAATGTTACCTCTCAATTATACCACACAAAAGCTTCACAATGATTCTCACATGAATATCAACTATCAACAATTTTACAACTAGCATAGGAATTTCAAAAGGACCACAGTTAGCCATACATACATGGAGTTGATTATTCCCTTTTAAACCTCTATTCCAATTCCAAGTAATCGAGAAATCAATCTAGTTCATTAACAACTCTTAGGTTTTAGAAATTAGACCCATAGTTACTACCCATTTCCCTTTTTACAAGAATTTAGAGTTTTGAAGACATGCATGAAGATTTTATGAAGAAATTTCAAAGCAATGTATGGGGTTCCCTTCCCAAACTTAATTCCGAAATTTGGGGGAAATGGGTTAGGGATTTTACCTGAGAGATCAATAGAGTGAAGACAAGGCATCAAAATCCCCGGGGTCCAATGACTTTGAAAGATCAATTGATGAAGAATTTGCTTTCTCTCTCTAGGACCCTCTCTTCCTCTCTCTTATTTTATTCAGAAAATGGGTTAAAAATGAGGGATGGGGTGTTTTTATTAAAGAGGGGTCGGACTTAGATTTTTACAAAATAACTGGGCGAGCTCAATCTGCAACGCAACTCTGCGATCGCAGAACAGACATGCGATCCATAGAATAGACCGCAAAAATGGCTCAAGTTTCAAACCTCTGGGGTTGGGAATGCGGTATATATGCGGTCCATGTTTGCATTCTCCGGTCGTAGAATGCACCGCAGAACTGACCTTCGAATTTCCTCAAGGACAATATGTGATCACTCTGCGATCTGCATATTGATTATGCGAATGCAGATTTGACCGCATTTTCAACATCAAAATTTGGTTGCTCTCTGATTCACTCTGCGGTAGAAATGCGGTCCGCATAGTTGACCTGCGACCGCATTCTGGACCGCATTTTGACAATTTTCTGAAAAAAATTTGATTTCACATTTTCAAGTTCAAGAGAGTAAAAAGGATCCGATCCACATAGGTAGACTCGACTCTATGAGCTACTAATATCTGAGCACTCATTTTCACGGGGCCTTACACAAACGATGTTTAAAAATCCAATTAAAAATACTGAATTACTAAACAAAACATAAGTATTAATTTAAAAATATTAGGAATGATTTTACGATTAAAAAAGCTATTAAATAGAGAAATAGTCTAAAATTATAATTTCATGCAATTTTAATTTAGAAATACTAAAGGAACTTGTAAAATTATGTAAAAATCATGTAAATTATATTTTTGTATAAATATGAGAATAAAATAAATTATTCGCCAAAATTATTGGATTTTATAGTGCAAAAATAGGCCCTAAATTAATTTAAAAACTCTTACAAAAATGTGAAAAAATATCAAACCTTTGTGGATGCTTATATGCACTATTCTTGAGAATATTTTGAGTATAAAAATATATAGAGAAAAATTGGGTATCAACAACTGCCCATCTTTACCCGAGAAGGATGAAAGAGTTGTCGGGTAAAGATAAGATGGCAAATTTTGACCGGAGATGGTGATTGTAAAAGGATATCGACCGCGCTCTGGTCTCTGAGCTGCCTACATGTCCGTGGTTTTACAGGAATCAGGCTATGTGTTGTTCAAGAGTCATTGATGGAACATGTCGATAGGAATTCGGAAAAAATGAACGCGATGGTTGGATATGAGAAAGTGCTTAGAATCGGACAAACTGCGGAGAACTGGAGCGGGATCACTCCTGCAGAGACGGCCGTGAGCCAGCTGGAACACCTGCAAATAGGGGATGTGCATACATATTGCATAATTTAAACGTGATGCAAGTTCCCCTTGGACAATGAATGTTTGTCTTCGGATAGTTAAGATGACGCCCTCAGACTATGGCGTCCTGGGCCATGAAGAGCATAAAAGTAATGGTTCGCAGGCCATGAAATAATGTTCTTAGGCTATGTAGATGGTGCCTTCAAACTATGACGCCTTTGAATGATTTGGCGGTTTTTTAGCCCATAAAAAAGGCGGTAATATTTCAACCAAATGAATGCAAATGGTGGCGATCTTACAGCCAGATCAAGAATTTAAAAATAGGCGGCGATCTTTCAGTCTTGCAGGGTGGAGACAGTGCTTAGTCTCGAAAAGCAAATAGGAGCCCTATGCAATATGGAGGTAGAGCTTAACCTCGAAAGGGAGATAGTAGCCTTATGCAGATGCAGATGGAGACGGAGCTTAGTCTCAAAAGGCGGATATGAGCCTTATGCAGGATGGAGGTAGAGCTTAACCTCGGAAGGCAGAGAATAGCCTTACGCAAAATGCAGATGGATACAGAGTTTAGTCTCAAAAGGCCGATAGGAGCCTTATGCAGGATAGAAGTAGAGCTTAACCTCGAAAGGCAGAGAATAGCCTCATGCAAAATGTAGATGGAGACAGGGCCTAGTCTCGAAAGGTAGATAAGAGCCTTATGCATGATGGAGGTAGAGCTTAACCTCGGAAGGAAGAGAATAGCCTTATGCAAAATGCATATGGAGAAAGAGCTTAGTCTCGAAAGGAAGATAGAAGTCTTATGTAGGATGGCAGTAGAGCTTTACCTCGAAAGGCAGAGAATAGCCTTATGCAAAATGCAGATGGAGATAGAGCTTAGTCTCGAAAGGCTGATAATAGCCTTATGCAATGCAGGAATGTAAAAGAGCGAATGCTAGTAAGTTTTCTTAACTAATAGACAGTTTTGTGATATGAGAACTGCTGGGGAGTGTAGATAATGACCCTGTGAGGATTTTGATACTGAAGAGCGGATGTGTTACAATTCATAACCTGAGTTCCTGCAACCAAAGAAAATTCGTGAGTTCTGTAGGGGAGGTTAGTTCATTCCCTCCATCTTTTGGCGTCGTATGTCATGGGGGTAGCATTTCTAAACGATGGTGGTGCAAGTGATGTTTATGCATGACTTTGACAAATATAATGCAAGTACGTATATATAAAAAATGCTTTTATTTTGGATGAACCAACGAACTGCAACATGGTTCAAGACGCGGAGACCTTGCTTGTTCTGGCATTTTGAGGGTCCTCATAAAAATTCTGCCCTAGTTTACCGGGTTGGTGCTTCTAACGGCTTTGCTGAATAACTGAACGCGAAACAAATCCGAAATTTTAAGGGCCCTCCTCAAAATTCTGCCCCAATTTACTAGGTCGGCGTTGGTGAAGACATTGAAGAACTTACTTCGGAATTTCGAGGGTCCTCCTCAAAATTCTACCCCAGTTCAAATAGCGGGGGGAAATGGAATTTTTATTAAAATGTGACTGAACCCGTAGGGCTGCCTACGTATCCCCTCTTAAACGGGAATCAGTTTAGGCGTAGTTTAAAGTACAATCACAAAAGACAAGCATATGATCAAATGTAGTATCTCTTCACTGCGTCTGAGTTGATTGGCTTTGGCCAATCTTCTCCGTCCATTTCTGCAAGAATAAGGGCTCCTCAGTTAGAACCCGATGGACCATGTACGGACCCCGCCAATTAGGAGAGAATTTTTCTTTGGCTTCATCTTGGTGCGGAAATATTGTCTTTAATACCAACTGTCCTGGCATGAATTTCCTTGGATTGACTCTCTTATTTAAGGCTCTGGACATTCAATTCTGATATAATTAACCGTGACAAACAGCATTCATCATCTTTCCATGTATGAGCTAACTGCTCGTAACAACTTTTGACCCATTCTGCGTCACTTAACTCTACTTCTTGTATGACCTTTAAGGAGGGAATTTATACCTCGGTGGGAATGAACGCCTATGTACCATGAACCATCATGTAGGGGTGGCCCCGGTTGATGTGCGGACTGTGGTATAATAACCCAATAATGCGATCAAAAATTTCTCATGCAACTGCTTGTGCTTTTCAATCATTTTCCTTAGTATTTTCTTGATGTTCTTGTTGTCTGCTTCTACAGCTCCATTCATCTGAGGTATGTAAGCTGTAGAGTTCTTGTGTATGATCTTGAATGTTTTGCACATTGCCTTCATCATATCGCTGTTGAGATCAGACCCGTTGTCGGTGACGATTGATTCTGGAACCCCGAATCGACAAACCGTACGATCTCGGACAAAATCTGCTACTACTTTCTTGGTGACTGCCTTGTATGATGCTGCTTCTACCCATATTTGTAAAGTAATCAATTGCCACTAGAATGAACCTGTGGCCATTTGACGCGGCTAGTTCGATTGGTCCAATAACATCCAATCCCCAAGAGGCGAACGACCATGGTGAGCTTGTTGCAGGCAGCTTGTTTGGAGGCAACTTTATCATATCTGCATGTATTTGACATCGGTGGCATTTTTGGACGTACTGAATACAGTCTGTCTCCATAGACATCAAAAAATACCCTGCTCGGAGTATCTTTTCTGCCAAAATAAAACCATTAATATGCGGTCCACAAGTCCCTACGTGCACTTCCTCCAATAGCCTGGTTGCTTCTTTTGCCTCCACTGTGAAATAAATTGTTGGACAATATCCGAAGTGTTCATTTATGAGTAGCATTGGCAAGCTCTGGGTACTCTCCTGTTGTCAAATATTCCCTGATATCATGGAACCAAGGTTTACCGCCGGCTTCTTCCTCGATGTGAGCACAATAAGCTGGTTGGTCGTAAATCTTGACCTGGATGGGATCAATAATGTTTGTATCGGGATGCTGGATCATAGATGACAAAGTGGATAAGGCATCGACGAACTCATTCTATGTTCTAGGAACATGCTAGAATTCTGTCTTTCTGAATCTTTTCCTTAACTCCTGCACATGGTGTAGATAGGGGAGTATCTTGGAATTCTTGGTTGCCCATTCTTCTCGAACCTGATGTATGAGTAGGTCTGAGTCTCTGATCACCAGTAGTTCTTGAATGTTCATGTCAATGGCTAGCTTGAGCCCTATGATGTAGGCTTCGTACTCGGCCATATTGTTGGTGAAGGGGAATCTGAGCTTGGCGGAAACCAGGCAATGCTGACTAGCTTCTGATACCAAACCGCTCATATTTCCACTCCTTTGAAGTTTGCGGCTCCGTCGAAAAACATCCTCCAACCATCATAGGATTCTGCAATATCTTCTCCTATGAAGGCTATCTATTTATCAGGAAAATACGTCTTTAGGGGTTCGTACCTCCTCCTACAGGATTCTCGGGGAGGTGATCCGCCAGGGCTTTCCTTTGACCGCTTTATGGGTAACATAAACGATGTCAAACTCACTCAATAGTATCTGCCACTTGGCGAGATTGCCGGTAGGCATGTGCTTTTGGAAAATGTACTTCAATGGATGGATCCTGGATATGAGATGAGTGGTGTAGGCACAAAAATAATGTCTCAATTTCTGAGCTACCCAGGTTAACGCACAACAAGTGCGTTATAACAAAGAACACCGAGCCTCGTACGAGGTAAACTTCTTGCTGAGGTAGCAGATGGCTTGCTCCTTCCTTCCCGTTTCATCATGTTGTCCCAAAACACAACCAAATGCCCCATCCAATATTCCTAGATAAAGAAATAGAGGTCTCCCTAGATCGGGCGGAACCAAGACTGGCGACGTTGATTAATATACCTTGATTCTGTCAAAAGCCTTTTTACAATCATCAGTCCACTTATTGGCGACATCTTTCTTTATGAATCGGCTGATATAGTTGAGCCTCCACAAGAAACTCATTACATATTTCTTGTCTTTTGGTGGTGGCAGCTCTTGAATGGCTTTGATCTTTGACGGATCCAATTCTATTCCCCCGCGACTCACAATGAGACCCAATAAAATTCCGGCTGGGACCCCGAATGCACACTTGGCGGGGTTTAGTTTCAAGTTGTATCTTGTCTGTCTGTTGAAGAATTTTTTCAAATCTGCCATGTGATCTACAACTTTTCTAGATTTAATGATGACGTCGTCCATATACACCTCGATCTCTTTGTGTATCATATCATGAAAGATTGTGGTTATGGCTCTCATGTAGGTAGCACCATCTTTTTTCAAACCGAATAGCATCATTCTGTAACAGTACATTCCCCTCTGCATGATGAATATTGTTTTCTATGCATCTTCTTCATCCATCCGTATCTGGTGGTACCCAGCAAAATAATCGACAAAGGACTGGAGCTCATGTTTGGCGCAGTTATCACTAAGTATGTGTATATTTGGCAGAGGGAAGTCGTTTTTAGGACTGGCCCGGTTGAGATACCGGTAGTCGACACAGAATCTAACCTTTCCATTCTTCTTTGGCACCGGAACAACGTTGGCTAACCATGTCAGATAGTCCACTACCATGAGAACCCTGGCTTTGACTTGCTTGGTGATCTGTTCTTTGATTTTCAACTTGATGTCTGGCCTAAATTTTCCGAGTTTCTGTTTGACCGGTGGGCATGCTGGATGTGTCCATAGCTTCTGAGCCACAATGGATGTGCTGAGACTAGTTATTTCATCATACGTCCAGGCAAAGATATCCTCATACTCTTTCAAAAACTCTGTGTATTCTTCCTTTTTTGATGGTGACAAGTGTACACTAATACATGTTTCCTTGATATTTTCTGTGTCACCCAAATTAATTATCTCGGTTTCATCCAAATTATACTTTGGTCTGTTCTCAAAATCCTCGACTTCTCTAGCAACCTCTTCTGGGATTTCATACTCTTCTGAATCTATGTCCGTTTGTCGCATTGTCTCGTTGCAGGTTGCAGTCGTCGGTTCATCATCAAGATATGTAATAGTAATGCTGTGTAAAATAAGGTAAATGGTAGAGAAAATAAATGAGAGTGAATATAAAGATAAAATTGGAAAATATTTTTGATTAAATTCAAAATTGTCTGAAACATCAGAGCTCTTTTAAAAAGTAAAGACAATTCTGAAAAGTAAAAATCAACTAAAAGTAAAGTGCGATGCATATGTGTCAGTTAGCCTTGCTACCCCAAGGCTCTATGGGCACTGGTGGTCCTGATTGACCAATTGGTGAGGTTCTCTCCCTGGTTCACATCTTGAATGGAAGGGCCTTCCTCCCTTTCCTCCTCGAAGGTAACACAACAATCCATATCATCCTCCAGAAACAAGTTCTTCGTTGCTGCCAGCGTCCCGTCTTCCTCTGATCCATACATGACATCAGCTGGCTGAAAGGTGTACTCTTACTGTGGTAGTGGGTGCTCCAGTGGGTAATAGGGACCGCACCATGGTGGTGACAAGTCATTGAAATCCTCCCAAGTGTATTCATAACCCAGGACAAAAGTAGTCCCATGCTTCTTCAATGTGATAGGCTTGGGGTTACATTGAGTTTAATTAAGGAATGAATTATTGTGGGTCGTTGATCTAAATGATCACAACCACGATTTAAAAGAGGGACCGAGGCGTGTTATTTTAATGGGGTATGGATCGGGTTAATTTAATGAATTGGTTAGTGTAATTGCGGTTGGGAATTAGGCTACAATTGAAATTAAAAAGGCTATAATTTAAATAGCCAATTTTCCCCTAATTTGAACTTTATAAAATAGGAAATGATTTTTAAAACCTCAATTAAAAATAATGAATTAATAAAAAAACATAAATATTAATTTAAAAATATTAGAATGATTTTATGATTAAAAAAAGCTATTAAATCGAGAAATAGGCTAAAATTACAATTTCATGCAATTTTAATTTAGAAATACTAAATGAACTTGTAAAATTATATAAAAATCATGCAAATTACATTTTTTGTTTAAATATGAGAATAAAATAAATTATTCATCAAAATGACAAGTTTTGGGAATAATTATTGGATTTCATAGTGCAAAAATATGCCATAAATTGATTTAAAAATTCTTTCAAAAATGTGAAAAAATATCAAACCTTTGTGGATGCTTATATATGCTATTTTTTAGAATATTTTGAGTACAAAAATATATAAAACAAATTGGGTATCAACATAATCGCATAATATCCGAACCCCCTTGTCCGCGATCGCACTGAGTTAACTGGGATGGGGTCCCCAGGTTCCTTTTCCTTATACAAAATCGCATAGCTCTTGATGCGATCACGTAAGGCCAGCTTCTATCCTTACGTGATCTCAAGCCCATTCCTACGATCGCATAGACCATTTTCTAGGCCTTCAATTTTTACTCTACGCGATGCCATTCCTTTTTATGTGATCGCACTAAAGAAAATGCCTGGGCAATTACAAACTTTTCAAAAATGAGGGTTCCTCCATTTTTATCAAACTCAAGCTACAAGTGACGACCCAAAAGGTCATCACCGTAATTCTCCATCTCTTTGTTCGTCCGAGGCCTTGAACGAGCGTGAATCTGGAAAATATTTATGTGGAAATATTTGAATTCTGTGTTAAAAACAATGAATTTTGATAATAATATTGCTATAGTTGAATTTGGTCAACATTTTGGGTAAACGGACCTGGACGCATGATGTGACGGTCCTAGAGGGTCCATAGGAAGATTTGGGACACGGGCGTATATCCGGAATCAAAATCCGAGGTCCCAAGTCCGAGTACGGAAATTTTTTTGTGAAATTACTTTATGAAAATGCTTAAGAAAAAAAGAAAATGAGATTTGATCAAAAGTAATGGTATCGGGCTCGTATTTTGTTTCCGACGCCGAGTGCAAGTATTAAATGAGCGTTAAGTGCTGTCTGTAAAGTTTGGTTGAAAAAGGATGTCATTTGTTGTGTTTCGGAATAAAAATGGAAAATTTGGAAGTTTTGAACTTTGAAATGAAAATCATGAGTTTTGAAGGTTGATTATTTGATTTTGATGTTATTTTGGCAAATGATCTCACGAGCAAGTCCGTAGGATGTTTTTGAGGTTATGTGCATGTTTGGGTTGGAGCCCCGAGGGCTCAGGTGAGATTCGGATTGGTTTTAGGTTCATTTTGTAGCATTTGAAACAACTGGTATCTGCAGGTTTCGCATTTGCAAAGCCAGCCACACAAATGCGAGACTTCCCCTTGTGCCTAATCTATCACAAATGCAAGGAATAACTCGCAAATGCGATCCCCCCATTTTATAGCCAGTCTTCGCGAATGCGAAACCCTCATGATAGCCCAGTCTTTGCAAATACGAAGACATCCTAGCAAATGCGAGTCTCGCCCAAAATCTGCCCTCTTCGCAATTGCGAACAATTTCTCACAATTGTGACATCCGCTATTCCTTCTGCATTCTTCGCAATTGCGAACAAAACTTTGCAATTGCGACATCTGCGACCGTGCATCCTATATTTAGACGATTTCAAACCTCATTTTTCATATTTCAAAACCCAAACCTCCATTAGCGATTTTCTCTCGACTCCTTCTCTCAAATCAATTGTAAGTCAACTTTTACTCAATTTCTTCTAACTTTAACATCTTTTATCATGATTTCATCTTTAAATCAAAGCTTTCAATGGGTAAAAATGGGGATTTGGGAAAAAACATAGGTTTTCTTAAAATTGGGGATTTGGACCTCAATTTGGGGTCCGATTTCAAAACAAATTGCATATATGAAGTCATGGGGGGAATGGGTGACCTGGTTTTAGTTTGAACCTCGAGTTTTGTCCACGTGGGCCCGTGGGAATTTTGGGAATTTTTGGGTAAAACATTGGGAATTTCATTCTTACGCATTCAAATTGATTTAGCTAGCATCCGTTGATACATTTGAGTAAATTATGATTAGATTTGACCGGGTTTGTGGCGAATTCGAGGGTAAAGCTATTCTAGAGGCGTGAGTTGAATTTGGAAGATTTCAAGGTAAGTGTTTGATCTAACTTTAATCGAGGGAATAAGTTTAGGATAATATTTGCTATGTGCTATGTGGAGTCGGTGTATAGGTATGGTGACAGTTACCTATGCGCCCGAGTCTAGCATGACCGCGAGTCATAATTGCTTTTTAAATTCTAATGAAGTGAAGAATTGTGTTAATTACTTGTCAAATGAACTATGAAGTGATAGTTGAGCAGAAAATGAGCTAAAGAAGGAATTTTAGTATTTTCCTGTGCCGGGGCTTATTGTTGAGTTATTCCCCTTGCCGGGACTTATTGTTGAGTTATTCTCCCTTGCCGGGACTTATTTTTGAGTTATTTTCCCTTGCCGAGACTTATTATTGAGTTGTTCTACCTTGCCAGGATATTTAATCTTGTTGTATATTCCTTTCCCATTTGGTTGTGACCATTGATTGGATGAGGAAGAGATAAATTATGCATGAAGGGTCTTTCCATGCTATGTTTTGATTATTATGCACGAAGGGTCTTTTCGTGCCATGTTTCTTGATTATTTGAGCACGAAGGGTCATTCCATGCCTTGATGTGAGAGTTATGTGAGGAAAGCACGAAGGGTGATGCCATGCACTATATTTGAGAGTGAAAGCATAAAGGGTGATGCCGTGCACTATATTTGATAGTTTTGGTAAGGAAAGCACGAAGGGTGATGTCGTGCGCTATATTTGAGAGTAAAAGAACGAAGGCTGATCTCGTGCAGTTGTTGATTCACTAGCTTTCTTTTATTGATGTTAAACATTCAGTTTACATTTTTTGTTCGTTGGACTTATAATTGAACTGTTACACCTCCAACATTTCCCCTCCCCATTAGTTGTTTAAATTTTGTTATCTGTTCGTTATTGCACATATATCTGTACAGGTTGATTTTGGTAGGTCCGATTTAACCTTGTCACTACCTCGCCGGGGTTAGGCTGGGCACTTACCAGCATATCAGGTCGGTTGTGATAATACTACACTTCAGTGCCTTTTGTGCACAGGTCAGGATATAGCTTATGGACCGCAGCTGTAGCTAGGGAGCGAGCCTTCAGTTCAGAGATCCGAGGTAGTTCGCTGGCGTTCGCGGTCCCTGAGTCGCGTCTATTTCTTCCTGTCTGTTTTTATTGTATCAGAAAAGACTGGTTATATATTTTGTTTAGACTAATGTTTTATATATTCTTTTAGTAGTCCGTGAGTAGTGACACCAGATGTTGGATAGTGCTATGTTATAGTCTTGCGCACTTTGTATATATTTCTATTAAAAGTTTTCCGTGCATTTTTATTTGATTATCTCGATTATTATATTGTTTAGATTAAAGTTTTGTGAAATCTTTTAATAAGGTGGGCTTGCCTAGCTTCATCAGTAGACGCTATCACGACTCCCGATGGTGGGAAAATTCGGGTCGTGACACTAGAGAGCTCGATTTTGGGAGATCTTTCGAGGGAGTTTTTAGAGGCAAACATTGAGTAATGATTCCTTACTTATCTATGACTAAAACCCACTAATCTAATCTCAAATTCAAGCTTTAATTTCGAATTTTGAATGAAAATTGGGGTAAAGTTCTTAGACCTAACTTTGATGATTTGAAGGGGCATTTGACCTCCGATTTGGGATTTTTATATGACTAGACTCGTGAGAGTACGAGGTTTATGAAAATGTAAGAATTATTCGATTCTGAGACGTTGGCCTAAGGGATATTTTGTTCATATCACCTATTTTCACACCTTAGCTTTAATTTTAACAGTGTAATTAGTTACTTGCGATGTTATTTACAATATGTAATTGGTTTGGATAGATTTGGGCTACTCGGAGTCGGGTACTCGTGGCAAAGGGCATTATTTTCTTAGTGGTTTTGTATCGGTTCGATGTAAGTTCTTAGTTGTTGAAAATTCACCTTATTTGGCTTATTTAGACTCTGTTTCTTCACATATTTAATTGTTAAAATGCAACTTCACTTGTTTTGACTTAGGAAAATCATGTTAGTAACTTATTTGCTCTATTTTACTAAATTGCAATATCTGTCTTTCTTGTAGCATGTTAGACTCTAGATTTTACTTGTTGTTCGCATTTCGCCTCTTTCTGTTAAATATTGGTTTGTTGTGGTGTATTTACTATTGGGACTACGGGAAGGCATCCCGGAAGCTTCCCATATTCGTAATTGTCCCGAGATTTGGAAGTGCCGGATACCAAGAGATCCCCGGCACAAGATTGATTAACTGGCGGATACCAAGAGATCCCCAGCGCAGAACTGATTAACTAGCAATACTAAGAGATCCTCAGATACTTGGAGATCCCTTGTGTATATGATGAGGATACTAGGAGATCCTCGAGATACGTGGAGATCCCTTGTGTATATGATGAGGATACCAGGAGATTCTTGGGATACCAGGAGATCCCCGATGATGAATAGCACGTAATGATCATTTTTGTATTGTAGATTTGCATTTGTAGCTTGTTTAGTTATAATTATTATTTGTTTGATACTCGAGCTTTACTGTATTTCCTTCTGTCTACTATTTTATAATATTCTTTTGTTCATTTCAGTAGGGACTCGACCTTCCTCGACACTACCCCATCGAGGTTAGGCTTGGCACTTACTGAGTATCGCTGTAGTATACTCATGCTACTCTTCTGCACACTTTTGTTGTCCAGATCCAGGTGCATCCGGCCAGGCATATCATCAGTGAGATCGGATCTTGCTATCGGAGTCTTGAGGTATACTACTGCGTCCGCAGACCAGAGAGTCTCTGTCCTTTCTATCTTAGTTAGTAGTACTGTTCCTTATTGTTTCCGTTGTATTAGACTCTTCAGAAATTAGAGCTGTATTTACGTTTCTCATAGACCTGTGTTGCCCGTGGGATTCCGGGTTTTAGGATGTATCTTTTAGAAGTGGTGTGTGTAGTATATGTTCCAAGCGGCACCGTATACTTTTCTTGTTCTATTTAGTTTTTGTCATTGTTTTATTTCCGCACTGTTAAGTTCCACAAGGTGTTAAGGCTTACCTAGCCGCGAAGACTGGGTGCCGTCATGACAGGTTCACAATTGGTGAACTAGGGTCGTAACAATACTTCACCTATTCTAATTTATGATTGTATAATACTTATCATAACATAAATTATATTCATAAAAAAGATATATCTAATTATTTTTATAATTAAAATAACATGATAACAGGTAGAGTCCATGTAGAATCTTAAAATTTTAAAGAAAATAATATTTTTAGTAGTGTAACTTATTATAAAGGTCATTTTAGTTATTTTAACATAAAAAGAACTTACCAGGACTTTTTAATCAAACATTTGGAGCCGCCTATTATTAATTTTAGCATTTTTATCTAAATATATAACTTCTTATTTTTAAATAAGTTTCAGCACTTAAAAGTATTTTTCAACACCTAATGCTTATCAGCTAAACCAAATGGGCTTTTGTTCCACAAAACTAAGGGTTTAGGTTTCTCTTTCTTTGAGCAATAAGTTTTGTATTAGTTAAATTTCGCATGCACACGTTTATATTAGTAGTTGAATTTTACGTTCAGTTTGTAAACTTTGTATTAGAAGTTGAATTTTGCATTCACATAAAGGGATTCAGGTTCTCTTTCTTTAAAGAAAAAATATACATTAATAACTGAATTTTACATGCACTTATTTGTATTAGTAGTTGATATTTGCATTCACGTATTTATAAAGTTATATTAGTAGTGGAATTTCGTATTCGCGTATTTTATTATAATTTTGAATATAATATCAAAGCAATTTGTGTTAAACGATGTAATTTGTATGCGGTGTTTGTAGGCATCTGTTACAAAATTAGTGTGGTGTAAGCCATCATCTGGGAGCTTTCTTTTCGATAATAATTTTGGTCTAGAATATAAGATAATTTTATGTGCTCTTTACCTTACAAACTTCTGTCAATTTTTATATAATTCTTTGTTTTATATTTTGGATTTGGCTTGGCTTATCTAATATATTCACATCTCACGAACTTATGTTAATTTTTATTTTTTTTCTTCATATTTAGGATTTAACTGATTTCATATCTAATTTATTTATAAATTTTATACAGATGTTTGAATAAATACGGCTCATAATAGAAATTAGTTAGACATTCGATCTAAATTTTATTAATTAAATATTATTTTTTGCTATGTTGTATAATTGATAAATTCTAGCCAAATTGCTTCTTTCTTTTAAAGTAAATTATAAATTAGATTATCTCTATAACATTGATTTCGCACTAAATAAAATAGTCTTTCAATTATTTTGCTAATATTTAAAAATGGACATTTAATTATGTCACGATCCGGATTTTTCACCCTTGGGAGTCGTGATGGCGCCTACTCGTGAACAAGAATAATGGATCTACTTCTGCACCTTTGTAATTACTTTATATGGACTTATTTGGACCCTCTAGAACTACTAGAAAAGGAGGGAAACCATATGCGTTTGTTATTGTTGATGATTACTTATGTTTTCCTTGGGTGATTTTCTTATCTCATAAAGATGAAACTGTATAATTTTTTCAGATTTTCTGTAAGAAGGTTGAAAGAGGAAAGGGTTATCTGATTACAACAATCCAAAGTGATCATGGAGGAAAATTTGAGAGCAGAGCACTTGAAGATTTCTGTAATGATCAAGGATACAACCACAACTTCTCTGCCCTAAGATCACCCCAACAGAATGGAGTCGTTGGGAGGAAAAATAGGACCTTGAAAGATATGGCAAGAACTATGATACGAGAATATTCATAGCCAAATCACTTATGAGTAGAAGGAGTAACTACTGCACGCCACATTCTCAACCGATGACTCATAAGGCCCATTTTGAAGAAAACACCTTATGAATTGTGGAAAGGCAAACGATCCAATATTAGTTACTTTTATCTGTTTGGAAGCATGTTACATTCACATACATGGTACAGACAATCTTGAAAAATTTGATCCAAGAACTGACGAAGGAATTTTCTGGGTTATTCATTAAATAGTAGATCCTTTAGAGTCTATAATTAACGCACACTGTGTGTGGAAGAATCAGAACATGTTATATTTGATGAGAATAACACTTCAGTCGAGAAAGGAACTATTGAAGGTGATGAAGATCAAACTCCAGAAATTAAGGAGACAAGCAAATCCCAAGAGTCGGCTAATAAATCTTATTGTCAGATAGAGTCAACTAATGAGATCAGCAATAGTCAACCAGAATCTTCGAAAGAGTCAAATACTCGTATAGTTCATCCAAATGAATGGAGAAGTGAACCTGAATATCCTCAAAAATTTATTATAGGAGATCCAACCGAAGGAATGAAAACCAGGAGAGCTCTCAAGAAGAAAGCAAATGTATCACTGATTTCCGAGATAAAGCCAAAGAAAATAGAGAAAGCTCTGAAAAACTCAAGCTGGTTGCAAGAAATGCAAGAATAGTTAGACCAATTCAACAAATCAAGTATGGAAATTAATGCCCAATCCTGAAAATGCTCCCCTAATTGGAACAAAATGGGTCTTTAGAAATAAGCTGAATGAGAATGGAAAAGTTGTGAGAAACAAAACCAAATTAGTTTCTCAAGGATACTCACAACAAGAAGGAGACGACTATTACGAAACCTTTTCCCCAATAGCTCGACTGGAATTTATACGAATTCTTCTTGCATATGCATCCTTTAAAACATTCAGGCTATTCCATATGAATGTTAAAAGTGCCTTTTTGAATGGTTTCATTGAAGAGGAAGCATACCTGAAACAACCTCTGGGATTTGTAGATTCAAAGTTTCCCTACCATGCATATAAACTGACCAAAGCGATGTATTGACTGAAACAAGCTCCACGTGCATGGTACGAAAGACTCAACTCATTTATTATTGATCATGGATTAAAAAGAGGTAAAGTAGACACTACCTTGTTCATTAAAAGATTATCCGAAGGTAATCTCATTATTTCAATTTATGTTGATGATATTATCTTTGGTAGTGCTAATCCTCTTTTGTGCAAGGAATTTTAAAATTTTATGCAAAGTGAAATCGAAATGAGTATGATAGGAGAGCTGAAGGTTTTTTTGGACATCAAATTCAACAATCTGAAGAAGAAATGTTCATTTGTTACAAAGGAGCTGATTTAAAAGCTCGTATGAGCAACGCTAAAGCTATTGGCACACCAATGAGTTCTTCAACAAGTCTTGACAAAGATGAATAGGGAATTCCCGTTGATGAAACTAAGTATCGTGGAATGATTGCCTAACTTATTTATCTAACTATTAGTCG
The DNA here is from genome assembly GCA_034376525.1 of Nicotiana benthamiana. NCBI lineage: Eukaryota > Viridiplantae > Streptophyta > Magnoliopsida > Solanales > Solanaceae > Nicotiana > Nicotiana benthamiana. The sequence continues at coordinate 76,364,984 of CM067328.1, read as the reverse complement.
ACCAGATATTATGTTTAGTGTCAGTAAATGTGGCAGGATTCAGTTAGCTACTAAGAAATCACATCTTATTGAGGTAAGGAGAATTATTCGATATCTCATTGGAATTGTCTCTCACGGATTATGGTATCCACAATCTAAAAATTTTAAATTAGAGGGGTTTTCATGTGCTGATCTTGCAAGTTATAAGGAATATAGAAAAAGAATCAGTGGAACATGCCGATTACGTGGAAATGCACTAATATCATGGAGCAGTAAAAAGCAAGGAGCGGTCGCATTATCCATAACTAAAGGCTGAGTATATTGCCATTGGACAGTGTTGCTTACAATTACAATGGATGTCTCATCAATTGGGTGACCATGAACTATTATTTAAACCCATTCCAAGTTTCTGTGATAACTCTAGTGCTGTATATCTCTCTAAAAATCCTATGCATCATTCTAGGGAAATGCATATAGATATCAAGCATCATTTTATTAGAGATCATGTTCTTAAGGGAAATATAAAACTATCTTTTATTGGAACTACTGATAAATTAGTGGATATCTTTACTAAGCCATTACTAGAGGAAATATTTTGCTTTTAAGATAACTACTTGGTATTATTTGCATTAATCAATAATATTAGGAGCTAATGTTACTGTTACTTTTTTTATGCCTAACATTCGAAATTTGTTATTTTTTAATTATTAATTGTGCCTCTGAATTCCCTTTTTTTCCTTATCTTTTCACTCAGTTAAAAATTTCAAAGAAGGAAAATCAATCATCACGTATGTTCAATTGATACCCCTTCTTTTAATGTACTCAACCGTCAGAAACCCTTCTTTTAATACCTTAAAACCCTTTTCAGTCTCCATCGTCCCCATCGCCTAGAAATCCTCTCCAAAACTTTCTCTCACCAAAACCTCTTCCATGGCCAACCACTCAAAAAAGCCTTCTACTTCTACTTGGAAGAGTACTCGCTCCCAAGCAAAACCTCCATCTCAACCTCCAAAACAAGTAGACCTAGGGTCCGACCATTCAGAAGGTTTGCCTTCTCTCAGGCGGACCTCTCAGATCATTCTCATAATAAACGAGAAAAATCCTTGGGAAAAAGGACTATGGAATAACCCTCTGAATCTTTTACTCCAAAGAAGTCAAAAATAGATCTCTCTAGTTCTTTAGAGTCTGGACTAAATTTCTGGGATTCTCCCAATAAAGATTTTTCACTGCTTTGAAAGACAATTCAATTGCTCATGGGAGGGTAGTCGACCTTGATGATATGTATGCCCTAAATTCTTTTTTGTTCCCCTCTCATAAAGTCTGTGAAACCTTAGTGAAAATGTTCTATGCAAATCTTTGCTCCAGTAAATCTAATAAGTTGGAATCCTTAGTGTTAGGGTAACGCGTTGTTCTTGATTGTTCCATGTTTGATTTAATTTTCCAACATAAGTTTTTTTTATTTCCCATGCTTTTCAAAATTTCCTGGCCTGATGACTTTGAAATAAATTTGATCAAGCAAAATAGTGTATTGCTGAGTGTCCATCTGAATCTCATAAATCAGCTCGGCCCTAGTAATGTTAGCTTTGAAACTCGTGTTTTAGCCCACATTGTTGCAACTACTCTGCTTCCTCGTACTGGTCGTTTATCAACCTTCTCTCAAAGAGGTACATTTCTTGTCTATTGCCTAGTGACAAAACTCAAGATCAAACTGTCCTCCTCAGTCATCAATTTTATTATTGAGAGTGCCGATGATCCCACTAGTCTGCCTTATGGCATGACCATCACTCACATTCTGTAAGCTCATAATATTTCCACCTTTTCATATCCCTTCATCTTTGTTTCATAATCTTACAATTCCATAGCGTTTGCAAGTATGGGTATATGTGTGTTAAGGGCTCATGGGTTAAGAAACAAGAAGGTGAGATCAAACATGCTCAATCTTATCCAAAACCCAAACCCTCTGTTTCCCATCATAGTCCCAGTATCCCTGACCTTGCCGAGAAACTAGTTTCCATTGACAATCAGTTATCCGCCATCAAAGATCTCCTTACAGCTACTCGGTCCACTGTTTGAGATATTCATGCAATCTCAAAAGAGACAAGGTATGATGTTTCAAAGATAAGAGTTGCAGTTCTCAGAGTTAGGGAAAACGCAGTTAATGCATTAAAGGAGGTACACGACAGGCTTGATGGAGTGACTGTCTCAGCCAATGCCATCTTTGATCAACTCAACTAGGCATTTTTCAACACTCTTATTTATTTCTTGCATAATGCGGATGTTTAAGACAATATTTTTTGCTGTGATTTTGGACTGGCTAACCAGTCGTTTTATGATTTTCTTGTTTGCTTTTATTTGTGCTATTTTGACAATATGTTTTGATTTTCCATAACTCAGTAAGCATGTCATGCTATAAATCGTGTTCCAGTATATAGTGTGTTGTTATCTTATCCCCTCTTTTTTGATGCCAAGGGGGGGGGGGGGGGGGGAGAAAGAATGTGTATATATTTGTGCAGGTAGTGCAAGTACATCCATTGTAGGGAAAGTCGACTATAGATACTACAGGAGAAGCTGACTAAAAGAAGCCCCAACGGCACCTCTTGAAGGGGAGGCAGAGATTCCTGCAGAAGCAGTCGACTAAATGAAGGACCTATTGAAGGGGAGCCAACTGCAATCATTGAGCGGGAATAAAATACAGGGAGGTCAGTTGACGTTTACATGTTTACATATATTATTTTGTTATCACCAAAAGAGGGGAGACTGTTTTTTTAAGCACCACTAGACAAGAGCCTAGGGTTAGGTTTTTATTAATAGTAAACAAGAAAATACAACAGATAGGAAAGTACAAATAAGAGGTCATTAGCACCAGTATTGTTACCCATATAACACATACCAGACTAAACTTACCGTACTAAATCCTATTAAGGCTTGACAACCTCACTAATTAACAGGAATGCAACACTACGAACTTGACAGGACCCGATTTTTTTTATGATCATCACAGAGTTTGTAACATACTCTGTGATGAGATTACAAAAGAGTATCCTAACAAAGAGGCAGGTTAAAAAGATGAAAAAATTACTGATGTCCCCTTTTTTCGATCCTAGCAATTTCTTCAATTTGTAATTTTTTATCAACATCGTCCCATTCTTCATGAAGTATTCTAGATTCATGATTTCTTTCTAGATTGATTGGATTTTTTTAAATAGATGGGGCGGCCTGCTTAAGCTTGGCATTTCTCATCACAGGTCGTCTAACATTGTCGTTCCTGCTTTTTTCCTTTGTTTGCGACTTTAGTTCCTTTAAAGCGTTAATTTGGACTGTTTCGATGCATTGGGGCAGCACTTCAATTAAGTCACCTTCTTTTGCTGCCCGATGATTTGGTACATCTTGAGATTTAATGTCACTTTGCTTGACTTGTTTTTGTACCTCATTCCTTCTCCTATTTGCATGTTTAGCGCTATAAGGATCACGACCCAAAATTTCAAAGGGATGTGCATTTAGCATTGCATCTAATAGTTGTTTATCATGGGATAAAACATCTGTTGTACTGGTCATCCTTATTGGTTTCTTCCCAGAATTGACAAGAAGCTGTGAATTACTAGAGGATCCTACTTCCTCCGGTGTGCTCGTTTCTTCATTAATTACATATACTCGTTCATCACTGGCTCGAGACTCCACATTGTCCATAGAATCCAATAGTCTTCTTTCCTCTGCTGAAATGATTGCACTGCTTTCCTTGGCCATTTGCAATTTGTCTGCAGTAAAGATTCCCTCGTCAATATTGAGGTTTGAAAGTGCAACAAAAGAGTTCGAGTTTGTATGAATAACTGGATTCTTGTCAGCGTTATGCATTTTGTTTTTGGATTTTAGAGATGCTTTTCTGTTGGACATCAATAAGCAGTTGATTGCATCAGCTTCAGTAGCATCCGTAGGATGTAAATCCAAACCTCTTTGAATTAAGGCTTTATGATAACTGCACCTGTTGCATCTGTCGAAGAGATCTCGCTGCCTTGTTGAACCATATCTGGCTGATGAGATATATCTTGACGATATGTGGTCTACGCAATCTTATTTTCTTGCAGAGGCAGTATAATATCCAGTTCTGAATAAAAAGCAACTGCAGCATGTGATTCATTATCTACTGACCTGTTGGTTCTGTTATTGCCCTTTGCAGCAACATCTTTTTTGGTATGCTCATTGGTCAAAACAGATGCTTTATTCTGTTCTTTTTGCTGTTGTTGTCCAGACTTTTTTGAATCATCAAGTATATTTGTTACTGTCGACTTCTCCCCTGATTGAACTGCCAGAACAATGTGATATGTACAAGATCTGAAGTTATCCGAGGCCTCCAAATTAGATTCATTTGTTCGACCAAACAGTGTAGTGTTTTTATTGTTGGAATTCTGCACTATCTGTTGTTGCTCGATCAGCTTTTCTTCATATTTTTTAACCTTGTCATTTTCTGGTGGTGCTTTAATCATTTTCTGCAGATCATTTTCTGTTGATGTTTTAATCTTGCTTTCTTGTTGTCCATGTATTTTTGAAGCGCAGGTAATGTGGACCTGTCAGCAGTTGCTTGATCAACCAGAATAGAGTTGTTTAAACTGTACTGCTGGTCGATCAAAATATGTTCCTGCCTTTTTGCATTGTGTTGAGCTTTCACTGTAGAAAACATTGACATTTCCTTTATTGAAGCATCAAAATGAATTGGTATTTTTGACTCCTCCACTGGTTTAGCAGATACAACAGTTGGATCTCTATTAACATTCAAAGAAACAGAATCCCCTATACCATTTCTTTGATCAGATAATGTACTGTTATGATTCTTACAATTCTGTACCAACAGCTGCTGGTCGATGGCTTTATGCTGCATACAGACATCTACCAAAATCTGGCCAGACCTATTTCCAGTGTCACCTGGTACTACAGAAAATGCAGCAGTAGGTTTCAACATTGATCCCACCTTATCTGACTGTCCATCAAGATCAAACACCTCTTCAATAGACTCCACTGGGTTTGCTGCATCAATAGACCTATCATTCACCCCAGCAACCACAGCAGTCCAAGTCACTACATTTTGATCTGCATCACCGCTAGCAGTCACAGTAGATTGTGTAGTCTTAGAAATAGCAATCTGTTTTGTAACATTCTTTACAGAATCTTGTAGTATAGCTGAATCAATTTGACCAACAACCTCTTTCAAGCCATCTTTTTCTTGTAAAGCCTTAGGATCTTGTCCAGCTCTTTTACCATTTATATAGTCCCTTGCATCCCCTTGTAATTTGTCAACATCATCCACAACATTTCCAAGCTGATCACTTACCAGAGTATTTTGCATTGAAAGATCTTCAGCAGCTGTGGTAATTGCACCAGAAAAAATTGCTATTTTTGCATCTTCAGTCACAGTAGGTTGCACCTTGCATCTATGATGCAGTCCATCAAGATCAATCAACTGCCCAGCAAGTGCACTCGATGGAAAAGGATCTGCAGCATTCTGCATTGCCCCTGTAGTCTCCACATTTGTTCGTGCATATCTATTGGAAATAGGTATACCTGTAGAAAGTCGTTTATCTAACTTCATTACCTCCTCCATAGTCTCAACTGTAGCTGCTACCTGTAAAGCCTCTGATACAGCAACAACCCCAGCACTCCTAGCCATAACTTGTTGATCTGCATTATTTCTATCCTTTACAGTAGGTTGAGAATTCTTCAAAACAGCCTTCTTTTTCATAACATCCTTTACAATCCAATGTTGAGCAGTTGGCTCACTTGGACCAACCACATCCTTCACTCCATTTTTTTTTGTAAATCCTTAGTTCCTTTTCCAGATTTTTTAGCATTTAGGAAGTCCCTTGCATCCCCTTGTAATTTGTCAGTATCATCCTCGTCAATACCAGGCAGATCACAGTTCAAGTTTTCCTCTATCTCCGCCTCTGCTTCTGCTTTTTCTTTTTTAATTCTACACGCCTTTTCATCGTGGCCTTGATGCTTGCAGTAGGTACAATAGGAAAGTTTTCGTACACTATTTCTTGATGGAACTTGACAGATTTACCTGAGCTTCTATCTAGAATCTGTAGCTTGACATTTTTAGGATGTTTATCCAAAAGATCCACTATAACCTTAACTCTTGCCGTGCTAGGTCTCGTTCTATCCTGCGTCGCCTTGTCCACAGCGAGAGGTTTTCCCACGGCTGAGGCTATAGACATTAACGACTTCTTAGCAAAAAATTTTGGTGGCAGACCTGGAAGAGAAATCCACACGACTGCCATCGACGTCTCCTCCTTCGGATTGAATTCAATATTCCATGGGAATGTTCTGAAGAAATATTCGTCGCCTTTGGATTTACGATATCCAGTCGACTTTGAAAGGAAGTGAACATAATCATTGAAGAGATCAAACCTATTAACAGGTGCTGAAACTCCAACTGCCCAACAATACATTGACCTTGAACATCGAATTGCGACGAAAATATTCTTCGCACTTCCGATAGATCAGGTCTGCCATAAGAGAATTTTAGAACAACTGCCTGATGCAATCCTTCTTCCCTAATGAAGTTATTAACCTCTTCCATTGTGAATTGTATTACAGGTTCACCATGATTGATAATAACTGGACACATCTCTAACTTTGATGGAGCAGACTGATTTGCTAGTAATGTTGTAGCATATGACTGCTTTGCAATTTCTTTTGGATCTGTTTTGGCGTGATTTTGAATTGCCTTTCCCACAACCAAAGGCTGGGGAGAGCTCAATGCAGCCATGGCTGCCAAGCTTACAAAAACACGTAAAAAACGTAGGAACAGAATAGAAACTCCACCCTTGATCTTAACCGGAAACTATGTTGCTGCTATCAGAAGGAATAGCGCTGGAATTTGCTTAAATTCTGGTTGCTACAGTAAATCTTGAAAATAAGATTTAAGATGTAGGAAAATTTGTTATATATTTGAGGGAAAAATCAATTGGGGAATGATCGCAAAGAGAAGTGGATCATTTGACACCAGTTTTGAGATAATCCACCACCAAAATCCGAAAGTATGTCCGATGAATAGTGACGGGAACACTATTCACCCTTCTTCCTGGAGAGAATGTACTTAGTAACATATGTAGTTATTTTGTTTTAGAGATTGTTAGATTTAGTTTTAATGAAGAAAAATAATATAACTACTTTTGGTATAGGAACTCAAGCAAAGCATCTAAGATCGAAGAAATCAAAAGGAATGAATCAATCAATCCACTAGAGATTCGGCAAGGGAATCAATTAGAGATTGATTGAAGCGGAAAAAATGCATCAAAGAACTTGAAAGATGATCAATCAAGCTTATATTTCTTGAAGGACCAAAAATCAAGGAATAAACCAGGCGTTATCAAGATCTGTAGAAGGAAATCTATTAAAGTCCTCTCATCAAGGAAGATCAACGGCAGATAACCTTATTCTTGGAAAGAATCAATTTTTTTCCAAGGATCAAATCTCTTGGGTTGTCAAATATGTTCAGCAAATGGCCTCCTACAAAGTATTTATGCACATCCTTAAGCCATAGACAAATACACTTTGATCGAACAAAATACCCTCTCTTTGCTCTACTGCAAACAAATATAGTAGCTCTACTAGATCTACTGTGTAACAAGTTAGAGAAGAAATAGAGAAAAATACTGATAAGGCATTGAATAAAAAAGAAACGAGTGACATAGGATCTGAGCCATTGGTGTAAACCACACGATTCACGCTGCACTCGAGAAACTTATTCACTGAAAAAGAAATCCCTTGCAACCCAAGGGGAACTGGACTAGGATTCACATTGAATCCGAACCAATATAAAAATTTCGATGTCTTTAATTCCTGTACTTTATTTCTGCATCTTAAATTCAGCTCTTACTATTATCTCGTTATTATATTTAGTTGACTAATAAGAAAATTAGTTAAATTGAGGTGATTAAAATATAAAAATAAACAATTCATCCCTATACTTTCAGTCCATAAGGGTTCTTCAGATTGGACCAAAATTATTTCCATTTTGTAAACTTAATTGACTATATATTGACAATGTTATACGAGGAACATTGGTGACCACTCGAAACATAAGGACTCTAAAATGATTTAAGAAAACGATTTTTCTTCTTCTATATTATATTTCCCATCATAACTGATAATTAAGTCCACTTCTGATAAGTTGGTAGAAAGATATGGTTTTGATTGTTCAATTTTGTTTACCCTTAAAATCGGATAACAAAAATCGAATAACAAATAACTTGTAAGTGATTTTATGAATAAGAGGATTAATTTCATACAAAGCGATAAATTAAGTAAATATTGAACAAACAAAGATAAAATTGATTCAAACAACACGATCAGAATAGTTTTAACCTTAGTGAAATATTCACTGTCACGCCCCAAATTCGAGGGACATGACCGTGCTCGACCGGGTACCCCCAGTCAAGCGAACCCGGGTGCCTTTCCTATCCCACATGTTACCCCCGCATTTTCATTACTTATTAACCAAGTAAAATAGACATTCATAATTATAAACACCTTTTATTACATAACATACACAACGTACATGGTTCTTAGCGTGGTTTACATCTTATATAGCCCAATGTACGAAATACATATTTACATAAGTTCGCAACCCACATTTACTGTCTACGGAGCCTCTAAGGGTACAGAAGGATGATACAATGGTTGCCGGTAACAAGGCTCCGGATATACCTTATACAAACTTCAAAACAAGATCCCAAAACCGAAGTGGCAAGAGCCACATAGGGCTCCGAAAGGAAAGGGGCTCACCGAATCAGTTGACAGGAAGTGATGAGGAGCTATGGTCGGTGGACTGGAGTACCTGCTATGGATCCACCTACAATCATAGCACGAATGTAGCGCCCCCGGCAAACGGGAGGTCAATACATTTGAATTGTACTGGTATGTATGAACAAAAATTGCTCCAAGTAAACCCAAACCATACACAAGTAGATAACAGTAATAGAAACAATCAATCAAATGCCCAAGATAAGGAACAATTAAGCCAAACAAGTTTTCAGTCTCTCCTATTTTCCACCTTCCAAAATTCCACACTAATGATTTCATAATTTGCTCAAATATTTATTTCAAAAGTGATTTCGATCATCTTTCCACCCTTATTACCTCGTCCATCCTTATCACCACAACCCACACCTTATAACTTCGTGTTGCGGCGTGCAAACCGATCCCACTGTACAGTTACAATTCTCAACCAACACAACAACAGCATAACAACGAAAACAACAACTCTCAAATAACAACCACAACAATTCACAAGAATTTTTCCGTAGCCATCAGTACCATTTTTCGTCATTTTCAACAATTCATATGCAATTTACGTCACCACTATAATTACCCCCAACAAGCCAAATATGTTATTACCACAGTTGTTTCATTTGCATTGTTTACGATTCTCTTCTATCCTTTGTTTCTCGACTCTTACCACATAACACTTTCACAATAAACATTTTGTTTATTTCCAATTACTTGCACCATTATATCGGCAGAATTAGCCACAAATACTCAAATCAAATCAATAACAAGAATTTCACAAATAGTCGACATGGATATCACATACCAAGCAACTGCACACCAAACAAGGCGATTTTACAAAGATCAAAGTTATCCGTACATACCTTTCTTGAGATTTCCTTTAATTACTACAATATTCCAAAAAATTTAGCAACTTTTAATCTATTTTGAGACATAATAAAATTAACACAAATTAGGAAGGCATTCATGGTTTCAGTTCATTTGAGCATTTTATCAAACACTAGCTGAGAATCTTAATCTTTAACTCCTTTTTACAAGATTTTCTTCATTTCCCAGCCCAATATTTACTTATTTATGTTCATCAATTTTCCCACAACCCTAATTTGCACATGCATGTATACATAATACTATTACCCCAAGAATCATACCCCAATGACCTATCTCACAATCTCCACAATGCCAACACAACCTAGGTTAGGCACCTATGGCTCCCAATCACTATCCCATGAGTTCTAATGTATATATCATACATAACTAATCACCATAGAGTAGTTGGAGATGATAGACATACCTCTTGTAGTAAGAATTTTAAGAATCCCCACTTGTGGTGTTCTTCATAAATTCAAGGATTTGAAAGAAGATGTAAGGATTTTAAATATTAATCCTTGTTAATATAAGTATTTAGGAGTAGTAATCAACTCAATATACTCCAAAAACATTACCTTGGATATGGGAGGAGTTTAATTCTTGAGAAAGTGGAAGAAAACCCTCAAAAATTCGATCTTGAATGACAAAAATGAAGGAAAGATGATACCCCTTCGATTTTTGAACAGACCAGGGGTGTTTTAGATATTTTACATGTTCCCACGTGGTCCGCAGTGTTCCTCCTCGGTCCAACCCGCGGTTCCGGGAAGTAAGCCCCACGGTCCAACCCGCACAGCGCGTCGGGGCGCGCTGGTGACGCATGTCCAATAAAATGGTCATAACCTTCTGCATACACCTTCAAATAACAAATAGTTTGATGCGTTAGAAACTAGACTCAAAAGGCTTTAATTTGATTAGTTTTACATCACACAAATACTTATTAAACTGGATATATGATATTTTAAAGTGAGGTCTTGTGCGCACTCAAAGACAACTTTCGTCTAATATAAAATTTTCCAACTTGGCTTAGACTTACACCTCTCCTTAGACCCCAGTTTACTTTTAATTTGACTTATATGCTTATTAAAATATCCCTTGATATCCATGATATCCTAAATCCTCATTTGCAAACAAAATAAAATAATTAACCTACCTTGGCATGATGAAATCTTGAATTACTCGATTTCTTTTTTTCGGCTGCCTTACATTTATCCTCGATCCGGGATCACTATGGCAAGCAGTGATGAACAAGAGAAAGCTATAATTGAAAAATAACAATATATTGCTTTGGAATACGTGCTATAATTTGTGTCATGAATTATCAGACCCCCTTTATATAGTAGGAAGTCCTACTCTAGATATAACTCTATAAAAGGTAAAAAATATCCTTTGATTAACTGATTGTTGGTTCCTTATCGATGCATGCCTACATCCCCGTGATATCCGGCCGGTCGAAGATATTTCGGCCTTTTGTTGGCTATCATTTGGGTTGTCCGATAATATTCTTCGAAGTCTTTCGAGGTTAGGACTAATCCGAAACAATGACCCCGATATTCTTGAGGGCAGGCGTCACGCCCCCGGATCTGATTCGACGAGACTTTTGCCTCGATTTCGGTCCCTTGTCACCATGTCTCGAGCCTGGCTTATGTTTATCGGAGGTCGGGGTGCACCATGAGCTCAGTTTTGCCCTTATACAAATTTTAACAGTATTATCATAAATTAGACATGTGTAGATAAATATAATCATGCATAAGGAAGAGAAGATGTTGTCAAAAATTGATAGGAATTTTTGATAAATATAATTATTTGGTACATAGAATGGTGGGATGCAAGTACCTGATGGATTGATCGAACGTAACAGAGATACAAACATTATTTTTTTTTAAAAAAAAGAAGTGTTGTAACTACATTGATCGTCACCTTGGTCTCCCACTTTTTAGCGGATAGCTCATAGATTTATTTATATATTTCCTTAAAATATATGCATTGTTATGAAATAATATAAGAACAAGAACAATAACTCAAGAACAAGAGCAAATAGAGAGAAGAGTAGAGAGAGTTCTTCTTATTGATACTTAGAGAATGTTAGGAGTGATTTACAATGGTAGAGGGCACCTCTATTTATCATCTCATCATCCCAATGTGCATTTATAGGGAGGAGGATGATTTAGCTACCAATAATAGGACTCTAGAATCTCTCTAATTAAAGACATTCACCTTAAATAGAAGTGTATTTATAACACTCCCCCTTGAATGTCTATTCAATGATGTGCCTCGTTAAAACCTTAAAACAAAACCCAATGGGAAAAATTAAAGTAAGGAAAAAGAGTACACATGTTTGAATATGCGCCTATTGGTTGCATCGTTAAAAACCTCGCAAGGAAAACCCGGTGGGACAAAACCTTGTAAGGGAAAAAGAGTGCAACGCGCATTAAATTCCCCCTGATAAGAACATCAATTTATGTCCTTAAGTCTTCGCATCCCGATCTTGTGAACTAGCTTCTTGAAGGTTGACTTTGGTAGAGATTTTGTGAACAAATCAGCCTTATTGTCGCTTGAACGAATCTGTTGAACATTGATATCACCATTCTTTTGAAGATCATGTGTGAAGAATAACTTTGGTGAAATATGCTTCGTTCTATCTCCTTTTATGAATCCTCCCTTCAATTGAGCTATACATGCTGCATTGTCTTCATACAAAGTTGTGGGTAGTTTATCACACTTCAAACCACATTTGTCTTGGATATGATGTATTATCGACCTTAACCACACACACTCCCGACTTGCTTCATGAATAGCAATTATCTCGGCATGATTAGATGAAGTAGCCACAATTGATTGCTTAGTCGATCGCCAA